>OY728148.1:107498518-108793518 GCA_963277665.1 Viscum album
AACATTTTTTATAGAACCATTGAGTTCTATAAGGAAAAAAACACTCAGGATAGGCATATCCTGGGCCGGAATATGAGTTCAAAATGAAGGAGATATGGAGGATTGGAGATTGCTCATGGGATCTCACATAGTACACAGCGTGTGAGAGGTCCCACATGGTGTGTCACCCCTCTTCACTTCCTGCATCTGTAGTTGGACATGGGTCCCATTACATGTAATATTTCACATCATTTTGTGGACTACACGGTGTATTCTATTTATTTTGGGTCTGAGGTCATGCATGTTGTTCATGTCCATGTACTCGAACCCTGTGTTCATGTAATCTAGTACATGACATGTTGAATCACAAGTGATATTGCATGTGAATCCAACCCATGTCTGTGTGTTCGAAACATGTCATGTGTATATCCATGCGTTCCTTCACACGGCTCTCCTTACATGGAATGGTAGTTCATGGTGTGTCAAGGGGAATACACACTTTTTCATCATTAACCTTTCCCAAACCCTAGTGTTGCTACTAAGGGAGGAAACACGCCATGTTTTCTCCCCCGAACATAGTGTGTAGACATGATTTTTCTAGAAAATCTAGTTTATTCTACATCGTCATATGTCCTCCAAATCTAGCCGAACCACTTCAAACACCGCCAGTTTTCCATCTTAAATCTTTGGATCTAGCCAGGAATCATGCTTTTTGGTTTTCCAACACCATGAATCGGTCACCATAATGAATGATGTTATGATTATTCATTCTATTATTGTAACACCCTGACCCCATTAACCCAGAGTCGGTGCATTATTACATAACATTGGCATGATCACAAAATATCATGTCTTGAAAGAACTATTAGTTTAGTATCCTTGGAAGCACTAGATACATTCATAAGTCTTACTTAACATCATAAAGTGAAAAAATAAAACAACATCTTGCCTCCATAAACCACACTCATATCCCCTTATACTATCCCTATAGGTCATTCATAAAATACTTCTTCACATCCTGGTAAGAATAAAACATAGATAGGGGTGAGCTCAGATGCTCAGTAAGGATAAAAATATAGCAGAAACTTTAATAAATAATCATAAACATTTAAGGCAATGTATAACTAAAACAAAAGCCTTTTAGATTTGAACTTCAACATAACATGGAAAAAATAAATTGAAATAATTCCATTTACTTATTTACATGGATATTATACTAGTCGAATAATCACAAGCAATATCAATAACAACTTTCATAATGATGGAATGCATAATGCCAGACTATCATAACCACATAGTCAAGGACTTGTGCCAAGACTAAAAATATGTTTTTGTCAAGGCCTTGTACCAAGACACTAGTTTGTCTCATTAGACCTACCGATGCATCGAGGAGCTGTAGCGGGCTTCACCCGTCACTTATTAAGTCCAATGCATTCCTCGTATGAACAGGTTTAAACATAACATAAACATTCGTATTAAAACTAGCATATAAAATTTCAATACTTTCTCCATAAACCATGAATAGTATAAAAATAAAACATACATAGTCAAACATATCACAAAACCATCAATACAATATGGATGTTTTGTATCATAATAAATCAACATCAAATAAGCTTAAAATCCATCAAAGGATGTTGACATAGATGAAGTCCAAACTATTTGATAGAAATATCTCTTTTTTTAAAATCATTTAAAAGTAATATAATAATAAAACATTTACATTAAAAATATCCTTATTAGATTCTTAGGGAAGCTTAGAAGATTTTATAATGGTGGAAAATAGCCGCACCCGTCGTATAAGTTAAAAAGAGACATTCTTACCTTAATTCTGTCAAAAAGGTTAAAAAGGACCTTGTTTGGAAACCGACGGAAAGATTCCTTTATGAACATCTTAGAAAAAGTCAAACAAGGGTATAAATGACTTTAACCCATAGTCTGTGAAATATTAATAATGATTTTAAATACATTTTTAAGAAACATGGATGTGGATGATAAAGAGGTCGCAATAGATAATCACGTATAAACAACTTTGGATAATGAAGAGATTGTGAAATAAACCCTTAACTTGTAATTTTCCTTGGTCGAGGGTAGGTTAAAATAATTTATTATAGTTAAATCATTGTTATTAAATTATACAAGAATCATATACATAAATATGATATCATATATTATCAAACTAATGTACATAATAAACCACATGCAATAAATATGTGGTGAACAATGGAAATGTCACGGAATTAAAAGTGGGATAAGAAACCTCTTACCTCATGTACGACTTGACTCGCATGTTCCGTGTTCTACCTGAATAATAAATTAAGTTAATTTCAACTTCCTTAAAAACTTTTTTTTATTATTCCTTTTATATCACTTATTACCTTTCTATAACAATTAGTTAATTATTTGAGTTCATATAGGACATTTTGTCAATGTTCGAACTTCAGTCAAAAATGAACATGTTATAATTACAAATTGTTCATGTGGTCAAAACTTCCATTATATCCATAATTATATTCATTATTTAGATATCATATATATAATATATATACATTTTATATGTATTTATAATATTCCATATCATTTGGAGTTAAGAAATGAAACACACCATTCAAGGAGACGGTAAGTTGTACGTACGCATGAACGCTACTTTCATTTCTATTTAATATTTAAAGGAATGAAAACTTAATAATACATAGGTATATTATAATTATATTATATTATATATGTTATGTAATTTAATTAACACCATCCTTTATATGTTCCACGTATGGCCTGAATGAGTCATATCACTTTGAGGGGGCGGTAGTCCACACTTCCTCAAATGAAATTATTATATTTACCCATTATGGAAACCATAAACGTATGATATAAATGAAAAATAAATAATAATATGAACATTATAAATATAATATATGTCACATGTATATATAGTGTCATCTTAAGGGACAATATAAGAGGTGTTAGGAGAAGATTGAACAATCATCGTTCTGTAAGGTAATAGTTCATTGTCCATAGAAACAGTGTGTTCTTTACCCGTTAGACAGAGGTGTGTGTAAGTATAGTTCGAATCCTTCTCATATAAATAACCTAGTATATTGAGAATATTGTTTTTGATATAATATAAATTATTATAAATGTTTTAGGGGGTTGGAGAAGTAAAATAAAATGAAAGAACTTAAAAGAATGTGTTACCTTTAAATCGGGTAACTTCCATTGGTTTGAACCTAAAGGATTTCTTAAAGTGCATTCTGCCAAAGGTAAGGCTTCTAGGTGGAATTTATGGATATTAAGAGCTTATTTGGGAAGAGTATGGATGAGCTAAGGGGTTTGAGAGGTATGAGTAATAGGTTAGAGGTGAGATCTTTTTATAAGGGGGAGGAGGGGCTCTTTAAGAATGATTGAAAATATTATTTTATTATATAATTATTTATAGTTTCTAAAGGTCCAAAACATATTAATGTCGAAGATAATATGACTCTTGTTCAAAATGAAAAAATCCAATAATAATTGGATAGTTTCTGGATATTTTTTTAATTTTTATAATATTTTTTATTTAAATCATTCATTAATAAGTTAAAAGCTGCATCATTATTTTGTCACAAATTATTTTATTTATTTGATGTCTAAAATTTAAAAATAAAATACCATGATGTATTAAATTTTTTAAGGTTTCTAATGAATATTTATAGTCTTATATATCAATTATATATCCCCACATTAATTTTTTTTAGAAAATCAATACATGTTTATGATAATTTTATTTTTAAGTTATTTATGTCATTATCTTAACCAAATGGATGTAAAAGGACAATAATCACACCCAAGGATTATATTGGTCAGCCATGAATCATACAATAATGTTATGACAAGTGTTAAGATAATATTATGTTATTATAATATTATTTTTACCTGGAATTACATTATTTACCTTTAACCGCAGTAAATAAAAGTCAAAAGTTACTATTCACCAAAAATTATTTTCATCCTATGGAACCACATTTTACATACTAATAAAAACCATGAATGTCCGATTTTCGGAATTCATTTCACATAAGTGATAAAATTTCATTTAAATGAAGATGTCAGTTTTTTTACTATTACTCAGTGTTTCCATTATTCATCAAAAATTGATGTTTTTTAGAAAAATACCAAAAATTCATCCTAAGAAATATTTGATATTCTAAATTCAAAAATGATGTTAATTTTTAAAAATTCAAAAAATATAAGTTTCATTAATTAATTTAAAATTAATTTCCATTGTCAAAACAATAAATGTGTTTTTAAGAAAAAATAACTATCAAAAGTGTGACACTTGTTTATGTCCAATTTCATAGTGAAATTAATTCCAATGACAAACAAAGGATTAAATGGTAAACATATAATTTAATTAAACATTAAAACCAATTTATAAGATAATCTAAAATATTAATAAATTATATTAAAAGGTATTTTTGAATTAAAATATAGTATTTTTCACTATTCATTAAAAAATTAATTTTATCAGAAAAATACCAAAAAATTACCCAATGAAAATTTTTATGTCCTGATTATAAAGAAGAATTTTATTTTTTAAAATAGAATATATAAAGTGTCCAGAACTACATTTAAATAGGGTTCACCATCCAAAGGTGTTAAATTGGCCATTTAAAGAATATTAGAGTATTTATGCTTAAAATTATATTCAATCACATTTTAAGCCTCTATGTTTTTTTTGGATTAATGTAAAAACATTTAAAAAATATGTATAGTCATATTGTAGTTAGTCATGTTCGTTCTCGCCAATACAATGGCTAGGAATTTACAACTATTTAGAATAATATTATATTTTTATTATTCAGTATAAAATAACGTTGTGTGTAATTTAATATTTCAAAGGAACCCGTTGTTGCGTATCGAGTACGATATAGAACATGGAATCCCATTTAATATAAAATTAATATTTAATTCATTAATATTAATAATTATGAAAATTGATTATTATTTATTTACTTTGGATGTCACACCAGGGTTTGTGGCACCTTGGTCAGCACATGATGGCTCGACACATGTATGTTTACTGAGCATTTACTTTTGTTATTACATACACTATTATATATATTTTGTGCACTTATGGTAAGGATGCATTGGTGGTTTCCTAATAATTCTAATACTCACACCCTACTCGAGCATTTTGGAACACCTTTAGATTTCAAGACTAAAGATCCAGTGTAGGAAAAGGGCTCTATGGAGGATGGTTGAGAAGTTGGACATGGAGCCGGAGTGCATCGGGAAAAACACCAAAGTACCCAAAAATTATTTTTTAGTTACCTTTATCTTTTATTTACCTATTGTATTATACTCTAGATAGGCTAACCATTTTGGGGTCTCTTATATGTATGTCATTATTCTGTTTCTACATTTACTCTAATTATTTATTATTTGATTTATTCAATATTATTGATCCTAAGACATGATATAGAGTGTATAGTCTCATCAGGGTTTCACTTGAGACCCTCTCTACTAATCGAAAACCTCTTGCATACGCCAAGGTGTTCCGAATGTCATGTAGCATTCTATCTCAGACCCCGTGGTTTGGGTCAGGATGTTACATAAATCATACACAAGAACAAGAATCTCATGTGAAGTCTATGTTCCAAGAATGATACATGTAAATAGGGATCTTTACAATGATATATGAATAAACACCATAAATAATGATCTCAAATACATACAACATAATCAAATAAATATCAAAATAACAACCTTAAACCCAATAATAATAATTTCTTAATATACACTTCATGAAATTATTATAATAAAATTTGTTCATGATGCACTAGTATAAGGTTAATCATAGTGGTTTACACATCCATATTACCTATATACTATGTCCCCAAATATTATGATAATGAAAAGACACTTTGATACCTATTTAAACCATACTTATCTTGAGACAACTCATGAGTTTTTGGACGAGTTTTTTTATACGACCTCAAGCAAGACACCCAATATGATAGAGGCTACCAACTATAAATAATAGTCTAAGGTTTTGTCATTATGATACTATACCCTCATATCAAAGTTATGAAAAAATCAGAAAAAACTAAAAAAACATCCCTAATAATAAAAAATTAAACAAAAATACAATAAATACAATCAATTTACAATGATTGAAAATGTTTTCATATATTCATAAATCCAAACTGGTCATCAATTGGATTTATCATATATAAAAAATAAAAATATAAAAAAACACATGAGGCTCTACTGACATCCCAAATCCTCATCTCATCTATATCTTAACTCAATCTGATATATCAAATTTAACTGTCCATTCCTTGGCCTACGTGCTACTTAAACCTATGATAAATGAGTTTTATTCATGTACCAAAGTATCAGGGCCACATGGACAGGGTGTGAGTAAAAATTAATATACCACCATCAATGGTTTCTATAATATAACAAGTAAATATAGTGTATGAACATGTGACATAATTAATATAAAACATACAGTGATTAAATTTAATAAAAATATCAATATTTATTTTATGGTTCTAAGGATATATTTTGGATCAACCATAATAAATTGTGGCAGAGTCATATGTCTCTAAGAATAAAACATTCCAACTAGGGGGAATGACATCCATCCTTGGGACCATATCAGTATCATAGACCGAAGGGAAAGCCCACACACTTTAAAATCATAGAAGTAACATACACATTAGGGTAACTCAATTCACCCAGGAATCATATCACATACACCTAGGGGATCACACAACACCCTTGAATGGGAACCATCCATCATTATCTATGTATATATCCCACCCCGGTTCATGGAATCTCATTTAAACATCACAAACACCAAGGGTGAAATCATCTCACCTCACATCCATATAAGAAAAAAGAGTACATAAAATTCATCCTATCATGGAACCATATCAGAATAATACACCTGGGGTAACTCATAGCTCTCCAAAACCATAAAGCATACAACTAGGGGGATGAATTCCACCTCAGAATGGGTACAATACCATCATTACCTAGGGATATATCTATATATTTTACATGATTCACTGAAAGTTTCCTATATTCAAGGAGAATAAACTCATCATTGTGTCGGTGTACCAAATCAACTATAAATCACTATTTGTGTGGATAAAATATTTAGGTAAGTCCACTACTCACTAAGGAAAAGTTATTAAACAAGATGAAGGGATAATCTCAGTACATCTAAAGGCTCACTACCTATTGATGAACGTGTGGATAACTCACTATTTCCCAAGTATTAATTATAAAAATTCTTATATACACATATCTTTTGTGAAGGTATCAATTAACAGAAATATAGATATCTTAATGATTTAGTGACATGATAGAAAATCCATGTTTTTTTCTTTAATCATTCTTCATAAATTCTTGATTTTGATACTTCAATGAATTCAAAATACTATTTATAATAACTCTACCAGATATAGAAAAATCCTTGAAAGAATATTTGATAATTTGAACTTAAAACAACCTTCAAACAATAAAAATTTAAAACTTGGGATAATTTTTCCTCTAATGGAATTATTATTAAAGAGATACTCTTCCTTACTTTATCTAATCTTGATGCCTCATTGAAATTCCACAAAACTGATCTTCTTGTTTGTGATCGATATTTATTCTCAATCAAATCAGATTCACAAAAAATATCACTTATTTATTTTTATCTTCAATGATGTGTATATTTTTAACACTTCCATATGTGTTCTTAAACTAACTAAAATTCAATAAAAACACTATTCTATTATAAATAACATTTTCAATGAAGACAATAGTGGTGTCCCTTATATTCCCATGTCAATGATTACTCAATTATTATCTTCCTTTCGTCTCTAATATTATCCATATATTTATTTATATATTTTTCCATTATTTAAAATAATTTTTTCTAATCCAAAATATTTTTTAAATGAAAATTTTTAAGTTCAGGAATCAGGTAACAACGCATTCAAATCAATCACTTTGATTTTTTACCAATAAATCTCCAGTATTGAATTCAAATTAATTTATTTAATATATTTAATTAACTTCCAAACTTATAACACAACTAATCATCATCATTCATGTTTAGATCTTTTATAAACCATATACGATGGTGTTGCATCCCACTTTGTGGAGTGGCGAGTCAGTTTTGAATTATCACTTTCTCAACTTTTATGAAGTTTGTGGAATATAAAAAATCTTCATGGTAAAATATTCTATAGACATTTTAAATATAAAGATTTTTTCACTTACAAAAAATAGATCACCCATGGAATAATATCCTTTAAGAGCATGGTATTATTCAACTCTATTTATTCTATGGCATGTTCCATACCTCCACATTGTGGAGTTCTATATACATTAAAAAACTCAATCCTTCTCATTTTCAAAAACACATCCTTCATTTCAATGGTGAAGTGATGAGGTATTCTTTTTATACATTATTTTACTCCTTAAATTGGTTATGAATAAAATAATTTCAATGAATTGGGTTCCATAAAAAATAAAGTGAAACTAAAAATTGAATAAATCACCTCTGTGGTGTAGTCATTAGTCTATCAGCAAATTCTATTTAATAGAAATATCATATAAGGAATTTATTTTGAACTATTACTCCTTAATCATTCATTGTGTTTTATTGCCTCTCATTTTCTCATTTTCATATAACCATTTACTAAAACCCCCATGTTATTTCCTCCCAACCAAAAATATACTCTATGGTGTCAATATATGCTATAGTTTCACCTACCACATAACAGAAACAAATTTTGGGCTCTTTTCTCCTCATCCAACCTAGCCAAGATGCTGTCAATATTGGATAATACCCTCTAAGTGACTAGTTACTTTTGTGATTTTTCTTCACTATTACCCTTTTTTCCTACACATCATTAATAACTATTATGTGCTTTCTTCTTTTTCAACATGATGAAACTTGAATCTATAAAAATGAAAAAATAAATAAATATTATGAAATAATAGAATGTTATTATGTAAATTTAAAGATATATATTATTTAATTTTTTTGGATAATCATGTAGTTCTTCTTGTCCTTTATCCAGATTAAGAAAATTACGCATTATATTAAGATGTTCCACCCTGATCTAGTAGAATCGTATTGATTACATATCCTAAAACCTCTTGAAATAAGAGTAAAATTAAGGGGAAGCAAGAATGTAGGAAAGGGAAAAGGACATTCCATCAAACTATTATATAATCCTAAGGAAATAACCACTATAAAGGTGAAATCCAATTAAATAAAGGAAGAAGGGATATAAATGGTTCGGTTACATGATTTTAGAGTAATATAGAATGAGATACTTAAAATAAAGTGGTGTAAATTTGTTATTTTTTACCTCTTAATGAATTTTTTTGTAGTCAAATGGTTTTGATAACCTTCAGGTAACTATATATCCTAAAATTTCCTAAGATTTACCAACTATCAAGGTTTTACAAAATATTAAAAAATCATATAACACCCTATGATAAATTTCAACTCTCCACAAACTTTCCTCACATGGTTCTCTGCAACTGTGTTCTATAACACTAAGAATAAACTCTCCCCCGAATGTTTTATATGGTCATCCCAAAGGTTATCCCTAACTATGTGGCGACTATAACTAGGGGTAAAATCATTCTAAAAATTCAAAATTCAACCCAATCTCTCTTAGAATTCCCCTAATCACTACAACAAACTCTCGATCCTCGATCCATATCTGAAAATATCTCTTTAAGATACTCCAACTCTCAAAAGTTTGATATGAACCTTCATTCTCAAAAAGTCACCTACTCCCAGGCTAAAAAATAAAAATTCCACTAAAATTAAAAAACACATAATGGTGCAGTTTCTTACAATTGTAATGGGATTTATGTTTGAATTTAAATTATATATGAATTGGTTCTAGATATAAACCATGGTCTCACTTTCTTTTCATTAAAATAATCATGATGTATTATCCATAATCAACATTACTCAATAAATATCCTCCTTAATTCTATTAATTTGTTTAGTAAAAAAATAATGGGGTGTATATTTAACTAGAATAATATAGGATACCACGACTTTATAAACACTTGTCAAAATTTACACTTGTTTTCATATATCCATTATCTTATTAAATTCTCTTTAAAGAGAAACCACACTCCATCAACAATCTTATGCTAAAATATTTAAATATATTCAAATATTATAATTTAAACTTTCATAAAAATATTTCTTATAATGAAATTATATTTAACAATAAAATATATGAATTAATTATCTCTATGTAATTAGTTATTTATTATATGATAATAAATATATTAATTAATATGATTAAATTGATGGTATGTTTTAATCGAAAATTTCTGTAGTGAACTATTTATAATTTTTCCCTTTTCTCATGTGGACAAATCTAATAGCTTTATTTCATCTACATAAAAACATTATGAATATTTTCTCCAAAAATTAGAGAATTCATATTTTTTCCAAGATAAAAAAGTTTCTAATTCCCCAACTCATTCTACTCTTTCAGGTTTAAATAGAAATAATTTTCCTATCTCCTAACAAAAACAAGTTATCGTATATACAATTTCCTCTCTTCACAAACAGACCAACATTTAACCTCTTCACTAAGAAACCAACCGTTCAAAAATTCACATCATTCTTTTCATTATAGAGTTGAGAAACACTATAAAATATGTGTTTCAACCCATCAACATAGAGTTTATTATCCAATTTAAACCTATTCTACCCAATATATATTTAGTGAAGTACATTGATTTTGAGTGACCAAAAATTCCAAAAAAAATAGTGAACCTTCCATAAATTTTTTAAAAAATGTGAGAAGTTATGTATAACTGGTCATATGTAATGAAAATCCACCATATAGAATCCATGAACAGTCATTTTTTAAAGCACTAAATGAAACATTTATAATAAGGTATTTCTCCTTTCCATACCAATTTTTACTCAAAAAAATTTATAATTAAAATTCATATTCAAATAATACATCAATGTAGTAAGAAAAATTTTATATTAATAAACTAGTTATCCATGCCTTCTATAATGTTACTTCTACATCTAAAATGTATTCTCCATATTATTTTACTCTTTAATCTAAATATATATTCTATGAGTGGAATAAATTCTCATTAATTTCTACAGTTTATATATTCTATAATAATATAATTATCTATTATTAAGATAACATATTTTTTACACATCACTAAAAGCAATGAAACACCAGTAATGGCCATAAAATTTGAATCTTCTTCCATAACCAAAAAATTATCCAAAATGAGTCACCAAATTTATATAAAACAAATTCATCTATGATGTCAATTCCTTTTTTAAAACAAACATTTTCAGATTCTCCAAAAAAATTTATTTACTCATTTCAATTATTCCATGAATTTTCCAAACTACCATTTCAATCATATTTTTTATTCAAGTTTAAATTTTCAAACCTTCCAAATTTTTTGAACTTCTTTTGTTTTTTCTCATGCTTCTCTCCCTTATACATTACCTTAAAATTGTAATTCTCTTCAACACATCCCTGACCATATTATCTTGTTGAGTGAGTAATTTTCTAATTATCACTAACTATACACTATATTTTTATAATAACTCTTCAACTTATTGAACAGAATTCTTGATGTCATCCTTGAATTAATTTTTTTGAAATTATATATCTAGTGGATATTATTTAATATATTTAAGTTATTTATCCTATAATTTAAAATTATCTTTGAAAATTTTATTTATCTTTTTCTCTTATAAGAGAAAAACTATTGTATCTTTAATCTACTTTGAAAACATTGGACCCTTTTCACTTTGTGTCGAATCAATACTATTACAGTTTTGAGAGTCTAACTTCATTTATTCACTTTATTTGATTCCTTTTAAAGACACTCCCTTTACATTAACTTCATTATAAACTCCATATCAGTGTATTCTTAATTTTCAGTTCCACCATCCTCATCACTAATGAATACATTATCTTTTACTTTAGTGATCAATAACTTTTCGTCATCCCACATTACTATTATATTTATTTCTATCTTCACCACTTTCGTTGTCATTAAAATATAAAAATAATATTATCTTTTTGAATTTTAGGAAACTCTTACTTTTACCTTAGAGGGAAACATATTATTTTTAATTTTAATATTTTTGTCTTCGAGAAAATAATTGATGACACAACGTCTTAATTACTTTATTTTTATATCAGTGTTTGACAATTAGTTATAAAATATCCAACAGTTATATATTTGAAACTTTTAGTGCAAAATTTCATCAGTATTTTCTATTTCTATTCTAATTGATTCCTGAAATAAAATATATTAATGTGTTAGACTTTATCTCCAAATATTTATCATCCATAAAATAATTTTCTTTTTTTTTATCTTCTTTTAGTATCCTATTACTTTATATTTTTCAATTATATCTCCTTTTCATCATTAATTTTCTTTTTAAAAGAACTTTATATTATCATTTAATTAATAATAAATATATTTAGTTGATCATCCAATGGTACTGAGAGAGAATACCAGTCATAAAGTAAATATATATTTGTATCAATTTTTTTTTAAAAAAATATGTATAATATCTTTTTCACTACCATATAATCTTAAAATGTTTTAAAACCCCTCTATTAATGGTCACCAGTTCATTGAATATTTTAAAAAAATCATAAACAAAATATCCATTATGAATTTGAATGTATTCATACATCAATCATAAAAAATAAAATAATTATTCTTTCACATTAACAATTTCATTCATAAACATTCTATAACTTAATACAAATAAAGTTTTTTGTTAAAATCCAATTTAATTTAATTAATTACTTATATGATAGAAATTAAATAATTACATTGTGATCCCAACCATCATTCCCATTGTTTTTTCAATCAACCAAAATCATCAATGAATTTTTCAGATGAGGTACAAACCCATTTTTTTAATCACATCAATACCAACGGATAATAAGTATGGAAGAATTATATCTTTTCAAATATAATAGTTCTTTCCATAAAACATCAGAATCCCTTTACTATTCATTAAATTAATGTAATTATTTATGGTCGTAAAATTTAGAATAAACACCAGATAAAAATTATATATTACACATCTAATTCACACTTCAAACATCTTTTCATCTTTGGAAGAATGATAGAATAGTACATTGATACCCATTAAATGATACCTACATACCAATAAGTATTAGTATTGAATTAAATTCATTGATATGGGTGAATCAATAAGAAAATTTATTTTATGTTCCTCCACTAAATAAGATTTTCCACATAATAATGTGAAAGACATCAATATTAATAACAATTTCCTTATACCTCAAGAAACACAAACACAATGGTCATAGTTAATTAACAAGGGTTGAACATTGAATGAAATTGTTACATACTTATAATGATTCATAAAAATTAGGGTCAGATGACACACTAAAAAACATCGATTAAAAATGAGTAGGGATTATCCATAAACTCATGTTACGTACAAATTTCCAAAAAATGATTTAATTTTATCTTATATAATTAAATAAATAATTTTTAAATAATATATAATGAAAAATATTTATCATTAAATAATGGCTTATGTTTTCTACAAATGAGTTCTTCCTTCACTCCTCTTCTTTTAACACTATTTCATCATAAAATAGTTAATGATCACATTATACCAAAACCTAAGAAAATATATAATTCTTTACTGACTAATATTAATGAAATAGAAATCACCAAACATCAATAAATAAAAATAAACTCAAAACATCCCTTCACAAATTGACACAACCTTCGTTCTCTTTCAAGATTATCTATAATATTCAAATCTAAGTAATCCTACTTCAAGAAAAGAGTTGAAAAATATTTTTGGAACTTCATGGGCATCTTCCTCTTCCATTTCATAAGACACACACACAATTCCTATAATACACATATATAATCCTCTGAATATATATCCCTTTTACTCAATAACAAACATGTTTTCCATTATCTAATCCATTGTATTTTCTAATTTAAAATTAAAATACAATGAAAAATTCCATTATCCATTAATACAGATTTAACTTGAGTCATTAGGTCAATTTTCTTTATCTTGGAACCCTTGATATTCTTTTGAGACTTATTAAATTGATTTAAATTATCCCTTGATAATTAAATAAAGACACATAATCAATGTTTTTGAAAAAGTAAACTATAACACGTATATTAGTGTAATTGGATTATTCATGGTGACTGGAATGTGATTTTCTTAATTGATCACATCCTCTAATATAATTTTTGTTTGGAATTCTATGTTATAGTGCGTCCTCTAAAATCTATCAATAGAAATAAGCACAAATATTTTATATCCACTAATATTATTATGTGATTTATGACTATACAATGTAACTAATCTCCCTTACAGAATAATCCAATTATCTACACTAATAAGTATGAACATGAAACTCATAGGTTAACCATTACAGGCATGATATCCATGTAATGAAGGACTATTTCAAACATTTCCAAATAATAGACCAAATTTATCAAAATAATTTAACAATTTCATAATGATATTCTTAAACTTCACAAAACTTTAATAATATATATTACTATCATGGAATAAATATATGTGTTATGGAATGAAAAATTCTTTCTCCCAATAATTTTATTCTTCCATGAGCCTATCACAATTCGATATCCATCCTTTCAATATTATTGCATTTTTTTCAATGAAAAATTTTAAAAAATAATACTTCATCAAAAAAACACCTTCCAAAAACCATTGATATTTCAAAATACAATCATTGTATTTAAATCAACCAAATTCATTAGAGTTTAAATGTGATTCATGTGTTGAAAATTATGTTTATATACCGATAAAAATTGACAATACCAGAATGAGCATTATATCCACTTCACTTCTCTTAAAAAAATTCTTCCTTTTAAAAATATCCCCTTCACATAAGAACCATTATGTACACTTTAAATTTTAAATGGTTTTATGGTCTCAATATTTTCCTTTCAAAACATGTTCTATGGGAACCCATCATTAGCATGACCTACCCTTTTTAATGGTTGAGGGTTTTAAAACTATTTCCATTGTAAGGAATCTAACAATTAATATTTTAATGGGATTTTAATATATCATCAATATATCTAATATAGTCCCTTTACATGTATGAATGCATCTAATGACTTAGTTTTAAATCACTTATTCAATCCAAAAAATCAATATGTTTGAGTAATATTAATGTATAATTCTTTACATAACTCAAAACTACAGTTTTTATAAAAAATTAAAATATAAATATATTAATACATATCCATATGTATAACATTTATAAGATACATGAACCCTTTCATATAATGTATTTGAATAATATGAATTAAAAAATCTGCATAGGAGTATGTATGAAGTAACTGGTATTCATTCCCCACATTTCAAGATAGATCCTAAGATACCTGTCGAGTGAATAATTAGACACAAAGTCCATTTACCCATGATTATTTACTCAAGATAGGTTTCAATTCGATCACAATTCTATCACCTATGTATAAACTATAATTAACTTCAAAATTTAATTGCACAACCTAATAATTCAATAGTTATGGTAGAATAAATGAAAATAAATTATCATATGTAACATGTAATTCTTAAAATGTATGAGAAATAAATTAAATAATTTTATTTAAAACATTTAAACTAAAACATAAATTAATTTGTAATATAAAAACTTTATACCTATGAATAAATAAGGGAATAATAAAAATAAATGATTAATTCAAAATTTATACAGAAGGTCAAAATTTATGAGTAATTCATTAATAAGTGAAATTATATACCCTTTACAATTATGTAAGCTTGCAGACAGTTCACAAAATAAATAAATATGAATATTTCACATTTATTCCAAAATGAACACATTCATGTAATTAATTTACATAGACTTTAATATAAACTTGTTATTACAAAATATTTTATACTTTATGAAAACTTTTATAACAAAATACACAATTCATATATTATGTAACCATTTTACAAAATTTAAATATATGATATTTTATTTTATTTAAATATTTAATCAGATGATAAAAAACTGCTTTCAGATTTGTTTAAATAATTTTCTAAATAAGATTTTTCATTATAACCATTTTATATTATCATTTATCAATACCTCATAAATAAAAATAAAACATTTTATATTTGGCCTCAATTTATAATTTATGAATATTTTATAAATTTAATGTGTAAAACCACATTGAACCCAGATCACATATAATAAAATTTGTTTGGTTATATTTAAATCCCCACTATGTTTTTAAATTGTCCCAATGTGATCACATCATTAAAGGTTTTTCATAATTTTAACAAAAACAAATTTTCATTAAAATTCATCAAACACAATGATTTTTTCGGTGTGGTTTAAAGCGTGGAAGTGGCCTAAATGAAAACTATTTCCCTAACAATTTACATGTCCACATTTGTCACTTTTTAGGTACATCACTACATAATTTCTTTCAATTTCCCAATAAATGCATTCCTTTTTTTATAAAATATGTTCAATTTTTTTATAAAATTACATTAATTATTTCCATTTTTAGTATAATTTATTGTAAAAATAGATATTATTCTTTTACCATTTTTTCATCCCTTCCAAAATAAAATCTATACAATAGAACAGGCTTCAAAACCACTTATGGGTCTTAGAGTGGATGAAACTCACCCAAACACATTGTTAATCCTAAACTAAAACCAATTTAAGCTTCATGATCTTCCATTCATTTTACATTGTATAAATTAAGAATTAAATACCTTTCCTCTATTGATATCAATCATCTAATATCTTCTTTCATGTGCTTCATAGTGATCAGTAATAAGCCACCAATAACATCCTTTCTCATTTTGTATCAGTGGAATGTGTGGATCTCCCAATGCTTGGAAAGGACCCACTCAAACTATTGGTTTATGATAAATAGGATTTGAATATAAAGAGATATAATTAGAAAAATATCATTGAATTGAGGAGAACTTTTATCATGAGACTCGCACTTGAAATCAATAGAGATCGAATTCTATGATCTCATTTATATATAAATCCATGAACGCTTCTCGAATTCCAAACGTTATGATATTAAATTAAATAATGGATAAGCATTCCATAAGTTGAAAATATTTATAACTTAAAACTCAACAATGTTATTTTTTTATCATATAAATAAATGATACATGCGTTTAAACTCCATAGATAATCATCACGTGATCAGAAAACTGAATTTGATATCTTTAGGTGGGAGAAAAAGTTATTGAATCACACATTACCACATTATACATATTATTCTATGTACAACACCACATTATGGTGATGTTCACCATGACTTGTTCTAACCCAACATAGGTTAAAATTATTTTTAAACCACTATTTATTGATGGTTCCTTTAGTACAAATTTTCTAAAACAAGGTTTATCCTACTTTTTAATAAATCCAAACTCTTTGATAGCTTTGCAAAAATGAATATTCTAATATTGAGAATCTTATTTCAAATCATAAATGTATTTTTACAACTTAAAAATTATTACAACATTTCTTTGATCTTCAAATAATTCCAGTTGTATTATATATAAATACTAAAAATAAATTACTATAAAGAAATGTGGTTTTTAAAACCAATTTATATATTTCATAATCATAATATTTTGTTATAGACGAAAGAAAAAAAACAAATTTGGTCATTTAAAATAGAGAAAATGTTTCTTCGTAGTCAATCCCATGAATTATTTTAAAAACATTATCTAATAAGAAATCACTATATATAGACACTCTTATATCCATATAATTATTCTTGTGAAAGAACCACTTACACCCAATGGGTTTTCCCCCTCAATAGAATCTACCATGTTTCAAAATAAATTAGTATACATGGATTTTAATTTCATTTTATTTAATGATTTATCATAGTCAAAAATCATGCGAGATTCTAGGAAATAATTTAAGTCACATTATCTAATCATTATATCAAGTTTATCAAAAAATTTGAATCCATATATGATTGGTTCTCGATCAAATATTATATAGATTTATAGAAATTATGTATAATGAGTTGATAATATTCCACAACCCTTTGGTTTTCTAACACGTCCCTATCATGATTAATATCATCATACGTTTCCTAAGTTTTATGAAGTTAAAATTATATCCCACTAATTATTTTGGAAATAAATTATGTTTTTTTAAATATCAATCCAATCTACTAAAACATAGGATCTGAGAGACTATAAAAATAATAACCCATTAAAATTTTTAGATAACCAAAAAATAGACATTTACCTAATTGGGTTAATATTTAATTGAGGTAAAACAACCCTGAATCTTTAAAAAGATAAATTAGGGTGCCTCCCAGTACACATCTCAGGCGGTATATTTAAAATATCATTTAATTGAATAGTGTTTATCATAAATAATGAGTCTCTATAGAATAACTCTAAAAGTAAATAGGATTTTATACATACCTAAAAATTGACTAAACCATGTTCCAAAAATATTTTTTTTATCCTTTCAAATACAAAATTTAACTATAGTGTACCAGGTAGAGTGAGTTTCCATACCTTAAAAAACTCTAATAGATTTTTTTATAATTAAAAATTGCATTTAGGGTTTTAATAAGATCCCTTACATGAATCAAAAACATATATTTACCCAAAAATCCCAAATTCAATGATCTTAGATATCACCACATTAGCAAGAATTTATAATATTAGGGTCATCTAAGTATTTCGAAGTCAGATCACTGATTTTAAGATCATATTAACACTATTTAATTTCATCAATACTGAAATAAAATAATTATGATTCTATAAGGTTGAAATCAATGGGAATAAGATCATAGAATTCTAAAGAAGTTACATCAATATATGATTCATAGAATTTATTTACCACTTCATTGAGGTTGGGGGGAAATATCCCCCTCCTCACTTTTCATGCTCCTCCAATGTCAAATTGATTCCACTATCTTCGAATATTTGGAAGTATTTTTCTAAGGCCTTCCAAATTTATGGTATACTATTTTCCTCATACCATTGAATTGTTAAATAATGAGAAAGTAATCATAGTCGAATCCTTTAAAGAAATCATTCATCATCTAAGAGCTTGCACTACATGCATCCAATAGTGGAGGTATCCCTAGAGGTATAGGTGTTTTGGATCCATTCATGATAACCAAGATGAACTGCTTATCCTCCTATGATTCCTTGTTAGTTGAATGAATAGAATTGTAGCAGTTAATATCCTTACACATTTATCTTCTCATCGTAGGATTATTTTGATTGGAGAATTCATTATGCGATCTATATTTCCTACCTAATGTAACTGGATATTATCCTGATATAAGACCATTATTAATTCAATTATTTCGACCTAATTAATGATAATAAGTAGCCTAATATTCAACTTTGTACTCTTAATATACCATATAAATCACCTTTTTTCCTTCACAATTACTAATTAATTTATTTTCATGAATAATCATACTATGGGATTCTTTTTATAATATAGAATATATGATTTTCTCCGAGACTCTCTTCTTTTTCCACCACGGACCAACTATTTTCCACCCCATTGTGTCATATATTCTAATAGAACAACTACTCAAATTACTAATCTAGTTCTACAACTATACTCTAGTAGATTTCACGTCTATTTAAGGATAATCCTAGATTGTATGAGAGGGATAATTATTGATCAAACATATAGAATTATCCCTCCTATACAAGTTATCTGCCTGAAAACTAACTACACATCCATTACCTAAAATCAATATATAAATGATGGAATGATTCTTAAATCTTGAAGTCTTTATAGACACTATAGTTATTGGAGTAGGGTCACACATATACTTTACCAATACAGCATGATGGTCCTCATACTTATTTTTTGGGACTAGTGTTAGTGCACAAATTTTAAATCCTTCTTATTTGTGTAAATATTTTTTTCCTTTTGTGAAAATGGGGAAGTTTAAAAATTCCTTGCATGAATCATCCTATCAATGTTCCCTTCATCAATAACCTCATTTTATAGATCAAATGGTATGAATTAATATGTATAATATTAAAACAATGGATTTTACACTAATTGATCATCTAAATTATACTATTGAATTGAAATTAAATAGCCTTATGGATAATTTCATTCAACCCATAAAATAATAAAACCAAAAAACTATGAATACCACTTATTTATGTTGAAACTCACCCTTGATTTTCTGCCAATAAAATTAAGGAAATTGCTAATGAATATCAACATTCACTAATAACTATGATGAAATTGTGTGATAATGGCTATTGATATGGTTATCAAATAATAGGTATCTATTGAAAGTATTCCTATGAAATTTAAGAATCAAAGGGTTCTAAAAAGGGAGGGAAAGACCTGGAAAACATAACCATATGACTATTGTTGGAAAATAAACATTCCAATGAAAATATTAGATCCATTTAAATAGTATGAAATGATCCAACTTGAAAAATATAGAGATTATAATAATATATAATCAATTCATATTCATCAAGAAATCATAGTAAATTGTGGTTAGGATACAATAAGATGATAACCAAATGATTCTTAAGTCCTCATGTTTCAAAAAAAACCCAATCCAATGAATCGACTAGTTTTTTCTGATGAATGAATCTTACAACTAATGTAGGAACAAGGAAATAAAAAGTTTCAGTGAACTGTGAGGATGAGATTGATACCACTAGGAGGTCTTTGAGAAGGTCATGAACCTTTAATCTAGCTGAGAAGTGAGGAATTTTTTTGAATAGGTCATGGTTGGTGAAGGTGATGATGTTTTATGATGATATATTAAGGGATAAAGGATCATCAATCTCATCCCCTACAAGTAGGGGGAACATGACAATTCACATTGAATAGGTAATGTAATTGGGAACCCTGGCTATCATCACATCTCAAAGCCAGATGAAGATATATTGTCATACTATACCATAATATTTTTAATGATCTAGGAATTATTTACTCATATTGTTCTATACATTGATGATATTTAAGTGTTTTAATACGGTTTCCTTGTTTATTTTATACAAAATTTTTGAACACTTTGAACATTTAACTGAATTAATACTTTAAATTGAAAAGGTACACATACTCATTCCTATTAAGGTCATTAGTAAAATTAATTAAGATATAACATCTAAATTTATCTTCATTACATATAGGAACACATAAATTAGTATCAATGAGTTCTAATAAGTCAATAACCCTTTTCCCTTAACCCTTAGAGGTTTTTTTGGGCATTTTACTAAATCAAAAGGATTCATATATGTCAAATGTTTCATAATAATTCAAATCAAGTAATACATAAATATTGAGTCGTTTTACTTGATTCTTATTTATATTCACTAGGATACAATTACTATGATAATAAGAATTAAAATAATTTATTTTGAACTTATTATTATTTTCATTAAATATAATATTGTCAAAATCCAACATATATATATATTATTTATTAAAAATGTTAATATAATCATAAAACATTTCATTTATATAAATATATTTACACATGTTCTTTATTACAAAGGAAAATCCCTCCCTAACATGGAAAGATACAAAAATAAAATTTCTATTTTTTGATTTTACATGATTTTAGTATTCTAATTATAACAATGAGAATATACTAGGAAAATTGGATCCACTCTCCCAAAAGATAAGGCAAAAACAATTACTTTATTCCAAAGTCATAATTCTACTTTTCCCTCAATGAATTAATCGAATTATTTTAGAAGCTATATATTACCAAAAATATGTGACACAAATCTAATATCTAATACCCATGATTGAATTATATACATTTATCTTCATAATATATAAGCCTTAGAAACTATGATTTTTTATTTTCTCTTGAGTTAATTGATCACAATGAATGATTCTATGTTTTCATATATATTTTGAATCATATAAATCATGGTTTGTAGAACAAGACAACTAGTTTCATATTAATCATTATGATACATTTCATAAGCATATGTTCCCTCTTATGGGGAAGAAATAAATATCTCAAATGGTGTGGATTTCTCTAGAATATATAATTTTTAATAATTTATAAAAAGTTTTTTAAATTTTTATACTAGTTAATAAAATTTTTACCCATCAAATTTTTCTTCTCGGTGATGTATATCAATGATAACCTTTATTTTACATTTTATTCCAATACTATATACAACAAAATATTTTCCATTATTAGTATCTTGTATGTTATTATTAAATATTTCCATTTATTGTGTATACTCACACTAGAATAATAATACCCCTCAATATTATACAATATAAATTTAGTAAATTGGATCCATACATTAACATCTCTTAACTTTGATATGATTTTCTATTAATCCATATATATTTCAGTAACTAAATCTTTTATGTAGAATAAAATTGATCTCTTAGATTGTTGAGTGAAAAATATCATTCTATATTTATATTAACAATATGCTCAACATCATTCCTCTAGGTGCCAATCTTTTTGGGTATCCCTGTCATGTGTAACCCAATATTCATAATAGGATAATTATTATAGTTTTCATTTATTATATGATAGATCATTGATGATTTACTAAGCATGACCCATTCATATGATTGATCATGATCTTGATATATATTTTTATTATTATAATTAATATAACATTTAAAATTTTAATTAAGGGTCTTATAATTAGTATCTTCATTAAAATTACAAGTATCACATATTTACCCAACATGATTATTATTTAGAAGTATAAAACTTATACTTTCTCTATTTATCATATGCATATTTAATTACTAATGTAAATAATTTTCTTAATTTTTTATCTCATATTATGTTCAAGACCTTAAATTCATTAAATATAATATTTTTATGTACGCACATTGATTTTGGTAATATAGAAAGATATTGTATTATTTAAGGATTTTGTGAGCTAGAGCACGTGGAATATAATATTTCACAAAGGATTTGAATGAAAAAACCACTACCCACAATTACCCTTAATCATAGTCATCATAGCATCAAAATTTCCATCAAAATTTTATAGTAGTTTTAAATTAATTTTATATAAAGTGAATATATCTTTAAACTATACAATATTTTAATAATTTGTGTATATATTTTTCATTAATCGAGTGTAACTCTAATGCCACATCTGGAGTTTCAATATCATATCCCTCACATGAACTTGTTCAATGTGAAATCCATATGAACATATTAGGGAACTCCATTACACAAAATTCTTGGGGTATGAAACTCATTACACCAATAATAAAGCACCCTTATAGAGATCCACAAATCAAAACATATTTATATGTGAGAGTTACCATAAATTGATTAATATTTAACCTTTTCTATTATTCTACTACAAGAGATAGTAATTTTAAAAATTCTAGGAATATATAATAAGCATTAATAAAATCCATATAATATTATTATAGGTAAATAAATAATAAAATAATACAAAAATATAAAATAACATTTAAAATAGTTCAAAATATTTAGATCAAACATGAATATTTGAATTCAAGACTCATTCGGTATCCATAAATATTACCAATAACCAATTCTATGGAGGGATAATTTTCCTATCCATGAGATTATAATCACACCAAAAAGGAAAAGGATGGAAGATAGAAAGTGAATGAAACTAGAGAACCTTATAGAAGAGGAATATTATAGCACTCTCTCAGATAAGAATAATTAAAAAACTCTAAGCATTATATTTTCTTTCTCACAGAGGAATGATATCTACACTCATTCATACTATTTATAGAAATATTTGAATTCAATATCATCCATGGAATTCAACATTTTATAATATATAATAAGGTTTAGTTAGGATCGTTCAACGGTCATATAGAGAAATAAATTTACTCAAACAAATGGATTAAGTCCTAAACCATCTTGTGAGGTGTTTTAATAAGCCTCCACATGAATTAAAACTAAAAATAGAGGTTATTAAATAGTCAATTTATGTATCCCTAATAATTTACCACATGTGGAGTTCTATGAAAACAAATTACTTTTAGTCAATGCTAAAATTCTATTTGGGATTTATTATTTTCTCATGTATATATATTAATAATATAAATGAGCCAATATTTATAATATAATTCCCCATTAATTATATAATTAAATATTTCAAATACACAAAGTGTTGGATCCATGGTTATTCTATGCATGAATTGGAGTATGGATTTTGTTTTTTGTCAATCCTCCGTGGAAGTTCAGAATGTGTGCCAGTAAAGTGAGCATACAGTTAAAGCAGACAACAGTATTGATGGTGGTGCCATTTCCCAGTGTTTTAAAAATTTCTTGGCCTCAAAATAAAAAAAATGAATACATGGATTGTTGTTAAAAGTAGGTGTATGAAAAGAGGAAGTGTTGCATGAAAAAGGTTGGTTGTGCGCAAAATATTTGAGTCATGCTTGAAAAACACCATGGTGCTTGAAATAGTGGTGCGAGGTATTTCGCGCAAATATTTTTTGGAATCAGAACGTCAAAAAATGGAAAAGGCATGGGCTGCGCGAAAAATCTAGAGATATGCACGAAAAATGGTACATGCATGAAATATTACATCTTATATGAGAGGTTTTTTGAACCACAGGGTGTTTTGCGCGTGGAGGTCAGAGACACCAATAAATAAGAGGTGACCTCACTCATTCCGTACGGATGATGACTAAGAGAATATCCAATTGCTGATGCGCAAAACGGTTTGCGTAAGGGGGCTTGTGTGAAAAATTCCAAGCTGTGCCAAATATTCATTCTTGCACGAATAAATCCGAGCTGCGTGAAATATTCCATGTTGCACGAAAAAATCTGGGCTGCATGAAAAATGAAGAGTTGCGCATAAAAATTGAGGTGGCATGTAAAAGATTCAGTTGCATGAAAAGGGTTTTGTTGCACGAAATATTTTTCCCTGCAAAAAAGGAAATATTGTGTGAAATAGTAAGGGATTGTGTGAAAAGGGTTGGTGTTGCACGCAATTGTCAGTGAAACCTATTTTCACATTCTGTTTATCCGGTTCAGTGGTTCGGTGTGTTCAAGTGCATCATTTCTAGACTTCGATGCATGTATAGTCTCATGCTAAGTAGAGGCAAAGAATTCAATGTGAATATATTGAAGAGCCCTTCACGTCTATAAACTGACTGGGACATCACCAAAGGCAGTGAACTAGGGAGAGTCAACGGGAGTGACCTGAGGGATACAGTGGGTTATCCCTGAAAAATATTAATGGTAGTGAGCCTGGGACAGAGTGACTGTTCCTGAACCTTTGTAATCCATAACTAGTGAAGAATATTGGAATTTGGTATGACTGATATCCTATTATCATGGGCTCCTTGGATGTATCCCTTAGTGGTGAACCATGTAAAAATTGTTAAGTCATCTCTTTGTATGTTAATGTTTGATTGCTTCTCATATCCATCATACAGGTTGAACTTCCTACTACCAATGTGGGAACAAGATCCATAAGTTTAAAAGAAATATTTGACACATTGATTCACCCCTCCCCGCTCAGGGTGTCCCGGGGTCCTTCAGCTGGTATCATAGGAAGGTTACTGGTTTTTGATCTGTACATTGTTGTCATGTAGAATGTTTTCAATGCTTGGGGAATCCCTCTCTTTGATGGAATTAATTTTCAGATTTGGAAGAAAAAAATGAGATCTCATTTAAGATCTCTAGGAATGGAAGTCCTCTTTGCTACTGTGCAAGGAATACATGTTACTGATCCAACAGGTCATGCTATGACTGATACAGATAGGAAAGTTCTTGATGCAGATGCTAATGCTCAGAATGCTATCACTGCTGCTCTTTCTGATCGGATCTATCTAAAGGTGATGAGTTTCTCCTTAGAAAATTCTATTTGGGATAAACTTGAAAATATCTATGAAGGAGACTACAATTCAAAGGAGGAAAAACTTCAAGCCCTGCACAACAGGTTTGACGATATAAATATGCATCATGATGAGAATGCAGATTCATTCTTCAATCGAATCACTGAAGTAGTAGGAGAAATTCATGGTCGTGTAGAGGAAATCAAAGACATTGATATCGTAATAAAAATATTGAGAAGACTTCCTTCTATGAACAATGAAAAGGTGTCAGCCCTTGAAAAAATAGATCTATCTAAACTATCTGTGGATGATCTTCTCAGTAGTCTAGAGGCATATGAGATTAGAGTCAAACTCGAAGAATCTATGACTCGTGTTAGTAAAGAATTTTCATTCAAAGTCATGGAAAAACTAGAAATATATGAAGATAGTTTTGGTGAAGATGATGAGGAAAAAGAAGTTATTTCTCTCATTTCCAAGAAGTTGAAGAAGTGAAAATGTAAATTTAAGGGTATGTTACCTCTATCATGCTTTCATTGTGTAAGAGTTGGGCACAATGCCTCTCAGTGCCAAAGAAAGTTCAATGAAGAAGAATGTGAATTAGAAGACATTGAGAAGCCTAGAAAAAGGTTTTTCAAAAAGAGAGACTTCAAATATGGAATAAAGGTACAGAATAAGAGTTTTGTCTATGAAGTGGAAGAGGATGATATAGAATTTTGTGATGAAGAATAACCTAAATTTAAAACTAGAGACCATTCTTCCATGATGGCTACCAATTGAAAAGATAGAACCCTCTATCAATAAAGATAGAGACAATCATATGACTCATAATGGGGATCCCAAGTTGAAAATTAAGGACTCCTTTTCAAAGCATGAGAACAGATACAAGAGATGTTGTTCGTGAAAAGAAAAGGTGGAAGAATCATTAGAATATGTTGATAAGCTTGATGCTGATATTGAACGACTAGAAGAACTAGTGAGAGTTTAATCTTAATTCCTTGAAAGCACAGACAACATTGTGGAATTGAATCTTCATTTTGAAGAATAAGAAATGGTCATAAATGACCTTACATCCAGACTGGAAGAGAAGTCCAAGACCATAGAGGGTCTTGAAGATGAATCTGTTACTCTTAGGAGTAAACTTGAGTGTCGATCAACCACAAATTAGGGTAAGAAGAAAATTCATTTTGGAAGATTCTAATATGCATGGTTACAAGAAAGAGCCATGTGTGGTTTATATGGATTTGGAAAAATCATGACTGATCAAAGACCCTCTTTGATGGGAAAGAGTTCAATTGGCTGTGAAGCTGGGCCATCAACTGCTGGAAGTGAAGAGAGCTAAAAGAAAGACAAGATGAAAGTTGGACATGTTGGAACGTTGCCTAAAGTGCTGAAAAGAAACCCTCAATCCAAAATAAAATAAGAACTGAATATTATCCTCAAACATTAAAAAATTAAAGGTAGTCTAACCATTCTCCCAAGGAAGAAGTCATGAGGTGAAATTTAAGTGAGAAGACATTTTCCCTCATGAAGTTTCAGTTTTGTGGCTATCTGGGTCATACCATGTCATATTGCGAAGAGGCAAAGAGCTACTTGAATGGGGAAGATCTGAGAAGTCAACAAAGAAGACCAATTTCATATCCTCTATCTAATAACAGAAATAGATTCTAGGGTTACTGTTTTCATTGTTATAACTTTGGACATAAAGCTATGTATTTCCGGCAGAGGTACGATAGGATAAATTCATACAACTCTCAGAGACGGTTCTGTTTTCACCCCCTGATGGTGTTGTTCTCACAAATAGGTTTTCTCCTATGGAATAAGATTATGGGTATGAAGAATCTTATTATGTGGAGGATAGTATTATAAGGCCACCAACATTCTATATACAATCTATTATCTCGTGGAAAGAAAATAAGAAGATCGAGAAATCCAATCTTGTAGGAGTAGCCCCCAAAGCTACAAAGAGTAGCAGCACCTGGATTCTTGATAGTGGATTATCTTACCATATGATGTGAAATGCTGATATTTTTAAGAACATTAAAATGATGGTTGATGTAATAGTGAGTTTTGGTAATTATGGTTCTTTGAAGATTAAAGGCAGTGGGAATACTACTCTCGCCAATGGAAAGCTAATGATGACTGAAGTTCTTTATGTGGATGGTTTATGTCACAATCTCTTCAGTGTGAGTCAACTCTTTGACTCAGGGATCATAGTAACGTTCAATCAAAAGGGCTTTATTATAAAGGGAAAAATATGTAATTCTATTATAAAAGGCTGTAGAACAGATGGAAACTTATATTAGGTTGACAAAAAAATGATCTCCTGTTATTTGTCTGTTGACGAAGAAAACAACCTGTGGCATCGAAGGCTGGGGCACATATACCAACAATACATGGAAAAGATATCTAAGCTGAAGATAGTCATGGATATCCCCATTCTGAAATGTCAACGGGAAAAGTCTTGTGATTCCTTCATTCGTGGGAAGCTGGTCTGCAGTTCATATCAACCAAAGAAGAAAAGGGAATCACATCATCTTGATCTCATTCATACAGACGTATGTGGCCCGATAAATTTACAGGAACTTATAGAGAAAGGAACTTCGTCCTTTTCATAGATGATTACAGTAGAATGGAATGTGTAATGGTTAAACATAGAAAACCAAAAGTTCTTGACTGTATGAAAACATATCATCGAATCGCTGAGAATGATATTGGATGAACAATCAAAGTGTTGCGATCAGACAATGGAGGCGAATACACATCCATTGAATTTAAAAACTACCTGGAAAAGCATGGGATACAACATGAGGTAGCTGCCGTGAGATCTCCACATCAAAAAGGAGTTTTTGAGGGAAGAAATTGATAGGTGAACAATATGGACAGAACTATACTAATTGAGAGTCATATTCCACGACATTAATGGAAAGAGTTTGTTCAAGATGTGGTGTATATTAAAAATCGAACAGAACATTATATGGGTGAGAAGAAGACACCATATGGATTGTGTCATGTAAGGAATCCCTCTTTGAAATAATTTCATGTTTTTGGATGTATGTTCTCTATTAGAAACAAAGATGGCATTCATGGGAAAAATGTAGACAATGTAGATGATGGAATTTTCCCTGGATACTCATTAAACAGCAAACCATGCAAGTGTTTCAACAAGCGATTATGAAGGATTGTGGAAATCAAGGATGTTAAGATCATTGAAGAGAAAACCAAAAATACTTCAATCATTAGAGATTCTGATATGATATAAAGTGAGGAAGAAAGTGAAAATGGATTAAATCAAATACAGAAATTGAGGAAAGTGTAAAAAACACTCAAGAGTCACATCATGATGTTTAAATTAGAAGAAGAATATGAAGAGGAAACATTGGCTGGAGAGAATGTGAATGAACCTCACAGGAGAAATCGAAGAGCTGAGGTTGATCCATCTAACATAATCAGTGACAAGAGTGAACCCACAAAAACAAGAAGGATGAGGAATAACACACAATCTATATTTCTATCATTTGGGGAGCCATATTCATTTGAAGAAGTAGCAAAGGATGAATCTTTGGTGAAATCCATGAATGAAGAGTTAGATCAGACTGAAAAGAACCAGACATGGGCTCTAGTCAAGACACTTGAAGGTCATAATGTGATTGGTACAAAATGGATCTTCAAGCACAAATTTTATGAGCATGAATTTGTTATTAGAAACAAAGCACGACTGGTATGTAAAGGATACTCCCATATTGAAGGTGTTGATGTCTAAGAAACCTTTTCTCCCGTGGCTATACTGGAGTCAATCAGGCTTTTCCTGGCCATGGCACTCCAAAAAGGATATAATGTATATCAAATGGATGTCAAGATAGCATTCTTGAATGGTGTACTCGAAGAAGAAGTCTACATTTACAACCAGTGGGTTTTCTTCTTGGTACTGATGAAAAAAATGTTTGAAAACTAAAGAAAGATCTATATGGTTTGAATCAGGCACCACAGGCATGGTATTCCCAACTGGACTCTTATCTCAAGAAGCTGTAATTCAAAATAGGAGGATCAAATCAAAATCTTTATGTGAAGAATTATCCAAAAGATCAGTTCATGGTTCTAGTCTACATTGATGACATTATATTTGGTGGCAGCAGGCAGAAATCAGGGGATGAATCTTCCAACCACATGAAATCCAAATTTTAAATGTCTATGATTGGGGAGATCACATATTTCGTAGGGAAGCAGGTTACTCAAAAGAATGATTACAATTTCGTTTTTCATAAAAATTATGCAAGAGAGTTTCTAAATATATTTAATATGAATGACTCCAAACAAAATTCAACTTCGATTGCAGTTGGAACCAAACTTAGAAAGCATGATGATGGGACCCCTGTAGATCCCACCATGTACAGGAGGTTCATTGGGAGCCTACTATACCTGACAGTGACACGGAAAGATATTGTCTTTGCTACATGTCTACTGGGACACTTTTAGAGTAATCCAAAGAAGAAACATATGACGGCAGTAAAAAGAATCATGAGGTACATTCAAGGTACATATAACTATGGGTTATACTTTGCTACAGGAAGGGATAGTGAATTATCAGTGTTGTTTGATGCTAACTGGGATAGAGATGTAGTTGACAGAAACTCCACCAGTGGTGGACCATTATATATTGGGAATAAATGTGTTTTCTGGTTAAGAAAGAAACATTAAAGTACTTCTCTTAGTACTTCTGAAGTTGAGTATATCTCTACCACAAAGGGATGCACTCACTACTATGGATGAAGCAACAACTAACAAATATTGGTCATGAGGTGAAGCAACAAATGGTAATTTACTGTGATAACAAGAGATAAATTGATATGAAAAAGAATCATGATCAGCATTCTTGTAAAAAAACAGATTAAAATCAGGTATCACTTTATCAAAGAAAAAGTTGAGAAAGGCATGATAAGAAATGATCATGTGGGAAACTGATAAGCAAGTGGCTCATATCTTGACCAAGAAACTATCAGTGGTTGTGTTTGGGAAACATCAGTTGAACCTCAGTGTTCATCCACCTCCTAGTGCATAAGGAGGGTAGGCAATACCCCTCCCCCAGTTATGTTAACTGCTTTTAATCTGTTTATAGATGTGATGCAGGTTTGTGGGGGAGACACTATCTTGGGGGAGTGTTTTTTGAGCTGGACAATGAAAAATTACCAGTCTTTAGATTTATTGTCAATGGGGGAGAAAGGAATAAATTAAGGAATTTCATGGGCATGTAATGCTTTTGTGACACGATGAGAATTTAATGTCGGTGATAGGATGGGAAGGAATACATTGGACATGTAATGCTTCTGTGACACTGTAAGAGATTTACATGGGCGTCGTTGAGAATTCAAAAATGTGGGAACCCAATTCAAGCTTCCTCTCTTGTTTTCTACACCAAGAATTGCTCACGTAGACTTAGTGTGTCGGTTGAGTTGATTCATGCGTTTTTGGTTTGCATGTGGATGGTGATCTATTGAATTTATTTAGTGATTTCCAACAAACACAAAGGGGTAGATTGTTGGAACCATGGCTATTCTATGAATTAATTGGAGTATTATTTGTGTCTGTTTTCAATCCTCAATGGAAGTTCAGAATGTGTGCTAGTAAATTGATCAAACAGTTCAAGTAGACAATTGTATTGAAGGTGGCGTCATTTCCCAATGTTTGCCAAATTTTTGGGCATCAAAATTGGAAAATGAAGACATGGATTATTGGTAAAATGATGTGCACACAAAGAGGAAGTGTTTCATGAAATAGGTGGGATGTGCGTGAAATATGTGAGTTGTGCATGGAAAATAGCATGATGCACGAAATAGTGGAGCGAGGTTTTTCGCACAAATAGTGTTTCATAATTAGAACATCAAAAAATGGAAAATTCATAGGCTGTGCGAAAAATCCAGAGATGTGCATGAAAAATGGTATTTGAGCGAAATATTATGTTCCAAATGAGAGGTTATTTACACCACAGGGTGTTTTGCGCACGGGTGTTAAAGACGCCTATAAAGAAGAGGTGACCCCCCTCATTTTGTACAACTAATGACTAAGAGAAGATCCAAGTGCTGATGCGTGTTAATGGTTCGCATAAAAGGGCATGCATGAAAGATTTTGAGTTGCGCGAAATATTGTGGCTTGCACGAAAAATTCCAAGCTGCGTGAAAAATTCCGAATTGTGTGAAAAATTATAGGTTGCGTGAAAAAGGCAGAGTTGCATGTAAAAATTGAGGCGATGTGTAAAAGATTCAGTTGCACGAAAAGCTTGTTGTTGCGTGAAATATTTTTCTATGAAAAAAAGGAAATATTGTGTGCAATAGTAAGGTCTTGCGTGAAAAGGGTTGGTGTTTCACAAAATTGTCAGAGAAACTTGTTTCCACGTTCTGGTTATCTGGTTTAGTGGTTCAATGTGTTCAAGTGCATCATTTCCAGACTTTGATACAAGCAGAGTCTCATGCTAAACAGAGGCAAAGACTTCAATGCGAATCTATTAAAGAGACCTTCACATCTATAAACTGATTGGGACTTCACCAAAGGTAGTGAGCCAGGGGGAGTCAACGGGAGTGACCTGAGGGACGCAGTGTGCTATCTCTGAACAATTGTAAAGGCAGTGAGATTGGGACAGAGTGACCGTTCCCGATCATTTGTAATCCACAACTAGTGTAGAATAGTGGAATTTGGTATGACTGACAACCTTTCGGCATGTGATCCTTGGACGTAGCCCTTAGTGGTGAACCAAGTAAAAAGTGTTGTGTCATCTCTTTGCATGTGAATGTTTGATTTCTTGTCATATCCATCATATAGGTTAAACTACTTCCTACCAATATGGGAACAAGATCCATCATTTTAAAAGAAAAATTTGACACCTTGATTCACCCCTCCGCTCTCAGGGTGTCCCGGGGTCCTTCACAAAGAACATATCCTATTTTTGGTTATAATAATCATAAACATTTTTACACATGTAATAATCACTTTATTCCAAAAATCCCAATTAACAATATAACATATGGATGTAGAAGGGTGAATTTTATTGTTAGACATGATCATGAATCAAATTCATAATTATAATCCAAGAGTGGTGTCTATAAAAATACCATAGATACCCAAATTATATTGGGGTTTAGTGTAATAAAATGAACTATATTTCCATTAAAAAATTTCATTTTTCATTCACATCATGATTAAAAATGAGACACAGAAATATACAACCCCTTATAACTTATCCATTTTTCTAAATTGTTGAGCCAAGTAAATATTATATAATTATACCACATGAAAATACCTAGGAATATCTATCCACTTAGTTACTAAAAACAAAATTGATGTCCATGATATGATAACATATCACATGGGTGGACACATCCTATCTAAATGAATTAAATCCCTCCACTTGTTAAATTTCATTCCCAATTACCTATATTAATCCAAATTATCAAATGAATTTAGATAGGTATTAATGCATGAAACCTATAAAGTAGGGAACCCCTTTTACTACATAATTCTAAAGAATCCATATCCAATGTTCACTTATGTAGCATCTATGATAAAAATATAATAATCTATGTTGTTTACTTTAAGAAATTCAATATGGATACATGTCCACAAATATATCACATGATTCATAAATTGAATCTCTATATAAGTGATCTATCTCATACATTTGTTAACAAATCAACATAATATAATATGAATATATTCAATCAAGGATAATCTGGTTAGACTTTTCTTCTAAGAAATTGTTACAATAACATCTTTATCTCTCTCGATTCCCCTTTTGTATTTAATGACATTTTGTAGGGTTTCTTGGTAACCTAAACAATACATCAAGAATTCAATACAAAAACAAAGATACAAATATATATTCAAAAATAAATAATACAAGAACCATGGGTGGATTAGGAAACCAGAATTCTACATGGTAATGTGAAGGGTCAGGAAACCAGAATATTGAGATGGCTGACGCAGAAAAACATTTTCCAATATATGCTCTTTGGGATATGAAAGCCTTAATAATTTCATTCCTTAAGAAAAAAAATTGTTTTAACAATTGATAAATTCATCATCGAGGTTGACCACCTATCAAGGCCCTGCCACCTCTAACTAATGGTCATCACCGAGAACACCACTGACCACCAAACACTAGTGTCGAACACTATTGAGGGCCACTATTTAATGAGGAAAAACCTTAATCACAATAATGATGACACTCGAGTACTCCATCGAGAGAAATAATATACAAGTAGAGGAAAAACCAACAAAGTGTAACAATCTCTTGGTAAGCTATCAGAGTTTTCATCATATGAATTCATCTCAAAATGACTATTCAACCATGTTCTCATCATATACCACCAAAAAAGAATAACACATTTATCACTAAAAATATAGTCTAAATCACAAAAAATTATAGAGAGAGAGCAATTAAAAAGTATCTTCATCAAGGTAGCATGGAATAATACCTAAAATAATAGATAAATCAATAGAAAGAAAATAAAACATATCCATAGAATTATGAACAAGAAAAACCAAGGCTGGGTTAAGAAATTAAACATTAAGAAACATCATCTAAATGAACTCCTCAAACATACAGTTATGAAGAATTTCCACTCAATCCCCATCTCAATCATAGACATCACAATTATATCACAAATTTATAATCTATAATTTAATACGTAATTTAATATTATAACCTAATACACTCTAAAGAAAAAGTCGAATATAACTAAATCAATTATCATACATAACATATAATTCCTTAAATGAATGTTTGATAAATTAATAAATAATATTTACAACATTTATTCTAAAACATAAATTATTTCATTTCATAAACCACATATATATATTAATTAATCATGGAATAAACAAAATAAATAAATATTATTAAATGTCTACACGAGATATAAATTTAAAAATAATTGATAAATAAAGGAAATTATAAACACTCTATCATTAAAAATCTGACAAAATATCCATAAAATAAATAAATATAAACTTTTAATTTTTTTAAAAAAATTAACTCATTGATGTTATAAATAAATATGGCATTCAATATGAAAACCAAAAAATACCTATAAATGAGATAATTTATGAAAAAAATTATTGTTGTATAAGACATTCATATATTTTGTAAACATTTTGCATAATTTATAAAATTCATATTTAATTTTTTTTAATTTTTTTATCAAATGAATCCAAAATACATATGGAATGGTTTAAATTGTTTTACTAATAAGAATTTTCAATATGATCATTTATATTATCATTTAAGAATAATTCATAAATCTGTATAAACAAATTTATATTTTTACTCATTTTATAATTTATAAAAAAATGATAAATTTATTATATAAAACAATTTTGAATATTGGCCACATATACCAATTTTTTTCTATTTAAATCCCTCATAGGATTCAATGTAAGCCTAGAGGGTCCTCACCAATGAAGGTATTTGAGAATATTAACAGAAAATTATTTTCTTAACAATTCATCAAACCCAATGATCATTTTGGTGTAGTATATAGTGTGGTGGTGACAAAAATAAAAACTCTTTACACGGACATTTCAATGTAAACCATGGTAATTGTTTAGGTACATCATGACATAGTTGATCTCATTTTCAAAACAAAGGCATGAACATTTTTACAAGGCCAAGATGCTTCAATTTATTGGTCACGCCATTACCCTTGACTGTTTTTGGAATACATTTTCCTTAGCTAAGCCATTTTGATAAAAAAAAATCATAATTCTCACTCATAATATTATACTGTCCTCTTGTTTTTCAATGTCTTGGTGCTCATGAGACTAAATGGTTTTAATAATAAACTATGACATGGAGTAATCATCTTACAATACTCTCCTTTTATAAAAAACTCTATGATCATTTTTCATAAACTAAGACATGCCTATATAACTTTTATAGGACCATGCCTATTTCTATAAAAAAATTGTCTTTCTTTATGTAAAACATCATTAATTATGGATGCTTTTAATAGAACATATAGTAGGACTATAAATTATTATTTTACTAGTTTCTTTATCCATTTTAAAGTTAAATATAAACAAAACAGAAGATCTTTTGATAACACTTATGGGTTTAATAGGGGATGAAACTTATCAAAACATAGTGAAAAACATAAAACAAATCCAATTTAATCCATAGAATCTTCCATTTATTTTTAGTTGATTAAATAAATATTGACATAAATTATCTTTATTGATATAAATCTTCCAATATCTTCTGCATGATCATGATAGTGATCACTATGAAGCGTCCAACGAACTCATTACTACAAGGGTATCCATAAGTTGTGTGGATTTAACAGTTATTTGTAAGGACCCTCTATTCATAATGGTTAATTAGAACCATGATTAAGTGATAAAGATAATGTATGATTAAGTGATCATTGACTTGAGGATAACTCATAGAAAGAGTCTAACACTAAAATACAATAGTGATCACATACTTTCATCTCCTTTGTATATTAATCAAACTATAATTATTGGATTCAAAATGTTTGGTAATTAAATGAAATGTTTCATAAATTATTTATAAGTTATAACCCTTTTAAACATAAAAATCATCAATGTGATTAATGTTTTTAAACATATTAATAAATGATATCGGTTTTAAAAACCTTGGATCATTATTTCGTGAGGAAAAAACTAAATATGATTTCTTAAGGTGGGAGTGAAAGTGACTTCAACACACATTATCACATAATACATATTATTCCATGTATAACACTAGATAATGGTGATATTCACTATGATATAGTCTAACCCAAAATAGACCAAAATGTGGTTTAAACCACTATGTCTTGATAGTTCCTTTGTTAAAAATGTCCAAGAGAAGGTTTTCCACATTTTTAATAAATTCAAACCATATTCATCTAAATGAATATTCTAATACTAAGAATCATGTTTCAAACCATAAATAGATTGTTCCTGCTTAAAAATATTTTCAACATTTCTTCTTTCCACAAATCATTCTAATTATATCATATATATACATCCTAAATAAAATAAACATAAAGGAATGTGGTTTTTATAACCATTTAATACATTTCATAATAAAAATATTTTTCCACACCTAGAAGAATCAAAATATTTTTTGATCAAAGATACGATAGAAAATTATTGTTTATATTAAATACCTTGAATTTTTTAAAAACATTATTAAATAAGTGATATATTTAGATAGAAACTCTACCATCCATATTTATCTTCTTACGAGAGACCCACTTTCACACAATATGTTATACCACTTCAAGAGAATATTCCATATTTCAAGCCTAATTAGTATACATGGATCCCATTACAGATTCCATTTGATTTTACCATTTATCAAAGTCAGTACTCTTTATGGATTCTTGGAAATATTTTCTATCATCTTTAATAATAGTTACATGAAAATTATTAATCATGGTAAATCCATATCTCAAAGGTTCTTGATGAAATATATGAGACCATTGTAGATATTTTTTAAATTGAGTTGATTCATTTTCCACAAGCCTATATTTTCTTAACTCTTCCATCTTAGGATTATTAACATCTTTTTTGTGTTGAACATAATGAACTTAAAATTTTCACCAACTAATTATTTTTGAAATAAATTCCCATTCATGAAAAATAGAATGCGAATCTACAAACACAAGTTCTATGATGAATTATTAAAATAATTACCCATTATCTTTTGGAGATAACCAGAAAATATAATTTTTTTTGATTGGGGTTTAATTTTGACTGAATGTCCTGAATGCCTAAATTTTTATTAAATTTTGGATAAACCCCCTTTTAAGGAATAATTGGGGAAAACCTCAAAATATTTCATGGACATTAAACATCAACAAAATAAGAGGAAAAATCCTATAGAAAGACTAATATATTGTGAATGTACCTCAAATCCATATATCTTTATAAAAGATAAATTAGGATTCTTACCAACAACCAAATCTAGTAGTTCCTTTTAAATATCCTTTAATGGAACATGGTTCAACATAAATGAAGAATTCTCTTGAGAATAGTCCTAAGAAAAAATATAAATTTCTATATGAATCATCCTCAAATTTATCATGTCTAATAATTACCAATTTATCCATTCAAATATATCATTAATAAATAATGTGCTGGGGGAGTGAGTTTCCATATTATAATATATAATTATTTCTTTTTCGTTATTAAATTACACATTTAATGGTTTAATGGGAACCATCACATGAATCACCAACATAGTTATAAAAAAACAAAATTCAATGATCATAGATATCACTAAATCTGAAGGCATTAAAAATATTAGATACATAATATAATTTTGAAGTTATATCATTTATTTCCAAATTATGGTGACACTAGATAATGTCATCAATCGTTAGAAAAATGAATTCTAAGACTGCAAGGTAGTCATGAAATAGAAAAATATAATGTAACTACATGAAATCTACATCAAGTGGTGATTCATAACATTTATTTATCTCTTCATTAAAGTTATGAATAAATCTCTCCTTCCTCACTTTTCATCCTCCTCAATGTCAAATTGATTCCATTATCTTCGGATCTTTATCATTCTTTAGGAATAGACCCACAAAAGTTATAGTAGATTATTTTCATCATACTAGAAAAGTGTGGAGGAAGTACAAAGACCTTGTGTTCATGTAATTACTATAAATCATCCATAAACTTAGATATTAAACTTCAATCCTTAAATTATGTATGCTTATATTCCAATAGATATCTTTTGGATCCTTTCATGATTCCACGATTGAACTTATTTTCCAACTCAAATTCATTATTATTTTTATAAATTGAATTATAAGAGTTAAAGTACTTTATGATTTATATTTTCATCATAGGATTAAGTCATTTAGATAAGTATTTATTATATCTAGATTTCTTTACTAACGTAACTGGATATTCACCCATGATAAGACCACTATTCATTAATTTCTTCCTACTTGATCAATAGTCCTCATTAGCCTGAGCGTCCTCCTTATACTCTGATGAGACCTCATAAATAATATTTTCTCTATCATAAATCTAAAGGGATTATTTTTATTAATGTATCGCACCCTGGGATTCCTATTATAATCTAGAATCAAATCTATGATTTTATACTTACATCTATTTCCTCATAGGCACTTCCCATTTCCACCCTACAATCTCATCTATGTCTTTATCACTATCTCTCAAATTATTGAACTTGTTATGTTACTAAAATCTAGAGGGTTTATCAACCAATGAAGGCTTAACCATGATTGTAGGAGATGGATACTTCCAAATCACAGCTTCAGAAATAAAACTACCATATAAGTTACCCTATTATAAAATAACTACACCCCCATTACCTAAAATAACTCCATCAGTGAAGGACATATTATCTATTATTCAAGACTTCATAACTTCCATAGGGGTAGGTATATGGTCACACCTATACATGATAATTCCATGATTAAGTACATTAAATCTATTCTTATAGTAGTTGTATAGGTGAAAGAATGACGCTGCCTTATTTTTTGTGAAAATACTAGTATCATTATGTTATAGAGTATCCCTTACCAATAATAATTCTATAATGTTCCTATCAACATTACATTATTCAAAAACCACATTTTCCATAATAGAGATTTTTTCCTTAAAATTATTCAGTGAATATAAAATATAAACTTCCAATTGATCTTCAACCTTGCACTATTTCACTAACAGTAATGATCCTTATACCTCATCACATGTAAAATGTACAATAATCAACCAAACAATAGATGACGCACTATTGTTTTTATTGAAAATAATAATTTTTTCCATCTAAAAATATTCCTAAAGATATTATAAAGATCAAATTCGACACATATTCTTGAAGAAATTAGGTGGGACTAGGTGTTAGTACAACGATCAAAAAATGAACATCTATTGAAAGAATTGAAAATAAATTTTATAATAAAATGGCTATAAAAAGGGCGGTGAAGATAAAAATAACATAACCATATAGATATAGTTGGAAAGTCTATTTTCAAGTGAAAATTGAATATCCATTTAAATAAAAATAAACAATAAAAATTAAAAAATATTATCATCAGACCAAGCCTTAATCAAGTCTTATTCAACTTGAAGGTGCATAAAAATGTGGTTAGGATCTAAGAGGTAGATGACCGTCTAATTTTTGAGCCACAATGATTAATTTACCAAAATATCAAAGTAATCTACTAGAGGTCTATGATCCAAAAATATCACATCAAAATTTGAACCAAGAAAGGATAAAGCTTTAGTGAACTTTGAGGGGGAGATCGACACCACATGGATATTATTAGAAAGGTAATTATCCTTATATCTAATCACAATGTGATGAAGTTGTACGAGTAGTTTAGGGTTAGTAAAGGAGAAAAATTGTTATGAGGATCTAATAATAGAGTATAGAGTATCGAGCCCCTCCCCCATCAGTGTGGGAGGGGACAAGGCTATCATTATAGGGATGGTTAAGGAAACGGGAACCCTATCAATCATCATAGATCAAATCTTGATGAATATCTAATTTCATACTACGACATAATATCCCATATGATCTTTTAATTATTAACTCAAATATTCTCTTTCCTAATTATATATGTTTGTTTTCATATTTCTTACTATTAGATTTTATACTTATTTTTGAAATAATTTGAACATTTCAATGGATTTATACATTTTTTGTAAGATACACATACCCATTATTACTAATTTCATTTGTAAATTTAATAAAGTGTTAAAATATATTTTTAAATCCTTTACTTATAAGATATCATAAATTTGTATGCATGAGTAATAATAAATCACTATGAAATTTCCCTTTATCCTTAAAAGTTTACTTCTTTTCATTTTACCAAAACATATTATTCACATTTATCAAATGATTCATAATAATTCAAATACAGTCATCCATTATTTGTAGTTATTTGATTTTATGCTTATTTATACGAACTAGGAGACAATTCCAATGATAATTAGAATTAAAATAATTAATTTTAATCTTCTATTCATTTACATTATATATAGGATTTTCATTGTCCAATATATATAAGCTATTAAACATGTTTTTTGAAGAACAAAAAATTTAATTTATATAAATTGAACAACATTTGTTCTTGATGAAAAATGGAAAACCCCATCTTAAATAATAATGATGAAAAATATATTCTATTTTTCAATGGTAAATGTTAATAGTGTTCAAATAATAATTAGAATATCCTATGAAGAAGTAGATCCAGTATCCCCATAGATATTGAATCAGCTATTTCTATATTTAAAACTCACAATTCCACCTCTCCATTAATAAATTTATTACATTATTTGATAAAATAGTCATCAACACAAATATATTATCATACCTTATATCTAATAACATTGATTGAATTTGATAAATTTATCATTAGAACATATAATTATTCACACCTACAATTCATTGATTTCATCCGGAGCTTATTAGTCACATAGAATGATTCTATGTTTTCATGTATATTTTTGATGATTAGAAAACATGGTTGAGAGAACAATACATCTAATTTAATATTCATACTTGTGATACATTTTAAAGCTTAATTCAACTCTTATAAGGGAGAAATAAATTACTCAAATATTTTGAATTTCTCTAGAAAGTATACATTTTTCTCATTTATAAAATAGTTCATAAATTGTTATACCATTAAATGAAAGTATATCCAGTAAAATTTTCCTTCTAAATGACTGATCTCAATTACATGTTTGAGTTTCTATTTGATTCCATGAATTGTTACAATAAAATATATTCCCTTATTAATATATTGTATATTAAAATTCAATATGGTATTTTATTAGATATAATCTAAATAAAATAATTGTATCTATCAGTATAATAAAATATAAATTTAGTGTCTAGGAGACATTTAAACATGTCTTAACGCTTTTATGATTTTCTCCTAATCCATGTATATTTCAGTAAATAACTCTTTTTAGTTGTGTCAAATTTGTTTAGTGAACAACATATTTACATATTTATCTAATGAATATAATCAACACCAATCATATAGGTTCTAATATTATTAGGTTACCTAGTCCAATGCAACCTAGTATTATTAATAAGATAACTATAACCATTTTTTTAACATAAGATAGATCATTAGGGTTCAGCTATGCATGAACTATCTATCTGATTAATAAAGTTCTTAATAAATGTGATTTTCATAAGAATTATTCCAATTCCTGGATTCTTAATAAAGTATTTTTTATTAAGTATTACAATTAAAATTATATATACCACATAATTAACCTACATGAATATATAAATAATATTTAGAAATATAAAACTTATACTTACTCGATGAATATAATTAATATTTAATTAGTTTTGTAAATAATTATTTTAAAATTGTTTATCGCATTATGTTAAAAAATTTAATCATAATAAATATAATAATTTTATGATAATTCATATATTTTGGTAAGACATAAATCTCTAAATATTTTCAGGGGTTCAGTAGACTGAAGCACATGGTTTGTGATATTTCTCAAAGGGGTTGAATGAAAACCAACATCCCATAATTAACCTTAAGTAGAGTGATCATCACAAAATAATTTCCATCAATATTTCATATGAGTATTAAATTAATTTTATTTAAGTTAAATATATAATAAAATAATCCAATATTCAAATATTTTGAATATAACTTTTTCAATAATCAAGTGTAGCTCGGATACCACTTCATGAGTAACAATATCATATCCCTCACATTACATGCTCAATGTGACATCCATATGTTACTATTAGATCCCTCAATTACAATAAATCATTGGTCTATGCATCTCATTTAATCTAAATTGGATCTCCCTGGTGGAGAGCCACACTTCACCATGCATTTATCTGGGAGACTTCCCCAGAATAGGTTAATATTTAACCCTTTCTCTGATTCCAATTCTAGAGTTAGTAATGATAAAAATACTATAAAACAATGTATGTATTAATAAATCATATTAAATATCATAATATTAAAATTATAAATAAAATAATAAAATAATAAAATATAACTCTTAAACATGTTCAGAATTTTATACCAAACATTCATTCTTTTTAATTCAACCCTCTTTCGATATCCATAAATATTACTAATCACCAATGCCTTAGAGTGATATTTTTATAGTACAAGTGACTCAAATCACCCTAAAAAAGAATAGGGTAGAATAAATTTTGTGAAATACTCTAGAGAACCTCTCATAAGTGGAAAACTATAGAACTATCTCGGATAACGAAAATTTCAGAACACCTGGCACTAGTCTTTATTTATCATAGAGGAGTGATGTCTACACTTTGCGTTACCATTTATAGAAACATCTAAATTGAATATCCACTATGTAATTAAAAAATTTAGAAACCCAAATGAGGTGGGGAAAAGAGCCTCTAAAGGTTATTTAGAGCATTAAATTGCCTCCAAAAGTGTCTTAATTCTAAAATCACCATGTAATGTGCATTAATAATCCTCCAAATGAGTTAAAACAAACAAAGGATGTTCCTTAGTATAAACATTAAGTATCCTTACGATTTTATCTCATGTAATGGTCCATGAAAATCCATTAAATATTTTCCAAGACCAAATTCTTTTTGGGATATATTATTTATTCATGTTAATATAATAATAATATAAATAAGTCATTATTTATAATTCTAATCCCATATTAATTATTCATTTAAAATTTTAAAATACAAAAAACATATATCCCATTTTTATTTATATTAAATATAAAACAAATTACACATTATTAATCACATTATTCCAAAAAAACCCAATAATATTTGTCTTATGTGTGACCACTAGGGTGATTTGTAATGTTATACATGATCAATAATCATAGTTAAAATAATAAATTAAAATTGGTGTCTAGAGACATACCCTGGCTACCCAAATTATATATTTTTTGGTGTAATTAAATTCACCACATTTCTATTAGTAATGTTCCATTTTATTTCACATCTTGATTGTGAACTAGAACTAGAAAATGTTAACCTCGTAAAAATTCTCTTTTTCATAATTTTTGAGCTAAATAAATCTAATGTTATCATATCACATATAATTACATGTAATGGTTATCCACTTACTTATTCAAAACTCAATTGAGGTACATGATACTATAACCCATAAAATGGCTGGACAAATCCTATCTTAGCTAATAAAACCCCTCTGCATGATTAGTTTCACACCGAATTACATTTTATTAATCAAAATTATAAAATGAATTTAGGTTGGTATTAAAGTATGAAACCTCAAAAGTAGGGATCCTATTTGACTACTCTGTGTTAAAGGATCTATATCCAAAGTTCACTGAAGTAACACCAATGATACATATATGATAATCCATGTGGTTATCTTTAAGAGAGTCAATAAAGATACATGTTCTCCAAAATAAATCCCATGATTGATAAATTGAATCTATATACATGTGAGTCACTCATATAGATCTTAATATATAAACATAATATATAATGATGATCTTCAAACAAGAATAGCTTGGTAATATATATATTCTATGAAATTGTTACCATATCATCTATCACTCTCTCAAATAACCTTTCTTATTTAAAAAACATTATAGGGATTAATGGGAACTAGAAAAGATGCAATAAATTCAATGAAATCTAAAAATGAGACAAATTACCATTGGTAAATAAGATAAATCTAGAACCACAGGTGGATAAAGAAACCTAGATTCCAAATAGAAATGTGAAGGGTCAATCAACCTAGATATTGAGATAGTGGTATGCTCAAAAATATCATCCAATATAACCCCATAGGATATGAAATCCTCAAGAAATACTTGTCTTGATACAAGATAGACATTCTTTCTAAATAAACTTTTATCATTGAGGCCTCAAAACAATCAATTGAATTATATCACTAAGAATACGACTAACCACCAAACACAAATTTCAAACACCATCTAGTATCACCATTGAATGAAACAAATCCTTAATCATTACCAATCAAACACTAGATAACTCCACTAAGAGGAAAAATATCTAAAGAGAGAAAAAAACATTAATTGTACCATTATGAAGAGAAGAAACCTAAGTTTCCATCTTTTGAATTCATCTCCCCCATAATATTCAACCACATTATCATCTTGCACCATCACAAAATAATAACAATGTTATCAACAAAAATATTGTCCAAATCCATATAATATACATAGAGAAAACTATTTAAAATCATTTTCTAGAAGATGATTTGAATAATACTTGGGGTAATATATATTTCCTAAAAAAACATTTCAAATGGAATAAAAATCAGAACAACCGATATTGAGTAAAGAAAATCACCATTATGAAACATCATCTAAAAGAAAACCCCTAAAATCATTCTACAAAGAATTCCAACTCTATATTCTTATCAACTATATTCATCACCATGGATGAATTTAACCTCAACAGCAAACCTCTCAGTAGATGTAGATAATCCTATTATAAACTATATCTTTACTTCATTAATCTATTAAGGATAGAGGATGAAGCTGAATTACTCATCCATGGATCAAGACATTATCAAGAAAAAGATATGATGAAATACAAGAGGAAACCAATACATTTGTGGGATTAAACAATAATAACAAATCCACACAACTAATATTAATAAAAAAAGATAGATAACTATAATAGTAATACCAATGAATATACCTATAACCATGTTGGACTGCATAGTGGAGACACAACATTCAATCATATACTCAAAATCCTACACCGTACCATCTCACACCTCCAAAATTAAACCTAAGGAAAACCTATAGAATCCATTAGACATACCTATGAATAATAAATTAGATCTATTTCCACTAAACTGTTGGGTTGAAACACCATAAAAATACACTAAGATATAAATAAAATTATGTTAATATATAGTAACTAATCCAATATACCCCTAGTGGATTAACAATAAGGAGATAAGGAAATAGGGAGACACATGAAGCCATCAATGGATAGTTGATAGCCTAGTGCAGTGTATCAGTAGAGGATAAGTAAGAATCATCAATTAAAGAAGCAGGAACCCCACATGTTAAGAACTCAACACCAGGGAGAGAAAACTTAATGAAACACATGTCAGGATAAGGATAATCCAATCAGAAGATAGTATAGTGAAGGATAATGAGAAAAGAATAAGTAAATAGGAAGAAAGAACCAATGAAATAAGGGGTCATTTCTACTATTGAAAAAGAATAACCACAAAGATAAGGTGAGAGAGATCCCAACATATGAAGAGTAACTATAATATCATCTTCTATATTCTATGAAACATCCATAAATAATGTTTTTTTATTAAATTACATTACATGATAAAAAATATCCAAAATCCAACAACATGTGATTGTGTTTAATCTACAAACACTAATAGATAGGTGATAGACCACTGTTACACAAACACACAACTGTGTATGTTTGTGTATTATGTTTATATAATTAGGGAAACACATTTTTATGGTTCATTATCTATTTTATAAAAATTAATATAACATTTAACTATTTTCACCATGTTGAAAATAATAATAAAACTTAAAATTAATTTTTTATTATTAAAATTATTTTTTGTAAATTATAATAACATGAAACTCAAATTTAAATTTCACTTGGATTAATGATAGTATTTATTATCTCTTTATATTATTGTTACATTTAGTTTTGTTGTGAAAATTTGATGATATTGGTAATGGATTTGAGTATCCACCCATTGGATGAATAATTATTTCCCCATATTGTTTGGGTAGGGAAGAAAATAAGCATAGATATTAGAGTTACAAAGTACTCGTTCAAAAGTTTTAAAAGGAAATTGGATTTGTTGGTTACCTTGGAACAACTGTATAGGTAGGTTGTAAAGGAATCCCCATCACATATGATTATTTAATGAAATGTACTTCATAGAATACAATGTCAATTACTGAAGGAGGAATTATAATAATCTCATTAATATTTTGGAATATAGGAAGTGGTGGCTATATTGAATGGATTTAAGGGAAACTATAACAATTATTAAAGGTCAGATGATTTGAGGATTTGAAGGCATGTGAGGTGGGAAAATTCCAACCCAGTGTGTTACTATAAAAATTTCATAAATCGGTTTATAAAAAACATGCGTGAAAGTTTATAATGACTATAGGATATAAGAATTAATGTTCTTAAAGGTAATAAAGTTTGAATATATATGATGCAAGTCCTTAGGAAGTGTGATGAAGAATTTAATGATGTTTCATAAACTCTAAAAGGTGATTTGATGTCTCACTATTACCACTATAATCATTATAATCATCATAATAATCATCTTTATGCATTCTAATTATTATCTTATTGGGTAACCCTTATATTCCGTAGTCTTAATGAATGGGGTTCTACCCTTGAAAAACTCTATTATCCTTAGGATTTAATCTATGAATGGTGGATGGTTAAATCACATGTGTATTACTATTATTTATTGATCTAAGAAAATTGTTTCAGGTCACCCATTATTGGTGATGATATTATGGTATTTTTCTCACATGAATGTTTATATATAATTACACTTCATAGAGATATAGTATGTAGAAGTTGGATGGTGATCGAGTGAGGCAGGATTCAAGCCTTCTCATGTTAATTCCAAGATGTATCAGTGATGCATTTATAATGTTTCATGAATGATCATTTAGATTAAAATATTTTTGATATTGTAGAGAACCTTTATTTTCATACATATACATTAAATCTAATTAGATGGATATTAAATACATAACATTATGATATGCACAAAAATCATATAACTTTGGTTTATTTAAAAACATTGATACATAAACAGCTTTTTCATAAGATTACTAAATTATCTCCCACTAGATTTAATATAACCAGAACCATTATTAGAAATATCTTACCTAAAAACATTCTTCATAACTTCTTCAAAGGAAACATAAGAAAGGGTGGGCTTAGATGATCATTAAGGATAGACAAGGTAGATATCAATGTTCATTTAAACAAATCATGAGTATAAGGGTATTAGAATAAGAGATTGAAATTTTAAAACCATTCTTGACATATCATGTATCATAATCTTAAGTCATGGAATAAATCATAGTAGTTCATAAGATATGAATCATAAGGGAATCAAATAACATGATCTATAAGAGCATAAAATTTGAATAGGACATAAGTTCATGGTCTGAAGATAAGAAGAGAAACTTATTTTCATAGTTAATGCTCACTATCTAGACTATAATATTTTATTTGGTTCACTCCCCCATTTCATCTTATCTTTATTCAAGGTTAGCTCCAAATACTATCATAGTGTACATAGTCCCTTACAGAACTGGGTTTACTCTCCTTTCCAGTCCTTATTATCTCATGATAAATCCATATTAACCCAATTCAATAAAAGAGTATATAGTTTTTGTCCTACAAATCACATAATATTCATTATTTACTATTTATTCCTTAAGATCATAAATAATTTACCATATATCATAACATGTGTAAAGGAAGAATATTTCATACACAACCACCAATTCATCATAGCATATCATGTTGAAAATTAATGGGTTTCATAAACATCCCATCATCATAATCATAAACCATCCAAAGAAAGAATAAGGATGGTATAATTATATTATATCCCAAGTAAATCATAGATAACATCAAAGGATGTCATCTTAGATAGAAATTAATTTTAATGTTACACTGGAATATTTCATGAGGAAACTAAAAGTTTCATTTTAAAATAACTTATTTAAAATATAAAAAACTCAAAAATATTAGGCAAGAAATTTAATTTGAAAATATCGTTGATGATTTCAAAATGAAGCATCAAATCATTGGTCAGTTATAACAGAAAGGAATTCTATTCAAGTCATGTATGTGAAAATAAATATTCATTTCACATTTTTGGTAAAAAGGTTAAAGGTAAAATATTCAGAAAATGATAAAAATATTCCTTTCAATAAATTCATTAAAAATTATGTCACGACCCGCCCTCGGGGTCCGTGCTGTGACTACCCCAAGCCCGCCTTCCATAGGCCAGGGGCTGGCGACTAGCACCAAGGCGTAAATCCTGGTAAAAAGGGAAGGAATTGCCTTTGTAAAGTAAACAATCACCACAGAGTAAGCAAGCGGAAAGTAAATACTAAGCAATAGTAGAGTACAACTGAAAGTGCGGAAAAGTAAATGGGCCAGTATACAAACCCAAACTGAAAGTAAAGTACAACTCGAAAGGGAAAACAACAACTGAAAAGTAAAAGCCGCTACACCGAGATGTCCACTGGAAATCCCACCTGAAGGGTGGGTACAGATAGCTCCACTACTCCACGGGTCCCGCCGTCCGCTCCGAGCACGTCCCGCCCAGTGGTCCACCTCCGGGTACCGTCCTGCTCTGCAAGCCTCGGCTAAGGTCAACGCTGTCCGTCGTCTGCAACCAACACAACGTAGTGCGTGCAAAGCCCGTGCAGGGGTGAGTATAAGCTACTCAGTAGGCACCCCGAGACCCCTGAAGGTCTCACAAATCCACAAAGGATAAACCACGAAGAAAGGTACAATCACGAAGTAACAACCGACACTGCTTAGGTATATGCCCATACATATACCTAAGTCATCAAATTCAAATACGCTCCAACCTCCGAGCCCAAGTACAACTCAGTCCACACAGGAAAGTAAACGTATTCCACACAGGAAAGCAAAACGTAATCCACACAGGATTGCACAACACAATCCACACAGGAAAGCAACAGGATTCAGCTCACACAGGTATACTTCTTCAAGGACGATAAAGATGATCTCTGATCCATCTAAGTCGTCGGACCCACGAAGGATCGATAGGTAACTAACCCCCGCAAGACCCACACAGGATCGGGCCCACACAGGACCTGTAGGCGCTGGTTCACATAGGACTGCTGAGCGCAAGGACCCACACAGGATCGGGCCCACACAGGACCTGTAGCACTGATCTACGTAGGATCGCTGAGTGCTGAAGTCGTCGTCGTCGAATCCACACAGGATCTCTGTACTGTCGTCGTCGCAGTCACAGTAGCAGTAGTAGCAGTAGTAGCAGTCGCAGCCAGCACTAGGGTTCCCGCACACAGCAAGCTCGTTCGGAGGGTCCGCTCCACGAGCCGAGAGGCTGATACATCAACTGTCACAAACTCCAGAGTTGATGTATCCAAAAGTTCCGTATCGTCAACAGGAACTCAACGCAACAGACGGCGCGTCGATCGTACGTCCGGTCTGAGAGTTATTGGCATTTTCGTCTCCGGGGCCCGGTTGGTTTTTAAGGCAAAACCAACCCGACCGTACTCCACCTGCGTCCAAACCTCGGGCGGAGTATGCCAAAAGATCCGTCTCACTAAGAGGAACACAACACAGCTGACGGCACGTCAATCGGACGTCCGTAGCTCAAGCTATGAGCGTTTCCGCTCCGAAGGCCCGGTTGGTTTCGTGAACGAACCGACCCGGCCGAACTCAAAGTAATCTGAAACCTTGAGTGCGATATACCGAAACGACCGTCTCGATCCAAGGATCACGTTGCTGTAGACGGTTTGTCAATCGGAGGTCTGTGGCTCAAGATATGGCCAAAAGACCGAATCTGATCCGAAACGGGGGGTCCGGGTCCGGGGTGACCCTGCCCGACCCCCCCTGGGTCGGCCCGAACCGGGTCGACCAGAACCGGGATGACCCGACCCGGCCCGGCCGGCCGACCGACCGGCGCGGCGGCCGCGGTGGCATGGCGCCGCACGTAGGCAGCGCGGGGGAAATTATTTTCCCCCGCTGATTAGGATGACGGCGCGGCTATATGTCGCAGCCCTTTTTGCAAACCCCCCCCCCCCCCCCCCACGTGGGGGGCTTGATTGGTAGGAAACGGGGGGCCTCCTGCCCCCCCCCCCCCTCAAGGAAACTGCCCCCCTCATTAAGAGGGGGGTTTTGATTGCTGGCCGGGGGATTAATTCCCCCGGTTTAATGCCATCCGGCCGGCCAGTTGGCCGGCCGGTTTTCTCCAACGGGACCGGAAAATCCGGTCCCCTCTTCGGCTTCCGACGCCGGCGGCCCGGCCGCCGGTCTTCTCTTCTGCCGCGGCCCGGAACCGGCCGCGGTGTTCGTCGTCCGGCGCGGTGCGACGGCACCGCGCCCCTCTGCCGTGCCTTGATTTCTTTCAACGCGGCGCGACGGCGTCGCGTTCAAGATGTTTCCTCCATGGTGCGCGCGCGACGGCGTTGCGTAAAATAAACGCACGATTAACCGCGTGGTGCGACGGCACCACGCCACCTTGTTTCCACCCGCAAGGCAATTCAACAAGAACGATGGAGGGGTTCGACCGTGTTCATGCGGTCCGGCCCCCCCTCACGTTAAACAATAACACAACTTTAAAAAAATTCAAAAGCCTCACGTTAGGCATGTGAGATCCACGATCAAGAATAAAATAATTAAACAATAAATCAACAACCCCTACCTTGGTATAAGGTTTGAAGATTTGTCAACGTCCGCGGAAGACAACGTCGCGGAGGCCGGGCGTCGCGGTCGTCGTTCATCAAATCCGTTGACGAAGAGATGTGTCCGATGTGATATGTCGTTGGCGAAACCTTGTACGCCGACGAAGGTTGTCCGAGGAAGAAGCGGTGTTCCCTCTCGTTGACACAGAAGACGAAGAAGAGCGGAGCGGCGTTCTTCGTCGGAGCTTGAGCGTTCTTCGTCGGAGCTTGAGCGTTCTTCGTGTTCTTCGTCAGAACTTGAAGAAGAAGAAAAAGCTCTCAACCTCTCAAGAAGACAAAACTATTAACCAAAATAAAATAAGACACTATCTTATTTTATTAACACATCATCACACTAGAATTTCAAAAGTTTGAAATTCAAAAGGATTAACTCCAAAATTAAATAACTCATGTCATTTAATGAGGGGTTAGGGAAGTTGGGAGAAGATGAAAGGGTTAGGGGTTCGTGTGGGCCCCACCACACTTAATCCTCCTAAGGGAGGTTAAGTGGCTGTGGGTCCCACTTCCAACCCCCTTTGGTAGAATTTATCAAGTTAAAATAAAATTTGTTCTTCACGAATTTTATTTAACTTAAACTAAAAACCCAAAAACTAACTTTCAACCCGCAACAAACGCAACTTTCAAAAAAGTCTCTTTAAGCGAATATCGGCGCTGCGAGTTCATCGGTGCCCTCGGATTTCAATTCCGAGCACCGGATCAAAAGTTAGGAATTCCCGCTCGTTCGTTCACTGAACGTACCCGAGCCAAACTTCGGAAATTGATTCCGGGCACTCCGGGCCTCGGAATCAGGTGCCGTCGGAAACCGCGCTCTTGTAAAATTCTAAAGAAAATTAAGAAAAAAAAAATTCCCTTTAATTTTACGGGTCTTTACATTACTCCCACCTCAGGGCTTTACGTCCCCGTAAAGATACATCAAAAACTAGGGAAACAAAAGAGGGTACTGAGCAGGCATCTGAGCCTCCCGCTCCCATGTGCTCTCTTGGAGATTCCCGTGCTGCCATCTGATGCGCACAAGAGGAATCGATCGCCCACGCAGGACCCGCTCCTGTCGATCCTCTATCTACACCGGGACCTCCGTAAAAGTCGCCCCATCGTCAAGGTCAAGCTCCCCATGGTCAATGATGTGAGTCGGGTCGTGCACGTATCTCCTCAGCTGAGACACGTGGAAGACGTCGTGCACCCGGTGCAACTGAGGTGGTAGAGCCAGGCGATAAGCCACCTCGCCAACCCTGCTGAGGACCTGGAAGGGTCCGATGAAGCGCGGAGATAACTTGCCGCCTCGGCCAAATCTCCGAATACCACATCGAGGTGAGACCTGCAAGAAGACGTGGTCGCCATCCTCGAACTCTAGTGGCCTCCGCCTCCTATCAGCATATGACTTCTGCCGGCTCTGAGCCGTCCTCATCCGCTCCTGGATGACCTGGACCTTCTCTGTCGTGGCCTGGACCATCTCCGGTCCCACCAGTGCTGACTCTCCAGGGTCTGTCCAAAACAAAGGAGATCTACAAGGTCGGCCGTACAACGCCTCGTACGGTGCCATCCCGATGGTGGATTGGTAGCTGTTGTTTTACGCAAACTCCACCAAGGGTAGGTGGTCCTCCCAACTACGACCAAAGTCGAGGACACATGCGCGGAGCATGTCCTCGAGAGTCTGAATGGTCCTCTCCGTATGACCATCCGTCTGAGGGTGAAGAGGCTGTGCTCAGACGTAGCTGCGTCCCGAACGCCTCCTGTAACCCCTTCCAAAGCCGGGAAGTAAAGCGGGCATCTCGATCGGAGACGATAGATGATGGCACGTCGTGGAGCCGCACAATCTCCTGAACGTAGAGACGTCCCAAGCTCTCTACTGAGCCCTGCTCTCTGATGGGTAAGAAATGTGCCGACTTGGTGAGTCGGTCAACAATCACCCAGATGGAGTCGTGACCTCTGGAAGTACGTGGAAGTCCAGTCACGAAGTCCATAGATATGTCGTCCCACTTCCACTCCGGAACCTCCAAGGGTTGTACCAAGCCCGCTGGTACCTGATGCTCTGCCTTCACCTGCTGGCAGGTGAGGCATCGAGAAACGAACTCTACTACAGCCTTCTTCATGCCCGGCCACCAGTGCTATCGTCTGAGGTCCTGGTACATCTTCGCCACTCCAGGATGTACCGCCAAAGGAGAAGTGTGAAACTCTCTCAGAACTTCCTCTCGCAAAGCGACTGGTACCATGGTACGTCCTCTGAAAAGGATGTCGTGCTCTGCTCAAAGGGAGAAACCATCAGGTGCCTGTCCCGAGGATATCTGTGCACGTCGTGTCTCACAGTCAGCGTCCTCACGCTGTGCCTCCCTGACTCGCTGCAGTAGTGGAGGAGTGACTGTGAGAGACTGAAGGAAGGCTGCTCCATCTCTATCCATGAAGGATATCTGCAAAGAGGCTAGCTGCACCGTCGCCTCCTCAAGTAGATGAATGCCCGTCCTCCTGCTAAGGGCATCGGCTACTACGTTCCCCTTCCCAGGAGTATAGACTATCTCAAAGTCATAGTCCTGGAGGAACTCGAGCCATCGCCGCTGTCTCAGGTTCAGGTCCTTCTGAGAGAAGATATACCTGAGACTCTGATGATCGGAAAAGACTGTAAAGCGCTCGCCCATCAGGTAGTGTCGCCATGTCTTCAGAGCGAAGACCACTGCTGCTAACTCCAGGTCATGGGTAGCGTAGTTCTGCTCATGCGGCCTCAACTGACATGATCTATAGGCGATCACTGCCCGCTCCTGCATCAGAACACATCCGAGTCCGGTCCATGATGCATCGCAGTAAACTACGTACCCTACTCCCTCCTCAGGCAACCTCAAGATAGGTGCGCAGGTCAATCTCTGTCTCAGCTCCTGGAAGCTCTGCTGACATCTGTCTGACCATACGAAGGGTTTCCCCTTCTTCGTCAAAGCTGTGAGTGATGCTGCAACTCTAGAGAAGTCTGGCACGAATCTCCAATAGTATCCAGCTAGTCCCAAGAAACTCCGAACCTCAGTCACGCTCCTGGGTGGCTCCCAAGCTAACACTGCCTCAATCTTCGCGGGATCAACTGCAACTCCCGCCTCAGAGATAACGTGTCCCAAGAAGTGGACCTCACGTATCCAGAAATGGCACTTCGAGAGCTTACCATAAAGCTGGTGCTCTCGGAGTGTGTCTAGTACAACTCGCAAGTGATAGGCGTGCTCCTCCTCTGTCGTAGAGTAAATCAGAATGTCGTCGATGAAGACCACGACAAACTGATCGAGGTATGGCTGAAAGATCCTGTTCATGAGATCCATGAACACTGCTGGAGCATTGGTTACACCGAAAGGCATAACCAAGAAATCATAGTGGCCATACTGACATCTGAAAGCTGTCTTCTGCACATCCTCGTCTCTGACTCTGAGCTGATGATAGCCTGACCTGAGGTCTATCTTCGAGAACCACCGTGCCCCCTTGAGCTGATCAAAGAGGTCATCAATCCTCGGTAGCGGATACTTGTTCCTCATTGTCACCTGGTTCAGGAGACGATAGTCAACACAAAGTCGCAAGCTCCCGTCCGCCTTCTTGGCGAACAATATCGGGGAAGCCCAGGGTGAAACACTGGGTCGGATGAACCCCTTGCCCTGCAAGTCCTCCAACTGTACTCGTAGCTCTCGAAGCTCGGCGGGGGCCATCCGATATGCTGGAGTGGATATCGGGGCTGTCCCAGGGTACAAGTCAATATAAAAGTCTACCTCTCTACGAGGAGGTAGCCCGGGAACATCGTCGGGAAAAACGTCCGCAAACTGATCCACCACTGCAGGAAAACCAGGACTCCGCAAGTCAACTGCTCCAAGGATGAGGCTAGCTAACTGATGAGTAATGGGCTGTCCTCTCCTCCATGGAAGTCCATCCTGTGCTGCTAAGGCTCCCTTCTCGCCGGTGAAGGTGAACCTGCTCCCGTCGGTGCGTAAAAATCGCACCTTGCGCCTAAAACAGTCAATCTGCACATGGATTGTAGATAGCCAATCCATGCCCAAGATGACGTCGTAAGGCCTCGACGCTTCTACAAGAAGATCCCAGCCGAAACTCTCGCCTCCTAGAGTAAGCTCACACTGCCGGCACCAGTGCGTAATCGTCGAGTCTGCTCCCGTAAGAGTCTCTAGCCGTAAGGATCGAGCCAACGGCTCTGTCGGAATCTCCGAGCTCCGAACAAGGGCAGCGGCTATGAAAGAGTGACTCGCTCCTATGTCTATAAGAACTGCAGCAAGGGTGGAGTAGACACAGATAGTACCTAAAATCATCTCGGGTGCGCCGTGGTCGTAGGCCTCTGCTGCCTGGAGTTGTGCCTGTCGCTGCCCGCCAGCTCCCTGTGGTCGGGGTGGACCTCCTGGTGGTGGTGGTGGCAGAGCCTCAAAGCGTCGCCCACCCCCGGCTGCTCGTCCATCTCCTCTGCCTCGTCCGCCTCCTCCCTGCGGACCGCCATAGTCGACCCTCTGCCTCTGCCTCAGTGGTCCATCAACTGACTGCTGCTCCTCGGCACGGCGGGTCGGGCAGTCGCGAGCCATGTGGCCTTGCCCGCCGCACGAGTAGCACTGTATGCCTCTCGAAAGACTGGCTCCTCGCTGTGTGCGCCGCACTGCTGAGCCAGTGCCCTGAGATCGTCTGCCCGAAGGTCTGGTCTGTCTGGACCCCTGAGTCATCCGTCGACTGCCTGCTGTAGATGACTCTGCCACGTGCCGCCCTGCGGTGGGTCGCTGCGCTGGTGTAGACTCAGCAAGGAAGCTCTCGATCAGAAGGGCCCGCTCTAGTACTCCTGTCTGAGTGGGTATGCTGAGGGAGATCAGCGATGCCCTGATCTCGTGTCTCAAACCCTGCTCGAAGGTCCGGGCCCGGAAGAATGGGTCCCGTACCATGTCGGTCGAGTAGCGCGAGAGATCAGTAAATCTCGCCGAGTACTGAGCGACCGTCATGCTGCCCTGCCGCAGCTGTAGAAGCTCCTGGATACGCACCGCACGAAGGGTGTCTAGGACTAACTCCGAGCGAAAGAGGCTCTCAAAGTCCGTCCAAAGTAGAGATGCCTCATCGTGCACCTGGAGAATCAAGCTCCACCATCGTCCTGCTGCTGCGTATAGTAGGCTCGCAGCGAGGATCACCATGAGGTCTGCTGGTGTCCTCACTAGCCTAAAAACTCGTACCACTGCCTCCAGCCAGTCCTCTGCTGCCTGGGGATCCGTCTCCCCGCGAAACCTGGGCGGTCGCTGGCGCTGAAACTCATGCAGTGCGCTGAGGCGACGTGCATCGTCAGTGGCTGTTGCTGGAAGCATCGGGGGCTCAGCGGGTAGAGCTACCGCCGGTGCCACTGCTGACAAAGGGCCCTGCACCGAGGCCTCGTCGCTCGGTGGGCTGTCGTCACGCTCGACTCTCGGAACCCTAGCTGGCTGCCGTCGTGGGGCCATCCTGAAAAGGAAACAGGTGCGCCACGGTCAGAACAGTATACCTGGTGAGATGATATAAGTAATCACAAAGAAAACTTTGAAACACACACGCAATCAATGTTTTCGTGCATTAAGTCGGAAATCAGAAGTCAGGGTCCTGGTGTACGGATACGTCGGCCGCCGCACCAACACTGGACTCCCTGGACTGATAACCACACTCAATACGCTAAACATTATTGCTTCACATAAAAAAGATCAGAGTTCGTGGTAGAACCGAACTCCTCTGATACCAATTTTTCACGACCCGCCCTCGGGGTCCGTGCCGTGACTACCCCAAGCCCGCCTTCCATAGGCCAGGGGCTGGCGACTAGCACCAAGGCGTAAATCCCGGTAAAAAGGGAAGGCATTGCCTTTGTAAATTAAACAATCACCACAGAGTAAGCAAGCGGAAAGTAAATACTAAGCAATAGTAGAGTACAACTGAAAGTGCGGAAAAGTAAATGGGCCAGTATACAAACCCAAACTGAAAGTAAAGTACAACTCGAAAGGGAAAACAACAACTGAAAAGTAAAAGCCGCTACACCGAGATGTCCACTGGAAATCCCACCTGAAGGGTGGGTACAGATAGCTCCACTGCTCCACGGGTCCCGCCGTCCGCTCCGAGCACGTCCCGCCCAGTGGTGCACCTCCGGGTACCGTCCTGCTCTACAAGCCTCGGCTAAGGTCAACGCTGTCCGTCGTCTGCAACCAACACAACGTAGTGCGGGCAAAGCTCGTGCAGGGGTGAGTATAAGCTACTCAGTAGGGACCCCGAGACCCCTGAAGGTCTCACAAATCCACAAAGGATAAACCACGAAGAAAGGTACAATCACGAAGTAACAACCGACACTGCTTAGGTATATGCCCATACATATACCTAAGTCATCAAATTCAAATACGCTCCAACCTCCGTGCCCAAGTACAACTCAGTTCACACAGGAAAGTAAACGTATTCCACACAGGAAAGCAAAACGTAATCCACACAGGATTGCACAACACAATCCACACATGAAAGCAACAGGATTCAGCTCACACAGGTATACTTCTTCAAGGACGATAAAGATGATCTCTGATCCATCTAAGTCATCGGACCCACGAAGGATCGATAGGTAACTAACCCTTGCAAGACCCACACAGGATCGGGCCCACACAGGACCTGTAGGCGCTGGTTCACACAGGACCGCTGAGCGCAAGGACCCACACAGGATCGGACCCACACAGGATCGGACCCACACAGGACCTGTAGCACTGATCCACGTAGGATCGCTGAGTGCTGAAGTCGTCGTCATCGAATCCACACAGGATCTCTGTAATGTCGTCGTCGCAGTCACAGTAGCAGTAGTAGCAGTAGTAGCAGTCGCAGCCAGCACTAGGGTTCCCGCACACAGCAAGCTCGTTCGGAGGGTCCGCTCCACGAGCCGAGAGGCTGATAGATCAACTGTCACAAAGTCCAGAGTTGATGTATCCAAAAGTTCCGTATTGTCAACAGGAACTCAACGCAACAGACGGCGCGTCGATCGGACGTCCGGTCTGAGAGTTATTGGCATTTTCGTCTCCGGGGCCCGGTTGGTTTTTAAGGAAAAACCAACCCGACCGTACTCCACCTACGTCCAAACCTCGGGCGGAGTATGCCAAAAGATCCGTCTCACTAAGAGGAACACAACACAGCTGACGGCACGTCAATCGGACGTCCGTAGCTCAAGATATGAGCGTTTCCGCTCCGAAGGCCCGGTTGGTTTCGTGAACGAACCGGCCCGGCCGAACTCAAAGTAATCCGAAACCTTGAGTGCGATATACCGAAACGACCATCTCGATCCAAGGATCGCGTTGCCGCAGACGGTTTGTCAATCGGAGATCCGTGGCTCAAGATATGGCCAAAAGACCGAATCTGATCCGAAACGGGGGGTCCGGGTCCGGGGTGACCCGGCGCGGCGGCCGCGGTGGCCTGGCGCCGCACGTAGGCAGCGCGAGGGAAATTATTTTCCCCCGCTGATTGGGATGACGGCGCGGCTATATGCCGCGCCCCTTTTTGCAAAACCGCCCCCCCCCCCCCCACGTGGGGGGCTTGATTGGTAGGAAATGGGGGGCCTCCTGCCCCCCCCCCCCTCAAGGAAACCGCCCCCCTCATTAAGAGGGGGGTTTTGATTGCTGGCCGGGGGATTAATTCCCCCGGTTTAATGCCATCCGGCCGGCCAGTTGGCCGGCCGGTTTTCTCCAACGGGACCGGAAAATCCGGTCCCCTCTTCGGCTTCCGACGCCGGCGGCCCGGCCGCCGGTCTTCTCTTCTGCCGCGGCCCGGAACCGGCCTCGGTGTTCGTCATCCGGCACGGTGCGACGGCACCGCGCCCCTCTGTCGTGCCTTGATTTCTTTCAACGCGGCGCGACGGCGTCGCGTTCAAGATGTTTCTTCCATGGTGCACGCGCGACGGCGTTGCGTAAAATAAACGCACGATTAACCGCGTGGTGCGACGGCACCACGCCACCTTGTTTCCACCCGCAAGGCAATTCAACAAGAACGATGGAGGGGTTCGGCCGTGTTCATGCGGTCCCCCCCCCCCCTCACGTTAAACAATAACACAACTTTAAAAAAATTCAAAAGCCTCACGTTAGACATGCGAGATCCACGATCAAGAATAAAATAATTAAACAATAAATCAACAACCCCTACCTTGGTATAAGGTTCGAAGATTTGTCAACGTCCGCGGAAGACAACGTCGCGGAGGTCGGGCGTCGCGGTCGTCGTTCGTCAAATCCGTTGACGAAGAGATGCGTCCGATGTGATACGTCGTTGGTGAAACCTTGTACGCCGATGAAGGTTGTCCGAGGAAGAAGCGGTGTTCCCTCTCGTTGACATAGAAGACGAAGAAGAGCGGAGCGGCGTTCTTCGTCGGAGCTTGAGCGTTCTTCGTCAGAGCTTGAGCGTTCTTCGTGTTCTTCGTCAGAACTTGAAGAAGAAGAAAAAGCTCTCAACCTCTCAAGAAGACAAAACTATTAACCAAAATAAAATAAGACACTATCTTATTTTATTAACACATCATCACACTAGAATTTCAAAAGTTTGAAATTCAAAAGTATTAACTCCAAAATTAAATAACTCATGTCATTTAATGAGGGGTTAAGGAAGTTGGGAGAAGATGAAAGGGTTAGAGGGTTCATGTGGGCCCCACCACACTTAATCCTCCCAAGGGAGGTTAAGTGGATGTGGGTCCCACTTCCAACCCCCTTTGGTAGAATTTATCAAGTTAAAATAAAATTTGTTCTTCACGAATTTTATTTAACTTAAACTAAAAACCCAAAAACTAACTTTCAACCTGCAACAAACGCAACTTCCGAAAAAGTCTCTTTAAGCGAATATCGGCGCTGCGAGTTCATCGGTGCCCTTGGATTTCAATTCCGAGCACCGGATCAAAAGTTAGGAATTCCCGCTCGTTCGTTCACTGAACGTACCCGAGCCAAACTTCGGAAATTGATTCCGGGCACTCCGGGCCTCGGAATCAGGTGCCGTCTGAAACCACGCTCTTGTAAAATTCTAAAGAAAATTAAGAAAAAAAAATTCCCTTGAATTTTACGGGTCTTTACAAATTAAATCATGGATAAAAATTATTTTAAAAAATTATATCATAATGGTAAAACCATTCTTAATTTCTTTTGGAAACATGGGAATGGAGTAAAAAATATTTTGGATCGAAGAGATAAAGAAAGTAAATTTTCTTTAAAAATGTTCTTTCTATATCTTGAGTTCTTAAAGAGAGTAAAATGAAATGGAAAAACTTAATTTCATTACTTGACCAAATTCAGGATTGTTCCTCAACTACCCTAATCCTGACACCATAGGTCTGGGGTTGGCGACAAGCACTGATGGCATAAGAATCTCAGGGAGGATTTTTTCTAAGAAACTGTATAGAAAAACATAGCCAAATCAATGAAAAAGTGAAGAGGGAAAGTATAAAAAGATGAAAATATTGTGAAGTAACATAAAAATGCTTGAAACTATAAATAGTAAAAAGCTACTACAATGAATGCATAAATGTAAAGTAAAAAACACACGCCCAAACTAGAAATTGGTTCCAATCTGATGACCACTAGAAGATAGTAGTAGCCCAGAGATCCCCACTCTTGTACCCCATCTCTAACCTCTATACGCGGTCCATCCAGCCCATATCCCTAAGCTCCCCTAAGATCATGGTAAAACCGTCCACCATTTACAAAAGACATGGAACATGGTGGGAAAATCCCATGCATGGGTGAGTATATATATATATACCTAGTATAACTCCCCAAAATGTTGACAGGGGAGCAGTAAAAGATACAACCAAAGTGAAACAATATATGGAAAAATGTATAGTAAAATAGAACATAACGAGTGCATCTCTACCCAATAAGAGTGTGAAATTAAAATCATACAAACATAAGAATATAGAAACAGTGATGACTTGAATCCCCCCCATAGGGTTTCACTACCTATAAACGGAGAGTAGACCCATACAACCATGATAATATAGACATAGAACGAACGTGCCATACCCCACACATTTTATCCCCTATTTGAAGAAGATTAACCAAGGACCAAGGAGTGGGTATTATAATAGGATGGATATATATATATATATATATGTTCAGTTAAAGAAGCCCAAATGGGAGACTAATGGGATGTTCATCTCATAGCTCAACCCAAGAAAATGAGTAGCCAAAAGTTTTTACGTAGACTCATATGTGATTCCCATCACCTCAGCCATCTCCCTAGGAGTCGAAATATAAAGGGGCTCAAATCACCACACCTCAATACTATCATCTTTGGGTGGAACTGACTCACTCACATAGTTTTATGTCGCGTCACAAGAATTCATCTTGGTGTGGAAAGAACCCCTCTTTCTCATCTTTCCCTAGGTAAGTCGAATCACACCTTGCTACTTTTCCACATAGTCGAGAGTTTTCTCTGGAAGTTTTTTAGGTACTAAACTACCAAACCAAGCCAGAGGGACGTCCTGTATGGTCGTTGGGGACTACACCACCCATATCCCACTCAAGAGTCATCCTGGAAGGTCTTTGGGGACTACACTACCTATATTCTACTATAGTGTCATCCCAGAAGTTCATGAGGGACATTACTACGCATCCCTACTCGAGGGATAGCCAGGAAGGTCACCAAGGACTACACTACCCATATCATGCTAGAGGGTCATCCTAGAATCATCAGGGACTACACTACCCAGCCCTACTATATGGTCAACACGGAATCATCGGGGACTACACTACCCTACCCTACTGGATGGTCATCCCGGAAGGTCATCAATGTCTACACTACCCATCCATATTGGTGGTTCAGCTAGAAAATTTTGGGTACTACACTACCCAGGCCTACTGGAGGCTCATCGTGGAATCGTTCAGGTTAGCCTGTCTGGTCACTACTTTCATCAGGTGTCATCTTTGTGTATTTCAATCCTATAACATCCACATTGTATATAAAAAACATTTTTTATAGAACCATTGAGTTCTATAAGGAAAAAAACACTCAGGATAGGCATATCCTGGGCCGGAATATGAGTTCAAAATGAAGGAGATATGGAGGATTGGAGATTGCTCATGGGATCTCACATAGTACACAGCGTGTGAGAGGTCCCACATGGTGTGTCACCCCTCTTCACTTCCTGCATCTGTAGTTGGACATGGGTCCCATTACATGTAATATTTCACATCATTTTGTGGACTACATGGTGTATTCTATTTATTTTGGGTCTGAGGTCATGCATGTTGTTCATGTACATGTACTCGAACCCTGTGTTCATGTAATCTAGTACATGACATGTTGAATCACAAGTGATATTGCATGTGAATCCAACCCATGTCTGTGTGTTCGAAACATGTCATGTGTATATCCATGCGTTCCTTCACACGGCTCTCCTTACATGGAATGGTAGTTCATGGTGTGTCAAGGGGAATACACACTTTTTCATCATTAACCTTTCCCAAACCCTAGTGTTGCTACTAAGGGAGGAAACACGCCATGTTTTCTCCCCCGAACATAGTGTGTAGACATGATTTTTCTAGAAAATCTAGTTTATTCTACATCGTCATATGTCCTCCAAATCTAGCCGAACCACTTCAAACACCGCCAGTTTTCCATCTTAAATCTTTGGATCTAGCCAGGAATCATGCTTTTTGGTTTTCCAACACCATGAATCGGTCACCATAATGAATGATGTTATGATTATTCATTCTATTATTGTAACACCCTGACCCCATTAACCCAGAGTCGGTGCATTATTACATAACATTGGCATGATCACAAAATATCATGTCTTGAAAGAACTATTAGTTTAGTAGCCTTGGAAGCACTAGATACATTCATAAGTCTTACTTAACATCATAAAGTGAAAAAATAAAACAACATCTTGCCTCCATAAACCACACTCATATCCCCTTATACTATCCCTATAGGTCATTCATAAAATACTTCTTCACATCCTGGTAAGAATAAAACATAGATAGGGGTGAGCTCAGATGCTCAGTAAGGATAAAAATATAGCAGAAACTTTAATAAATAATCATAAACATTTAAGGCAATGTATAACTAAAACAAAAGCCTTTTAGATTTGAACTTCAACATAACATGGAAAAAATAAATTGAAATAATTCCATTTACTTATTTACATGGATATTATACTAGTCGAATAATCACAAGCAATATCAATAACAACTTTCATAATGATGGAATGCATAATGCCAGACTATCATAACCACATAGTCAAGGACTTGTGCCAAGACTAAAAATATGTTTTTGTCAAGGCCTTGTACCAAGACACTAGTTTGTCTCATTAGACCTACCGATGCATCGAGGAGCTGTAGCGGGCTTCACCCGTCACTTATTAAGTCCAATGCATTCCTCGTATGAACAGGTTTAAACATAACATAAACATTCGTATTAAAACTAGCATATAAAATTTCAATACTTTCTCCATAAACCATGAATAGTATAAAAATAAAACATACATAGTCAAACATATCACAAAACCATCAATACAATATGGATGTTTTGTATCATAATAAATCAACATCAAATAAGCTTAAAATCCATCAAAGGATGTTGACATAGATGAAGTCCAAACTATTTGATAGAAATATCTCTTTTTTTAAAATCATTTAAAAGTAATATAATAATAAAACATTTACATTAAAAATATCCTTATTAGATTCTTAGGGAAGCTTAGAAGATTTTATAATGGTGGAAAATAGCCGCACCCGTCGTATAAGTTAAAAAGAGACATTCTTACCTTAATTCTGTCAAAAAGGTTAAAAAGGACCTTGTTTGGAAACCGACGGAAAGATTCCTTTATGAACATCTTAGAAAAAGTCAAACAAGGGTATAAATGACTTTAACCCATAGTCTGTGAAATATTAATAATGATTTTAAATACATTTTTAAGAAACATGGATGTGGATGATAAAGAGGTCGCAATAGATAATCACGTATAAACAACTTTGGATAATGAAGAGATTGTGAAATAAACCCTTAACTTGTAATTTTCCTTGGTCGAGGGTAGGTTAAAATAATTTATTATAGTTAAATCATTGTTATTAAATTATACAAGAATCATATACATAAATATGATATCATATATTATCATTTAATATTGCTTTGTTAATAATATTTTAGTATTATCATCATTTCGGGTGTTCACTTACTCACTTTATTTTATATGTTTTGTTATATAGATTGTGTTTGTTAACCATAGGTTGTATCTTATTCATATATAGAATGATATCAAGTCCTAAAAAATTATTTTTAATCATCAATTTATAATTAGACTTGCATGGATACGATGGGAAATGAATCTCATCGCGTTCATGGAGACGGTAGTCCGTACGTATGTACGAGCGACAATATCATTCTTTTGATATTAAAATAATATATAATTGGATGGTATATCATATATAAATAATCATTATCATGTTATATTTATTATTTATATCAATTACACATCATTATCTTACCCATCCAAATAATAATTTATTGAATAACCATTACACCAATACGTGGAGACGGTAGGTCGTACGTACGCTCGTATGGTGACATGTCATTCAACGGATGGATAGAATACTAAATATGGTTGTACCATATTTATAAAAAAAATTATAGTATATAGAAGTTATTAGATTTATTATTTTAGAATGGAAATAACAAAGAAAGAAGAATTTGAATAAGAAAGGAACTTGAATGAGGGTGGTGAAAACATTACCTCCTCTTTGGGTTCTTTCTTTTGATTTGATCCTAAGGGCACCATAGAATGTCTTTCTGACTAAAGTAAGGCCTATAAGATAAATTGAAGGAAGTTTAGAGAATATGTGGTCAGGGTTTGGCCGATCCAAAAGGCTTTGAAGGTGTGAATTAGTGAGAAGGGGGTGCCCTTTTTTAAGAGGGTTGAGGGGCACCTTAGGAAAAACTAGAAATATTATTTTATAATAAATTCATATTCGGTTTATAATTACTCAAAAGTGTATTATTCAAATTTTATGGTGCTTATAGGTCTAAAACAACTCATCCAATAGGTTTTATATAGTTTTGGGTCATTATAATAAACTTATAATTTATTTTTAACTCTTAGTTCATTATTTTGACATTTACCATGTCTCTTTGTATTTTTATATTATATAGTTAATAATCATACAATAAACTGCAAAGAGACCCCAAGTGGTCGATTAATAATACATCTATGATTATATAAGTCCTTTGGCCGAACATTATATTTTTAGGAATATAATATCAATTAATAATTTAATATTTGTTTTAAAAACTCCTTTATGTCAATTTTGACACTATTTAATAATTGGTTTTTGTTAAATTCTTAAAAAAATTATTAATTCGAACCAAATTCCTATAATAAATAATATAATGTCATATTAACCATTAAATTTTTTGTATGTCATCAAAACATTCAAATTATATTTATTTTAACATTTATAATACTAATTATTTGATTCTTTCATTAATAAGGAAAATACAACATCATTATTGTGTCATAAATAAATTTAATTATTCAATATAAAAATTATAAATAAAATACCATTATTTTGGGAATAATTTTATACTTATAATCAATATTTATTGTCTAAAATATAACATACATAACACTATGTAAAAATTATTTTTCTAAAAGATATATGCATATGTAATTTTTTTATTTACTTTAACTTAATTAATATAAAGTGTCATTATCACTTACAAGTGGATCCATGGGGTCTCAAAATAGACCAAAGGATTCACATGGTCGGACATGTATCAACTAATTGGGTTAGGACATGTTTATTGTAATTTATTATTATTATAATATTATTTTTTAACCCTTATTTTCCGGATTTACCCATTAACCGTGGTAAAAATAATTTTACCGAAGTAATTATTCAAAATGAATAGAAATTAAAGTTTCATATTTACAAAATTTTTACCTCCAGATTCTAAATATGGAATCCATTTTCTAAATTCAAAACACAGAAGTGGCAGAAATTAATTTAAAATTAATTCCTGTTGTTAAAACAAAAAGCGTGTTTTTAAGAGATAAAAGCTATCAAAAGATTCGCACTTGCTTATGTCCAGTTTAAATGAGAAATTATGTATAATGAACAACATTGGATTAAATGGTAAAAATATAATCTACTTATACTCTAAAATCACTCAAATTTATAATTTATCACTATTAATTATTTCTATTAAAAAAGTTGTTTTTAATTAAAATTTAGTAATTTTTACTATTCATCAAAATATGGAAGTTATCCAAAAAGTACCAAAATTTCACCCTAAGATAATTTCAATAGTCCGAATCCAAAAATGAAGTCCATTTTGAAAGATAAGTTTTAAAAAACTCTAAAAAGTGGGTATTACTATTCATAATGGCTACTTTGATTGGTCGTGGTGTGTTAGAACTCGATGTTGTGTACAACACACGCTACTGTCTTATTCATAGAGAAGCGTACCATGGAAGCTTGGGGTGCAACAATTATATGGGTATAAACCCTTTGTTATATTTTTACTCATGTCATGTTGTTTCTATATCCATTTCTCACTCATGATTCCATTTTCATTCTATAGTTTCTCTCCGAATTCGAGCACCCGATCGAGCTCGGGACACCCGGCAATTGTTGAAGTGGAATTGAATGGAATTTCTCAGTTATAAATGTTAATAGACATGGGAGGAAGGAACCAAAAACCATGTTTTGGATCATTTTCCAAGACTCCTCTGTCAACTAATCATAATTGTGCTATTCAGGTTAATAAATAATTGATTAATGAATTAAAACCCGTACATGGCCACATACCATGTTTGAAATCAAAGGTTATGGTCGAAGGATAAATATCAATCCCTTCAAACATTTAATAAAAGGTATAAAATTACCAAATACGGATCCTACATGGATAGGATCAATCACTATTTTTGAAAAACATAATAGCCGATGAAGGATGTGGATCCTTTACGGTCGCCGCATCTTGATCCATCTAGAATCAGAGGTTCGTCATCATTCTTCATTCATAGTTTGCTAATGGGAAGGAGAAGAGATGATGGGTGATCACTGGAAGAAAGAGGATTCTGAGTATGACTCCTCATAATCATGAATTTATATCCTTTAATTAGGTATATCGGATTTTAACTAATTAAGTAATTAATTTATTTAATCAGTTAAACACCCCTCCAATCACTAAGGGTTCTTTACATCCCATGCCAACTCATTTTATGTGGTGCCAAAGGAAAACACCATGTTCCAACCCAATCGTGGTTTCAGATTTTTGATCTGACCAACCATTTAAGAATTATCTAATTTTCATTAATTCACCAAACATGTGTAATATAAAATATATTTAATATTTTTATAAAATTAATTCTAGGAACAATAGGCCACATAATTTTATGTCATCTCAGTACCTAGCTCTGGAAAAATATTTAGAAATACTTCAATGTATTATAATAAAAAAACTAGGTCTCTAGATCATTCCCTCCTTCAATATTTTTATCCATTAAAATAAAAACAAAAAAACATGGGATACTGAGTCCACATCTGTCACTCCCATTCCCAGAAACGCTTCTTCTCATTTCTGTGACGCTAGAACACTAGAATCAGAGGGATGGATCGTCCTCTTATGTTCGGCTCATGTCAGTTCTCGGTCACCACCACGTGCTCTGTAAAGGTGGCTCTATCTTCTATAACCAACTCTCTCTAGTTGATGATGTGCATAGGTTCATGCACGTATCTCCCCAACTTCGACATGTGAAATACATCATTCACTTGCTCCATCTACAGGTGTATGGAAAGATGATAGGAATCCTTGGAAACCCTCTTTATGATCTCAAACAACCCAATGAACCTTGGGAATAGCTTGCTTCCATGGCCGAACCTCTGTATTCCACATCATGGGGAGACTCTAAAAAATATGTGGTCTCTCTACTCAATCTCCATGGGCCAAAAATGAAAATCATCAAAGAACATTTTTCTTCTCTAGGATGTCTTCTTCTAGTCATAGATGACCTACCCCTTATCTATCAACTTTTTCACCAACTTCATACCTATGAGATACAACTATCCAATCTACTTCCTTCACAAATGAGACCTATAGGGTCTCCCGTATAGGGGCTCAAAAGGTGGCATGCCATTGCTGGAGTGGTAGTTGATGTTGTACACAAACCGCACCAATGATAGTTGATACTCCTAGCTCCGAAAAAAGTCAGAAACGCATGCTCTCAACATATACTCTATCAGCTGGATAGTGTGCTCAGTCTTCCCATATGTATGGGGGTGAAAGGTCATACTCATCCACAGCTGGGTCCCGAACTCCTCCTATAGGTCTCTCCATAATCATGATGTAATTAGAGTGTCACAATCAAAGACAATAGTTGAGGGTACCCCATGAAGTCGAAATATCTCTCATATGTACAACTGCTCCGAACTCTCCACCAAACACTACTCCCTAATAGAAAAAAAGTGAAATGACATTGGGATTTGGTTTACTATCACCCTGAGGATTCCATTTCCCTTTGTTGTGCGTTGAAGCCCAATGATGAATTCCATCGATATGTCGTCCCATTTCCACTTTAGGATATCAATCATCTTTAAAAAACCTCTTGGGACATGTTGCTCATCCTTCACCTATTAGCATGTAAGGCATCATGAGACGAACTCAGCTACACTTGGTCTCATGTCGGACCACCAAACATGCCCCTAAATATCCATGCACTTCATCCCCACACTGGGATGTACATCTATGGGAGAAGTGTGTAACTCCTTCATCACTTCCTCCCGCATCACCACTGGAACCATTTTTCACCCCCAAAACAAGATATCATGATTCACTCCGTCATAATATCTATCCAGTGCATCGCTTGTGGATATATAATCCCATAGAGCCATTAATTTAATGTTTCCCAGCTAAGAATCTTTCACACACTCACAGAGTGTAGGGGTCAACACCATGTACTATACAAAAACTGTACCCTCATGTTCTATTAGGGGCAGCTACACAGAATCTAACTGCTCTGAATATTCCCACACTAGGCAGTGTGGGACATCCTACTAAGGGAATATCCAACAATATTTCCCTTCCCTAGAGTATAGGCTATCTCAAAGTCATATTCATATAGTAACTCCAATCCATTTTATTGCCTTAGCTTCATGTCTCTCTAAATGATAACATAACTAAGACTCTAGTGGTCTGATTAGACCACAATGATCTCTCCTAAAAGGTACTACCTCAACATCCTCAAATAGAAGACTACTGCTTCCAGCTCTAGATCATGAGTCACATAGTTCTTCTCATGGAATCTCAACTGCCTCAACCCATATTCGATTACCACCAGTTATTGCATCATCATGAAACCAAGACCAACTCCCAAGGAATTGCAATACACCAAGAACTCAACTCCTTCCTCTAGTAGCCTCAAAATTGGAATGATCGCCAACCACTACCTTATCCCATCAAATGACATCTAACATTGGTCACACTAGGTAAAAAACTTTCTCTTCTGTGTCACTATCATCAATGAGGTTGTCATCATAGAGAAGTCTACCATAGATATCTTGTATTGCACTACCAAGAAAATAAATCTTCGCACCTCTAACACATTGTTAGGTGGCTCCCAAGAAATCACTGCTTTTATCATTTCTAGATCCATGGCTAAACCCTGCTCAGAAATGACATGCTCAAAAAAGTGAACCTATTGTATCCAGAACTAGAATTTTAAGAGTTTTCTATAAAATTGGTTCTCTCAAAGTAGATCAAGGTTTCTCCTCAAGTTCTTGTCCTGAAGACAACAAAAAAGTGGTTCACATATGGATGGAATATTTGGTTCATCAAATACATGAAAATGGTGTGGGGAATTTATCACACCAAAGCACATCACAAGGAACATAAAATATCCATAGCGACAACGAAAAGAAAAATTTATAATATCATCCTCTCGAACCCGTAGCTAGTGGTTGTCGGACCTGAGATCGATCTTGGAGGAACATATCGCACCTCTAAAGTGATCAAAGTGGTCGTCAATCCTCGAAAATGGATAATATTTATTTATTATGGCCTAATATATGTGACGATAATCCATGAAAATATGTAATATATCATATTCCTTCTTTACAAACCAAACTGGAGCCGCCCATGGGGATACACTGGGTCTGATGAATCCTTTCTCATGCCAGTCCTTTAACTGCGTCCTCGTCTCCTAGATCATAGTGGGTGTCATCTGATAGGCTTCAGAAGATATCAAGGTAGTCCTTGGATTCAATTTAATGAAAAACTTCAACTCCTTCCTCAAAGAAAGTCCCAGAATGTCATTGGGAAAGACGTTTATATAATCATCTACAATTGAAGGGATCCAGATGCCCGAAGGGTCTGCTACACCATGGTTCATACTCACAGATGATGGTTAATGGGATATAACCTCTTGCTCACAGTTCCCACTCATCCTTCTATGAGGTATCTCTCACCAAAAAAGTAGAACCTCACCCCATCAGCACGTAGGAACTTGACTAATCAATGGTGGAAATCAATCTATGCTAGAATAATAGAAATACAATTCATGCCCAAGATAACATCATAGAATTCCATCATGAATACTAGTAGGTCTCGTGTGAACCTCTCTCCTCCAAGATATAGCTCTCACATCCAAAATATGAAAAAACAAAGGAAGTGTTCCATATAAGAACCTCAAGGCATGGCTGTTATGATAACATCTGCATTAGGAGATCCATATCCCACATAAAGAGTTCATAGGTAAAAGAACAGTTAGAACCTATGTCTACTAATGCTGAGGTAAGAGTAGAGTAAACACTAATTTTACCTCAAATAATTTTCTGTGACACCGAGTTGTAGAATCCTATATCCTGTAGTTGTCTGAGGCCCTAACTTCCTAATCCATGAGCCTACCGTGGGCCTCATAGAAGTGTTGGTGGGAGAACCACATACCATCTTCCTCTACCTCCATCTCCTCCCACTCCTCTTCCAGTTCTACCTCCCTTGGGACCACCCTATCCCCGCCTGGGAGATAGCAGATCACGGCATTGACTCTATCGAGGTAGTTCATCTACTGCATTCCTTGGATGATTAGAGTGCCCGGCTGGGTAGTCTGAGTCTATTTAAACTCTCCCATAATAATTGTAGAATTTTCCCCCTCTAGGTTTCCCTAGTGCTTTACGTTTCCCCTGAACTGGGCGTCCATGCCCCAGAGTCTGCTCGTAGAATGGTCTATTGTTCTAGGACCTCTGACACTCACTTGCTGCTAAATATGACTCAGTAATATCGAAACAACTACTAGATCCACCTAGTTGTAATCCCTCTTCCAAGATGCTCTCAGTCACATGTTCTCACTTTGACACCCCGGCATAGGTGGGGCTACACAAGGGCACCATGTTAACCCAGATCTCACTATGGAGAGCATGTTCAAACATCTGTGCTCGGATGTAACCATCTATGATCATGTCAATAGAGTAAGGTGTGAGGTCATTAAACTACACCAGATACTCTTCCACTCTCATCCCTCAATGAGAATGATACAGAAGCTCCAAAATACAAATAGAGCACAAGAAGGAGAGGTAGTACGCCTCACAAAATAGCAACTAAAGGTCACCCCCAAGAGTGATGACTCAACGCACATATGGGTAACTAACTCCACCAATGCCTAGCTGCTCCATGGAGAATAATGACTACTAAATCCATCATATGATCTATTTGGGTATGAACCAATATGAACACATTGACCACAAACTGCAGCCAATAATCTACTGCCCGAGGATCTAACTCATCACAAAACCTCAGTGCCCACTAATACTAGAACTCGTGGAGTGTTCTTAGCCTACACTTGTCCTCAAATTGCCCTGATTGAAATATCTTCTTCCCAATGGGTGGAGGCACTTCTAGGTGTCCACCTGGAGGAATAGAATTGCATGATGGACCCAAAACTATAGCCTCACTGCTAATAGGTTGGTTTTCATGAACCATATCTGGTATCCGGGCCAGATATCTTCACAAAGGCATCTTAAAATTTTATTAAGGAGTACCGCATTCTGATGAGAATCTATATATATATATATAAACAATGTGATGGCGATCTGACTCAGTAAGGATAGTCAAGGAATCAATCTTATATGATTAATGTACCATTAATCCTAAAAACAAATTTTTGAGGGTTTCAAGTTGACACACTGGTAATCAGGGTCCTAGTGAATCGATATGTCAGCCGTCCATACCATAACTATACTCCTTGGCCTGAGAGATGCTGTCAAGACACTTCGATATTGTTTCCATTAATTCCATACAATTCCTTTTTAGGTAACTTATGAATAACATCTCAAAGAACAAACCACCTTTGATACCACTCAATCACAACTCGACATAAGCTCAGCTCAAGCAAAAAATACCCCAATCCCTCCTCCACAGGCCAGGGGTTGGCGACAAGCTCTGATGGCACAAAAACTAGGGGAGTAATTTTTTAAGAAACATTACACATGCATTCTTCCAAATCAATGAAAAAGTGAAGATAAAAAGTAGAAAAAGGTGGAAATGATTTTAATTAACATAAACATGCAGGAACCTCTAAACAGTAAAAAGGAAGACTAGTGAATACTAAAATGTAAAGAGAAAAACACATTCACAAAATATAAACCATTTCTAACATGAAGACAACTGGAAAAGATTAACAGCCCAAAGAACCCTTATCCTGTATCCCAACATTGATCATTGTACGTTGTCCACTCAGCCCATATCCCTTAGATCCCCTGAGAACATGATCAAACTATCTGTCATCTGTAAAATACATGACACGTGTTGGAATAATCCCATACAAGAGTGATTATATACATACCTAGTGGAACCCCTCAAAAATATGAATGTGGTTGTAATGGATACATCCAAAGTGAAATAGTATATGTCCAAATGTACAGTGAAAGAGAACATAAAGAGTGTAGATCAACCCAAAAAGAGTGTGAAAGTAGGCACTTCCAAACACAAGGAGATCAAAATGTGAGGAAGTGACCCACCCCCCCCCATCGAGTTCCCTCTACCTAGATCTAGAGAGTATACTCGTACAACCATGAGAATCTAGACAGGGAAAAAACATGTCATACCCCATGTGTCTTCATCTCCATTGGAAGAATGGAAACCAAGACCCCAAGGAGTGTGTACTATAAAGGGATGGATATATATATATATATATATTCTCTGTCAAAGAATCTCAAATGAGAGAGTATGGGGATATCCATATCATATCTCATACCAATAAAATGAACAGCCAACGGTTCCAAGGTTTAGTCATCTACGATGCCCAGCACCGCAGGCGTTTTCCCAGGGGCTGTAAGTTGAAGGGGCTCAAATCACCACACCTCAATACAATTTACATTGGGTGGAACTGACTCATCCGAACAGCTTTAGGTCACTTCATAAGAATGCATCTCAGTGGGGAAAGTTCCCCCTTTCTTATGATTCCTTAGTTATGTTGAATCATGCCTTGCTACTATGCCGCACAGTCGAGGGTCTTCTCTAGAAGTGCATCAAGGACTACACTACCCATCCTATCTAGAGGGTCAGTCCAAATTGTTGTTTGAGACTATACTACAGAGATCCTACTGTAGGGTCATCCTAGAAGGTCATTGGGGACTACACTACTGAGATCCTATTGGAGGGTCATCCTATAAGGTCATAGAGGACTACACTGCCCCTCTCTATTAGAGGTTCATCCCAAAAGGTCATTTGGGAATACACTACCTAGATCCTAAAAGAGGGTCAACCCAGAATCGTTGGGGACTACACTACCCATCCCTTCTAGAGGGTCATCCCAGAAGTTCATTGGGGACTACACTACCCAGCCTTGTAGGAGGGTCAACATGGAATCAGCAGGGTCTACACCACCATTCCATGTTGGAGATTTAGCCCGAAATCATTCTAATAATCATGTCTGATCTATACCGACATAGGGTGTCATATCAGCGTGTGCCAAACACAGAACTTCCACATCATATCTCAAAATATACTTTCGAGATCTTGATCATGTTCTATGTGGAAAAACACTTATGTAGGAATCTCATGGGCCGAAATCTGAGCTCAAATGAAGGAGATGCAATGGGTTGAATATTGCTCATGGGAGATTTAGCAATACATGGTGTGTGTACCTTCTTCACTTCTTCGTTGTGTCCCTGGCCGGACATGGGTCCCATCCCATATAATAGTCCACACTGTGTAGGTTGACTACATGGCGTATTTGGTTTAACTGGGGACCGAGCCCATGTCTACTAGTTTTGCCCATGCACCTGGATCCCATTTCCATGTAATCAGATCCCATTTCTGGGTAATTTGGTACATGGTGTGTTGAATCACGCGATATGTTGCCCATGTGGCCAACCCGTGTTTGTGTGTTTGGCACATTGTGTGTACCTAGCCGTGTGTTCCTTCACATCGATCACCTCAAATGAAAAGGTAGTACATAGTGTGTCAAGGTGTGTACACATCATGCCATCTTTATATTTTCTGAAACCCTAACAATTTCATTGAGGGAGGCTACATCATTATGTTCTTCAACAAACATAGAATGTAGTTTCAATTATTCCAAAAACTCCAGTTTCTCATGAATCTTCATCTGCACTCCAAATCCAGTTAAACTTCTTCTGATCCTGCTGCATTTCCTTCCAAAATCTTTATATCTAGTTGTTAATCATACTCACCAGTCATTGTTCTCCATGAATCATTCACCAGAACAAATGAAGGTTTCATTCTTCATTCCACACACTGATGCGCCTTCGATCTTCGTCAGATAGGTATGAAACCTAAGGATTATTCATCTTTACATCGAGTAATTTAAATATATGTTTCTTCCTCGATATTCCTTCATCCTTCTATATGTTCTCTACGAATCTAGGCACCCAAACATGCTTAGGTCGCCTAACAATTTTTGAACCAGGATTCATTGGAATTCTTTGGTGATAAACATTATGAAAAGTAAGAGGAAGGCACCAAACCCCATGGTTTGGATCATTTTCCAAGGTTTCATGGCCAACTAATTATAATTGTGAAATTCGGGTTAGTAAAAACTGATTAACAAATGAAAATCAATTCTTTGGATCATATAATGATTGAAATCAAAGGCGCAGGTCAAATAATTACTATCGATCCGCTCAAACATTTAATCAAAGGAGTATAATCACCAAAGATGAGTCCTAGATGGATTGGATCGATCATTTTTTATGAAGAATGTGTTTTCTAATTAAGTAGGTGGATTCTTTGTGGTCTCCATGTATTTATCCATCTAGAATCATAGGTTATTCGTTATTCTTTACTCATCATTATCCAACAGGAAGGAGAGGAGATGAAGATTGATTCTTGGAAGAAATAATATTATGAGTACAAATACTAATAATCAAGATTTTATATCCTTTAAACAGGTTTATGTTATCTTAAGTAATTAATTTAATTAATTAATTTATGAACTTAAACATCCCACTAACAAGAGAGGGGCATGGATGTCCCGCACCGACTCATTTTATATCGCACCAAGGGAAAAAGCCGAGTTCCTGACCCAACTGTGGTCTCAAAATTTTTACATGATAAAATATATAAGAGTTATCCAATTTTATATAATTAACCATGAATGAAAAATATAAAATATATTTAATATTTTTATAATATTAAGTTCGTGCACACCGGGCCTTGGAATTGCATGTCGTCTTAGCACCTAGCTCCGGAAAAATATTTAGAAATATTTCAAAGTCATATATGGAAAAACTGGGTCTCTACATGTAATATATATAAATAAACATAGAAAAGTAAAATTAATTAGTTAATTGATTGGTGGATTATGAAATTTCTTCATCCGAAACATAATCATAAATAATCCAAATAAACAATGAGATTGTACCATAAATCCATTACCACATTAGAAATTGTTGAATAAAACCCATAGAAAAGTGATAAACATATATGGATATGTAAATCCCCAAAAATTTTATAATAAGTAACGTAAAATACAGTCTTTAGAACTAGATAAACCATATAAATTAAATAAGTGGTGAATAGGACATATGTCCCACATAAAGAAAAGTGAGAAGAAAATTCATTACCTCAAATTTGAATTGACTCAAAATTGATATAACCTCTGGTATAATAAATTTAAATTTTTTATAATTCCAAAATATTATCATTTACATACTTATAATTTCATATATTAATCACTATAATATTTCAATACCAATTTATTAATAATTTCTTATTAACATCATCATTTTTGAGTGTTAACAGTTTCATTTTTTATGGGAGTTTCATATCAGAAAATTTTATTCGTAAACATTGATAATAGTTATAAAATCTCCATAATTTTTATCATGATATAAATATGAAATATATTCATTATATAAATATTTATAATCATTCATTAAATATATATATATATATAAATGAATTACATTGTTCATGGAAAAGATAGGTCGTACGTATGAATGAACATTGCTTTCACTTTTTGATGGATGGATTGGAAGAAAGGTAAATAATAATTAACCTTTTGATAATATTTATTATATCATATATGTCATATATATTCAATAAATATACCCTTATTATGATCCATTTAAATAGTAAATGAAAAACAAATCACATCACTTCATGGTGGTGGTAGTTCACACGTATGCATGAGCAACGTTGCATTTTCCAACAGATAGAAAGGTGAAAAGGTAGATATCATATTATAATTTTTGAAGAATAGTTATTTTATAAAAATCATATGTACTAATTAATTCAATGTTTAGGACCTTTCATATACAATGGTGCTGAAAAACAAATTACACTGCTACATAGAGATGGTAGGCCGTACATACGTACGAACGATGTTTTCTCTTTCTATGAAATGAAAATTTGGTAGAAAATGGATATAACATAATAATAATAACATATAAGTATATTTATGATAAAAAATTATTATTTTAGTACTTTTAAAATATAATTATAGGAATTATAACAAGAAATAAAAATGAAGGAGTCAGTAAAGTAGATTACCTCTGCTTCGGTAAATTTCTGTTAGATCTCATTTTAAGGTCCCTTGGAATGGAATTTTAAGAAGAAAAAGTCGTATAATTCATGTATATATTAGTTTATAAAGAAATTTTAAAGGTTTTTTTGAAGATATTTTTCTAAAATTTGTGTAAAGAAGAGAGGTAGTAGGTGTTCTTTTAAAATTGATGTGAGTGGAACACATCTATTTTTTCAGAGTTCTAAAATATTATTTAGATACTTTCTTGTAAATATGGATCCAAAATGACTCATATTAGAATTAAATAAGGATATGTTATAAATTACATTGATTAATAAGGTTTAATAATGTTCTTAGGTCACTTAAACCCATATCATTTAGATTGACCCCTTCTTTAACCATTCATAACCTTAAATGTGGTGACAACTTTTTCAATCATAAAGGGTTATAATTTAATTATAAGGTAGAACTTATGCCATATAAATCAAAGGTATTTCATTTTATATCATTTATCAACCTTATTTTCTTCTTTTAATATTTTAACAATTTATAAATAATTTAATAAAATATTATATATTATAAAATATCATTATTGTAATTTTCCACTATTAATTTATTTTGGATTTAAATACATGAAGATATTAATTAATTTAAAATATAATAAATTTTAACATCAATAGTATATTATTATTAACAATAAAATTATTTTGGAACCATAAATCAACCAAATTATTTTGGAAACATTATTAATTTTAATATTTTTATAATTATTAACCTTTAGTTTCCCACCCCTTTCACAAGAATTGCATTAGTGTTGTATAATTATTTAAGGTAATTATAAAAAAATAAACAATAAAAATAAAATATCATGTTGTAATTTTTTTATTATACTAAAAACCCATTTTATATTCATTAAATAATTATTTCTATACCTTTGTGAATAGATAAAAAACATAAAATAAAGTGAGTGACATTTTATCTTCTTTTTTACTTAAAATATTATACAGCACATTTTCAGGGACAAGTGTTCAATAAAAATTAAATATAGAGCCTAATATGATAAGGTAAAAAATACCTTCATTAAATAATAATTATGATGAAAAATGGTGGTCATTTCACTTCGTTTTAACCTAGGATAAACTGATTTACCCTTTTACTATATTGATAAATTGTAAATGTTTTTACTATTCATTAAGACAAAAAAATTAATTTTAACACATTAAATAATAGTAATTTGGACATTTAAAAACATATAATCCATTTTACCAAATTAAATACACATAACTGTTAAAATTTAATTTAATATTAAATCCAAAAACGCAACAAAACTGATTTTTAAAAAAATGTTTTCTTAATTATAAAAGTTTTTCATATCAAATTTCAACATAAAATTGATTACATTGACTTAAATTAGATTATTAATAAAATAAAAGGGTATTTTATACTTTAAAAAACATTTTAAAAAAATGTATATCGGTAAATTCTTCAAACTCAAAGGCGGATTTCCTTTAAAATAAGTATTTTACACTATTTATCGAAAACCCAATCTTTTAAAAAAAATCTAAAAGATTCACTATAGGTTAATTTTTATATGTTCATTTAAAAAATTACGGTGAATTTTTTAACTAAATTTTTTAAAAATTTGAAAAATAACATATATTATTTTCACACAAAAAACAATAAAATTCATTTTTGGGAAATAATATATTTTGGAATCATATAAATACTTTACTAAAAATTATTTACTTATTATTAAATATATTTTCTTTATATAAAACCTTTATGCGTATTTTTTAAAAAATTAATTTATATCTAGCCTTCAAATTTGACTACATGTTTGTAACAGTATAGTATATTTCTATTCATTTAGGCTTAGGGATGTGTTTATCTTAAACTATTGAAGAACATTAATTTATATGAAGAAAAATATATCATAAAATTATGGGGTGTTAAAATCTACCCACCCACCCTCCTAAATAAATTATTCCCTAAATTTTTTTTCTCAATCAGCATTGTTTTAACCTTTATTAAAACCCACATCGTACATGGGATGATAGAAATTCAATTGAAAATGGAAATCGGGAAAACAAAAAGGATTCATGGAATATCACATATATGGGTTTCATGATAAGTAGAATGTTCATGGGGAGATAAAATATTGACATAGAAGAGAAAACTATCATCTATGGACTAATATAGATTTCTATAGAGAATGTTTATGAAAATTTTAATTACCACAATACAATAAATAATTGAGGATGAAAAGACCATGGATTCATCACAAATGAATATAAAAGGATAATATTTTTTTCAAAATCATTTAACTAATGTTGGTGGATATATTTACTATCAATATAAAATATATAATAGAATTTAAATACTAGATTTATTTATATTTACTAAGAATAATTTCTTCTTTCGTTATTCTTTGATCAATTTTATCTTTATCAATTACTCTATAATGTGAATAATTAAGATGAATTTTTTTCATGGCTAATGAACTAAAAATAACTTTTAACATATCTTAATAACTATAAAAGAGTTAAAATTCATTCCTTATTTATATAAATATTTAATAAAACCAAAATTGTTTGAATAAGTTTTCCTATACAAATAAATATAAAACATTATTCTCTATAACCTCTATAATAACACCCAGAGTTCAAATTAATTCATTACATAAATAATAAACCATAAGAAAACTCGAAAATATTTCTGACCAAATTCGAATCACAATAATCTAAAAGATTTGATCACAGGTATTTTCTGTCAAGATCTACTTTAACAATTATCACCATAAAATATGTATTAGTTCATAATTTCACCTAAAAAACATGTTAATTAATTGATCATATATTCTTTTAAAACATGCTAATAACATGAATCTCCATAAAACCTCAATGAAAATATAACTAATTCCATAAATTAACTCTATAATTATTCCATAAATATAATAAAAAATTATTTATTATCTTCCATAAATCTAAAATTCTAATAAACATTATCATTGATGACCAAAATTACTTTTTCATCAAATCACTAACCAATTTCAAGGTCACCAGTATTATTCCTCTTACATAATCAATGTTAATCGTCTATTTATCCCAACTAAACATTACTAACACAACATTATGATTATATTAAGGGTTAACTTTCTCCTAGTCTTGTGTTCTTTAATAAAATCACCTTACCATTAAATCACTTTTCTTGGTTATCAGTACCATTCAATATATATTTTCAAATCCTTAAAGAGAATTGTTGCAGAAGAATGCTTATATGTTTCATGATTATTATAACCTGTATATCATTGAGAAAAAACTTCTACAAAATAATTACTGAATCCTAACACAAAAAAACTTTAATCAATCAACTTCAATTATTTGAATAATATATTCACTTCCTTGGTCTAGGAGTAAACCCTTCGATTAGGGAATTGACTCAGATAATTCATAATTTCCCCACACATAATACATTAAATTCATGGAATTTCATTGCTCTATATCCTTAATTCCCTCCCACAAAATATATTACCTTTCCTTTTAGAAATTCTCTTGGGTGTTACTTCCAATATTCATTCCATGATAATATCAAATTTTCATTCCCATGCAATCATTACCGCATAAACATTAATAAAAGTCTATCTTTATCTTATTTAACACATTAAGAAACTCACTATACTTTATGTTATTAATCATATAGTATGATATATGATTGGGTATAATTTAAAGTTTTGTCCTTCTATATCATATTTCATTTATTCTCTCATGCGAAAAATAATATCATTATCTCTCACCTTCAACATTAACATGATTTTTTAATGTTATATCGATTGAAAGAAACCTTAAAACATAGTGTGAGTAATAAAAATAAATGTTGGAAGCCACATAAGCATGAAAAATCATTTTTAGGATGTATAAACCATGACACTTTATTTTCAATATATGACACCTTAGGTTTATCGTAGGTCATTCATTGTCATAATTTATTTAAATCCTTCGTAAGGTTTCATAAAGAATATGTCAATTATCCTAATAATATTCCACAGGAGTTTCAAACCCGGTGCATAGTAAGGGAACACTAACTATGCACCAGAATGATTATCAAGATATAAATGACCAACCCTTATTAGGCAAATTATTCATAAATGCCTCTGTACCAAATAAAATCCCACTTTTAGTATCCATTCAAGGATGTTTTTTTAGGAAAATAACACTCCTTTTTACCGTAAATTAGGATGTTTTTCTATACATAGCATTATCCTAACTGTTTGCAGTAAAATTTTCTCATCATTCATTCCAAAGGTAACTAATCCTTTTTCTGATATCAACTATCGAGACACATACTTCTCATACATAGATATTCCACCTTGTTAGATAAATTTTCAATACATGAAATTATGATTCATAGATGAATAATATACGTTTAGTGTATTTGAAAACTTGCATACATAAATAACTTGTTCATAAAATATCTATAACATATCCCACTAAGTTATTAACCACTATCACCCTTATTAAACATATTAAACATAAAACCTTTCTTTATAACTTCGGTAAATGAAACATAAGAAAGGGTGAGATCAGATGCTCAGTAAGTGTAAACAGGGGATATATCCATGATCACTTAAATAAAAAATGATCTTATCATTTTAAAACCAAACCCTGTATATCAAAGATACTAATTATGAGTCATGGAATAAATCATTTCAGTTTATTAGACATGAATCATAAAGTTATAAAATAAAAATATCAAAGAGAACATAACATTGGAATAAGAAATAATATTGTTGAATACACATAATCATATAGAATAATTTCCTTAGTTATGGATCACTTCCAAGATTATCATAATGGATTTGGTTCACTCCCCATTCCATATTATCTATAGTCGGTGTGCATTCCTAAAACAATCATATTCAAAAGATTCCCTTAATATATTGTGTTCACTCGCCGTTCCAGCACTTATTATCTCATTAGATATCCATGTTTAAATAATTCATTAGAGGGATATATAATTATAGAACCACACAAAACATAATCATAATCCATTCATATGTGTTCCAAGAGATCATAAACCATTCATCATATAATATAACCCATTTAAACGAAATTTATTTCATAATTAGTCAATATTTCATCATAATATAACCAATAGAAAATAAATGCGTTTCCTAAACATCTAATCATCATCATAATAGACCATCTATTGAAATATTAAGGATGTTATATTTGGTTCATTCCCCTAGTAAAGAAATGATAAAATCAAATAAAGTTATATTATATGAAGATTCCTATAAAATATCATTTGGAATATTTCGTAAAGAAAATACACTTTTTAATTTTGAAATCACTTCTTTAAATATAAACATTTAGAAAATATTAATGGAAAAAATTCTTTGATAATTGAAATTGAATCATTTAATGGAATATTTAAGGCAATGATCGGTCATGAAGGTAGGAAATTCTATTCATGTCATATATGTAAAAATAAAATATTACATTCACATTTTTTGTAAATAGTTAAAAACCACCTTTTAAAAGTGATAATAATATTAATTTTTTAAAAAATATAAATAGTAAATAATGGTTAAATATTAATTTAAATAATATTATTATAATAGTAAAAATATTCTTGAAAACATTTTTTGAAAACATAGACATGAAAGATAAAAAATTTGATCAAAGGGATTAATAAATTCAGTTTTCCTTTAAATTATTTTTTCTGCAACTTGAGATATTAAATAGATTAAAATTAATGGAAAATTTTTAATCTCCAAAATTAACCTGATTAGAAGAAATTCATTATTTTATTTAGAGTTAGATCATGAAGTTTCTTCATCATAACACTAGGGAAAATCCCCCTTATACCAATGCTCTTATCCCAACGGTTTATGTCAATCATTGGGAAAGGCTACTTATACCAACAGTTTTCTGTAAACCATAGGCATTTCAGTTTTTAAGTAAGGGTTTTCCCAATGGTTTTTCAAACCGTAGGGATAGGCCATGTTATAGGAATTTTTTCAAATGGTATCATATAACTGTGGGGATAAAACATTTTTTATAATGGTTTTAATTAACCATTGGGACAGAATGACACATATACAGATCCCCCAATCAACTAGCATTGTGCCCTAAACCAGAGCTCATGTTATTCCCTCCCATGTGAAACCTTAATTCCCAATACTTCCCATGAAAACCATCTTCCCAATAATCTATTTTTTTATTCTTCCACTTCTAATCTATACGTTTTATCTTAGTTTTTTGTTCTGCCTCTATTTTTCATTTGGATTTATTTAAAGACTGTGTTTTATTTGGTTTTTTCTTATTAACAGCTCCCCTATTCCTTGGAATCCATCCTTAATTAAACATTCATTTCATATTTTTAATTTCTAACTACGTTATATGCTCTTCGTAGATTTTTTTACCTTTTTTCATTTTTATTGATTTAAAGCTATTGTTTTTTTATTTAGTGTTTTGACCAATAATTTTGGTTCCTAATGATTTATTTGGAGGTGTGTTTAAAATTAGGTGTATTTTTTAGAATTCAAGTATGATATTTTGAGTAGAAGATAAAATCTTATCCTCGTATGATATTTTTAGGTGTGTTTATAATTAGGTGTGTTGTGATTTATATGTATAATATTCATGGTTTACACCAGCAGTCTTATGGGTCATCTGCAATAGGCTTGATGTCATGCTACAATTGGATAAGGATTTGATTATACGACCCCAGTTTGGTATATTCTTGGATGATGTAAATAAACTCCATTTGTTTAATGGAGTTATTTTAACATGTGGATATTAATTTACTAATTTTATGGATTTTTAATTGTTTAAAGTATTAATGTAAATTATAAAAATATTCTTCATGATGGGAATGATTCACCTTGATTATTTAAATACACTTGTGATGTTAAAATTGAATAACTGTATCATTATTTATATCCTATTAATACAAATTACTTTAACTAATTTAGGGATCACGATTAAATAATGTGGGGGTGGACTGTCCAAGGAGAGGTGTGGGGTGTGTGCTATCCTGGTAGGGGTGGGATATGTAGGTAGGGTGGTGGGGACTGTTTAAGTGGGGTGGGGGAAGGGTTGTGCATGTGGGGAGGGGTGTGCAGGTCGGAAGGGGGTGTGGGCCATCCCAGAAGGGGTGGGTGGGCTATCTAGGTGGGTTGGGGGCTCTCTATGGAGGTGGGTGTCCAGGTGGGGGGCTATCCTGGGGTGGGGTTGGGTTATCCAGGTGGGGTGGGGGCAAACCATGTGTAATGGGTGTGTCATGTCTAGGTATGGGGTGTATTGTCCAGGTGGGGTGGGGGTGGGGGTTGGGGAAGGGGGTGGTATAGCCAGGGAGGGTGGGGGTGGGCTGTCTGGGTGGGGTTGGGGTGGCTTGTGGGCTGTCCAAGTGAGGCTGGGCGGGGGGTGTGCAGGTTGGGAGTGGGGAGGGGGTGTTAGATGTCCAGGGAGGGGTGGGTTATGCATGATGGGTGGGGACTATCCATGTGGGGTGGGGGTTGGTTGTGTAGGTGTGAAGGGGGTGTGCAGGTTGGGAGGGATATGGGATGTTTAGGGAGGGGGTGTGGGCTGTCCAAGGAGGGGGTCAGAAATCCTGGTGGGGTGGAGTGGGGGTGGGCTGTTCATTGAGTTTTATATACTATTCAATGAAAACAAAATATTAATTATAATACTTTATATGTTCTAGGTTTTACATGGGATTCCATGCATGTCACATGCAACATGATTTCATTAATAAACATTGAGAATCAGACTCTAGAATTTAATATCTAAAATTTATTAAATTTCTTTTGATGAAATGACTTATAACTATTTTTTACAGAATCGATTGAAGTTGGATGTATGAAATGGATCGTATCTCAAGCGATTTTCAAAACAAATTGGAAATATTTTTAGATTTTTCATTTAACAATGTTTTAGATAGTGGTCGCATACACTGCCCATGTTAAAATTGTGTAGTAATACCATGGTTGAGCCTTGACTAAGTCAGCTACCACATGACCAAATATGGTTTTCAAGCAGACTACTTTGTGTGGTATCACAATGGGGAGAAAATGGAATCTCAAAATGCTGATGATCCAAATGAGAGGACTAGATTAGGGAATTTTTTATATGGTAGGTTTCCATTTATTCTTCATCATGAAAAATAAAGGATTACAACTCAAGAAGACTTCTATATGACCACACATGATGCGTCTAATGAAAATGATAATATTGTTAGGGTGAAAAAATTGAATGATGCTTCCACGACTCTAATATATCCACAATCAAGTGAAATGAAAAATCATGAATTTTTAATCCAATTGTTTCATAGAAAATCAATATATGGTATTTCTAATACTACCGTCTATTAAATTCATACATTCGTGAAGGAATTACTTCGATATGATGCAGATATTCCCTCAAACCACTATATATCATGGATGTTAGTTGAGGAACATGAATTTTTAAGAAACAAAATTCATGCTTGCCTAAATTATTGTAGTTTATTCTGGGAGGAAACTACTGAAATAAATGTTTTTATAAAATGTGGCACATCCCACTGGAACCCAAAACATAATAGAACACCATCCCATGTGCCAAAAATGTAATTTGGAACATTCCATTAATCCCTATGCTCTATAATCATTTTATGTCTGATGAAATGTCAATAAAAATGTGATGACATGATACCAAGATAAAGAAGACTATTTATGAGTTCATTCACCCTGCCGATGTATTTTCATGCTAGAGATTTGATGCTCGATATCTTGATTTTTTAGCTGAAGTGAATAATGTGAGGTTGGGTATTTCATGTGATGTTTTTAATTTGTTTGGCCAGATATATCGCACAACACATGGATGGTTTTTATAGACATCTATATCATTTTCCCATGTTTTTTATGAAAACATATTTCACATTCATGATTATACACTTATCTGGCCCTTGTTATCCCGATAATGATATAGACATATACATTCATCCTTTATCAAAAGATTTCAAACATCTTTGTGATGTGGGTCTGTGCACAAAATATTCATGTTTGAAAGACATATTTCAGATGCGTGCTATTCTTATGTGTAAAATAATTTATTTTCCTACATATTTAATGATTTCTGGAAGGAGCACAAAGAGAAAAATATCATGTCCCATTTGTATGAATATTACATGATCTTGAAGCCTGAAATATAACTGTAATTTCAGTTTTATGGGATATCAAAGATTCTCTCCAATGGACCATCTATAGAGAAATAATCGTCGAAGATTTGATAACACCATGGAGACTAATGATTCAACTTAGAATATGTTTGGAATAGACATACATAATGAATTGAAAGATTTTAGTTTCTCATCCGGGAAGGGTCAAATGAAATCTGGAAAGAGAAATAAATTTTCCATTGAAACTTGTTACAATTGGAAGAAGAATGGTATCTTCTTTGATTTTCCTTATTAGTTAACCAATTTGTTATGCCATTTCTAAGACATTATTAACATTGAAAATAATATATGTGAAATTTTTATTTTGAATATTCTAAATGATAAGGGAATGAAAAAAATATGATTTATGATCTCGGCATGACATGGTGGACTGGGGAATCAGACCAGAGTTTCATCATGTGATTATCAGTGAAAATAAATGGCATGTTCCATGTGCTTCTAATGTGATTACACCTACAGAAAAAAAGTAATTTTTGGAAGTACTATAACTACTAATGTTTCATTTTTCTATTCAGGAAAAAAATCTAAATGGGTCGATAGAACAGAGTTGAAGCTAAAATCTTTGAAGACACATGATTATCTTGTCCTTCTGTATGAGTTAATTCCAATAGAAATCTATTATCTTTTGTACAATAATGTATGGGTGGATATTATTAGGATGTTCTATTTTTTAGAGATGTTTGTTATAAAAAATTTCAATATTTCTTGAAAACAATGTTGCCAGATGACCCATTGATTTTGTGTGATTTAGAGAAAATATTTCCTTGATCATTTTTCACATGCAGGTTGCATCTATATATTCATATTCCAACTGAAATACTTATCATAGAGCCTATTTATTTTCCTTGGATGTATCCAACTAAGAAAAATATGTACCCATTAAAGTCTTATGTCTAAAACCAAAATCATCCTTATGTTTCAGTTGTGAATGGTTACTTGGATCAGGATGTATGGATTTATGCTCTATGTATTTTTCTAATCTTACTACAAGAATGAACGGACCGAATAGAATTGAAGGAAAATAGTATGAGAAAATTGAACCCATTTGTACATGACTTCCTCAAATAGGATGAATTCTTGGATCATATATATTGACGAAATTAATCCTTGAAGAGCGGGAGATGGCACATCGCACATTTTTGTTCAAATGTGATTTGTTTGATGACAACATTTGGTATGTAAATTGAAAATTTATATCTTACATATCTGTTTAAATATTCCTATTTTTATCTACAAGGAACATAAAGAATTGATAAAAATAATGCATCATTCTTTGTCCTTGATAAGGAGACAGACTTTGCATAGAAAATAGTTTTTTTCTTGGTTAAAATTGAATGCAATGATATTACTATTTAAAATAATTAAATCAATATTTAATTAAGTTTAATATTCATTTATATTTAACATATTGAGTTTTACTTATGACTCTATCTCTAAGGAAATATGTTCTTTGGATTTTGGACCTAATACTGTGGTTCGTGACTGTTAATCAATTGTTATCATTGGGTATAGATTTATTATCACAGAATGAGGAAAAAACATGAGAACACAACATGAAGGTGTTATGGTTACTTCCACACCATACAGACTTTCCAAGGCATCAGATAGTAGACCACGATTTGAAAATGTAAGTTATTATGGAGCCATTGAAAAAATAATATTATTGGATTATTACTCTCATAGATGAGCCAAAATGATGAAATGATAATTGATTGATTTGATGAAAAGGTAGGTCATATTTATTGATGTTTTTGGATTTTGAGTAATTGGTATGACTCACACTCTTGCTACCAATGAACAATATGTATTGGCATCAATAGATAAATAATCTTTTTATATAAAAGACCATCTTAGACCTGAATTTTGTGTCATTATTGAAGTAATTCCAAGATATATTTTTTATTATAGTGATTATGGAATTTACACCATCCCTAATACCATTTGAATTGATCCATTTATTACTTTTGATGGCTCCAATAGCTCAATTGTCAACATTGACTCTGAACCTGAAGTTGCAGCTGGAAATATTTAGAATAATCCATCCATGTTCTCATTTATTTTTGTTTAGCTCGACATGGGTTGTTAAGGTTGGTACTATTCATATTAATTTAATATTGATTACAAATATGTTGTATTCTAGTTGACCTTAATGTGAATTTTCAATGTTTATTGGTGGAAATTTTATTTTAATTTCACTCTCTATTGTTTCATCCATAATTTATTCAATTGGTAATGTTATCATATGATTTTAGTTGTAAAATTAATTATTGGTAACTTATTTTTAATTATGGTTTAAAAAATTAAATTTCATTGTGATGGAAAAAATTGAATATTGAAGGACATGTGCCTCAAGCAAAACTCTTTTTCTCAAGTAGAAGGAAAAAATATGGATGTGTGATTAATGAACCAACACAGTAGTAGATTGTAAGTTTTACTTTATTGATTTAAAATTTTAATATCTATTTTGTAACATAATAATCTGTTTATATTTGTTACAGGCTTATTTATAGGTCCTTGATGCCTAAGAACCTGAAAATTTTGGGAAAATGATCACTTACATTAGGTTTTGGGAGATGATCACCCTGGTAGAGTATGATGCCGACCTGGGAAGAGTACAGTTCTGATGAGGTATTAGCCCTCTTCAGGTATGATTTATATTGAAATAGAGTTCCAACATGTTAAGGCATAGGAAGAACAGGCTGAAAAAAGGTCTACAGATATGACATAATAATATTTTATTGAAAACACTGCATTAATGAAACTCATGGAAGTTTTAGGCCGAAAACGTCCACCATAGGCCAGTATATCTTGTGATAAATATATTTCATCGATAAATTATATATATGGTTCACCAACTGGTAGTTTAATTGGTGGTCGAAATGATGTTGTTCCTAGAGATGAAAATGGAATGGAGGAGGCTGAGGTGAAGTAGTGGGATGAGGAGGAGGCTGAGGCAGAGGAGATGAGTGAGGAAGAGTCTGAGACGGAGGAGGAGGGAAAGGAGGAGGCCGAAGAGGAGGTCGAGGAGGGGTATGAGGGTGAGGAGGAGGGTTTTAAGGATTGTGGGGATGATGATGTGGACAACGATGAGGACAGGGATGAGGCTAATGATGATGGTGATGATAGTGATGGTGATGGGGGATAGATTGATATGTTACATTTTTTTCTGATATTACTGACATTTGATGTTTGATGATTTGTTATACCAAAATATGAGTGTGATTAGGTAGGTCACATTATCTTTATTTCTTTATCTACAAATCTTAAAAATGGAATTGTTGATTTGTTGCATCAAAATATATGTGTGACGGATTCACCCTTCCCCTGGACACCCCCACCCCCTTGGACAGCCCCCTAGACCCCCAGATTGCCCCCCACCCCCTCTAGACACCCCCACCCCCATGGACACCCCACCCCAACCCCCTGCACACCCCCACCCCACCCCTTGGACACCCCACCCCCTTGGACACCCCCACCCCCTCAACACCCCCACCCCCTCGACACCCCCACCCCCTGTACACCCCCCCCCACCCCTTGGACATCCCCCCACCCCTTGGACTCCTCCCACTCCCTGGACACCCCCACCCCCTAGACACCCCCACCCCCTTGGACACCACCCCATCCCTTAGAGACCCTTCCACGCCCTCCCCCTGGACAATCTCCACCCCTTAGGCACCCCACTCCCTGGACACCCCCACCCACATGGACATCCCCCACCACCCTTGGACACCCCACCCCCTAGACACCCCCACCCCCTTGGACAGCCCCACAACCCTGGATAGCCCCCCCCCACCTTGGACACCCCCACCCCCTAATCAATAATATTTTAATTGGATTCTATATTTTTTTAAGACTTTCATTACACAAAGAATATTTATTCCTCTTTGGATGATTTATAGGAATTGACCTCCCACTGATGATCATGTTTCACATATTAGTTTTGACTTTGATTTTAATTACTCTATTTAAAAGAAATAAATGGATAATTTTTATCATTACTTTATTATATTTTATTTTGTGATATGAATTTGGGCTTATATTTATGATGTGTTTTTAATTAAAATCTTCCTATAAAATACTTTTTTAGCTTTACACTTTCACGGACATAGTTAAATTTGAGTAAACAACTTTATAATTGTTTTATACATTCACTCATTTTACTTATTCGATTAACATAGATGGGAATTAATAATGTTATATTTAATAAAAAAACTCCCTCTTTTCAAGTTGGGATAATCAATATCCATAGGGATGTAAAATATAAAGACAAGCTTCAAGGATGTTCCATTCATAATGATATTTATAAAGACAATATTATTCATTATTTTAGTGTAGATTTCATGTGTAGAGATAGATCTATTATTTTTATAAATTATAATTTTATTTTAATGATTAAATGATCACACACTGTGTTTTTTGTGACTAATTAATAGGAATTTTTGAATTAGATCATAAATTTGGAAATTTCATGAAAATTCTAGTTTTCCCTTTTCAATTATAGACTAGTATTTTTATGTTAAAATATAAAATTTATTAAATTGAAATTTTATATTTTTATAAAGAAGATAAAACTTATTGTGATCCATATTATATATGAATAAAAATAGATGGATCAAAAAAATCTGAGAGATAATGGACACTGAATTCAATACCATACTTGATTTTTCCATCATAATATTAATTTAATTCTTATTCCACAAATTTTACACACATCCTTTGATTAAGTGATAATCTTTATAAAACATATAAGACTCAAAAGATAATATTTCATTAGACTAAAGACACATTTATTTCATTCATCTTGAGGGTCAATTACGTGGCACAATAATAGGGAATTATTTTGACTCGATTTTAAACATTATACTTTAAAACTTATGTATCCATATCCTCCAATAAATTATATAAATATGTGATATTAATTGTTTTTTTGGGATAGATAGGTTATTATGTATTTCATCTCATATTTTATATTATTTTTAACTATATGTTTTTATCATTTCTCTCACACTGTAATTCTCATGTCTCCTTCCTTAATAAAAATGTTTCCATTCTGTCTCGTTTTCCTTAGTCACTTTATCATTTATATCTCTATCAATGTCTATCTCTCTCTCATCCCTGTTTATCACCATAACCTATCACAAAAAATGGTGATCATTTACTTTATTATTTTTCTTGTGGTAAGTTTTCATTGTGTTTGTGAATAATTTATTTTTAATTTTTAATGTTTTTATTTTATTTTTCGTGATGGAGAGAGGAATGTTAGTGTTTGGTATAGTGATAATCCACCTGAATATGAAATAATTATCAAAATAATTTTATTAGATACCAAATATTAATTCCCACCCTTATCTTACATTTTATATTCAAATGATTATATTCTTGGTGATGGAGATATGAGTATTACGGTTTGGTTCAATTATTGTCTAGATCTCCTTAAAATAATTCATGAACTCACTATATTCCCTACTAATATCCATTACATTCCTTTTCATTGGAATTATCTACATTAGATTTATTTTAAAGTGTTTGTAGGATGAATAATTATATATTCGAAATAGGTTTTGTAAGGTGACACACATATGGTAGAATGTGTTCATCAACCATGGATATTAGAGGAGGTGAGATTTGGTCTACTAAATACATCTCCTATGAATATTGAGTTTCAAACTGAAATTATGGGATATTAGTTCATGAATAATGGGATGAGATATGAAATATCATTTAGACAATGATAATGGATAATGTAAGAATCTGTGTAACTAGACCTAGTACAATTTTCATTCTTTTTAACTCATTCATCTTATATGCATTGATAATCTAAATATTTCTTTTTAGTATTTCATTCCCATTCCCAAGCACCCATCTCATTCATTTGTTTTTATAAATATAAAAACAATAAAAATATAATAAGTTTTTTTGGCTTAGTGAGTGATTTGTGGAAAAATATACTAATGATAGATAAATCTGGTTTGATATTGTGATTTACTAGAAAAAATATTAATTATATTTAGTACCACCCTATAATAGGTGTGTCGAATTATGAAATTATTTTTCGGGATCCAATATAGTAAATTACTTACTATTAATTATATTATTTTTAAATAAATATTATGTGTTTTAATATATGAAAAATTAAATTACCTTGACCCATGGATGAGATGGTTTTTTACTTTCTATACAGGTATGGTGAGCTTGAAATTTGTCTTGAAAACACGAGGGTTTTTTTTATTATCATCAAGGATCATATAGAGGATCTATTCCATTTCTAACTCCAATATGAGATTTGTACCTTAAAGAAAATGATATTGGTCTGTTATAATTTTTCAATGGGATATTATATGAGAAGTAAAAGATAAGTAGAACTATAAGGAAGAAGTATTGGTGGTTTCTATCAAATAAACCCCACCTGCCATTAGATTTTGAATGATCAATGTACCATTATTTTTGGGGGAAATAGAAACCCAACACCCAATTGGGGGTTCAATCATGATATACCCAATTTTATTTCTCTTTTTTACTTATTTTTAGTTATCTTTGTTTCAATAAATTTATTCTCTTTTCTTCCTTGATTCTATATGTAGGTTTTCAGTGGGCAGCAACTAAGTGATTAACTCCGGGATACCACTACAAATAATTTGGGTTGACTGACTCTTTTTCCCATTATTATGTATAATACCTAAATTAATTATTCATGAAAATATGGAAAGGTAATTTTTAAAACAAAAAGGGGATATTAATCATTCAAGAGCCATGGAGTGGTACTAATCACTTTAGGTTTACATGTTTCAATTTATAATTTGTATTGTTTTAGTTTTTTAAAAAACTTTTCTAATTTTTATATAATAATTATCATTTTCCACACTCAAATTCAACTTGATATATTTTACTATATTTTTAATGAATCGTTTAAAAATTACAGTTGATAGGAAAAAAATTTCCCTCAAATTTGATTTTCAATCATTTTTTCTAGTTTGATAAATTTGTTAGATCTATACCTATGAAACACTAACAAGGATTATATTTCCAACCCAATAGGAATTAAAATGTTTTTTACATATTCTTCATAATTCCCTAATTTTCATAAGAGTAGCTTGGAACTTTTTTTATAACTAGAATTTCTGATTATTTCTATTATATGGATTTAGAGTAAATGATTGTTTTTTATATGATTTAGGATCCTTTTTAAAAACCCACATTGTTAAACATGATACATACTTATACAGATACCCTTTTGTTACTGTACATGTCTTGAATTATCTTATATGTTTAAGCCACAATACATGTCGATTTATATTTACCTACCTTAAATATTAAAATTTTTCATGTTTTTCTCATGTTTGAGTGTGGGGGTGGTAATTTAATATTTATTATTTAGGGAGCATCTCATTTATTGGTGTTTGAGGTGTGTTTCCCTATTTGGGGAATTTCATAGAGGATTGGGCCTGAGAATATTTTATCATTTTACTTTATTTGTTCTCTTACAATTTCTCTAAAAAAAATAATAAAATAATATATATATATATATATATTATTAAATTATTCATTATTCTTACTTTTGATGACTCGTATCCCTATTAAAAATCAAGGGCATGAACTATTATTCCATAACTATATTCCTTGACATCCCATTTCCAAAGAAAAAATAGAATAATTAGGATTAAAATATTTAGTAAATTTATTTCTTGATTCATTTACCAAGAAATTAAAAAGTGGGTTTTGTGTTTTAAATATGTTATGGGAATTGGGTGATGTATATATAATATTCATTGAATTTAATATTAAATAAATTGTACATAATATTTTTAATCTCTTCTTTTAAAAATTTTAATTTTAAATAATTTCACCCACAAAAAATAACCTTATAAAATACCTCATGATTGGAAACAATTATATGTCACACGGTGCAATGGAATGAGTGTTTTTACAAGTCTATGGTGATTTATGAATATTTCAAGTATGAGAATAGCTCGAGAATAAATTTTTATTGTGTTAAAAGAGACATGAATTTTGATGTGAGGTACCTTGTGATTGGTCATTTTTTGGATTTTTTAGCCATGATGAATATAAATGTGGGATTAAAAAATTAAATGGTATTGTTTTTAATATATGATATATGAGAAATTATTTTTCCGATGAGATCTATGAAATTATCTTGTTACTAATTCTTATGTGGAGTTGATATGAACATTGTATTATATTAGAGGAGTATAATGTTTAACAGTGAGGGAGTATACGTAGATGATATTATCCTAAATTTTACTTTTTATTTTATTGATTGAATGATCCCACATTGAGTTTTATGTGATTATTTAATTGAAATTTCTTAATAAAGATTGAAATTATAAGTTTTATGTAAATTTCAATTTTTTTCTTTCAATTTCGATCTATTATCTATCTTAAAATATTATATATGTTCAATACCAATTTAAATTTTTTTATAGAATAGTAAATATAAAAAACTCATATCTTTAACACACATTAATTCATGACTTGTTAAATAATGATACAAATAAGAAAATACTTATATATTGAGATTTATAATTTATTTAGATAATTTGATGCATATCACAATAACATAAAATAAGAACAATATTAAAAAAATATCCATAACATTCCCTTACATTATATTGACCTCATAATACTTCATTAGATAACCTGGGAATGTGAATAAGAAATGGGTGACCTATAAATACTAGTAAAAAACTAATCAATGAATAACATGTTTACAGTAATACATGTGAGTAAAGAGGCTTATCAAGGAGTAATAAAAGGGTAATAATATTAAACCTGAACCTATAAGAATGATATAAGATGATAACATCATGTAAATATAAAAATATAGACACAAAATAAAACATAACAGCATACGTATAAGTCAAGGAAACCCTCATAGACCTCATAAAATTGTGTTCTTATGATAAATGCCCACAAACCATATTGGGTATCTCAGGAGATAAAAACATTACCTAAGGAACTATAGGGATATATAACTCTGGAACCACCCATCACATTCATATCGTGTACATGCATTAGTGTGCCATATAGATCATGAAACATAATAATGACTTTCATTAATTTTACTCCCACAATTAAATAGTATGGGTTACATAAATGTAATTACCAAATCAATGAAGTTTAGGTAAATCTATTTCAATACCCTTTAATATAAATGGATATGGGTATTCATAATACAAAATTTGGGAATGAAAAATCATGGTACAATTTCAAATAGAATAATGAGCATACATAAAGGATCATTTAAGGCATTAATGAGTGTGAAATGTTGTATCTCATTACAGGTTAATCATTAGGGAAGTAAAGGGATGTGTAAAAACACATTACGATAAAAAAAATTAGAAATAAAATGTCTTAATATGAAGAGGTTACTTAAATAAAAAGAAGAGTAAGGGAATCTATTACCTTGAGAGAGTACTTATAAAATAATTATAGGAACTTTTTAAGGGATTTAGAACTCATTAGGATAGCTTTATATAGTTATATGGATCATAAATTTATACTCAATGGGTTTTTAGTGAAGTGAAGTGCGAGTTTTGGTTGGAATTTGTACAAAAATATAGAGGAATTATTTATTAATTTCTAAACTTAGGTTTTGGACTCCATATGATAAAATAATATAAACCAAAAACCTTCTATTTTTTTACCACGGTTTCTTAAAAATATGATTGGTTTTAAATATTTTATATGGATAAACAAATAACATATTAAAACAATACCATTGGTGATTTGGATGTGAATCATGTTGATGGAGAATTGCTATTAAAATCATAAAATATTATATAGGTTTTGGAGGATTAATTCATGGTTTATAAAATTTGGAAAATAACTTCAAAAATATATTTTTTAAAGGGGGTATATATATTTTGTTTTTAGTCCTATTATATCATTTATTAAATCACTTTTGGGCAATTATGTTTTCCTAATATGAACCATATATTTATATGGTATTTAAATATTACCCAAACATTTGACGCTCATAAAATTATGAATAATTCACCATTAGATAATTTTTACCTGAAGATTTATAAATAATATTTTTTTATCAATTTATTTCTATAAATTTAATAATTTTAAATTTTAAATAAAAATCAATATATAATGAAAAAATATTTCTTTTATAAAAAATAACAATTTTATGGCCCGTGTAAGTTTTACATTGGACTTAAATAAATTATATTATAAATTATATATAAATAAATTTTATTTAATAATATTATTAAATGAAAATAATAATTATATAATAATTATTATAAGTTATCAAATAGAATTTTAAAACTCAATATTTCCCAAAACCTATAATTTTGGATCCATTGAATCAAAATATAATTTTCATCAACTCATATGTTATATATATAACATAATAATTAATATATAAAAATAAATATTATTTAAAAAACAAATTCATACTACTTGGATTTAGATACAATCCCTCATATTACACCATCATATGCCATATGGGTAAGGTGTGTGATGGTGTCACATTCTTAGGGTGGTTCGACAAACATGGTTAGGGTTGTAAAATTTATAAGCTTGAATATTTCACATAAAAGGTTTTGATCATGTTTTAATTATTGAATTTATTCTAATGATTGGTCAGAGGGAAATCCTAATGAATCTATCTCTATCAGATGCTTCGATAAATGATATTTATAGGGTAATATCCTACTAGTCAAGGCCATCACTTTTTATGTCTCTATTAATTATATTTTATCATAACTCTCAATATATAATAATATCAATAGTCATTGTACAATGTCTCATTTATCATTGGTAATCAGGCTTAATAGTAATTAAAATATAACATGTTGTGTTTTATAATGGTCCACAATAAACTAAGTTGGGCTTGTGTTTTCGATAACTACATAACATAATAAATATTTTATTCATTTAAAACTGGAAAAACATTTAAAAAGTTTTATTGATTACATTCTTCCCCATTCATATATTTTACAAATTAAATTTCATTTTATATCATGAAATAGATGAGCATACATCTATTTCATCACCTCTTCTTGTTCCCATGTTGCTTCTTCAAACCTATGGTTCTGTCATAGTACTTTTACATGTTGAGTTTTCAATTTTTTTAACATTATATCTAGGGTCTATGACTAAATAATATTAATATAAAATATAATTCACTAAGAGTACCACCTTAAGATTCAATACATGTGAGGGGTCCGATATGTACTTCCTCAAGTGGGATACATAGAACACATCAAGTACTTGGGATAGGTTATATTGGAGTTCTAGTCAATAAACCATGTATTCAATGTAATAATGGTTATAAAAGAGGAATATGTATATTTTAATAAGATTTACCAACTTTACAAACCTCATAACTATATTCCATGGTGATATATAAATGAACTCCTTATCTATGATCTCAAACTCTAGGTCTTACTGGTGATTGTGGACATAGATTTTCTGTCAAGTTTGTGTAGATTTCACATTATTTTGAATGGTTTAAACCTATTCTTCCTTCTCATAGATAATATTCAGTCGCATAAGCTTCCTCTCTCTAACTATATCTAATAATTTTGGAGTCAAACAGCTCTTCCCATTCAGAGCCTCATAAGGTTCCGTTTGAATGCTTGAATGGAAACTATTGTTATATAAGAACTACACTAGGTGAAGGTGTTGATCCAAGAATAATTGGAAACACATCGAACATGATATAAATATATTCTTTATAGTTATAACGGTTCTCTCATACTAACCAACCCTTTGATAGTGATAAGCTATATTGAAACACATCTCGATATTCAATGCTTATTGAAGTCTTCCCCATAACCTTGGGTAAACAATAGATATTGATCATATAAAATGGATAGTGGTAATCCAGGCAGTTTTACCAATTCCTTTATGTATAATTTATTGATTTTCTCAAAGGATAAATATTTCATCATAAAAATAAAATGAACAAGCCTTATAAGGATGTAAAATATCACCCATATGGTTTTATTGCCTTTAGATGTCCGGGGGAGACCTATAACGAAATCCAAGTTTATTTTTCCCATTTTTATACTGGTATGGAAAATGGTTTCATCATATCCTTATAATTCTGTTATTCAGCCTCAACTTATTGGCATACCAATAATTGTGATATAAATTATGCAATCTACCTCTCCATGTTATCCCACCAAAATATTTTCTTCAGATATCTATGAATCATAGTACTTCCTATATGATTATAGAAGTATAAGTTTTGTCCATTACCTATAAGATCTCTCTTTATCTCTGGTTTTTATAATACGTATATCTGAGTTCCATACCTCATGACTCCATCATTAGAAATTTTGATTGTTGGATTATGATCTACATTTTTTTGCAGCTCTACACTATCTTTTTGGGCCTCCTTGATCCTATAAAAAATTTGATTTTTTATAATTTATTTGAGAAAATTAATATAAAGCTCCTTTAATATTCCAATGTCTATAGTTTTCGTTTCTAAGAATATTGGATCCCATTTAATTCCCCTCATGGATAGGGTTGTTGGATTCTTTCAACTCTGAGTATCTTATACTTTTTTCTCCTTCCTAGTATTTTAATGGATTGAAAAATTGTAATCCTTTATCAAATATAACCCCCTTAGTTGGTTAATAATAATCACCTTTTATGTAAACTTATACATGAGGCTTTTATGATCTGAATATATTCCACACTTCTTCCTATAGAGATAATGCCACAAAATATTTAATTAAAATCTTACTGAAGCCAGTTCTAGATCATGTGTTGGGTAGTTATACTCATTGATATTTAATTATAAGAAATAATATCCTATCACTTTTACATCATTCAACTGTATAAAAACCAACATTTTTTTGGAAACATCAGAGTATATCAGAAATACTTCCCCACTATTGGGTAATATGAGCACAGGTGTAGTGATTAATGTCTTCTTTAACTCTTTATAACTCTCCTCTCATTCATCAGCCTATAAAAACATCACACTCTTCATAGTTATATTTTTTAGTGGGTGTGAAAATGATGATACGTTTCTCAAAAAAAATTATAGTGCCTATATAATACAAGGAAACTATATATATACATCATAGATGATGGATCCATGGATACCCCTTTTCAAATGATGACACACCCTATGAATGTTTATTTATCCATCCAAAACATGTATTTATTATACATCACATAAAATTTTCCCTTTTTAAATGACGTCAATTTAGTATTAAAATTATTTTCATATTCCACCTTGGTTTTAGATTAGATAATAATATTATCTATAAATAGTACCATAAATTTATCAATGTAATCCTTAATTATTATTTTCACTAATTCTATGCATATATATGGAGAAATAGTGAGTCCAAATAGAATCACTATTAACTCATAGCACACAAACCGTGTATAAAAAAAGTCTTTGGAATATTCTCCATATTCACTTTTACTAGATAAAAACCCAACCGATGATTCTCTTTAGTGAAGTAATGAGTTCCACATAGATGATTAAACAAGTCATAAATCTGTGGTAGAGGATACTTATTCTTTTTCTTGATCTTGTTAAGCTCACAATAATCAATTAAAAGGTGATTTAACCCATCCTTATTTGTAAAAAAATTGACTAGTTCACCCCATGGTCGTTCACTTAGTCATATAAACCCTTTGTATACATAATCATATAGTTTTTCCTTCATCTATTCAAGTTTAATAATTTCCATTCTATATATGGTCTTGGATATTTGAAAATATCCAAGTATAAGTTTGATTGGAAACTCAACCTATTGGCTAAGTGGAAGATGAGTAAATTCTTAGATAAATTCATTAATGTATTCTCTCAATTGCGCATGTCATCAAAGATGGTTTTTTCCACAGTCTCAATCATTTGAGATAGATATTATTTCTCATAATTAAATAATATAAAATATTGAGATGTTGATTCCAAAGTATAATCATCTTACTCATTTCACATGTATATATTCAGAGGGATATTTCTGATATGGATGGTGATTTCATTCTCTTATAAAATTATGTTGGCTTTATAAAATTAAAACCAATCCATACCTATAATTTTGTTGAATTATACTAAATTTAGTTTTATAATGATCTCTAAGAATTTTATCCTGTAAAGATGTATAGGGAAAAAGTTATATACTTGGAATAAAATAATTTACACCTTTAACATTTTCACATGTTGATAAACTTCCATGTTTTGAGGTGGTGTCTGAATGGTTCTACTAATCATGTGTGATATGAATGAATATATAAAACTAGAAACATATTTTATGTTCACTATCCATGAATGAATAACTAGATAATATGTGACCATGTTGTTTCTAAGATCCACCTCAGTATTTATGATGGAAAAATTATTCCTTTAACTCTTGGCTATGGAGGTTTTTGCCATCAGTTATCATTGAACAAACAAGACTTAGTGCATTAATCCACATACTTTCAATATTAATTGAGTTTGAAACATAATATAATAGGCTAAGGGGTGACTAGAGTATTAATTTCCTCCATCGCATTAGTGGGTTTCTCCCATCAGTATTTTCTAGAAAGGTTCCTTTACTTCCCACTTCTAAAGAATTTCCTTTTCCCCTTCAAGAAATTACTAGGACACTTCTTCCATAAGAACCCCTAGGCTTTGACAGATGAATGAAAAATGGTATATTAAAATTTGGGTGTATGGATTTGTGTTGAAACATAAAATATGGTATATTATTTCTTGGATTCATCCATAGATCATGTAAAATTTTATTATTAATGATGGAATTATAATGGAAAACAAATTGAAACCATGTTGCATTAAATTTTTATTGAAATCATTTTTCACTCGATGAAAAAGATCATCACATGAAGGTAATGATCTCAAAACCCTCAGGATCATCTACATGCACTTCAAATCCATTTATTAAATCAATATTTAGTTTTAAAGTGATATCATAGAGAATCAAATACATTTTTTTATGTCCTTTCAATTTCCAAAGAACCACTCCTTCTATTAGGGATGAAGAAATTGGATTGGCATGCTTAGATCTCTTCTTTCTCACTCTATAATTTGGGATAGAAGAGATAGATGCTCTAAAATTTTAGGTAATGAACAGCAACCTTAATTTTGGCTTCTCAAGTCATATATAGGTAGGTTTAATGTCCATGAAATACCACATAGGTACCCATTTATATTAAATCGTTAATATAATCCTTTAATGACCTGAAATGACATATAAATTATGTTTTAAATTTCATTTTTATTTTATCATATTTTTTTACTTAAAATATAACTTACATGATAAAATTCAAGTTATTTACTCAACTCTCCTCTCCCATAAAATACCTAACAAACCAAGAATAATTATATTCATTTTAATAATATTTACATTGTATTAACTTAATTGCTTTCGAATAGAGTGCGTAAATATATTCAAAAATTATTATTCTAAAATCATATAATATTGAATTTATTTATTTCTTGGTGATCATACAAACTTATACATCCCCTGAACCCCATAGTAGGGCCTACTATTTTCTAAACTCTTATTCACTTAGAATATGTTAGACTATTGAATACACTTAGTGTGTGAACCTCTCTAGGTCCTTATATTGATAAGAGTGAGTACTACTCAGAATCTAGGAGCAAGGTCTAGAAACCCATAAAGGCCCCTAAGAAGAAAATTACAAGTCATGACAACAACAACCACCATAAGAAAACACCCTATGTAATATAATATCATTGTCTTGAGGTATCTCATAAAGTAGGATGGAAACTTAATTTCATTATCCTTTAATTATTTATTTATTCATGACCTTACTAGAGATAGCTACCTTTAATCATCAGTGCCACATATTTAATAAAGTTACTACCATCCTGGTCAACATGGCACATGACATCTCATACTTTCAGAAGTGATTATAACTCTCCTGATCATTCAATCAATTTCACAACACCAATAATGACCCCAATACATGTTACCTCTCTAAAACATAATGTTTAGGGGTTTTATCTTATATCAAAGTATATAATAAAATTATACACACTAATAACGATCTCAGGTCAAGATGCTAGTACACTTTCTCATAGATCATAATAACCAATGACACATGAAATGTGTGGGGTTTATATTTGTAGGCTAGTCCTCATGATCTCCTCTACTTGAGATCACCAAGTTTGTACTTTGTGAGAACAAGTTTCAATGTTATTACCCACATCACCTGATAGTTATATATCATATATCTCAAGTTATTATGATGTATCTATACTATAGAATATATGTTTAAGATTAATTTCATAGTATCTCTATGTTATAATTATAGATGGAACTGTTAGAATCAGATGATTCAAAAAATATTCTTAATAAATTACCATATAAATAGTTGTCATATAAATATCAATACTATTATGGTAAGTATACATCTTTTATATCTTTATGTATACATGATTTGGTAATAAAAAATTATTTTTTACGTTGGGTATAGGGGCCAACTTTTACAACACTCCCACTTACACTAGATCCATATTTCTAATGATAAAACTATTAAATCTCACATGATAAGAACATGCTTCTAGTTAGTTATGAATTTAGTAATTGGACCCTTCTCATTTCCATACATGGAAACTTTTTTATCTGTAACTTCACTTCCTTTATTATGAATCCTCAAGTGATGATATCCCGGAGTATATAAATTTTTTACTCTATCAAAAAATGAATATTTGCTTAGTAAAATTATATTATTCTTAACTTAATTATGATAATAGTTTACGTACAATGTTTTATTGTATGAACTGGAAATTTTTTTTCTGAATTTTATACTACTTCCTCACCCACATAAGATGTCATAACATACTTGTTATTTGTTGATATAGATACCACTGGATTGAATGATATTTAACATTATCGTTACATTAGACTAATTATTATATGAGATCATATTGATCTAAATGAACACTATTTTTCCTCTCTTATAAATTATGTTTCCTCCTCTCCAAATACTATTTACATATCCCTTATACATTCCCAAGTATAATTGGGTAGTTATGTCTTCTTCTCATGTAAATGTCTTGGATTTAACTAATAATTTATTTCCAAAAAATATTTATTAGTAATATCTATTCCATAGAATGGAATATGTGACAGATCCATTTCAGATTCATATGGAATTCTACTCACGATTTTCATCTCCTCATTTGTTTCATATAATTCTTTTTGTATAGTTTTATTCCATGTTACATTGGAAACAATTCCCCCTAAAATTGTTACATTTCACTATATGTATATGTATTTTGACTTGGGAAAAAAATTATTTGATCAACCTCAATAGATTTTTTCCCAATGATATGGGTCAGTACTTTAATTGAAACTTTTTAGATTTTATTTCAACCCATTATAAACTATATTTAAGACTAATAATAGTTTTCCACATGTTTTCAACATGTTTTACTTGGAAAATATAGTCCCTCCTACTATCCACTTGTAGAAACCTGGGATACATTTATTCAAAATGAATATTCTATATTCAAAATGATTTATATAATACAAGAAATTATCACTACAACATTCATTCCATATTGGCCTTCTATGGTGTCACTAAAACATTCTAGTTGTGTCATAGAGACACCATCCAAGAAAGGTGTCATTGGCCTTCAATTCCCAATGTAATGATCATATAAAATTGATATGACAGTTATAATTCAGATAAATTTAAAAATTATTATTTGTTTTAAACAAAAAAATATATTATTATCACACTTTTACCACCTATGTATAGTTTCTCTTGAATACCATCCAAGGAATTTACATCAATTAGATAATCTAAAAATTACATACTTGATTTTGGTACCTTGAATCCATTTTCATAAATCCATATAATATTTTCAATCATCAATGATTCTAATTCGCTACTTTCTTATAGGATTCATTATTCTAATGAAATGGTTTATCACCCACTATAGTGAATATAAAACCGACACTATGATTTTAAGCTTCCTACATAGTATGTGTCTCTAAAACATTCCTTTTTCATGATCTCTTACATAACTTGTTTCTTTTACAGCTTCATATTTATCTAAATATTGTAATTTCCCTAAGTTAATTTATCTCCCACTATCTCAAATATATATGTTCACCCTTATATAGAAATTTATTATATCAATTAAATAACAATTTTTTAACTCAGGGGTTCTATAAAATCATTATAAACATTTTGTATATTTACTTTAGATAAACATTTTTTAATTCTTGATGCATGGTTTTTATTGAGTTAGATATAAAAAAAATTCATATAATCAAAAGGAGTATGGAATGATTAATTTTACTCATATTATAACTAATCTGATATCGATTTTTCATTATATTTCTATATTGCTATAGGCTAACACCACTATTTGTGAAGAACATCTTGGGAGATAGTGTAAGATTTTGTAATGCTTATTAAATCTAATTATTGATTCTCCTTTTACTAATATCATAATAATGATTTTTATAATGAAATTTTCAATTATTAATTGATCCATGAAATATTTTAATGAATAATTTATTCATGTAAGACTCAACATCGATCCTCCTTTTACTAACATCATGTATTTGACTTGTATAGGTAAATTTGAGTTTTGGAATACATCCACTCTTCATTTTCATGATCAATGAATTTTGTTCAAGATATTATTCAGCACATAGTCTCAAATAAACTCATATCATTAAGCATGAATATTCATTACATCACTTTTTCATTCCTTAAAACTATTAAAGGAATCAAAAGAAGAAGAATAATTTACCTCTATCTTCTTATTAGAATAGTTATTGATTTATAGAAAAATGAACTCCAACATATTTGAGGGTTAACTTTATTTATTAAGGTTTATCTTTCCAAAAAAAATAATTGTAAATATGTTTATAATACCTAAGGTTTTATCTCCAATGAGCCTAAAAACCATATTAGGTATATCCTTGATAATTAATTTCTTTTTTAATAAAAAAATAAACTTCTTTCCATAACTGAGTATTTTACTCTTACATTGAATATTCATCTGTTATTTCCATTGATTCAATTTTTATTTAACTATTAGTTGAGTATGAGATAACAAAAACAATATTCATTCCAAAAAAGGAATAATTCATTTCTGTTTATAGTGGAAACATGAGATTAATTTTTTGGTAATACTCAATAAAAATTAAACTAGGATCATTATTCTTGGAAATTAAAGTTTTGTACTTCTCACTGTTAACTTTGGAATCACCCTTTCTCATCCCCTTAAAGAATTAACCTTACATATTGTAAAGTTTCAATACTTACATGGTAAATACATTAGGATAAAAAATGTTCTTTCACATTTAGTATCAAATACCAAATTATTAAAATTAAAACATCACAGAGAATGATTAATATTCAATATGTCAAATAATATTCTCTATTAAACTTCAATTAATTGCATTTTATCTTCCATACACTTGTCTCTTGAAAAACAAAGTAAATAATCTCCTCTTTATTGTGTTTTTATACTTTTATTTTAAGGAAATAATGAAGTTTCCTTTGGTTTCACACTTACCAATGGACATTCCAACATGTAATTTCACATGAACTCAAGATTAAATTTTCTTTAAGTTCTTATATGGATAGAGAACCTTCTAAAAATGCTAAAAAATCATTTATATTTATATTATTCTTTTTATTATTGATAACTAGAGTGATTGGGTGATAAGTATAAGAACTATATATATTTAATGATCTTAATATATCTTACAATTTACATGTGTTCAATGTGATCATAATTGCGTTCATTTCTCCCTTCACATTATCTTTATAGTCTTGTTGGAGATAGGGCAACATCAAAATCCATCTAAGTCCTGATGTTGTTTTCATAACTAATTGTACATTGATGATTGAATTATAATGTAAAAATCCAATTCATTAGTCTTTTGTATCTTTTAAGATTATTTTTCCCTATTTCTTCTTAGAGTGACTCAACAGGTAGTGTGGAATTTGACACATAGAATTTCTTTTCATATTATAGTACTTTCAAAAGTGATTGTGCTATACTTTTAAATTCATACTGATTAGGAAATATTCATTTTTTCATATTTATTGTACTTTATTTGCGGTATAAAATTTCATTCTCTAGAAAAATATATAATAAGATTATTATTTTATTTTGACTACTAGTTATTAGACATTAAATATTTTATCATCTTAAATGTATCTCACTATTTTATCAAATTATAGTATCCCTAAACTAATAAATTTACAATACACTATATCTTGAGTATCCTAGTAAAAAGGATCCTTAAAACCTCTCTTAATAGTCAAATTTATGGCTATTCCTCTAGTTAGAGAATCTTAAGGTAGGATTTTTTAGGCCAACTGTATTAACTCATGACTCCTTGATTGGTTGAGTGGATTCTCATACCCTATAAAGGATAACCTAGAAATGAAAAACACTTTACCTATAAAGTTTAAATAATATAATTATATATAATTATTTACGACCAAAATTAGTTAAGTTGACCAATAGATCTCATAATAACTAATAATGAATAGTAGTCACCCTCTACTAGGACTAACGAGTACCTCATACAATCGGGTTTTTTTAAAAATTAAGTGATGGAATTCATTATGACATAGTATTTTATTGAGTTTTTTTATGATTCTCGATGAACTTACTACATTTCTATTTAAATTTTCTTGTTCTATCTAATATCACTCACATATTAAAAATGTTGTAAATTGAAAAATCTATCACTATGAATATTCATTTAATCTACAAATTCTCGTTAATTATTTTAAGTGAACGCATATAAAACAACAAATATAATAAATCATAAATCATAAATAAATAAAATTAAATGGAATGATCATGATTTGATTATAATGGTAGATCCATTGAGTTTATAATGAATCAACCTAGACCCTAGGGGTTACTCCTTCAGTCACAATTCATGTGACTCAATTTGCAGCACTCGCTCATCCATTGTATCAAACAAGTTTCTAGTATACCTTCAAATCTTAGTGGGAACTACATCACCTGTTATCCTTGCAATGATAAAATAATACACGCATGAAAATGAGGGGATCCTGAAAATGCGTAAAATAGATAAATATATTTTATCTGAGTGTACAAAACCATACACATATAATAAAAGAAATCAATATAGAGATCGCCATTTAAAAAATAATTATTACAAATCACACATTACAATAATAAAATAAAAAAATAAAATACATAAATTGCTTGGTCTATGGATCTTGATCGATCGGTATGAATTAACCTCATTTATATTAATTAAATTTTCAATGAATTCCTATTGAGGGTATATTACGTGAATTTAAATATCAATAAATTTGTTTCTAATTAACAAAACATGTTTCTCACGATAAAAAAAAACTTAATTAATTTATATATATTTTTGTTGAATTTTCGATAACTATTTTGAATTTTTTCTTTATTTATTCATTATTCAATAAATTTTTAAACCCGCCACCCCCCGAAGGGTTTTGGGGTCATGGGGAAAACAAAAGGTATGGAAAAGTCTAGCCGAACCTATCCCGGACTATCTGTGGTTGGGAAAACCTAGTAGGGGTTCCAACTAGTGGTGTGTTCGCACCTACACACCTGGAGTATAGGAAGCTGATAGGTGAATCCCCAAAAATAATAACAATAATTTTTATATTGAATAACATAATTAATTATACCCTCCCACTCCCCAAATCGGGTAGCTAGTTTCATGAATTATCAAGTCCTGGCCCGTGCCGGACCTCGAGCCACAACAACCCCAAGCCCGACTCCATAGGCCATGGGTGGAGACAAGCATCGAAGGCGTAATACAACTTTGGGATTCCTTTTCCTAATTACTTATAGACACCCAAAAATCCAAATTAATTCAAAAGTTAAGAGGGAAAGGAGTAAAAGAGGCTAAACTACTATAAGTAAACCAAACATGCATGGACTTATAAATAGTATAAGTGTGGTAATGTAAACTTAAAGAAAAAAAGAAAAAATACATTCCAAGCTAGAAAAGTGTCCTAACATAACAAAAAGTAAAAAAGTAAAATAGCTGAGAGAGATCAGCTCCTAGATCTCTAGATAGACCCACTGTATGTGGTCCATAAACCCCATATCCCTAAGCTCCTCTAAAGTCATTATCAACCTATACATTTTATAAATAAGGTACAATACATGAGGGAAAATCCCATGCAGGGGTGAGTATAAAAATACCTATTTGGATGCCCCAGATGCTGAAGGGGGAGCAGTAAGAGATACACTGAAGAGGAAAGAAGTAGATATAATAAGGTGTGGTAAAAGAGTGCATCTAGACCCCAAACCAAGGGAGTAAGAAACATGATATATATATATATATATATATATATATATTCTCAATAAAAACTAAAATGAGATAGTAAGGGAGGTTTTATTTGGATTCACTGGGGAAAATAGAGAGACTATAAAATTAAGGAGGCATCAACCAAATATGTTTCAAGGATGTTATGAATAGTCTTCATGCTATACTTGCATTGGAACAAATTCATGGCCAATATCATTGGGCAACATTCACCGCATCTATATATGTTCATCACTCTTCAGGATAAATAGAAAAAGATTCTGTGATTTGGTGTGTGATTGATAAACTCATGATGAATCTTCAAAGTAACACTCAATGGATAATAAGAAATGTATATATTAAATTTAGGGATGCTAATTGATGTGGCTCAAGACTTGGTTTCCTAGGTTTTTCCATTCCTGACATTTCCTTATGTCATGCCAGTGATCATCTCATATTTATTCAAGTAGTTCTCAATGAAAAACAACATTAGTTTTTTTAATCTAATTTCCCTTAACACTAAATTTGAAAATTGTATTTTAATAGGGTCAAATTTAGGTGTAATTTTTTACCAAGTCTTATCATAAACTATGAACTCTAAAAATGGTCCGGATCTTTGGGGAATCCATCTCTAGTGAAGGAGGTCTCTACGAAGTACAACTTTCTGATATGGAAGCTACACAATAATTCCCTACCCACTAATAATGCAATAAATTGAAAGTATATCTCCATGGTCTCATAATTCTTGTGTTGAGCCAACCGCAAGGAAAAACAATCCTCCGCCAATTTTTCATAGGTGATTAGGCAAATAAACATGTGGATAATGGTTGGAGTTTTTGAGAGAATCTATGTTGACACCTCCACCGAAAATTATTTCATTCAATAATTGATCTAAGGTATATAAAAATACATATATGAAATTAAGGTGAGTTCCATCATCCTCACTACTAGGTGCTAGTGTTTATGGAACTCCCAGAACAAAGCCCATGTTAATGGATAAAGGAGCTAAGATCTGGCCCCAGTTGTGAGGAAGAGGTGCACAGTCATGGATTTTTCTATTCTTATCATGCACTAGAACTTTGATCCTTCTCTCAAATACCTACTTTTGAACCATATCAAGGATTATAGCACTAATAATCCCATATAGGGTTGTTGGGTGTGCTGGAGGCCACCTACAAGGGGGAGTAAGATCAATTATGAGGGTTCCTACAATATGGGGGATATTCACGGTGGAGGCTTGGTTCAAAATAAATATGGTTCTGTGATTTATTATTTCTCATATTCTTTTGTCCTAGGTGACTTACTCATGATTTAAGCTAATTCCATGCTTCAAGGTTTGGTTTTCTACATATATAACAACATCATGCTGGAGGCAATTGAGACTGATTCAAAGATTATATATGAATATCTTAAGGGTAATATCCATCCTTCATGGTTTTTCATATACCAAATCTAACAATGGAAATTAATAATCAATTAATGGGTAGACATCTCTCATAATAGGCATGAAGGGAACCAAGCAGCAGACTATCTCACATCCAGGACTGCTCATAGTCACTCATTACTCACCTTCTATAGTATGGGTTTTCTACCCAATGAGTTGGTGAACATAGTGATTATTGATTACCTCGGACATCATTTTTTTAAACACTATAATCTTAGTATGACTCTTGTTCCCTCATTTCTAAATAGCTTTTTATATAGTCTTTTTAAATAAAAGTAGTAGTCATTGTGAGTTAATGGGATCTTCATCTCACAGCCCAGCCCAAGAAGAGGAGTCGCCAACAGTTCCCTGAGTATAAATCAACGATTTCTAGAGTCCCCCACATGATCTATGAACATGTATGTTAAAGGTTATCAATCACCACAACTTGATACTATCCACTTTGGGCATCCCTAATTCAACTATACAGTTTTAGGTCGCATCATAAGAATTCGTCTCAGTGGGGAAAACGTCCCCCTTTTTTGTGATTCCAATGTTTTTCCAAACCACATCTTTATACTGATACATATAGATGAATGGTACAAAACTGAATTATAGGACCCACTTCCTAGTGCTTCAGGGGGTTCGACTCTAATAGTAGTCATAGAGGACCCAGGCGCTAGTGTGTTAGGGGTGTTCCACTCTAATTGTAGTGGACACATGTATTAGAATAACAAGGGGCTTCCAGACTTGGTCATCGAGGAATCAAGCCCTATATGGTAGGGAGTTCCACTAAAAATTAATTTTAGATGACCCTCACCTGTGATGATGGGGGTTTCACTCTGATGTCATCAAGGAATCCTACCCTTGTGCATCAGGGGGGGTCCACTCTAAAATCTATGATATTATTGCTTGACCACTGCTGTTTTTGAACACTGCTTAAATAATATTCTTGTTTAGAACACCTCACGTCATATCTTGATATCTTCATTAGTGTTCACCATCATGATCTACATTTCAAAACATGAAATATAGGATGTTTACTCACCTGAATTGGGGAAACTGGTGAAAATGGTGCTTTTCAATGCAACATAACTAGATGAGACTTCATAAATCATGTTCCTCAATCTATAATTTTAAATTCCCAAAATGGAATAAGAAGTTTTTTCCAAAAAAAATAGGATCACATGGCCATAGACAACATTTATATTGTATTATATGTTTCAAAGTTATGACTGTTTGAACCTACCTCTCAAAGACTTTTTGGGGCCCAAGACTAACTGACCGTGGATGTAATATCACAGGTAAATAAAGAATATAGAATTTTAATATGTATTAATATCTATGAATTAAATTTTTATTTTAATTTAAATGGGATGCTATGTTCGATGGCATACCCAGACGCAACAATTAGTTTCTAGAAAATATTATGTTGCGCACAATGTCAAGACATACTAAAAAAATTAATACTATTATTTTAAATGGTAGTTAACACCATGTTGTTGTACAATAGGGAATAAATATAACTGAATAAAATATAATTATAGATATTTAATAAATTCCTTTAAATTTATCCAATAAATTTTAGATGATTAAAATAAGAATGAATCTGATTTTATGCATGAAATACTCTAATATTCTTTAAATTTCATTTTACCTCCTTTTGATGGAGAACCCCTTTTAAATATAGATTTTGTCACTTTTATATGTTCAATTTAAAATAATAAACTTCTTCTTTATAATCAGGGTATCAAAAAAATTGGGTCAATTTTTTGTATTTTTTCTTATAAAGTTAATTTTTTAATGAATAGTTAAAAAGGCTACATTTTAAGTCCAAATTGTCTTTTCATCGGATTTATTTATATAGTTTGATTGTCATTTTATTTGTTTTAAAGGGTAATTGGATTAAAATTTTACCATTTAATCCAATTTTGGTTATTGGAAGTAATTTCACTTTTTAATTATTCATAAACACATGCCATTCTTTTGATAGTTATTATTTCATAAAAACACGCTTTTTAGTTTTGACAACAGGAAATAATTTTAAATTAATTTCTGCAAATTCTGTGTTTTGAATTTGGAAAAATGGATTCCATATTTGTAATCATGAGATCCATATTGTGTAAATAGGCAACTTTTATTTTTAGACAACATGAATAGTAACTTCAGTAAATATTTTATTTACCATGGTTAAAGGGTAAATCTGGTAAATAAGGGTAAAATATAGTATTATAATAATATTAAATTACACTAAAATGTATCATAATATTATTGGTTGATACATGTTCGACCATGGTAATCCTTGAGTAAATTTTGGGACCCCATTAAGACACTTGTAAGAGAAAATGACACAAAAAATTAATTTAAAGCTAAGGAAAATATAACATAAACTTATATCGTTTAGTAAAACAATTTTCATATGGGGTTATATAGGTTATATTTGTGAGTATAAATAGTCATTATAAATATAAAATTATTTTCTACATCATGATATTTTATTTATAATTTTCAGAAATGAAAAAATAATTTTAATTATGATACAATGGTGATGCAGTGATTGCTTCATTACTAAAGGATTCAAATAAATGATATTAGAAATGTTAAAATAAATGTAATTTTGTTATTTTTATATCATCCACGAATTTTTTGGTTGATATATACATGTTATATTTGAATTAATGAAGGTTTTTTTGAAAAAATCAAGTTGTTATATATTTTCTAAAATTCTTGATATGAATTGTTTATAAATTGACATAAATTTCTTTCCAAATCAATTAATATTTTATTAAATAATAATATAATCCTAAAAATATAATATTTTTCCAAATTACATATATTATATTAAAAATGTCATTAATGATCCATTTTGGTCCTCTTTTAATTTTATTGTAAATATATTAATCATATAGTATGAATATACAAGAGGATGTGGTAAAAGATAAATTAGTCAACTAAGGGTTAAAGCTAAAAGATAAGGATTAAAAAAATAATCAAAACCTATCTAATTCTAATTGGATTATTTTAGTTAGACATATATTTATATTATATTCTAATTTAATGAGTTTTTTCCCTTTGAAACTGAAAATAATTTTTTAATAAAAAAATACTTTCAAACATTCCTAAAGTTTCCCCCTCCCTCTTATAAACGGCTACTACCTATAACCCATCACTCACACCTCTCAAGCCCCTTGGATTGTCTAAACACTGATTCAATATGCTACCAACATCCCTATATTCCTCCAATAATCCCTAAATTGGGCATAAGTCAATTTAATAAATCTTATTGGTTCAAACCAAAGGCAGTTACCCGATTAAAAGGTAATGTCTTCTCTCAAGTTATTTCCTTTTATTTTCCATATCCAACTCCCTAAACTCGATTTGTTCAATTATTTTATAACAAAAAATTATCTTAAATATAGTATGATTTTGTTATTAGAAGTATTTAAACTACACTTCCACACACCTCCATCTAATGGATTCAAACATACTGTTTCTGTGGAAGGTGAACTACTCCCTTACTAAAAGATGATTGTTCAATTCTCTCCTACCACCTCTCATGGTGTCCATTATGATTGAAATGTATTTATATGTGATATATATTATATTTAAATTATCTCTATGATTCTGTATTTTTTATTTATAGCATAAATATGTGGTTTCCATAATTGGTAGATACGATAATTTCATTTGAGGAAGTGTTGACTACTTCCCCCTCCAAGTGATATGACTCATTCATAGAATTCATGGAACAAATAAAGTATGGCATTAAAAAAATTATATATGATATTATACTAGAATTATAATATTCTTATATATCCTTAATTTTTCATTCCATTAAATTCGAAATAGAAATTAAAGTAGCATTCATGTGTACGTAGGGATTACCATCTCAATGAACGGTGCATTTCATTTCTTTTCTCCAAATGTTATGTACTATTATATATATATACTAGATATATATAATATATATGATATCTAAATCTTGAATATAATTCTGGAGATAATGTACTTTTGACCGCATGAATAAATTTTAATTATAAGAAGTTCATTTTTTACTCAAGTACAAAATATTGACAAAATGAATGTTATTAACTTAAATGATTATTTAATTTTTATAAATTGGTAATAAAGGAAATAAAAGGAATAATAATCATTAAAAAGGTTCTTAATCAATTATAAATTAACATTAGTTTATTATTCATGAGAGTAAAGAACAAACGAGTCAAGTCAGACAAAAGGTAGGGGACTTTATCTCAATATCCATTCATTGAGGCATACATTGATTTATAAAAAACCATATTTTATACAGTGAATAAACCCCTTTGAATTTTAATTTCATTAAAAGGGAATCATTTATCTATGAATTGTTTTAATAAATGAAAAAAAAATTCATTTTAATGTACACGGTGACAATGACCTTTCCAACATCACGAGAATTATTTGATATTTGGCTTCCTTATAAAGCCGTAATGTTTTTAAATGTAAAACAAATACCATATACAGCTTTTTTGTATTTTTTTATTGAAAATGGTTTTGGGAAAGTATTTATTATATCAATATATTGTAATTTTATATTGTTATTGCAATATGTAAATGTTATCTTTTCTTTATGCTTGTTCATTTGATACTATTTTGTTATGGTTCTTGAAAATTGGTTACACATACAGGTGGTTCCATGATAAACCTAGGGAAAGTGAGCCCGAGATAGCTCTCCAATGCACTGGGTAACATGATGGAGGTAAACATTAATGTTTCTCCAAAGATATTTATAGAATATACCATGATGGGTATTCTAAAAATAACTCCCTACGTAGTTATGAAATCTAATACGTAAGTATGTTATAGATGCCACAAGTTACGTTTATGATTTATGATTTTATGTGTTATTCATAAATCATATAATTTTGTGAGGTAAGTTAAAGAGCTTATGTTTTTTATGTATTGATGAAATAATGTATTCATTTTTTATTTAATAAACCTTACTGGGCTTTTTATACTCATCCCATGTTTTTGAAATGTTTTTCAAAGGTTATAAGGAAGGGTAAGATAAAGGAATAATTTAAGAAGATTTATATCAAGAAAATAATTCTCGTTCTCTTTTAAGAGTTTTTATTTTATGAAAAAATGGATACTGAGTAGAAGTTTCTACTTTGTAATATTTGAGAAGTAATGTAATAGTTATGGCACAATTCTCTAAAAATATAAACCTGAGAAGATCCTCAATGTGAATTATTAATTTATTTCCAGATTATGTAATATTAAAGGCTGGGTCCTTATAGTGGAAAAACCCCTCATGGTCTGCTGCTTTTGGAGCAGCCATCTGTTGATTAACTGCCACATTCAATCCACTTTATGCACCGACCATCCATCATAGTTAGCCACTGTGGACTGGCCACATAGTTTGTGTACCCATGATAGCTACATCTATCATGGCTCTACGGTTGACCGCAATCAGGCTCCGCCTCGGTCAGCCTTGGTTCGACCTGGGTCCATCTTAGTCTGGCCCACCTTTCTCACCTCGGCCTGGCCCACCTGGTAGGCCCGTACCACATAGATTTATGTGTCCATTGTATACCACGGATCCCATGGTCACCAAATTCTTTATATCACTTAGTTGCTTGCTACATTATGTTCCCATATACCCCTACCCTTAAGACCATCAGCACCACGTGTCCTACTGCCACTTCCGCAGCCCACCGTATGTGGTCACCACCATGGACCTTTGTCGGCCGCTTCCTCACCAGTGGCCCCTTCCACGGACCATATTTCCTCCTCTGATGCCCAAAACATGAAACAAAAATAGATCTAGTATCCTTCAATCAATATCTACATAGATCTAATCCTCTCTTGATGATATGTTGTTGTTCCATCATGCCAAAAATATAATGAGAATTTCACAAAGAATGGTGGAATAAAATTAAAAAGGGATCAAAATATAGATCGGACAATGGTCATGTATGCTTGGTTATTGACGCTGATGCTCAAGGATGAAGAAATCGAAAATTAATACATTTTTCAATTATGAATTGAAATTGGGGATGTGAAATCCACAGGTAAGATTCCTACCTTGATTTGGATCTGTTTGTCATTGAAGAACAAGTATAACCACCCATACTTTACATACATTGTTATTACATCAGAATTGAGGCACACTTATTACAACATATAACAAAACCATGAAAGTACCGTATAGGTATAGTGTCTTTAGAAACTGGGAAACATAAACAACTGGTTCATAAAACATCTACATTGTCTCCCTTTTATTTTATCATATCTAGAGTCCCTTTTGGCATATCATACTTAATATCCTTCTTCCTGACTTGGGGAAAAGAAAACATACAAAAGGGTGAGCTCAAATGCTCAGTAAGGGTAAACAAAAGAAATATCAATCACATCATATTAATAATAACATAAAATTTTGGAAATCTTATCCTCCAAAAGAGGTCATAATTTCATAACATGGGATAAATCATAGTAGTGAAATGTAATCCCAATAATCATAACATAAAACATGAAACATTGTGTCATACACATATATTCATAGAGAATCATTTCTTAGTAGTCAAGACTCATTTCCAAGACTATCTTAGCAGACAAAGTCCATTTCTGAACCGAGTTCACTCCTCATTTCAGTCTTGTTTCACTGAACCGGTTTGACCTTCCATTCCATCCATGTCTATCTCATGAGGTATAAATCATTACCCAATGCATTGGAGGGATATATAGGTCCCACCCATCTCATAATGATACCATTCTTATGTGTTCCACATGATCATAAATCGTACATCATAGCATAACCCATGTAATAAAAATGGGATTCTTAAACATCATGACATCATAACATAATCCATATAATATAAAAGGACATCACCAAAAATAATTGCATCATAACATAATCAAATCAATGTAATAATAGGGATAGGAACAGAACCCTATATTATCTTAGATGGAAAATAATTTTGATTAAATGCTTGAACTCCATTCTTCAGGAAAATATCCTTTCTACTTCAAAAACATTTTTCCTTTATTAACATGTCATTAAATTTAAAACTAAAATATGTTGATAAACAATAAACTTGAAATCTTTTAAAGGAAGATTCATGGAAATAATGTTCTAAAAATCCATTCATGCTATATAAGTTAAAGAAAAACTTTCTTCTCGTACTTTGTCTAGAAAAGTCGAAAAAATACCTCATACTAAAAATGAAAAAAGATTCCTTTAATATCTTTTACTAAAAAATCAGCAATGGGTAAAATTGTATTTAAAAAATTGTTGGTGAATGGAAATAATATTACATATTCAGGAAACATGGATGTGGATGATAAATATTCCCCAGTAAATTATGAAGTATAAACAATCTCGGATAAAAATGAGATTGTGAGATTTTCCCTTACCTTAGGTTCGATTTTCTTCGTACGTGTCCAAACCTACTATATAATAACTTATATAATCTTATTGACTTATTACAGATTCATACTCATTGTTATGATAACAAATCTGGTCATATTCTTAGTTTCTTATTAGTAATATTTCATTGGTACTTGTCATTTGGGTGTTTATTGCTTTTTGTTCTTATGCGTGTTTTGTCGAATAAATTCTTATTCTTCTATTAGGTCATAGATACCTCATTTACAGAATGGTATTTGTGTAATATATATCATATTTATTCAATCAATTCATTTATATAATCATTATGCAATGAAGATCATGTAGAACGAGTTGTATCACATCGTGGAGACGGTAGGTCGTACGTACGCACGAGCGATGATATCGTTCCCATGATCGTGGAATTATATTTAAGTGTATGTATACTACATCAGAATCAATATCACTTTAAAATAATCATATATATTTATTCTTTACACCATTATACCCTTCTATGTATGGTGGTGGTGGAAAACAGATTACACCACGGCGTGGAGACAGTATTCCGTACGTACGCACGCGCGGTGATTTTGTTTTCCGTAGGATGGATAGAAGGAGAAATATGATTTTTTCAAATTTATAATAACATATAAGTATATGAGTGATGCTTATGTTATTACTTCATAATGAAACAACTAAATAAGAATAAGTATAAGAAGAAATAAAGTTGAAAGAATCGGTAACGAACATTACCTATTCTTTGAAGCGCCTCTTCTTAACCTTCTCTTAGGTATCTAAAGATGGTATTTCAAGAAGACAAGTACCTCTAGGATATTTATAGGGAAGTGGAGAAGAAACAATTGGCAGGGTTTGGCCGATCTTGAATGCTAAAAGTTGTGTGAGGAGGAGAGGGAGGAGGTTCCCTTTTATAGGGGAGGAGAGGGGCACCTTAAGAAAAACTTAACGTATAATTTTATTATAAAGTCATATTCAGTTTTTAATAGATCCAAATTGATTTATTTCGAAGATAAGGTGGCTATGAGTCTAAATAATCTCATCTAATAGATTTTAGTCATGTTTAGGTTACTATTTTAACCTTATCATTTAGATTTAACTCTAAGTTAAATAATTTAACTTTTACCGTGTCTTCTTGTTTTCTTACACTATATGGTTAATAAACTAACTATAACAAGCCAAACGAACACCAAGTAGTTTATTATTAATATATATAACCTTATATAAGTCATTTGACCTAACCATAGATTTTTAGGAATAAAATAACAACTAATAATATAATATTTGTTTTAAAAACTATTTTATGTCAATTTTAACACTATTTGGTAATTGATTTTTGTGAAAGTCATAACTACATTATTAGTTCGAAAAAAGTTTATTAAATAAATAATACCATGTCATATTAACCTATAAAATTATTTTAATTGCTAAAAAGTCTCAAATTAAATTTATTCAGGATATTTATAACATCAATTATGTTAATATTACATTAAGAAGATAATTATTGCATCATCATTGTGTTATAAATAAATTAAATAATTTAATGTCTAAAAATTATAAATAAAATACCATTATTTAGGTAATCGTTTTATCTTTCCAATTAATATTTATAGTCGAAAATATAATTTATATAACCCCTTATAAAAATTAATTACTATAAGATTTTTGTTAATGTCAATTTTGTCTTTACATTAAATTAATTAATCCAAATTGTCATTATCACTACCAAGTGGCTCAATGGGGTACCAAAATCAACCCACGTATTCGCATGGTCATCCACTACTCATCCAATAAGGTTAGGACAATTATCAAGGTAATTTTGAATTATTATAATATTCATTAACCTTGATTTACCCTATTTACCTTTAACCGTGGTAAATAAAAATTACCGTAATTACTATTCATAATATCAAAAAAAATAACTTATTAACATAATTTGGACCCAATTATACAAAATATGGAATCCATTTTTCAAAATTAAAAACACAGAAGTTGTAGTAATTAATTTAAAATTAATCCCATTGTTAAGAAAAAGGGTTTTAAAAGTTAAAACATTACCAAGGATTGAAATGTTTTTACCTATGAATTCAATGTAAAATTAATGATAATGACATAAATTATATTAAATGGTAAAAATATTTTATATTTATACTTTAATACAATTCAACATTATAATTTAACCATATAAATTATTGCGATTAAAAAAGTTGTTTTTAATTAAAATATAGCGTGTTTTTACTATTTGTCAAAATATGAAAGTTTCGAGAATAATATGAAAATTTTATCCAAACTAAATTTTTATATCCTGATTCCAAAGAAGAATTTTATTTTGTCAAATTGAACTTATAAATATTTCAGAAACTAGATTTAAAATGGGTGTGCCATCAAAAAGCAGTAAAACTGCATTTTATGAAAAATACTTCTTTTATCTGAAAAAATAATTTTGTTTTCATACCTCATTCTAGAAAATGTGTAAGATGAATTGTAATATTATAAAATTCAAAATTCAGTTAATAATATTCATAACTAATAGTTTATAATATAATAATATATCGTTGTTTAGTGAAACTCGGAATTGCGTACTACACTCGCTATCGAGGAAGGTCATGATTGCGTGTAACGCAAGACAAGCTAGTGTTGTGTGCAGTGAAAGATTCCTTTGCGTATAACATAATACATAAAAAATATATACTTATAATAAAATATCAGGGTGTTACATTCTACCACCCATAAAATGAATTATCACCCTCGAAATTCGTCACTTCGTAACAAGCAGATGAGGATACCTCTCTCTCATCATATCCTCAAGTTCCCATGTAGCTTCTTCTAATTGGTGGTTCCTCCATAAAACATTTACCAAGCGAGTGGTCTTGTTTCGTAGGACTTTTTCACTACGATCCAGAATCTCTATCTGATGTTCTTCATAAGAAAGATCTTGCTCCCGCAGTATAACTTCTGAGCTGAGTACATGTGAAGGATTGGGTATGTACTTTCTCGTGAGAGATACATGGAACACATCGTGAACTTGAGAAAGATTCGGTGGAAGCTCCAATCGGTAAAATAACTTCCCAACATGATCAAGTATTTCTAACGGACCGATATACATAGGGCTCAGCTTTCCCTTCTTTCCAAATCTCATTACTCTCTTCCAAGGAGATATTCGTACGAACACTTTATCACCAACTTCAAACTCATACTCTTTTTTCCGTTATCGGCATAACTTTTTTGTCAACTCTGAGATACACTTATGTGTTGTTGAATAGATCAGACCTTTTCTGCCATCTCATCAACAAGATCAGGTCCTAATAGCTTTCTTTCCCCAACTTCATCCCACCAAGTTGGAGTCCTGCATTTTTTTCCATAGAGTGCTTCATAAGGAGCCATCTGAATACTGGAGTGAAAGCTATTATTATAAGAAAATTATACCAAAGGTAGGTGTTGATCCCAACCACCTTTGAAATCCATATATCAAGCTTTTAACATGTCTTCTAGAGTTTGAATTGTTCTCTCAGACTGACCGTCTGTCTGAGGATGATAAGCAGTGTTGAAACTCAACTCTATATCTAGAGTATACTGAAGACTTCACCAGAACTTTGAGTTAAACCTCCGATCCTGATCAGATATAATGGAAAGTGGAAATCCATGATATCTTACCACTTCCTTCACATATATCCTGGCAATCTGATATAGAGATAAATCCTCTCTAATAGCAATAAAGTATGAAGACTTTGTAAGACGATCAACTATGACCCAGATAGCATTATTGTCTTTGGATGTTTTAGGATGTCCGGTGACAAAGTCCATTGTGATGTTTTCCCATTTCCATTCGGTTATGGGTAATGGTTGTAACATCCCCTTATACTTCTGTCTCTCAGCTTTAACTTGATGACAAACCAAGCATCGAGAGACATATTCAGCAACATCTATTTTCATGCCATTCCATCAGAAGTACTCTTTCAAGTCTCCATACATCTTCATGATTCCAGGATGAATAGATAATTAAGAACTATGAGCCTCATCCAATAGCTCCTTTAATTCAGGGATGGGAGGAACACAAACCTGATTCCTGAACTTTATTATCCCATAACAATCAAGGTTGAATTCAGGAACATTTCTCACCTTCTTTTGTAACTCTACATCTTCTTTCTGTGCCTCTTTAATCTTCACATGTATATATGGTTGAACATTCATTTGATAAAGATAAGATTTTCCCCTTCCATTATAATTCCATGATCCATCCTTTGTAAATCCATAAATATTGGATCTTTTTTGATCCTCATCATGGATAGGCTAGCATGGTCTTGTCGACTTAATGCATCTTCCACCTTGTTTGCTTTCCCAGGGTGGTAAAGAATTGAGCATTCATAATCCTTAATCAACTCCAACCATATACATTGGATCATATTCAGCTCCTTTTGTGTGAAAATATACTTTAAACTTTTATGATCAGTATAAATATCACACCTTTCACCATAAAGATAATGTCTCTAAATCTTTAATGCAAAGATTACCGAAGCTAACTCCAAATCATGAGTTGGGTAATTTTGCTCATGGATTTTCAACTGTCATGAGGAATAAGCTATCAGCATATTATTTTTCATGAGAACACACCCCAGACCCTTCATGGATGCATCATTGTAGATCACAAACCTTTCTCCACTACAAGGTAGTGTGAGCACAGGTGCACTGGATAACCTTCCTTTCAACTCCTTGAAATTCACTTCACATTCCTCTGTCCACATGAACATAACTCCTTTTCGAGTCAACCTGGTGAGTAGATTAGATGATCATGAAAAATCATTCACAAAACGTCGATAATATTCAGCCAAACCAAGAAAACTTCGGATCTCAGTTACTGTTGTTGGTCTCGACCATCTTTCGACAACCTCTGTTTTTGCTGGATCCATAGATATACCCTCTTTTGAGATTATGTGACCCAAAAATGCAACTTTTTAAAGCCAAATTTCACACTTGGTAAATTTGTCTTAATACTTCTCCTTTCTTAGGGTCTTCAATACAATTCTCAAGTGATCTTCATGTTCTTCATTTCTCTTTGAATAGACAAGAATATCAACTATAAATACTACCACAAACTGATCAGGATAGTCTCTAAAGACTCTATTAATCAGATCCATGAAGATAGAAGGGGAATTAGTAAGACCAAATGGAATCACTATAAAATCATAGTGTCCATACCTTGTACGGAAAGTCGTCTTTGGTATATCCTCCCTTTTGACCCTTAATTGATGATACCCTGAATGAAGATCAATATTGTAAAAGTACTAAGCTCTGCATAGTTTGTCAAATAAGTCATCAATGTGTGGAAGAGGATATTTTTTCTTGATAGTGATCTTATTAAGTTCTCGATAATCATTGTAGAGTCTCATGGATCCATCTTTCTTCTTAACAAAAAGAACAGGTTCTCCCCAAGGTGATGCACTAGGGCATATGAATCCCTTATCAAAATTCTCTTGGATTTGCTTCTTCAATTCCTGCAACTCTATTAGGGCCATTCTATAAGGTGTCTTTGAAATAGGCAAAGCACCCGGTACGAGTTCTATTGAAAACTCAACTTCACGATTTGGTGTAAGACCCAAAAATTCCTCCAGAAAGACGTCATCAAACTCCCATAAAATGGGAATATTCATAATTGTGAGTTTCTCACCAACCATTTGCAATAAATAACCTTTATTTAGTGGAATCAAGACCCATAAGATGGACGAAATTTCCACTGGAAGGTTATGTTCACCCTTGCATCGATAGCCGATCATAGATTGATCTAGAATATGGAATGTGACTTACCTTATTTGGAAATTGATATGATATCCATATAAAGAAACATAGTCCATGACAAGAATCACATCAAATTCCACTATAGGAAGGATTACAAGATTTGCAGGAATCACTTTCCCACAAACTTCAATCGGATAAGAATTAAAAACTTTTGATGTGACTTTTGTGCCATTAGGGGTTGTCACAGCTAACTCAACATCTAATTTTTGAGGTAATATGGCAATACCCTTAGAAAATTATTCAAAAATAAAATAGTGGGTGGATCCAGAATCAAATAAAACATTTAATACTTTAGAGTGGATGGTAAGTGTACCTTTCACCACATTGTTATCGTACTCCACATCACTAATAGAAATTTCATGTGAATTTCCTTTATCTTTAGCCTTAAGTGTTTGTCGATGTCGATCATCATCAGCAACCCTTGGATTAGGGCATTGATTAGAATAATTCCCCATTTCCTTGCACTTTTAGCATTGAAGTGTAGGAGGTGCACTCTGTGTAGCCTTATCTTTGTTCGCATCACTAGACATCTTCTTCCAATCATTGCAGCATTCAAATTCTTGATGACCTTCCTTTCCACATTTGAAACATTTACTTGTCCCTTTAAGACAACTCCCTCTATGTTTCTTTCCACACTTTGATCATAAGGGAAAACTCATCTTCTTTTCAGTGTGCTCTTTAGATTTTCCATTGAATTCCATTTTCCTCTTATTATCAAATGCATATGACTGAGGGGTTACTCCAATATCCATCTCAAACTTGAGATCACATCGAACAATTTCCTCATAGCTATTGAAGTCCCTTATGGCTAACGCCCTTAGAAGACTTGGTTTTAAGCCACTAAAGAATCGATCGATATTACACTCAGGTTGGATAATAATACCAGAAGCGTACCTTTCAAGTCTTTTAAATGTTTCTTCGTAGGTACCAATATATTAATCATCCTTTTGATTTAGTTCAAGAAACTCCTTCTCCATCTTTGTTTGAAGAATACGAGGGAAGTACTTATTGAAAAATAAGTTCTTGAACTCGTCCTATTCCATGGACTCAATTTAATCTCTTGGCCTCGTATTCTTGATAAGATTCTACCATTTATTAGCTTCACCTTCCAAATGATATACTACTAACATGACTTTATCATGTTCAGAACATTGAAGAAATGAAAATATCTTTTCAGTGGTACTGATCCATTGTTTAGCCACTAATGGATCAGTAGACCCGTTGAATGAGGGTGGATGCTACCTCATGAAGGTTTCAATAGAATTTTGCTCCTTCCTTTGCTCGTTTGAAAGTACTGCATGATTCATAGCTTGAGAAAGTTGAGTGATCATGGCTATAAGATTTTTCATTCCATCTCTCATAACTTTTGGTTGCTCAGGGGGACAATCATTGCATTTCCCGTTGCATTCCGCATTAACACGGTTCCTTCAGGTTCCAGCCATTGACTATAACCAAGAAGAATAGTGTGAGTAACACTAATTATAATAGGAAAACCACATAATCAAGAATAAAATTTCACACTTATGGTCTTATCATAGGTTTTTCATGGCCATTTTTGAATAACTAATATTGTGTTCTATGCTTAGACTTATCCATAGGGTTCTTACTAAGGCTTTCACATCTTAGTTTCCAATGGTTGACTATACCTTTCCTCTAATACCAACTATAATGACCCATACATTACATACATTGTTATTACTTCAGAATTGAAGCACACTTATTACAACATATAACAAATCCATGAAAGGACCGTATAGGTATAGTGTCTTTAGAAACTGGGAAACATAAACAACTGGTTCATAAAACATCTACATTGTCTTCCTTTTATTTTATCATATCTAGAGTCCCTTTTGACAAATATTACATAATATCTTTCTTCCTAACCTGGGGAAAAGAAAACATACAAAAGGGTGAGCTCAAATGCTCAGTAATGGTAAACAAAAGAAATATCAATCACATCATATTCATAATAACATAACATTTTGGAAATATTAACCTGCAAAAGAAATCATAATTTCATAACATGGGATAAATCATAGTAGTGAAATGTAATCCCAATAATCATAAATTAAAACATGAAACTTTGTGGAATACACACATAATCATAGAGAATAATTCCTTAGTAGTCAAGACTCATTGCCAAGACTATCTTAGCGGACAAAGTCCATTGCTGAACCGAGTTCACTCCTCGTTTCAGTCCTGTTTCACTGAACCGGTTTAACCTGCAGTTCCACCCATGTCTCTATCATGAGATACAAATCCTTACCCAATTCATAGGAGGGATATATAGGTCTTACCCATCTCATAATAATACCATTCTTATATGTTCCCCATGATCATAAATCATACATCATAGCATAACCCATGTAATATAAATGGGATTCTTAAACATCATGCCATCATAACATAATCCATATAAGATAAAAGTGTTGGAACCATGGTCTTATATGCATGATTTGGAGTATGGTTTGTGTTTTTTGTCAATAAGCAGTGGATATTCCGAATGTGTACCCGCAATGAGATCATACAGTTCAAGCAGACAATAGTATTGAAGGTGGCGCCGTTTCCTAGTGTTTGCCAAATTTTTGGGCCTGAAAATTGACAAATGGAGAAAAGTGTTTTTTGAAAAGAGACTTTCGCGCCGTCTACTGTAAGAAGAGGAAACTGGCATGCCTTATGTTTGTCAAGATCAGAACATGGGAAAATGGCAAAGGGATAAGGGCCGCGCAAGTTTTGGGATGTTCGCGCAAGTGACATGCGCGTTGTGAAGAGACTTGGCCGCTAATGCCTAGGAGGACTGGAATCTTGATCACCTATTGTTTTTCAATATCATAACTTCAATATATGGTAATGGAAAGAAGGTCACGCAAGTATTTTTGTAGGATGCGCAATTGAGTAGCGTGATAGAGGCTAGGGAGGATGAGCTGCGCGCTGGAACCTGCACGTCGAGGGAAGACTTGCTCGCCACCACGCAGGGGGTCCAGTTTGCCTATAAATAGAGGAACCCCCTCCTAATTTGGAACTATGTTCAAGACTTAGAGATTTATTCGAGCTCTCTTCATGCAAGTGGTTGAGTCGCGTAAGTGGTTGTTGGGTCACGCAAGTAGAGGCTGCGCGCCGATTGTTGGCTGCGCGACCAAGGAAGTTGGGGAGTTAAAGGAACAACGTCGTGCAAGTTTGGTGTTGAAGGAGGCAGTGTCGCGCAAGTAGTTTTGGTGTCACCTGCGTGCCAAATTTGTACCGCTCAAGTGACTTGCGCACCAGGATTGAAACTTGCGCGTCGGGTTTGTATAATCATGCTAGGGTTGTTAAAGTTCATATGTTCTTCTAAAGTTGCACGAAAGCTGGAAGATCGCCTGGTACCCTCAGTGGAAAGTGAGATTAGTCTTCTGGTAAGAGTTTTACTTCAACAGAGCATCTACATATGACATAGGATGCATTCTTATGAAATTATGAAGAGACATTCACGTATATAAACTGAGTGGGACTTCACCTAAGGGTAGTGAGCCAGGGGGAGTCAATGGGAGTGACCTGAGGGAAGCAGTGAGGTATCCCTGATCCTTTGTAAAGGCAGTGAGCCTAGGATAGAGTGACTATGGCCGAACCTTTGTAATCAACATCTAGTGAAGTTTAGTGGAATTAGGTATGACCGAAAACTTGTCGGTGTATTCTCCATGGACGTAGCCCATAGTGGTGAACCAAGTAAAAAGTGTTGTGTCTTCTCTGTGCATGTGAATGTTTTCATTCTGATCATATTCATCTTACAGGTTCAACAATTTCCTACCAACATGGAACAAGATCCATCACATTAAAATAAAAAAATTATCACCCGGATTCACCCCTCCCCTCTCAGGGTGTCCCGGGCTCCTTCAAGTGGTATCAGAGGGTAAAGGTTACTGGTGTTGAATCTGTCCTTTTTCATCATGGAGAATGCATTCAATTTCAGGGGAGTCCCTCACTTCGAAGGAAGTAATTTCCAGATCTGGAAGAACAGAATGAGATCTCATCTATTATCTCTTGGAATGGATGTTCTCTTTTCTACTATGCAAGGAATACAAGTCACTGACCCAATAGGCCTGGCTATGACGGAAACAGACAGGAAAATTCTTGATGCAGATGCTAAAGCACAAAAAGCACTTACTGTAGCCCTTTCTGATCAGATCTACCTAAAGGTGATGAATTTTACCTCAGAAAAATCCATGTGGGATAAACTTGAGAATATTTTTGAAGGAGATAGTAAAGTGAAGGAGGCGAAACTACAAGTACTGCACAATCGGTTTGATGATCTGAAGATGCATCCAGATGAGAATGCAGACTCTTTCTTAAATCAAATTACTGAAGTGGTTGTAGCAATTCGGGGTCTAGGTGAAGAAATCAAAGACATTGATATTGTAAAGAAAATATTAAGAAGACTTCCACCTCTGTACAATGAAAAGGTGTCAGCCCTTGAGGAAAGAGATCTTTCAAAACTTTCTCTTGATGGTCTACTTAGAAGCGTGGTAGCATATGAAATGAGAGTCAAACCAAAAGATGCTACAACTCGTGTGAGCAAGGAAATGGCATTCAAGAACATGGATAAACTGAAAATTTCAAAATATTGTAGTGGTTAATATGAAGATGAAAAAGAAATTCTTTCTCTCATTTCAATGAAGTTCCAGATAGGGAAAGGGAAATTCAAAGGGAAGTTACCTCTCGCATGTTTTCATTGTGGAAAAGTTAGGCAAATTGGCTCTCAGTTATTATGAAAGATAAATGATGAATATAGTGAAGATGAAAGCTTAGAGAAGCCTTGGAGAAGGTTCTTCAAAAAGGGAGACTTCAAATCTGTAAAGAAAATGAAAAGGAAAAGTTTTTTCTATGAAGAGGAAGAAGATGATAATGAATTCTGTGATGAAGAAGAACTAGAATTCAAAACTGGGAACCATGCTTCCATGATGGCCACTGTTGAAACGTCAGAAGATAATGGTGGAGAAGAACAACTGAGAACTTGTTTAGATCCAAATATGCAACTTAAGGATGTCGTTATTAAGCTTAAGATTAAATGTAAGAGTTGCATTAAGTGAAAATCAATTGTAAAAGAATCAATTGAATGTGTTGATCAAGTTGAAGCTGAAATTGAACGACTGGAAGAATTTGTGAAGGTGCAGTCTAAAATAATTGAAAGCAATGATGATGTAGTGGATCTGAAGCTAAGAATTGAATAGCAGGAAAAGGTCATCAATGACCTCACCTCCAGACTTGATGAAAAATCCAAGACTGCTGAGGGTCTTGAAGAGGAAGTTGTTACTCTGAGTAAAGTTGAGACTGAATCAACTGCTGGAAGTGAAAAGATACAAAATAAATATAAGATGAAAGTTTAACATGTTGAAACGTTACCTAAAGTGCCGAAAAAGGAAACCTTAATCCAAACTAAACGGAGAACTGAAAATTATCCTCGAACATTCATAAATGACAGACAGTCTAACTTTTCTACCAAGGAAGAAGGTATGAGGAGAAATTCATGTGAGAAGACATTTAATCTCATGAAGTGTCAGTTCTATGGCTATCTGGGCCCTACCATGTCTTATTGCGAAGAGGCAAGAAGCTATATGAATGGAGAAGATATAGAAGTTCAACAAAGGAGAAAAAATTCATATCCTAATTCTTATAGAAGAAACAATTTCAATGGATATTTTTATCATTGTTCTAACTTTGGTCATAAGGCTGCTAATTGCAGGCAGAGAAGGGACGTGGACACCTCATACCAAAGTTCAAGACAAGTCAAGTCTCGTCAGAAAGACAGTGTTTCTCTTTCAAACAGGTTTTCTCCTCTCAAATAAGATTTTGACTATGAAAAACCTGGGTATGCAGAAGAGATAATTGAAAGGCCATCAGTACTATATACTCAATCCAATGTCTCATGGAAGGAAAGGAAGAAGATTGAGAAAACCAACCTTGTAGAGGTGGCCCTCAATGCTACAAAGAACAATAGTACCTGGATTCTGGATAGCACTTGTTCATCTCATATGAAAGGTAATACGGGCCTACTAATAGATATCAAAAGGACGGTTGATGGTACAGTACGATTTGGTAATGATGGGTTTCTAAAAATCAAACGGAGTGGAAGTACCGAATTAGCGAATGGAGAACTAAAGAAGACTGAAGTCCTTTTTGTAGATGGCATATGTCATAATCTCCTCAGCGTGAGTCAACTCTGTGACTCGGGACTTATAGTTACTTTTAATCAAAAAGGCTGAACTATCAAGGGAAAGACATGCAATTCACTTATGAAGGGATGCAGAACAGAAGGCAACTTGTATCAGGTTGATAGTGAAGAAAATTTATGTTACATGACTGTTGAAGAAGAAAACAATTTGTGGCATCAGAGACTTGGACACATCAATAAACAAGACATGGAGAAAATATCAAAATTGAGAATTGTCATGGACATTCCCAACCTGAAGCATGAGCGTGAAAAATCTTGTGAAGCTTGCATTCATGGGAAGATGTTCTGCAGTTCATATCAGCCAAAGAAGAAAAGGGAATCTCACCATCTTGATCTGATTCATACAGATGTATGTGGGCCGATAAATGTTTCTAGAACTCATGGAGAAAGGTACTTTGTCCCTTTCATAGATGATTACAGTATAATGGCATGTGTGATGGTCATTCACAGGAAACGACAAGTCCTTGACTGCATGAAAACATATCGGCGAATCGCCGAGAATGATACTGGATGAACAATAAAATTGTTTCATTCTGACAATGTAGGAGAATACATGTCCATTGAATTTGAAAATTATCTGGAGAATCATGGGATACCACATGAGGTAGCTTCTGTGAGAACTCCACAACAAAATGGAGTTGTTGAACATAGGAATTGACAGGTGAACAACATGGCACGAACTATGCGGATTGAGAGTCGTATTCCACGACATTACTGGAAGGAGGCTGTTCAAGCTGTAGTGTACATTCAGAATCAAACAATACAATATATGGGTGAGAAGAAGACACCATATGAATTGTGGCATGGACAGAAGCCTTCTTTAAAATACTTTCTTGTCTTTGGAAGTAAATTCTTCATCAGGAACAAAGAAGGAAATCAAGGGAAATATGGAGACAATGCAGATGAGGGAATTTTCCTCAGTTACTCAATGAATAGAAAAGCCTACAAATGTTTCAACAAGCATTTAGGAAGGATTGTGGAAATTAGTGATGTTAAGATAATTGAAGAGAAAATCAAAAATGCTTCAAGGACATCATATGCTGATGTGATATAAAGTCAGGAATAAAGTGAATGTGAAGAAAATAAAAATGCAGAAATAGAGGAAGTTGTTCAAAAAACTCAGCAGTCACATCATGATGTTGACTCAGAAGAAGAATTTGAGGAGGAAACAGTGGCTAAAGAGAATGCTACTGAACCTCACATGAGAAATAGAAGAGTTGAGATTGATCCATCCAACATAATTGGGGATAGGAGTGCACCCACTCAAACAAGAAGGATGAGGAATAACACGCAATCTGCATTTCTATTAGTTGTAGATCCATCCTCCTTCGAAGAAGCTTCAAATGATGAATATTGGGTGAAATACATGAATGATGAATTAGATTAGATTGACAAGAATCAATCATGGGATCTTGTCCAGAGACCCGAAGTTCACAATGTGATTGGTACCAAATGGATATTCAAAAATAAGTTTGATGATCATGGAAGTGTCATCAAGAACAAGGCATGACTGGTATGTAAATGATACTCCCAGATTGAAGGCATTGATGTTGAAGAAACCTTTGATCTAATGGCTAGACTGGAGTCAATCAGGATTTTCCTTGACATAGCACTCTAAAGAGGACATAATATATATCAAATGGATGTCAAGACAGCATTCTTTAATGGTCTACTCGAAGAAGAAGTGTACATTGAACAACCAGTGGGTTTTGTTTTGGGTACTGATGGAACAATGGTCTGCAAACTAAAGAAAGCTCTATATGGTTTGAAGTAGGCACCACGGGCATGGTACTCCCTGCTGGATTCATATCTCAAGAAGCTTGAATTCAATAGGGGAGGAGTTGATCACAATCTCTATGTGAAGAATTCTATAAAAGATCAATTCATGGTTCTAGTCTACGTTGATGATATCATATTTGGTGGCAGCAGGCAGAAATCAGTGGATGAATTTTCCAACCACATGAAATCAGAATTTGAAATGTCTATGATTGGGGAGCTCACATATTTCTTGGGGCAACAGGTGATTCAAAAGAAAGAATAAACATTCATTTCTCAGGAAAAATATGCAAGAGAGCTACTGAAGAAGTTTAATATGCAAGACTCCAAACCAATGTCAACTATGATTGCAGTTGGAACTAAACTTGGAAATCTTGAGGATGGGGACTCTGTTGATCCCACCATGTACAAGAGGATCATTGGGAGCCTACTGTACCTGACAGCGACACGTCCAGATATTGCCTTTTCCACATGCCTTGCGGCCTGCTTTCAGAGTAATCCAATGGAGTAACATAAGGCAACAGTAAAAAGAATCATGAGGTACATTCAGGGTAAACATAACTTCGGGTTAGTTTTTACTGCAGGTAGGGACAGTGAATTATTAGCGTTTTCTGATGCTGACTGGGCTGGTGATGTAGTAGACAGAATGTCCACTAGTGGTGGAGCTATCTATATTGGGCAGAAATGTGTTGGCTGGTTGAGAAATAAACAAGAAAGTACTTCTCTTAGTACTGCTGAAGGTGAGTATATCTCTACCACAAAGGCATTCACTCAAATACTATGGATGCAGCAACAATTAACAGATATTGGTGATGCGGTAAAGCAACCAATGGTGTTTTACTGTGATAACAAGAGCGCAATTGATCTTATGAAGAATCCTGTTCAGCATTCCCGTACAAAACATATTGAAATATGTTATCACTTTATCAAAGAAAAAGTTGAACAAGGGGTGATTAGAATGGATCATGTGGGAACTGATGAGCAAGTGGCTGATATCCTAACCAAGCCACTGTCTGTGGCTGTGTTTGAGAAGCATCGATTGAACCTCGGTGTTCAGCCACCTCCCAGTGCATAAGGAGGTTACACAATACCCCTCTCCCCGTTTGTGATAATTATTTTTGTCTGTTTATGGCTATGATGTAGGTTTATGGGGGAGATACTATCCAGGGGGAGTATGGTTTGAGCAGACCGTTGAACAAATTACTGGTCTTTGGATTTATTATAAATGGGGGAGAAAGGAATAAATTCAGGCAAGTAATGATTTTTTTATGATAATAATGAGAAAGAAAACATTGGAACCCAAATTCAAACTTCCTATCTTGTTTTATACACCGAGCATTACTCACGTAGACTTAGAGTGTTGGCTGAGTGGATTCTTGCATTTTTGGTTTTCACATGGATGGAGATCTGTTGAATTTATTTTCTGATTGCCAACAAACCTAAAGGGGGAGATTGTTGGAACCATGGTCTTCTATGCATGATTGGGAGTATGGTTTGTGTTTTTTTTCAATAATTAGTGGACGTTCCGAATGTGTACCCGCAAAGAGATCATACAGTTCAAGCAGACAATAGTATTAAAGGTGGCGCTGTTTCCCAGTGTTTGCCAAATTTTTGGGCCTGAAAATTGACAAATGGAGAAAAGTGTTTTTGGAAAAGAGACTTGCGTGCCGTGTACTGTAAGAAGAGGAAACTGGCACGCCATATGTTTGTCAAGATCAGAACATGGGAAAATGGCAAAGGGATAAGGGCCGCGCATGTTTTGGGCTGGTCGCGCAAGTGACCTGCGCGCCGTGAAGAGACATGGGTGCCGATGCCTATGAGGACTGGAAACATGAGTGCCTATTGTTTTTCAATATCATAACATCAAAATATGGTAAAGGAAAGAAGGTCGCACGAGTATTTGTGTAGGTCGTGCAAGTGGGTAGCGCGACAGAGGCTAGGGAGGATGAGCTGCGCGCCGGAACCTGCGCGCCAAGAGAAGACATGCGCGCCACCATGCAGGGGTTCCAGTTTTCCTATAAATAGAGGACCCCCCTCCCCATTTGGAACTAATTTCAAGACCTAGAGATTTTTCCGAGCTCTCGTTGAGCAAGTGGTTGAGTCGCGCAAGTGGTTGTTGGGTCGCGCAGGTAGAGGTTGTGCGCCGATTGTTGGCTGCGCGACCAAGGCAGTTGGGGAGTTAAAGGAGCAACGTCGCGCTAGTTATGTGTTGAAGGAGGCAGTGTCTCACAATTAGTTTTTGTGTCACCTGTGTGTCGAATTTGTACCGTGCAAGTGACTTGCGCGCCAGGATTGAAACTTGCGTGTCGGGCTTGGATAAGCGCACCAGGGTTGTTAAAGTTCATCTGTCCTTCTGAAGTTGCACGAAAGCTGGAAGATCACCTGGTACCCTCAGTGCAAAGTGAGATTAGTCTTCTGGTAAGAGTTGGACTTCAACAGGGCATCTACATACGACAGAGGAAGCATTTTTATGCAATGATGAAGAGACCTTCACGTCTATAAACTGAGTGGGACTTCACCTACGGGCAGTGAGCCAGGGGGAGTCAATGGGAGTGACCTGAGGGAAGCAGTGAGTTATCCCTGAACATTTGTAAAGGCAGTGAGCTTGGGACAGAGTGACTATGTCTGAACCTTTTTAATCCATAGCTAGTGAAGTTTTGTAAAATTAGGTACGACCGACAACTTGTCAGCGTATGCTCCTTGTCCATAGCCCTTAGTGGTGAAACAAGTAAAAATTGTTGTGTCTTCTTTGTGCATGTGAATGTTTTCTTTCTGATCATATTCATCTTACAGGTTCAACAAGTTCCTACCAACGTGGGAATAATATCCATCACATTAAAAGAAAAAAAAATGTCACCCTGATTCACCCCTCCCCTCCCAGGGTGTCACAGGGTCCTTCAAAAAGGACATCATAAAAATAATTCCATCATAACATAATAAAGTCAATGTAAAAATAGGGATAGAAACAGAAACCTATATTATCTTAGATGGAAAATAATTTTGATAAAATTCTTGAACTCCATTCTTGTAGAAAATATACTTTCTACTTCAAAAACATTTTTCCTTTCTTAACATGTCATAAAATTTTAAACTAAAAGAAGTTGATTTAAAATAAACTTGAAAAATTGTAAAGTAAGCTTCATGGAAATAATGTTCTAAAAATCCATTCATGTCGTATAAGTTAAAGAAAAACATTCTTCTCATACATTGGCCGGAAAAGTTAAAAAAGTACCTCGTACTAAAAATGAAAAAAGATTCCTTTCATATCTTTTACTAAAAACTCACCAATGGGTACAATTGGATTTAAACAATTGTAGGTGGATGGAAATAATATTACATATTGAGGAAACATGGATGTGGATGATAAATATTTCCTAGTAAATTATGAAGTATAAACAATCTCGGATAACAATGAGATTGTGAGATTTTCCCTTACCTTAGGTCTAATTTGCTTCGTACGTGTCTGAACCTCCTGTATAATGACTTAAATAATGCTATTTTCTTATTCCAGAATCATACTCATTGTTATGATATCATATATGGTCATATTCTTAGCTTCTTATTAGTTTTTTTTACAGGTTGGGGCTGAAGCCTCAATTTATTATTTGAAAGCAAAGACCTCTTTAGACTGGGTAGAGGGAGACCTATTACATAGCTCGAAGGCCCAAGGCCAAGTGGCCTGAATACAAGGATTGAAAGCCCATTTGAATGGGCCAAACGACCCCACGGTGAACAGTACTACTATAGTACATGCGTTGCTACAGTGCCTGCTACAGTACCACCACCGCTACAGTGTCTGCTGCAGTCCCTCCGCTGCTACAGTGCTGCCACTGCTACAGTCCTGCTACATTACTGCTACAGTACCTGGGAAATTCTCCTCTGCCCAGATTTGATCCTGGGTCTTTTGGATGCCAAGTAAGTTCCTGTACCACTAGGGAACATGCTCGTTGGCACTTAGCTTCTTATTTGTAATATTTCATTGTTACTTATTATTCGGGTGTTTGTTTCTTTTTGTTCTTATGCGTGTTTTGTCGAATAAATTCTTACTCTTATTTTAGGTCATAGATACCTCATTTCCAGAATGGTATTACTGTAATATATATCATATTTATTCATTCAATTCATTTATATAATCATTATTCAATGAAGATCATGTAGAACGAGTCGCATCACATCGTGGAGACGGTAGGCCGTACGTACGCACGAGCGATAATATCGTTCCCATGAATGTGGAATTGTATTGAAGTGTATTTATACTATTTCAGAATCAATATAACTTTAAAATAATAATATATAGTTATTCTTTACCCCATTATACCTATCCAAGTATGGTGGTGGTGGAAAACAGATTACACCATGGCGTGGAGACGGTATTCTGTACGTACGCACGCGTGGTGATTTCGTTTTCCGTAGGATGGATAAAAGATGAAATATGATTGTTTAATATTTATAATAATATATCAGTATATGAGTGATACTGATGTTATTACATCATAATTAAATAACTAAATAATAATAAGTATAAGAAGATATAAAGTTGAAGGAATTGGTAATGGACATTACCTCTTCTTTGAAGCGCCTCTTCTTAACCTTCTCTTAGGGCATTAAAGATGGACATTGAAGAAAACTAGGACCTCTAGGATATTTATAGAGAAGTGTAGAAGTGAAATTTTCATGGATTGGCTGAGATTTAAGGCGCAATGTGGTGTGATGAGGAGAGGGAGGAGGTTCCCTTTTATAAGGGTGGAGAGGGGCACCTTAGGAAAAACGTAAGGTTTTATTATATTATAAAGTCATATTCGGTTTTAATAGCTCCAAATTGATTTATTTCGAAGCTAAGGTGGGGATGGGTCTAAATATTCTCATCCAATAGAGTTTATACAAATTTAGGATACTATTTTAAAATTATCATTTAGATTTAACTCTAAGTTAAATAATTTAACTTTTACCGTGTCTTCTTGTTTTCTTACACTATATGGTTAATAAACATACTATAACAAGAAAAAAACCCCATGTTATTTATTATTAATATATATAACCATATCTAAGTCATTTTTCCGAGCCATAGATTTTTAGGAATAAAATAACAACTAATAATATAATATTTTTCAAAAAAAACTATTTTATGTCACTTTTGACACTATTTGGTAATTGATTTTTGTGAAAATCATAACAGAATTTTTACCTATAAAAAACTTAATTAATTCAATACTAACATGTAATATTAACCTATAAATTTTCTGTAATTAATAAAAAGTCTCAAATTACATTTATTTGGTAATTTATAACATAAATTATATTAATATTTCATTAATAATATAATTACTGCATCATCATTGTGTCATAAATAAATTAAATTATTTAATGTCTATAAATTATAAATAAAATACCATTATATAGGAAATCATTTTATATTTCTAATTAATATTTGTAGTCGAAAATATAATTTATATAACCCCTTATAAAAATTAATTACTAAAGGATTTTTGTTATTGTCTATTTTGTCTTTACATTAAATTAATTAATCCAAATTGTCATTATCACTACCAATTGGCTCAATGGGGTCCCAAAATCAACCCAATGATGCCCATGGTCGGCCACTACTCATCCAATAAGGTTAGGACAAGTTTCATGGTAATTTTGAATTATTATAATATTCTTTTATCCTTAAATTACCCTATTTACCTTTAACCGCAGTAAATAAAAATTACCAATGTTACTATTCATAATATCAAAAAAAAAGTAACCTATTAACATAATTTGGACCCACTGATTCCAAATATTTAATCAATTTTTCAAAATTCAAAACACAGAAGTTGCAATAATTAATTTAAAATTAATCCCGTTGTTAAGCGAATGGGATTTTATATTAAAACATTGCCAAAGATTGAAATGTTTTAACCTATGAATTCAATGTAAAATTAATGATAATGAAATACATTATATTAAATGGTAAAAATATATTCTATTTATACTTTAAAATCATTCAATATTATAATTTAACCATATAAATTATTACGATGAAAAAAGTGGTTTTTAATTAAAAAATAGCGTGTTTTTACTATTCATCAAAATATGAAAGTTTCCAGAATAATATGAAAATTTTATCCAATGTAAATTTTTATATCATGATTCCAAATAAGAATTTTATTTTGTCAAATTTAACTTATAAACATATCAAAACTAGATTTAAAATGGGTGCGCCATCAAAAGGAGGTAAAACTGCATTTTTTTAAAATACTTCTTTTTTCTGAAAAACTAATTTTGTTTTCATACCTCATTCTAGAAAATGTGTAAGATTAATTATATTTTTATAAAATTCAAAATTCAGTGAATGATATTCATAAATGCTAGTTTATAATATAATAATATATCGTTGTTTAGTGAAACTCGGTATTGCGTACTACACACGCTATCGAGGAAGGTCGTGATTGCGTGTAACGCAAGCCAAGCTAGTGTTGTGTGCAGTGAAAGATTCCTTTGTGTATAACATAATACATAAAAAAATACTTCTCATAAAATATCAGGGTGTTACAACAAGCCCATCAAAGCTTCATGGAAGATTTTGTGTTGATATAACAATGGAGGAAGGAATAGAGCTTCACCATCGGTGGGGGAGGATTATGAGGCAACCCTAATCAAGAACCCATAATCACTTATTTATAAGAAGTAATTAGGTCAAGGTTATCTGCTTAACTGCACCCACTATTGGTCATGATATCCAAACAAACTATGCCTTCACACTTTAGGTTTCACTTAGTGAAAACACTACATTACAAAATGAATGGTGGTATCATATTTCCTATTTGAGTCCCTATTTGAGAGTTATTCAAAACACATCCAAAATAAAATAATTTAATTTAATTATTTTATTTATAGTTATGCCCTCAGTGACTTTTTCTACATATGACCCTTTTTGACAAATGTTATGTCTCTCATAGGGTAAAATCCATGTTCTGGACTCAACTGTTCCCTCATATTTCTGATCTAGCCTACATTTTAAGATGTATTTCATTTCCACCATTTGGTTAGTATAAAATAAACATACTATTTTTATAAAATTAATCTTTGGAACACTGAGTCTTGGAATCACACATTTTCTCAAAACCCTTCTCTAGAAATATATATAAAAATATTTCAATGTATTACTAGGAAAAAAAGTCTCTATGTCATTACCTCCTTCAAAATTTTCTTCCATGATAAGAAAAACTAGGAAAAAAACTATGGATACTGAGCATGCATCTGGATCTCCTATTCCTAGGAACTCTTCTACAGGTTTTTGTACTGCCATAATATGTGAACCGAAGGGATGGTTTTTCCACAAAAGGTCTACTCCTGTCAATCCTTGATCAACACTGGGTTCCCTACAAAGGTGGTTCCGACTTCAATTTCCATATCTCCCCAATCGATGACGTGTGGAGGTTCATGCAGGTATCTCCTCAGCTGCGACATGTGGATGATGACATGCACCCGCTCTAGTTGTGGGGGTAGAGAAAAGTGGTAGGCAACCTCACCAACCCTCTACAATATCCTGAATAGCATGATGAAATTTTTTTATTGATTTAATCCATAGCCAAAAATCCTCATTACTCTTTAAGGGGAGACTCTCAAGAATATGCGGTCTACTAGCTTGAACATAAAGGGACTACAACGATAATCTACATAGGATTTATGTCCATTCTGAGCAATCTTCATCCATTAATAGATGACCTACACTTTTTACATCGTCACAAGCCCCTAGGGTTACACTCAATAATTGATGGATGATTGGATATAGCCTCCTACTCGTAGCCCATTTCTAGCTTTATAAGAGGTCTCTTTCACCGAGAATAGGGAACTATATCCCATCATCGCGTAGGCATCTAACCAGTCTGCAATGATAATCGATATGGTCTTTAACCGTGGAAATCCAATCCATGCCCAAGACGAATTCAGAGAGTTCCATTGTTATGAACATTAGGTCCCACATGAACCTCTATAGACCAAGCGATAACTCTCACTAACAGTAGATAAAAGACACGGAATAAGTTCACCATATTGAAACCTCAAGACAAAGTTGTTATGATAGGACATCAACTAAGAGTTATAACTCTTGTACCAAGAGTAACGAGATAAAAATATGATTGTAACATGTTTATACTAAGACTAAAGAAAGTTTATAATAAACACAGATCATTCCAGAAATCATCTCGTGCACTGTGTGATCATGGAAATCCATAACATGTATCTATTTGTGGCCCTGGTTTCCAGATCCCTGATCCTGGCATGGGTTTCCCGGTGGTGGTGGTGGGATAACCTCATAGAATAATCTCCCACATGTAGTTCCTCCTACTCCTCTGCCAGAACCACCTATCTGGGGACCACCCTATCCTCACCTGAGGGATCCCTTATCACGGTGTTTTCTGTTTCGTGGTAGTCCATATGATACCTTTCTGGGAGGCTCAGCATGTCTGGTTAGGTAGTATCGCACCATGTGACTTCACCTGTCAAAATCATAGAATCAGCCCTTCCTAAGATGTCTCAGTGCTCTGAGCTTCCCTAGTTCCACTTGTCCATGTGCCCAAGAATGATCATGGGGAGGACTCATATAATGATATCATGTTGACTAATGTCTTCCAACTACCACAAATGTATCAACTCTATATTGTCCACTCTAAATCCCATCTAACTGGAGTCCCTCTGACAGAAATATCTCTATCACCAATTCCCACTCTCGGCATCCTGACATAGGTGGGGTACACAAGGGTACTGTGCTAGCACGTATCTCTCTTTGGTGTATCTAGTAAAACTTCCATGATCATATGTAGATGACACAGATCATGTCTATAGAGTACTGAGTTTGGTTTGTCAACCCAACTGAGTACTCTTCCACTTTCATCAATCCCTTCTAAAGCTATATAATCTCATAAATCTAAAAAAAGAATAAGAACGAGGGTTTGTACCCCCCACATGTAATATGTTGGAATTCATACCATTAGAGAGTCAACTCATCGCACATCTGAGTAACCAACCTTGACCAACATCCATCTGCTATGTGGAATAGAATGGCTGTCAAATCCACTATATGATCTGTTGGAGTCTGATCAATCCTAAAGAGTTGGACCACCAAATTTATCTAACCCTCTACTTCCTGAGGATCTGGATCACCACAGAACCTCAACAGCCCTTGATGTTGGAACTCACAGAATGTGTTCAACCTGCGTAAGTCATCCTCATGATCTACTAGAACTTATATCTTCTCAACAGGTATAAGTGATACTAATTTTCCACCTAGAGGAAAGACATCACATGATGGACCCTGAACTAAGGCCTCATCAATCACAAAGTCGCCATCATGTACCAAAGTTGGTATCCTTACTGACTGTCATTGTGAAGGCACCATGAATGCTATCAAGGAGTACTACAATCAGATGAGCAAACACACACATATATATATATAAAAGAATGGTGTGATGACTCAATATGGATAGTCAAATAATCAATCCTATATGATTCATGTTCCATTGATCTTTATTAAAAATGTCATGGAATACCAAGTCAACAGGTGGGTAATCATATTCCCAGTGAATGGGTATGTTGGTCACCCACACTATCACTGGACTCCTTGGCCTGAGAGAGGCCCTCGAGATACTTCTACATTGTTTCCGTAAACCCAAAAAATCCTTTTAAGGGGAAAATTATGAACAAATTTCCAAGGAATTAACTTTCTCCAATCCCAATTTATCATTACCTGACCCTTTTCGGGCCTCAAGCCACAGCTACAAAAATCCCACATCTATATTCTATGGGGTGGTGAAAAATGTGGAAGGCACAAAAAACTTGGGGAGGATGTTTTCTAAGTACATGTGAACAAGTACACAACCAACTCAATGAAATATTTTAGAGGTAAAGGAGTAAAATATTCTACATTACTGTAAGTAAAACAAACTTGCATGGACATCTAAATAGTAAATGTGTGGTAATGTAAACTGAAAAGAAAAGGGTAAAAATATATTCCCAAATAGAAAAGTTTCCTAACCTGACATAAACTAGAGAAGTAAAATAGCTGAGAGATCCTTTCTCCTGGATCCCAATATATGAACTTCATACATGGCTCAAGAACCTCATATCCCTAAGCTCACCTGATGTCATGATCGACCTGTCCATCTTCTTCAGACGAAATTATATGTTCGGGAATAGCCCATGCAGGGGTGAGTATAAAAATTCCCAATAGGATGCCTCAAAAACTGAAGGGGTAGTTGTGAGAGATACACTGAAGAGGAAAGTAGAAGATATTACAAGGTATGGTGAATGAGTCCATATCGACCCCAAACCAAGAGAGTGAGAAATAGGATATATATAAAAATATATGTGCCAATTCAAAAGAAACCCAAATTGAAGAGTAATGGGACCTCTATCTCATGGCCCAGCCCAAGTAGGGTAGTCCCCAACATTTCTAATAGTATCCATCAATGCTTTCCAGTATCCTACACGTATTCCCTAGATAAGTAAGTCAAATGGTCTCAATCACCACACCTTGATACTATCCTATTTGGGGGGCACTAACTCACCCACTCGATTTTAGTTTGTGTCATAAGGATGTGCCTCAATGGGGAATGCTTCCCTCTTTACCGTGAGTCCAATGGTTTGTCAAACCAAATCTCTCCACTGATCCATATATCTGTAAGTTTCAAACTTGAAGTAGATGACTCATTCCAAAGTGTGACAGGGGGTCCACTCTAATAATAGTCATAGAGGACTCGCACCCTACTATTTCATGGGGTTACACTCTAGTGGTTGAGGACCTGCACCTTAGTAACACAACGGGGTTTCACTCTAGGTCATAGAGGACCCCCCCTACCTAGTATGGGGGTTCCACTCAGTATTAATTATAGGGGACCCATTCACATGCCGATGGGGGTTCCACTCTGATGTCATTGAAGACTGGTGCCCTAGTGCATCAGGGGATTCAACTAAAAAATCTCTAATATCATTACCTAACCACTACTGTTGTCGAACAGTACCTGAATAGGAGTCATGATCATAACACCTTGAATTTTATCTCAAAATTTGAATCAGAAGTCATCATTGAATTTTATGTGGAAAAAATCACAGTATTGGTTGTTTACTCACCTGAATCGGGCAACCTATGAAAAGGGTTCTTTTCACCGCAACAAGTTAAAATGGGACCTCATGTATCCCATGCCTCAGTCGTGAATTTTAAATTCCCAAACTAGAGTCCAAATGTCCATCTCAAAAAGATGATCATATTTACAAATATGGACCATCAATTGCAAACTACCTTTAGATGTTAATACTATTTGAACCTGCCGCTCGATGACCAACCACAGCCCGCGACTAACTGACTGTGGACCAACCGCCATAGTTGACCGCATGTGGAGCGGTTGTCCATGGATCGACCTTCATATTCAATCCACATGTCATGATGACCAGCTATGTTGTCGGTGTACCCATGGTAGCTCGAGCTGATGCAACTCCACGGTCAACCACCACGGTCTACCACAATCACGATTCACCTCAGTCGCACTTGGTTCGACCCAGATCTAACTTGGGACATTCTTGGTCGGGCCTACCTAGACCACCTCAACCCTTCCATCACCACATCTGTTGAATTGTTCACTGCCTACCATGGATTCTGCAGCCACTCTCCATGTTCTATAGCCATCTGTCACTGCCTCACTACTCACCACACACGGTCACCGTCGTGCACCGTTGTTGTTGGTCACCTCACCGGTGGTCCCTTCCATGGACCATTGTGACTCCTTCAATTCCCAAAACATGAAACATATGTATATATAGGATCCTTGGACTAATATCTACACATATATATTCCCCACTGGAAGATACATTGTTATTTTTTCATTTAAAAAAGATATTGATAATTTTGTGAAGAACAAATGAAGAACACGACAAAAAGGGATCCAAATATAGATCATTTGATGGTTGTGTTAGTATGGTCATCGATGCTGATGTTCGAGGATGAAGAAAATGACACAGAATTCATTTTACAATCATGAATTAAAATTGGGGATGCAGAATAAAAATCAAATAATCCTACCTTGATTTGGATCCGTTCATTGTTGAAGAACACGCCCACCAAACCTTGTTGAAGATTCAGCATTGATCAGCCTAAGGAGGAAGGGAGAGAGCTTTTTCATCAGTGGTGGGAGGATTATGAGGAAACCCTAATCAAGAACCCATAATCATTTATTTATAAAAAGTAATTAGGTTATGGTTATCCACTTAACCGCACCCACCAATTGTCACAGGATCTTAACATATCGCACCCTCTCACTTTAGGTTGATCCTAATGAAACAATTGCATTACATCCTCAAAGATGGTCTCAAATTTTTAATTTGAGTCCCCATTAAAGGTTTATTAGAAAAAAATTCTAAAATAAAATAAAATAAATTTAATTATTTTACTTATTGTTATGTTCTCTATGAATATTTCAATAGAAGACCCATGTTGACATATTTTATGTATCACTTTGGGAAAACGCCATGTTTCGGACTCAACCGTACCCCCGAATTTCTGATTTGAGCTACCATTTAAGAGTTATCATGTTTCCTTCACATGAATAGTATAAATTATACTTAATATTTTTATAAAATTAATTTTGGGTACACTAGTTATCAGAATCATACTCTGTCTTAGTTCTGAGCTCTCGAAATATATATAGAAATATTTCAAAGTCTTACAATGAAAAACTGGGTCTCTACACTCATCGAATGGGGGCCCAAATTAAAAAAAATAAAATAAAACCAAAACAACAAAAAAAATAACAATAATATTAATAATATTAAGATCACACCAAATGTTTTCTCCTATAAGGGGAGTTTCATCCTTTTCAATGCTGGGGTTGTGCCACCCCCACCAACTTCTCCTTTGGTTTTTTTATTAAATGGAAGCCTATACAATTCCTAAATAATATCCTTAACTAAAAAAATAAGATTTATACAGAAATCTTGTTAACCCTTAAGTTAGCCACATATATAAGTAATATAATATTATATATATATATATATATATATTATTTTATATTTAAAAAAATTCTTTATTCACTTGGGCTTCCACATATTGAATCAATGTCGGATTAATCTTGTACCGGTATAGTTCCAATCATCACATCAAATCTGAAGTCACTAGTCATCAGTAAATTAATCAAAGGCCAATTATATGGGTATATATATATATATATATATTGGTTCATGGTTTTAATCTCCAATAATAATTTTTCTGATTATTTTTTGACAATAACTCAATCATACAATCTCTTATCGAAGCTCCGTTTATGGTAGTGTGATTAGAGAAATACCCAATTATTGAATAAATGAAAATTTAATTTTTTATTTGACTTAATAAAGTGAAAGCATATCTATGGTACTAAATAAAGTATAACATACTCTAGATTTATCAATGGATAATGTGACATTGAATTATGCAGAAAATATTAAAAACAAAGAAAAATGAAACTGTACTGCTTTCATGTTTGATTAAAATTGTGTTTCTATCACTAACCTATATTTTTTCTTGAAGGTACCAAACTAAATACACGATATATCATCCACACACACTTCAAGAAACTATTTATATAGTGATATTTGTTTTTTCTATTCTAGTGCATAAAATTGAATACTCTTTTGATGTTCTTTTAATCACCATAGAACCATTCATTCAATCCATGATGAAAAACTTGTATTAGTGTTCTTGGATCCATTCTTTATAGCTCTAGAATTTTGGATTAAAGATACATGGGCTCTAAAATTTAATGGAATGAATATTATATCAAATTTGGTCTTCTCAATTCATATATAGGTTGGTTTAAAGTCATATAAATTTCACATTGGCCCCTGGGTTACTTAAACCATCAATATAAGCTCTTAATGACACTAAATGACATAGTAAATATGTAATAAATGTAATTTAAAAGTTATCATATTCATGTTACTTCATATATATGTTACTCTAAATAATTTGAGTCATTAACTCTACTCGCTTATCCCATTAAATACTTAATGAACATTGAATAATAATATTCATTTGAAAGAAAATTATTTTTCACTCACTTAATTACTTGTTAATATAGTGAGTAACTAAATATAAAACTCATTATTATGAAATTGAATAATATTGAATTTATATATTTCCTAATAATTTTTCAAACTTAGAAATCACCTAAACCCTGTGGTGGGGCCCACCATGTTTGAAACTATTATTCACTTAAAATGGTCCAAACACTTAAATATGCTTAGTTTTTTGCCCTCTAGGTCATTAACTCAATAACGATGATTACTAATAATAGATCTGGAGTGGTATACATTAACCCATCATGGACCATAGCATATAAGGAGAAATAATAATAGTTAAAAACACATCTAAACATACACTCTGTAATATAACTTCTTTGTCTCGTGATATCTCATAAGGAAGAATGCACATTTCTGGTCATCATCCTTTCCTGTCCTATTTATTCATGACCTTACATGATAAAACTACCATTAATTACCATGTATAGAAATATAATAAAGGTACTACCATCTTGGTTAACTGGTTCCAATTCATCAAATCCTTTAAAAAGTGAAAAAAATGTCTTGATCATTCAATCAATTTCATACCACCAATGACAAACCCAATGCATGCTATCTCAACACTACACAAATATCATGGATTATTTCCTTTCATCAAAGTATGTATTAAAAATATACAAACCGATAATGATCTCCGTCAAGAGACCAATAAACATGCACATAAATAGGAACAATAAATGACACATGAGATGTGTGGTGTTCCAATTGGAAAGTCAGTCATCATGATCTCCTCTACTTAAGATCACTAAGTGTGAACTTTATGAGAATAATTACCAATTATTATGATCCCCAAACACCTTATTGTAATACATAATCTTTCTAAATTCATTATTATATATATTTACCATAGTCCAAACGTTTAAGATTAATTTCATAGTATCTTGAGTTTCTTATTATAACTGGGAACGAGATATATCCTGTTGATATGACAAATAATCTAAGGAAATTAAAATATATATAGTCGATGAATAAATATCAATACTATTATTGTAAGTATAAATCATATATACCATTCTATATACATGATTTTGTAATCAAAGATTATTATTCAAGTTTGGTATTGTGAACCCACTTCTACACTTCCCATACTTTTGATAGGTGGGATGTTGAACTTTCTTTCTACCATGAGATTTCTCCATCGCTCTACTTAAATTAAAATTCATTATTCACTTCTTGTCCCATGAACCATGAGATCATAGAGATTCACTTATCTCTATTTATACATTGAGGGCACAATGTACAATTTTTACATAGCATCCAATGTCCCAAATCACCAAACATTTCCATATATTTGTTTTTATCCCACTAAATAAGTGGTAAAATTTACTTTCATGGTCAATGAAAAAGTTGAAGACATATCATTCAATTATTATGAAGTTTTAATCATATTCCATGATGGATTATTCATCTTTTTTCATGAAGATATGGAAATCCCACTCCATTGTATATCAGAGAGTGAGAAGAAAATATTTATTGGAAAACATTTTACAATATTATTTCCACTACATTACTTGGATCTCCACCTTAGGCATAATATTTTTGATCATCTTATAAAATTTATCATATTATCCCTACATACAATAAATATCCAATATGTTCTTCTCTTTATTAGATAATTGAAAGATGTAGAATCTCTTTTTAATGGAGTTTATCCTTTTTTCATGATTAATGTATCATAATATCCAGAAAAATTCATAGGCATTTTTCACAGAAAGGTCTCAATTGAAAATTTTTCTTTCTTAGGAGTGTTTGGGTTTTCCCACATATTCATGTTTCTTTTCAAAACTTGATTTAACATAATATGTATTGAGAAAATTTTATTGAATTCTACTCTCATTAGGTTTTTTTTGTCATTGGAGTAGTCATTACAGTTCTTATCACATGGTTTGTTGACTCAGTTCCTCATATTTCCCACCCATGACTAAAATGGATGTAAAAATTAGGGATTATAATTTTAAAACTATTACACACATATAATGAAAATAATGAAAATTTAACAGATAACTCAAAAATAGCGTTCATTCCTTAACCAATAAATTTCTAGGCTTAAATCTATGTTATCCACAGTCTTTTTCCTATTATTAAATTTTAGGGGAAATGTTTTCCCCTTTATAATGATTTCTAAAGAGCTTTTGAATTTACAATGTCATATAGCTGGGGAGTATTAATCTATTTATGCAACAAGGCCTCTTTTTCTTATACCATGTGATGATTGAGTTGACACTAAATGCCCCATTTTGTGGGTTATTACCCCTTAGTATAAATATTCCTATATTCATCCACTTGAAGTATCCATATATGAATTTTATTGCTTATAAACCACTTATTGTATACTTTATCATAATTTAGGGACGTGTTTCTATGTTTACCCCTATTCTTAAGGCTTTTACTAAGGTTTTCTAATACTATTCGCCAAAAATTACTATACCTTTCTCTGATACCATATATGAAAATATATATCTTTACCACACTTTAATCTATGAATTATTACATAAAGATACACATAATATGATCCCAAAGGATCAAGAGTCCTAGTGTATTTGGTTAATTATTTGAAAATCAAAATGACATGAAATTGGGATACGGAAACATTATTTAAAAACTCTATAACATAGACTTATATTTCATTGATCTTCAAATACTACACAGGATAACCTGGGATGTATATAAGAAAGGGTTAATATATAAATCCTTGTAAAAAATAAAAAATAATAATAACAAGATGAAAGAAATACATATGAGTTAAGAGGCATATCAACATGAAATAAAATGGTTATAATAATACACATGAACATATAAGCATGATATAGGATAATAACATCATGGAAACATAGGAATGTGGAAACAACATAAAACATAACATCATAAGCATAAGTCCGGGATAATTGCTGAGACATCATAAAATAGTACTCCAAATATAAACACCTATTGGATAAAAACATAACCTAATTCATTGTAGGAACATATAATTTTGAGCACACTCATTACATTCATATCATTTTCATTAATTAGTGTTTCACATATACGATACAAAATAAGAATAGATTTCATCCCTTTTAATCCCATGATTAAGGTGGGTGGATTAAATAGATGGAAACCTCTAATAAATTATGGATAAGTACAAATAAGGTAATTCCATTAAGTGGAAATGGGGATGGGTAATCACAATACTAAAGTTGGTGTAAAAAATCACGAGATAATTTTGGCATCATAAAGGGGTGTACATAATGGTTCATGGAAGGGTTCAATGAGAATTAATGGTGGTATCTCATTACATGTTCATCATAAGGGTAGTAAAGTTATTTTTTAAACATATTAAAACATGAAAAATTACAAATAAAAGGACATAATATGAAGAATATTCTTTAATAAAAAGAAGAGGAAGTGAATCCCATACCTTGAGAGGGTGCTTCAAAATTTTTGGAGGATATTCTTAAGAGAATTGTAATACCTTGGTAGGAGTTTATAGATGTAAATATAGATTAAATTCTTTATTATTTTATTTTTAGTGAATAGAAGTGGGAGGTTGGGTGGGAATTTATATCAAAAGAGTAAGGAATTATTTATTAATTTCGTAAGTTGGGTTTTAGACTCTTTATGATAAAATAACAAAAAAAACAAACCTTAATGGTTTATTCCTATGGATTCATCCAATGGGAAGTTTTTTTAAATATTTTACAATGATAATAACAAAAAAACCAAAATAATACTATTGGTGATGTTGATGTGATTCATGCTTGTAAAGAATTATTTTAAAAACCATAAAATAAAATATAGGGTTTGGTGATTTTATTAAGGTTTATAAAATTAATCAAATAACATCAAAAACAATATATTAAATGGGAAATATATATTTGGAATTATATTCCTCTTATAGAGTTTACAACATCACTTTTGGGCAACTATGATGACAAAATGGTTGCCGTAAATTTATTCTTATTTTTTTTCCAAAAAATATTTATTTGGAAAATAATGAAAAATTAACAATTTGGTAATTTATATGTGATTATTTAAAAAAATAGTTTATCAAAATAATTCTATATATATGAGAATTTATAGTTGTAAATAAAAATACTTATTTACTATAAAATATTTTTTATGATAATAACATTTTTCTGAACCTTATAAAGATTACATTGGACTTCATTAAATTATATTACCATTTTTATATAAATAAATATTATTTAAAAAAATTATTATTATAGGAAAGTAATTTTTATTTCAAAATTTTTTAATTTATCAAAAAGTGTGTTAAAACTATATATTTTCCTAAAATACAATATTGGTTTCTTTGTATCAAAATTAAATTTTCATCAACTCATTTATAATTGTGCATATAGTGTAACAATTGAAAGGGATAAGTATAATAATTATTTTATTAATAATAAAACATAAAAATTCATACTACTAAGGCCTACATTCATAACCCATTATTACATCAGCATACACCCATCGGGTAAGGTATACGATGGTTGACCTTTCGTAGGGTGGTTTGATGAACATGGTTTGGTACAAGATATTTATAAGCTTTAAATTCTCCCAAAAAAAGTCTAGCTCATGTTTCGATTATTGAAGTTCAACTTGAAATTTCTCAATTTAAAACCCTAGTTATAGAATCTCCCTTATATTCTCCGACAAATGGTATTTATAGTGTATGATACTATAGTTTGACACCATCTATTCTTCCTTCAATGTCAATTAGACTTTATCATAATCTTAATGTATTCCTACACTGTATACTTTAATAAAAATTGTTTATGTTATCTCTTGTTTTTCTTTGTCTCTCTCTCTATCTTTATATATCTTTATTCACTATAATATCTTACACTCATAATGGTGAGTTATTTAATTGATTATGGTACTTGGGGATTATTTATTTGTGTTTATGAATCCATCCATTTTAATTCTTCATGTTATTATTTTTTTGGTGAGGTATATAGGTGTGTTAAGGTTTTTTGTGGTTCTCATCCACCTCTCCTTGAAATTCTTCGTAAACACATTATAATACCAACCAAATATTCATTCTCTCCCTTCTCTCAAGTATTCGATTCATATGATTTAATTTAGTGTGCTTAAACAATGAAATTACATATTATGGTGTCACGTCTTGTATGGTTTCATGCGTATGAGGGGGTGTGATCATCAACCTTGTATATTGGAGGAGGTTATATTTGGTGTGATGAAGACATATCCTTGCAATATTGAGTTTTAATTTCAAGGTTAGGTTATTAGTTCTTAACTTATGGGATGGGATATTAAATATAATTTAGAAATTAATAATCGACAATGAAGGAACATGAGTAACTAACCCTAGGACCATGATCATTCCTACAAACTAATTCATTTTTTCATCATTTTTAATATTCATGTTTCTTTCTAGTATTACATTCCAATTAACAAACCCCCATATAATTAATTAGTTTTCATAAGAATTAAATCACAAAAAATACAATAAATTATTTCGGAGTATTGATCAATTAATGAAAATATCTCCTCAAGATAGAAGAACCTAGTTAGCCGCTCTTCTATACCAGGAAAACTATATATAATATTTTTTACCATATATTACATGCGTATCATATAGGGTGGAAAGGGTTTTAAAGTTCATATAGTGTATTAAACCTATCCAAAACTAGATAAAACATGACATTTATGGAGTATATTCTGGCGTACCATGAGACTTGAGATATGGGGGTGTTTTTCACATATAGAAAGTCTTTGTAAATAGGTGTTTATTATAGTTTTTAATTAATTAAAATGTCCTTGATTAAGTACAGAAGGATATAATTCACATTATTAAATAAGATAAAAAATTAATGTTGGATCATATTTTGGTTGAAACCGATCCAACTCTGGTTGTAGAAATATTAAATAGGGGGTTAAGAAAATTTTCATATTGTACTCTTCTAAACTAGTTGCAATGTATTCACTTAATTGAAGTAATGAATTTAAAAATTACACGCATTTACAAATAATCTAATCTAGTAGTAGATTATTTTTCAATGGGGTTGGTCATTAAAACTAATACTATGTAGTAATTTTTCCATTATTATTTTTTATAATCTATTTTTTTAATATGGATACTAATGTTGTGTTTTACACAAAAATCTATAAACCTATCTTATAACACCATGTTTTTTATTTTTTAATAAAATATTGGGGTTTCCTTTATATGGGTTTCAATAATTAATAATAATATTATTATTATTTTAATTATTATTATTATTTTATTATAATTATTTCTATTATTAATATTAATACTAATATTATTGAAATTATTATTATGGCTATTTTTTTGTTTTTATTATTATGATTAAAACCCCCTAATCTATTGGAAATGATTGAGTGTCTATCTATATGAAACTAGGGTTATAATCATAGTGGGAGAAAAATTTCAGAGTTACAATAATAGTTATTATAATGGTGACATTGTATCAAATCCTAAAATAATAATTTAAGTAGGAAATTTGAAAAAACGAATCAATAAAGGACTTTTTCAGAAAGTTGGGTTCTAAGGAGGTGATAAAACCTCTATTTATATAAGGACTTTGGTTATTTTTTGATGTGTGTAATTTAATTTACTTATACATCCAAATAATAGAGGTAATTATTATTATTATTATTATTATTACTTTTACTATTACTATTATTATTATTATTATTATTATTATTATCTCTAAAATCACCACAAAATTTTATATCCAACCAGGTTTGAAATCATAGTGTCCTTATTTAGGTGGATTTATGGGTTAAGTATGGATAAAGTATAATTGGACATAGTAGTGACATAGTTATGGTAGGAGGTGGTTTGGCAGGGCCAAGAAGAATGAAATGATGTGACTTATAGGCAGTGTGGTGTGGAGACATGCCAGAATCTCCAAGTGGGAGGCTCAAAATAGAGATAGATGTTTTAGATCCTATCCAATCGACCACCAACCTCATGGATTTATGATTTTGGATTGAGGATTTCCCTATCACGATGTAGTAGAAGGAATAATGGTATTACATGTGTTGTAATTATAGTGTGTCATGCAGTGTGATGGTATCTTCATAGACACAACGATAAAGGGTGGAATGATATGAAGACCAATGTTGCAGAATGATATTGGCTGATCATTTAGGCTTCAATATCATTCTTATGAGGCCTTTGGTCCACACTAAGCTATAAATTTGGTTCATCCACAACATGGGCCTACTTTCCACTCATATGTAATAAATTGCAACTTTAGCTGATTTCCATTACTTATAGGGAGGGGTGAGGCTTGACACACTGGACTATCTGATTGCATGTGTATTTTTAGTTTATAAACCCCTCTACCTAATGTATTATTATTATTAGTATTATTATTATTATTATTTCCACCTATGTTTTTTTGGTGGTTTAGGTGGGGTGGGTGATGGTGTACGTCTCGCGTCAAGCCCAGGGCTTGGTATACATTGTTTAATTTTTGTTACTTTTAACCATATTATATTTTTATTTTTATTTTTATTATTAATACTACTAATATTTTTATTATAAAAATTTTCGGAAACTTTATGGTTGTTTAACTATCAGAAAATATAATTTTCATCTTTCATATCAGTGCTTCGAGAGGAAAGCATTTGGGATAAGTGATGATGGCGTAGAGACGCATCATGTGGGTGTAAATGTGTTACCCATGAGGTGGTTTGTGATTTGGTGGATGATTCACAGACATTTATAGTGTGGTGAAGTATTATATTATATTGGGTAAGTCATAATGCATGTTGTGTATACATGATGATCATGCAGGGTGCAATGGGAAGATAAGTGGAAGAACTACTGGTGGATGATGGAAAAAATCTTTCTGGAGAAAAAAATGATAGTTAAATTAGGAAATTTATATTTTTAATAAAGGGATAGCTTAAAAATATACCTAATATTGGGAGATTGAGGCATGATTATTGTTTTCCTATTAGGTGTGTGAGTTGTTTGGTTTCTTATAGCAACATTATACCAACTTAGATTATTACATTATTATTATTATTATTATTATTATTATTGTTATTATTATTTCACTTGGGGTTCATATGAGATGGTTTCATCCGAATAGGGTCTCAGTAAAGTCTCATGTTTAATTTTTCCACGTTATTTCTTGTTGCTAGTGTAGGATTTTATTTTTAACTGTATACCCCTCCCTAAACCATGTGTAACTTTTGTCAGGCATAATTGTTTTATTGTTGATTTTTTTCTTTATGATGTTGTTTTAGATAATGTATTATGTCACAAGTATGTTCTTGAAACTACAACATTTTGGTCACTGGTCAAAGTCATGGGGTTTACACAATTTTATTATAGTAGTGGAAGGGTAGCCGCATATTGATACTTTATTATACATATAGGGGTGTGCTAATTTTAGGATTCTAATATTGTATTCATTCCTAAATTAGGGGATTGGAGATACCTTCTGAGTATAAGTCCTTTTTGGGAGGATGGGGGGAAATATGATGATTCTATATTTCTTAATCCATGGTTACGTGTTACTCGGCCACAACCCCCAAACCAAAAGCATTGTGGTTAGAATGTCAGTGCCTGCACAATTTTCCCCCATTTTTGAGGTGTTGTTATTTTCCCTACACATGTTCATGCGAGGATGGTAGTGAGAAAATGAAATGTAAAACATCATGGATAGAATGAGGTAATGTTCAAATGGCATGAGAAAGCTATTAGGGGAGCATGGTGCATGAGATAGAAGAGGTTCACATAGGAGGATACACGTTATAGCCATGGATTCCATTGGAAATACATCATGGTCCCTTGGACCAATTATGGCCTTTTTTAATTTTCCATTTAGAAAATTTCTTAATATGTCACGACCCGTCCTCAGGGCCCGTGCCGTGACTACCCCAAACCCGCCTCCCATAGGCCAGGGGCTGGTTACTAGCACCAAAGGTGTAAATCCCGATAAATGGGAAGGCATTGCCTTTATAAGAGAACAAACACCACAGAGTACGGAAATTGTAGTAAACACTAAGTAAACTGAAAACACAAGTAAGTGTTGGAATGTAAATGGTCCAGTATACAAACCCAACTGAAAGTTCAGTACAACTGAAATTAAAGTACACCAACTGAAAGTCAAAACAGCAACCACCAGGACGTTCTCTAGGAACTCCCACCTGAAGGGTGAGTACAGTCAGTTTTGTCGGCACCTCGTGTCCAGCCATCCTCTCCGTGTACGTCCCACCTGATAGACCACCTCCGGGTACCGTCTCGCTCCTCAAGCCTCAACCTCAATCAGTGTTGTCGGTAATATGAAACCAACACAATGTAGTGCAGGCATAGCCCGTGCAGTGGTGAGTATACGATACTCGGTAGGGACCCCGAGACTTCCGAAGGTCTCCCAGAATCCACGAAGGATAAACCACAAAGGAAATATAGAATCACAAAGTGATAACCAACACTACTTTGGTATATGCCCATACATATACCTAAGTCAGAAATTCCGGTTCGGCTCCAACATCCGAGCCCAAGTTCGATCTAGTCCACACAGGAAAAGTACAACCCAATCCACACAGGAAAACACAACCCAATCAACAGAGGAAAGCAAGTCAATCATATCGATGATAATGATTGAAAGTCAAGAATCAGCTCACAGAGGCATCCATTTATGAAGAGGGGTGTAGATGACAAGATGTACCCTCTAAATCATCTCCTCTGTCAAAACCACATAAGATCCAAGTTTAGTAGTCATCACTGCCGAACCCACGAAGGATCCAAGTATAGTATTCATCGTCATCGAACCCATGGAGGATCCCAGCATGGTAGTCGAACCCACGAAGGATCCCAGCATAATAGTCATCCTTGTCGAACCCACAAAGGATCCCAGTACGGTAGTCATCCTTGTCGAACCCACAGAGGATCCTAGTACAGAATTCGTCCTCGTCGAACCCATGGAGGATCCTAGTATGGTTTTCATCCTCATCGAACCAACGGAGGATCCTAGTACAGATGTCATCTTCATCGCAACCTGCTCTAGGGTTCTCGCACACAGCATGCTAGATTCCGGGAGGGTCCGCTCCATGAGCCAAGGGGATCGATACATCAACTGACACGAAATCCGGGGTTGATGTATCCCAAAGTTCCATCTCGTCGAAAGGAACACAACGTGACAGACGGCGCGTCAATCAGACACCAGGTCAGAGAGTAATTGGCTTTTTCTCCCCAGGGGCTCGGTTGGTTTTTAAGTCAAAACCAACCCGATCGTACTCCAACTACGTCCAAATCTCAAGCGGAGTAAGACAAAAGAACCATCTCACTAAGATAAATCTAAAAAAGTCGACCGCACGTCAATCGGACGTCCGGAGCTCATGCAATAAGTGTTTTTTCTCCAAGGGCCCAGTTGGTTTCCTGTTCGAACCAAACCGGTCGTACCCAAAGTTCTCTGAAACCTTGAGTGTAATATACCGAAATGACCTTCTTGATCCAAGGATCACTACGCAACTAACGGTGTGTCGATCGGAAGTCTGTATCCCACGTTATTGGTGTTTGACCGGATTTGTCTGGAAACAGGGGGTTTGGGCCCGGTCCGACCTGGCCCAATACCCCCTGAGTCGGCCCAAATCGGGTCAACCCGACCCGGGTCTGGGTCCGGCATGGGTGGGCGCGGCCAGGACAAGCCGGCACGGCGCGGCGCGGCCTGGCCCGGCGCGGGCGGCCTGACCCAGCACGGGCAGCCTGGCTCGGCTGGGCACTCGGTTCGCGACCGAGCGGGCTCGAAGGGGTGGCATCACCCCCTTGCTTTGAAATGGAGGACACGAGGGGTCCGCGCTACTGTGCTGGTCGGGGGTTCAACCCCCGGTTCATCAGGGTAACAGTCGGCCATTAAGGTCGGTCGGTTGATCCACACGGGGCCCACAGGAGTCCCGCCATCAGGGTGTGCCAGCGGCCGGTCATACCGGCCGCCTCCTGCTGCTCTGCGGCAGCCAAAGGATGCGGCCCTTGTCCTACCGGCGAGGCGCGACGGCGCCGCGCCCCTCCACCACGGCCTGCCCCAGTCATGGCCCCTTGATGCTCCGGCGCAGCGCGACGGCACCACGCCCCACCGACGCGACCCGCTCCTGGCTGCGGCCTCCTTTGGCTTCACCGGCGTCGCGCGCCTTCGTCACGGCCCGCTCCAGCCACGGTTCCCTCGTTCCAGCGCGGTGTGGTTGCACTACGCCGCCTCCATTCCAAACCGCGACGGTGATCAACATAAAAAGGGGAGGAGGGTCGGTCGGGTTTTTTACAGTCTGACCTCCTCCTGTTATATTGATAACAGGCGGCTAATTATTTTACAACAAAGTTCGTTAAATAAAAGATTTAATGAAGAAACAACCCCTACCTCCAAAACGATTTTAAAAGTAGGTGTCACAGTTGACGGCATCGGCATACATCCAATGTGTATGGCGTCTCACACTAGCTACGGAGAGGAGAAGAATGGCACGTCGATCACTCTTTGCGGTGACAGTGTTCTTTGTCGAGGTCTTGACGTTCTTAGCGTTCTCCAACGAAGAAGACGAGTTCTATCTCCTCCAATTCCCCACACAACCAACTAACCCCAAATAAAATAATACTCTTCTTATTTTATTACCCAACCCATGCATTTCCAAAATTCAAAAGTTGAAATAACTTAAGTTAATTAATCTTGAGCTTGTCAAAATTAAATGAAGTTAAGTTGGAAACATTTATGTGAGGGAGTGTCACATAATTAAAGTGGGGGTTTTAGAGCTGTTAGGGAATTTGAAGGGATGGGGTTCATGTGGTTCCCACCTCAAAAAATATTATCTAGAGGATTTAGGTTCAAGTGGGTTCCACCCAACTCCCACACATGGGGTTAAACCACTTGGAAATTAAATAAAGTCATACAAAACATTATTTCACTTAACCCTTTATCCATTTTTTAACAACTCCTCCCGAAAAAACACAACTCCAATAAAGGTCTTCTTAAGAAATTATCAGCGCTGCGGTTTCATCAGTGCCCTCAAATTTCAATTCCGAGCACTGTTTCCAAAGTTAGAAAAACCCCGCTTGTTCGTTCACTAAACGTACCCAAGCTAATCTTCAGAAATTGATTACGGTCACACCGGGCCCCGGAATCAGGTGCTGTCAGAAACTGCGTACTCGTAAAATCCCAAAGAAATTAAGAAAAAATATTTCCTTCAAATTTACGGGTCTTTACAATAATCCCACCTTAGGGCTTTACATCCCCGTAAAGATACATCACAAACTAGGGAAACAAATGAGGGTACTGAGAACACATCTGAGCCTCCCTCTCCCATGTGCTCTCGTGGAGGTTACCATGCTGCCACCTAATGTGCACTAGAGGAATCGACCTCCCACATAGGACCCACTCCTGTCAATCCTCGATCTCCACCTAAACCTCCACAAAAGTCACATCGTCATCATTGTATAGTTCCCTATCTTCGATGATATGTGTTGGGTCGTGCACATATCTCCTCAGCTGAGATACGTGGAAGACTTCGTGCACCCGGTGCAAGTGAGGTGGTAGATCCAGGCGATAAGCCACCTCGCCTATCCTGCTGAGAACCTGGAATAGTCTGATAAAGCGCAGAGATAGCTTTCTGCCCTATCCAAATCTTTTTAATCCATGTCAAGGTGAGACCCGTAAGAAAACGTGATCACCATCCTCGAACTCTAGTGGTCTCCACCTCCTGTCAGCGTAAGACTTTTGTCGGCTCTGAGGTGTCCTCATCCACTCCCGGATGATATGCACCTTCTCCATTATAGCCTAAATCGTCCATGGTTCTACATGTACTCACCCCAACACTATCCACAATGGATATCTGAAGACGCGGCCAGCTGTTGTCTCGCCACTCCTAACAGTTGAATGCCCGATCTCCTACTAAGAGCATCCGCTACAACGTTCCCCTTCCCAGGAGTATAAACTGTCCCGATTTCATAGTCCTGGAGGAACTCAAGCCACTACTACTATCTCAGGTTCATGTTCTTCTGAGAAGAGACACACCTAAGACTATTAAGTTGGTGAGAACTGTAAACTGTTCGCTCAACGAACAATGGATGAGACTAGCCATTTGTAAGAACTTAACTCCACCCTTCTTTGTCTACAATCTTCATGAGTTGTTGAGATTCCTCCTCTGATGAAAATAGAAATCTAGTCTCATCCCCTGGATGAACCACGTTGTCGGCGCCAAAATATGGCCCGAAATAAAGGAGCCAAAAGGAATGCAGTCGCGCTGCCTCGCGAAGCCCCGACGCGGAGCATTCACGCGAAGCCCCGTCGTGAAGCGCACCGACCCACGCGGCCTCGCGAAGCTCCAGAGGCGGTGATGCTCCGCGAACCCCTTTGACGTTCGCGAGCTGCTGCGAAGCTCCAGAGGCGGTGATGCTCCGCGAACGTCTTCGACGTTCCCGAGCCGCCGTGAAGCTCCAGAGGCGGTGATTCTCCACGAACGCCTTTGACGTTCGCGAGCCGCCGCGAAGCTCCAGATGCGGTGATGCTCCGCGAACGCGTTTGACATTCGCGAGCCTCCGCGAGGCAACAGAGGCGGCGCGTGAGTTTTGCTTTGCGGCTCCCCTTCCCTATAAATACTGAACTCCCCCTGAGTCCACTGGACGGACAATCCGACCATTCGGCTTCTCCTATCCCGAATCACGAAGCACCCTTTGCCCCGGGAATCATGAGCTCCGCGAGGTATTCCTACTTCGCGAGACGACTTTGCTTTGTCTTTTTTTGAGCCCCTCTTCCGAGAGGGATGCCCTTCGTGAAGCTCAAGGGCATTCACGAAGGAAGGGGATTCCCAAGGGAACCCGGGCAGCCGTTGAGCACTTGTGCTTCGCGAAACACCCAACCCATATGACTGATCCCTATTCTAAGGTAGGATCACTCCACATCGCGAAGCATACTGCTTTGCAGGACCGTGCTTCACGAGTCTCCCCTCCTTCGCGAGGCAGTGCTCTGTTCCACTTTGTGAAGCACCTCCCATTCACACTCGTGTCCCATGCTAAGGCAGGATCACTCCACATCGCGAAGCAGACTGCTTTGCAGGACCCTGCTTCGCGAGGCAGTGCTCCGCGAACACTGTTCCACTTCGCGAAGCACCTTACATTCCCACCTGCGCCCCATGCTAAGGCCAAGGCACTCCACTTCGTGAAGCACAATCCTTTGCTTAGCGATTCCTCTTCCCGTGTGACCCTCCAAGTTTGCACGATGTGATTTCAAAGTCCCATGGACAATACCACTCGTAGCATTGCTTCGCCTAATGCTTCTTCGCATAAGCATGCTAACGGATATTGCTTCTTCACATAGCCACGCTAACGTGGACCCTTCGATGGTTCGTTCCACAACCCCCCTTAACCATGGCCTTACTGGTACCTTCCCTTACCCAAGGACCAGAGGGTACCGGTTATGTAAGTCCTAAGGCTGTGGAGTGAACCCACATCATCCGAGCTACAGGACGTTAAACTGCCAAGCACCACGTCCTAAACACATGACGTTAAACTGTGATCCAACCTCGTATCCCTCACGAAGGGTCCCCCCAGCTCGAACATTCATTACACCACTCGTCTCCACGGGAATGGAATCACCCATCCATAAGGGGTGATATCCTCCTTTTCGGAGTTGCGTATGTTCGTAGGAGAAGGGCGACCCTAGCTCCCCAACGGATGGCTGCACCTCTGCATCTCTATACTTCCCCACTACCAAGGTCAATGGAGGGCGTGATATGGGACGAGGTACCTCCCACCATTGGGCCAAGGTCCATCTTTCTCGCGCTTTGTCGCACCATGGGCCTCCATCCTGGAGTAAGTCCCAGCACCATGGGCCGCCTAATGCGTAAGCCCCTCTTAGCTTCTCACGGACGCATCCTTCATGACGTGATCGTCAGGTCCTTGCAACCTCTTGTTTCTCACACCGAGCTTGACTCACGTGGGCTTAGAGTGAGCACCGACCCTAACCCCATTCCATAGCGAACTACGAGGACTTTGATCCATGTCAAGGCATGGTACGTAGGAAGCCTCCCTGAGGTTCAAGCCCACCCGTCATTTCACGTCGGGTCCCATTCCCGTCCAGCACGACGTTAAACTGCATTCTGGTCCAGGGGTAAGCCGTTGCGACCCATCATAGCGAACTACGAGGACTTTGATCCATGTCAAGGCATGGTACGTAGGAATCCTCCCTGAGGTTCAAGCCCACCCGTCATTTCACGTCGGGTCCCATTCCCGTCCAGCATGACATTAAACTGCATTCTGGTCCAGTGGTAACCCGTTGCGACCCATCATAGCGAACTACGAGGACTTTGATCCATGTCAAGGCACGGTACGTAGGAAACCTTCCCGAGGTTCAAGCCCACCACTAGTGGACTCATGGGTCTACTTTCACGTCGGGTCACACCCGCGTCCTGCATGACATTAAACTGCACACTCCCGTCCAGCATGACGTTAAACTGTATGTCTCCTTGTCGTGCATGACATTAAACTGCACACCCACACCCTAGTGAACTACGAGGACTTTGATCCATATCAAGGCATGGTACGTAGGAAACCTTCCCAAGGTTCAAGCCCACCACAAGCGGACCAAGGTCCACCGTCATGACGGTTCGCCGACAAAGCCCCATTTGAACTACGAGGTCTTTGATCCATGTCAAGGCGTGGTACATAGGAAGCCTCCACGAGGTTCAAGCCCACCCATCATTCAATTCACGTCGAGTTCTACCTACGTCCAGCACGACGTTAAACTGCAATTCCAGTTCGATGGCAAGCCGTTGTGACTAATTCGAAAAATGAGGACTTTGATCCATGTCAAGGCATGGTATGTAGGAAACCTTCCCAAGGTTCAAGCCCATCTCTCATTGGACCAAGGTCCCTCATTTACGTCGGTTCACCGACACCCAATGTCAGTCGTTCATTCATGTCAGGGCTCATTTTTGTCCCGCATGACATTAAACCGTATTCCATCAATCCTATAAACTACGAGGTCTTTGATCCATGTCAAGGCATGGTACGTAGGAAACCTTCCCGAGGTTCAAGCCCACCATTAGTGGACTCACGGGTCTACTTTCACGTCGGTTAGCTGACGATGCCCATCGGGCCAAGGTCCATCCTCATGCCGGTTTACCGGCACCGTCCCGAACTACGCGGACTTTGATTCCCTGCCACGGGGATACGTAGGAAGCCTCTTCAAGGCTCAAGCCCAACTCCACCGTCGCCCCTACGATGGTCCCATTTCACTCCCCTCCGCTCCATTCATCCACTATCCACCCTGATCCTCTCCCGGACCTCATGTCTCGGTGAGACCATGTCGGTTTGATTTTCTTCACGGCCGCCCATGGGCTGGCCCCGGTATCGGCATCCCTTCAAGGGAAATCCCTCAATCCGATCTACCCTAGCTAATGCTCTGGTTGGGTTGATCCGTCTCCGCTGGACGTTAAACTCACAGCATACCCTGTGTTAAACACGGGAAGCTGAGGAAAACCTCAGATATGTGTCTATGGAATATAATTCCCCGCGTTCGATGTGGGATGCCTCGGGCTTCCACACCCTTGAGAAGACTTGTGACCAGGGATGACAGACAAACACGCCAGGCGCCCCAGCATCCAGACACGCTACTGATGCCTCAACGTGACTACTCCCCCGACTGATGGTTGCTGCCCTGACTGGACCCCTTGGAATGTCCCGACAGAAGCAGTGTAATTAACCGGCGTCCATGGAAACATGGCACTGGGAAGAGTTTCACGAACTACGTATTAAATCTATGAGGGAGACCCGGAATAGGTGACGAGCTCCGAGGAGGAATCCACGGAGGGAAGAACCGACATCCCATCATCTCGTTTCGATCAAAGAGCAGACGTACCTGAACAAGGAACGAATGCCGCCCACCTTTGAAAAGCAGGAATGCTGGGCAACGAAGCCGTGTGTCCTCCTCCGCGGACGGACGGATGCGCGCGCGCCCCGGCGGAAGCATCGGAAACAGAAATGGTGAACCCGACGTGAAATTCTTCTCCTCAGTATGTAGATTAGTAGCGTTCGAGACACCAGTTGATTGACGTGTCGCCGGATCCAGATATCCGGTGCCTGGTCCCGCCAAGAAAATAGCGGGCCTGTCGTGAAACTCACTGGAAGTCGGGGCAGTAGAACGTGGGGCATTCCTTTCTGCAGCGTGTTGGTGTGGATCCTTCTTACAGACGTGGAGAATGGAAGGACGCTGGGGCACTGGCTGTCAATCCTTTTCCTCTCAGTGTTGATGAGTCGATCCCTTCGTTTCTTAGGAACCAGGTTGCTGTTACAGAGACACGATCATCTCCCGCTAGCCTACGCAGGGGCTGGGGCAACATTGCCGTGGCCACCCCACATGGCGCCTTTACTGCTATGACGGCTGCCGCATCGCGGAATACGGGGCGCCCATGCCCCCTTTCCCCATCCGAGGTCATCCAGCGAAGGGTGATCAACAACCTCGTGCGCAGGTACGAGGAGGAAGGGGTCATCCCAACTAGGGATATGGCCCGTCTGGACCTAGAGGCATCCAGGCCTCGCCGTCAACGCCGCCCTAACAGGCCGCGCAGGGAGCCCCTACTCCCCACCCCAACGTTCAACTCTTTCGAGAGCCTGTCCCCGGAATGCCTTGATGACTCCTCTCCTTATGCCGAAGAGGTGGGCGCCGTCCGGCTCAGCCCACTCAGGGCCCCGACCCAAGGGCTCCAGGAAAGAGCTCCCGCCCGGCCGCGTCAGCACCGCCACTCGGCTCCACGGGAAGAGCAGGTAGGCCATGCCCCTGCACCACCTGCACCAGCTCCCCTGACCCGACGTCAGCGCCGGGCCCGGGTCGAGGACGCTCACCTAGGTGTGTCGATGTCGATAGATACAGTGGCCCGAGCCACCGCTGACGTGCATCACGAAGCCCCTGCGTACACTGAGCAGGGGTACTCTTTTACCCAACTAGGATCGAGACCCCGACCGCCCCACGGGAAGGCCGGGTTGACTCTCCGGGTTACCGGCCCAAGTGGTGATCGCCGCGAGCTAACCCGTGGTGATATCACCCCGTACAGAGGTCCTCCCCGTGCCACTACTTCACAGAGCGCGGGCCCTTCCGGCTCCGAATTTCGTCATGGAGGCATGCCTCGTGCTACCCCCATCCCGAAGGAAGACTTGCCCCGCGGTAGTGACGACCAGCGCGGAAATCATTCCCGCGCCCACCATTCAGGGTATGGAGTCCATTCTCCTGCCCCCGACCGTTGATCTGAAGGAGTCATCCATCTGGTCCTTCTCCAACGTGGGGGCTCTCCCTACGTCCTCTCTACAACCGGCGAAGGTCCTCCTCGCCCCAGCAACTATAGGAGTGAAGGTCAGCCTCACTCCGCCCGCAGTGACCATGGAGGTCCTCCCCATGCTCCTTCCGATTCCAACAGAGGCCCCGCCTACACAGGTGTTGTTCATGGAGGCCCTCCCCATGTACCCTTCGACATCTGCCCTGGTGCCCCTCGCACCTCGGCCATCTCGAGTGGGGGCCCTCTCCGCCACGGCGCCAGCGCCGCCCTAGGAATCCATGATAGGGATCAACCCTGTCCCGAAGAGCCACCCCGGGGCAGGAGAGCAGGTCATCGCCGCCACAAGAAGAGTCCAGGGAAAGCCAAGGTGGAGACCAAACCCGCCCGTTTCTCCGACTATGAGGCAGAATGCGACTCAGCCATGGAGGCTTCTCCCCGCTCCTCCGTATCAAGGACTGGGGCAAGAACCAGATGCGTTAGCCTCATTCTCCCAGAACATGAGGTCCACCAGATTCTCATCTCCCTCCGCAGGTACATCCAGGAGGAATAGATTCTGGGAATTCCGCAGGTCTCGACCGCGCAATCACCACCATAGTCACCAGAAGTGCCCTCTACCTCTACCAGAGACCACAGAGTGCTATTTTGGGGGCCAATGGCAGTAGAGCGATAACATGACCGGTCACCAGTAGCTACGATTCCTATGCCGGAAGCTATGGCTATCAGCCCATCGTACCATGACATCGTGGCCAGGTCACCTTGCTCTTCGGAGGATGGCCCGGAGTTCGGCGGCCAGTCAGCTCGTTCGCTGTATTCTCCGCCGCCAAGTCTACTATCCCAGAGGTCCACCTCGGTGCCGCTACCGGTCCCTCAGCCACCCCCGGTTGATGAGTGGGGCAACACAGGGCCAGATCCCGAGTTCAAGCCAAGGAGCTTCTGGAGTATTCTTGCAGCAGATTACTTCCCGGAGAAGTTTTGGTCGACGGCAGCGCTGAATTTTCGCATACCGGGGTCTCTTACCCCTGAGGAAGTGGGGTGTTTTTGTAGAACCCTATGGGAGACACACTTCCTCCTCCGTTACTAACGGGTAGTGTACCCCAGAAGTCGGGAGCACTTCGAAGAAATCGGCGAGCAGTGCCGCCTGATCGATGCAGCTGTGCTTCTTGTGGCCCAACACCCTGAGTCGCCAGGCCGCCAGAACGCCCTTCAACGGAAATGCGTTCAGAGTTTTAAAGCACTCCGCAGAATTGTCAGGGAAGCCACCCCCATGTGCAAGTCCGTGGTTGGGGACACTATGCCGCTCTCCTCTTCGACCCTATCCGACGGCAGCCCGATTCGCTATGCGACATCGAGGAAATGCCCTCGAGAGGCGTTGCGGTCCACATGACCGACATCGTGGACAAGGAAGATGAGCTCGAACTCCTTGATGGAGACCTACACCTTGAGGGAGTTCCTTCACTGCTGGACCCATCAGGGAGAGTTACCCGTCAGCAGAGGAACCTGCTAGGCCTCCCCGTACCCACCGAGTCGCTGATACTCAGTCGAAACACCGGCAAGGGTAAGGAGCAGGTCGGAACTGTCAAGCACTCCGACCCGTCCGCCTCTGTGCAGAAAACAGACAAAGATCCCGAAAAGGATGCGTTACACCAGCATCTTGCCGAGAAGATAAGGCTGGTTGATGAACTTTTGGCTGGGCGCACCGCAGAGCGGCGACCCGACTATGGTGATCCCAGGCCGGGGCAGCAGGGGTAGGAACAATTTCCCCAGGTGAGATGCCTTCGGGCAACCCCGATCATGCTACTGCCGCAGACAGGGCAGAAGCCGGGACATATGACAAGAGGGCGCGATACGTTTCGCCAACCCCCCCCCCCCCCCCCCCCCCCCGAGCGACGGGGCAACCCGAAGAATCCGGTCCGGGTTCCCCCAATCGTCCCGCAGGTCGTCCAGCCAGTTGAACCATGAGCGGCCGAAGCCGTCTACAGTGTTGAAGAACCTGGCAATGCACTTGTGGTTAGAGATCCCCGTCAAGACAGGGACCCCCGCCCGGATGATATTATTGTGGAACTCACAACCCGCCTTGAAGCGTTAGAAACGCGGCAGGTGGCGGTCCCACCGGATGACAAGCCTTATCCCGTGTGGGTGGGTGATATGCCGGCACATCCGGGTTTTGGGAACCCCACTTTCTCTCCCTTCAACAGGACAGGGGACCCGCCCCAGCACATGGCTCATTTCTCTTCCAGGTGTGGCCCCATGCTGGCGACCCCGGCTCAGCAAGAAGCCACCAAACTCCGATGTTTCGTACAGACATTGGAAGGTCCGGCATTCATTTGGTATAGCCAGCTCCCTATTGGATCGGTGACCGGTTGGGAGGATCTCTGTCGGTAGTTCCTGTACCAGTTCAGCTCCACCACGCGGAAGACCAGTATTGCGGACCTCTTCATGTGCAAGCAGAGGCCGGATGAGTGGGTTTCCGATTTCATCACCCGGTGGAAGGGACTTAGGTATTCCCTCGATATGCCACTAACTCAGGAGCAATTACTGACGATGTGTGTGGGGAACGTCAAGAAAGAGCTGGTACCCTCTCTGATCACCCAGAACTACCCTGTAAGGTTCAGGGATTTCTCAGATAAGGCTCAGCGCCTCGAGGAAGCTCTGCAACAGGCTAGTCAGGCACGTTTGTTACCCCCCATGATCCCAGTTAGGAGGGCCGCCAGGGCTGAACCTATCGCGGTGGCCCAAATAGAATCCCCGAGGCAGCTGGAGTTACTGCCGGCGGCACCACCCCCGCAACCCCACAGAGGTCCTCCACCTCAAGCACATGCTCCTGCCCAGCAGCGACCGCCTCAGAACTGACAGGTTCCCCAAAGCAATGTGCCACCGCCACCTAGGCGGGACAATCCGGCGCCGCCTCCTCGGCAGGCCCCTCTGGCCCCTCCTCAGGGCCAGGTCCCTAGGGCCCCCTATCCGGAAAGAAGGAACCAGACTTATTCATTTAACAAAAATCAGGTCCCTGGCTATTTCCGAAGTGCTCTAGAGCAAGGGATTGTACGCTTGCCCGAGTGGAGAAGGCCGGTAGAGGCAAATCTCACCGATCACCCCTACTACTGCCCTTATCATCGGATTCTGGGGCACAACCTCAAGCAATGCTATGTGTTCAAAGACTGGCTTCATGACCAGGTTAACAAAAACATAGTCAAGTTGGGCCCGACACCAGCACAAGTGGCGGGTGTCTTTGCAGGAACATAAATTGGCAGCGACAGAGAAAGCGAGTGGCAGCAGGTCCCCAGCCGTGGATCCCGGAAATACGACGACTGGATGGCTCGGAAAATTGTCTTTCGTGCCCACGGTATCATCCGGGCGCACCTGAAGCAGTCGAAGCCTTCAGAATAAGCAGCCGGTGCCTCTGCATCATCTTCGCAGTCGACCTCTTCCCAAAAGGGAAAGCAGCGGCGACGCAAGAAGAAGCAACGCGTACCCCCGGTGCCATCGTCATCCCGCACTCTCGGCGATTTTATGAACCATGAAATGGGGATTCCTCCTAGAATCCTCCTAGTGGAAGATGAATCCTCGAGCGACAGTCAAGTGTACACTTCGGTTAACACCGTGGAGCTGGTAAAGCCCTATGTGACCCCTGATGAAAGGGAACGCCAGGCAGACCTCCCCAACGTTCTCAGCCGACGTCAACGTCGGCAGAATCGAAATTGTGCTGGTCATCGAGGTACATCAGCAGGCACTTTTGGCCAAGCCATGCATGCTACTGAGACCAGGCAACATGCTCAGCACAAATCTCAGCACGCGCAACCCCATCTAACGCCCTCGGCTCTACCTCCACCGCCGTTCGTACGACTGGATCGGGGAGAGCTACCTCGTTCGTATGACAGTCAATCTTGCCCGGTTACAGGCCAGCCTCTGCTGCCCAATCCTAGTCCAGTGACTATCCTCCAGACTTCAACTAGTAGGAAGCAGGATGTACCCAGTACTAGCCGATCGTCGGTCCAACCAGCAGGACCCGCGGTGTCTCCAAGTGCCGAGCGACCTCCTGTAAGCAGAGGTTCGCATTTGGCACTCAAGTATGATGTCTTGAAACACCTGGACGGCATTTCGGCGAGGATCTCCATCCTTGAGGACCTCCTCCTGTCATCCGAAATGTGCGAGGCACTTGCCGAGGCCTTAAGGAGCCCCCTCTAGTTTGAGACGGAGGTAGCAGCTACAGAATCCTTCCATACCGAGGCGATTGAAAACGCTGAGTGTCAGGCGGTTATCTCGTTCTCCGGTGAAGATGAGGACCCTACTATACAGGGGCACATTCGCCCGCTATACATCACTGGCCATTTTAATGGCGTGGAAATCCGCTGCTATCTCGTTGACCCGGGTTCTAGAATCAATCTAATTCCGACCCGGACGTTGCGAAAACTGTGTCTGTCTGAAGGTGATTTGACTCCCTCTGACCTCAGGATCCAGGGGTACGACAGGACTGAGCAAACCCCAGTTGGCAAGATCCGCCTGAAGACTCAGTTCGGTGGCTTAGTTGCCAGCACCGAGTTCATGGTCGTCTCTCAGGACACCGCCTACAACGCGTTGATGGGTAGGCCATGGCTCCATTTTCATGCAGCGGTCCCATAGTCATATCATCAGTGCCTCAAGTACCCCCTCAACGGTCGAGTAGGCGTGCTCCAAGGGGATGCGTCCCCTTTCGATTCTTGTGAGGCCCGCTATCTGGATGCGGGTTATTACAAAAGTAAGGGTAAACAAATCCTGGTAAGTGAGGATGGACCCGCCCCGGTCACAGGTGATCCTTGGGCAAGCATGGATGATGCCTACATCCTTTCGATCCACCGGTTGGAGGCCACGAACCCCGACATGGGGAAATGTTTTATTGTTTCGGGTACGCAAGGAAGGCATGTTACCGTGTCCAAGCGACGGCGGAAAATCACCTCGTACTCCTACACCAACCAGGATCAGGTCACCCAGGAACCTCCTACCCCTGTACGGTACCGGGACATCAAGATTATGACGACAGCGGTACGCCATACGTGTCTCTTTCGCCGGGCTAGAATCCACCGACTCAGGCCGACGCGCCACCACTTCTTTGATATTATCAGACATGGCCCCTTAGGTCGAAGGCCGGATGGGCTAGGATTGAATGCCTACATTGCTATGGTCTCAATGGCAAGTGGGTCTCCCGATGTGATGACCGTTGCTGCCCAAGCCGGCACCAGCTGCCCCTCGGATCTTGATGGCCCATAAGTACCTCTAGTCGTGGGAAGCCCCCCCACGGGTGGGGAGGAAGACCTGGAGGATGCTCCCCCTTCCTTTGAAGAAGGCGTCTCCACCACGGTTGATGAACTGGTACAGGTGAACCTTGGTAACGAGGCAGATCCGAAACCCACATTGATCAGTGTAGCCATGTCCCTCGAGGAGTGGCAACAGTACGTAGACTTCCTCAAACAACACTGTGATGTGTTTGCCTGGAGTTACAATGAGATGCCAGGGCTAGATCCCCATGTGGTCGTTCACCGTTTGGGCCTCCCGACAAAACATCGTGGGTTTAAGAAGCCTCCCAGGAAGATGCACCCTTCTCATGGTGCCATGGTTGAGGCCGAAGTTGATAAGCTTATCAAATCCAACATCATTAAGGAGGTCCAGTACCCCAAATGGCTTGACAACATTGTGCCGGTCAGGAAGAAGAATGGGCATATCAGAGTCTGCATCAACTTCCGCGATCTTAATCGCCACTGCCCAAAGGATGACTTCCCCCTCCCGGTGACAGAGTTATTGATTGATGCCACCGTCGGGTTCCAAGCCCTCTCTTTCGTGGATGGATACTCCGGGTACAACCAGATCCAGATGGCCCCCGAAGACGAGGAGTCCACTGCCTTCAGGGCTCCCCAAGGTACCTTTTGCTACCAGGTTATGCCATTCGGTTTGAAGAATGCAGGTGCCACTTATCAAAGGTCCATGCATCGCATATTCAAACCGATCCTCGGGACATTGGTGGAATGCTACGTGGATGACCTCGTAGTCAAATCATGTTAGCGCCAGGACCATCTCAAAGACCTTGAGAAAGTGTTTGGTTTCCTCCGTTCCCGTCACCTGAAGATGAACTCGCTGAAGTGTGCCTTCGGGGTCACCTCTGGAAAATTCCTGGGCTTTGTTGTCAGATACCGAGGTATCGAGATCGACCCAGAGAAGATTAAGGCCATCAGCCAAATGCCTCCCCTGAGCAACAATCGGGAGCTTCGAGGTCTTCAAGTCCACTTAGACTACATACGCCGATTCATTGCGAATATGGTTGGCAAGTGTAAGCCCTTTCCCCGGCTCATGAAGAAGGGCACTGCCTATGAATGGGATGAGGAGTGTCGGACCGCCTTCGAGGAAATCAAGCAGTATCTCCTCCAACCTCCGGTCTTGATGCCACCCATCTTCAGAAAGCCGCTGGTCCTTTATGTGACCGCCCTGGAGAAATCCCTCGGTGCGCTACTCGCCCAGAAGAATAATGAGGGTACTGAGAACAGTCTCTACTATCTCAGCCGCATGCTTCTCGATACGGAGGTAAGATACTCCTCTATCGAAAAGAACTGCCTTGCGCTCGTATTCACCATGCAGAAGTTGCGACATTACCTGCAGTACCATGAGGTGCAATTGGCCTCCCGGGCAGACCCACTAAAGTACATCCTGAACCGACCCATGCTGACTGGTCGAATCGCACGGTGGGTGGTGATTCTCCAGCAGTTTGATATCAGGTTAGTACCTCAGAAGGCCATTAAGGGACATGCGTTGGCAGACTTTCTAGCCGCCCATCCAACCTCCGCAGATCAATCCCTGGACCTGGATTTCCCGGACGAGACGATCATCTCGGTCGATCATGTTGTCCCATGTTGGAAAATTCATTTCGACGGTGCCTCCCGGAGCCCCACCGGTAGGAGGCTCAACGATCCCAAGCTCAACAGAGTGGGCTTGGGTATTGTCTTCATCACCCCGGCACAGGCCGTCCTGCCATACTTGTTCCTGCTGTCAGAAGGTTGTATGAACAACGAGGTAGAGTACCAAGCTCTCATTACTGGCCTCGAGTTGGCCCTTGAGATCCATGTGCCCCATCTACATGTGAAGGGAGATTTCGAGCTGGTAATCAAACAAGTTAATGGTGACTACGTCGTCAGGAAGTCGGAGCTTGCACCATTGCTGGAGTACACCCTTCGCCTAATGGCCCAATTCTCTTCTCGACCAGAGGTCACCCATGTCCCACGGTCATAGAACGGCCAAGCGGACGCCCTGGCTGGCATGGCCGCATCGCTCGCAGAACCCGAGCAAGATTATTTGATCATACATGTGGCACACCAGAGAGTTATTGCTCCCGTCACCCAAGAGGACAATGATGGCCTGCGGGTAAGTCATCTCACTGCCAGAGCCTCTACGTCAGGGGTCCCGGGCTCGTCAGACGCAGTGATTGAAGCCACTCCCGACTGGAGGGCACCTTTTGTCGAGTATCTCCAAAATGGTCACCTCCCGGACAACCGGGCCGAGCGCGAGCGAATCCGACGCCGTGTGCTGTAATTTACCCTCTAGAGTGGCCCTCGTCTTGAACAGATTCTTTATAAGTGGAGTTTTGATGGTGTCCTCCTCCGTTGCATCCAAGGAGTAGAGATACCTCAAGTTATGCAAGAGGTTCACGCCGGTTCCTGTGGCGCCCATCAAGCTGGGCTGAAGCTGTCCCATCAAATCTGGAGGTTAGGGTACTTCTGGCCCTCCATGATCCACGATTGCATTGGGTATGCCAAGAGATGCCATGCGTGCCAAGTACACTCCAACTTCATGCATTGGCCGTCGGAGCCCCTCCACCCCACCAAGTACTCTTGGCCATTTGCGGTATGGGGGCTTGATGTAGTGGGACCGCATCCACCGGCAACAGCCCGCCAGTGTAGGTTCATCCTGACTGCTACAGATTTCTTCTCCAAGTGGGCAGAGGCAGTTCCGCTCAAAGAGGTCAAGGCCCGTTCCATCGTTGACTTCGTGAGCTCCAACATTATCCACCGGTTTGGGGTCCCTCACGCCGTTCTCACCGATAACGGCACCAACTTCCGAGCGGCTGAATTAAATAAATTGTACGCAAAGTACAACATTCGGTCGAACCATACCTCCCGCTACCACGCGTAGGCGAACGGATAGATCGAGGCGTTCAACAATACCCTCTCTAACATTCTGCAGAAGATGGTTGGCCAGAACAAGAAAAGTTGGCCGGACAAGCTCCCCAACGCCCTCTGGGCTTACCAGACGATGACTCGTAACTCCACCCAGGTGACCCCATATTCCCTGGTGTATGGAGCTGAGGCCGTCCTACCCATTGAGATCCAGCTGCCATCGCTACGCACTGCAGTTTATGATCACCAAACACCAGATGAGGTAGCTGAGATCCGTCTAGCTGAATTGGAAGCACTGGACGAGAACCGACTTCGTGCCCTACACAATCTGGAAAGGCATCAGGACAAGATAGCGAGGGCCTTCGACAAGAAGGTTCGTCTCCTCTCTTTTCTACAGGGCGACCTGGTACTGGCCCTTCGAGCGCCAATGATTCCCGGTAGGAAATTTCCCAAATTAGAACCCAAATGGGAAGGGCCTTATATCATCCATAAGGTTTACCCCAATGGAGCATAATCCTTGGTGACCACAGATGGAGAGCGTATAACCCCTCCCACCAATGCCAAATTCCTCAAGCGATACTTTGCCTAGGGAAAAAGTGGTCATGCACGACCCTAAAATGTGAGAGGGTCCTGCACGACCCTAAACTATGACATGGTCCCGCACGACCTTAAACTGCATCCCCGTCCTGACTGCAAGACGTTAAACTGCAATCCAGTCAGGCCTTCCTGACCGTGGCTCAGCCTCAGGCCCCTTGGCCTCTTTGGGCCCCTTGCCCCCCGTCCTGACTGCAAGACGTTAAACTGCAAGCCAGTCAGGCCTTCCTGACCGAGGCCCAGCCTCAGGCCCCTTGTCCTCCTTGGGCCCCTGGCCCCCATCTTCACCACGAGATGTTAAACCACAAGTCGGTCAGGTCTCCCTGACCGCGGTCTGGCCCCGGGCCCCCTCGTTTTTCCCCGACTAACCCTCTTACGGGATCATACGGTGTGGTGTAGGACTACGTCCTCATTCATGTCGGATTACTTGCCGCACCGTACACATCCACGAATGAGATGCCCCTCGTCCTGCATGACGTTAAACTGCATGTCAAGAACTACGTATGGCTTGATTCCCATCTTCATGGGATACGTAGGAACACTCGGACGCCTTGTCTTGAGCCCAGCCCCAAGAATTTCCCTTCCACTATCCCCTCTAGGGGTAGTTTCCTTGGAGGATCTTTGTGTAGAGGGGATTAGGCTTTCTTAGCCCCGCTCATACAACCCCGCTCGCGCAAGGATTTTAAGGTTCACACCATGTGCCCACTCCCGTTCTTCTATTCTCCCACGTCCTCACTGCACGACGCTAAACTGCATGGCCTTCAAGAACTACGTATGGCTTGATTCTCATCCTCATGAGATACGTAGGAACGCCCGGGAATTTCGTCCATTGGCCCAGCCCAAAACCCAAAATCTTCCCCTCCGGTCAAGACATGGAAGTGTGCACACTTTTTCTCCAACTCACATCGAGCAAGCCTCGACCCGGCTGCACATCCCCCCTGGAGATGTTTGCCTCCTTCATGGATGGATACAACTATGTTTCATCCACTCCTTGACTGGGATTCCATCGTCTTTCACACCCAGAGGGACCCCCAAGAATGGCCTGGATACAACATCCAAGGGCTCTCCTACGGTTATGGGCCAACGCCCCCGAGGGTTTCCAAGAAACAAGCCGATACAAGTCCCACGTTGCGAATTTGGTCAGCGGTCGACGCTCACTTGTTGCTCCCATATCAGGTTACCATAGGAACGCTGTGTTTCGAACATGGTCAACAGTGTCCTGGATCTTTGGGTCCACCCCAAGATGTCCCAGCCATCGAGTGCAGTGATTCATTCTGCCCCATCCCGAGGTGACAAACTTCCCCCGGGGCAGTGCTTGCAATCGGGCCCATGGCCCTGATTCCCCATAGGGGTGTACGATGTGGTGTAGGACTATGTCCTAATTCACGACGGGATCATGTACCATGCTTTACTCCCTCCCTTACGAGGCCCAGCCTCAGGCCCCTTGGCCTCCTCGGGCCCATGGCCCCCCGTCCTTACTGCAAGACGTTAAACTGCAACCCAGTCAGGCCTTCTTGACTGACGCCTGACCATAGGCCCCTTGGCCTTCTCGGGCCTCTCCTCCCAATCTCTCACCTGGGGTGCACGGTGTGGTGTAGGACTACCTCCTAATTCACGTCAGGATCATGTACCATGACATACGCCCCCGCCCCCCTTTTTACGAGGCCCGGCCTCAGGCCCCTTGGCCTCCTTGGGCCCCTGGCTCCTCATCCTCTTTTCAAGACGTTAAACTGCAAGCCAGTTAGGCCTTCCTGACCGAGGCCCAGCCTCAGGCCCCTTGGCCTTTCCGGGCCACGGCCCAGGTCCTATCTTATAGGATCGTATGGTGTAACGTAGGACTACGTCTTCATTTATGACGGCTTCTTCACCATGCCGTACGCCTCTCTTGTTTAGGGGTATATTACTCCCCTTCTCGTCCCATATGACGTTAAACTAAGTTTGGAGAACTACGTGTGGCTTGATTCCCATCCTTATGGGATACGTAGGACCACCTGAATGTCTAGGATTCGGGTCTAGCCCCATCCCTCGGGAATCTTCATCTCATCTTGGCCCCTTGGCCTACCCCTCCTTCATGAGAGAATTATATGGTGTGGTGTAGGACTACGTCCTCATTCACGTCGGTCTTATAATGACCATGCCATGTACCTCTCCCTCCTGAGATGTTTCGTCGATCCCTTTTTCGGCGGTTCACCAATGTGCCTAAGAGTACTCTGGTTTATTACCTGGAATGCTAAGCTTTACTCGGACACGTCCGCACCGCCTTCCAGGCTTTGTGTATCCCTACATCAGGGCTTTCATCATCCTTCACACCCGGAGGGACCCCCAAGAACGGCCTGGATACTACGCCCAAGGGCTCTCCTACCGTTACGGGCCAACGCCCCCGAGGGTTTTGGACAACAAATCAATAAAATCCCGCGTTGCGAATATGGTCAACGGTCGATGCTCGTTTGATGTTCCCACTTCAGGCTAGCGTGATATGGACACTACGTTTCCACCATGGTTAACAGTTTTCCTCTCTCGCCGCGCCAACCCATTAGGCCCAAAATGTCGGGTGCACAATTCACACCCTTCATCACTTCACCGTGTCCAAGTAGAGTCTCATAACCCTTGGTATTTTTCCTCCGTGCACGTCTGCGCGTTGGGGGAACAAGCCGTGTCGAAGGTATCCTTCGGAACTCTCTACCAACTCCTGTTTGACTCCCCCCAAGTATTGCGATGAGGATACCCCCCCTTGTTTCCCACACCGAGTTTAGCTCATGTGGGCTTAGGGATCGGGTTGACATCTGTGCTTACTCGGGAAGTTGTCATCATTCATGGTCCGAGCTCTAAGACCATAAACTAAGATTCCCATCTGGAACTACGTTCAGCTTGATTCCTGTCTCGATAGGATACGTAGGAATGCCCAGACCCCTTTTCTCTGGGCCCAGCTTGAGTTCAGCAAATTCACCTCTCTTGTCCTGCCTTCAGGACCCTGATTACGGGGCTGCGTGGCGTAGTGAGGGACTACGTCCTCATTCCCATCGGGTTTGCAATAGCTGCACCACGCACACCCCCATTCTGAGGTTCAGTCCTCCTATTCCTTATCCTGTATGAAATTAAAAGGCACCCTTCAGAACTACGTGTGGCTTGATTCCCATCCTCATGGGATACGTAGGACCACCTGAATGTCTAGGCTTTGGGTCTAGCCCCCATCTCTTGGTTACCCTCAAGTTGAGTCTCTTGACCCCTCGCAGTGGTTCACCCATGTGTTAAGAGTACTCTGGTCTAGGGCCAAGAGTTCCAGATTCAACTTGATCAAGTTCCTTCCACTTATCAAACCTCGTGTTCCCCTCAATTCGGGCTTTCATAACCTTTCACACCTGGAGGGACCCCCAATAACGGTCTGGATACAATGCCCAAGGGCTCTCCTACCGTTACGGGCCAACGCCCCTGAGGGTTTCGGACAACAAATCAATAGAATTCCGTGTTGCGAATATGGTCAGTGGTCGATGCTCATTTGTTTGTCCCCATTTCAGGCTAATGCGACAGGATGCTGTGTTGCGAACATGGACAACAGTAATCTTCTGTCGTCACGCCAGCCCCTTCGGTCCTCGAATGTTGGTTGCATGATTCAAATCATCTTCCACCTCATCATGTCCAGGTAGAATCTCGACACATTTGGCGCTATCCCTCAGTGCACCTTTGCATTTCAGGGAGATAAAGCTGCAATATGGCGTCCTTCAGGGATCCCATGGTTCGTGGTCCTATCATACGACCCTAAACAGTGACATTATCGTCCTAGCTGCATGAAGAAAAACGACACTGCATTGTGGTGACCTCGTTGTATAGGACATCACGTTGGGTATTGGTCACGTGCCATGCCATTTTTCAACGCCCATCACGGCTTGATCCTTGTGGCGACGTCATGACCTACTATTCTTGGTCTGTCGCTTCACAAAAAAAAACCATTCACCTTAAAGGACAAACAAGATTTATCAAATTCTGCTTCTTTTAGTGCAAGGGCCATGCCCACACTTCCCTTTTCCCCTGGCACTGGTACCTTACCATGCCACCCTCCAGAACTACGTATGGCTTGATTCTCATCCTTATGAGATACGTAGGAGCGGCCGGAGACTTTCCCGCGGGCCCAGCCTAGCCTTCGTGTTCGGTCCCTTGACTCGAGCACTTCCCCAGAGAATGCATGGTAAGTAGGGCTTAGGTCCTCATTCACGTCAGGTTTTGTAACCACCTTGCCATGTATCCCATACTCCCCTTACCCATCCATGGTCCGAGATCTACGACCCTAAACTAAGATCTCCCCATGGGAAAGTAATCTGCTCCCCCTATCTAATACATCTTGTTGCCGTATTTAGATGTGTTTCGACATGGAGTCCGAAGTGTGGGATTTTCATGGGGACATTCCCCTCATCCCATGACCAAGTTTCGTGAGCTCTCTATTTGGATCTTCATCCTCTTCCACATCCAAAAGGACCCTCGGATGACATGGATACTAGGCTTAAGGGCTCTCCATGAATGCTGGACCTAAGGGACCTCCAATCGTTTCGGGCCAACGTACCTACAGATATTTGACAGCATTTGCGACATGGTCCCGTGTTTCGAACATGGTCAATGGTCAACACTCATTTGTCTGTCCCCATTCTAGGCCAATGCGATAGGAAGCTGTGTTGCGAACATGGTCAGCAGTTATCCTCCATCATCACGCCGCCATCATCGTGGTTTGAATCGCGAGCGCTATGATTCACACATTTCCACTTCCTTATGTTCAAATGGAATTCCATCATACTCAGATCTTCCTCTTCGCGCATCTAGGTGCGCTAAATGATCGTGTTAGTGTCACTTGGCCGGTATACACCGAGCATCCCTTTTCCCTAACCTTCTCCTTTCTGTGTCGGGAAATTCCCACCACTACTGCTTGTTTCCCACACCGAGCACGACTCACGTGGGCTTAGTAGTTTTGGCAGGATGTGTACCAACACGGCTAGGCTTCTCATCGTCCCTCATGACGTTAAACTATGCTTCAAGAACTACGTGTGGCATGATTTTCATCCTCATGGGGTACGTAGGAACGCCCGACCACTCTGCTTCGGGCCCAGCCAAATCCTCACTCTTGGTCCCTCGATCTGAAGAGTTTCCTCCAGGAGTATGTGGAATGATTTGGACTCCAAGTCCTCATTCACGTTGGTTTCATATATACCGCGCTACACGCTCTCTGGGATTTTTTCCCTTGCTCCATGTCCTATCGAATGACGTTACAGGGGTCTGTGTGTCCTCAACGCATGACACTAAACTGCGATTCTACCCTGAACAAGTTCAGGATGCCCCAAGATCTCATTGGGAAGTGACAGATCCCCTCTCCAGAGAGGCCCTGTCCTAAAGAAGGAATGATCCACGATCAGATCGATTCACCCGTCTGGTGTGCTCCCACCATGGTGGTGTAACTGCCTATGTGTTGGATTCCGTTCGGACAAACCATCACTCCATGTTCCATGCTTTGCATGCCCCTTATTCGGACCCTTGTCCCCTTTTCATGTCTGAAGGAACTCCCTAACGGCCTGGTCTTATGCCGTATCGGATCACCTACCATCTTGGGCCAACGTCCCGGAAGACTGGTCATGCCTGGAAGGACCCCCTAACAGTATGGATGTCTGACCTATGGTCCGCCGACTGTCACGGGCCAACGTCCCGAAGGATTGATCAACAACATTTGTGACATGGTCCCGTGTTTCGAACATGGTCAACGGTCGACCCTCATTTGTTGTCACCATTACAAGATAACGTAGTAAGGATACCGCTTCTCCTCCGAGGTTAACGGTTGTCCCTTATTGTCACGCCATCCCCACAGCATTCTGAATCCCGGATGCCCGGAGCATGATCCCTACTCCCATGTTAGGAGAGATGGGAGGGAGACTATCTCCTGTTTCTCACAACGGGCTCGACCCACATGGGCTTGGGGAATTGTTACCGAACGTCCCGCAAACATTGTAGGGATGTAACAAGGCAATTCAACAGTGGAAATCGTGCGCTCTACAGCATTCAAAACAAAGAAAAAAATTTTGAAGCACGAAAGTACCAATAAAAGGGTTTTGGGTTTGTTACAATACTCGGGGGTTGACTCCCCCCATGGACGGGTTGACCCCGTCAAAAGAGCATTGCAGCTCCGCCACCCGTTGGCTTGTGGCATCCAAGGCTCGCTGCCACTGAATCAGCTCCCGCTCCTCCTCAGCAGCGGCGGGGCGCAGTTCATCAGTCCTGGATTTGGCCCTCTCCATGCCCGCTTGGACGGCAGCCATCTCTTCAGAGGTCTGTCTCATCTGCCCTTCTGCCTCTGCCAGGTAGGCCTTCAATCGTGAGACCAGCTCGGATTGTGTGTCAAGAGAGGCTGAAAGCTCGTCCGCCCGGGTCTGCATCTGTTGGACCTCACCTTCAGCCTCCTGGAGCTTCTTGATGCTGGTCACCTTTCTCCGCTGCCAGCCCATGCTGATCCCCCGATCATGCTCCCTGATCTTCTCAGCCATAAGATCTCAGATGAGTGCGTAAGGACGTTGGGAATCCACTCCCCCAGCACACAGTTCGCGTAACCGCGAGCGAAGTCTACCCATTTCGGCCAGCCATTGCGCTTGGGGAGTGTCCTTGATAAAGCGCGAGATCAGCTTCCATGACCGACGACGAACTATGTTGTTGTCTTCCTCGTCGGAGGCCATTTCGTCCCAGTCCGCGCGATCATCAAGCTCATACACAGGGTACGCCCGCAGGAAATCCTCGGTAGGATCTACATCTAGTGTTGAATCTGGTACGATGCCTGACGCTGAAGCAGGCGCGACAGGATTGGGACTGATTGGTTGATCCTCTTCCTCAGAGTCCACCTCAATGACTTCAGGTACGGCCCCGCTGGTGGTCCCGCCAGTGATGGTGTGCGTCGCAGCTTGAGGAGATGGGGGGACTATCGACACCATCACCGGCATGCCCCTAGGAGGGATGCCACCAGACATCCCAACCAGTCTTGCCGCAGCAACCCACGCCAGTCGAATAACTGTACGACAAAGAGGGACATAAACGTTAGTTGGCATGGTCTACATGTGACAACGAGGAGACCGATGGAGGAGACTTACATAGATCGACCTCCGAGCACTGCTCTTGAGCCGGTACTGATGGGACCCCGGGACGAGGCCCTCCGTATACTGTTGGAAGGTCTGAAAATTCCGGAGGAGCCACCTCGGGCACTCTGGTCCCACCAGACGCAGAACTGGAGGCAGCCATGGGCGCGGGTTCTGAAGGTCCCACATCCTCACCCTCCAAGTGGCGAGAACGAGGCCTGCGAACAAGTTCCGCCTGCATGGCCCAAACATTGGTGAGAAGTCCGTAATGACCCAAGAACGGATCGTAAGGAGAGAAGTTCGGAATGATACCTCGAGAGCCTCCGCGAAGTCGTCGGATTCTGAGCCTCGGTCTCCGACCTCGCCCTCCTCCAATGGGATCCCTCTTCCAGCCTCATCCTCCCGAGAGGAGTCATCTAATTCCTCTGACAAAGGGAAGCGCTCCCTCAGATTGGCAGCCGATAACTGTGGAGGGACCGTTTGATTCAACAGTACCCTCACCCGGTGTGTCATTGGGCGAGGGACACCACTGGAGTGGATGTAATCCTCCATCTCGGTCAGGTACTGTTCTGCCTCCGCCGGAGACGCCATGAATCCCGCCCGAACTGGGCCTATACTCAGTAATTCCATCCCAAGGCGGTTCAGGTGGGCCCACATCTCAGGTGGACCGAGGAATTGCCGGTTGACATCCCAAATGTCCCAGGCTTCCGAGAAGACGGAATTCTCTGCCATGTCGATGTGACGTAGGTGCTTCCCCGGAGCCTGAGTGGATATCCTACGAAATCCCCTCGGTGGCCGCCCCTCCGGATGACCGTGCTCTTCCGGAATCATCGGATCCACCGCTGCCACCATATCCTCGGACGGTGCGGGTCCCGCCGCCATGACAGCCCCGCTACTGCGAGCGGCCCTGGCTGCCCTCCGACCCCGACCTGGAGATAGAGGAGGCTCATCGTCACCGACCCGGATAGTTGGTTGCTTCAGCATCTCTCCTAGGTAAGCAGCCTCCCAACTGATGGCGTACTCCTTCACCAATCCGAAAGCAGCGGTGGATGGAGGCAAGGCAATCCGCATCTTTCCATCTTCCCGTGTGAACATGAGCCACAACTTCCTCATCACACATGGGTTTTCCTCGTGACGCATCTCCCATTAGACCTGTGGGGTCAACCGCTGGAGGCACCGGAACTGCCTCGCATACCGATGCGGGGTGTACGGTTCGCAGAGTGGCTCACGATCTATCCGTGCCACCAAAACTCCGCATCGGAAGGCCAGGAGGTAAGCCCGATGTTCTTCCATTCCACACCTGTCATCAGTAAGTATCCCCATTGGCAAGGGGAAGGGGTGGAAATTAAACTCGTCCGCCCTCCACACCCGATTTAGTACCATCGAAACAGCCAGTTTCAACGGGAAGCTCCCGACCGCATTCAGGATGGAGGGGCGGAAGTTTGATCCCGGCGGCGAAATGGGGTTCGGATACTCATAAATCCCTATGATGTGCACTGCGATCCACCCATACACGAGGTGGAAGGGCCCGCATATCCTTGGCAGCTTCTTGACCTCGCTAACATGCCGCAGCATTCTGTACAATTTGGTGAGCATCGGGATCCCCAGATTGATCCATTACCCCATGGCCAACATCGACGCCATGATAAACAAGCTGGGCCGCACCCCCATGATTGTATCTCTCACCGGTAGGATCCAACCACAGATGAGAGCTGCGATGAATGCCGCCAGCCTGACTATCGGCTGTTGTTCAGTGCTGACACTGAAACCCCAAGTCTTCCATTGGCTGTCCTCCAAGACCCGCCAGTACGAGTGCCCCTTGCCCCATTGGGCCGCTCTCGGACAAGTTCGAGGCCTTGGAGGGAACTCTCGATTCTCTGGGAAGTTCAGGAAGCGCTTTAACCATCTCCTAAAATGGACATCCCTCACTGCCTCCTTGTCCTCTCCAGGGACAAGTGCCATCAGCGCCGACGCCAATCGCGGCATTTGCTCCGTATCCTCCCATGTACTGATGACAGGGAGGAATTCGTCATACATGGCCCCCAAGATCGGGACCCCAGAAATTTGGTGGACATCCCACAGGCTGATGCCCACCTCCCTGTGATGCAGGTGGAAAGTGTTGGTCCTGGACGACCATCTGCTCAGCAATTCCGGCATCAGTTGCTTTGGTTGGTAAATGTGGAATTGGGAGGCCCACGCCGCCTCATACAACCCCACTCTCCTCAGCTCGGCCCCGAACTCCCTGCATGAAGCGCCTACCCAGTAGGCCCAGGCCCAGTCATTGGTAAAGTTTCCTCCCTAGCGCAGGTCCCACTCATCGGACCATCCTTTCTTCGAATCCTGTAAAGCTGCCTTTAGTATGGTGCAGTAGAGAGGAGGGGACGTATCCGGTTGCAGTGGCCTACCGTCAATGTCGTTCACATGGTTGTAGAGACAGTCAGCAGTGACGGGTGTGATGTTCTCTTGTGCGTGACCATCGGCCGCCCTGAACCATTGGTGTTGGCATGGTATGCTCCTGAACCAGCAAGCTGGCTCATCCCTACTCGCCTCAGGGATAAAGACGTCATCCCTCAGCCCGAAGCCGTACATTGGCAGTTTCTTGCATTGCGGATAGTCCTTATGACCCTCCGATAACAGATCCGTCAAAGACGTGTGGTCTGAGTGGCTTCATATCCTCTCCCCCAGGCCTGGACGGTTGGCCATCTCATCCTGACGAGCAGCATCCACCAGTACCCCCAAAACAGCCTCTTGATGGGCCATTTTTATCTGTGGCCCTCAGAAAAGAATTTTTTCAGCTGGATCGCGAAGATCGATCATGAAGCTAGATCACGAAGCGGAATCGTGACGATCGGTCGCGGGAGCAAGTCGCGAAGCCCGGCCAAGGCCGACAAGTAGATGTTTGCTTGGCGTGGACGCGAAGTCGGAGACCCGCGGTTCGCCGCGAAGCTCGATTCGCGGAGGGCTGTCGCGGAGTACGCGGAGCTTCGCGAAGTCGAGAGCACAAAAAGACAAAGAAAGAACGTGAAGACAAAAGAGGTCGACCCCCCTATTTATAGGCGGCGACCCCGGAGCATCGCGGCACGTCCCCCGCGCAGAGCATCGCGGCGCATGATCCACGGCCCCAGTCAGCATCACGGGTCCCCTTTGCGGAGCGACATCGCGAACCTCCAACAATTTTGGCGATTTTCCCTCAGACTTCGACCCTTTCCCTCCGCTGCTCCAATTCTGAGGGGGGAAATTGTTGGCGCCAAAATATGGCCCGAAAGAAAGGACAAAAAAGGAATGCAGGCGTGCTGCCTCGCGAAGCCCCGACGCGGAGCATTCATGCGAAGCCCCGTCGAGAAGTGCCCTGACCCTCGCGGCCTCGCGAAGCTCTATAGGCGGTGATGCTCCACGAATGCCTTTGACGTTCGCGAGCCGCCGCGAAGCTCCAGAGGCGGTGATGCTCCGCGAACGCCTTTGACATTCGCGAGCCCCCGCGAAGCTCCAAAGGTGGTGATGCTCCGCGAACGCGTTTGACGTTCGCGAGCCGTCGCGAGGCAACAGAGGCGGCGCGCAAGTTCTGCTTCACGACGCCCCTTCCCTATAAATATTGAACTCCCCTTGAGTCCACGGGATGGACAATCCGACCTTTCAGATTCTCCTCTCCCGAATCGCGAAGCACCCTTTTCCCCGGGAATCATGAGCTCCGCGAGGTATTCCTACTTCGCGAGACGACTCTGCTTTGTCTCATTTTGAGCCCCTCTTCCGAGAGGGATGCCCTTCGCGAAGCTCAAGGGCATTCGCGAAGGAAGGGGATTCCCAAGGGAACCCGGGCATCCACCGAGCACTTGTGCTTCGCAAAACACCCAACCCATACGAGTGATCCCTATGCTAAGGCAGGATCGCTCAACATCATGAAACACACTGCTTTGTAGGACCGTGCTTCACGAGGCACCCCTCCTTCATGAGGCACTGCTCTGTTCCACTTCGCGAAGCACCTCCCATTCAAACCCGTGACCCATGCTAAGGCAGGATCACTCCACATCGCGAAGCAGACTGCTTTGCGGGACCCTGCTTCACGAGGCAGTGCTCCGCGAACACTGTTCCACTTCACGAAGCACCTTCCATTCCCACCTGCGCCCCATGCTAAGGCCAAGGCACTCCACTTCGCGAAGCACACTCCTTTGCTTAGCGATTACTCTTCCCGTTCGATCCTCCAGGTTTGCACGATGTGATTTCAAAGTCACATGGACAATACCACTCGTAGCGTTGCTTCGCCTAATGCTTTTTCACATAGGCACGCTAACCGCTATTGCTTCTTCGCATAGCCACGCTAACGTGGACCCTTCGATGGTTCGTTCCACAACCCCCCTTAACCATGGCCTTACTGGTACATTCCCTTCCCCAAGGACCAGAGGGTACCGGTTATGTAAGTCCTATGGGTGTGGAGTGAACCCACCTCGTCCGAGCTGCAGGACGTTAAACTGCCAAGCACCACGTCCTCAACACATGATGTTAAATTGTGATCCAACCTCGTCTCCCTCACGAAGGGTCCCCCCAGCTCGAACATTCGTTACACCACTCGTCTCCATGGGAATGGAATCACCCATCCACAAGGGGTGATATCCTCCTTTTCGGAGTGGCGTATGTTCGTAGGAGAAGGGCGACCCTAGCTCCCCAATGGATGGCTGCACCTCTGCATCTCTGTACTTCCCCAATACCAAGGTCAGTGCAGGGCATGATATGGGACGAGGTACCTCCCATCATTGGGCCAAGGTCCATCTTTCTCGCGCTTTGTCGCACCATGGGCCTCCATCCTGGAGTAAGTCCCAGCACCATGGGGCGCCTAACGCGTAAGCCCCTCTTCGCTTCTCACGGACGCATCCTTCGCGACGTGATCGTCAGGTCCTTGCAACCTCTTGTTTCTCACACTGAGCATGACTCACGTGGGCTTAGAGTGAGCACCGACCCTGACCCCATTCCATAGCGAACTACGAGGACTTTGATCCATGTCAAGTCATGGTATGTAGGAAGCCTCTCTGAGGTTCAAGCCCACCCGTCATTTCACGTCGGGTCCCATTCCCGTCCAGCATGACGTTAAACTACATTCTGGTCCAGTGGTAAGTCGTTGCGACCCATCATAGCGAACTACGAGGACTTTGATCCATGTCAAGGCATGTTATGTAGGAAGCCTCCCTGAGGTTCAAGCCCACCCGTCATTTCACGTCGGGTCCCATTCCCGTCCAGCACGACGTTAAACTGCATTCTGGTCCAGTGGTAAGCCGTTGCGACCCATCATAGCGAACTAAAAGGACTTTGATCCATGTCAAGGCACGGTACGTAGGAAACCTTCCCGAGGTTCAAGCCCACCACTAGTGGACTCACGAGTCTACTTTCACGTCGGGTCACACCTGCGTCCTGCATGACATTAAACTGCACACTCCCGTCCAGCATGACGTTAAAATGTATGTCTCCTTGTCCTGCATGACATTAAACTGCACACCCATACCCTAGTGAACTACGAGGACTTTGATCCATGTCAAGGCATGGTACATAAAAAACCTTCCCAAGTTTCAAGCCCACCACAAGCGGACCAAGGTCCACCTTCATGACGGTTCGCCGACAAAGCCCCATTTGAACTACGAGGTCTTGGATCCATGTCAAGGCGTGGTACGTAGGAAGCCTCCATGAGGTTCAAGCCCACCAATCATTCAATTCACGTCGAGTTCTACCTACGTCCAGCACGACGTTAAACTACAATTCCAGTTCGACGACAAGCCGTTGTGACTAATCCGAACTACGAGGACTTTGATCCATGTCAAGGCATGGTACGTAGGAAACCTTCCAAAGGTTCAAGCCCATCTCCCATTGGACCAAGGTCCCTCATTTAAGTCAGTTCACTGACACCCAATGCCCATCGTTCATTCATTTCAGGGCTCATTTTCGTCCCACCTGACATTAAACAGTATTCCATCAATCCTAGGAACTACGAGGTCTTTGATCCATGTCAAGGCATGGTATGTAGGAAACCTTCCCGAGGTTCAAGCCCACCATTAGTGGACTCATGGGTCTACTTTCACATCGGTTCGCTGATGATGCCCATCGGGCCAAGGTCGATCCTCGTGCCGGTTTACCGGCACCGTCCCAAACTACGCGAACTTTGATTCCCTGCCACGGGGATACGTAGGAAGCCTCTTCAAGGCTCAAGCCCAACTCCACCGTTGCCCCTACGATGGTCCCATTTCACTCCCCTCCACTCCATTCATCCACTATCCACCATGATCCTCACCCAGACCTCATGTCTCGGTGAGACCATGTCGGTATGCTTTTCTTCACGGCCGCCCATGGGCTGGCCCCGGTATCGGCATCCCTTCAAGGGAAATCCCTCAATCCGATCTACCCTAGCTAATGCTCTGGTTGGGTTGATCCATCTCCGCTGGACGTTAAACTCACGGCATACCCTGTGTTAAACACGGGAAGCTGAGGAAAACCTCAGATATGTGTCTATGGCATATAATTCCCCGCAATCGATGTGGGATGCCTCGGGCTTCGACGCCCTTGAGAAGCCCTGTCACCAGGGACAACAGACAAACACGCCAGGCGCCCCAGCATCCAGACATGCTACTGATGCCTCAATGTGACTACTCCCCCGACTGAAGGTTTCTACCCTGACTGGACCCCTTGGAATGTCCCGACAGAAGCAGTGTAATTAACCGGCGTCCATGGAAACATGGCACTTGGAAGAGTTTCACGAACTACTAATTAAATCTATGAGCGAGACCCGGACTAGGTGACGAGCTCCGAGGAGGAATCCACGGAGGGAAGAACCGACATCCCATCATCCCGTTTCGATCAAGGAGCAGACGTACCTGAATAATGAACGAATGCCGCCCGCCTTTGGAAAGCAGGAATGTGGGGCAACGAAGTCGCGCGTCCTCCTCCGCGGACAGACGGATGCACGCGCGCCCCGACGGAAGCATCAGAAACACACGTACTTTGCCTAATACAGTCAATCCTAACATGAATTGTACTATTTCATGCCATGGACGACGTCGTAAGGCCTCGACGCTACTAGAAAGAGATCCAACCATTACTATTGCCTCCAAGGGTCGAGTCACACTGTCGGCAGTAGTGTGTGGTCCCTGGGTCTCCTCCAGTAGAATTCTTGAAAGTGAGGGTAAAGTCAATTGTTTTAACCGGAACCTCTAAATATCAACTATATAAAAAAAGGGAAAAAAATGTCACTAGAACAAGTGTATTTTATTACTATAGCTCAAGGTAAAAAGACACAAAACATCAACAAAGCTAGAAGCAACATGAACCAAAGTATCCATGTATAGAGCTAGTCCCGCTCCTGTCCATCTACTCCCGAAGCTCCACGGTCGTAAGCCTCAGCTGCCTGAAGCTGAGCTCTCCCATGTCCACCTGTTCCCTGTGGTCGGGGTGGTCTTCCTAGTGGTGGTGGTGGTAGGACCTCAAAGCGTTTCCCACCACCCATTGCTCGGTCAGCTCCTCTACCTCCTCTGCCTGCTCCCAAGAGACCACCATGGTCGAACCTCTTCCTGGGAGGTCCCTCTACCGCCTAATGCTCATCTGTAGGGTGGGTCGGGCAGTCTCGAGTCATGTGACCATGTATGCCGCATGCATATCACTGTCTACTCCTCGTGTGGTTGTCTCTGTTTTGTGTGCCCCACACAAACGACCCTATATCCTGAGATTTCTCATCTGATGGTCTGGCCTGCTTGGACCTCTACATCAACTGTCTACTTCCAGTTGCAGAAGACTCTGCTATGGGACATCCTTCAGAGGGTCTCGCCACTAGTGACTGCTCGGTGAGAAATCTCTTCCCTAGAAGGGCTCTCTCCAGCACCCTCTCCTGCGTCGGGATGTTCAGAGAGATCATCGATGCCCTGATCTCATGCCTCAGTCCTTGCTTGAAGGTCTGGGCTCGGATGAATGGGTCTTGTACCATGTCCGTGGAATAGCGTGAGAGATATGTAAACCTCGCCGAGTACTGGGCTACCGTCATGCTGCCATGCCACAGCTGTAGTAGCTCCTGAATACATACCGCATGGAGGGTGGATGGAAAAAACTCCAAGCGGGAGAGGCTCTTGAAGTCCATCCAAAGAAGTGATGTCTCATCGTGCACCTAGAGCCTCAGGCTCCACCATCTACCTGTTGCCACGTGCAGGAGACTTGTTTCAAAGATCACCATGAGGTCAGCTGGTGTCCCTACTAACCTGAAAACTCGAACAACAGCCTCCAGCAAATCCTCGGCTGCCTGAGGGTTTGTCTCTCCGTGGAACCTCGGAGGTCTCGAACACTGAAACTCGTGAAGTGAACTAAGGCAATGTGCACTCTCAGCTATTGGGGCTAGTGGCATCGGTGGCTCGGCGGGTAGAGGTACCGCCGATGCCTCCGCTGTAATAGGGGCCTGCACCGAGGCCTCGTCGCTCGGTGGGCTGCTGCGTCGCACAATGCTCGGACCCCTAGCTGGCTACCATCGTGGGGACATCCTGAAAAGAGATAGGTGTGCCACGGTCAATACGGTATACCTGGTGAGATGACGCAAGTAATCACAAAGAAAACTTGAAACACACATGCAATCAATGTTTTTGTGCACTGAGTCGGAAATCAGAAGTCAAGGTCCTGGTGTATGGATACGTCATCCATCGCACCAACACTGGACTCCGTAGACTGATAACCACACTCAATACCCTTAACACTATTTCTTCAAATATAAGAGAGATCAGAGTCCTGAGTTCCGCAGTAGAACTGAACTCCTCTGATAAAAATTAATCACGACCCATCCTCGGGGCCCGTGCCGTGACTACCCCAAGCCCGCCTCCCATAGGTCAGGGGCTGGCGACTAGCACCAAAGGTGTAAATCCCGATAAATGGAAAGACATTTCCTTTATAGTAGAACAAACACCACAGTGTACGCAAACTGAAGTAAACACTAAGTAAACTGAAAACACAAGTAAGTGGTGGAAAGTAAAGGGGCATGTATACAAACACAACTGAAAGTGAAGTACAACTAAAAGTAAAGTACAAAAACTGAAAGTCAAAACAGAAACCACCCGGATGTCCTCTAGGAACTCCCACCTGAAGGGTGAGTACAGTCAGTCTCATCGGCACCTCATGTCCGGTCGTCCTCTCCGTGTACATCCCACCTGATAGACCACCTCCGGGTACCTTCCCACTCCTGAAGCCTCAACCATGATCAGCGTTGTCCATCATCTGGAAACCAACACAACGTTGTGTGGGCATAACCCATGCAGGGGTGAGTATACGATACTCTGTTGGGACAACGAGACTCCCGAAGGTCTCCCAGAATCCACGAAGGATAAACCACAAAGGAAAGATAGAATCACTAAGTGAAAAGCAACACTACTTAGGTATATGCCCATACATATACCTAAGTCAAAAATTCCAGTTCGTCTCCAACATTCGAGCCCAAGTTCGATCTAGTCTGCACAGGAAAATTAAAACTCAATCCACACAAGAAATCACAACCCAATCCACACAAGAAATCATGTCATCATATCGAAGATAATGATTGAAATTCAAGGCTCAGCTCACACAGGTATCCATTTACGAAGAGGGGTGGAGATGATTAGATGTAGCCTCTGAATCATATCCTCTACCAAACCCACATAGGATCCAAGTTTAGTATTCATCGCTGCCAAACCCACGGAGGATCCAAGTATAGTAGTCATCATCGTCAAACCCACAGAGGATCCCAGCACGGTAGTCAAACCCACGGAGGATCCGAGCATAGTAGTCGTCCTCGTCGAACCCACGGAGGATCCCAGTACGATAGTCATACTCGATGAACCCACAGAGGATCCTAGTACGGAAGTCTTCCTCGTCGAACCCACAGAGTATCCCACTGCAGTAGTCGTCCTCATTGAACCCACAGAGGATCCTTGTACGGAAGTCATCTTCGTCACAGCCAGCTCTAGGGTTCCCGCACACAGCATGCTCGATTCTGGGAGGGTCTGCTCCATGAGCCAAAGATTTTTATACAAAAACAGAAATTAATTCCAGAGTTGATGTATCCCAAAGTTCAATATCATCGAAAGGAACACAACGTGACAGGCGGCGCGTCAATCGGACGCCTGGTCCGAGAGTTATTGGCTTTTTCGTCCCAGGGGCCTGGTTGGTTTTTAAATCAAAATAAACCCGACTATAATACAACTGTGTACAAAACATGAGCATAGTATGCCAAGCGAACTGTCTCACTAAGAGAAATCCAACAAAGTCAACGGCATGTTAATCGGACGTCCGGAACTCAAGTTATAAGCATTTCCGCTCCGAGGGCTCGGTTGGTTTCATGTTCGAACCAAACCGTCCATACCCAAAGTTCTCCAAAACATTTAGTGTAATATACCGAAAATACCGTCTCGATCCAAGGATCTCTATGCAACTGATGGTGCATCGATCCGAGGTTCGTAGCCCATGTTATGGGCGTTTAAACAAATCTGTCCATAAACAGGGGGTTTGGGCCCGGTCCGACCCGACCCAATACCCCATGGGTTGACCCGACCCGGGTCTGGGTCCATCCTGGTTGGGTGTGGCCCAGCCTGGCTGGCGCGGCCCGGCCCGGCGCGGGGGTCCGTCCTGGCGCGGGCGGCCCGGCCCAGCACGAGCGGCCCGACTCGGCTGGGGGCTCGGTTCGTGACCGAGCGGGCGCGAAGGGGGGGGGGCGCCACCCCTTGCTTCGAAACGGCGGACCCGAGGGGTCAGCCCTGCTATGCTGGCTGGGGGTTCAACCCCCGGTTCTTCAGGGTAATGACCGACCATTAAGGCCGGCCGGTTGATCCACGCGGGACCAGCGGGGATTCCGCCTCCAGGGTGTGCCGGCGGCCGGTCAGACCAGCCGCCTCCTGCTGCTCCGCCGCGACCAAAGGCCGCGGGCCTTGTCCTACCAGCGCGATGGTGCCGCGCCCCTCCACCGCGACCCGTCCCGGCCTCGGCCGCTTAATTCTCTCGCATAGAACGACGGCTCCGTGCCCCACTGCTGCAGCTCGCTCTGGACTGCGGCCTCCTTTGGCTTCAACGGCGCGACGCGACGTTGCCGCGCTCCTTCTCCGCGGCCCGCTCTGACCGTGGTTCCCTCGTTCCAGCACCGTTTCGTTGCACTGCACTGCCTCTATTACAAACCACGGCCGTGATCAACATAAAAAAGGGGAGGAGGGTCTGCCGGGTTTGTGCGGTCCAACCTCCTCCCGTTATATTGATAACAGGTAGCTAATTATTTAACAACTAAGTTCCTTAAATAAAAACATGAACGAAGAAACAACCTCTACCTCAACAATGATGTCAAAAGTCAGTGTCGCGGTTTAATGCGTCGGCATATGTCCAATGTGGATGGCGTCTCACACTGGCTGTGGAGAGGAGAAAAATGGCACATCGATCACTCCTTGCGGTGATGGCATTCTTCGTCGAGGTCTTGACGTTCTTCGCGTTCTCCAATGAAGAAGACGAGTTAGATCTCCTCCAATTCCCCACACAAACAACCAACCCAAAATAAAATAAGACTTCTTATTGTATTACCCAACCCATGCATTTCCAAAATTCAAATGTTGAAATAACTTAACTTAATTAATCTTGAGCTTGTCAAAATTAAATGAAGTTAAGTTGGAAACATTAATGTGAGGGAGTGTCACATAATTAAAGTGGGGGTTTTAGAGATGTTAGGGAATTTTAAGGGATGGGGCTCGTGTGGGCCCCACCTCAAAAAATCATATCAAGAGGATTTAGGTTCAAGTGGGTTCAACCCAACTCCTACAAATGGGGTTTAACCACTTGGAAATGAAATAAATTCGTACACAACATTATTTCACTTAACACTCAATCCATTTTTAACAACTCCTCCCGAGCAAAAGAAACTCTAATAATGGTCTTCTTAAGCAATTACTGGCACTGCGGTTTCATCGGTGCCCTCGGATTTTTATTCCGAGCACCGGTTCAAAAGTTTCAAAAACCCGCTCATTCGTTCACTGAACGTACCTGAGCTAAACTTCAGAAATTGACTCCGGGCACACCGGGCCTCGGAATCAGGTTCCATCAGAAACTATGTACTCATAAAATCCCAAAGGTATTAAGAAAACAATTTCCTTGAATTTTACGGTTCTTTACATAATATTCTTTTGTTCCACCCAAATATGGGCCTTCAAACTATTCTAAATATAATAACATGTCTTAGTGTTTCTATTAAATCTTATTTAGGGGTGAGGATTGACCCACTACCGTACTTGGGTGTGTGTACATGTAGTATGTAATCCCTCTAACCTAAATAATCTTTATAAATAATTATTTCAATATCTATGTTACCAATTTAAGTTAATGGTATTCTAAGAGGCTATTTTGGGTACTCTAATAGTGTGAGACAAGGGGATCCATATTTCCCTTATTTTTTGGGAGTTCTAAAGATTACATAAGTATATTCATCTCTAAGGATGTCAATGTTGGCTGTATTTATCCTATTAAGGGTGGACATAACATGAGAGTTCCTAAAAAAATTTATTCGGAAAGAATAATCATGTTCTATAAATGGGAAGATGCAATTTCAAAACCATTATATGAAGTTTTAGCTTTTGGACATTTTATAGAAACAACAGAATTGGTATCCAAAAAATTTACATGAAATTTTTTCCTCAACAATACATCATAATTTATTATAAAATATATATACCTAATTAGTTATATAATAACTAATAATAATGTATTCATCTTTTTTTTTCAAATTTATGGAGTTGATCTTTAGTATTTAAAATGAACACTTTGTTTCCAATTAATCTAAAGTATGAAAGTTTTGTTTTCTTCTAACCCACAACTCAAATGGATTTTTATCAAAAAAATGATGAAGTAAAACATGATTTAAATTATATAAGAAAGTACTAATATCCTTGTCCCAAAAATATCTAGCAATATAATATTCTCTCTAAAAATCTGGACTCATTTCTTGAATAATTCCATTTCATTATTCAACTACATCATTTTTAGGTGTTTTAAGTGCTAAAAAATTATGATCAATACTTCTCTTTATATAAAATGTTTCATAACCAAATTTACAAATTATCCACCATGATCACTCTATAAAAGTTATCAAAGATAAGTTTTTCTCATTTTTAAAATAAGCATGTAAACATTTAAAATGAAAAAAAGCTTCATATATTGGATTGAAAAATAAGATTAATTACAACTCGTATAATAATTATAAATGATTTAAACGTAATTTTTTACCCTAATTATTCCAATTTCTATAGATATTAGTAAATCAATGTGAAATTACAATATATATTTATAAGTTGATACTTCACTAACAGGTTCAAAACTAGACTTATATTTATTACCAAACTAAAAATGATCTCAGACTCTTGTTAATTTAAACTTAAGTTATGGTAAGTCCCTAACAAGACCATTACTAGAAAGTCTTTATATATATTATAATGATTTAATTGACCTAGTATTATATATAAAATCCTATAAAAATATTTAACAAAACTTAGATAAAGCAATTCTATATTTATAGAGTCTTTTATATCAATTATGTAAACATTACCATGCCTATCAGATGATAAGATGAAAGTATCCTCTGATCTTTAAATAGTAAATTTTTCATTCCTTTTGTTTAAAAGATAACCCTCATAACATAGTTGAATTATTCTATTAGGGTTATTCTTAAGTCTTATAATATATACAACATTATAAATGAATATTTTTTCAATAAATGATATATCACTGATTCAAGTGATTTCATCTTTTTTCTTGTCTCAAAAGGTAACTCATCCTCTGTTTAGCTTTTTTAAGTTTTGTATGTTTTAATTTCCTCCTATAATATATTGATAACAACCAACGTCCATGTTCAACTTATTCTAGCTACTAGTACTCTGACTCATTTTCTAAAAATATAAAGACTATGTTCTTGGTACCCAAACATCATTGGGTCTAATTAAGTTAGAAATTAAAATTTTAGGAACAAAAATATATCAAAAAATTTTATAATGAATAGTTTAAATCTATTTAGAAATTAATTTTTATAAAAAAAATTATTTAACATTATTTAAAGAAAAAATATTCTGCATTTACCTCCCCATTATAATTTTGCGGAAAATGAAAAACTTTTTTGTATAAATTAAATTGATTGAAATTGGGATTTATGAGTGGGATAAACTACTCCATTCAAAGTTCTATATGGTTTCAATTATTTATAATAAATGTAAAAAAAAATATATCTACAAGAATTAAAATTAGAAAAAAATATTCAAAGGAAATTTCTTATTATTTTTAATACTCTAATGAAAAGTGTCATTGAAAAGGGCCAATATAAAATTAGAGCTCAAATTTTCATGGAACCCAAAGAATGTAAGACTCAAGGGATTTTGTTGAAAGAAGATCTATAAAAACCTCCATGTGAAATGTTTTTGAAGTGTCAATCTGATAAGAAATCCACACCAAATCAGAATTAAGAAACATTAATAGAGTTTTAAAGGGTACAAATATCGAAGAAGTTGACAAAGAAAATGTCTATGATAATATCCTTCATTATAAACAAGATAACCTTATGAATAATTTCCTTTACAATGTTTTAAAGTATTATTCCCCATGAATGTATGAGGTACCACTATGTGTTAACTTGAATGAAGAACAAACTTTTTTATTGACAAACATAATCATATTTTGATATATTCCTTAAAGAAGAGGGAGAATATGATTGGAGGAACAAGTAAAGACCTAGGAAAAGATGGAATTACAATTTAAGGATATAATCAAGGAAAATACATACATGAAGGTAACCTCCATAAAATTGTTATTATATAGGCTGAAACATTCCAACCCTTTTTAAATTTTTTTGGAATGTCTTAGTGATCTCGTATGTGGTTTGATGTTTCTTTTGGTATCCAAACATTTTATGGTTTTACAATTTCATTTCAATGTGATTATTGAAATAAAAATTTTAAATTATTAGTAATACTTAATTATGAAAACTAATTTATTATCATAAAAATTTTAAATTTAACTAGATTTAAACGTTTATTCCAATGTAAATTGACAAATTTCTAAAGAAACTTTCGAAATCGAATTATCCAATATAGCACCATCAACTATAGAAAAATCACACTTATTATTAATAGATTTATTCCATTTTTACTCAAGAATTACATCTCTCACTATTTATTCATTTTTATGAACATATTCCTCATCATATCATAAATTAAATGTTTCATTTTTTGATGAATTATTTCTTTCATTATCTGATTAATTTGAAAAATAATCCTCTAAGGTATAACAAAATTTATAATCCAATGTTAAGTTTCTAAGATATTATTAATCTACCCTTTCTATAATATAGCCCCCATTATTAGGAATATTCGTAGATAATTCAATTTTTTTACTATTACTACCACTTTCATTTAATAATCTATCAAATTCCATGTCTCCACTAATTGAGCTCTAAGTGTCCAAGGATTTCAGAATTTTCTTACCTTTTTTTAGAATATCTTTTAATATTTTATTGTTTCCACTTTAAACTTGGAAAATATGGTCTTATTAGACAAGTCTCAACATATTCTTAAAATATAACATCTAAATATTATTTCCTCTCATGTATTTATCTTCTATATTTTTTTGATTATACCAAAAGTTATTATTTAATATAATTATATTCAATATTATGTGTAATATAAAAATATATCATTCAATATATTCAGTATTTATAATATTAGGAAATGATATTTTTAATTTTTTTAGTATTACCCCAATAATTAATAGCTCTAAAAATATTTCTAAATATGATGAATCAAAAGAAAATTCATTCTTTCTTTTCTCTTTCTCAATATTTTTTTTAATATACTACCTTCCAAAAAAATTATGCCGAATTATATCATTAAGAATTAGCTTAGTCAAATGTTTTTTATCATAAATTGTTATATGCTTACACTCCCACTCCTTCTGAAGTATATCAATAACTTTTTCAACTATCTAATCAAATTACATCTCTTTCACACTAAAATATTTATAAGTATTCATTATTTTCCTCAATATTTGACAAATGTGGGAAACATAATCTCAATTAATAAAATAAAAAGATTAATAATCTCTATGTAACCTAGCTTTCATAATTTTGAAAATATTATTAGTACTAAAATGAGTAATCTCTAGCTTCTTCTAAATCATATTTTTAATTTCATAAGACAATATATGATTGAATATTTTGTGATTCATATAACATAAAATATAATTTATAACATTGTAATTCACTTTACACTACATATTATTATCATCATAAAAGGTAAAAAAATAATTCTTTGAAATTTTATAATTAGCCTTCATCATGAGAAAATGATATACAGCAATACTGATTACAATTTTTCTCATCTAGTCATGCTATTATTCATAATCTACTCTATCAAATATAGTTGGAAAAAATGATTAAGATTTTTTGACATTCCAATTGGAAATCTGACCTTTTAAGAAACAAAAAAAACTATTATTCACTATATAGTTTTATAAGGAATCAGAGTTATTATTGATAAACTAATGGAAAACAAATAAAAGACTAGAAACCGTTTCAAAAAACATGACTTAATCTTATATAATGTGTTTTACAGGAAATATAAGGAAGGTGAACCTATAAGAGTGGGTGAATTTTAGAAAAAAATTGAAATTTTCAAAAGAACCCAAGTATTCAGTTTACTGGAACTTCTGAACATCCAATAAAATCATATATAAAAGTTTTATATGAAATAGATATTTAATAATCGATAGAATCTATGAAAATATAGTAGAAATACTAAGATTTAAGAACTCATTATGTATAAAAAAAAATTAAATAAGTATAAAACTTATCAACACATCAGAATATAAAATGTAACATGGAGTACTAGATAACAATAAAAATACCCCTTTAATGGAAATTATAAATTCATACATTTATTCGAAATAAAAGGAGGATCTTTAAACCTGATCTAAGGTATATGTATTCCTGACCATGGAATCTCTAGATATAAACCTATTATAAGGTGACTCTATCTTCCTATAATTAGAATCCATCTATCAAATTGATCAAAAATAACTCTATATTCACATCCTTATATTCCCTTGACATAACAAATTAAATAAACCCACTTCTACACACTATAAGCTCTTTGAAACAATGGTTGTAAACATAACAATTAAAATAAGAGAACTTATAGAATTTATAATTAGAACATCACTAATATATATAACAAGTTAAACTATAACAATGAAATACTATAATAATAAGAAGTGTAATCAACAATAAGATATTTCAAGCATTAAAATGATTTACCCATTATTTCAAGTATTTCTATCACTATTGTTTTCTTTTCATCAATGTAATGGACTGATTTATTAAAAACCTACAATGGTTTAATTATAGGTTCTTGAGATTAGTTTTAACTACATTAAAATTATATTCATCAACATCTGGTGAAATATATATAGATTCACCACATTTTATTAAATTAATCTAGCAAAACTACAGTAATCCCACATCCTGTAATATAAAATATGTAAATAAAACTGAGTTCTCTATATTTTTATTATTTACCAAAATAAAACTAAAAAAACATTAAAGATAAATAGAACATATTAATAATTTTATTTTAATTTAAATGATAATGCTTTCAAAAATTCATTGACTGAACATATGGTAATATCAAAACAAATTTGAGATATTCTTAGTCACTATGAAGTGAGAATTTGACAAATTATGAATAGTGATATATATTATATCTTATTTGGTAATGTATTATTATATTTCAATAAGTCATATAATTTTCAATGATTTTATATTAATAAATTGTTCTTACCCATTTACGGTCTTAGTATACCCTTATTCTTGGGGTAGAATCTTGGCCTCTTATCTAGAAAATATTGACTCCAAAAATTTTACTCAGTTATCCAAATGAAAATGAAAAAATTATTTATCACTTACCAATGTGATTATAATTTTTTAATTTATAAATGGTCTAATACACTTATTAAATAGTTATATACACAAATAAAAACATCACATGTACTAGATGTGTCTATGAGAGGAAGTTGATCACTATTTAAATGAAATAATGAATTAAGACAACTGGTATGCATGGTATCTTTTTTCAAAACCCATTTTCATTTTAGCACATATTTTATCACCAATTATTTTTTCAATATTCTTATTAGTGAGGATTAATCTACTAAATTTCATAGAGTCATGTTTATCAACAGACTATATATAAGAAATAAACACTGTATCATATCCTTTTTTGGCCCAAAATACGGGATGCTTTCACTGGATTGACGACTAAAACTAAATGGCATCTCTATAAATTTTTTTGACTCAATATATGAAAATTGTGGTAGTTAGAATCACCCATTTAGGAAACCCATGTGATCCCATATTCCTGATCATATAATTATATAAATGAGGAGATATATTTTTTTTACAAAGATGTTTCATTATGGAAGTCTGTTGTACTTGGATATTTTAGCTTGATGTTGCTTTATAATCTATAGTGTGAACATGTGGAATTGTTAATATATATTAATCTTATCCAAAATCCTTTCATTATGCCATCTTATTAGAATATAATTTGAAATATTTGAAATTATTATCTACCAACATATGATAAATAATGTGTGTCTTAGATGCAGATCTTATCAATTTGTAGTTTATATATGATAAATAATAAAACCATGGAGTAGTTATTCTTTATATGTAATTTTTATAAAATATTATAGTGATATATTTATTATATTTTTAAATTTCATATTTAGGAGTCAGATTATTCAAATTCATTCATGGTATTACTTTTGTCTTGATCCATAATTATTCAAATGTTAAATTTTTAAGTGATTGTAGTTATTGTAGGTCATGATTATATATATAAATATAGAAATAAAAAAATGTTTGATAGAAAATTATTTCCATTAAAAAATAAATTTTTTAATATTCATTGGTATATTTAACTGGTATCTATTTTTCAAAATGGCTGCAAGAATAATTTTTGGGATGATCGTTTTACTCTGTGTTATTTGACGTAATTTTATTCCATAGAAACCTATTATTCATAAGTATATTATTTGGATCCCACAACTCTCATCCTAGATTAAAGTTAATTTATATAGAGAGGAATTTGGAGATTCTGAAATGGTTTTTTTCTATAGAAATATTTGATACTTATAGGGTCATTATTAAAGGAATCTTGTTTATCTTCATTGGTGTTGAAACTACACTTTAGTCTGAGATTTTGGAGATTATATATGTAATAAGGTATTTAAATTAATTCAATTGGGACCGAATATAGACTGAAATTTATTTATTATTTTCTACTGAAACCATCAATAAAAAATAGAAATTAATTTCAATGAGCCTATATAGTGAATGCGAATATTTTTTCCACTAATGTAATCGATTCCAGTCAACTCCTGACACATCTATTTGGATTTAAATCAAGTGGTGGATGATCAATCAAGATATTTTATAGACAAAAAATCACTTGGATGGGAATTTAATATTTATCCTACTATTTTAACACTTCATTTATCAAATGGTAGAGGATATTTCTATATCTATTTTTTATAATTCCTCTTTAACTTCAAATAATTATATTTTCTTATTTATAAATATCTGGTTCTACTAAATTCATTTAATATTTTTATTTTATTATCATCTTAAAATGACTTATCAAATATTGATGAGGAGTTCATAGACATTTTTAGATGTATTATGTACATTTTAAAGTGAAACATACATTTTTTTTAGTTGATATAGAACATCATATCACACCATTCTATTTAGGATTTCAAGGACAAAATATTCATATTTTTTAAAAAAATACCTTATCTAAATCTCAATCATAATAAGAAAACTAGTTAAATTATATTCAACCACCCAAAAACTCTTGTGTACCTAAATTTATAAGTATTCAAAATGTTTTACCTTTTTAAACCTTTACCTTGTCATATATATTATTAAAATGAGGATCTTCATTTATTATAAGAAGTTAATTGTGAGTATTTTATTAATTTTATCGGAGTTGCCTTAAGATTGTATAGTGACTCATATATTTTTCTAGGTATAATCCTTTTATTGCAAAACCACAAAAAAATGTATTCAGATGGAGAAATTAAATATAAAACAGATGAATGTTGATATATCATAAGAATTGGATTATAGGGATTCTTCTAGTGGTCTGAAAAATATTTTTTGTTAACGATTTTAGAGGATATTCTCAAATAAAGGAACCCCCCTCCTCTTTATTATAGAATTTGTATTTGAATTATCTTTATAGAAAATTTCGTGATTCCCTTATTATTTTAAGAATAACAATATAAAAGTTTATAATTATTTTTTATAGTTGATTCATGATGGTCATCCTATTAACAAATCCCTTGATGTTGACAAAAAATTTTCATTTCTACTTCCACAAAATGGATGAACCCAAATATTGATTAAAATTGTTACATAACCCCATATCCAAAAAAAATAAATAAATCCAAATATCATTCAAATTTTTCTGAAATGGTGGTCCCCAGATCTTATTGATTTTGTATCAATGATGGTAGTAATTTTTGGAAATTTATTGATACTCAAGTTCCATCTAAGGTGGTCAATTATTTAGGATCACTCTCAAGGTAAAGTGAAGATGAATAGAAGTATGATGAATCTAAAAACATGAGAATGATTTAATTATTAATCGGGGTATCTTAAAAGATATCTATCATTGGATTGACACTCAAAAACTTATTTTATTCAAGAAATATTAATCTAGGATCATCGATGTTTATGATTATATCAATATCATGGAGAAAATGATCTAAAATATTTAGTTGGTACTTAAAAATAATTATAATTAATATTTTAAAGGTATCCCCTAGAAATAATATATTCCATTTATTTTTGTTCTTTAGAATGGATGGTTATTAGTATTTATTAATTTTATCTATTTTAAATTTTTATTAATTTTATTTATGGAGATTCTATTAGCCTCATGATAAATATTATCTATTTATTTGATTTTTGATTATTTTTTATTATTTCTCTATAATATTTATAATTTATTAATTATAATAATCTTTTAAAATGGGATGATTCACATTATAATTCAACCAATGATGTTTTTAAGGTCAATGATGACTCAAAAGAGAAGAAAAAGACTATGGTCCCAGCCAATAATAATGTTTCCTTCCCAAATTTGAACTACTATATGGGAAAATACCAAATAGAGTATTTTTGGAACATATGGACGCTAGTTGGGATGTGATAAAGGAAATGATGGATATTTCCAAATTCCTTATATTTTCATCGATTATACTTTAAAAAGGGAGAGATCTCAAAATGTTTCATAAACTCTTTAAGCATATCATATAATTATAGGGTATGTATTTTTAGAGAATTATTTAAATGTCATTTGGGCACTTCCATATAATTCTTCCATTAGATGAACTAAAAACAATGGAATTTTTGGGGGTTTTTGTGAGAACTATTTTTAGGTTAGGTGTTCGGATTTTTTGATGTTTTGTTCTTAGAATTTACATTAATGGAAAAAAAATTGATACATGATCACATTCACCATAGATTACCAAATTTAGTTTTGTAGAATCATAAGATCATAAGTAACAAAAGTATTAGCGTTCATAAATTGGAAATTCAAATGCATTCACTTGAAAATAAACCTCATTATACTGGAAGAAGGAAGTGATGGGGTAAAAAAGACTTGTGAATGGTTCAATTATAATGTCATATAATTGAATACATATAATTTACAAGGGTTGTGTAAGGGTTACTTGGAAGTCTATATAAGGGTGAACTCATGGATTTTTCAGACACATTCACTATTTCCTAGAAGGATTAGTTGTGGTAGTAGAGCCCACTTGGTAGCCTTGAATAAGTGGAGGATCACTCATGAAGTTCATAAGTTGATGTAACTAGAATGACTAACTGGAAGTTGTGGAGAACATCTATTAAATGTAAGGTTTAGTCTCACTCTGAGTGGTGGGATTTATTCATGTGAGATTAAATCAATAAGGAAGGGGAGGGGATAGCATTCGTCCCTATGAAGTTACTTCCCCAAATAATACATGAGATGAATATTCATCATGGAGGTATTTTTTAGTAGTTTCTTTATTTATTTTGATTGGATGGTCTCCCTTATAACTCAATTATGTAGGTTATATATAAATTCTCTCTTGTGACTTATTTTTATCATTTAATGAAAGATTTAGTGTGTTCTTTTTTGAGTATGACTAACATCTTAACCATGTAATTTTCGTCAATTTTTATTTTTTTCATTTATGTGTGTGTTTGTACTTTCCTATTAGTTGTTTACAAAAGATATTTTATAAGTAAATGAAGTTATTATAATTATATTAAAGGGTGGATCAACATTTTTTATATGGTTTGTGGTCTTCTTAGTTCTATAATTTTATCCCAGTTGGGTGTGCAATGGAATCTCAACCCTTACTAGTTACCTTGTTCCATAAATTGATTATTGGAGATTATTTTTGTTATCTGGATTTTGGATTCTTAAAATTCACTCGTTTTGAACCCTAAAAGTGGTATGAAGTTCTTGGGTTTTAAAGGTTGTAAATATAATGTAAAAAATTTCCCAATGGAACAAAATTGGAGAAGAGATATAAAATCTTCTAGTCACCATGGATCCCAAAAATTGTTATCTAAGGTTGGTTGTAGAGCACTGAAGGATTAGTATATTGTGTGTTGGATGATTCATGTTCAATTAGTGTTGATATAAATTGAAAAACAATTGGGTAATTCTAGTTAAGTAGTTTACTAACTTATATAATAATGTTACTAGGAAGATAGTGGTGGTACTAGGGAACCTGGGATTGCTAAAATACTTCTATGAGCATAGGTATCTACTAATTTTTTATTGAGGGGGTATTTAAATATTGGTTATAAAAATACTGATGAAATATATAATACATTCTTTATTCTTTATTCTTATTAAATCTAGTGGAAGATCATTGTTTTTTAGGATGGAATTGAAATTTAGATGGTTTGGTTTGATGATTTAATAATGGGAAAGTTGGATTTTGAAGATAATAGTTTTTCTACTCTTGGAGTGTTTACAAGTTTCATTGATGGTGAGGTTATATGTAATATAGGTGTTTATAATAATGGTAAACCATAACATGTAAGAATAAATAATTTTCTAGAATGTGTATCCAAGTGATATGGTTCAAGAATTTGATGGGGGATATCAATCATTATGATCTGATTTTTAAAGGTGGATGAACAAGATGATGATATTCAGATAGATCCCCATTTGTTCATTTAAAAATATGGGATAATAGAGAGATTTTATTTGGACTACTTATATATAAAGTTCAATTCTATAGGGTAATATTTAGGATATTCTTTAAATCATATAGCTTAAATGGGGTGGCTATTCTAGGCTACTAAGTGTTCACTGACCTATTTAAGCTAGGATAATTTTTTGGATTTGGGGTTCTCATCACTCAAAATTTAAGAAAAGGTGCAGGTGTTTATTCTTTATGCTTTGGATTGTCATTTATTGACACTATTATAAAATTATAGGTTCCATGTTTACAATAAATGGAGGAAAAGTAGTGTGGTGTCGTCCCAATCATACAAAATGTGGGTTTCTGATGGTTAGATATAGAAGCAGAATTCTATATATAAGTTTTTTTATGTTATGAGATTCATCTTAGGGATACAAGGTTATATAAATGTGTGATAAGGGAGATAAAACTCTATGTTAATTAAATTATAATTGGAAATCATATGTATGGAATACATAACATTTATGGAGGGAGATATTTTGAAATAGTGGAATGTGTTCTTCTATATGAAGGAGAAGAAACTATGGAATTATAAGATTGAACAGTTCCATTTTTTTTTAAATATCCATTTTACCTTGTACCTTTATTGATTATGATTCTTGAGAGAGCTGGTTTTTTTGTTAATCACAGGTCCAAGGTCTTTCATAACCTTCATTGAAGAAGAAACATAGTGGTTTATCAGTACTAAATTAATGTAAATGGACTTTAAGTTTGAATTATGGTCTAGTAAGTTGAGAAAAATGGAATCAATGGATGTTTTGGAAGGTATTTTTTACTGTTTTTTATTTAGTTTGAGGAGAATGAAACTATAATACTAGAAGGTGTCACCAATAAGATGATGAATTTTTTTAGGAAGGATATATGGAAAATAATTGACGTCTAGAAGTAGGATTGTTTTCTTATTCAATCACCAATAAAGTCATTAGGTATTCTACCATGATCATGTTGATGTTGGATGATGGAAAACCCCATTTACGTGGTGTGTTTCTTTTCAAAGGAGTCTCGATAAAGACTTTGCAATTTTCATACTCTGTGGAAATGATTTTTTTAAATTTCATTTGAGTTTATAAATTTCTTCTATAATGGGGGGATACTAAATGGTTTAAATGAAGGTTATAATGAAATGGTACCAAATGACCACTCGTACCTTGTTTTCATTGTGAAATGGTGACCAAAAGGTACTATGATATTTCTAAAAGAGTTTATGAGTTTGTTGATTCCATAATTTAAGGTAGTTATATTTCAAATGGAGGTTAGTTTGGGTGGTGTCACTGGAGATCAATGTACCTAATTGCTCTCAAATTATAGAATATTGATGGAATATTTTTAGGAGAACTATATTTTGGAAGGATTGTTCCTATGGACTCATTAGATAGAATAGATTGTTGATAGAGTTCAAAACTAATAAATAGAGCTCAATCTGGTTTTCTTCAGAGGAAATTCCATAGAGTCATTTATAAGTTTTCATGGTAATGGAATGTGTGATCATAGACTAAAGAACATAGGAGGATTTATATTAGTGTTTATTTAATGACTGCGGCCATGATGAAGAACCATTGTGACCACTACTAAAAAAAGACTTTAACAGTGCTAGAATAGGCCTTTATCAATGCGAAAAATGTTCTGAAAATTTGAGCGTGTTTAAAGGCTTGAAACTTTTATCAGCGCTAAAAAAGTTCTATTAAAGTCCCCATTTAACAATTCCAAAAAATAACTATTAAAAGGGTCCTTTAACAACACTTTTTAAACTCTATTAATGTCCCCTTTTATAAGTGTTTTTATCACTCTTAAAGGGGGGATTTAATAGTTCTAAAAAAGCGCTGATAAAGGCCCCGCTGATAAAGGGTATATAAACAATATTTGTGCCCCACCCACCCCCTTCATCAGTACTTCCCACCCCCACCACCTCCTTTTATCAGCACTTCCCCCACCCCTTTATCAATTCTTTAGATAATCCCACACTCTCGTATACTCTCCTACCATCAAAAAGTTTTGAACCCTAGACCCCCAACATATACATAAAAGCCTTTTCCACTCCCCTATAATGTTTTTTTACATTTTATGATAAATCTAAATATTTATAAATATTTCTTTACATTTTTTATCAATATATTTATATATATGATCATATATATGTATTTATATAAATATATATATATATATATATTTATGTATTAATAAATATATTTTATATGTAAATATGTTTAATTATTTATTTATAAAATTAAATTTTTATGTGTGAATATATATATATAGTATGTATATATTATTGTATATTTGATTATAAATAGCATTCCATTATGAAAAATTATAAAATTTCAAAACCATAATATAAATATGAATGTATTACATGGGAATAAATTTAGTCCCCACTATAAAAAGTGAAAAAATCCCCCCATAAATGGTCTTAAAAATCCATTGAATGTTAAAGAATCGAGGTACGCCAACTAAAAACTCAGTTTTGGAGGCATTTATGAATTTTTGTCTTCATTAAATATGATATAGTTTTACCTATGTCACTAAGTACATAGATCTCGTTGTAGGTTTCGATTTTATATATGGTAGAACCCAATTGGACACTTTGATGAAAATTTATGGTTGTTTGAAGATTGAGTTACATTTTCAACATATTTGAGATCTTTTATTATATTTTTTATATTTTTATATTAAAATATATATTAAATGATTATTACATGGTAATAACGAGAAAATTATTAATTAAAAATATCTTTTTAATTATTTTATATGTTCTTTCCACTATGAATCTTATATATTAATTGTAAATTCCCATTTACCTTATCTAAAAAATATTTTTAAAAATATATAGTATATTTCTATCAATATAAATATATTAATATAATAATATATTATTTTTAATGAAATATAATTGTTTTTATGTATTATTTTATCAATTATTATAAAAAACGTTGATAAAGGCCCCCCATTAACAATACTTTTTTAAGGCTGTTAAATACCCCTATTAAGAGTGCTAAAAAGAACTATTAATTTCCCCCTTTACATCCCCTTTTTTAGAACTGAAAAAGGGGGTCTTTAACAGTATTTTTAGCTAGCGCTATTAAACATCTAGTGCTAGATAATCCAAATTTCGTAGTAGTGGACACTAAAAATAAAGTAATAATGGATGTTTTTTGTTCAGAATTTCGCTTGTGGAAATTGGTGAAAGGCTTGATAATCTTATTCAAGTGGGAGACGATTAGGCTTTACCTAAAAAAACAATTCTCATGTATGATATTGTTGGGAGGGTTATTGTGAGTACTGTTTTCTAGTCATGTTTTCAGATTTACAAAATTCATTTTCACAAAATGTAACTTGTTAGAACTCGATGGATACATATACACCTTTACCATGAATGTTTAGATTTAGATTAGTGGAAGAAATAGGTTTAAATAAACAATAGTAGTAGTGTTTGGAGATAATTATTTTATATGCATGCACTTAAGAATAAACCTTATTCCGTAGGAAGGAGGAAGTTAGTATATACAAATGAATTGTATAAGGGTAAATTATAAAGTTATGTAACAGTTTACTCAATATTCATGGGGTTTATATTTTGGTTCATTAGAATGATATAAAAGGGTAAAATCTTAGAGTTTCATAGATGGTTATTCTATTCCCATGAAGGATCAGTTTAGGTTGAGGTGTTCACTTGGTTTCCTTGAATAAGTAAAGTATCATCCAGGAAGTTCATAAGGTGGTGAACCTAAAATTACTAACTGGTAGTTTTGGTTCAACTCTATTAAACAGAATGTGTATACTCTCATTGAGTGGTACTATTGGATCAAGTGAGAGTTGATCTAGAATGAAGATGATGGGATAGAATTCATCCTCATTGTAGGATACACCATAGAGCACTTATAATAGATGTCCATCATATAGGCATTACCAATGATGTTCTTTGAGTAGGGTATCGAGAATGAGTCACTTATAACTAAGTTTTCTAGGGTGTTTATAAGAAGTACCTTATAACATAGTTTTCTACCTTAATTAAAGAAATATTTTTCCCCTATGGGGTAGAATTATTTTCTGAACCACATAAATTCCATGAATTTTGATTCATATATTTATTCTTGTGTTTTTTCTTTATTGTTAATTTTTTATGGATGAACATGTGGAAGACCATGGAATTATCAGAATTATAGTAATGGTAGGATCAATATGATTTCTACATAGTTTAGTCATTCTATTTCTAGATTTTAATCTTTTTGGTGTGTTTTATGGAATTTCATATCCTTATTTGTGCCTTATTCTATGGATTATGGATCAGAATATTAATTTTGGTAGTAAGAGTTTGGTTGGTTTTGAATCATTGGATCTGAACCCTCAATGTTGTATGTGATTTTTCAATTATAGAGGTTGAAATCAAAGGGGAAAATTTTCCCCAAATTTCAAAATAAAAAATGTCAGATGGTATCTTTTGATGGCCATAGTCCCAAATATTCATAGGGTTTTGGATCATTTTCCACAAAGCCTAGGATTCTAAAAATTAATGAATAGGGCTTGAATTTTAATCCAATGAATATAAAAATAATTCATGTGAAAATTTTGGTATTAATTTATGTATTGAATCAATTCTACTAGCATTCTTTGAGATATTTCTTCATCAACTAGAGTCAACATAATTTTTTATTCTAAGATAGAAAAGTATTGGAATGTACATTATTCTCATATCATGGTTGAGGTTGATTTTTATTCTACCTTAGTAAAGGTGGTAGTTCTCAAAAATATAAAAGAGATTCTTACACTTAGGATTAAATATCCAAATATTCCATTTTTTGTGTTGATTAAAAGATAATTTGAAATATTTATTTCAATTATAGGAGAATGGACCTTTCTTGTAGTTTCTATTTAGATAATTTACACTCAAATAAAGAATGTTGGATATAGAAGAAAAATTTAAAGGGAAAATAAAATATGAAGCTTCACTAACCTCCCTATTATTGACCTATGGAAGTTTAATAGAAGGAAACCCATACTTTAACTTAATTAAAAATGGAAACTCATATCTGGATGATGATACATAAAATATTTTAACTAATGGTTTGGAATATTTAAGAACTATAGGGGTAAATGAAGTTGTGAATAAGGGTATAAAATGCCAGTGCTATATAAGGAAACTTACTATCCTTAAAATGTTTCCACAACTAATTTTTACCTTAGATGACTAAAAGAAATATTGGTATTCCAATTATTCTTTAGGGTTTTGATTCATATCCTCATTTTGTTTAAGATAAAGATATTCAAAAAATATCACAATTGTACTATATAGTGAAAATATTAGTTGTAAGAATGTTCTACTCAATCAAGTTTCACTTGGGAAATATTACATAATGGAGAATGTGATTGATGATAAACCAAGACTTACCTCCAGAAATCACTAAATGTTTTTATATTATGCAGATAAGAGGATGATCTAGACAAATGATGAATATGAAGAAGATAAGGAATATTAATTTGAAAAATAAACAAATTTGAGTAGATTTCAAAATAAAGAAACGGGTAGGGGTAAAAACCTTCTGAAAAACACTAATAAATCCTAAACATGGTACATTTAATCTTGAAAATTATCTTATTCTTATGAAACTATCAAGTGATGAAAAAAAATTATACTTAATCAGATCTTATGAATTTAATTAAAACAAATAATCTAAATATTTTTTTGATTATGGAACTCATAGTTTAGATTGATAAATTAAAACTCCTAAATTAAAATTCTCCTGGTAATAAATTAATATCCTTTAGTTTTAGAACAATTTTTATAATGACCAACATGATTATTTGTAAAAATGGAATGAATACCTCTATATTCAAAGTTGTACAGAAATACATTACTATTATTTTTTATTTTAGTAATCTCCCAAGACTAATTTTCTTTATCTATTCTCATAAATATTACACTAAATTAAAAGTATTGTGGGGTAATATTTCTCATATATCCTTAAATTTTTATCACAATTTTGTTGTTCTTGGGGCCTTAAATAATTTTATTAAACCAACTAAAAATGGCTACCAACTCCATCAAATATACTACAATATAATTCCAAAGAATCATTGATTCTTGTTTTCTCAATAAAATCAGACTACATGGAACTTATATTACCTGTTCAGGATATACAATCAACGATGTGAAATATAGTAAATTAAATAGATACTTTATCTCTCTCTATTAGAATGACTTCCCTATAATTTTTCATATTTATCTCTCCCTGTGATCTTTTTAGATCACTCCCCATCATGATTTTCATCCATGGGAAGGGTGAAAGAACTTTTCTACCACCATTTTAATTCAATAATTAATTTATCTTATTTTAGGATTCCAGGATGATTTTTTTGACAATATTGGCCCAAAATCTCTTATGGAAGTTATTTTCAAAGAGATAGTTTACAACTTAGTATAGTTAATTATTCATTAAGATCCATGAGTAAAGATAAATTTAGCAACATGACTAATAATATTTTTATGTTTAAAATCGATGTTTGGGAATCGAAAAAATATATCTATTGATCAGGACCTACCAACAACTAAGGAGACTTGGAAACTAGTAATTTTGTATAATCTAATTAATATAAAGGATATAATCTTTAAGGAGAAACATCATATTATGTTGAAAGATATTAGAGATTGGAATCCAATAATTTTTTAAATCATGAATAGAGAGTAAGGTCAAAATTACTCTCTCTTCATTAGTAGTGGATAGGTAAACATATAATTATGAAAAGGTGATTTACAAAGGAACGATTAGGTATTTTACTCATCTTTCAAATTGATACAATCGCAATCAAACTAAAATTGATTTAGATGATGTTATTTCATATTCTATTACAACCATAAAAAAAATTACCTTACTATAATTCCCCTTGAGAAATAGGTTAAATATGATCCCTTATCACTCAATATTTAAAACATTTAGGGAGAGATGGATTTACCAACAATTAATTTATCAAATTTTGGGGATTGATCTAAGGTAAAATTTATTAAGATGCTAAGAAATTTTCTAAAACTTAATTTGTTACAACTAGTGATAATTCTTCGTTTATTAAACTTGTTCTTAAGTTTCATAACTCTCTTGAAATAAAGTATTTTTGAATAATTATGTTGGTAATAATCTTTTAAAAACATAAACTCAGTGCTAAATCCAATTTTATCATCTATATCAATCAATTTGGATTCATCCAATGTATAAAGATCTATGATTGTTAGTAAACTAATTTTAATCATGTTAATTTCCATAAAAGGAAACCTAGGAGTAGAAAAAATTCCAGGAGAATTTAATCTCAAAAAACCTTGATACACGTATATAATACTTCATTCAAAAGAATCCTAATAGGTATGGTTTCTCATCATGATTCATCAAGATTATTTATTCTCTCCATCAAATATCTAGGATCTCATTGGTTTTTAATGAATCATCTAGGGTGTCATTTTTTTATTTAGATATGTGAGAAAATATGATCCCATATTATCCTTTATTTTTTGGACATTTGGAGTATTTCCTCAAAAACTATATCCTGAGTATAATTTAAAATTCTATCATTTTTCTAGTTGATGCTTCATGTTATTTAAATGACCCCACTCACCATCTTTATACTGATGATATATTAATTTTTTTATAATGGTCGTGTTAAATATATAAGATACCCCAAGGATATTTTCTACCCAAATGAATTATTATCTAAATAATCTACTAGTTGGAACACATACACTATTATTTTTTATAATGGATTTATATCATCTAGATGGAATAACATTACTGGGATGATAGAGGTTTTTCAAGACATACTCCTCTTAAATTATCTTGTGATCCATATTTTATATGGGATGTATAGCGACCCGGCCTTTTCATACATTACTATTACATCATTTCAGAGATAATGAACATAATAGTATTACACATGTAGGATACATAGGTTTAGTGTCTTGGGAAAACTAGGACTACACATAAGAAGTACAACATCAAGCATAAAAATACATTTAATCTCTTCTTGTATAGCTTCTTAGTAGCACTTGTCCTCTCCTTAGTACATGTAGCCACCTGAGGATATACATCAAAAGGGGTGATCTAAAATCCCAGTAAGAGGATAGATAAGAACAATATACCATGGGGTGAGCATAATCATGACATAGGAAGAAGATCTTGAACATGAGAGGAGCATAAACAATAAACTTGAAATGTGGAAAAGCATAAAAAATGAAACATCATGTCTTAGTGGTTAACTACCACACATAATTGTGAACAAATCTACCATCATGTTCACGCATAATTTCACATTTACTCATGAGATTCATCACTTTACCCAATGCATTGGAGCGCTATATAATTCCGGGTGCACCCGTCACATTTAAACATTCATATTGCGCTATATAATTCCGGGCGCACCCGTCACATCATAACATTATCATTATCATGCTTTCCACATAGAAAACATATCAAACATGTACATAAATAACCCATGGAAAGGAATGGGTTTCATCTCATAATAACACATTCATAAGCTTTGGGTTCCCAAAAGAAGGAGGGAACTACATACTTGATATAAGAACCATCAACCTTGAATGAGAGGCAAAATGTGAGATCTTGAAAGAAGAGTTCTTTTGGAAAACATTTTTATGGACATAAAAACCAGTGACAAAAATGTATATCCCAGAAAAGTAAAGGAAATTATGAACAAAAGACCTTTGAGGAGTAACCATATCAAAAATGGAGTGAAGGAGGGAGAACCCGAAGGAAGAAAATTGGGTTCGAGATTTCCCCTTACCTTGTACTCGAATGCCTTCTTCTCTTTAATGTCCTGTATAATGAAATTATATTCATTAATTAGAAATTACAGAACCTTTTATACATTAATAGGGTTCATTCTGGTTTCTTTATTTCATATTATTTTCCTTTGGATGACTTATAGAGTTTAAAAACATTGATCGGGGATGTTCGTTTTCATGGTTTTCTTGAGCGGTCCACTTGTATTCTTAATTTGATGTCTGGGTAGATCATGGGTAACATCCAGAACTGATGTTACATGTAATTAATGATATTACAGAAGCTTGAATGATTTTATAATGATTTATATTAGATTCATGTGGCCGAATCATTAGAAAATAATTAAATGAAGATTATTTGGGCTAATTTGAGCGGTTTTTGGATCACAACCAACTCATTTTAACTTTTCACTTAGTAGTATGGCCATAGGTTATTTCCAGAACATAAAATAGAACATAGTACATATAAAACATTCTGGTTCAACCATAAAAATGGTTTCATGACCAGATTGAAGGTATAAATGGAAGAAGAGAGCATGTTGTTTTTGAAGGTGACAAATTATCACCACATGAACAACGTTCTCTTTAATAAAATAAAAGGAAGGGGGAAAGGGTGTGGTGTGATATAATTAGAATAATATTACATTATATATATAATAATGTATTTACAGAACAATTTGGATGAAGATAGATAGAGAGATATCAAGAAAGGGGCTTGAACTTGAAAGGAAATTAAAGGAGAAGAGGGAGAGAAATTACCTTTAGAATCCTCCTCTTGAGTTCCTTTTTAAGGAAGCTAGGCTTGGTCTTTTGATGAGACTAGCAGATTTTGAACGTGGGGGATGAGCTAGGGAAGGTGTTTGGGCAGAATTTAGAGAAGTCTTGGAGCTTGAGAGGTTTGAGGGAAAAGAGGGAGCGAAAGGTGGCTTTTATAGTGGAGGGGAGAGGGGTTTCCTCAATATAAAATTGATTAGTTTATTAATTTCACCCAAGACAAGGAATAGTGAGTCTTGGATGACTAAGAATAGTAAATTTGACTTTTGAATTCGGGATTTGGGTGCTTACATCACTTTTGATGTCAGGAATAGTGGGTTTTAATTAAAATTTATTTATATGATAAATTAATGTATTCTACTATTCATCAAAAATTCAAGTATCTTAGAAAAATCCCAAAATTTTACCCCAACCATTTTTCGACGTGTAGAATCCAAAAATGAAGTCCATTTTTCAAAAATAATTTTCTATGTATTATTAATTTAATATTTAAATAAAATCATAATTTACTTAAAATAAACAGTTTTTAAGATTAAAACTGATTTTATAGTTCTTTCAAAAATTACGTAGGGTCTTATAAAATTATCTAAAAACTATTAGACATTGATTCAATAATATATGAATATATTTCAGGAAAATAAATATTCATTTAAATTAATTAATTAATTATAATTAATTACTTATGATTTATAAAATACCAAAATGTTTACTAAGGTAAAATTATCACTTCCTATGATGACTAAATTTTATTTTACTATTCATAGGTAATGTTACTCTTATTTACTATTCATAAGGTTCATATTACTATTCATAAGGGTAGGTTACTATTCATAAGGGTAGGTTACTATTCACCAAAAATTATTTTTGTTTCATTAGACTCCAAAAACTATCTTGAGCACAACCGTGTATGCCGGATTTTAAAATTCCAAACATAGGGGTGACAAAATTATGTTTAAAGGTCACTTATCACTTAGTAGTTCATTATTTTGTGTTTTTATGGCATAGATATAAGAAGGGAATTTTCCATTGAAAAACTTTGGGGTGTTACATTCTTCCCCCCTTAAGAAATTTCGCCCCCGAAATTTCACTTTACACAAACAGGTGAGGGTACTTCTCCTTCATTGCCTCTTCCGGTTCCCAAGTTGCTTCCTCAAACTTTTGGTTCCTCCACAACACTTTGACAACGCGGGTTGTCTTGTTGCGTAGAACCTTATCACTTCGGTCCAGAATTTTTACAGGCTGCTCCTCATATGAGAGATCATCTTCCAACTGTACCACCTCTGAGTTTAGTACATGTGAGGGGTCTGGATTGTACTTCCTCAGTAGTGATACGTGAAACACGTCATGAACTTGAGCCATATTCGGTGGAAGTGACAGACGATAGGCCACGGATTTTATACGATCAAGGATCTCAAAGGGGCCAATGTACCTTGGTCTTAGCTTCCCTTTTTCCCGAATCGCATGACTCTCTTCCATGGAGATATTCGAAGGAAGACTTTATCTCCAACGTCAGACTCCAAGTCCCTTCGACGATTGTCAGCATAGCTCTTTTGCCGACTTTGAGAAGCTTTGATATGTTTCTGGATGACTTGAACCTTCTCTGTCATCTCTTGAACAAGATCGGGACCAAGTAGTTTTTGTTCTCCAACTTCATCCCAACAGGTTGGAGTTCTACATCTCTTCCCATAAAGAGCTTCATACAGAGCCATCTGAATACTCGAGTGGAAGCTATTATTGTATGAGAACTCAACCAATGGAAGGTGCTAATCCCATCCACCTTTGAATTCAAGAGATCATGATCTTAGCATATCATCAAGTGTCTGAATAGTCCTTTCAGACTGGCCATCGGTTTGGGGGTGATAGGTCGTGCTGAAGTTTAATTCAGTACTCAAAGCATGTTGAAGGCTCCTCCAAAATTTAGAAGTGAACCTTGGATCACGGTCAGAGACAATAGAGAGTGGAACACCGTGCAACCTCACTACTTCCTTCACATATATCCTTGCAAGTTGTTCAAGTGAGAGGTCTTCCCGAATAGCGATAATATGGGCAGTCTTAGTGAGTCGGTCAACCACAACCCATATCGCATTATTTCCTCTTGACGTTTTCGGGAGGCCCATGACAAAGTCCATAGTGACATTTTCCCATTTCCACATGGGTATAGGCAATGGCTACATCATACCTTTGGACTTTTGCCTCTCAACTTTAACTTGCTGACACACCAAGCACCTTGATATATATTCTGCAATCTCTTTCTTCATGTTATCCCACCAGAAGTGTTCTCAGAGATCACGATACATCTTGGTACTTCCATGATGAATAGTGAAAGTTGAGCTATGAGCATTATCCAATAGCTCCTTCTTTATTACGGGTGATGAAGGCACACAAAGCCGCATTCTAAACCGAATCACACCATCATCGTCGATATGGAACTCCTACAGCTTTCCTTCCTTTACTGCATTCACCCTCTTTTGTATCTCCACATCATCCCTTTGTGCTTCCTTGATCTTCTGTTGGATGGATGGTTGCGCAATCATTTGGGCAAGGTAGGATGTATCCCCTACCCTTACGATTCCCAAATCCATCCTTTGCATATCCAAGAAGATAGGGTCTTTCTCAATCCTCAACATGGATAGAGTAGCAGGTTCTTTCCTGCTTAGAGCATCAGCTACCTTGTTCGCCTTTCCAGGATGATAGTGAATAGAGCAATCGTAATCCTTGATTAGCACTAACCATCTCCTTTGACGCATGTTGAGCTCCTTTTGTGTGAATATATACTTTAGGCTCTTGTGGTCGGTGTATATGTCACACTTCTCACCATAAAGGTAGTGCCACCAGATTTTCAAGGCAAAAATCACGGCTGCCAGCTCTAGATCATGCGTCGGGTAGTTCTGCTCATGGATCTTCAACTGTCGTGAGGCGTAGGCTATCACATTATCATTTTGCATGAGTACACAACCCAAGCCTTTATTTGAATCATAACTGTATATCACAAAACATTCTCCACTTTTCGGTAGTGTGAGTACAGGTGCAGTGATTAGCCTTCTCTTTAGCTCTTTGAAGCTTCCTTCACATTCTTCCGTCCATACATACTTTACCCCTTTCCTTGTTAACTTAGTTAGCGGGCTTGACAATCGTGAGAAGTTTCTCACAAAACGTCGGTAGTACCCAACTAATCCAAGAAAACTAAGGATTTCTGTGACACTAGAGGGCCTGGGCCATTCTTCAATCGCCTTTGTCTTTGAAGGGCCCACAAAAATTCCCTCGCTTGTGATCACATGTCCCAAGAACGTGACTTGATTCATCCAAAAGTCACACTTGCTGAACTTGGCGTACAACTTCTCCTTTCTCAATGTCGCCAACACAAGTCATAGATGTTCTTCATGTTCCTCCTTTCTCTTGGAGTAAATGAGAATATCATCAATAAACACTACCACAAATTTGTTGAGGTAATGTCTAAAGACTCTATTCATCAAATCCATAAAGATTTCAGGGGCATTAGTAAGTCCGAAGGGCATCACCAAAAACTCATAGTGACCATACCTTGTACGGAAGGCAGTCTTCTGAATATCTTCCTTCTTCACCTTTACTTGATGATATCCAGAAAGAAGATCCACCTTTTAGAAGTATTGAGCTCCTCTTAACTGATCGAACAAGTCATCAATCCTTGGGAGAGGATACTTGTTCTTTATAGTGATCTTGTTGAGTTCCCGATAATCGATACACAACCGCATGGTTCCATCCTTCTTCCTCATAAAGAGCACTGGCTCACCCCAAGGTGATGCACTAGGGCGTATGAATCCTTTGTCCAGATGCTCTTGCAGCTGCTTCTTTAACTCCTCCAGTTCGATAGGAGCCATCCTATAGGGGCACTTTGAGATAGGAGTAGCTCCGGGTATGAGTTCAATTGAGAAATCTACCTCACGATCCGGGGGAATTCCGGGTAACTCTTCGGGAAATACATCACCGTATTCCCTTACAATGGGCATTTCCTCAAGGTTGGAACTTTCCTTTGACTCAATCATTTGGGCGAGGTATGCTTCTTCATAGGGAATCATCACCCACACCATTGAAGGATTTCTCAAAGGAGATTCATGATCTTCCTTTCATTTGTAGAGGATCATGGGATGGTTTTCAATATGAAAATATATTTCCTTTTCCCGACAGTTGATATGTGCTCTATATAACGAGAGCCAATCCATTCCCATTATAGTGTCGAATTCCCCCAAGGGAAGTATTACAAGATTTACCGGAAGAATCTTCCCACATATGTCAACAGGAGAAGAATCAAACACTTGGGTTTAAATGATTTCACCACTTGGTATTTTTACATATATCTCTACATCAAGGTTTCGGGGCTTCGATTCTATAGTTCTAGCAAACTTGCAAGATATAAAGGAATGTGTAGAACCAGAATCAAATAAGACTTTTTCCATTCTTGATTGAAAAGGAAGTGTACCTTGTACGACTTCATTATCATGTTTCACCTCCGCAGTAGTGATGGCATAAGCCTTCCCTTGTTCCTTTGGCTTTGGTGGTTGTTGGCGCTGATTACCCTCGAAAGCTCGAGGTTTAGTGCACTGGTTTGAATAGTGCCCTAGCTCCTTACAGTTGTAGCATTGAACCACGAGTGGTTCTCTCCTTTCATCTTCTAAATTATCCTTCCTTTTCATGTCTCTTCGACACTCGTGAGCTAGGTGTCCTTCTTTCCCACACTTGAAGCATTTCCCCGTCCCTTTGAGGCAGTTCCCATTGTGCAACTTCCCACATTTTTGGCAAGTGGGTCGTTGTGTTTTCTTCCCATATTTGTCACTAGATCCACCAGCTTGAAACTCCATCTTTCTTTTCCTATCACCATAGCCATGGGACCATTCTCCAAACTCCATCTCCACTTTGAGAGCACACCGAACAACTTCTTCATAACTCCCAGAGTCTCGAATTGCAGAAGCTTTTCGAAGATGTGGTTTTAATCCACTAAAGAATCTATCAATTTTGCTATCATTGTTGATAACAAAACCTGAAGCATACCTTGCGAGCCTTGTGAAATTTGCTTCATAGGTTGTGACAGATTCTCCTTCTTTTTTCTTGAGCTCTATGAATTATCGCTCCATCTTCGTGCGAAGAGTTCGTGGGAATTACTTATTAAGAAACATTATCTTAAAGTCTTCCCATTCCATCTCTTTAATTTCATACCTTGGCTTAGTGTTCTTAATCAAATCCCACCATTGATTAGCTTCTCCATCTAGACGATAAATGGCTAGAGTCACCTTCTTCATCTCGGAACAGTGAAGAACAGAAAAGATCTTCTCCATGGAGTTGACCCACTGTTCCGCAACTAGTGGATCAGAAGATCCACAAAACGTCGGTGGTTGTTGCCGCATAAATCATTCAATAGCTAGCTGCGCCCTCTTTGGTGAAGGAGGACGTTCCACATTATTATGGTTATTATTCATAACCCGAGATAATTGGGTAAGCATCGCCATGAAGTTTTCAACTCCACCTCCAAAATCATTGGGGATGTCGTTCGGGAAATCGTTGCATTGGCCTTCGCAAGAGTTGTTGGCCTGATTTCTCCTGGTTCCCACCATTTTCTAAAATAGAAAAGGTTAGAACAAAACATAAGTAAACAAGTCATGAATAACTTATCCTTTTAAAAAATTATACCAAAAACATAACATATGGGATCCCTAGGTAAATATCCTTGTGTGCATATTTGTACTTAGTCTCATGCTAGAGGTTTTCTTTAGGGTTCACTAATCCTAATTCCCAAATTAACTAAACCTTTCCTTTGATACCAACTATAGCGACCCGGCCTTTTCTTAAATTACTATTATATCATTTCAGTGATAAACAACATAATAGTATTTCACATGGAGGATACATAGGTTTAGTGTCTTGGGCAAACTAGGACTACACATAACAAGTACAACATCAAGCATAAAAATTCATTTAATCTCTTCTTGTATAGCTTCTTAGTAGCACTTGTCCTCTCCTTAGTACATGTAGCCACCTGAGGATATACATCAAAAGGGGTGAGCTAAAAGCCCAGTAAGAGGATAGATAAGAACAATATATCATGGGGTGAGCATAATCATGACATAGGAAGAAGATCTTGAACATGAGAGGAGCATAAATAATAAACTTGAAATGTGGAAAAGCATAAAAAATGAAACATCATGTCTTAGTGGTTAACTACCACACATAATTGTGAACAAAGCTAGCATCATGTTCACGCATAATTTCACATTTACTCATGAGATTCATCACTTTACCCAATGCATTGGAGCGCTATATAATTCTGGGCGCACCCGTCACATTTAAACATTCATATTGCGCTATATAATTCTGGGCGCACCCGTCACATCATAACATTATCATTATCATGCTTGACAAATAGAAAACATATCAAACATGTACATAAATAACCCATGGAAAGGAATGGGTTTCATCTCATAATAACACATTCATAAGCTTTGGGTTCCCAAAAGAAAGAGGGAACTACATACTTGATATAAGAACCATCAACCTTGAATGAGAGGCAAAATGTGAGATCTTGAAAGAAGAGTTCTTTTGGAAAACATTTTGATGGACATAAAAACCAGTGAAAAACATGTATATCCCAGAAAAGTAAAGGAAATGATGAACAAAAGACCTTTGAGGAGTAACCATATCAAAAATGGAGTGAAGGAGGGAGAACCCGAAGGAAGAAAATTGGGTTCGAGATTTCCCCTTACCTTGTACTCGAATGCCTCCTTCTCTTTAATGTCCTGTATAATGAAATTATATTCATTAATTAGAAATTACAGAACCTTTTATACATTAATAGGGTTCATTCTGGTTTCTTTATTTCATACTATCTTCCTTTGGATGACTTATAGAGTTTAAAAACATTGATCGGGGATGTTCGTTTTCATGGTTTTCTTGAGCGGTCCACTTGTATTCTTAATTTGATGTTTGGGTAGATCATGGGTAAACATCCAGAACTGATGTTACATGTAATTAATGATCTTACAGAAGCTTGAATGATTTTATAATGAGTTATATTAGATTCATGTGGCCGAATCATTAGAAAATAATTAAATGAAGATTATTTGGGCTAATTTGAGCGGTTTTTGGATCACAACCAACTCATTTTAACTTTTCACTTAGTAGTATGGTCATAGGTTATTTCCAGAACTTAAAATAGAACATAATACATATAAAACATTCTGGTTCAACCATAAAAATGGTTTCATGACCAGATTGAAGGTATAAATGGAAGAAGAGAGCATGTTGTTTTTGAAGGTGATAAATTATCACCACATGAACAACGTTCTCTTTAATAAAATAAAAGGAAGGGGGAAAGGGTGTGGGGTGATATAATTAAAATAATATTAAATTATATATATAATACTGTATTTAAAGAATAATTTGGATGAAGATAGATAGAGAGAGATCAAGAAAGGAGCTTTAACTTGAAAGGAAATTAAAGGAGAAAAGGGAGAGAAATTACCTTTAGAATCCTCCTCTTGACTTCCTCTTTAAGGAAGCTAGGCTTGGTCTTTTAATGAGACCAGAAGATTTTGGACGTGAGGGATGAGCTAGGGAAGGTGTTTGGGCAGAATTTAGAGAAGGCTTGGAGCTTGAGAGGTGTGAGGGAAAAGAGGGAGTGAAGGGTGGCTTTTATAGTGGAGGGGAGAGGGGTTTCCTTAATATAAAATTGATTAGTTTATTAATTTCACCCAAGACAAGGAATAGTGAGTCTTGGATGACTAAGAATAGTAAATTTGACTTGTGAATTCGGGATTTGGGTGCTTACATCACTTGTGATGTCAGGAATAGTGGGTTTTAATTAAAATGTATTTATATGATAAATTAATGTATTCTACTATTCATCAAAAATTCAAGTATCTTAGAAAAATCCCAAAATTTTACCCCAACCATTTTTCGACGTGTAGAATCCAAAAATGAAGTCCATTTTTCAAAAATAATTTTCTAAGTATTATTAATTTAATATTTAAATAAAATCATAATTTACTTAAAATAAACAGTTTTTAAGATTAAAACTGATTTTATAGTTCTTTCAAAAATTACGTAGGGTCTTATAAAATTATCTAAAAACTATTAGAAATTGATTAAATAATATATGAATATATTTCAGGAAAATAAATATTCTTTTAAATTAATTAATTAATTATAATTAATTACTTATGATTTATAAAATACCAAAATGTTTACTAAGGTCAAATTATCACTTCCTATGATGACTAAATTTTATTTTATTATTCATAGGTAATGTTACTCTTATTTACTATTCATAAGGTTCATATTACTATTCATAAGGGTAGGTTACTATTCATAAGGGTAGGTTACTATTCACCAAAAATTATTTTTGTTCCATTAGACTCAAAAAACTATCTTGAGCACAACCGTGTATGCCGGATTTTAAAATTCCAAACATAGGGGTGAAAAAATTATGTTTAAAGGTCACTTATCACTTAGTAGTTCATTATTTTGTGTTTTTATGGCATAGATATAAGAAGGGAATTTTCCATTGAAAAAATTTGGGTTGTTACAAGATGGTTAAGAGTTACATACTTAGGGATATAGCTTCTATGATTTCACTTCAAACTTGTAGTTGGATGGAAATTTGTAACTCATAAGTTGGTAGGATATATCTTGTTAATATTATAATCACTGTAATGATTTTATAGGATTTTTGTCTATAAAAATGAATTAGGGAGCTACGTAAAAGAATAGAGAATAAAATAATAAACTTCAAATAGAAAAGTAGTATTCATGAAAATAAACCCTTCAATATGTCCTAGGGTAAGTCTATTAAACCCACTAATGTTAGAGGCTTTAGTGTCAATAACCTTGGTGTTTTCAATAATTCTCTTGCTAAAAGATAATTATGGAATATAATTTAAAGATAAAATGTATCTGCCATCGTTAAAAAGACTATAATTATTTAAAAGATAACAAATAATTTTTTTATCTGAGTTCTTCTATATATAATGCCTTTAAGTTTCTAGATTTATCAATTTCTCAGCATATCAAATTGCTTTCATCAAGCTAGTCCAATATCAATTGTTGGTCTTACATTTAGATATGCACCCAAATATCTGAAATATATGATGTATATACTAGTTTGGATATTATTTAAATTTAATTATCTTTGAATTAGCTAGATCAATGAAAATATATTATTCTATGTAAAATTTCATTGCATATCAAAGGTTGTAATTTCCTTGAGAATGATGCACGCTTTTGTATTTCTATTAGGATATTAATTTTAAATTTTAATCTCTTGTATATGTTACATTTTAGTGTTTCTAAATCACCACCTAATTAGTTTTAGTTTTTCATAAATAAATTTGATTTTCCTACTAGATTTACTCATCTTAAAAAAATATTGAAAAAAATATTGTCAAATGATAAGATGATCAAAGTCGATGGACATAAAATTCCCCTTATTTTCTTTCTACACTAAAAAACTTCTCAAGATTGTAATAAATTATTCAAAGAATAATATTTTTATAAATCAGTTTGGAGTTTTAATTCATTTCAATTAATGTTCACTCTACCAACTACCAAGGATATTAATATAGAAATAACTATTATCACCAATCTTTATCTAGTTGATCATATTTATAATATATTCATTATATATATTGGTACCTAATTTCACTATATTATCCAACTAGAAAATAAATATTCATTAAGGTTAATAATTCCATCATAAGTTCTATTTATTCTTGAATCTTTAGTGAAATAAAAACTTACTCAAAAATTCAAACTAGGGTTTCCAATAAGAGACCCAAGGATTTTTAAATTACTAGATAACTCGGTGTGGGACATTTTTCAACGAAACCATACCATAAAAGTTATGTTTTATTGAATCATTACATTCAATCATAGATCATGGTGAACATTCATGGTGAAAATATTAGTATACTAGAGACATCGATTTGTGGTAAAAATTTATAAAATTTATTTGTTTTATTAATGGTGAATTTTATCAATACATGGGATATAATATTAATTTAGAGGAAGAAGTTTTGGTAATTATACATATTGGTAGATATTATATTAAATTTTGATAGACCAATAACTATATTTAGAGTGATTCCCATAGATTTTTCACCACTGTTAATTATAGTTCACTCAATGTATTAAGAAAATTGTAACTAGACTTGAAAAAATGACTTAAGAAATACAAATAAATTTAGATAATGATTTAAAAAATCTAAAATAAAGGAAACATGGTCATGTATTATATTTCATGTAAATTTTTTAATGATTTTTATTTATCTTGGTCATTTAATATATTGAATATTTTTTTCAGTAGATTTATTTTTTCTTCATCAGTGTGATGTTTTGTGATCAAACTAAAAATATTCTAACTGTGGACCTTTCTTGGACCTTTAAAATTATATGGAAACATAGTAATATCATCTAGTTTCTTGGTAAATTAAAATATTCAAAGTCTATATTCATTTTTATTTCCAAGGATATTAAAAAATATAGATGACTTTAAAATAAGGAAATGACAAACACCAAAGAATACATCATTATAATGAGAATATTCATTTTACAACCCATATTCCAAGGAGGCCATAGAGGTTGAAATGTTTTAGAATAATACCTTCATTAAAAAAATTTAAAAAGGTCAATATGGTTGGGTAATAACTTCGTGTCACCATACATTATATAAGTGGTGGTGTCTTTATAGCTTGTTATGGCTTTATGAAAGGTCCCTTTATTCAATATCTGGAAAATAAAATTTCTTTTGTGGTGAGGATTTGGGAAATTATTTTTGATGTTAAATATGATAAACAATATGGTGATACTAGAATATGGATTAAAAGTGACTCAATGGATTTGTTCAAAATTATTAGAAAGCATCTTTGTAATGTCCGATTTAAACTTTATTATGAATAGAATAAATTTCTAAAATGCTTAGAAGAACTTATTTTGGTGGTATCTTATGTCTATTTGGAATACAATATAGTATTTGGTTCCTTCTAAAAGTGGGTTTTAGGGCAGAATATTCCTATTATTATTTTAATATACTTGAACATGTTGTTCCACATCACCTTTCAAACACAAAATGTGATGTCCATACCCAACTCTATAACTCTATAATATAAAATTTATTTTTTTCATTAAATACTTTCCGAAGGTTCAGGTCTCTCGATCTATATCCATCTATTTTTTATTATTTTTGTTTTCATAAATTTTTTTACTGGGCCATAATATTTTTCCTTTAGGGTATAAAAATATTATACAATCATGCAATTTAAAATTCAAATATACTAGCTTTGTGGTGGGCCAACCATTTATGGGAGTGTAGCTTATCCTTGTGGGGGCCTTGGGTGTTTGGATTCTTTTATTTTCATACAACCTCTAGAAACGTAAATAAAATTATTACAATATTAGTTATTACTAATACTACAAAAAATATTATTAGAATTATTAATATTATAAGTATTATTATTGTTGTTGATATTACTATTAGGGATGACATGATTTGTTTGAATTTACTTGATTAGAGGGAATTATTTATGAAATAGAGGTGATGGTATCCTATATCTATCAAGAAGGTAATGTGGTTATCGATGAACTCTCAAAGAATGTAGTATATAATAGAGATTTAATATGGTTTTTTCTTTTGGGGTGACATAATGTACCATATTGTTTCAACTATTAGGGGTGGTTTTTATACTTGCCTCCATCAAACCCTCTTGTATACACACTCCCTTTTTATTTAAATTGATTAGGGGTGGGTCTTCATGACTGATCACCACATCATTATTGATTATTATTAATATTATTGTTTTATTATTATTATTATTATTACAATTTATTCCTTTAACATGATCTAGAGTGTAGAAGTAGGTTATTTGAGGTAATTTTATTATAGAAATGGTTCTATTTACTAAAATAAATTCTTAAAGATTGAGAAATATTTATTTGATTGTGGTAAGAATCCATATTTTATACACCCCTTAAAATTAAACAAATCGATATTTATTGAGAAAGTTGAGCATAAGACAAATTTAAGGGAAATTAATGGATCTAGTGTTATATATTTGGGAATGAATTTCCTAAATTCACCTCAGGTTGATGAACCGATCATAAACATTAATCACAATTATGATACAAGGGGTTATAGTTTATTTTTAAAAGTGTTTAACCTTTCTCTACCAATTAATAATTCCCATAAAATTGACTATCAGGGTAGTGTGGAAACTTGTAATGATTAGAGTTCGAATTTAAAAGATATTAATGTTGTTTAACCTCTTCCCAATGACAAATAGATTGTGGATAAAATTTTTATACCAAGTTACACAAAAGGGAAAATCATTTGGTTAATACAGATTGGTTTATTACCCCTCATCCAAGTAAATCAACACATCATATAGATTATTATAATATTGAAAGGATTGTGGTCAATTGATCATATAGAAACTTTATTTCTATGAATAATCCTATTCAAAAAAAGATCCCAAAAATCCTTTGAAAGGATTAGAAAACTCAAAATCATCCTCTAATTCTAATAATGATGAGAAAAAAGAACTTTATGGGAATAAATTTCAATAAAAATTATAAGTATTTTGAAATAATGAATTAAGTGGAATATTTATATTTGTATTCGTGATCAAAAAATTATTTTTTTTAATAAATTGGAAATAATTTATATCACTATGGATGAATAAAAATAAATAAAGGAATGAATGATTTCCATAATTGAATTTGAATTTTACTGTGAACATAATTTATTATTCATAAATATTTCTCAATAGTGAAAAAATTGAATTGGTATTTTACTGTGAACCTAATTTATTATTCATAAGTATTTATCAACAATGAATCTTGTCTTGATTTTGAGTTGTTAACTGTTTTCTATTTTCGTTATGGTTTATTGATAGTGTGTTTTTATTCTAAATATTATAATGTTATGACCATCTGGAATGCCTAAATCTAACTTACATGTTTTTTGTGTAGAAGAAAAAAATTATCTTTTTTGGTTATTTTTATAACTTTAGTCATTTATAATTGATGAATCTAAAACTAAGAATATATGAATGTTTGAATGAATTTGAATTAAATTAACTTCTAAGATGTGATGTGGGAATCCTTTTTTAAAACTATTATGTATCCTCTCTTATTTGGTCCTAGAATTAAGATTAGATTCTTTTATCATGTTCACATATATGATGCATTATAATGGTATTATTTTATCTTTGTTTCATAATATGAAATGGATTGATTTTTTTAATATTATTGATTCTTAAGATAGATTGAATTTTCCTCTAATGGATATTTAATGCATAAATTCCGGGGAATGTGTTCCAATTCTAACTATAAATACAAAATCAAATAAAAGTTAAAAATAGTGTTTCTGATGAATGCGTTTACAATTATTGGAATCTTTTTTCTTCACCAAAGGAACTAGTATTAATCTAGGACTGAAGATGGTATCCACCTTGTGATTCTAGTAAATTTATTTGGCATCAGTTTCACTTCCTAGAGTGAATTCATGTTATCTTCTTAGAGTTTTTGGGAAATTATCTTATTAATAAAAAATTTCATATGGTCATTTTGACATTATTTATTTTTAGGTTTATAGGGGTTGGGATGCATGATTTTTATTTTTTATAAATGAATAAAAAGTACAAGGTTTTCAATGAAGAGGATTTGATGTTGATGGGATATCTTGTATTTATGAATACTTTCGGAATTTTTTTATGTTCATAGTTGTATCCTTTAAATATATTCTTGATTTGATTTGAGATTTTATATCACACATTTTCTTATTCAATGATAATTTACTTGTTGTTACTTTTTGGAAACGTGATGAAATATAGATTTCATCTCTTAATCACTACATTTGAATTCATGTAATATAAGAAATATCTGGATTTAATTATACTCTATTAATTATGTTATTTAATCTATAATTAATATATTGTTGAATTATATTTTCACCTTGTGACTACTTGGTAAAACTGTTTTTTATTATAAAATTTTTGGAGAGCATGAGTTGGTTTTGCAACCACTACCTCAGACCATCGTGGATTATTATTGTTGTTGTCATTTTTGTAATTATTATTACCACTATTATTATTATTATTATTATTATTGATTAGGTTTTTATTGAGTTTTACCACCTCTCACTCAGAATCCATGAGGTTGGGTGTTCTAACCCCTATAACCACTATATTTGGAGGATTTTCTAATATTAACTATAGTAGGAGAGTGTACTGTAATAGATGTAGTAATTTTTCAGAAACTATAGTAGGGGTGAAACTATATATGGTACTATAATAGTTTTGGTACTACATTAGGTATTATATAAGTAATATTATTGTATTACTATTTATATGTAGGGCCTTTTGTCTATAAAACTAGGATATTGGGTCAAAATAGGGCTTTCAAGCCTCCAATCCTTTATGAAATCCCCATTTTTATGGCCCTAGTTGGTAATTTCCAATCCATTGGTGGAGGGATGGGTCTTCTCCCACTTGTGTGTGTTGGGTGTGTGTGTGTGTGTGTTTGTGTGTTGTAATCTCATCTACCTAAATAAATATTTTTTTTATTATTATTTTACTATTACTATTATAATATTTTTATTAAGGGTGTACGTGGTTAAATAAAATTGATTATGGAAACTAGTTTCCACTAAATAATTGGGAGAAAATTACCCTAAATGAAAATTAGAATTGTTCAATTATTATTCTAGAACTATAACAATATGAACCGGTTAGTTTATATTAGTTGATAATATTTTTTATTAGAAATGAAATATTAAAAATATTGTAAAAGTGGTTCATTAAAAAATATAACATTGAAATTTCCTAACCAATTCTTCTATGATAATATTAATTTCATGATAAAATAAACAATATAGATAGAATATCATTGAAAAAATGATCAATTCAATTTTAAAATGATGGAAATAATTTGATAAATAACTTATCTAGAAATATGAAAAAATTGATTTAAAAATGTAAATAGAAACCTTTAATGTGTTTTCATGAATTATATATATATAATGATCTCATATTTTCATCTTTCTTTGTTATATTGAAAAAATAATAGTGAGGTTGAGTCCATGGTTTCTAGATTTATAACCATTAGCATCACTGTATTCAGATTCAATCACATGCAGAATGCATATATTACTACATCAACAATAATGGAAGAGGTTAAATGGGGCCTTTACTCATTAAATCTTGTATTATCATATGGATCTGAGGGATTCAAAAATAAGTTTATTATTTTTTTTGTAATTTTTTGAAAAAGAGTAATTTCGGGACATAGGGATTTAATTTCCAATGAGTCCCTTCCTATTTGTATCCACTCATAGTTACTTTAACTTGTCAAAAATTGTAATGAGGACCATGATATTAAAGACATGAGATATATTATGATAGGTAAAACACTCCCCAAGACCATTAGTAAGATCATATCTCACAGGATTGGATCTATTATTGAGTTTGTGGTTTCCTCAAAATATATTGGCTTCATACCTGGGAGGAAAATTGATTAATTAATCTATACTACACTGGAGTGTTTTAATATACTATATAAGAAATCAATAAATGAAAATTTGACATCGAATCATGATATTTCATAATCATTTGATACCCTCAAATTGGATTTCATCATCGATATTCTAACAAAGTATGGACTTTTAGATATAATCATAAAAATCATACATGTTCTCCTCTAAAGTACATTATATTCATTTATAGTGAACAATTATTCTCAAGGATAATTCAAGTGATCTAATGTAATTAGGAAAGGGGACCATTTATCTTCTCTTCACTTAGGAATGGTTCAGGACTATCTCAGCAAATTTTTGATAAAATATATTAAATATAGAATTGTATCTACTATTATACAGCCTATAAACCCAAATTCCCCCACTCATCTATTGTATGTTAATAAATTTCTTCTCTTCTATTAAGGTTATTAAAAATCATTACTATTTATCAAATATATCTTCAGGTATTATAAAGAAGTTTATTGTCTTATGACTAACTAGAATAAATCAAATTTCTACTTTGGATGGGGATTATATGTATCCAGTAAGAATCAAATTTCTAAATTCCTCATGTATAAGCATAGGAGCCTTAATTTATAATACCATGGTGTTACCTTTTTTATTTTTGGGTTCAAGGATATTTACTAAGAAGGTGTTTCCACGAATTATTACCTATCATATTTCATTTTTGAAAGGTAAGATCTTATCTCGTGAATGAAGGATATGTATTTTTTTTGAAACATCTATTTTTATTCATGATTTTAATATTTATTAATTTATTAATCAGATCATTAAAATTCTTGAAAGGAAATTTATAAACTTTATATTGATAAGATCAATTGTTCAAAAAACTATCATCAGTTTCCCTTGGAAAAATGCATAAAACCCATGGACTTGATTGGTATTGGAGTTAATAATAAAATAATGTTTAATAAGTACATTAATACAATCTTCCTCTAGAATATCCTCGTAAATAATAAATATTTAACAAAATTCTATTTGGAAAGGATTATTGAAAAATATAAAAAAGTTAATAAATTATATTTTTGATATTCTATTTATCTTAGTATTCACAAATCTTATGATGAAATTATGAAGCATATGAAATGGATACCTTTTATACAATAAATTTTTAACTTTTAAAATGTGAATTGGTTGGAATTTTTCATATATGACCTTTTTGATATTCCCACTATCCTGAGTTTTCTCTCTATCATACAGGGAATTGAAAACTAGGGAAGTGTTTCCCACATAATCTAGCTAACCATGAGTATAAAATTTATATTTTCTATTTCACTAAATTAGTTTTTAAAATATGTAATCCATTTAGGATGGGTAAATTAACCACTGAGATATTCTATAAATATTTATTTCAAATATCTATTGAAGTTCCAAGTGAATGAATTAATTTAGGAAGCCTCTTATTTAGCCATTACACTTGATCCTTTTCTAGAATCTCTAGTATAATAGATTATCTACATATTCCAGACTTCAAGTAGTAGGTTTATATGTTTTTATACATTTCCTCTATTCATAAAGGGTAGTGGATTTTGTTATCATTTTTTCTATGACTTTTAATTCTCTATGTACATTTTGAATCATGTGTTTTATTGGTTTAATCTACACCCCCACCAACCGGATGTTCATAATTTTCACTTATTTTTATCTATTATATGTTGTTTTCAACTCACTATATAGGTGTTTAACTATTTTCAGGTGGAAATAGTGGACTTCTTTCACACAATCTGTAATTAGAGGAAGAGGGACAGGTCTGTGTGAAGGAAAACTAGTATCACGTTCATTTTAAAATCTATCATTATGGATGTTCATATGGTAACTAGGGTCCAACATAGATTCGTGAATGATTATATCCATGTTCATATAACTATGAAAATATTTGAGGGTTTTGGAATACCAATGAATCATTTTCTAATCATATATCTGACATGGATCCCTTCCTAACCTAATTGGATTAAATTCAATATAAATAGAGTTATCAAGGGATATCTCAGGCCAGTGGGGTGTGGTGGTATTTTTTACAAATGTATAGGCTTCAAAAAATATAAATTCATGAAATAATTTATCAATCACATTTCTTATGATGCAGGGTTATTTTTGGTTATATATTTTATCAAATATGTAAAATATAATGGCTAATTTAATCTATGTATTCAATGTGATTTTCTTGCTACTGTAATCGATCTTGAATCTTTCACATCCTTGGAACCATGGAATATTTACATAGATTATATCCAATTCCTAAAAGTTTTCTAGGGGATATAAGTGTAAATACATTATATATATAAATAGATGGGTGTATGGTTATTCATTCTCTCTCAAATAATACAGTTACAAATCATGCATCACACTAGTCTTTTAACCTTTTTGACAGTTTTTTATAAACATTTATCGAATGTAAAAGGTGATACCTATTCATGTCTTCACCATCCCCCTTTGTTCCCACTACTTATTTTAACTTGTTAAGTAATGGGTATACCCCAACATCTAATGATTATTTTTATTATTTTATCAATAATTCTTTGGCATGATTGCTACAACTACAATCTCGAATTATAAAGACCACGGTTAAATACTTGATCTTGTTGAATTTTTCCAGTCACTATGAGGAACTGTAGTTGGTAACTATAGAAAAACTATATTAGTGTATTATAGTGGGTTCACTGTAGCTCAATATTCAGTGGGGGTAATATAGTCGTACTATATTAGTTCGTTGTAGTATTACTAGGGGTCACTATAGTGATAAATTATATGGACCTATAGTTATGAATTTGGGGGATTAATAATAATTTAATATAGAACTATGGGTCTCTAGTTACCTCTAGTACGAGGATGTGGGTCACCCCTTTGGGGCATGTTTTCTTGGTTCCCAAGAGTCATTGGGTACATTAATTTGTCTTCCTAAAGACTTGTACAATCCGCTACCATGTTAAATTCTTATTCTTCTTCTTCTTCTTGTTGTTGTTATTGTGATCATCATAATTATCATTGTTATCATAATATTCGTCGTTATTCTTAATATTATCAGTGTTATCATTATCATTATCATTATAATAATTATTATTGTTATTATTTTTATTATTACTATTAATTCTATTAATTTTTTCATTACTATTATTATTAATATTATTATTATTATAATTAGTAAAATTACTTCTATTTTTTTTATTATTATTACTACTGTTACTCCTATTACTATTATTTATATTATATTTATTATTAGTACTATTTATATTATTATTAATATTTCTATTATTTCTATTTTTATTATTTCTATTTTTATTATTACTATCACTTTTATTACACTTATTATTATTATTATTATTATTATTAATATTTTAATTGTAAAAAATTCCTCATCAAAGTGTTTTGTGATGGGGCCAGACATCCAATGTAATTAAGGATCAAATCCTAATTTCTCATATTAATCCCTGATTTATATGGGTGAGACAATTTCATGGTTCAATATATGGTTTAAGGTTTCTTTAATTTTTATGGGACCATGATTAATGAGAACTAGATGGATGTGAATGTACAACTTCGTTGGGAAGATGAAAAATAAAAAAGTGTTAGATGCTTGGTATATAGGTGGCATATGTTATTGCACCCCAAAGAATCACAAATAAATTTACTATATAATTCATCAAACAAAAAGTCTTTGAAAAACAAAAAACTTATAATTATAGAAGATAGTTATAATCGAGCTGTTAGACATAATTTTTCTTCTTCTGTGTTTTGAATTTTGAAAAACTAACATTCATGGTTGTGATTAGTAAGATATTTAGAGTCTCAAAGGATCAACATACATATTTAGTGAATTGTAACTTGACCCTTATGACTAGTAATGTACCCTTATGAATATTAATATGACTCTTATGTTGAGTAACTTCACCCATATAAGTAGAAATAAAATTTAGGCACCTTATAAATGGGATTGAATATTTTAAAAATTAATAGTGAAGTATTGATATTTCTTAGAGTAATAAATATTTAATTATAATTTTAAATTAATAAATTCATTTTAAATTAAATTAATTTCCAAAAAATTTATTCCTAAATAATTATTTATTTGTCCTATGATTTTATGATAATTTTATGAGACCTCATTTAATTATTGAAAGTATTATAAAATCAGTTTTAAATTTAAATTCTGTATTTTTCAAGTAAATAATGATTTTATATAAAAATTAAATTTCACATATTTATAAAATTATTTTTTAAAATGGAGTATATTTTTTAATTATACACATCGAAAAATAGTTATGGTGATGTTTTTGGATTCTTCTAAAATACTCGAATTTTTAGTCAATAGTAAAACATGATAATTAACAATAAATGCTAAACACATGATTTTTTGTGTCGTAGGTCACGTATTGATGATTTAATAATAGATTTTTTGAACTTAGATTAAATTATTACTATTTTTTTCTACAATAATAAACATTATTTCTTACCTTGATCAAAATAACAATGAATAAGATATTCAAAAATCACCCCTCTCCTCCACTATAAAAGCCACCCCTCACCCCCTCTTCCCCTCACACCTCTAAGCCTTGAAGCCTCTCTAAGTTATTCCCAAATACTCTAACCTATCTTATCCCCACTTTTATTATCTCTTTGTCTTTCCAAAATACCAAAATCCCTTCCCTTCTGGAGGTTCTCAAGGAGGATGTTTCAAGAGCAAAACCCTATTCCTTTTTCATTTAATTTCACTTCATTTTATTTTATTTTATTATTCTATCCTCAAATCCTATGTCAAAATGATCATAATAACTACTTTATAATTTTTATACTATAATTATATCATTTCAATGTAATATCCATAATAAATCCCCTTTACCTCTCTCTCTCTTTTGTTATTTAAATGAAATCATCATCTAGGAAGTGCCGATTTACATCATTCATGGGAGACAAAGTATCATTCTTCAATTTTACCTTTAAGGGTATTTATTAAACCATTTTAATGGCTGAAAAAAATTGTGAAATTAATATTACAACTTATTTTATGTTTTGGATGTAACATATTTACATAATACGAAGTGATATTACAAAATGAGTTCGTTATGATCAATAACTGCCATAATAATCTAAACGATAATCATTAAATGTATTATATAATCATTTATCATCATAATATATAAAACATTATATATATATATATATAACCATTTAAACTTATTTATTCTTATTAATGACATTAATTTTAAATTTTTTAGAATTATACCAATTTTAAATGAACTCCATTACATATAATGAAGCAAACTGATCATGAAATCAAGCAAAAGAACAATTAAGAATGACAAATTTTAATCATATAACTTATAAATAAGGTAATAAATAAACTTAAAAAAATTATAATTCATCAAATATATGTATATAAGGTTCTTAATTAGTTATTTAGTTCATTTAATTTTATTATCAATGATGTGAAGTTCCAGTGCAGAACACGTTCAGACATAAGGTAAGGGTTTTTTATCCGAACTTCCATTTTCTTTTAGGATAATATTATTCTCTACAAACTTAAATTAAATAATAAATTATTCTTATGTACTCCCCATAAATGCTTTCTGAATGTTTTATATGTTTGTACCAAACATAATCCTTCTTACTTTTATGGATAGTTAAATTTTTTAAAATGATCTTTTAAAAATTCTTCCTGATAAACAATCCAGTTTCAAAGGAACTACTCAAACTCATACCTATTTTCAAATGAACTATATAATATGTTCTTATCCATAATTATTTTAATAAAGTCTCTCATTTTATTATGAAAAAAAAACATTAATTCACTTCTTGTTTTATGCAATGATTTTTCCAAATGAACTATTCTTTTCAAAGTAAAAGAGTATTTATCTCAAGAATTACTCGATGATTTAATTTGGGTATTTCCATATATTTAAACACTATTTTTTATTATTATGTTTAATTGGGATTAATATTTTATGATATCATATACCATATTTTATTTAATTTTTTAGGATTATATTTACTGTGGATATGCTATCTTGATAGCATTTACCATATTACTCCTAATTTTTAGTGTTTTTGTTTAATGATTGGGGAATGTTAATTACATTTCATATGTTTGTTTCTATATGAATGTATATGTTGTTTATGTTTATCCACATTCATATTAGGAATTAATTATACTTATTATGTGATGGTTGGGGCCTGCTATATCCCCTCGATGCATTGGTAGGTCACATAAACAAGCCTAGGTTTTTAGCCATTATGTATTATGTCTTCGTCGAGGCCTTGATAGTATGATTATGATGTCTGGAATTATGAACTGCCTCATTATGAAACTAGATATTGATAGTCCATGTGATTATTCTACTATTATAATATCCATGGCTGTGTTTCATGGCAATATTTATTAATTTTTTATTCCTTCCATATTAGGCCCAAATTTATTTTTAAAAGAATGTGTTTTTAGTTATTCATCATGAATAGTGTTTATGTTTATGATTACATCCACTGTATTATTTACCCTTATTATGAATCTTGACTCACACATTTATTCTGTTTAATATTTTCCCAGGATGTGAAGAAGTGTATTATCAATGACTTTCATGGATAATATATGAGTTACAAGAGTAAATAATTCATTATCCATATTGTTTTTCATTTCAAGTTTTAATACGATACATATGTATGTATCTAGTCTTCAAAAACTAAAAATGTATTCAATACTTTGGGATAACACATTATTAAAATCATGCCAATGTAAAAAAATAATGAATTGGCTCTGAGAAACTAGGTTTGGGGAGTTATAATTGGTATCAGAGGAAGTTTAGTAGAAAACATGGAAACTGGATATAGAAAATGTATATTAGGGAACAAATCCCTAAGGTAGACTTTGAGGATAATAATATAAGAACATACTATAATTTTGGTAAGGAAGAGATTATGTGGATATTCCAAGAAATAAATCCAAGTCTGGATACTAAAATTTGAGGTGGTTTTGGTATAGATGTACCTGGGAGTAGAAAATCCAACAATGTTTTTGAGGCTTGGCTCAGGATAACCTATTATACAACAATGGGCATTACTGCACATCTTGTTTGACACTCATGGGGGATATGCTTAGGATAATTCACATTTTCTTTATAATTCATTATGAAGGATTTAAAATTAATTTTTTCCTCAAAGAAACCATGTTTAAGAATATTATATTATCTATGCATAGGATTTAAATTTATGTTAAGTACTTTTCTAGTTGAGATTATACATTGTGAATCATAACCTAATCAAATTTATGCCATTACTTAGAAAAGTTTCCTAGTAAAATGAATGTAAAATTCATGAATGTTTGTATCCCATGTAGGGATTGGCCTCTTATGTAGGATAATGATTTTGTGACTGGTAATGAGAAACTTATAACAATACTTGGATAACTGACTCACGTTATGAACAAGAACCTTACCTGTATGGATAATCCTGATCTAAAATATGGAGTAGTGATGTTATACTACTTTATGCAACAACATTCTCTATCATTTAATGGGAAAATAATTCCATTGGTAGTAGAGCAGTGTATATGTTCCATAGAAATGATATTTCTCACTTTGGGAAGTAACGAATGGGGGAATGTTTTCATGAAAATTTATTATCTATCAATAGATGTTGATCAATGGATGACTTTGAATCAAAACAATAAATAAGATGAAGAGATTGAAAATATGGAATGGATGGATTTTGAAGAAATATTATTGGAAAAATACTTTCCTCATGAACAGTGAGTAGATATAGAAAGCCAGTTTCTGAATCTGTGGAAACAAATAAGACGAGAATGTTGAAAATTATGAAGCTAAATTCACAAGGTTATAAAGGCAGACATGAACTACATACATAACCCAAAAAGTCATATTTATTGGTCCTTTAATGGTTTAAAACCATTCCTCTAAAGGGAACTAGTCTCCCACAGTTTCTCATCATACGAAGATATAGTATCATGTGTTATCAAGAGTTAAAAATAATTCTCTATGTTTTATGACTTTAAAAAAATCAAGATAAAAATAGAGTTGTTGAACACTCTAGAAAGTAAATATGGAAAATGGGAATAATGGATGATTTTATTTTCCATTCTGCGATAATTATGGTAAGAACACCCTATTACTTTCTTGAAGGGTATGGGTGTTTTTTACAAGTGTGGAGGATAAGGCCACCAATATTATCATTGTATAGGAAGGAAATAATCTACCAATGTTCAATTCTACAATTGTAATGATATGGAATATTATTCAAATGATTATCTAATGTGTCAAGGAAACATTCCTCAGAGAAGGCCAAGGGAGCAAGGTCAAGTTTATGTGATCACAACTAATGGGGTTGAAGTTCTTAATGATGTGGGGGATGTACTTTAATAATTTACTAAAACATGGAAAATGATTTATTTGACTCTAGATCATCACATTCTTTTTTGTATTCCCAGTTTGACAACAAAATTAGACATTTCCAATTTGATTTAATAAAGGAATTATCAGTAAAAAATCATAAAGAAGGTATCATTGCAATAAATATGTGTCAATGAGTCCCCCATATGACACAAAAATATAATTTAGTTTCTGACCTTATCATAATACCCACGATTAACATTGATATAATTCTTGGTAAGAATTTGATTTTAAACTACAAAGAGAGAATATATTACAAGAAGAAATTGGTTAAAATTTTAGAGAATTGTGTAGTATCTATTATCTTTATATTAGAAACCTCATCATTTTATTCTTTTCTAGATCCACCACCATTAGTTATACTGAATGAAATTATTGGGGAGGATAAGAGCATAATATATATTGGTTAGGAAAGAAATATTAAAATTTGGGATGTACCTTTTATGAAAGTATACATTGATTTCTTTCCAAATGATTTACCTTGATATCCTCAAGAGCTGGAAGTTGAGTTCACTATTGATTTAATTAATAGTTCAAAACCTATGACTCATTATAGAGTTTTCACTATAGAGTTATTAGAACTGATGAAAAAACTATACGAATTGAGTGATGAATTATTTGTCTTCCCTAGGGTTTCTCCATGGGGAAACACTATTATTTTTATCAAGAAAAAGGATGGATCTATTGGGTTGCGCATTGACTATAGGGAGATCAATTCTATTAACATAAAGAACAAGAATTTTCATCCTCAAAATGATGATTTATTTGAATAACTTCACGGAGCCCAATATTTTTCAAAGATTGACCTTTGATCTAGATATCATCAGCTATGTGTGTGGAAAAATATATTCCAAAAATAGAATTTTGAACCAGGTATGGGCATTATAATTTTACAGTAATGCCTTTTGGATTGAGTAATGCACCATCTATTTTCAGGGATCAAATGAATATATTTTTGAAATAATATCTTGATTACTTTGTTATGGTATTTATTAGTGATATCTTAGTATAATCCAAAATCTAATAAGATCATGATAATCACCTGCACATTATTCTGAATACTCTTAGAAGAAATGATTTATATGGTATGTTTAGCAAGTTTGAATTATGGATTCAATATGTTACATTTAGTGGTTATATTGTCTCTAAGGATGTAATTTTAGTGGATCTTGTGAAGACAAAGGCAGTTAAATAATTTCTTAGACTAATTAACATTACCGAGGTACATTGTTTTTTTAGTTTAGAAGGTTATTATTTATTTATTTTTTATAACTTCACACTATTAGCCAACCCGTTAACCAAGCATACTTGTAAAATGGTTAATTTTGTATGGACAAAAGGATGTGGAGAATTTTTTGATGAATTAAATAGGTGACTAGTGAAATCTTTGATCCAAAATCTACCATTTGGGAATGTTGGATTTGTTATCTATAGTGATGCATCAAAGAAAGAAATCAGGTGTGTCCTTATGTATAATTATACATTTATTTACAATTCAACAAGGTAGTTAAAAATTCATGAAAATAACTATCCTGTTTATGATATTTAGTTAGAATCTGTGATATTTTTTCTAAAGATACAGAGACAATATCTCTATAGAGAAATATATGAGATATATATAGATCACAAGAGCTTAAAATATATCTTCTCCCAAAAATAACTCAATATGAGGCAAAGGTGATGGATCAGGCTACATAAGGATTATAATTATTCTATGAAATACAACCCATGAATGAAAAATAAGGTAACTAATGCATTAAGTAGGAAGGATCATGGAATTTTAAAAAAATTAGAACTGACAAGGAGCTTATGTACATTAATACAGTGAGGAAGGATATCGTAATTATTGAAGAAAGTGAAAATTTTCTAATTTTTCAATTGGTTTCCCACCCATAATTATTGTATATAATTGAATGTTCTCAGTTTGATAATGAGAATCTTCAAATTAAATTTAAATCTGTAAATGATGGGATGTTGGATGACTTCATGTGTGAGGATGGAATTATAAAATTTGGGAGGAGGTTATGTGTTCCCTATATCCCTGAGCTAAAAAGAGAGTTATTGGATGATTCCCATAGTTCGAATTTATCTATACAACCTGGTAGCACTAAGATGTATAGATATTTGAAGGAACATTTTTTATGGGGAAACATGAACTAGGAAATTGATGATTATGTATCAAGATGTTTAGTATGTGAAGAAGTGAAGTATGAAAGAAAATATCCAAGAGAAGTCATGAAACCTCTTACTATTCCTATATGAAAATGGGATGACATCACTATGGATTCTTTTCATTATATTACCAAAACTCCATGGAAGAGTGATGAAATATGGATTATTGTTGATTGAGTTATCAAATATGCACATTTCCTCACTAAAAGGTAGGATTTTCCACTAGATCACCTTACACTACTATATATTAATGAAGTTGTGAGACTTCATGAAGCACCTATCTCAATTACATCTGATCATTATCCATTATTTCCATCAAAATTAAGGAAATTTATTCAGAAAGATTGGGATACTAAGCTTTTACTGGGTACTGCTTATCATCCTCAAACTAACGGGAAATTATAAAGGATGATCCAAACATTATAAGACTTGTTGAGAGCGTGCTAACTTGATTTTCAAGGAATTTGGGATCAATATTTTCCCTTGGGTGAGTTTTACCACAATAATAGTTTCTATTAAAGTATTCAAATGGAATTATTTTTTACACTAACATGTTGGGTTGTAGTTGGTGAATGAAAGCTCGTACGCCTAGAGCTTGTAGAGGAAACAACATCAAAGGTTAATATTATTCAAACCCATATTAAAGGAGATCAAACCCGAAAAAGATATATTTTAATAATAGAGGGAAGGATTTATAATTTCACATAGGAGATCATGTTTTCTTGAAAGTACCGACATGGAAGAGTGTTATAAGATTTGGGAAGAAAGGAAAATTAAACCCTGTGTAAATTAGACCTTTTCAAATTATGGAGAGAATTAGAGCTATGGATTATCGTTTGGAAATTCCTCCTAGACTTTTTTAAGTACACAATCTGTTCGACATCTCATTATTAACAAATAACATGCCAATAACAACACATGTACTCACTTCTGAATGTATATAATTGGAACCTAACTTATATTATTGAGACTAGCATATCCAAATTCTAGACACTAAGGTTCAGGTTTTGAGAAATCGGATGAATCGGCTGGTAAAGTTACTTTGTAAAAATCATAAAATTGAAGATGCGATAGGGGAGCCTGAAGAGAGTTTGGTGAAAAACTACCCAAATCTTTTATAAGGTAACATTGTAATAATTTTGAGGATAATGTTTTTTTAAGGGGGGATGAATGTAGCAACCCAAGGAATCAAAAATAAATTTAACATAGAATGCATGAAACACTGAGTCTATGTGAAACAAGAACTTTATTATTATATTATATAGTTATAACCTAGATGTTAGACATATTTTTTCTTCTTTTGTGCTTTAAATTTCGAAAAATGAACATACATGGTTGCAATTAGTAATATATTTACCACCTGATAGGATCAACATATATTTTTGGTGAATAGTAACTTGAACCTTAGGAATAATAATTTCTTTATAGATAGTAATATGACCCTTATGAAGAGTATCCTCACCCATTTAAGTAGAAATAATCTTTAGGCACCTGATAAATGAGAGTGAATATTTAAAAAATTAATAATTAAGTGTTGAAATTTTTGTGAGTATTAAATATTTAGTTAAAATTTAATATTAATACATTTATTTTTAATAAACTTTATTTTTAAATCCTTTATTCATAAATAAATATTTTTTTCTCCCGTTATTTTTTGATAATTTTATGAGACCTCGGTTAATTTTTGAAATTCTTATAAAATCATTTTAAAATTTAAAATCTGTATTTTTCAAATAAATAATGATTTTATTTAAAAATTAAATTTCACATATTAATAAAATTATTTTGATAAAATGGATTCCATTTTTTAATTCTACATATTTAAAAATGTCTTTACATAATTTTTGAGATTTTTCTAAAATACATGAATTTTTAGTGAATAGTATAATATGATAATTAAAGATAAATGCTAAATACATGATTTATTGAGACGTAGGTGATGTATGGATTTTGTAAGAAGACTTACTTCCAACATGCATGAAGGTATTACTATTTTTGGTCATAATAATCACCACTATTTATTTTTTTGAGAAAAATAATAAAATAATGAAGTAGATATTCAAAAATCACCCATCTACTCCATTATAAAAGATACCCCTCACACCCTCTTCTACTCAATCCTCTAATCCTTGAAGCATATAAACGTTCTACCCAAATACTCTTCCCAATAATATCCCCAAATTTAGGATATCTTGGTTTCTTCAAAAGGCCAAATTCCTTTCCCTTAAGGAGGTTCTAAAGGAGGATATATCACGAGCTAAATTCCCTTCCTTTTTCATTTAATTTCACTTCATTTTAATATATTCTATTATTATATCCTCACCTCCTATGTCCAAATGATCGTGATAACACCTGTATCATTTATATAATATAAATATATCATTTTAATGGAAGAAACATCATCAATATCCTTACTCTCTCTCTTTCTTTTTAAAATGATATCATAGTTTAGGAAGTGCCGATTTACAACCTTTTTGGATGATGAAGTTTCATTCTTCAATTTCTCCATCAAGGTTGTTCGTTAAAATATTATAATCATTGAAAAAGATTTTAAAATTAATATTTTTTATTTTTTATTATTATGGATGTAATGTATTTACAAAATTACAAGTGATAATACAAAATGAGTTCATTATGATCAATAACTGCCATAATAATCTAAAAGATTATCACTAAATGTATTATATAATGATTAATCCTCATAATATATAAAAAATGATATATATAAAGATTTAAACTTTTTTATTCTCATTAAAAACATTCAATTCTAATTCTGGGGAATTATATGAATTTTAAATGATCTTCATTACTTATAATCAATAGAATTGATCATGAAATCAAGAAAACGAACACTATGGAACAAAATAATTCAATAAAATAACATATCAATAAGGATATAAATGAACATAATAAAACTATAATTAATAAAATATATGTAGGTAAGTTTATTAATAAATTAAATAAGTTATTTAGTTTGATTATCCAAGATGTTAAGGTCAAGTGCAGAACACGTTCGAACATAAGGTAAGTGTTTTCAACCCAAACCTCCATTTTCTTTTAGGTTACTCTTATTCAATACATACCAAAATGATACTACTAATTATTCTTTTATACTCCTCATTAATTCTTTTTTAATTTATATATATGTGTATGAAATAGAATCCTTCTTTCTTTTATGGGGAGTTACATGTTTTAAACGGATCTTTCAAAAATTCTTCTTGATAAACAAGCTTGTTTCAAAGGAACTACTCGAATTCGTACATATTTTCAAATGAAATATATAATATGTTTTTATCCACCAATAGTTTTATAAAATCACTCTTTTTATTATGAAGAAACTACATTAATTCAATATAGTTTTATGAAAATAATTCTCCAAAAGAACATTTTTTTCAAAATAAGAGAGTATTTATCACAAGAATAACTCGATGATTTACCACAATCCATAGTTTTGTATTTTCAAATGAAACTTTTAAGGGGAAGTGTGAACCTGAATACAACCAAATGATCCCACATATTCCACACACACAAAGAGACCAAAACAAACACATTCAAAGACCACTGTTCAGAATTCAGAATTCAAAAAAACAAACACCACCACCATTCATCACCTCGACCCTTGAGTCAAATGCCCTCCAAGATCCATGACCCATCAACCATCACCCTTCACCCAAGAAAACCACCCTCAAACACCTCTCCACCATCAAACACCTCGCTACCATCATCACCTCTTTTGATTCAATCGCATCAACACCAAACACCTTCACCATCTCACTGGAGCTGAACACAACCATGTTGTCGATGGTCGAAACATTTTCACTTCCCTCCTCCCGATGTTACCCATCTAGACTCGGAGCCCAAAAACCCTTGAAGTCCACCACACTTCTCCACCTCGAAGAGAATGGTGGAATCTGAATCCAGAGAAGACAACAGAGCAGGAAAAACAAAGAAGCGGAAGAGAATGGAACTACCAGAGACCATCAAAGACCATCAACCCACTGTAAACTTTTTTCTTCGTTTGCCACACATTACCGCACCAGAAACACAGAACACCAAAACAAAAAACACAAACTTCACCGAACTAGCATCAAACACCAATTTAAGCCACACCTAGAGCACTAACAAATATTGACACTCACATCCAAAAGCCTTAAAGAACCACCACTCCAGGTCCGACTTGGAAAGGTGCAGGGGGAATGTGAGGCCAGAGAAGATATTTGAGTGATGGTGGACTCTGAATAACCAGTATCAACGAAGCAGTAAAAAACCAGTAGCAGATTGAACAAAAAACAAGATGAATCTGGTAGCGCCAGGAAAGTAGTCGATCGATAATCCTCATAAACCAAAGCCACATCGTTACCACTTCTCCTACTCTAACCAGGATAGGCTTAGAGGAACTTGAGGCTAGAGAGGGGATTTAGCAGTCGAGGGCTCCCACAGGAGGCATCCTTCGATGATAAGACCAAAAGAAATGCATAACAAAATCCACAGCATCGAGCACCAAAATAGAGAGAGAGAAAAACTTGAGAATAAGGAACTGCTGCAAAGGAGGAGAATAAAAATCCATCACCACTGGGGAGTGATTCAGAAACCCTAAGAGGGAAGACGATAGGGGAGAGGGGATCCCGGCGATTCGGGAGCCATTATTTCACCTCTAAGTAGATGATTTTATATGAGTATTTTCATATATTAAAACAATATTTTTTATTATAATTTTTAATTTTGATTAATATTTTATGACATCATATACCATATTTTGTTAAATGTTTTAAGATTAGTTATATTGTGGATGTGCTATCAAGATACCATTCACCATATTACACTGAATTGTTAGTGTTTATGTTTAATGATTGGGGAAAGTTAATTACATTTCATATATTAGTTTAAATATAAATGTATATGTTTTTTATGTTTATATTTATTCATATGAGTATTTAATTGGATTTATTATGTGATGGGTGGGGCCCATAATATCCCCTCAAATCATTGGTAGGTCTCATTAGACAAACTAGCATGGGGTTTTACCAAATATATATGGTGTCTTGGCCAAGGCCTTGATGTTTTGATTATGATGTCTGGAATTATGCATTTCCTCATTAAGAAAAGTGAGATTTATGGTCCATGTGATTAATTGACTAGTATAATATCCATGGTTATTCTTTATGGAATTATTTAATCAGTTTTTATTCTTTCTATATTATGCTCAAGTTTATTTTTAAAGGCTTGTGTTTTTAGTTATTCATCATGACAAGTGTTTATGTTTATGATTACATCCTCTCTTTTATTTACCATTACTAAGCATCTGATATTGCCCCTTTCTTATTTTTTATATTTCACCAGGACGTGATGAACTGTATTATGATTTACTTGTAGGGATAATCTAGGAGTGATGGAAGCTATTAATGGATCCTTTATATTTTATTTCATTTCATGTTGTATTGTTGAACTTATGTATGTATTTGGTCTTCAAAAAATATTAAACTATTCATCCTTTCAGGATATGAAATTCTTGTAATCATTATAGTGTAATAAAATAATGTGTTGGCTCCTAGAAACTGGGGTCAAGGTATCTCCATACCATGCCACCTCCACTAACCAAAATTTTGGTATCACAAATATCCACCACCTCTAATACGTGCATTTCCCTTACCTGTATTAATATAAAAAAGGTCCACATACACCCATTAGGTGTATATATAATATGAAAAAAGAAACATCCTAATAGGATCCCTCTAAGTGTTACATGAATGTATTTTGTTAGAAAAATCCATCAATATTAGTTGGAAAATAGATAAAATAAAATAATTCTTTGAGCACTTTGAAAAAAAAACACAATCTTCCAAATTATTTTATTAATTGATCATGTCAATAAAGCTGTAAATTAAAAAATTTCCAATGTATAAAATATGGTATGATCCCTGAAGTTACTTTGGTAAAGTATTCATAATATTCTCATCATATACAGTCAACCGCCATGTGTTCATAGTTAACGAGAGTTCCACCATAGAAAAAAATATAACTTCATGAGTTTGGAAAACACACTCAACTAGTGGAATGAATCCCTATAAAACACATGTCCTAGGGTCCCTACCCAATCACCTGGGGTATCCCATGAAGTTTAACCAACTCAAATAATGATTATTCCAATATAATTCATCATATATTTTATAGAAACTTATATTATTCATTTAAATATTCTTTAAAATATATTTCAACTATCCTGGGTCCATGAAAGGTACAAAATATCACTTTATATTCAAATATTTACACACATCATTCATTTTTTACATTTAAATCATTTAATAAATAAAAATTTAATGTTCAAGCATATATGGTTCAACTAGTTAAACATGGTCAAAAAAATACCATAACCTGATGAAATAACTACTACATGAGGTGAGTCAACTTAATATGAGGATAAGGGGTCCCCAATAGATAAGATAGATCCCAAACCATCAACACCTCATCCTTTGAAATTAGATATCATGAACCCTAGGATTCCATATCCATGGGTGGGGAGAAAAAAATTGCATGGCCAAACCATGTGAGGGAGAAATGGGTTCAAAATGGGTGAAAATAAAAGGGTTAAAAGGATTAAATTTATTCGAGGAAATATGGGAATTTTATATTTTTAAAGAACAAGGGAGGGTACATGGTATGGCCACACTATGGAACCAATGATGTATATGGAACTATATTCTTCGAGGGAATCATCATGGTTTTGTCACGTGATTAAGGGAACCAAGCACTAACTAATTGGGATCCTTAGCACTTTACTATAGACCAATTCCTGATTTAGGTCACATTGTTAAAATTAACCATGAGCTAACAGTTCGACACTTAGTGTATCCCCAAATTTCTAAATTTCTTGAGACAAATACCTATAAATAAACCAAATAATAAAAAGAAATATGGAATGGAACCCATACTAGAAAATAAAATTTAGAGTGTGATATTTGTCCCAACTATATCACTTTATACCCCAATAATGTCAACCTAAATCTAGGAATAATAAAATATAAGGTCACTGATCCCTCAAGAATAATTCCCACTCTCAAGTTTCATGATTTTATCCCTCATGCTTCTATAAGACCCAAACCAACAGGATATCAATTCCACATATCATTTTATCCTAGGATTTGAAAATTTGTACTAGTGACTCTATCTTTGAGACATTCATATCCAATTTTATTTCTCCATGTTTAGTACATGATAGGGGTCTCGATGATAATTCTTAAGTTGAGAGATGTATAAAACTTCATGGATCATCAACTAAGGTGTTGATTTTTTCTAGTAAAAAACCTTCTCAATTCTCCCAGTGATCTCAAAAGTCCCCAGTAACCTTGGGGAAATATTCCCCTACTTACCCAACCATCAGTGGACTAATCATGGTGATACTTTCATAAACACATGTTCACTAACCAAAGACTCCAATGGATAATGCTAATAATAAGTATAATATTTATAATATCCTTGGTATATTTCCATTTTCTACTAGATATACTGTATTTTCCAGCTTAACTCTTGTACTAGCATCATTCTTATATAGGAGGTTTCACTAACCTAAGTCCAACATGGAGGGGAGTGTTTGAGAAAACCATTTAAATATTCAAATGTAATCATTTGAATGTAATACAAGTAGCTATTTTTTTATGACAAGTCAACCAATAAAAATGTGTAATACCACAAACCACTAGAATATAAGTTGTAGGAAAAGTGGATAGCCTCTAAATTTGAATTAATTACAATTTTTCTCATTTGTATAGGGATGTTAGTTCATACTTAATTTTATTTGAGATCCCATGGAATCTTAGAGGACCTTCTAGAATTGAGAAGTTAATCAAGGATCACTTTCAATGTAATGGTTGAAGGTACACAATTTTAATCTAATAATAATATATATATATATATATATTTATACCTTCATGGTATCCTTCATTGTTATGATATCTCTGACCATAATGAAATGGGATGATTTAATCAACCTATCAACAACAAATGAGATAGAATTCCTCCCCCCAGGGGTATGAGGCAATTAGATAAAAAATAAATTGGTATCTCTTACCATTTATAGATAGGTATAGGGTGGGTATAAATAAAATAAAATATCTTCTCATGTTTATATTTAACATAATGATAGGTGAAGCATTGAACCCCAAAATTTTCAATATCCTGCCTTATACTTAGTCACTAGTACTAATGCTTCATATTGTAGTACTCTTAGTGGAACCAGGATAGAGAGGCCACTAAGATCTCTAGTAGACATCCATCACTACCTTTCACACATATTTGAAACCACATACCAGTTCCTAAAGCAAATAAGTTACTCTATAGTGAGATACCACTCATTGGTAGTATCTCTACTATATATAGCACCTATGATACACATATATTTTTCATATAGTAGTTTTCATGAGTTTTAAGTTCAAGGAAGGAAGGATTCAATCTCACATTAGAAAGGAACAAGTTCTCTTTATACACATTTATTTCTAGGTAAAACTCTAGAAACATTCTCATGAGGTTCCATTCCTCACTGGGTTCTCCCAAATTTTGGGATAAAATTTCCCCATTAAGAGTGTTAGTGACAATATTCCCATACTTGTCAAATATCCAAGATCGATATAAAATTTCTAATGATACTCCAACAATATCCTCTTCTTTAGGTTTAAATATATTTAATGGAAGATATGGAACAATATTTTATGATCATTGTATACTATAAACTTATCACCAAATAGGTAATGTCTCCAACACTTGAGCACATACAAAACATCTACTAATTCAAGGTCATGGGTGGGATAATTTATATCATGTGGCTAGAGTTATAACAATACATAATCTACCACATTACCACCCTGGTTGATTATGCATCCCAACCCCATAAATTTTCCATCATAAAACACCACATATCCCAAGTTAGACTTTTATATGATGAAGATAGGGTTCGATTTCAACCATCTCTTCATCTCTTTAAATTAGGCTTGACATTCTAGTTCCCATAAGAACCCCACTTCCTTATAAGTGATGGTTATCAATGGATGTAAAAACCTAGATAAATCCATAATAAATTATTTCTATTGTCCAACTAATTCTAAGAATCCTCATATCATGAAGATATTATTTGTCTCCTCCCAATACAAAAGGACTCAATCTTTCATTGGATCCACCAATATGAACTTTTTGGACACCACCTAACCCAATACTTAACTTAATAGATCCAAAATCTATATTTATATATTTAAGAAAAAAATTATGATCTATAATAATCCTCATGGAAATATTAAAACGTCACTCATTACCATCTTCAGTCTTATAATATACTGAAATATCACCCCCAAACGCCATGAAAAAGGATTAAATGTGTCAGTGTAATATCTGGTTCATAAAATCCATAAATATTACTATATAATTATTCAATCCAAAAGGTATCACAAGATACTCATAATAGAAATATCTACTTTGGAAGGAATACTTTTAATATCTGATTCTATTTCCCAATTTTGATGATAACCCAAACAATGATCAATTTTTTAGAGACACCTCACCCATTTCAACTCATAAAACAAATATTCAATGAGGTTAAATGGATACTTATTCTTGATAATGATCGGGTTTATATTACTATAATCAATAAATATAATGAGTGAATCATATGCCTATTTTGGAGAAAACACTAAGGTATTCCACAAAGACACATTAGGGTGAATAAATCCCATTTCCTCTAAATGATATAGATGGATTTTCAATTAGTTAAATCCACCTAGTGAAATCAATTATCTATACTAAAGTAGGCTTCTTCCTACCCTATGTGTCACACTCTCCTTCCTCCATGTAACTCTCAAAATTTTTTCCCCCGACTATTCCAACATTCATCGCACGACACTGTCAGCTACCCCCACGCGCGCTCTCTTTTGGCTCCCTCTAGAATAGGGTTTCACGTCTACCACTATTCATCGACACTCCGGACCTACACATTTTTCCGCTCTTCATTCACACCTCCTTCGACAACATATGCTCTTCCCAGTCTCATGCTCTTCCCTCTTGCAAATCAATTTAGGGTTTCCAGCTATCGGGTTGCTTCGTCACATATCTACAACACAGTATTCCAATTCCAGTCACAACTCCCGCGACGGTATTCAGTGTCCGGTGACGTGTGTACTGTTACCTCCATATAAGGGTTTCTTCCTACCTAGTGTCTTCGATGGAGTTCTACTTAACATTACTCATCCACTTATCTTGGTCGTCGGTATTGCACTGTCCAGGTTTGGTTTCTCTCAATCCGAGCTCTCATCGATGAATATATGCACATATTTCTCCATTCTACCATATGATGTTTGAATGAAAAATTCCAGTAATTTATTTCGCCTCTATTTGGTCTAATTTCTCACATCAATATGAAACTGCAATCCATGTATGCATCCAATAACTATACACTGCTTATCTATGGGTACATTTTACTACATGACTATAGATATTCCTCCATTATTCCAAATTTCCATCCAACTCTTTCATATGTCTATTTTAGATATGTTAGACAGATGTTTCTATTTATTTGATGTTGCTATAACTTTGATATAAGAGTCGATCAGTGAAATAACTATGCAGTGCTTATCTATGAGTACCTTTTCTAGCATTATGTGACATTCAAATTGAATATTTGAATATTTGAATTTATATTTTCTTTGTATTCTTTATATGTTTCTTTGAGTTTGGTATAAGTGTCTTTCATTACAATAACAGTGTAACTGTGGATCACTATAATTCAAACATGAATTCTCTGTCAATTGTCTTATCAGTATATTAAAAATTGAATCTACATACAAAAAACATCTTTTGGTTGCATTTTAAAACATATAATTCAACATAAAGACAACAAAACAAAGATGCAGACACCGTCAGCATCGAGAGATGCAAGGTTTCAAAGGAGACTTCATATGAGAGAATGAAAAATCAGTACATCATTATTTTATTTACTTTAAACCATTCCATAAACTTACTTACTCATTTATAGGTTCCTAACTTCATCGGAAAATCACCCATGGAGAGCCATCAACTATGTTCTACTGCAACATTTGATTCATAGCAACTGAATTCTAGTTTGATTAGAGGGGAACGCATACCACATTCACCTATACCTACCAAAGGTAAGTATATTTTCATTTTACCAACATTTTTAGATACAGTTAATATATTATTTGTAAATAATATAATCTAATTTACTCAAGCTGCATTTTAATTGACAGTGGCTCTAGATTTAGGATCCTCTATGCCAATTAGTGTTAGAAAAAACATTAGAAAATGTTATAGTAACAGTATTAACTTTAAGTATCTGAGCTTTTCAATCTTAATTTATATCTAATCATTACAACTGTGTTCATGTACTGTCTATTCACCAAAGGAGGATCATGCATCTCAATTTTACCTTTATCTTCAAATGGTGATTCATATTACTCTGTCAAAGAACAGTGACTGAATTTTTTTATTTTACTTTGTCGTAACATTGTATAGTTTTTCAACTATTAAATATCATTGAAACCTCATCATGGTTGTGGATTTTCATCAACAAGACATGCGCCTAATAGCAAGAGAAAAAATATATCATCAACTAATCAGGAAAATTATGACCCCTCTGGTAAGTACTCCATCATTGTATAGTTCTGAAAAACACACACGTATTCTCTCATATGTATTTAACATTTAAACTAAATTTGCATTACTCTTTCTACGTGTAATGACTGAGTGAAATATACCCACTTACCCTTCATGTGACTCATTATCAGAGTAAGCACAAATCATGCCTCCAAATGATTTTGAATTGTCACATTGTGTAATTTTTTGAATACTATTTTAAAACAGATATTGTTTCCCTTCTTCAACTACTGGTAATGAAGCTTATTTTTCTAGAACAAGTATGGTCTATATTCTAATAATTTTGTATTCTTCTTTTTTATCCATAGATATAAATCTACATTCTTTCAGTATTTCAATGTAATTTGAATTCATAATTAACACTAGCAAATATGTGTCATCAACATTGAGTTATGTCATTTCAGAAAGAGATGTAACAACTGGTGAAATCAATGCTAGAATTACTCATCGAAGAGACTATTTAGGTTTGCCTACTACATAATCATTTGTTACTTTACAAGTATTTCGTATAAAAATTCTGACAAATTAAATGAAAATACAGTTTTAGAAATATTAACACTTCTTCACGTTGCGGAAAATGCAGGTCAATGTATTATTTTTACCTTTTGCTAGAATTTTGTTCAAGTGATCACAGTTTTATGTAATTTATAATTACAAGTTTATTAACACCATTCATTTAACCATTACTCACCTGTAGAATAGTTGAATAGTGTAGATCCCTCTAATGTCTACCAATAATGTGGTTCTATCTTTTGGTTTGATGAGAGAAATATAAAATGCATCACCCAAGAAAACCCACTGTTTGGTATATGTTGCGCGCTAGGTAAAGTCTCTTTCAAATTACTACCGTCCTGTCCTCCGAACTTTAAAACATTAGTCTTCAATCAAAACTCTGTGGAGGCAAGAGAATTCTAGGAATATATGCATAAATACAATTATATGTTTTTATTCAAGTCAATGAGTGGTAAGGTTGACAGATCATTGAATAATGGAAGAGCTCCAACTATATTTAGATTTAATGGACAAAAATACCATCGCATAGGTAGTTTGTTTCCTCCTGAGAGACAACCACCAAGGTTTTTCCATCTATATGTTTATGATATTGAGAACAAGTCTCAAAACCGAATTCTGAATGTCAGGTAATATTTAACATGTAGTTTTACACATTTATGGGATAGTCATATTTTCAGTTCATTCGTAATTTAATTCGCTTTGTAGTTATGATGGAGAAAATTCAAACACGGTGGTCGATTATAATATTTTTGTCAACTTACAAAATATGATTCATGAAACAAATGTTTTAGCTCGTCATTTCAAAAGTGAAAAGGATGTTCTTGATCGTCAAGAACATGAAAACTTAAATTTGTGCCTTCTTAAGAGAAGAAAAACATATTCAACGAAATACAACTTGCCTACTTCTTCTGAGATTGCGATGCTTATTGTTGGTGACATTGAAGATCTCAATTGTGAAATAGATTTTATCATTCAATGCAGAAGTGGTGACTTGCAACGGATTGATGAGCATCATCCCTTGTACATTCCATTACAATATCCACTTATTTTCACAAATGGTCAAGATGGATATGTTAACCACATTTTTCATCGATCTAAATCTATGAGTACCTGTATAAAGGTTCAGAAAGTAACAATGCATGAATACTTCTCCTATCACTTGCAGTGTCGTTCGAGTGATACGTCAATATTACAACATCCAAGAAGACTGTTGCAACAATTTATTGTTGATGCTTATACACTGATAGAGTCTCAAAGATATCCTTTATTCTCTTCAATCAAAAACTCTTGAGGGTTGATTTATACAGTGGGATGCAAGTTGCTTTTCTTCGAGGTTACCGTGATGGGTATGCATGCGGGAAGTGAATCATTTTACCATCAACATTTAATGGTGGTCCCAGGTATAAGATTCAAAATTACCAAGATGAAATATCAATCTACAATTGGGCAAGATATCCCGATCTGTTTTTAACGTTTACACGCAATCCCCTTTGGCCTAAAATCAGTATATTCGTATCACGTAATAATCTTCTCCCCTCGGATTTTCTGCACATTGTATCCAGAATTTTCAATATTAAGGTTTACCAGTTAATGGAAGATTTATGAGAAAGATGTTTCTTTGTAAATTCAAGTGCATGTACCTACTGTAATACAAATTATTTTATGAGACATACTTTATCTTATTTAATGAATCTGATGTTGAACTGTGTCATTTATATCATTACATTCTATGCATTAGTTCATACAGTGGAATTTCAGAAACCTGGACTGCCTCATATACACATTTTACTATTTTTATGTAGAGAGAGGAAAATAGGTACTCCTTCCTACATTGACAAATGTGTTTCTGCTGAAATTCCAAATAAAGGTGACTTCCCAAAACATCATGAGGCTGTTAAGAAGTTTATGATGTATAGACCATGTGGAGATGAAAATCGTAGATCACATTATATGAAAAATGGAAAATGTACTAATTTTTTCCCAAAAAATTTGTTTAAATTACAACAGTTGATGATGATGGGTATGTTCAATACCGACAAACAAATGATTGAAATACGATTGTGAAAAATGGTGTCCCATTGGATAATTGGTTTGTTGTACCATATAATCCATTCTTTCTAATGAAGTATAAATCTCATTTGAATATTGAAGTCTGTAATCAATCTACTACCATCAAATATTTGTTCAGGTATATTAGCAAAGGTAATGATACTGTAACAACCACTTTGTATGAAACCAAAACTACAACACTGTCAGGAAATAATTTTGATGAGATTAAAATGTATGATGATTGTCGATACATCTCTCCTTGCAAGGCCTCATGGAGGATATTTTCCTATGATATCCACTATAGATATCCTCTGGTTGAAAGATTACATTTACATTTACCAGGCCAAAATTGTGTTACGTACACATAAACTGATCATATCGAGGATGTGCTGCATAAGGGTAACATTTTTCCATAAATGCTTACGGCATTGTTTGAGGCTAATGTTGCTTTCCAGGAAGGAAGATGTCTCACATTTTCAGAATTTCCAACTAGATTTGTATTCCACCAATGTGAAAAAATATGGTGTCCATGAAAGTAGCGGTTCAGTATTAGTAGACTATATTATGTGCCACCGACAACTGGAGAGCTATATTACCATCGATTAATGCTCACAAAGATCATAGGTGAAAATTACTTTGATAGTATTAAAACTGTGAACAACAATATTTATGGTACTTTTTGTGAAGCACGTTCTACATTGGGACTTCTTGATGATGATAGAGAATTTATTGAATCAATGATGGAGGTTTCAACTTGGACTACAGGCCGGTCTATGCGCAGACTTTTTGCCAACATTCTGTTCTCAAACAATATGTCTCACCCAGACATTGTGTGTCATGAAACATGGTAGCTCCTCAGTGAAGACATTCCCTATATGGAAAAAATAGGCTACAAATGCCAGGTATATGATTTCATAGTGATCAATATATATAATGTAACCTATGTAGTTACTAATTCAGTTTGTTTTTCTTCTTCAATTAATTCAAATTACTAATTAAATAAAAATATTTCATTATTCCATTTATATTTGTCACTCACAAATCATCAAAAATAGATGTATTCTTTGTTTGAAATATAGAACCTACTACATAGTAATGGTAGATCTCTTCATTCTTTTCCACCAATGCTAGTACCTGATTCTGAAATTGTCTCTCAACGAAATAAATTGGTAGAAAATAAACATAATCATGACAGAGAGGCTCTTCGGAAAGAGTATCTGACTTTGCAAAGTAAACATATTGATGAACAGAATGAGGTGATGACTACTATAATGTCATCATTAACTGCATCTACTGGAGGATTATTTTTCTTGCATGGTCATGGAGGCACAGGTAAAACTTATATTTGGAAAGTATTGACATCTTTACTACGGTCATAAGGTGATATTGTTCTCGTAGTTTCATCCAGTGGAATTGATTCATTACTGCTACCTGGTGGGTGAATAGTGCATTCCAAATTTCAAATACCGATATCTATTTCTGAAAAATCTATTTTCAATATTCATCAAGGTAGTGATATCGCAAATCTTCTATAGTTAACAAAGATTATTATTTGTGATGAGGCACCAATGATTCATAATAATTGTTTTGAAGAACTTGATTGTACTTTAAAAGATATCATGTCGGTAAAAACTGATAATGCTGCAAACTTTCCATTCGGTGGAATAACTATTGTGTTGGGTGGGGATTTCAGGAAAATAATACATGTCGTACCAGGTGGTAACAGAAATGAAATAGTTTCTTCAAGTATAGATTCTTCATACTTGTGGAAACATTGTCGTGTTTTAACACTGACAAGGAAATTGATATTTCTATCAAATTCTTCTTAAGTTTCAGACGAGGTTGTTGAATTTCCCAAATGGACTTTAGATATTGGTGAAGGTCACATTGCAGAACCAAATGATGGTGAAACCAAAATTCCAATTCCAGCCACATTTCTTCTTGCTGAGACTAAAGGTCATATTTCATAAATTGTTGAACATACTTATCCAAACTTATTTACTAACCATGATGATTTTAATTATCATAAAGACCATGCCATCTTAGCTCTAACTCGGGATATTGTCGATGAAGTAAATGCATACATTATGTCCCTCGTGTGTTCTTAAAGAAAAGATTATTTGAGCTCAGATTCAGTTTGTGGTGAAAGTTTTGATACTGATATGCCGAAAAAACATTTACACCTATGAAATATTAAATGGGATTAATGTATCAGGGATGGATTCCCATAAAATTACACTAAAAATTGGGGTTCATGTCATGTTGCTTTGAAATGTAGATCAGTCTGTTAGATTATCCAATGGTACTCACTTGATTGTTACCCACTTGGGTGACCATGTCATTAGAGCAAGAATTCTATGTGGATTTAATTCAAGATATCTTGCTTTCATTCCAAGATTAAATATGACACACTCAGACTTTCGATGGCCTTTAAAACTACAAAGAAGACAATATCCTTTGACTGTTTCTTATGATATGACTATTAACAAAATTCAAGGACAATCACTGTCTTCTATTGGGTTGTATCTTCGAAAACCTATGTTTTTTCATGGTCAATTATATGTGGCTCTATCTAGAGTCACATCACCATTAGGTTTGAAAATTATACTTGGTGATAGTGATCCCACATCTCGTGAATCAACACAAAATATTATCTAAAAAGAAATATTTCGTAGATTTTGATAGGTATATGTCAAATTATATGTTAAATTGTGAATGTTTGGTTCTTATCAGCTTATTTAAGTCTGATTTTATGAAACTCAATGTCTTTGATTATGATCTGTTCGTACAGAAATTAAAACAGTAGACTTTTGCAAATATGTCATTATCAAGTTCCCCTTTGAATGATATCACACCTGATACCGATGATATATTGAAGATACAAGTGAGTATTTTGAATTTTTGTTGCAACACATCATCCAGGTACTCCAATGATGTTGTCGCGATTGATATAAGTTTTTGAGATTTACAGGTGAATTCAAGATTTAATTATACTACATATTATCTTTATTCTATTTTATTTATCCTTTCATTTAAATTATACCACATATTTGTCAACTTTAATAAAACGTGTTTCAAAATTTGAGATTCTTAGATATTGATTTCTATAGAAAGAAAAGATACACTATACTATTACAGGGAGTCAAATTCTGTCCAAGTTCAAAAATATATTGCATGAAGGAATGCTCTATTTCATATAGAACTTGCAGATAGATACTAATCAAGGTACCTACTTAAGAACTGGACATGCATGTCGATTACTTTTCACATCAACAATGCATGTCCATCCATGTGATGCACCACTACCACATTTCTATTTGGATTTTACTTTCTTTGAATACATAATTCATAGAAGGATTCCAGAGAAACATTTAATAAGTAAATGTTAATTGACATTTCTTTAACAGTTTATGAATGTTTCTAAAGTATCTCTATTGTTCAATATATAATTCTATGGATTAGTTTCAAATTTTTTTAACTTCCAATTCACAACCATTTCTTCTTTTTGATCTATTTTAGAAATTATTGGATATTTACGTTGCTCACATCCTCTTGAAGCATTGGGTTATTCCAATTTCAAGATGCAAATTGTCTTACAGGATGATAGAATAGTCATTATATCCTTTCATTATCTTTGACCCACTTTTTATATTTAACATTTTGTGGGGCATATTTTTCTGAAGAGGGTTACAACTTAAATGCAGTTTATGGGGTGACTATGCTAATCAGATGTCATCTTACATGGAAGAAAATGTCAGTTCTTCAAATGTTATAATATTACAACTTTTCAAAGTTAAGAAATTGAATATTATTCTCTCTAATAACTCAATTCCATATTTCCATTTCGATTATTCAATGCTTTAAAAAGTTTTAAACCACTACTCCAACTGAATTCATTTTAAAATTACTTTTAGACTCTCTTATACTTACAACTTCCATTAATGCGATGAAAATAATTTTCAATCCTGATATTGAAGATGTTGAATCATTCAGAAAAAGGTGCTCTGGATACTTGATTTAATTGTGATTTTTGTATATGTTGTCCAATGTTTACTATATGATATATGTACATATTATGTTTGAAATTTGACTGGGATGCTTCAATAATCAAATGTACATTTATAATAGCATCGGAGTATCGAATTCCAGCACCAACAAACCCATATTATTCCTCTACACCATTTCTATATTGGAAAAATAAAAAAACCATTTCTGAAGTCAAGAATTTTTATCAGGTATACAGTATACGACAAATTTACAATTTACTTTATGCACTTCAAAAATCTGGCTACACCAGTATAGTACTGTACTATGTCATTATATACACTAATGTCAAATTTGGACAACCTACAAAGTTCTTGATTTCCGTGACCATAAAAAAATTCAAAAAACTCACAATTGGTTTATGATTCATGCAATTCTTGCTTGAAAAAAGTGCATAATTTTGACCGAAAAATTTGGTGCAACAATTGAAAGATATCTGTAACTTGCACCATTATCAGGTTCCTATTTATTATTCTTCTTAATAGTTTATTAATTATTTTATATATCAATAGTAATTAATTTTACTTATCCTAAATCCCTTTATAATCATATTTATAAATCAACAGATTTAGAGTGAAGCTGCTTGTGAGTGATTCCACAGACTCCCTATCAATTGTCCTATTTGATAAACAAGTAATGCAATTGCTGTGAAAAATTGCTTCAAAGCTACAAGATTATTTGATTCAGGTACTACTAGATAATTAACTATCAAGATTAAAAAATATGTTTGCTTCAATTTAACTAACATTTAGTATTTCTTCTTAAATAAAGCTGATGATGAGTACGGTTTTCCTACTGAATTGACTGTTTTCATATCAAAAGAGGTTCTCCTGTCAATTGAAGTGTCAAATTAGAATATTCAAAATCATCACCATTCAGCAGAACAAAACTCATACAAGGTAATATTCATTACCAACAACAAAAACTACATCACCAAGTTCAATGACAGCTTCACAGATATTCAGGTAGATTATACTATATATTACTATTTTCATTGAAATGGATAGATTGAAAATAGTTATTTGTGTTATTGATTTTATAAAACATCATCAAAGCAATGTTTGTACAAATATAAGTAGTGTTCATGAACATAGTTAGGTACAATATAATCCATTTTCATCATTTTTACTTCCACATGTGTAAATAACATGCAACTGGATTAATTCTTTATTATTCTATGATAGGAACATCAAAATGTTAAATCATTTCGACTCAATGAAAAGACAGACTCTATATTTGAAACACCATCTATGGTATCATCCTCTATTCAGATATTAATATTTTCCCCCCTTTTTAAATTTTATTTGAAAGCCTTTATTTTATTACTATACTATAATTTCTCCTACATCTGATGCTACTTTTAACTATGTTCTATATGCAGAAAAACCTACTGACTGAATTTATTAATGAAGACATTATTGATCAATCTCAAAATATCCCACCTGTAAGTTTTGGTGGTCAATTTCAGGCAAAAAATATGGAAATTCGAATGAAGGAATAATTTAAAGACAAGGTAGAATAGAATGATTGATATGTTCTTCAAATATGAAAGGTAATACGAATTCTAGTGATTGTATCTTCTAATTTCTTTTTTGTCATGTGAGTTAGTTTATTATTCCTTTATTACAAATCAACTGTCACTTTATGTATTTTAGTGCTGGTGGGAGAAGGGGCAGGGCAGGGGGGGTGGTGGGGGGTGGTGGGAAAGCGGCTGGGCAGGGAGGAGGGGCCTGGTTGTGTTGGTGCTAGGCAAGAGGGGGGTGTGTTGAAAGGGGAAGGTGCAGGGATGCAGTGGCAGCAGATGCTGCTAGTGAGGAGGGGAGCCAAGGGGTTGGGTAGGGGAGGGGCTGTCCATGGGTGAGTGGAGGGGGCAGGGCAGAAAGGGGGGTGCCTAGTGGGGGCTGGTGGGAAAGGGGCAGGTGAGTTGGAAGGGAAAGGTGCTGGGATGCAGTGGCAGCAGAAGCTGCTAGGGGGGATGCGAGGCAAGGGGTTGGGTAGGGGGAGGAGGGGAGGGGTTTGGTATGGGTGGGTGGAGGGGCAAGGCAGGGAGGGGGGCCTGGTGGGGGGCTTCTGGGAAAGGGGATGTGCAGGGAGGAGGGGCCTGGTTCGGTTGGTGCTGGGCAGGAGGGGGTGAGTTGGAAGGGGGGGTACTGGGATGAATTGGAAAATAGAGGCTGCTAAGGGGAGAGGGGAGGCAAGGGGATGGGCAGGGGGTTTAGGGGAGGGGATGAGCATGGGTGGGGGTAGAGGCTGGGTAGGGAGGGGGGCTAGTGGGGGCTAGTGGGAAAGTGGCTGGGCGGGGAGGAGGGGCTTGGTTGTGTTGGTGTTGGGTGGGAGGGCGGGTGAGTTGGAAAGGGGAGGTGATGGGATACAGTGGAAGTAGAGGCTTCTAAGGGGATAGGGGAGGCAAGGGGTTGGGCAGGGGGTGGATGGGAGGGGGCTGGGCATGGGTAGGGGTGGTGATGGGCAGGAGGGATGAAGAGTTGGGGTGGGGTGTAATTCAAGGAAATCCATATGCATATTCGAGGTGTGTTCTTGTGTAATGTTATGCATTATGTTTTTATTGGCTCATTTGATGGTCTATATAAATTATACTACACAAGGCTATGAATATTGGTTATCAAACAACATGATTGTTTGACTACAAAAACCAATCCTGTGAGGTTATTTCTGAATTTCTCTTCTGCATATTTCATATTTGAAATAAGTCATTGTAGTGTGTTGTTGTTATTAAAAGGTAACAACTTATAAATAATTCATTACTCTGTGCTAAAATAGTTACTTCTATAGTTGTTTTAATTTAGTCTATAGATTTATGAATCCTAATATATGGTTTCCAGTTTGTTTTACATATAAATACAAATGGTCTGGGCAGGTTGGAGAAGAGGGGACGGGATGGGAGGGGAGGGGACGGGACGCGACGCGACGGGAAAATGGGGGCAGGAAGGAGGGTCCTAGTGGGGGAAGAGGTTGGGCATTGGGGAGTGGTGGGGGAAGGGGAAGGGAAGGGAGGGGGGTGGAGCTGGTTAGGGGGTAGGAGGAGGTTCTGGGAATTTGGGGGGTGACAGGAGGGGCTGCAAAGGGGAGGGATGAGGAGGGGGGCGGAGGAGGGAGGAATGGCTCAGGGGACATTCTGGTTAGTGGGAAGGGGAATGGAGGGGATGGGCTGGGTAGGTTGGAGGGGAGGGGAGGGGATAGGAGGGGGGGTAGGGGGAGGGGCTGCTGGGGGAATACTATGGCCAGGGGAGGTGGTGGGGGAAGCGGTTGGGCAGGGGAATGAGGGGTTGGACTGGGTAGGATGGAGGGTAGGGGAGGGGAGGGGAGGATGAGGGCCGGGGTAGGGGGTTGCTGGGGGAAGACTATGTCCAGGGGTGGTGGGGGAAGTGGCTGGGCATAGGATTGGAGGGGAGGGACTGGGCAGGTAGGAGGGGGCTGCTCAGGGAACAGTTTTTTCAGGGGGAGGGGGTTGTAAACGTAATATTTTTGCCAGGGGGGGAAGTGGTTGGGCTGGGGGGAGGAAGAGGTGGGAGGGGTATGTTGGTATTTGGTGGTAGACAAGCAGATACAGGGGTAGGGGAGGGGTAGAGCTGGGTATGGGGGTTATAAGAGCTTCTGAAAAAATTAGGGGGGTGACAGGCTGCCAGAATAACCACTGTTCTTTTTCAATTTGTTCTGATTTATCTATTATTCCAAATGGTCTTGATTTTTCCTTTTAATATTAATAATTATTTGGTTTCACCTCACTACATTACCCAGTTTTTTTAATATTAATATGTCTCATTTACTCACATTAATTTCTATTTATATATTGTAGGGGTCAATATAACTATCAACAAACAAGACAAACTGCTACTCTACATCATTGATACATGGTAGTGCTGGGAGGATGTTCACGACACATTCTGATGACATGAATTGTAATATGATCTGCACAGCCACTATTGTTGAAAATAATGGTTTTTGTATTTGTTGTCAAAAATGTATCTGCTAATTAAAGTGTATTTATGTTCTCTTATCATAGTTAAATAAAATTCCAGAGTTATTTTTCAATGGTGGCATGAAAGTGACAACTGATGTATGTTTCTAATATAATCTCCTCATACCATGCTTATGTTTCAATTTTTTTATATTTCAAGTATCTAGATATTAGATTTTCATACTTCGTTTCTATGAATAGTTTTTTAATTTAAATACAATATTTATTATTCTTTATTGATCACTTCTCATTTTTCTAATGCAGTTTTTAGTTCATATTTCATTCATGACGTTGTGCGTATACACGAGCGATGTACTAGTGAAATATAAAAGAAAGGATATTAGTTACATCCTTATAATTATATCAACAGAGAACACTACCTCTCACTCACGAGGTAGTCCAGAAAATTCATCTTTGAATACATTAGGAAATTCAATGACCACTCAAGGTAGCTCACTTTCAGAACTCCTTTCATCATCCACTAAAAGTAGGGGTTATACCAGATATATAATCCTACCAACATTAATAATAAGAGGTCCCACTAAACTAGATAGTGGGTCTTATTCTCCTTGAAATAGATGATCACTCCCATATGAGGTGGTAAAAGTAACCATTTGATGATATTAGTAGATATACATTTTGAAAGTTATCATCCATTATATCCAAAAGATTATATTAAAAATTTATATATTAAGGATTAGTAAATATTGTGATATATATACTTTGAATATTGAAATGATATGATAAGTAAAATAAGGTACATACTCTTTTTTCATTCTAAGAGGAGTCAAAATTTCTATAAAATAAGTCATAATTACTGAAGGAAAATTAAATAAATCTATAACATGATCAAAAATAAATGAGTGAGAATAATTTTTATTATATAAATAAAAATCCATGGACAATTTAATAATAATTGTTCTTAATACTATTGCTGGTGTTATCTTGGATTCCATGGGAGTTAGATCTATAGGATGAAATTTCAATCTTTCAGTCTGATTCTAGGTCTGAATACTATATTGAGACTTATCCCTTAGCTAAAATCTCTTATATAATGATCATATCCTACTTCCATGACAATCGTAATGGTGGTTGTTGATTTTGATGCATCGGACTTCTCTTGAGATCACTTATGGATTGAATAACTAGTGTCACTCATTTCCAAAGGCTTGATTCTACATAACCATTGGACGTGTCCTACATTCTCATAAATATTGTATATTTTAGTAGTATTTGGGTATGAGGGATTTATATAGATTAAATTTTAGAATTATTGGAAAATAGGGTCCCAGGTTTTTATAGGGAAAAATTGATCAACTAATAGAATGGTCTTGAGCCATAACCACTACCTCTTCTATAGTCATTTCATGTTTTATTTATTTTAGAAAAACCAATATCACTGCCACCTATCTTGGTGGATATTTCAAGAATCACATATATCCCTTATTAGTAAATTCCCACCATTAATTCTCAATAAAATACTTCTACAATGGTTTTGTGCTTTAGCGGGAAGACCTGCGATCATCTGTCTAGTATAATACATATTTCAAATTAGCAATCCTTTTACCCATAATTAGATACCATCTCTAGAGAAAAATATACAAGAAAAGTTAATTAATTAGAATATTACAAGATGGTATATCGACTCTCTTGAAAATTTGTTATCTTATGATATTTCACCAATTCCATGATATCTAAGTAAAACTACTAAGTAAACATTTCATTAAAATTATTTTCATTCAATATTCACATGTAGTTTGTCATAAACCACTTATCCCACCACTTTTGGATGGGACCCTCAATCATAAAATAAGTAAATTTCACCATAATTGATTCAAGAGACTCAATTTATTACAAATATTATCTGAATCTCCTCTAGCTAATCGTACACTTCCTAAGGGTCACTGATACCTCAAAAAGTCAGTGGTTTATGCTTCAGAAACTACTAGGCTCAATCTTTACCATAAATAACACTTGGATAAGCTTTCTCAGGCTAATCCAAAGTTATTCCTGCTTCTTTCCCCAAAGGATTGATCATTCTCACTACATACATGATAAGATGTTACATGATAATAGGATTTTACCATATAAAATAATATATTTCTTCCTTTGAAGGGTTCACTAGGGGTACTTTAGGGGTATAATGCTACAAATAAATTATATAAGAGTGAAGAAAATCAAAAACTAGGTAAAAAAATTCAATTTAAATCCTTAATATCCATTAAATAACTTTAAATATTTGACGAAACCATTTAAGGAAGGGAAAATACATAAATTTCAAAAATATATACTATGAATGATTTAGGCACAAGGTTTACCATACTGTGTGTCAACTATGTAAGTCACAATAGAATTCCTCCAAATAGGTGGCATAGTTTTCTTGCATTGTCTATAGCACATCATCCTTAATCATGTTCCCAATGAATGTCCTATAATCTTCCATTTTTCAATATTCAATTCCTTAAAATCCAAAATAAAATAAAAATGCATTCTAAAATACTCACTTCCTAACATCCCATAACAACTCAAACCTTTTTGTTTTTATTTTTTTCTAGAATCTCTCTCACAATCTACCCCTAAAATATCAAGGATCCTATCTCTTATCATTCTTAACATTATTTGTATCATAAAACATAAATAAAACATTGGGATTTGATTCCATTATGTCATGAAAAAAAGGGTATACCCATGACCTAAGCACCTAATCTAGTTTATGAAAATTCCCAAAGATAATTTCCAATCACCATGGGTTAAAAAATAGTTCCTAGGAATCCGGAACACAATTTACAAATGGTTTCTCCCAAAAATCATACTAATGGGTCCCCCATGGGGACACGGAGTGACCTCTCCATACATTTTTGTACCATTCATACAATATATAATCATAATAAAAATCTCTTCAAAATTGAATTACATAACATATAATAGTTGAAACATGTAACCATAATATACAATTCATCATGAAAAAAAATTAGGTGCAACAAATGTTCCAAATATTAAAAGCAATTGGAAGGTAAGATGGATAAGTGATATAATATAAGAATAAACATGTTACAATACAAACCAATTTTTTTAAAAAAAAGAATCTACTGCCCATATACATTTGAAATAGGGGATCACCACACCAGGTCACCACCACAAAACTAGATATATCTATCATGAACATCCACCGCCTTTAAACTGTGCCTTTCCTTTACCTACACTGGTATAAATAGGGTTTAAATACTGTCATTGGGTGTATGTTGGATATAATCATTACATCCCAACAGGATCTCCCCAAATGTTCTACGAATTTATTTTTTTATAAAATCTTAGGATCCTAGTTTGAAAATATATAAATTAGAATAATCCTTTGATAACTTTTAATGAAATAAAAAAATATCATTCCAAATTATTTTATAAAGTTATTAGGGCAATTAATCCATAATATAAAACATTTCCAAAATATAAAATATAGTATTCTACTTAATATATATAGGTGAAGGTTCTCCTAAGATCCTTCATGTATATAATCTACTGTCGTGTACTAGCTATTATCCAAAGTTCAATAATAGCCAACAATAATACTTCACTATTCAGGGAAATAAACATAACTAGTGGAATTGATATCTATAAAAGGAATGTTCTATGGTCCCTAACCAAACACCCATGGTCTCCTAGGATGTTTAACCAACTCAAACAATAATTATTGTAAGTTAATTTATCAAATAGTTTATAATGACTTTTATTATTCATATAAATATTCTTTAAAAACCATTTCAAGTATCCATGATCAATGAATGGGAAAAAATATCACTTTATATGTAAAATAGTGTAAAAATAATGAATTTTTTACACTTAAAATATTTAGAAACTATGTATTTAAAGTTGAAGCTCATATGGTTCAACCAACAAATTATGGTCACAAAATCACCTTCTATAATTTGATAAAATCACTTGTACATGGGGGTGAATTGGTATACCCCAAAATTTTAAAATAAGAACATTTTATTTGATGGCGTATATGACATGATAAAAATAGAAAAAAATATAATAACCAAATACTTTATGATATATTTGATTAAAATAAATTCAATCTCTTTGATTTATTTCATTACACATAACACTGAGTTTAATATTCATTACTCACATCACCGAGTTTAAAAAAACATGAAATATTAATAAAATATTGTCATTTAATAAGATGGTTGAAACCTTGCCATTATAATGGTGGTTATTAATAAGATTACTTAAATTAAGAAAATATATAGTTTAAACACATTTATTATTCATTTATTTATTATAAATAAAATAAGAATTATTTAAAAGAAAATTATATGTTTTCTGAAAAAAAATATTTTTTCTAAATGGATAAATAGTCCATCATGGCGCACATAATTAAAAATTAATTTTTACCACATTAATAAAATTTATTCTATTAAATTAACTTTATTATTAAAATTATAATATCAAAGTTATTTTAGGATTCCTTTTTATAATTTTATGAAAATTTTTATTTTTTTTTAAATAGGGAAAAACACCGAATTTAAATATAAAAATGCCTTCTGTTTAAATTATTTATAAATTTAAATTAAATTTTAAAATGGTTTTAAGTATATATATCAATTAAAACAATTTATTTCATTAGAATAATTTTGGTATTGAATTTTGGTATTAAAACATGGTAAACTTTTGAAAATTTTCACTTTTAAAACTCACTTTCTTATCATGTCTATGGGATTAATTTTAAATTAAATTGTTTCACTTCTATAAATTTAATTTATCAAATTGGATTAAATATTTTTAATCATCATAATATATAATTTCTATTAAGTTCAAATTATTTTTTGACCCTAATGAATAGTTAAAACGTTAAATATTAATTATTACAGTTAAGGTAAAAATGGGCTTATTGGATGTCAAATAAAGAATAAAAGGCTTAAAAAGGACCTAAAAATTTGTAAAAACCACATTGCATGACCATATTATCACAATTTCTATTATATCTTCAATAATGGACGATTTTTTAAGCTTTTGAACTAATAAAAATGTGGTTATTAAAGAGTCTTTTCAAAAACATACAAGTGTGCCACTCACCTCACTTAAAAAAATCCACCCACTATCCTCTCTTCTTTGCATCGTAAACCCTATTTGTTTCATCCAATATATAAAAAAATGACTTCTTAAATTCTATTCCATATTCCTATAATCCATATTTTTGGTATAAATCCAACCTTGGATGATTTTAGAGCAAACTTATGGAGGATACCTGAAGAACAAGTAATGTTATGCACTGAGAGTGTTTACTTTATTTATTTCTCCACCCCCTTAAATTATAATTAATACATGATGAAATAATAATATCAGTATATTACATATAATGTGAAGTTTTTATAATAAATTCAGGACCTAAAAGAATCTCCACTTTTGTCAAATGGGTTATGAAATCATCGTTCGTGTGTACGGAAAATTGCCGCCTCTTAAACGGATGTCCTTCATTCTTCCATTACCACATTTCATGATTGGGTATTGTGAAAAATATAATGAATATATATGATAATTATAACATATATATACCTATTTTTTCATTATATCATATGTGTATTTTTTAACCTCAATTTTATTGGTGATACGATAATGTTGCTCGTGTGTATGGTGGACTGCCACTTTGCAAATCGATATGGTTTGTCTTTCATTGTATCTTCACATGAATGGTGATAAGGATAAAATTTATGAATATATATGATAATAATGATATAATTATGATATTAATTATATTTTTATCTTTATTTATTGATGATATATCTTTTCCTTTCTTATGATTCCACTCACTTAAAGATGATAACATCGTTTGTGTATGTGTGGACTTCCACCTTCATGAAGTGATGTGACTCTCTTTTCATCACCACACCACATGAATGATATATATATTTATATAAGTAATATATATATATATATATGAAATTATTAAGATTCTTTAAATATTATATATTACTTTCCTTCTTTCCATAATTATCATTGGAAAATGGAACCATTACTCATGTGTTTGTACGACCTACCATCTCCATGATCGTAACGTACTTCATTTTTCATAACCATATTTCATGATTGGTTTTACAAGAAAAATAGATATAAAATTTTTATAATTTTTCTGTGATTAATATTTTGTATATGATGAAATCATGTATGTTCAAGAACTGTATCTTTAATGACAAAACATGCATAAGAAAGCATGGAAATTGACACCCGAAAAAATGAAAATAATAAAAAATTATTAATGAAGAGGTGATAAGATGTTATAAAAATGATGAAATATGATACTATAAATAGTAATATGGTTCTCTTTTATGTTAATAACATGATAAAAACCACTATATATGAGTTTAAATAATTTTCAATAAAAAGGAAGTGTGTGGTAATGGATTTCTATCTCACTTTTTACTTCTATGAGGCACATGACATATTCACCACCAATTTTTTTATGTGTTCTATATACTACACATGAATGTATTTTATAATTCATTTAATTAAATTTATGGGTATTTACATATACATTTTAGGTTCTCTAATTCATGGTTCTTTTGATTCCATGTTATGAAATTGGTAAGGGTTTTATTTTATAATATCATAGTTTATTAGGATTACTCATGATTATGATTAAAATAATGAAATCCTATGATCAATCCCTTATGAAACTCATTAGTTTTATTCCTCTATGGTTAGTTATGATATTTTCAAGAAATATTACAATAGTTTACACTATTTTTTACTTAAAATAATTAATATCTGTTAAGATAATCTGACTTTATTTCACTCTTCTATCAAAAATCCATTTTATTTCAAAACCTTGTTTTCAAAAAATAGTTTAATTTTTTTAGTATTCTCAAAATGATTTATTATATATATTTATTCCCATGTTTTATCATTTTAAAAAATTAAAGGAATCTTCTTATATTTTTTGAATTATGTTGTTTTCTATCCATTTTGTAATGAAAAAGGAATGTTCTTTTTAACTTATATGGCATGTAATAAATTAACTACTATCAGGACCATAATGTGTTTTATGATTAATTTAGAATGTTATAAAGTTATTTTTAAAGAAAAATTTTTCCCAAATATTCTAGAAATTATTAGTATTTCTATAATATTATTTTACAAATGAAAATGATATTTTTTAGAAGTGTTTTAAATATATTTTTATGTTATTTATATTCATCAGTGTTAGAAAACATTTAATGTATTTAAGATCCATTTGTGATAAGTTATATTGAGATCATCCTGATTCTTTTATTGAATGATTTATGATCAGTTTAATAGAGTATGCACAATTTTATTATCATTCACTATTTAAGTTGGAATGATTTATGTCTATTTTTATTGATTGGGGTAAGTATTAACATTTCGTTTGTCATTTTTTTTCAATATGAATGTTTTGTGCATTATACATTACCCCTTTTATATGATGAATGAATTGGGATCTATAAGTGATGGGCGGGTCCCTATATAGCCCCTCAATGCATCTATTGATATCATGAGATAAACAAGATATGATTTTTTTTATGCCTTAACCATTTATCTAGATGTCTTGGCATGAGGCCTCGATAGTATTAGATGTCTTGGTACAAATCCTTGATGGAATTAGATTTCATGGAATGAGGCCTTGATGGTATGTTTTAGATGTACATAATTATTCATTCCATCATAATGAATTCATTTATTGATATTCCATGTGATTATTTGATTAGTTAGAATATCCATGGTTATGTTTCATGCTTATGTGATTATTTATATGGAATTATTTTATCATCATTTATTCCTATCATATTATTCTCAAGTTATTTAATAAATAGTTTGTGTTTCATATATTTACCATTTAATATTTATTATTCCTTATTTATTCATATCTTATGTTGTAAACATACCCATACTGAGCATTTAAGATCACTACATTCTTATGTTTTATTTTATTTGAGGATAAAAAAGTATTTTATGATTGATATACCAGGATATACTAAGAGTAATGAGGATGTACTCAAGAATATACTTTGTTGTATTCTATATTTTCAAATGTAAATGTGATTCATGTATGTATTTAGTTTATCAAGACTGGAAAACAATTTGGTTTATTGGGATATGATTCCATCAAATTTATGTTAATGTAAATAAGCAAACACCAACTCTAGGCAACTGGGGTCAAGGTCACCACATTTAGTATCAGAGGAAGTTTATTAAAAACCCTGGGAACTAGAGTTAGGAAAACATATAATATAGGTTATAAACCTATGATATACTTTAAGGATAAGTTTAGAATAATAACCTAAAATTTTGGTAGGTAAGATATTGTGTGGGTCTTCCTGTAAATACATCTATGTCTGAACATAAGAAGTGAATGTGATTTTGGAATAGATTTATCACAGGGTAATTACTCTGAAAATGGAACATTAGGCAGGACACAATCATCACCTAGAGTACAAAAATGAGACTTACTTCTCACCTGGTTTGACACTCCCAAGGGATATGCTTTTGATAATTCATATTTTTTAAAAAAAACTATAAATTATTTTAAAAAATAAATATCCCCAATGAAACTATATTTATTATTATTATATTATCTATTCATAAATATTTCAATTTATTCCATTTATTTCACTAGTTTTAGAATATTACATTATATTTCATAATGATGTGATCAAATATAGTGTATTTCATAATTTATAAATGGATCCTAGTATAATTAATGGGAACTAAATTAATGAATGTGATCCAAAGTATAAAAAATATCGTTTCTTTGATGGGTTTACGCCAATTATTCAAAGGGAAAGATTCTTCCAAACATTCTCATCAATTGAGAAAATAATACTATGTTTTAAAAAGATATATAATGAATTCTAAAATTATTATGGATTCGAAGGGAATAAAGAGAAGAAGAGGATGGAAAGGAAAATATGGATAAATAGAAGAAAGGAAAAAGGATTTTCCAACATCTTATAATTGTGGGAAGAAACAACCCAGTGATTTATTTAAATGAATAAGAGTTTTATAAATGTGTGGAGAAAAAGGAAACCATGATTATTATTTCAATGGTATGAAAAAGGATTCCAATGTAAAATGATTTAACTGTAAGTCGATGAGACACTACACAAATCAATGACTCAACTGTCAAAGAAATATACCTCAAAAGAAGCTAATGGACCATGGTGAATCATATTCTATTACCACAAATGAATAGGAATGACAAATGTTCTTGTGTTTAGATTCATGAATTATATTATATGAGTATATTATCAATGATATACTGCTTATAAGAATTTTCAATTATATAAGTATTATAATACATTAATTTTTCATTAAGGATTTGAAATCTTATGTTGAATGGTATCAATGACCAACAAAAGTCATTCAATGGAAGTTAGAACTTCTTTTTAAATACATGATTATGGAAGATATAACTCTTAATATGTTCTTGATGTTGAGATAATTATATTAGAATAATATATGATTGATATGGATAAAGTAAATTGGATTGTACTGAATACCTTGGAATTGAGTAATGATTTATTAATGAAGTGGTTAATACTATCATTAATGGAGTTTACAGAATCTTTGGATTTAAGGAATATTTCCAATAATCTATGTTTTACATAATTAATTAGTAATCATACATGTTTTCTTTAAGGTTTTATGGTATTTTATAAAATTAACATGTTTAAAAAAAATACATGATGAATTTATTCACATGTTTCATATGTGGTGGTTTATAGAAACTTAATATTTCTTGGGGGATTAATAGTAAGTTCATTTTTTGAAATCTAGTGATCTTCTGTCTAATGTTTTGAATCAATATCTTTTGGAAGGTCCATTAGGTTAACCATTTATAAAATGGTTTAAATTATACTTTGTATGCAGTTTTATAAAATAATGTATTACTTCAACATATGAAAATTTTTGCATATTGGAAAACTTGTGCTGACAATATTGGTTTTCAAAAATATTTTGAGATAGAAAGAACAAATTTTCACTCTTTTATAGAACTTATGATCCGTTAAAATTGAATTTTATTATTTTAGGCGTATAAAAATCATTTTTGGATATTTATGTCTTGGAGTAAGTGTTGAATTTTAAATTGATTAGTGGACAACCATGGGATGAAGTTTCTCTTATAAAATAAACATATATTAAGTAAGTATATTTCACTATATTATTAGATAGTAAACAAATTCTTCAAATTTAGGGAAAGGATCTTAAAACAAAAATGTTATCCTACTACATTCAAATCTTATGAATCATATGTTCTTTTAAAGTATCATAGATTTATGGTTTTGAGGACCTTAACTTTCCATTGATCATTATATTGTCTGAGATTAATAACCTCAATCACTCTCTATAACTATTTACACTTTTTTCCGTTCCCATTTCTTTACTTGCAGCCAATGTTCTAAAATATAGAAATATAGTTTTATGTTTTTTCATATGACCTTTGTACTCTACTTACTCTATTATTAAGAGGATTTTTTATTAAATCTTTTAATGATGTTGGTTTTCAATAAAATAAATTTCATATATCAAATCCTTGATTACTGTTCACAAGTTTAAATTATAAGGACACTATTTATTTAAAGTGGGGATAATTTAATATCATGAAATTATAAAATAAGAACATTTTATTCGATATAGTATGTGACATGCAACCCCAAACATAGAATAAGATCTAACACCCCAATTCATTATGTTATATTTAATTTTAAATAAATTCATTATCTTAAATAGATTTAATTACCTAAAACAATGAGTTTAGTTTATGTTACATGCAAAACCAAGTTTAACCAAACATGACATATTATCAAAATATTATTAATTAATAAGATCACACTACAAAAAATCACTAGTTAGTGAAGGTTTATTATAGGTGGTTCTTGTAGTCACTACTAAATAAATTTAGTTTTAAAAAATAAAAATATTGTGGTGGTTTAGTCAAATCAACTATATATTTTCTTATTTTACTAATTAGTAATTCTTTACATTAAACCATATCTAAATGTTTTAGAAAAAATCTATTTCCTTCCCCTTCCCCTATCCCTCTATGCGATCGGAACCCCTTTCCTCCCTCTCCCCCGACCTCCTCATCCCCCCTCCTTGATGTGACCCCGAACCCAACCCCACAGCCCTCTCCCCCCTCAAACCTCTCTCTCCCCGGTAGTGATGAGCCCCCCCCCCCCACAACCCCCCTCGTCCATCCTCAGTGGTAACTGCAACTCCCTTCAGACCACCCTCTTCTTAGCGGTGATGTGAACCCCCCTTTAACCTCCCTCTCCTCAGCGGATCCCCTCCTCAGCAGTGATAGGGACCCCCCCCCCAGTTTTTACTCCCTCTCCTAGGATTGGTTTCTATCCTCAACTATTCAGATACCCTCCCATTCAACCCATGGACACTAATAACACCTCCCATATCTATTTTCCCACTTCCAAGGGCCTCTCCATATATTTTCAGATGTGTCCATACTGATTCTTCTAGGTAAATCCTTTCAAACCACTTTTTTCTCCTCCTCTTCATTTTCTCCCTCTCCTTCAAACCAATGAATGGTCCTGACAACCAATTGGATTTTTATATATATTTTAACATGGTTTTTTATGATTTTAGGGTCCCTCTTGGCCTCTTAAGCCTTATTTGTCCTGGTTGTGATGATTTAGTGACGCACTTTATGGAAGTGGCATATCATAGGTTGGTTTTATCTATTTCATAGTTCATTTAATTAATAAACATTGATTTATTTCCTCTTTAATATATGTTATAGATTCCTTGTGAAATTATGATATTTTTATATAAATATATTTAAATGGGAAACCATGTTTCAATTATTTTCCATTGAGTGTGTAGTATTTTTATAAGAAAACCTTTATTTTAAAATTATTTTTCAATAACCATACACACCTAACATTTGATAAAATACTAAAATGTATTTTATTACCTAAATGGAAACTCATGAATTCCAAGGTTGTGCATGGATTTTTAAGAACCAATGTTGCGTTACCTTTAATATAGTGACTTTATGATGATTTGGTATTAGAGTTTTGACCGGAAATTTTATAAAGTGGTTTCTCGAACTGTATTTGACATTATGGTTAGAACACTTCATAAATAGTCTCAAAATGTTACTATACACCATGCCCCTTGATATATATTGGAAATTGAAATGCTATGTCAGGTTGATTTCCCATAGAGTGTTTCCATATTTATTATTACTCTTGATGAAAGTGAAGGGGATTTTTACGAAAGGGTTTATAGAGGTGGGTGATATTATATATTGAATGTTTAACTATATTCTTATGTGATAATTGATGTGTGTCCACTATTTTATATCATGGGAATCAATGTCTAGTTTTGCAATAAATTTAGGTGCACATATAAGATTGCCTTAAATGGTAAAATGAAGTATATGCACATATAACAACCTAATACTTCTGTGTTTATCAGTTTTATCCATAAAATATTATGTGATATCAAAATAAAGTAAAATTCCCATTCATATTTTTAACGGGGTTCTCATTTTATTATTTATACCATAGGAAATAGTTCGGACATTGATCAATGTTTCTAATTTTTCAATGTAATGAACCCTCCATAGTTACAACAATAAGGTAGAATACACCATTATCTTTTTATCCCATAAAAATAATATCATCTATATATAAAATATCAAAAATTGATACTTATTTGTCATCTTTAATGTATAAGATATTTTCCACACATCTATAATTTAATATTAATTTTTCCAAGCATGTATCTAACTTCAAATACCATGCTCTTAAGTCTTATTCTAACTCATATAGATCCTTCTTTAATTTTGATTGTACCTATTGGATTAAGCATTTATATCTTTATATTTTAATGTACATAAAGAATAAAATACAATATATATGGATAAATGTAGGATTTATTTACCTCAAAACAAACCTCGGTATGCCAAAAGATTGTAATAATTTTCAGATTACGCAATTTAAAACTGATCAGTGGATGGTAGAATAAAATTTATGTGTCATGATTGAAAATTCAAGTAATTGTTGAATAGAAACAAAGTTTATGACAATTTGATATTGAAATAGTCTCATGATTGATATGTATTTTTTATTTTGCATGTTGTGTCAAAGGTTATGGAAATTAAAAAAAATCACCATACTATCAATGAAATACAAAGTAAACTGGCAGAGGAGAATTCAGTTCAAAAATATTTAAATGACAATTTGGTTTTTCCAAAATAAAATTTCAAATATTTTAATAGACCAATAGATAATTCAGTTGATACTTAGTAGGTTAATCATGATCAGAACTCCAGTGATAAAAAATCATTTTTATGAATTACTTAAAGATAGACAGCAAGAACTATATGAATGGTGTTCTAATTTTTCTAAGTTGAATTTTTTATTGATATTATATCATATAAAGTGTATTTGAGGAATTATAAACAAATAATTATCCATGATTTTAGAGTTTTTTCATGATTTATTTAGTGAATTTAATATCTCTACATCATTTTCTGAGATGAAGAAAGTCATCAAAAAACATGGACTTGATTATATAAAGATACATGCATTCCCTAATGATTTCATCTTTCCTGGGGAGAAGAGACTAATAAATAAGAATGCACAATATTTCATACAAGAAGATACAAATCAATTAAAAATAATGATAGTATAAATCACTGAAACCCCATGAAGAAACAGAAGAAGAAAACTCATGAAAATTTATTTTGTTACTTTCCTCTAAAACCACTCCTGTAAAGATTATTCATGTCATTTAAGACTTCATACGTCATGAAGTGACATTCTCAAGATAGTAATGATGTCCTGATGAGACATGAAAATATTTAACATAATGGAAGATTTTTGATTTTCTATATCCAGGGTTTTCTTCAAATCCAGGGAATGTATGCTTTTGATTGGCTTTTTATAGTTTTAACCCTTTTGGTACATTACATACTAATTATAGCATTTGATCAGTTGTTTTGATCCCATATAATATCCCTCCACGGATGTGTATGAAGAATAATTATTTTTTTTTATGATTATTCATAAAAATAAAATTCCTTGAAATTAAATTAATGTATGCCTTCAACCTCTAATAAAATAATTATAAGAATTATTGGATGATGGCAATGAAACATATGATGATTCAATGAGACAACTATTCAAAATTCATGTCTCCTTAATATGGAAAATTAGTGATTTTCAGGGACAATGAAATTTATCTGGCTGGAACACTCATACTAGTTTTTCTTATCAAGTTTGTAATTTTTATTTTCAGCCTCAAAAATTACCTCAGAGTAGAAAATTGTTTGTTATGTGTCATCGTTGATTTCTTGATGCTTATTTAAAATTCATGTTTAACAATAAATGATTAAATAGAGATATCGAAATGATAAATTCAAAAATGTTTTTATCTGGTTCATAAATCATTGGATAATTAATGAATATCACTCAAGAACTTAGAAAATTTCATTTGTTTAAAGAAGCTGGGAAAGGGTATGAGGTACAGTATCTGAAAAATCAATAATGAAAAAAAATTATATTTTTTATACATCTTTATTGAGAGTTTAATTTCATACTTCATAATCTCGATGTAATTAATATTGACAATAGTCTCTTTTACAATGTAATTTTTACAATGCTTAATGAGATGGGTAAATATAAGGATCGCCTTAATGCTAGTAAGGAATTGAATTTAATGAATATAAATAATGTTTTTTGGGAAAATGAGATTTAAAAGTATCTTTAGGCTACTTTTTCAATGAAAAATCATGAGAAATAAGTATTCCATCAGACTTTAAATAATTTAAAAGTGTCACATGGATAATCAAGTAACATATCAAGTTGATTTGACATAAAATATTGAAATTTGCATGTAATGAAAATTAATGACTCGTATATTTTAATGTCGTAGTTTTTTCTTTGGTATTTTCATAATACTTTACCTAAAAAAGTAATTTATTTCTATTTGGGTTGTATAACCTTTTAAAAATGGTTTTTCGAAAAAATCTAAATCCAACCAAGCTTGATAAACATTAGGAAATAATTTTCTTAATGTTATTTCATTTGGATATCTTATTTTCCCCTTCATTCTTCAAAGTCATGATTCATTTGATTGTTCATTTGGTCGAAGAAGAAACACATAGTAGACTAGTACACTATCGATGGATGTATAAAATTGAGAGGTATATTCATATTTTTTATTTTCATCAGTGATTTCAATTTTATCCAATCATTGAGTAATTTTTTTAATATGCTTCTTATTTCTTCCCTCAAGTACTTAAGTCATTAGAAATCATACGTGAGGAATAAATATCAGTCAGAAGGCTCAATTATTTAAGGTTACATAGCTAAAGATTGAATGGCCTTATGTTTTAGTTATTTGGATTGGATTAATACAATATTCAATCATACTAGATGTAATTATAAAATCTCCACTAATTATAATTCTAAAAATAAGTCATCAATATTTCCAACTGTAGGACAACTGATTTTAATGGGTTCAAAATTTACACTGACTAAATTGGAGTTTCTATAAGAACATAGATATGTGCTACTCTATAGTGTTATTTCAAATCCATTTTTTGATGAATTGTGACCAGAACAATGAGGTGACTAAGAGGTCGAGCTCAAAATGAGATGGAATTAACAAAAGATGCCAATACAGAGACTGTCAAATTGTTCACCCATCATGTAAGTATCATATTCATACTATTCATGTGTAGTTATTTAGTTGATGTTAAAATTAAAAACATATATATTTTTGTCTAGATAATTAATTTTGACAATATAGCTAAAATGTTGAATGATTTGAAGTTTTTGGCTCGAGGCCCTCTTAGGTATGATAAGAGACTCGATGCCTACAATATTCACAGCTCCAGGTTTCACACAATCTATCATAAAAACGTCATGAAAATATAGAATAGTGGTGTATTTAAATTTTCCAAAGTGGGGTACTATGGGAAGTTGCATGATATAATTGAATTAAACTGTCAGGGAAAGTTTTAATTTGTCTTGTAAAAATGAGATTGGGTCATCATTGATTGCGGTATAATGAAATATTGATTACATTTTACTTTTTTCAACTTCTATTGTTTGATGGATACTAGTGATCATGTTGAACAAGATCCATTTATATTGGATTCACAAGAGAAGATGGTTTATTATATGGATTATGAAATATATGATGGTTGTACTGTTGTTGTACAATTAAAGAAGAGATACTTATATGATATGGGTGAGGCAGATCAATTGGTTCTTTATGATAGTAAACCCCATCATCCACAAAACATTGAATATTTTTTCACTAAAATATGGAAATAGTGGAACTTGAATCAGAGGGTAAAAAATAAGGACTATACATAATGATGTTTGATAACAATTAAGATAATCAAGATGATGATAATTGAATTTATAAAATAGTAATAAAAATATATTATAGTTTCTCATTTATAAGTGTTTTGTATATATAACCATTATTCTAGTTTTTCTTTTTCTTTTTTGTAAAAAAGATTTTATTTTTTCATTTTCTATATATTTAATATACATTTTCCATTTGAAATGCAAGAATTACAATAACAAAATAAATTTAGGATCTTAGCCAATTAGAATCTCAGAGCATTCCACCACTACCATCATCTTTTATGAATCATATTGATTCTATTGTACTAGAGACTACTAGCGAGCCACCCATTTCCCCAGATTTCCTTAGTAGACCACCACCCGATTCACCTCCAGTGATGTAGTAGTTTTTCACCCCATCCATCTAGGGGATATTGGAATGTAATTGATACTTTTATGTATGTCATTTCTCAAAAAAACTTATATTTTATTAATTATTTAATTAATTTGTCAAGAATATAAAGATAACCATATAAGGGATACATATATAAATATAGAAAAATTATGATACCTAAAGGACTTAAAGATTAACATTCCCTTTGATGAGTTTGGTGTGCCTACTAATGATGATACCAGAATCTATGGGAAGATTCATTGGTAGCTTTCTTATGAAACGGTGATCTTTCCTATTTACTCCCCCTATGTTATTTTTTGCAATTTTTTTAACAAAACTATCACCAACTAAATAAAAATCCACTGTGGAGTACCTATAAATAATACATATAAAAACTATTTCTCAACTAAAAAAATCAATGCAAAAGTATTTGTGTTCATGAAATACATAGTAGTTTACTGAACAACCACTAAATGATGTATTAGCGGTTTAAACAACCACAAGTAGTAAAAATCCACTGTATTGGGTGGATTTGTTTTGTAGTTAACCTCTTGTAACATATTTGAGAACACAATTCCATTGAGAAGATAACATGGTTATGGTACGAGGCAGATTGGGTATGAGGTGTAGCGTGATAGGATAGGGCACGATGAGTTGTGTGACTAGATAGGGTGTGAAAGATTACACTACTAGGAAGGATGTGCTAAATAATTAATTTTATTAATAATATATTTATTATAAAATTATATTTATTTAAAAATATTTAATGATTACAAAAATTAACATAGGGAAATAACCAGATATTTCTTTGTGAAATGTAGGAATAGATGCCACGTCCATCCAAGTTACGGTTTTAATATGATGCTTCTAAATTTGTTTTTAGAGTTTTAAAACACTAAAATGCATATTTTATGATCAAAAAAATAAAAAATTCTCTCATATTGATGTGAAATCATGGGAAACCCACCATTGAATTATTTTTCATATCTAAAAGAAAACAACATATTTATTCAATGTGTGGTATACTCTAAATGAATCAATAAGAAATTTTAAAAGATATAAAAGTTTTAGAAACCTATTTCGGGGGTTAAAACCAAGGAAATGATGATAAAATTTTCTAAAATATTAGGACAAAAACTATAGATTTAACTGTGAAATGTACGAACCGATCGCATGTTAGTCTAAATTACAGTTTTCCTATTATTGTCGAAAATGCTTTCCTAGTGTTTTAAAATTCTAAAACATGCATGGAATGGTCAAAACCATTGAAAATGTAATCATCTTGACATTAAATCATTGGAAAACAACTACTGAGTTATTTTGGATGTGTATGCATAGATGAAAATTAATTCTGACGTGTGGTGTCGTCAACATGACTAAGTAACCACTTATTAAAGGGAAAAACATATAAAAACAAGTATCAGGGGGGTAAAAACTAGAAAAATGACATCAAATTGACATAAAATTAAAAGAAAAGAACTTTATAATTAATTTTTAAATGTATGAACAGACAATATTTCAATTTGAATGGATGTTTATTCATTATGGCTATAAAAAAAAATTAATGTCTTAAAACCCTAAAACATGAATGGAATGGTCAAAACCATAGAAAAAAACTCAGACTGACATGAAATCATTTGAAAACTACTGTTATGTTATTTTTGATGTGTAAGCTTATAAAAAATAGAAATCTGATGTGATTTGTGGTCAAAATGACTCAATAACCACATATTAAAGGTATAAAAACCCTCAAAAACAATTTTTTTGGGGGGGTAAAAAACAAGAAAACCAGATAAAATTTACATAAAATTGTAGGAAAAAAACCGTATATTTAATTTTGTAATATAGGAATTAAAATAATTTCATTTTGGATGATGGTTTTCCCATTACGGCATAAATGCATTTTTAGTGTTTTAAAACACTAAGACAAGTATAGAACGGTCAAAACCATAGAAAACATCCTAATATTGATGTGAAATCTTTGTATAACACCTAATCAATTATTTTTGACATGTATGCATATACAACAGATCAATATGAGATGTAGTGTGGTAGGAATGACTCTGTAACCACTTATTATAGGTACAAAAACCTTTAAAAATAAGTTTTAGGGGTCAAGATTAGGAAAATGATGTCATATTTCCCTGAAATCAATGGAGAAGGAACTTGCATTTAATTTTAAAATTTAGAAACTTCCATAAATTAATTCTAAATGATGTTTTTCAGTTATGTCTATAAACACATTTTTATCTTTTAAAACACTAACATGTCCGTGGAATGGTCAAAACCATTGAATCGAATCATAGATTGATGTGAAATAATTATAAAATGACCGCTCAGTTATTTTTGAAATGTAAACATAGAAAAAACGTCAATAAAACATGAATTGTGGTTGGAATGACTTAGTGGCCACTTCTTAAAGGAATAAAAACTTTTAAAAACAAGTGTTATGGGGTCAAAACTAGGAAAATTACTTTGAATTTCTCTAAAATCAAAAGAAAAATATGGTATATTAAATTTGGAAATATAGGAACAAAATGAATGTGATTCTGAAAGAAAGTTTCTTATTATGGCCATAAAACATGTTTTTAGTGTTTTAAAATACTAAAACAGGCATGGAATGGTGAAAAGCATATCAAATAACCATAGATTGATCTAAAATCATAGGAAAACCACCACTATGTTATTTTGGAATTATAGGACTTGTTGTGAAATAAAAGTTCATAAAATTTGTATATTAAGTAAATTTAAAGCACCCTACACATCTATTTAAAAATAAATTATAATATTTACTTTTCCCTTTTTAGTTGCAAGTGTTTAATCTTATCGTAAATAGGTAATTTTATATTTTCAAAGTGTTTTTAATTATATATTATTTTGTAATTTTGAAATTCATTCTATTTGATTAAAAAAATAACAAATTTTCTATGCATCATTATGAATATATTATGTTTATTTTCATTTTAATGTTTCTTTTCTTAAATATTCTGGATTTCATTGTTGGTGGAAGATGTTGAAAATATGCAGAATATTGACTGATCTAATCTTTAACATTCTTCAGAAGGCAGTCGTTATGGTTCTTAGCTTCCATGGTATGCTAAAATTTTATCAATTATTCTATTGTAATTATGATTTATTATGTTTAGTTTTAATTTCTATTTTCTTTTTTGTTACAATTTATGATATGACATGGTCAGTTTCATTTGATGAGATATTGTGAAGGAAAGCAAATCTAGTGTAGTTTGGGATGTGGATGTATATTGGGAATGGGTTTTTATTGTATATATATTATATGTATATATTAATGATTGAGGTATTGGTTGATAGATGTATGGGTTGATTGGGATTGAGGTTATGATGATTGTTTATGTTTGAATGTTTTTTATGGATATATGATGTATGTATGATGGTTTATCATATATTCATGTTTTAGTTTATTTCATGTCACTTTTTGTATATTTATATTTGTTATTAAATATTAAAAAAATATATTTTAGCAGTGGTTTTTAGAATCCTCCACTAAATATATTAAATAAAATAGGTTTATAAGTCATTAGGATCAACTGCTACTAGAGAAAACCACCACTAAAAATATCAGTAGTGGTTCTTTTCATTTTTTAAATATTTATCTAGGTTAATTTTTTTATAAAAAAAAATACCACTAAATAAAAAATAAACCACCACTAAATTCTCAAAAAATGACACATAGTAAAACCACCATGAAATTAATGAATCCAATTCTAAATTACTAGTTATTGTGCAATACACAATGGTTTTAAAACCCATCATGATATTAATAGGTGGTGGTTTAAACTTCCACTAGTAAACAAAACAATCGCCACCACTGCCCCTTTTATAGTGTAGTTATCAAATAGAAATTAGAAGGTAGGGTATTAATAAGATTAACTAAATTATGAAAATATATATTTTAAAAAAATTCATTTTTTATTTATTTCTTAGAAATAAAATAATAATAATTTAAAATAAAAATAAATGTTTTTAGAAAAAATGAATTTTTTTATAAAAGAATGATTAGACACCCTTTGTGTACATAATTTAAAATTATTTTTTACCAACTTTTAGAAATTTATTTGGCTAATTGAAATTAATTTTTTAAATCATAATATCCAAATTTTATTTGGGTGAATTTTCGGATATTTTGAAAAGATTCAATTTTTGATGAATAGTGAAGAATACTATATTTTTATTAAAAATCACCTTTTTGTTTAAAATATTTATAATGTTAAATTATATTTAAAATTTCTTTTTAAGTAAAATTATTTCAATTGTATTTAATTTAATCCAATTAGGTCATTCTAATCATTTCTATATTGGATTTTGATATAAAAAACATTATAAACTTTTGAATATTTTCACTTTAATAAATCACATTCTCATCCCATCTATGGGACTAATATTAAATTAAAATTTTCCATTTTTTTAATTTAATATTGAAAATTTGATTAAATATTTTGAATCATAATAATTTATTAATTTATAATAATTTCAACTAAATTTTTTACAAAAATGAATAGTTAAAACAATAAATATTATTTATCATGGTTAAGGTAAAAATGGATTTAATGGAGGTTAAACTAAGAATATAAGAGTTAAAATGAACAAAAAACATGTAAAACGCCAATTTTTATGATATATTTAAACCTTATTTCTTCTAGGATCGATAATGTACCATTTTTGAGTCTTTCATAATGATAAAAATGTGGTTATTATTGAGTCATTTAAAACATTACAAGTGTATCACTCACCTCACTTATAAAAGGCCAACCCCTATCAGCTATTATTCATTACATAAAACCTATTTGAATTGGACAAATAAATTCCCAAATTTTCTCCTCTCATCCAATAATCCTTGTTTTTTCATAAAAACAACCTAGGATGGCTTTAGTGCAAACCTAAAGAGGATACTCGAAGAAGAGGCAGTGTTCTTCAATGAGCATCTTCAATTTATATCTTTCTCCACCTAATTAAATTATTGTTTAACAAAAATTATATATTATAATAAGTATATTAAAATATACTAGGGTTTTTTTATAATAATTTCATGACCTACAATCATCTCCACTTCCATCTAATGGTTTAGAAATCATCATTTACATGTACGGCGGACTACCACCTCACGAACTGATGTCATTTGTTCATCCATTACCACCTTTCATAGTTGGGTATGATGATGTATATAAAGTATATATATTACATTTTGAAAATATTTATACCTATGGATTAATTATTGCATATATATAATTTTTAACTTCCATTCCATAGGAGATTTGATAATGTCGCTCGTGTGTATGGCTGAATACCGCCTCACAAAACAATGTGATTCTTCTTTCACTAACCCTTCAGATAGATGGTGATAAGGATATATTTAATGATTATATGTTATTTAAATGAAATAATTGTGATATTAATGGAATATTTATCATTTTTTAAATATAATATATCATTTTATTTTGTACATTTTAACTCACTTAAAGATGATAACATTGTTCGTGTACATGTGGACTACCACCTTCACGAAGCAATGTGACTCTCTTTTCATCACCAAAACACATAGATGATATATAAAAGTATGTAATATGGTATATATGATATTATGATAATTATTTAAATATTATATATTACTTTTCTTCTTTCCATAATGATCATTGAAAAATGGAAATGTTACCCATACTTATGTATGGCATACCATCCCCATAATCGTAAGGTACATCATTTTTCATAACCATTTTTAATGATTGGTTTTAAAAGTAAAATTGATGTTAAAATATAATAATTATATCATGATTATTAATATTTATATGATGAAATTATATAACATGTGCAATAACCAGGTATTTAATGAAAAAACATTCATAAGAAAACAATGCAATTGACAACGAAAATAATGAAAATACAGAATGATTATTAATGAACAGGTGATAAGATGTAAAAAAGGATCACCTTTGATATTATAAATAGTAATATGGTTTTGGTGTAATATAATAACATTTTTAAAACTACTATACATATGTTTAAATAAGTTTTAATCAAAAAAAGTTCAATGTAAGGGATTTTCATCCCAATTATTACTTCTATGAGACACAGACCATATTCACCACCAATTTCATTTATGTGGTGTATATAATTCCAATGAATTTATTTTATAATTATTATATTTAAAATTATGGGGATATATATATCCATTTGATACTATCTCTTTCATGATTCCTATAATTTAATGTTATGAAAGTGGTAATTGTTTTATATTACAATATCATCATTTAACAGGATTTCTCATGATTATGCTTCAAATAATGAAATATTATGATACATCCATCTTGAAAATCAAGATTTTAGAATCCTCTAGGTATTTAATATCTTTTAAATTAATATTACCATTTTTCACTCTTTGATACATAAAATAACTGAAAAAATAATTTCATAAAAATATACATTTATTTATCTCTTCAGTCAGAAATTCATTTTATTCCAAAACATTGATTCCTAAAAATGTTTTTAAACTTTATTTAGAATGACCCAAATTATTTATTAAATACATTTGAACCCGTTATTTACCTTTTTATAAAAAATTTCTAAATAAATCATTTTGTAATTTTTTTGAATGATGCAACTTTCTACCCATTTTAAAATGAAAATGGAATGTTTTTTTAACTTATACAGCATGTATGGAATTATTCTTAATCATGAAACTGACTATAAGTTATTGGGGTTAGGGTTTCTACATGAATCAACTTGATAAAATAATAAGGAATTAAAATAAGGAAATAAAAATCCCCAATCATCAATACCCCATCCTTTGAAAGTGGGAAACATGAACCCTAGGATTCTACGAACATAGGGGCATAAAGGAAATCAAGAAGAAATGGATAATAGAACTAATAAGAAAATAGGAAACACTTATCATGTGTATCCTTTAAGATACTTAAATAATATGACTTTAAATTAATATCGAGGAAGATGAAGAGGGTTTTTCACAATTGAATGTCCTAGCTTTGAAATGGGGAAAATGAGGAGGGTTAAGAGGTTTAAATCGAGCAAGTGAAATATGAGAATCTATTATATTTAAATAAATAGATTGGTGTAGGAAATAAATTTATATGTAGATTTCTCAATGAAAAGAGGGGGTGAATTGTAGGTTTAAAAACATTCATTTTTATCTTTAATAAAATCTATGTTTAACAATGTTAAAAAAGAAAGACTCACAAACCCTATTTAGTTCTTAACAAAGAAACTAATTTTCTTCATATCCGATAAGATGAATCTAATAAACAATCTTATGAAAATTTTAATTATGGAAATTTTCTCCCATAAATCATATATAATATTATTTAAATCATAGTATACAAGTATAAGAAAGTGTAAGAAAGTTACACATTATTTCTTTAACAAAGTGCAGTGGAATTAAAACTTGTAACAAAACAGGACAAGTATAAGAAATATTTTAACTTAAAGAGATGGTTATCCAACAACCTTGGATCAAAGTCCATTGATTTCTACTTTCGTGAAATTATGTCTTACCCACACCAGGGTAAGCCCTCGATATGAAGATCAGTATCTATATTGTTATCCTCACAATCCCTCAATCTCTAAGGTGATAGGTACCTCTATTTTCTTATCCCCAGAAGTCCATGATTGATCAACAACAGTTATAATTGCACTAGGTAGGTTGAACAAGATGTTCTCAGCTTGAACAAGTTGTTCACTGCATTCGTACAAATCATGTTCTAGAAGACCTCTCACAGATAATTACATTATTACAGAGATCAATGGCTCTCAAAGAAAACTATGTCACTAAGATCATTAAAATGGAAGTTTATTTATTGGAAAAAAATCGAATGGTCATAATTTTACTTAAATTTATGAGGGAAGTATACACGTGTCACTCAAGAGATAGTTAAATTAAAATAGATTGGATGACATTGTTTTATATAAAAAACTATAATTAACAATACTAAGCTTAAGAAACATTATTACATTTAAGATCTGATAAAATGAAACATTGCTTTAAGTAAATGAGGAATCTTTAAGAAAAAAACATTTAATCGGATTCTTATGATAGTGCAAAATGGAGCCTAGAAATATTGACAGTCATATTCAAAAATAAAAGAGAATCAGATTCTGATTTCTAATGAAATTAGAGTATGATTTTAGAAGAAATTATAGACTTATTTTAGAAGAAATCAGAGTTTTATTTCAAGAGAAATCAGATACAGATTTTCATAGAAATCAGAGTCTGATTTCAGAATAAAATGGATTCATAATTTTGGGGAAACTATATTTTAAGGGACTATATGGATATCAGTGGAATAAGGATATGATTTTTTAATTAAGAAAAAAAATTGTTAGACTTGGTTTAAGAAAACACTAGACAAGACATTGAAAACCATACTTAAAGAAAAACCTTTTTTTGACAAATAAAATTTTCCATAAGAGAAGATTATTTGAGATAGATAATATTCCTTAATAATTTTTTTTTTGTGATTTTCAAAACATAAATGAATAGAAAATTTATAAGTAAAATTATTGAATCAACAATATCCCCCTTTTTGGAAAGAACAAAAAAAATTGTAAAATAATATAAGGTATAACATTTTCATTTTTAATATTAATAGAAAAATGTATCTCTATTTTTATTTATGGCCCATGATGAATACGACTAATTCCACCTTATGTTTTAGAGTCCCTAGAGATTATATTCTTGACCTTCTTATAGAAATAACTCCCCATTACATAATAATTTCTTCTTTACTTAATCTACCCCTTACTTAGGGAATTCTGTTCTTTTAACTTAATATTATTTTTGATCATTATTCTCTCCACCTTTTTTATCTTCAAAAAATAATAGAGAGAAATAAAAAAATGATCCTGAAAGGTAAGGAATATAAAAAACAAAACAATGCAAAGATAAAAAATTTCTTTAATATAAAAAATGTTTTTTAAAAAATATTGGGATTGAAAATATTATTCATCCTTCTTTTTCTCCATTGGAATAAGCTTTTTCTAGGTGTTCTTTATCTTCTTTAAATCTTTATGATCAGCTTCAAACTTCTTGATCAACTTTTCCTTAACCTAATTTTCTATTTCAAGATCTTTTATTTTGTCTTTGTGAGACAAAAGAATTTCTCCTTGAGACATTATCAACAATTCAATATCTTTATGTTTTTCAGCCATCTCTTCCCTGAGTTCCCTTTCCCTTTTCAACTTTAGAGAAACTAAATTTAGTTTCGCAATAATATGTATATCTTCTTATTGATGGATAATTTTCTCTTCCTTTAGCTTTTCTGAAATTATTGATGAAAATTTATTGATCCTATCATCAGACTTATTAAATTCCTCATTGACTGAATTAGAGAAATCATAAAAAAATTTAAGGTCATCATTCACTAAATTAGACCACTTTTTGATTTATATATAATATATTCTATGAGAATCAAACTGATTTAAAATTTTTTAAACTCGGATTTAATTTTGATAAAGTTTCCCATAAGAATTCTTGTTGAATCTAACTTCTGATTTATTTTTTATTGAAACATTTGACACCTAGATTCAATACTAGGAATGAAAAGGATGGAATTCACAAGATTCTATAAGGACTAAACCACAAAATCATTTCCTAACGAAGATAAATATTTTGAAAAAAATTATTTTGTTGGTGAGGGGCTTTATTTTACTCATATTTTTTCCTCCTTGATGTTTCATTAACATCCTTTATCAATTTTTCAACAAAAACATTATTTGTTGAATTAAAAACCACTTTCTTACCTTTATCAGCCTTAAATATTGCCTTCTCAACATTTTGAGTTTCTTGCTCGCTATCAAAAACATGAATTATTCTATCATCATCATCATCTAATTCTTTATCAGCACCTTTATCAACATTAACAACTTTTTTATCAATTTACTTATCATCCATATCATCAACATGTTGAAAAATATCATCATTACTACTCTCATCATCTAAAGAAGATTTATTAACCTTGTCCAGAGCATCATCACCTTTCTGAATAGGTTTTATTTATGAAATTATTTCTGTGGAATCATCTTGGGATGTTCTTATAGACAACATTCAATAGTTTCTATCCTTATCTTGATATTCTTAAACCATTATTATCATATCATATCTTTCTTCCTCTTCTTATTCTTATTCTTGTTGAATTTATTCCTCTTCCACTATGGGATCTGAAAATGAAAAATATTTCTTTCTCTTATTTGTAACCAGAGTCTCGGATGGCACTGGTTCTTTCATGAAAGATTCTAGTACTTGAACTTGATCATATTCCTTCTTAGTGTCTCTTAACAACTCTGGGAAAATTTCATCCTCATACCTTTTCTTCTTTATCTTATTCTCTTTGGCTTGGCTCCCAAGCTCTTCAGCTCCTTGAATTTTTAAGTTCTTAGCCACATAAGGATCTATCCAAAAAACTATATCTACTTTTTTCTTCTTATTCTTCTTTAGCTATCTCTATTTATAAATAACTGCATCAGAAAAACTCTTTTGATTCTTCGGATTAGAAGGAGCAGATACAGACTCAGGTGCAAGTGCATGTTCCTACGGTTCCGACCCTTTTTCTTTTATCTTCTCAGGGGTTGGCCTTGAACTTTATTTAACATCCCCTTTATTATTGGAAGCATGTTTATCTCTTTCAATAAGTTCAAAAATTATCCTCCCATGAAACTAAATCCAATCTTTATCCTTCTAAAATCATCATCACTTAACAACATTATATTGAAGGATTTGGACTTTAAGATGTATTGTATTTTGAAGGATTGAAATCAAAAGACAATGATTTTGGATAAAATTTCAGGGTGCATCATTATTTAAGACTTGATCATGTCATTATTAATATTTCTGATGGTTAAAATAATGTAATTGATAATGTTTATCTTCCTTACATTCCCCAAAAATCCGATCATAAAGATATCACATATCTTTAAATAATCCTTATCTCTCTACCTGTGAATTAGAAATTCTTGCATCCAGAGGGCTTGCAATTAGTGGTTAGTTCAGAGATGATCAATCTTTGGTGTCATTACTCCTGTAAGTGCAAGGCATTCAATAGACTTAAATTTCATAAAATGACCTTGTTTATCTAGAAATATGTGTAATAAAAATATTTTTCAACATCAGAAATAATATATCCAAGATATTTGCAGCATTTTTGAAATACAAAGAACAATTATTTCTATAAATATTTAATGAAAACATTTATCTTCCTCCTTGTTCATAAAAATGATCTATATTATAAATTTATATAACCAAATTTTCATACACATGATCCGAACTTTTTTATTGGGAAATGAAAATACAGTCCCAAACATTATTTTTTATGATTTTTGAAATCAAGGAGTCGTACATGAAAAATAAATTTGTGTCCACCAGCATTTCCCTGAAGATTAGCCAATCCTTCAGTTCATTGTTAGGGGTCATCAGAGTCTACGAGGAAACAGCAAGAGTCATTCGGAGTTGAATTTAAGGAGAGAACCTAAATGGAACACATTATGGGATGTATAGCTTTAGCACAAAAATACTAAGAAAAATAATGTGGGATGCGAATAGGGGGTCTCTTTTTATAGACATTGTGACAATGGTTAATATTCCTAGTTTAATCCAACATTTGAGATTTTTGTGATCTGATCTGATGGTTGATATCAAGGCCAGATAAGAATTCCAGTTCTGATATTTTGAGGTTTTAAGTAAAATAGGATTTAAGGAAAGTGAATCTGAAAAGTTTTTCTTAAAACAAGATTTAAATACCAATAATCATAAATGAAATTACAATAATATATATAAGAAAATGTACCTTTCTTATTGATCTGAAAGATTTTTCATTATTGATAAGGTTCCTCTTATAAAATATAGGTTCTTCAAAGTTTTATTATGGAAAGAAAAAAAAATTGGCATTGAAAATTTTAGGTATAAAAAAAAGTTTAAAAGGAAATATAAAAGAGTAATCATATATACCCCCCCTATGAAAAAGAGTTTCTTAATGTTAGGAGATTGGTTTCAAAAAAAAATATTTAAGAGATTACCTTACAGTTATCTTTTCTAACATTTTTTTAATTTATTCAACTATATTGGATGATAAATATTTGGTAAATATTTTGGTAAGTTGATATTGTGTTTTGATAAATTGAAGAATGAAATCTTCTTTTAGTGTGTGATCCCTAAGAAATTGAAGCCTAATGTATTTGTTTTTTCACAATAGTGATGTTCAAGAGTTTTTCATAGGTAAATGGCATTAAAATTATCACACATTATCTATGTTTTGGAAAAACTCATTCCATAGTCTGTGAGTATGTTTTTCATCCACATTATTTGAGTACAACAACTTCCAACTGCTAAATATTCTGCTTCAGTAGTGAAAATTTCTACTAAGTGTTATTTTTTAATGATAAAGAAACTAATGAATCTATTAATAAATTTAAATTTTTAGATGTACTTTTTTTATCCATTATATAGCCACCAAATTTAGCATCCAAAATTATATTTAAAGAAAATCATTTCTAGAATAATAGAAAATTCCAAAATCCATGGTTCCCTTTAAATAGAGAAAAATTATTTTTACTGTTTTTAAATGGGACTCTTTTTGATTATATAGATATATTGCACATAATCATACTGAAAATAATAATACAGGATGACTAACTGTTAAGTATAATAATATTTCCATCAAACCACTAATAGATATTTGATCTAATAGTTTCCTAGCTTCATCAAGATAAAGATTGTTTAATGTACTAATTAGAGTACTTGTACTTTTAGTGTTGTCATATACATACTTTTTAAGAAGATCTTTAATATACTTATATTTAGATATACAAGTTACTTTTGGTTTTTGAGAAATTTGAAAACTAAGAAAAAAATATTAACACACCCATCATACTCATTTCAAACTCAGATTTCATGAGATTAGAAAATGATTCTGTTAAGGATTGAAGAGTTGATCCAAATATAATTTCATGAACATAAATTTTAACTGTAGAGACATTTTTTTATATTTATTTATAAAAAGTGTTGGATCATAAGTTCCCTTGACATAATTGTTTTGTAACAAAAATCATGTTACTCTTTCATAATAGCTCTAGGTGATTGTTTAAACCAATATACAGCTTTGGTATGTTTGTAAATATGTACAGGATGTTTTTTGTCTTCAAAATAAGGAGTTTTTTCAGCATAAACTTATTATTGAACATATCTGTTATAGAAAACACACTTTATGTCCATTTGGAGAATATTGAAATTAAAAAATGGTACAAAGGATACTAGAATATGAATATATTCAAGTCTAGGTATAGGTGCGTAGTTCTCTTCATAGTATATTCCTTATTTTTTATTATATACTTTATAAATAATATTTCTTTCTTTATTACCATAATTCCATTTTCATCGCATTTATTTCCAAAAACCCATTTTACACCATTTATAGAAGTTTATTTAAATATTTCAACCAAGGTCCAAACATTGTTCCTTACAAATTTGTTTAGTTCATCTTGCATAGCTTTAATCCAATCATCATCACCTAAAGATTCATCAGTGATTTTATGTTCTAATTGGGAAAGAAATTCTTTATTATCTACTTCATTTATTAAATAACATATAGTCCTTATAGGTTAATATACATAATCAATGATATTATCAGTGAGGTGATTCTTAAAAAAACTGATTAGATTTTTGTAAAACCTTTTCATCAACATGAGGCAAAAAACTATTTTGGGTTAAATACTTCAGAAAATTTTCATGAGTATCTTACTTATTAGAATAATATTTCATTAATGTTTGATAATTAGTTTTTTAAAACACATATGAAGATATAGGTTGATTTTGTTAAAAAAAGGATCAATTTCATCAAATTTAGCATGTACAGTTTCTTCAACATCACAAGAATTATTGTCAAAAACTCTATAATCCTTATAAGTAGTGGATTAGCCTAAGAAAATTAATTCATCATATTTAGGTAAAAATATATTTAATTTATCTTTAGTATTCAATATGGATACTTAGCATCCAAAAACATTGAAGTAAGAAACTTTAGGCTTTCAACCATTCAATAACTCATAAGTTCTTTTATTAGGAAAATGTCTAATTAAAACATGATTTATAATATCGAAATCAATACTTACATCTTCATCCCAAATTTTTTTTTCAATATAATATTCACTCAACACAGTTATTGTTATCTCTTGAAGAATAAGATTTATTCTTTGAACAACACCATTTTTTTGAGGATTTCTTGTAGCTTAGAAGTTATGAATAATTCCTTTCTTACTACAAAATGTTTCAAAATATGAATTTTCAAATTATCCGCCATTATCACTATGAATATTTATTAATGGAAGTTTTTACTGATTTTTAACTTTATTTGAAAAGGATTTAAAAAAAGAAATGGCTTCATATTTCTTTTATATAAAATAAACCCATGTAAATCTAGTGTAATCATCAACGCAAACAAATGCATAATATTTTCCTCCAATAATTCCAATTTGTGTTTGAAAGAAAAGATCCATATGAACTAGCTGTAATGCATTATAAGTTGATAATTCACTAATTTATTTAAATATTGACTTGTGTTTCTTTCCATATTGGAAAGGAACACAAACTTTTGAAGAATAAAATATAAGCACCAGTATATCCTTAAAAAAATTCTTTAAGATTTTATATAAGTTCCTAAAGTTACAATATCCTAGTCTTCTTGTCATAACCAATATTGGTATTCCATTTCACTAAGGAATGGTAGTTCTTTCCACATATGGTCTTCTAAGTTATGTGTATAAATATTCTCATGATTATTGGAATATAGAATAAACTCTTCCTTGGAATTGTGTAAAGAGCGTTTATCATTCCTAAAATTCACAAGTTAACCTTCATCGTATAATTGCCTTATTATTATAAGGTTGTTCTTAAGTATTTTAACAAATAAAACATTTTAAATTAAAGATTTTCCTAGAAGAACAATATTAATTATACCAACAATTTCTCCCTGATAATTGTCTCTAAAAGTTACTTTTACACCTTTCATCATAATAATATTTTCAAAGATTTTTTTGTTACTAGTCATGTGTTGGGAACATCCATTATCCATGTACAATGTATTATTGTTGGCACTTCATTTTTTTCCTAAATGTAAAATAGTTACACTTCCAAAATCCAAAATTTCATGTATTTACAAATTTTAGAAAAAAAAATGTTAGGTATACACATTTTCGTAGAAAAATGGTCTTCAAGAAAATATAAAGATTGGGATTTATTCAAAAAACAATTTTTCTCCCAATTTCCACCACTTGAACACTTAGAGCAAAAAGGAGTACTTTGGGGAACAAAATAGTTGTGATAAAAAACTTGTTTCGAATGAGAATCACCAAATCCATAATTATTCCTTAGAGGAAGAAGTTGTGAAAAAAAAAATCAAAACCTTTCCATGGGTAATGTTTGTAAAAAGTTTCTTTAAGAAAAATATTTCAGATTTTAGTCCCATGACTAAATTATTATCCTTATAGTTGTTAGTCTTAGAATTTGTGTTAGTCTCTAAAACATTTTTCTTGGATATAACATTTTCAATATCCTTAAAAAGTTTATCCTTTTTAGAGTTTACTTCATTAATTTTTTTTTTGAAAAATTTTCAAAATCAAGGGTTTTCTGATCAAGATCATTTGAAATATCTGATACTTCTTTTGTTAAAATAGATATTCTAGAATTTTCCTTGTCATGTTTCATATTGATCTTACTATTTTCATTCTCATGAAACTTGGAAAACCTAGATACTTCTTCAAAAGTATGTAAATTATTATATTCTAATGAGGAAGATTCTTCATCTGAGGATTCATACTATTCTTTATTAGGAAAATATTCATTTTAATAAATATTTGTTAAGGATTTAGTAGTATTTACCTTATCCACGAGACATTGATTTTTAGGGGGAATTATACCTATAAGACTAATATTCTTCTTTCCAAAAGATTCAATTTCTGAAGATTCATCAGAAGAATCACCACCAATATTACTATCGGTGTCATTATCGTTATGTGCATTCTTAGACTTAGAATTATAGTACTTCCTATTATTCATTTTTTAATTCCTATCATTTCTTTCTTTCCTCTTCAACATGGGACAGCCTAGTCTGATATGACCTACCCTCTTTCATTCATAAAAATTCACTTATGAATCTTTCTTATCCTTTTTTTCTTTCTTCTTGTATCTATATTGTAAATTTTTCTTCCCCGCAATCTTGTTCTTTCATTGAGAAATATTGGAATGTTTGTTCTTAAAATGATCAATATCAATTGATTCATATATAATAGTCAATTTTAAGTATTTTTATCTAATAACTCTTTTAGGAGTCTTGAATTTCATATTATTTGATGTAGTGGTGAATTAAGCACTTCTATTACCATTATTTTTCTTATTGATCTTTACATATGTCTTAATTCTGGTTTCATGATGTACAAGAGTCCCAAATAACTCATCAAGAGTGATATTTGAAACATTACTATTCTCATCCATCGATGTTCTTTTAGAATCCCATTCATTGGTCATAATATCTATTATCTTATCCACAAGAATCTCATCACCAAGTCCTTTCTCACCCATATATTTAAGTCTGATGGTAATAGTCATAATCCATTGTCAAATATTTCGTATAGGTTCTCCATAAGGAAACATAAAACCTTGGAATTCATCTCTAAGCATAACTCTTCTTGTTTCAATTACCTTAGATGTGCTAGAATCAGTAACTTTTAATTTCTTCTATATGCTATTAGAAAATTCAAAAGAATAAATATGGGTATAGTTATTTCTTGTCCTATAACATAATAAAGTATTCCATTCCTTAAAGTTAATCTGATACACAACTGATTGGTGAATTGTCTTATTTACTTATCTGGAATCTTGTAGTCTCCAATCAGCATAACTAATATATCCACACTGGTATTAATAAAAAAAGTCTTCATCGTATCTCTTTAGTATTCATAGTCATTTCTATCAATGATTGGGGGTCTGGTATGATTTATATTATCTGTAGAACCAAGTAATGTTAAGAAAAGAGAAATTGAGTAAGAAAACTTATACGTAAGTATAAGTATTTCAGAGATCAGATCCAATACCAATTATATGATCTAAATTTATATATATTTTTCTCAATAATAAGAGGGCTGAATTGTAGGTTCAAAAACCTTCATTTTTATCCACAATAACATCTATGTTTAACAAAGTTAAACAAGATGGATTCACAAACCCTCTTTAGTTCTTAACAAAGAAACAAATTTTAATAGGTTTAAAAAAGATGGATCAGATAAAGAAAAACAAGACAATTTTACTTTGGGAATGATAATACATTAAAGATTAAAGAATACTATTTATACCAGAGTATACAAGTATAAGAAAGTGTAAGAAATATACACATTCTTTCTTTAACAAAATGCAGTCGAATTAAAACTTGTAACAAAACTAGACAAGTATAAGAAATCTTTTTACCCAAAGAGATGGGTATCAAACAAACTTGGATAAAGTTCCTTCGGTTAACACTTTCTTGAAAGTATATCTTACCAACACAAGGGTAATACCTCGATAAAAAGATCAGTATTTTTCTTTCCATCCCCGCACACCCTTGATCTCTAAGGGGATCGATACCTCTATCTTCCTATCCCCAAAATCCCTCGATTTGTCAGAATTAATTGGAATCACAAGATATAGGTTGAACAAGATGTTCTTAGATTGAAAAAGTTGTTCACAACATTAGCACAAAGTAGGTTTGATCATAGATCTCACAGAGTATCACTTCATTACAGAGATCAATGGATATCGAAAAAAACTCTAGCAATGAGATCGTTCTAATTGATGGGTATTTATAGGAAAAATATCCAACAATCAATTTCTCCTCCAACGGTAATATTTTTATGTACATTTTGGAGGGAACTGTACACATGGAAATCATATTACGGTTATGTTAAAACATATTGGAAGACATCATTTTATATAACAAACTATAAGAAACAGTACTAAGCTTAAGAAAAATTATCACATTTAGGATCTGATAAAATGAAACATTACATTAAGGAAATGAGGTAACAATAAGAAAAAAATTTAATTGGATTCTTAATATAGTGAAAACTGAGTCTAGAAATATTGACAGTCGAATTCAAAAATAGTAGAGAATTGTATACTGATTTCATAATAAATAAAAGTCTGATTTCAGAAGAAATTGGAGTCTCAAATCAGAAGAAATCAGATTCTGATTTCAAAATAAATCAGAGTCTCATTTCATGAGAAATAAGAGTCTGATTTCAAGAGAAATTAGAGTATTATTTCTAGAGAGATCAGTGTCTTATTTCCAGAGAAAAAAGAGTCTATTTTCTAGAAAAATTAGAGTCTGATTTCTAGATAAATCGGAGACTAATTTGAGAAGAAATTTGAATCATAATTCTAATGGAATAAAATTCTAAGGAACTGTATGGTTTTGTGTTGAATAAGGATCTATTTTCTTAATTAAGAAAAAAATGGTTAGACATGGTTTGAGAAAACACTGGATAAGACATTTCAAACCATAGGTAAAGACAAAAACATTTTTTGAAGAAGAAAATTTTTCATTAAGATAATGTTTCTTAGAGAAATATAATTTTCCATAAAAAATGTGTTTTTGTTTTTAAAAACATAAAGGAATGTAAAAGTCATAAGAAAACTTATTGACTCAAAAATAGGTTGTATGGTTTAGCCATGCAGTATTCCAAACAATTCACTAACAACATGGATGTAACATACCCCCCCCATAAGAATCTATATTGTTTGGATGCATGATTAAGGTAACCATGCACAAACTACATTGACTTCTTTATAATTTATTATAATATTATGAATGGTTTTGGTTTCATGGTTTGAATAAACTATCTTTTAACCGTGTGACACCAAGTTTCTCCCCAAATTTTTAATTTTCAAGTGAAAAGGATTGGAAAACAAAAGAAAGTGAAAAAACAATAAATCATCTAATATGTATAATATTTCAATAATTTAAGAACTCTATGTTCGATGGTGTGTACATCATGAAACAATAAACCTAAAAAATCCCTGAAATATTTTTATTTAAATATAATATTTATAACATATCCATAGAATTGGTATTTATGAATAGGAATAATAAAATTATATAATATATATAAATTCCATACTCAATACAAATTTATTGATTATTTCTTAGGAAACAAACACTCATTTTTTAGTAAAGTAACTTTATTCTTTAAATATGTGTTTTCTTCAAAAATGATTACTATTTATTTCTATGAGAAAATTATATAGTTATTTTTTCAACTTTTAGAAATGTATTTTATTAAATTAAAATATTTTTTTAAATCATCATATTAAAATTATATTGGGATGAATGTTTTGTATTTTTCTAAAAAAATTTGGTCTTTAATGAATAGTAAAAAATATTTCTTTTTATTGAAAACTGTATTTTTGATTCATAAAATTATATAGTTTGATTTGTTAAAAAATTAATTTTATAATATATTATAACTATATTATTAGTAAATAAATTATGGTATTTTGAATGAATTTTATATTTGAATTTGGTATAAAAACATTTCTATACATACAAAAGGCATTTTTCTAAAAAATTATTTTTCATTTCCTTTTGTGTTTTAATATTAAATTAAACTCCTATAATTATTAAAATTAAATATTTAAAATTTTAATCCATATTTGGAACCAGGAGTTCTATGTTTTTTAAATAGGTACCTTTTAGTTATTATCATTATGAATAGTAACTATAATAAATAATCATTGCTATGAATAGGGTAAATTGGGTAAAAGAAGTTAAAAATAATGTGATAAGGCATTAAAAACATAAATAAAAACTCAACTGAAGTTAATTGGATGATTATAGTTCATACATAATCATCCAAAATTTTAAAATATAGTTTTTTATATTGATATATGATTTTTACATTATTCCTATTTAAGTGAGAGATAAATAAAGAAATTTAATTTTTCTTCTTTTAATATCTATAATATTTTATTATAAAGGGAAATTCAACTTATTTTTAGTTCTAAATAGTTATTTGAAAGATATTTTTTATCATGGTAATTTATTTCTATTTTTTAGTGGAGAAATAATTACATTAAATGCTTGCAGAACGCCAACACATCATTTATTTAGTTAATAAAAAAGAAAATAAATGGTCTTAAAGGTACTAAAACTAAAAAAATTAATGAATTATTATGTTCCACTGTTTCTTTAGAAAAATATAATATTTTATTAATGTTTGAAAATATTTTATTTTAATTCTCTCTTTGTAATACTGAATTTAAAGTCAAATTAAATGAAAAATGTCAAGAATGAAATTAATGATATTTAATAATAAATAATAATTAATTAAATGATTCAAAATTCATAAAAATGTTATATTCATATAAATTCATGTTATATGGTTGAAAAAATAACCCATTACCCAGTTTTATGTCGTTTTTTATTTTATGCATACTTTCTTGACCCATAAAGAATAGAAAACTTTTATAGCACAATAATTATCAAAAGGGTTTAACATGTTTAAAACTCAAATGTAAGGATGGAAACATAACTAGAAGTTATCTAAATTTTATTATGTTCAATTATTTAGACTTATAATCATCTTATATTTATATTTTATCCATATTGATCCACTTTTAAATAATATTTAATTTATATTAATTTAACACTTTAAGAAATCCCAAGATGTCACTCCTCACACTTATAATTGGACAACCTTTCTCTTAGTTCTTCAAAACACCTTGATAAATATATATCAACCAAAACTGACCCAATTCTCTTATAAACACCTCTATATAAGTTCTAGATGTTATAGTGTCCCTAAAATATCAACCTTAGGTCCCTTAAGAGATGATATAAATGATCTATTTTAAATAAGTGGTAATCATCATTACAGACTATTTTATGTTTCTTTATTCTTTAGCTTCCAATAATTCTATTTTAACCATAATAAAATAATAACCCTAGTACAATCAAAATAATCAGATTTTATATTTATTTTTTTACAACCATCTTCAATTTCTTTTTTATCCTATGAAAAGTAAAACCATCGCTTATGCGTACATATGACTTATCGTCTCCACATAGTAGTGTAATTTGTTTTTCATGAGAACATTACATGGATGGTTATAGATATGAAACATAATAATATATATTATTTTTATGAAATAAATTTTTTTATGTAATTTTAATATAATATATATATTTTTACCTTCCAATCCATTGAAAATGATAATGTTGCTCTTACGTACATGTGCACTACCACCTCCATGAAGCGATGTGATCCGTTTTTCATTTCCAATTCAAATAGAAGGTAATGAGGATATATTTAATTTATATATATTATATTTATATAATGATGAAAATCCAGATATTATGTATTAATTTTCAAAGTAAAATTATTTTAACTTTTGGGACAAAACATTCATGAGAAGATAAAGTAGTGAGCACCTAAAACAATCATAATAATGAATTATTATTGAAAATGGGTGATAATATTATATTAGAAAATAATATATGATATTATAAATACTAATAAAATTCTTGTATAAATTAATAACTTGTTTAAAACTATTATCCATGAGTTTAAATCCTCATCCACTATGATGAAATTTATGGTAAGGAATATCTTCTCAGTTTCCAATCTATTGAGACATATTTTTTCATATGAACCTATTTACTTCTATGTGGGGTATATAATTAATATTTGAGTTATTTAAAAATAATATATATTTATTCATAATGATTAATTACTCAATTAAAGTTATTATTTCAAGAGTAATTTTTAATAGAAAATTAAATCGTATTTCTCTTCTCGATCAGGTATATTTTTCTTCTTTATCCATATATTGTAAAAATAATTAATAAAAATACATTTTATTTACACAAATTATTTATAAAGGATATTTCACATTATCCAAGACTTTTTAAATTGTGTTAAATGAATCTTTATAATTTTTTCCAAATAGAGTCATTTTTTAACTTTCTTTACAAAAAAAGTCAAAAAGAATATATTTTTTTCTTATATGGTGTTAGAAAACATTCACACTACCATAACCATTTTACAATATTTATGTTATTATAAAATAAATATATGGTTTTATAAGGAAAATTCTTTTTCAAAATTTTATTTTCAAATTTCTCATTCATTTTCATTAATTATATAAAATACATGGATTTATTTTAAAACCTATATTTCTGATGAAATGAAGGTATTATTATATTTCACATTAATTTTGTGGTAATTAACATTATCTTAAAACATTCACTTTCTTATGATCATTAAAAATTATATTTCCCTTAAATATACATATTATATGTATCATTTATATGGTTATTTCTTAAACCATATACCATTTCTACATATAGTATTATACATTAAAATTCATTTTATTGAATCGGAAAATATTTATATTTCCTATTATTTACTCAACATAGATATTTATTGATAAGTAATATTGTTCATGAATTATTTCAATAATTCAATATATGAGTAATAAGTTATATATGTATTCATGGTTGATTCTATGAATTATAAACCCCTTCAATTCATCGATAAGTCTCATGAGACAAATTCGTTGGAAAAATTAAATTGTTTTTTATACATAGTTTTTAAATTATCTTGGAACAAGGACTTGATTGTAGAGATATCATGATTCTAAGATCATGATGTATAATATTATGTATTTCCTTCATTGAGAACTTAGTTATTTTTATTAATGATATTAATACATTTATATTATCTGTGGATTCATTTTGTGCCCAAGTTATTGATTAAATGGAATGTGGTTTCAGTTATTTTACTTTTCGTATTTATTATACCTTATTTACACATACTATCTTCTACTATACATTATTCTCACTAAGAATATAAGGTTACCCTTTAATGTTATTCCCTTTCCATAGGATATGCCTAATGATATTATTATTAATATCAATGTTTAAAGAATACTTCTTATGAAATGTATTTTATATTTCCAATATAATATAGGAATCTTGTATGTATCTTGTTTTCCAAGACCTCTAAACTAATTGATTATGTGTGGTTATATCCTTTGTATCTATGATATTGTAATAAATTAGACACCATATCTATGCTACTAGATTTTGTGTTGTTATAGTTGTAATTAGAGAAATTTTAGTAGAAATCTTGGGAACTACGTTACAAATAAACATAACTAATATTAGAATTATGATATTCCTTTGTAGTATTAGAGAACTTTTTTGGGGAGTCATTTTATAGAAAAATATTCATGTTTATTATGATCTAACTTAGTTTTTTCCATTATTTTGTGATGGTAGCTAATGAAAAAAAAATAGAATCAATATGTGGGGCCAATGTAGGGATTATCCCGCTAAGTCAGAAAATATATTTGGGGTTGGAGTTGATCATATCATGACCACATTAGGGAAAATTACCTATGTTATGTCTAATAAACTTTTCCATATAGAAAAAATGATGTTACATATCATGATACACCTAGATTGTACCATTTCATACAATATAATCTTCTATATTTTAGTGGAACTACAAATTTAGCTTTAGTTGAACAATAGATCAAGTCACTCAAAAAGATATTATTTATCTTCAAATGAAATGAAAGGGAAAAGGTTGTTATTTTATTCTATTATCTTAGAGGTTATTTTAATAAATGGTGTTCGTTAATACAAAATACTAGAGAGTAAGAATAAATATGACATATGGATTAGAGAGATTTGAAAATAATATTCCTTGATAATTATTTCCCTAGTGAACAATGATCTAAAATGAATAGAATGATCCTCAGATTAAATAAAAATGAGGAATAAAGTGTTGAAGAGTATAATGCTACCTTTATAAGAATATCTAGGTATGTTTTGGATTATATACGTAATCCATAAGGAAATATTGACCACTTCTTTAACGGACTTAATCCAAACATTTAATGGGAACTAGTTTCCCAAAACAAATCATCATATGTTCAAATAGTATTATATACCACCAAAATAAAGACTAAATTATCTATATGCTGTATCTTAAATAGAAACAAAATAAATAATATTTTTTCTAGGAACCCTAAAATATTTAAATCATCAAATAAAAATTTTGGAATGAATAAATTCCTATCATGTAAAAATTGTTGAAAGAAACATTCTATAAAATGCTTAAAGGGAATAAGAGTTTCTTAAAAATGTTAAGATAAGGATCATCTAGATAATGAATGTAAGTGGAAGAAACAAATAAATGATCTATAGTGATTCATCTATAGAGAAATTAGTAATTATTAACACCAATACCCCAATTATCAATGGAATATACCAGATAAGAGGTTGAGGGGAGAATATAAAGCATATATGATCACTATAGCAAAGGTTGAAGTTCTTAATGATGTGGTGGAATGTGATTTAATCATAGCCTCAAATTTAACTATTTTTTTTTATTCTGGATCTTTATACTCTTTAATTTCTTCCATGTTTTCTAAGAAAATAATATATTTCCATTGCACCTTAAGGAGGGGGTTTTCAGTCATAACCCTTAATGGAAATCACATCCCAACAGTGATGTGCCAGCCAGTTCCCATTATGAACCATAAATGTTACCTATTTTCAAATTAGACTATTATACCAATGGATTATTTTGATATAATCCCTATTATATATATTCTTTCAAAACATAATGAAAAAAATTATTGAAAATATATGTAAATTATGATTCATAATGAAGATGTAGAATTACATATCATTAAGTGGAGACTTCATCAAAGTTATATATAGATCCACCTCCAATTTCTCTTCATAATGGTATTCTTGTGGAGGAATAGAAAAAATAATCTATAAATGAAAAATATTATCTTTGAATTTAATATGAACCTATTATATAGTAATACATTGGTATATTTTCTAACGAATTTTAAGGGCATCCACCATAACATGATATGAATTTTTCCAATGATTTAATCCCTTGTTTGAGACCTATATCAAATACTCCCTATAGAATGACCACATTGTAATTATTAGAGTTGAAGAAAAACCAAAATATTTGTGTGAAAAAGGAATTTATATTCCCTAGTGTTTCACTATGGAGAGACCTTGTTATTTTTGTTAATAATAAAGATGGATATATGCGGCTCTATATTGATTATAGAGGAATCAATTCTATTTGAATAATGAATTTTTATCCTCTTCCTCGGATTGGTGACTTATTAGATCAAATTCATGGATCTCAATATTTTTCAAAGATTGAACTTGATTATAGGTATGATCAATTATGAGTAATGTAGGAAGATATTTCAATGAAAAAATTTCATATGAGGTATAGAAATTTTGAGTTTAGAGTAATTCCATTTGGATTGACTAATACACCATCTATCTTTATGGATATAATGAATAGAGTATTAAATGAATATTTGGATAATTTTTTGTGGTATTTATTGATGATATCCTAGTGTACTTAAAAAACTATAAGGATCATGAGAATCATTTTTAAATCAATATTGAGACTCTCAAAGAAATAATTTTATAAGAATTTCAGAAAGTGTAGTTTAAGGATTTAGAATGTTCTTGTATTGTCCATATTGTATCTTAAGATGAAATATTAGTTGATCTTGTAAATACAAAATTAGTTGAGTTATTTCCTACATGAAAACATATAATCGATTTTAATATTTTCATCTGTTTGGTAGGTTACAATTGGTGATTTGTTTAAAAAGTTTCTCGATTGGCTAACTCGTTAACCAAGATTACTCATAAAGGAGTTAAGATCATATGGAAAAGTAATGTGAAGGGTTCCTTGAGGAATTGAAGAGTATATTTGTCAATTATTTTATTTTGACTGTATCATTAGGAAATTATGGATTTTTTATATATAATGCGGTATTGATAAAGGGACAAGGTTTTTTACTTATACAGAATGATAGAATTATTGCCTATGCATCAAGTCAGTTAAAGACACATGAACATAACTATAAAAATCATGTTCTTTATTTAATAGATGTAATCTTTTATTTTAATATATAGAGACATTATATCCATGGTAAATTATGTGATATATACACAGATCATAAGAATCTAAAATATTTATTTCTATATAAATATATCAACGTGAGGAAAAGGAGATGGCATGAGATAGCCAAGGATTATGATTTCTTAGTACAATACCACCTATGGAAGGAAAATAAGGTAGCATATTCCTTGAGCAAGAAATAACATGGATTCCTCTCAACAATGGGGATTGATAGAGATCTTATCTTCATTTATTAAGTAAAAATGGATGTGGTAATTATTAAGGAAGGGGAAACACTGCTCCTTTTTCAAACTATTTTCAAACTATATTTACCTGAAATCATAAATAGTTCTCAACATAGTGACAAGAACCATATTAATAAAATTAGTCCCATGAATGATGTAAAATTAGAAGACATTATATATGAATATGGAATTATAAAATTTGGAAAGAGGATATGTGTCTCAGCTATTCCTAAGATAAAAAGTGAATTATTATATGATGCTCATATGTGGAATTTCTCCATACATCATGTTAGAACTAAGATGTATAGTAATTTGAATGAATATTTTTTGGTGGGAAATATAAAGTAGGAAATTGATGATAATGTTATTAGATGCTTGATTTATTTAAAAGTGATGGCTAAGAGACAATATATTATATGAGTCATGAAACGTCTACTTATTCCTACGTGGAAATGGGATAACATTACTATAGATGTCACTAGATTACTAAATACTCCTAGAAAGAAGGATAAAATATTGGTTATTGTTGATTACCTTACCAAATTTTTATATTTCATCGTTATAGGAGAATAATTCCCTATTTAGCACCTTTCATGACTCTATATTAATTAATTTGTAATAAATCATAGTTCACCTATTTTAATTACATATGATCATGATCAAAAATTTACATCAATATTCTACAAAATTCATAATAATGCTCCTAATACTGAGCTTCATTTGAGAACCACCTATCACCCTCAACCTAATGAATATTTTGAAATGAATATTAAAAATATATAGGACTAGTTGAGTTTATGATCAATTGAATTTCATGGTATATAGGATCCTTATTTACCCTTGGTATATTTTTCCTATTACAATATCTTCCATTAAAGTATTCAAATGGAATTTTATAAACCATTATATGGAAAGATATGTCATACTCAAACTATTTGGAAAACATTATGTGAAATAAAACTTGTGGGCCTTGATCTTATTGTTAAGATAATTCAAATGGTGATGGATGTTCAAAGTCATATTAAAGCATCTCAAACTCGGAAAAAGAGTTATACCGATAACTAAAAGAATGATTTGTAATTTCAAGTAGGAGATCAAATTTTCTTGAAATAGATACTATAAAAGGGTGTTATAATATTTGGTAAGAAGTGAAAAATTATACCCCCTGTATATGAGACCTTTTTGAAATTACAGAAATAATGGGAGTGGTGTCTTACTGATTGGTAATGTCATCAAGCCTCTCTATGGTACATGATGTGTTCCATTCTCTTTAATAAAGAAGTATATTCTAGACACAAAACATGTTATTACATGTTAATAAATATCACTTGAACTTAATCTATCTTACATGAAGATCCTATCCAATTTCATGACACTAGAGAATAAATGTTGGGGAATCAAATAACCTAACTAGTAAAGTTACCTTGGATAAGTCATAAAATAAATAAAGCAACATGGGGACCTCAGAATGTTATGAAAAACAACCACCCAAAATTTTTTAAATGGTAATATCCATGGAAATTTTAATGATGAAATTTTTGTATGGGGTATGAATTAAATATCTTGAGATTTTAAGAACAATAAGTTCAATAGAATATACAACGCACAACACCGATCCTAAACTGACTACAAAATATTATTATTTAAATATGACCATTATAAAAAATCCATTGAATTAGAAAGTATTTATATGAATAACCAAATTATTAAATATATATGAATTTAATAATCAATAAAAATTTATTTATTTATTCTTAGAAAATAAACACATAATTTTTTATTAAAGTAATTTTATTCTACAAAAAAAATCAACAATAATTTTTTTTTGAAAATAATATAATTAATTTTTTCCAATTTTAGAAATATATTTTATGAAATTTAATTAATTTTTGAAAGTAACATATTTAAATTATCTAATGGTGATTTTTTTGGATTTTTATGAAACTTATAGTTTTTTAAAAAATAGTGAAAAATACTTATTTTTCTTGAAAAATGTATTTTTATTTCAAAAATTTTAAAAGTCTCAATTTTATTAAATAGATTAAAATATAAATTAGATAATTTATTTTATTAAAAATATAATTATGGTCTTTATAAGTAATTTTATACTTGTATTTGGTTTAAAAACGTTTTTATACCAAAAAATGAATTTTTCTGAAAAACTGTTTTTCATTTTGTTTTTCATTTTAATATTAAATTAATTTCATCCAATTATTTAAATTTAATATTGAAAAATAAATTCCGTATTTGTAATCATGAGGTCCAAATTTTTTAAATATATCCCTCTAATTTATTATCATTGTGAGTAATAATCATAGTAAATTATTTACGTCACGGTAAGTGTAAATTGGATAATTAAGGTTTAAATAATTTGATAAGTAATTAAATATCAGAAAAATACATGCCTTAATATAATGTGATGATTCTATTTTATCAATAATCATCTAAAATTTGAAAATATGTTCATTTATTTCCATCAATATATGATTTTTACCTTAACATTATTTAGTGAGTAATAAGTTAAAAATGACACTCTTTTCATTTTAATATCCATCATATTTTAGGATAATGTTAAATAAAACATATTATCTATTATAAATATTAATTTGAAATATAAATAATATTTTTATTATAGTAATTTATTTGTAATTTTTAGTGATTAAGTAATTTGAAATAATTATTCTGTCACATGAATTTAGTTGATAAATAAAACATTCTAGTGATGTGTTAAAATATTCTATTCCTATTTCCTATTTTCCTTAATGTATTTAAAGTCAAATAAAATGAATAATTTCAAAAATTAAATTAATTATATTTTATAATAAATAATATTTTGTTAAATGATTTAAAATTATTCACAATATTATTTTCTAAAAAATAATTGATATATGGTTTAAAAATCTACCACGATCTATTTTTTTGTCATTTATCATTTTATGGTAATATTATGGATCCATAACTGATATAAAACATTAATAGTATGGTAATTTTCAAAAGGGTTTATGGGTTGTTAAAAATTTAATATAAAGGTGAAAACAAAACTAAAACTTTTCTAAATTTTATTATATGATAGTATTTAAACTTATACTAATAATATCTTCCAATTATATCAATTTATGTCCATTTTTTATAAAAAATAATTTTTTTAAAGGCAGAACATAACATAATTATTTTGAAAAATGAAATTACAAGAGTCTAAAGTATGATATCATGTAACAATATTTTTAATGATAGGAAATCAGATCTACGAGGAGGCCATCTAACCAGGTGATGTCATGATTGACCCCCATGTTGGTAAGGCCATATGAAACCGTATTGGCTTCTCAATATACATGTGTGATGATATAGTTGATATTTGTAAGCGAATGGTTGCAATCCATCCAATGAGTTTGAATCATCCAAGCAAGATGAGTTACGCCATTCAAAATCGCTTGCACGATGGTCGTCGAGTCACTTTCAATCTAGAGATCGTTCCAACCAATGAGGATAGCAAAGTCAATGGCATGGATCAAACCTAGCATCTTAGCTTCTAGGGAGGTTGCGTAGCCACATTTTCCAATGAAGCAACCAAGAATCTACCCGAGATGATTCTTGAAGACCACACCACACCCTGCAGGCCTCGGTTCTCCCTTGGGGGCACCATGAATATTGATTTTTATCCATATACAAAGAGGGGAGCTTCATAAAACCTCTAGAGTGCGATGTGGTTGAAAAAAAAAGTTCGTTTATCCGCAGCTGCTTTGAGATAACAAATCCATGCACGGTGTTGTTTCAATGACCCTTTTGTAATAAAGCAGCATCATGTATAGAAATAAGGATCTTCATACATCCTGTATTAATATTTATTGATAAATTGTGATGGATAATAGAATTTTGATCATACCAAATCACATGTTGGAGTTCAGAAACTATAGAGTGGAAAAGGTCTTGATTTTTTGAGAGCCTTCCATTTCTGTAAAATTCTTTAGTTGAGTTCTAACAGAGTCAAAAAACAACCATTTACAATAAAAAATGTCAAGAATATAATTACAAATATCATATGATGTAGAACCAGAAAGAAAAAGGTGGTTTTCATCTTCCTTGTGTTGATTACAGATTCTACACTTAGAGCAAGGTTGGATACCAAAATATTGAAGGAAACTTTTAGTGGGAACTCTGTTGTGAGAAATATGCCAGATGAGATTGAATCTCTATGTTTTAATCCAATGTTGGTGAAAATGTTTGATCCAACTATAATCAATCTCATAATCACTGCAATAATTATTGCAGAAATTTTTAGAGCTGAGCATACCATTGTGAGCTGGTTCCCAAACCAAGAAATCCTCAGTGTGAGTGAAAGAGTAATTTTCAATAACATTCAAAATAGTATCAGGGAGGTGATCATGTTGGGAATTTAGAATAACATTTATAGAGAATTTATTGTTTTTAGGAGTGTTATTCGAGGATATCATAGAAATTAAAGGTGTGACATCCCAGTTGTTCATGCCAAATTTCATGGAAGAGTCACGAGAGACCATCCATCTGGCATTAATTATAATTTTGTTGAAGGAGTTTTTTATGGAAGTCCGAATGAAAGAATTAATTATACTAGGGTTTCCCATCTTATGTTTAGTGAGGAATCTATTTTTAAGAAAGGTGATATCCTATGAAGGATTATGAATAATCTTCCAAGTAAGTCTACCGTGAAGGGCTTCATTGAAGAGTTTTAGATTTTTAATACTAGTACCACCATTCTCAATGGACTTGCAACAGGTTGACCAAGGAATGGTCACAGGCTTTCCTTCCAAGGTACTACTAGTCTAGATGAAATTCATAATGGTGAAATTCATTTTTCTAATAAGACTAGCAGGCCATTTATATACCATCATGGAGTAAAGGATTTTGGAGACAATAGTTGATTTAACAAAGGCAAGCCCTACTTGCCATGAATAGAGCCTTACCTTTCCCCAAAGCGAGATATTTAAAAACCTAGTCAACAATAGATGAAAAATGAAAATATTTAGGCCTACCCTGAAAGATAGGGAAACCAAGTAAAGTGAAAGGAATCACACCATCTTTAAGGTCTAGGTTCTTGATATTGCTACATTTTCGGTTGGGGGGATGTTTTTCCCAAACAAGATGCAGGATTTTTTCTCCACTAATGGTTTTTCTAGAAAACTCTTCATAATGTGAGATCATAGTTTTGAGGCTAAGGTTGTTCCTTTTATCACATTGAAGGAAGATAATGCTGTCATCAGCATAAAAAATATTATTATGATCATTTAAATTCCTTGATACATGAATGGGTTTCAGTTTATTCTGGGCCACCAGACAATTAATTAGGAGGGTATGATAGTCTTCCGCTATAGAGAAAAGGATTAAAGAGAAAGGATCACATTTTATGATACCTTTAGGGTATTTAAAATAACCTTTTGGAGATACATTAATCAAAATAAAGATAGTCATCGAGTTGAAAAGAGTTCTGATCGCAGAGATGAAATGTGCATTAAAAGCAAAGACTTTCATGACTTTGAATATGAATATCCAGTATATAGTGTCAATATATTTACTAATATAATTTTTAATAGCTATGTAACCTCCTCTGTTGGTTTTATTCAAGTTTTTGACACATTCTAAAGCAAGACAGATATAGTCTTGAATGAATCTTCCCTATATGAAACCAAATTGGTTCCAGGAGACAATTTTATCTGTAATGGTGGAAAGTCTGTTTGAAATTATTTTAGTGATAATTTTATAAAAAGTATTGATAATATTAATGGGTCTAAAATGATTATTCATAGAGGCATTATCCACTTCAGGGATTAAGGTGAGAAAATGATCATTCAGGGAATAAGGGAGAACCCCATTGGAGAAAAAGTATTTGACAATATTAGTAACATAATTATAGATAATATCCCAATAATGTAGAGAGAACCCATTATTGAAGACATTGGGACCTGGAGACTATTAGTATTCAGACTAAAGATAGGGTCTTTGATTTCAGGTTCCATCGGAGTGTTAAGAAGTAAATTTTTGTATTCATCAGTGATCACAATAATATTGACCTCAGGAATGAGATCTTCATTGGTTTTAGGACCATTAAATATAGTTTCATAGTAGGAGACAATATGATGGGAAATGTATTATTCATTATCAATCAGTCTGTCCCCATCCTTTATAAAAGATAACGTCTTGCAGGCCTTTCTGATATGTTGAAGAGAATTATAGAATTTGGTATTTCTGTCACCATAAATTAACCATTTATCTTTAAACACTTTTTTATCACATTTTCATTAAACATTATCATGGAGTTGAGTTGGATTTCAATATTTATATCTTTATTAGGATCATTGTTAAGATCAGAGTTGGTGTTATTGGTTTGACTATCATTGACCTTCTTCTCAAGAAACATGATTTCATTGGTAACATGTTTGGATTTGGAGCTGCACCATGATTTAAGGGATTTTTTTTGATGATTTAATTTGAGGATACATGAAAAGGAATCTTTGTTATGTGACATAGAGGACCAAAATATTTTGATGAAATGGGTGCACTCCTCATCAGAGAACCAAGCATTGTTAAATATGAAAAATATATTGGGTTTGATGTCTTTGGATGAGGCACTAGCCAAGATGGGGTGATAATCAGAGTTTATCCTGTAGAGAGTGTTCTTGGAGATAATGTCACATTTTTCTTAAGAAATATCATTTTTGAAGGCTATATCCAATTTGGAAGCAACCACTTTGTTATAATCTCTCTTATACTAGGTTTATTTAACACCCTTATGATTAATTTCAATGAGATCATTGTCCTCAATCAGGGATTTGAATTCTCTAGTGTAAATGGAGGCATGTGAAGGACCAATTATTTCTCTTGAGTTAAGAATGGAATTAAAAAAACTAATAAGAAACCAGGGGCATTAATTTTATTACATAGTAGAGATGGATCATACCAGAGAGTTCTTCTTTCTTGGTATTTTCTTTTAGCGTAAACAAAGGATCAATAAGCAATATAGCCCTAAATATTAAAAGAGAATGTAAAATTTTGATCAATGTTATTGAAAACACTTGTATTATATAAATAAGAGTGAAACAAATACATATAGAATCAATGTTGAGGGTGATATTGGTAGCACCAATGAAAACGTAATTGTGATGACATAAATATGTGTATTTTGAGGGGAAATAGATTTTAGGTTTATCTATAGAAACTAGCATGGGACGATGCATGTGAACCATTATTTTTAAAACATTGAACATGTCAGAATTATATATTCCTTAACAATTCCAAAAGAGAATATTCATTTAAACTGCAATTTGGAGTTTTAACTCCCCTTTTTATTTCTACCAGAGTCTTTGTTTCTTTTAGGCCTTCTATCCTCTAGAGCATTAGTGATTTTTTCCAGTTCATTGATAGAAGTGTCAAGATTCAGCATTAAGGGTTCCTTTAATGATTCATACAATAATGGTTCTATGGACTTCTTAGTACACAGTAGCAAAGGGTTTGTAATATGGTTGGAATTAAAATTTTCATTATTTAATAAGAAAGTTTCACTATGTGAGAGAGAAGTAGTAGGTGTACCTAGAGCTTTTGAAGCAGATGCATTATGATGTTTGAAAATGCACATATCTAAAGAAGATAAATGCAGCTTTGGTAGTGTATCATTATTTTCCTGTATGTTAATAGAGTCTTGTACCGAGGGATTATAACCCTGAATTACAGAATTGTGATTCTTTTGAGTTATAGGTTGCACAAATGTGGTGGTGTTATTCTGTTTTTCAGCTCATAATGGACTGCAAGGAGAGGTGTGGGCAGTGGGGTAAGAAATTAGGATAGTCTCATTAGTTATGGTTTCATTATTCATATCAAGCGGTGGAATGGATACCCCTAGAGTCCACTGATGGTTTATTATTCCTATTGCAGGTTTTGAGGGCTGAATTTATAGGTTCACGAGTCAAGGTTGAGTTATCCTGAGATGTTTTGACAATTTCTTGAATCGAGGAAGAGTATTCTGTCACAATAGTATGCGATAATTTATCAGAGTCTTGTTCAGTCATTGGGTAGGTCTGTCATTTTCAAAATTTCAATGCTTGTCCAATTGAGTCCAGAGATTCAACACAGATTTCCTTAGAATGGTTGACATGAGAGGGAGAGATATGTTCATATGTAATACCATTATCTTGATTCATAGTTCCTATAGGAGCAGAGGGATTACATAGAGAGGGGTACTAGGGATGTCTAGGATCCAAATTTGGGGAGATGTTTTGAGTGGTGCAGGAATTATATGTAGTGCTTCGCAGTTGAGCAGGTGGAGAATCACTCCCACCTAGGGAGTAAAAAGCGATCTGTATGGGTATGGAATTTTAGTTCTGTTTAGCTGGACTTGCAATGGAATTTTCTATCTTAGTATCTTGTTTAAAGGTTTCTATGACTATAGTTTCTAATTCATAAAAGAGGTCTTGATCCTTTTCCTCCTCTTCAACTAGATCATCCCATTTAGTCCTCGAGTACTCCCCAAAGTGAGTTTAAGTGTTAATTTTCTTCATCCAAGTTTCTGATTGATTTTTGGGTGGTTTAGGTTCACTTAACAAGGGGTATTTTTCTTTCCCGAGTCTCCATAATTCATTCTAATAATTTTCAGGTGGTTGGATTACTTGTTTTCTAATCACTCTACAGTTTTAGATGGTAAGACCGGTGATCTTACAATGGTCACAAAAAGGTGGTTTCCTCACATACTCATTTCTAATTTAAGTTTTCTAGTCATTTATAGTGAAATTGATAGTATTGGGTAGCTTTGAATCAAGATTAATTTCAACCATGACTCTAGCATAGAGTCCTAAATATGCATTTAAGGATCAGTGGTCAATTTTTAGGGGAGAACCTATGCAGGTGACTATGTCATTCAGAATTTTTGGGTGCCAAAGAAACCAATTAAGACCATGGAGTTTAATCAAAACTTGAGCCATTATGTTATGATAAGTGTGCAGGTTAATGTTAGAGTCCCAGTCAGAAGGTAGGAGCAAACCAGGTTTTAGATTGAGGTTCCCTAACTTCAAAATTCTATCAAAATCATCTTCATATTTCAGCAGTATATGAATGTACCCTTTTCCAATTGGAATTAGTTTCTAATTCACAGAGTTCCAATAGTGGGAAATACGGGTATGCAGATGAGATAATGACCATGGGCAGTTACCTTTGAGATAGGAGTTGCGGGCCATCATTGAGAATCTGCACATTTTTGTGCATTTTTTAATTGCATATGGGTCCACTTCCACCAATAATCCACCATCATGAAGCTTATTGACAAGTGGAGGCTTCGTGCATACGTACGACTTGTCATCTTCACATAGTAGTGTCATTCATTTTTCATCACCACTTTACATGGATTGTTATAAATATGTTAATAATGAATATATATTATATTTATAAAATAACTATACATCTATAATTTTAATATCATATATACCTTTTTACCTTTCAATCCATTGGAATATGATAAGGTCTCTCATTCGTACATGTAGACTACCACATCTAAGAATCAATGCGATCCTTTTTTCATTTCTTCTTTACATGGAAGATAGTAATGATAGATTTAATAGATATATATGATATTTATGTCATCATTAACAATATATATATTATGAAATTATACTAAAAGCACAAGGATCATAACTTCCATGACGAAACATGCATGAGAAAATAAACTAGTTAACACCCAAAACAATTATAATAGTGAAAGATGTTTGAAAAAAGGCAGATAATATGTTATAATAAGATCATATATGATATTAAAATATTATAATTATTATTTTATAAATTAATTTCATGTTTAAAAACATTATACATGAAGTTAAAGTGAGATCAACTAAGATGAAATGTGAGGTAAGGGATTTTTTCTCAATTTCTACTCCATTGAGACATATTTGGTGATATGCACCTATTTAATTTTATGTGATGTATATACTAACCCATTGAGTTATTTAACATGAATACATATTTATTCATGGTTATTAATTATTCTATTAAAGTTAATATTTTATGATGAACTTTTAAAAGAAAAGGCGATCTTATTACAATACATAATCCGAGATATTTTTCTTCTATATCCATATTTTCCAAAATTGTTTTATAAAAATCCTTTTTATTAAAACAAATGATTTATAGAGTATATTTTAATTCATACATTAATTTTTACATGGTATGAAAGGAATATTTTTTATTTTTTCTTTAAAAGGGAATTTTTAACATTCCTTACAGAAAATTCAAATAGAATTTTTTTAACATATACAACATTAACGGGCCTTTCCACCACTATAAATATTTTACACTCTTTGGATTCTTCTACAATATTTAAAATTTTTAATAATTAAAAATATTTTTTGAATTTTTTTTTAATATTTCTCATCCATTTTTACTTATTCTCTAAAAAACATGAATTTATTTAAAAACAATATTTCTGATGAAATGAAGGACTTTGTTTATATCTTCTTAATTTTGTGATTTTTAACTTTCTCTAGAAAAAATAAATTTATTGTGATCATTGAAAATTAAATTTATCATAAATATATATATTATTTGTATCAGGGATATGATTATTTCCTAAACTATATACCATTTCAATATATAGTGTTCTACTTTAAAGGTAATTTTACTAACTGGGGAAATATTCATATTCCATATTCATTACTCAATATAGATATTTATTGATAGGGCATATTATTCCGGAATTAAATTGATAATTTCATATATGAGGAATTTATTAGAAATACATAGATGGATGGGGTATGGAATTATATATCCCCTTGATGGATCGACATGTCTCATGAGAGAAATCAATTGGCCAAATTAAATGTGTCTTTACCTATAATTTTTAAACTATCATTGCACAAGTTCGTCAGTTTGATATATCATGATGTATGAGATCATGAAATCCAATAGTATGATTTTCCTTCATTGAGCATTTAGTTATTATTATCCATAATGTTACTGCATTGATATTATCCATGGATGTATTTTTTATTGAAGTTATTAATTAAATAAAATATGTTTTCAGTTTTTTACCTTTCCATAATGTATATTCCTTATTTACTTATGATTAATTTGGTTATACATAAACCTTACTATTCATTTTATCTCACCCTTTCATTTTTTTTCTTTCCCCAGGATATGTATATAGATATTATGATTAATATTAAGTATAAAATAATTCTTCTTATGTGGTGTATTTTTTATTTCCACTGGAATGTGGGAATAATGTATTTATCTTGTTTTCCATTACTTCTAAACTGATTGATCATGTATGGGGATATAACTTATTTCAAATAAACTAAAATAAAGTGGAAACCATATTTGGGTTACTGGGTTTAGGGTTGTTATTGTATTTATGTGAAAATGATATTGTGGTTGTGACAATTATTCCAACCATATCACATTCTACACCCATAAACTCAACCTGAAGATATTCTAGAAAAAAGATAAGGGCACTACCCCAACATGATTATTCATACTCCCAAGTCTCATGAGAGTCTCCCCTTGTGTTTTTATAATACAAAAATCAATGGGATATCCATTCCAGGTAGAATCTTAACTAAAGAGTCGACAATCCATAATTACTTCTCGACCCCTAAGACATATAGATCTAATACTAATTCTTCACAATTCTATAGTTAAAGGGATTAGGATGATAATTATTAATTAATAGATGTGGAAAACATCATGTTTCATCATGTAAAGAAGAGATTTTAGTTAGTAAGAAACTGTATCAATCCTCTTGGTGATATCAAAAGGTCTCATACACCTTAGGCCAGGCTTCCCCTACATCCCAAACCTTTAGTGACCTAATCAAATTGATAATTTCAGAAATACCAGGTTACAAACAAATAACTTAGAGGGATGGAATCAATGGTTTCAATAAAATTTATAATATATTTTTTCTATTTCTATACACTTCTTGATATAATATATTTTCTTAATTTTCTCCTAGAGAAGAATAGGCCCCCATAAGGGAGGTTTAAATAACCTTAGTTCAACATAGAGGGGAGTGGATTGGCTGGCCATATAAATATTCAAATGGATAAATCCATATATAATAGTGGTATATATTATTATATTCAAATTTACCTAGTGAAATATGTGTATCCAATGAACCATAATAATATAATATGTAAGTATATATCATGTATTCCAAAATCTAAATGGATGAATCTATTTTCCAATATATCTAAGGATAGTAGGCCGCATTTAATTTTATTTGATATCACATGGACTCTTGGAGGACATTCCAAAATCAAGAATTAAATATTTTTATCTATAAAAGATAATTTTAAGAGTAATTCCATGAAATATAATAATCTCTTTCATATATAGCTTCCATTGATCCTCTAATCCTATGTTATCTTTGATTATAATAAAATGGGTACATTTTATCAGCCGATCAAATGATTCCCAAATTGCATTTCTCTCTATAGGGGTATGAGTAAATATAATAATAAAATCCATATATGTATCAACAAATTTATAGGTAGGGATATGGAGGGGAGATAGAAAATTGGACAGATTTTAGGGTTTAGCTTTAACTTGCTGATTGGTGAAGCATTGAGAGAAAAATCCTCTTTATCTCACCTCATACCTAGACACCAGTAACAATACATAATATCATAATACATATTTGTTGAATCAAAATGAACATGTCATAGATATAGATATAATTACTCCATCACCCCCATCCACACATATAATGTAACCACATAATGTTTTCTTAAACAAATAACACCCCCATAAAGAGATATCACTCACTTGGGGTCTACATTAAAAAAATGGTTCTTCTAATACACTAGAATTTTCCATCTCCAAGTTACTTCTATGTTTTAATTTCAACGATGGAAGGTGTAAATTATACACTATAGAGAAACATACATACTTTATCCTCCATTAATATTAGGTGAAGCTTTGTAAACTGGCCTACAAGGTTTTATTCTTCATAGGATTTCTTCAAATTTTTTGTTGGTAATTTCCTACTAAGAGCATCTGTAAAAATATTTATTATACTAGTTATATAGGAAATATCATTTAATGCCTAAAGTTAATCCACCCATAGCATCTGCTTTAGGTTCAAATTATTTTTATATAATATATAGACTAGGATTTTATTATTAGTGTATAAAGTAAAATTCTCACCAAATAGGTAATGATTCCGATAGTAGAGGTCATGTATAATTCTACATGTTCAAGGATATATGTGGGATAATTTCTCCCACATTGTCTAAGTTTGTACAATATGAAAAGTTCTACATGATTAAACCAACTGAGTAAATATAGCATCCCCATACCTAATGTGCCATATAAAACGACATAGTACTTACTAGCCTCTGGTAAGATCAAGATAAAGATTGATGTTAGCCATTATCTCAGCTTTGAAAAGGAGAAATGGAATAATCTAATCTATAATAACATCACATAGTTCATAATTAGGGTTTTATACACAGATAAAAGAATAGATAATTCATAGATGAAACATTGAAAGTAGCCTAATATTATCAAGAATATTTATATCTCAAACATATTCTATGGATCCTCCTAATACATAACAGCAATCACCTACTCAAGATTAACCAAAATACCCATTTTGGACATCACATGCTCTAAGAACATAAATTTTTATATCCATAATCTGTATTTATATATTTTATCATATATTCTATGATCCTAATGAATTCCCAAGGAAATTCACAAATGTCTCTCATACTACTCTTCGGTCTTATAATGGACCAAAAAATCATCAATAGACAACTTGAAAAGGGGTTTTAGGTACTAATATAATATTTTGTTCATTAAATCCATAAACACTATATAATAATTATTCAATCCATAATGTGTCACAATATATTCATAATTTCTATATCTACTCCAGAAATAAGTCTAGAGTATGTGTGATTCTCTCAAAGGAAGTTAATGATAACCTGATTGAAGATAAATTTTTGAGAATCTCCTTTCTCCATAAAACTGATCAAATAATACATTGATGTGATTAAATGGATAATTATCCTTGATTGTGTACTATTATATATTATTTTAATCAATACACAATAGGAGAGAACCATCCACCTTTTAAAAACACTAGGGAAAACCATGCAGACACACTAGGGAAAATAAATACCTTGGCATCTAAATAATATAACTATAATTTATTTTATTTAAATTTTTCTAGTTTCATATGATATGTATTAAATGATATAGGTTTCATCCCAAAAATAAAATCTATAGATAACTCTACCTCTCACTGAGGAGATAGCCCTAAAAATATTTTTGGAAAACCTCCAGAAATTCTATGAACACTAGAGGTATCTTACTTCCTAAAAATCCTTTATAAATCTCTATTAAGGGGGATAAAACATAAAATATAATCCTAAAAACTTTAATAAGATAAGATCCTTCCTGACAAGACTGTGGCTCCCATTCTACTTAGAATCGATGAACACTCCCATCAAGGGTGGTAAAATTCACCCTGCAATGTTAGAAATCAATGTAATATTTAAAATAAATTATATATTCCATCTTGAATATTATATCAAAATGGTCCATCTAAAGGATTGTAAAATTCCATGATAATTATACTATGGATATTTAAAGGATATAATAAGTACAACAAAGTCCACACTCCTTCATTCCAAGAAGAGATTATATCTCCATAACATAAGGAATATGATCTAGATGAAGATTCAATAATTCCATAGCACAAGAAGAAATAAATTAGAGAGAATAATTGGTATAAAATAAATCAATATACATAGATGATTAAATAATAATGGTACCACTAGTTGTTGATGGTGTCATCTCAGATTTAATAGGAGCTAGCTCAAAAGAATAAAACTACATGCTTTTATTCTAAGCCTAGGAATGACAAACATATTGAGCCACAACCCCCCCCCCCACTAACTTTTAATTTATAATGATATGATCATTACTACATCAATATAAGGATTGGTCCCTATTAATTTTGATGCATCAAACTATTCTTGAGATCCTTTAGGGGCCTAAGGACCAGTTCGACTCCTCATTGAAGGATTGATTTTTCATAACATTTGTAGGTGTCCAAAAAACCCATAAGCATAGTATTGTTTGGAATTATTTGATCATTAGGGACTCATATAGAAAAAGTTTCCACTATGGTGTACAATTATAATCCTACTTTTTGTAGGGGGAAAATAGGCCAGTTGAGAGAAAGGTCTTGATCCACCACCACAACCTCCTCTTGAGTTATCATGCCTTTTATTTTTTTAGATAAAAACACTCCCACTACCACTAGTCATGGTGGAGTTGTAAATAATCCTATGTATAGGGTCATTAATTCTTAATATTTCTATAATTTCATGTAATTAATGTAAAATTGTTTATTAAACATTACTTTGAAATGTTTCCATTCAATATTCTCAAGATTTTTAGCCTATAAAACTAATTCCCACCACTTTTAGCTAGGTACCTTAAGCATAAAAGTGGAATATTTCACCTTAACTCATTAAATAGTATCATGGAATTAAAATATTCTCTCCATATTCTCCATCTAGTTATTTTCTTCTTGAGGATTATTTTTTACTAAAAAAGTTGGTGGCTTAAGACCAAGACCTACTTCTTGAGGATGAGTTCGACCAATGACTTCACCTTTCTCTAAATCTTATATTGTTTTCATTAATTCTTCAATAATATTTTTATAGGTATGAGGATTCACCAAAGAAAATTTATTCAATTATTCTTCTAGAGGGTTCATTGGGGATCTTCAATGGGGTATAATCCTTTTTAAAATCAAATAAAAAGAAAGGAAGACATAAAATCAGCTAAAATGATAATTTATACCACTAATATAGATCAAACAAATTTAAAAATCATAATAAATAAAATAAATAATAAAAAATACATAAAATTACAAAATATTAAATTGTACATGGTTTGGCTACACTTTTTACCAAAATGTGCACCAGCTATGCGGGTCACACTAGAATTCCTCCAAACTAGACTCATGGTTTGGTCGAAGAGTGTTCCCTAATAAAGTCGTTCAACCTTCCATTTTTTTACATGAAATCCCTCCAAAATCATAAATAAAATCCTAATACATTCCAATATACTTATTTATTGGAATCCCATAGATAATAAAGGCTCTTTATGATGATTGGTGAATGTATATTCACTCTGAACCTACCCTTCAAGTCCTAATGATCCTATCTCTTATCTATTAGGATATCCTTGGTAACATAAAACATAAATCAAAAATCAATATATGATACAAATTTTTCATGAACTATTGTAGGCTACCCGAAACTTAGGGGGTGATTTGATATGACACGTGGACTAAAGGGCGTTCCCTATCCCCATGGGATAGAAACCAGTGCATGAGTATCAAGAACACTCTCTATGAGTGTTTTTTTCCAAACAATTAACCATAAATACCTAACCAAGAAACTGTAATGACCTCACTTTACATTGGTGGGTCATTTAACCAATATAAAATCACAATAAAAATCTCATCATCATGACATGACATAAAAGAAAAAAAAAGCATATACAGCTATAATAATGATCCAAAAATAAAATGGGATGGTATGGGAAGATATATAGCTGATAAAATATCAATATAAACATGTTAAAAGTTATAAAAAAATAAATAAAAGAATATACCATTAATCTCTATCTTAAAAGGGTGGAGTTCCCCACCATGGCACCTCCACCAATCAAAATATAGTTATCACTAACATCCAACACTTCCATGTAGAGAATTTACCTTATGTGTATCAGTATAAACAAGGTCTACATGAACCCATTGTGTGTATATATGGTGTGTGCATAAAATTCAAATAATATCACAAAAAATGTTCCATAAGTATCCTTTTCTATAAAAATATTATCATACTAGTTTCAAAATATAGAAAAGAAACTAATCATTTGATAACTATTAAAGAAACCAAGCAATATGTTCCAAATTTATTTATAAAGTGAGTTGGTCAATAAATATATAAAATAAAGATTTTCCCATTCATACCACATGGGATTCTCCCTATGGTCACTAAGGGAGATTTTTCCTATGATCCATTCCATATACATACAACCACTATGTAGAGACAATTAATTAGAGTTTAATTATAGCTAACAATATTACTTTATTATTCAGGGAAACACAATCAACAAGTGGAGTGAATCTCTTTAAAAGTTTTGTATTAGGGCTCCTATCCAAGAACTTGAGGTATCCTAGGAATTTTAAGCAACTCAAATAATCATTATTCCAAGAAAATGCAACAAATAATTTATGAATTCTTTTATTTTTTATATAAATATTCTATAAACCCCACTTAATGTGTCCAATATCAATGAAAGGAAAAGAAATATCGCATTATGTATAAAATATTCCAAAAAATAATTAATTTCAAATTTTAAATCATTTGGAAACTCCTAATATAAAATTCAGCACATATAGTTCAATGAACAAAGTGTGGTCACAAAACTACCTACCAAAATATAATGAAATCACTAATATATGGGGTGAATCCTCTTGATATGAGAATATAGGATCCCTACAAGACTAGAAAAGGCAAAAAAATAAATACCTTAACCATATAAATTGGAAAACATGAACCCTAGTATGACATAGACATAAGGGTAGATATAAAATTTATAATAAATAGGGAATAAAACAAATGATTGGATATGAACCACTTATTGAGTGTTTTTTTTAATATCCTTGAACTGTGTCACTAAAAAATCAAAATCAAGTAATGAGATAGGGTTTTGGTCATAAGAGGGGGGCTTCGGTTTGAAATGGGGAAACAGAGGAGGGTTAGGAGGTTTATATTGATCATGTAAAATATGGTAATTTTATATTTTTAAAGAACTGTATAGGTTTTATGGTTTAGCTGCAATGTTATCCAACCCATTCACTAACTGTATGGATGGAACTACATCCCCTAGAGGAAGCATTATAGTTTGGATGCATTATTAATAGAACCATCCACTAACCACGATTTCTCCACTATAATTTACTATAGTCTTATGCATGGTTTTTCATTTCATGATTAGAAAAAACCATGTTCTAACCTTGTGAAACCCAATGCCTCCACAAATTTTTAAATTTCAAGTGAAAAGATCCAAAAATGAAAGAAAAAAAATAAATGGAATATGTACATGAGAATGACATTTTGAGTTTGATAATTCCCCCTACTATATAACTTTCATCCCTCGTAAAGTCAACCTGAAGCCATGTCTAAAAAACAAAAGGCCATTACACCAACATGAACTATTTCTGCTCCCAATTCTAATGAGGGTCGCCCCCCATACTACCATAAGATATCAAAAATTAATATAGACTTTTCATATATCATCTTAGGGTAGAATTTGATAATCTAGATTAGTTATTTATCCCCTAATACATCCAAATACAATTCTAATTCTTCAAAATTCAGAAGTGAGAGGGATTAGGATGACAATCCTTTAGTTAATAGACATGAAAAACATCATGGATTTTCATCTGAGGTTTAAATTATATCTAGAAATAAACACTCCAATCCTCTTGGTGATCTTGAATAATCTCATACACCTCGGTGAAAGATTACCCTACTCCTCCAACCATTAGTTGTCTAATAAATGTAATACTTTCAGAAACACATAGTAACTAACCAAGAAATATGAGGGATGACATCAATGATCATTATAATATTTATAATGTCTTTAGTCCATTTCTATATATTTTTGGATAGACAATATTTATTTGGCTTTCTCCTAGACTATACTAGGCCCCATAAAGGATGTTTTACTAACCTTAGTTCCACACGAAGAGGAGAGGTGTGACCAAACATATAAAGCATAAAATGGATCCATCCAAATAGAATATTGGTTTCTATTATTATAGTAAAATGTAACTAGTGAAATAGATATACACCATGAACCACAAGAATCAATGATGTATGTATAGAGCATATATTCTAAAATATGATTAGTTCGGTCTGTTTTCTCATCTTACTAATGATGTTAGGATATACTAAATTTTATTTGAGATCCCTTTAACTCTTGGAGTCCCTTACATAATTGACAAGTAAAATAAGGGCCTCTTTTAAAATTAATGGTTGAAGTAACAAGAAATAATCTAATAATTTTCCAAAAGTATTGTTCCCAATATCCACGACTTATATGTTATCATTGATTATAATTAAATGGGTTGATTTCATCCCCTTTTCAATATAAACCCAAATAAAATTCATCCATATATAGGTATGATGAAATGTGATAATAAAATCCGTAGATATCTCATCCCATTTCCAAGTAGGTGTTGGGGGTGGGAGAAAACTGGATTGATTATGGGGTTCAGCTTCAACATTTTGATAGCTGAATCATTGACACACAAAATTATCTATGTCCTACCTTATACCCGGACACCAATAGTGATGATTCATAACATAATATATCTTAGTGTAACCAGGATGAACATCCCACTAATATTGATAGTCATCCATCATCACTGCATTCCACACATTAAGGTAACAACATATCTATAGGATCTGGGAACTGTGAAAGCATGTAATGGGCAGTGCCGAACTTTATTTTTTTCCATAAAAAATTATCAATATAGGATATATACAACAATTTATGTCGTGAACCACATAATTGAGTAAAAGAAATAGATGAATAATTTCATCCAAACTGAGATAGATGTATGAAAATATATTTTCTATAATTAATTTAATTAGATAAAGAATTATCTCTAAGGAACTATTTCATCACCTAGGTGTCTGGTGACATATATGTTGTGAACCGTCATTTAATTGTATAAACCAAGTGTAAATTTCCTCTATCAGTGATCCACATGTGTTTTAAGAATCTCCAGTTGTTTCTAAAAGAGTCTCTGAGTGCTAGTATGGATTATCCTTGCACATGAATCATCCACCTTGATTACCTCAAGAATCACTTCCAAAACGTTCTCCTTAATCTAGTAGTGGAGGATCACTCTCCGTTATTGAGATCATTCATATAGAATAGATCTCTCAAGGATTGAAGGTTTTTTCTCCAAATCTGTTGTAACAACTGAATAGGATTATGAGAAAATAATATAATTGGGTATTTATATTACTAGGGTTGATATAAAATTAATGCACAAGTTCCCTTATTATTATTTAATACTAGAAAACCCCAATGTCAAATAGTAATAGTAATATTGTTGTTTCTTGACACGTGATTAACATAAAAATTATAATTAAATATTATTTAATTAAATAATATTCAATATTATAATTTCTCACCATACCATTAAACTTAGTCCACCATTCCTCCACAATATTTATCAAGCCTTGAATAATGTCTATTTATTTATAAAATTAATATCATTTTATTATTCACCAATAAATAAATAAATATTATATTTACTAAACGAAAATAAATTTTTATATGCGATCAAGAATACATGAATAATTATTAAAGCATGTTGGTTAATAATATTTATTCAACCTGTGAAATAATAAATAATAATATATTATTTAAAAACGATGTTGGATACACTTAGAGTGTGACCCTCTAGGACTCTTTCTCAGTGGTATTAGGCAAAGTAGCCAGAAGTCCAAGGTTAGCATCTAGAAACACGCCAAGGAAACCATAGAGAAATAATATAATTCTACAATGACGTGTCCCATCATATTAATGGTTATTGTGAAATATAATCCCTTCATTATAATATCTCAAATCGAGTAGTTTACATGTAAGTGCCATCAACCTATATGCTCGATTTTCTCTTTCTTTCAATTTTGGAAATAGATTTTTCCTATGGATCACCATGGAAATGGATTGATTTATTAATCTATATCATTTCCCTCAAAGGGATTGAGATATTAACTTACGTTACATAGAATAATTGATAAATACTTTCTTTCATTTTTCATTAATGAAATATTACTCATGACACACCCAACATATCCAACCGCATCATGAACATCTATCATCATGGTTTTTCTAAATACATCTAAGTGCATGACTCATAATACTTTTTAATAATAATTTTAAAGTCTAAGGACCAATACACATATCCGTAGATACAAACACCGAATGAAAAATATAAATGTGGATTTCCTACTGAAAGGTGTATTCTCATAATATCATATTGGATATCACATACCATGTTATGCTGAATAACAATCATGATGAGATATGTATTTTATAAATATTCAAATAATTGTAACAATTTTATCATAAAGTATAAAAAGGTTGGTTCTTGGGAACCAACTACAAGATATTCCCACTTTAACTAGAGCCAACTACTAACAACATTCAGTCTTTTGTCTCTCACATGATAGACATTCTTCTTCTAATATTGGAATTTACTCTTTGTACCGCAACTTCATCCCTATGATATGAATCCCTATATAGGAGATACTTCTGGAGTATATACTTTGTCTATTGGTGTGACCTTGGCTCTTTTTGAAGAGCCAACACTGTAGTATTATCACAATACACTATGATAGGGTTGTTGCTTATAGGTACCACATAAATCTCCTATAAAAAGTTCTGAATCCAAACGGCTTACTTAGCTAAATCAAATAATTCTATATACATAGACTCAATGATAGAATCGGCTAAAACTGGTTACATTGAGCTCTTGCAACTTACATCTCCTTCATTGAGACAGAATACATATCCTGCTTCTGACTTCAAATCATTCTGATCTATTTGAAAACCAGAATCAGTATACCCTACAATGATAGGCCCCTCATCTACTCCATACACCAGTAACATATCATTAGTTCTTCTCAGATACTTAAAAATAGTTTTAATAGTAGTCCACTATTGTTCTCTTATATCTTCTTGATATCTTCCTACCATGGTCAATGTATAGGAAACATCTAGTCTAGTACATAACATGTCATATATTATTGATCCTATCACAGAATATTATGGGGTATTACTCATTATATCTTCCCCCTACTATTCCTAGGGACACCTTTTCTTAAAAATATGTAAACTATGTGACATTGGAACCAATCCCCTCTTGGACTGTTCCATACTAAATCTCTTTAGTATATGGTCAATATATGTACTTAGACTTAGTATAAGAATCCTATTGAATCTATAATGATTGATCTTGATCCAAATAATCTAGGTATCTTTTCCTAAGTCCTTCATGGAGAAGCACTTTTTCAACCATTCATTAACTGACTATAAGACTGGTATACCATTTCTAATAAGTAATATTTCATCAAAATACAATACTAGGATAATGACCGTATTCCCATTATACCTTTTATAAATACACAACTCACATTCATTCTTAATGAAACCAAATTATTTTATGGATTCATAGAGTTGAATGTTCCATGACCTGGATGCTTGCTTCAATTCATAAATGGATATTTGTAACTTTAAAATCATTTTGGAATCACCTGGTGTCATTAAACCTTCTATTCAGGTCATATATATATATTTTTGAAGGTTCCCATCAAGGAATACAATTTTTTCATCCATCTTCCAAATCTCATAGTTATGGAAATATATTATGGATATTATTATTCTTATGGATTTAAACATTCCAACAGGAGAAAAGGTTTCATCGTAGTCAATATCTTGAAATTTTTTAAATCTTTTAGCCACTAGCCTTGCTTTATAGGTACTTACTTTACCTTCCATGTCTATTTCTCTCTTGAATACATGTTTACACCCAATAGGCTTTACATTAACTGGTGAATCGACCAGAAACCAAAGTTGGTTCTGATACATGGAATCAATCTCATAATTCATAACTTCAAACCATCTTTCAGCTTCGTATATCTCTATTTCCTCCTTGTATAAGATAGGTTCATCGTTGTCCAACAATAACGAGTCTCCATACTCAGTGACTAGAATCCCATATCTCTCTGGTTCCCTTACCTCTCTTACACTCCTACATAGTACTTGTGTTTTAGGAACTACTACTTCTATGAGGACCTGTGGAACTATTTCATATACCAAATCTTGTTTATTTTCAGCATAATCTTCATCTAAGTCAATCTTTCTCCCACTATTCATTTTGAGTATGTGATCCCTCTCAAGAAATACATCTTATCTAGAGAAAGTCACTTTCTTGATTGAGGGGTTGTATAGGTAGTATACCTTTTTTCCTTAGGATACCCTATAAAGATACACTTCCTGAAATAGGGCACTAGTTTGTTTTTTGAGAAAGCCTTAACAAATGCCTCGTAGCCCCATACATGTGTATGTGATAAAATGGGTTTCTTTTAATTTCATAGCTTGAAGGGAATTCCATTTTACTCTTTAGTTGGTACTCGGTTTAATGTGTATACCACATTTTTTAATGCATGTCCCCAAAAGGATAATAGAATATTTTCATAACTCATCATCGAGCATACTGTGTTCAACAAGTTATGGTTAATTCTTTCACTAACACCATTCCACTATGGTGTATAAGGTGAATTTATTTCAGATTGAATCCCAAACTCAAATAGAAAATTTATGAACTCTTGGTTAATATATTCTTAACATTAATCTAACAAAAAAATTAATCTTTTTACCATGTTGATTCTCTAATTCATTCTTAAATTCCTTGATTTTATCAAATAAATCATACCTATACCTCATTAAGAAGATATATCCATATCTACTCAAATCATCAATAAAATTTATGAATTAAGAATATCCTCCACTATATTCTACAAGAAATAGTCAACACACATCAGTCTGTAACAATCCTAGAATCTTTGTGGTCCTTTCACCCTATCAAAAAAATGGTGGTCTTGTCATTTTTCTTTGTAAACAATCACAACATCTATCAGATGGTTTTACCTCATATGTGTCTAAATAACCATCTTGATATGGCTTTATCATAATATTCTTGTTTTTATGAACTATATGGTGATTCCAATGCTAGGTGTTCTATATTTCATGTAATTTTTATTCGTTATCAACTACCAAAACTTGGTTTTCATAATTTAATACATAAATATGGTTATTTAAATCTTCCATAACATAACATATGTTGTCCTTATAAAAAAATTATTTCCAAACTTGAAAATAAACCTATCTTTATCTAAACTTGATAAAAAAATTATGTTTTTGGTTATAGTAGATACATAATAACAATAACATAAAACCAAAATCATTCTCATTTTGAAATGAAATGTGGTAGTCACTAATGGAAATATAATCTTGCGTCACACCATTGGAAGCTCACAAATCCACCCGTCCTCTGGAAATTTTCAGAAATATACTTGGTTCATGAATTTGGATATATATGTGAGCACCAACTTTTTTATCTGATACCCAATGTGTAGAAAGGAAAAGTTGCACTTGATAATGATTACACCTTACTCTTCCCCTTTATTTTATGTTTAGTTCCTCTTCCAATGGATTGGCTTGCCACAAGTAAAACATATTCCCTTATTTTTATTTCCCTGACTCTGGATCTTCCCCTTCTTGGATGGATAGTTCTCGGGAGCATTATAGTATTCATAGGTCTTGGTCCCTTTTTCCTTTTTATTTATTTTCTTATTCACCAAAAATATAGTGGGTTTTTCACACACCATGTCCTTATCCACTTGAATAATCATGGCCAAATGTTTTGATAGTCTCTTCACATTATTTCTCATATTATAATTCACAATAAAACAAGATAAGGTCTTGGGTAGTAATGAATGTATAATATTTATTCTCAACTTATCTAGATATTTAATACCTAAGATTTCCAAGTGTTCAATATAGCCAATAAGATTGACCACATGAGGCCCAACTAGTGCAGAATCTCTATGATTAGTGGTAAACAAAGCATTGGATATCTTGTACCTCTTTTCTCACCTTCTATTGATAAAGATCCAAAAGGTGAGACATCATGATATATGTATTCATATCCTCATGTTTCTTCAATAGCTTATTGGACAAGGATGATAGCATGAAGCACTAAACATCTGTAGAATCATATAGATGTTTCTCATAGAGATATAGTTCTTCATCACTTGCCTCATTTCCAGACATACCTGGTAAAGGTTCTTCCAGTATATACAATTTTCTTTCAGGGAAAAGGATAACTCATACGAGCCTTATCACTCCAACAAATTGATACTGGTGAGAGGGTTTCCATTTATAAGTATGAATGTTAATGATATGTTTGATGTCATTTTATAACTATTTATACAAAATAAAATAAATAGAACTTTAGAACTTTATCTAATAAATTTAGACAAATAAATAAACATTATATTTATTCGTCTCCCACTATTTTATCAAAACCTAATATCCCTCACCATTGGATTTGGAATATCTGGTTTCTTGGACATTCAATTGGAAAGGATCCATATTCCTCTTCTCATTACCCCATCATTGGTTGGTCAAGCAACTTGAATGGTTTTAGGTAGGCATTCCAAATGGAAACTGTATTTACTCATAGTTCCTTGATCTTTTGAGTGGACTCTCCAATCCTGACATCATTAATTTTATATTTCCTCAACCTTTTCCTATTAGTTACACCAAGTCATATTTTGGAATTCATCCCAAAACCTCATGTTATAATACCATGAAAATTAAAATCACACCAAATTTGGTGGATCAAGCACTTTTAACTATGGTTTGATTCTAATTGATGTAATTAGAGGATATACAAAATTGATATTTTAGTGATATATTTTTTCCTTTATGCATAAATTCATAATTATTGTCTTTATTACATGCTTATTAATATTAAGGGGGACTATAAAACTGATTAACCATGTATAAGATAATATTTACGCATTAGAAAATTTATTTTAGTCCCATATTTCATTCTTGTTAATTCAGTAATTATGTGATCACGCAAAAGCATCCATAATGAATAACCATGAAATTAACAGAAAAAAAAAATAAAGAGTATTATCATGAGCTTGTTTTAATGGTAAGTTTATCTAGCAGTTAAAAAACATACCATTGACTGATGGGAGAAACACCTTGAACCAATAGAGGTTCATGTTTACAGCTTTCCATCTATCCACCTTTGTATTTCCTTGGATTGGTGTCACCTAAACTCATAACTTGAACTACCTCCACGTGATTGGGAGCTCCATCCATTATATATGCCTTTTAATCACACCTTGGTGAGGGGAAAAGGGGGTTTACATAAAATAAATCATGGGCACCCCGGACCAGCATAATAAGGAGGAGAGAAGGCACGTAGACCAACAATTTAATTTATTAATAAATTAAATAAAATTAATCACATAAAAAAATATGGTCTATCCCATAATCATCCACATGCCTGAAATGTATTACGCATTTAGTAAAACTAGCATTCAATTTTTTAATCATTCTGATTTAAGATAAATTTATCTCGAATCAATTAATTATTATATTCAATTAATCAATAAATTTATCTAAATTCTTATCCAAATTTCCTTGAGATTCTCATCCATTATAATTTAAAAGAAATTAATAAATTCATTTAAAATTAACCTTGTATATAAATGTACCTTGGGGGAAACATAGTGAATACCTTTCCAAATATACCCAGCATGTATTATACTCATATATTATTTTTCTCTTGTGAAATATGGCATACACGACTTCTCATTCACTATCATGACGTGTACTTCATGGATGTTCACATGAATTACATGATTTTTAAGTCATGTGTTATGATTCAATGTACGTAGAGTAACAGCTTGTAATACGACTCAAACATGATATACAGATCTTGAACATTACATAGATATTGATTAAAATTTTAAATATTTATGTATATTAAAACCTATCACATGGAGTATCCTATCTTTATGACCACACTCAAGTACATGTATCATGGTTTAAACAGTAAAATAAATAAATTATAAATCTATGTAACTTGGTATATGTACATGGCATGTACATCTGATCTACCCGGTGTGTACACCTCTCACTATCTATCTAAGACATGCGACTAGGGACTTGGCATCAAGTATAAATAATTTGGTTCTAGTGAACCTAATTCAACAATATCAGTTCCCATTTTAAATAATTTCCTCCAATTATAGAGGACACTTGTTAGAAGTCTCCCCACCAAATATAGTTCCTATAATAACATAACATTATCTATTTATAATTTTCTCGTGAGTTATAAGTTCAATGATAGAAGGTTACAATTGTACATTAGTGAGAAACATGCACTCCTTATCCTCCATTAATTTTAGGTGAAACTCTGAAAAAATTCTCCTAGGGTTATATTCTTCCTAGGCTTAATTTAAATTATGGTATGAAAATTTCTAAATAAGAGCATTAGAAACAACAGTTTTCTACTATGCGTATAGGAAAGATCATCTAATGTCTAAATTTAATCTTCCCATCGCCTCATTTTGAGGTTTAAATTATTATAATATATGATATGGTTTGATATTTTTCAATTATAGTATACCATAAACTTCTCACCAAATATGTAATGCTTCCAATACTTAAATGCATACATAACATCAACTATGTCAAGGATAAGGGTGGGAAAATTTCTCTCATTTAGTCTGATTTTACAAGAGAAATAAGAAACTACCTGATCACCCAATATTATTACGTATACCAAACTCATAACTAATGTTCCATTGAAATACACATAGCCCTATATAGATTCTTATAAGATCAATATAGTGGATAATTTCTACCATTATTTCATCTCTTTAAATGGGTCTTGGAATTCTCATCTCCATAAGAACATCACTCACTTCTCGGTGAGGGTTCTAAATATAGATAAAATCTATGTGAAATATGATATTAATAATTGATAATATCTTGATAATATAAATAATATTCATATCTAAAAGATATTATTTGTCTCCTCCTAATGCATAAAAACTTTCATCTTCTCATGATCAATTGAAATGCCATGTTCAAACAATATAATCATCGTGAACTTAACTCACTAGACCCATAAGATACATATAGATATTTTAGAATAGATTTTATGATCATAAATAAAAATAAAAAAAAATCTCAAATTTGTCATATTCTTCTCATAATTCTTATAATGGACCAAAATATCATCCACAAACACCCTAAAAAGGGAATAAAGGTGCTGATAAAATATCTAGTTCATCAACTCCATAAACACTACATGAGAATTAGTCAATCCAAAATGCATCACAAGATATTCATAATGGACATATCTTCTTAAAAAATTAGTCTTTGGAATATTTGATTCTCCTACCCATAGTTAATGATAACATGATTAAAGATCAATTTTTGAGAACCATATTTTCCCTTTCAATTGCTAAAATTATTCCTCAATCTAGGGAAAGGGATAATTATTCTTGATAATTTCATACTATAGTATTGTATAATTAATACATGAATAGAGATAACCTTATACCATTTTATCAAAAAACACCGGGCCATCCCATAAAACACACTAGGGAAAATGAATATCTTGGCCTCCCAATCATCTATCTAGATGTTATTTTTTTGAATTTAATTGGTGTCATACAATATGAAGGCTAGGATATATACTGGATCCCCATAATCAAATTTATATAGAACTTTACCTTTCACTGAGGATATATCCCTCAAAAATAATTTGGGAATACCTCAATAAATTCTCATTCCACTAGAGGTAGCATTATTATTAAACTCTATTCATTAATATATAGTAAGAATGATCATACCTGGAATATAATCCAAATGACTTTAACAATAATATATCATTCTCAATAGGACCACAAAACCCATTCTTCTTTAAATAAATGAAGACTCTATACAACAATAGCATTCAATGTAGGCTTTAAAATCCATCTTCCAGTCCAACCAGAAGATTATATCAAATAAATCAATCTCAAGGATGGGAAAATTCCATGATACTTATACTCTGGATATTGAAATGATACAATAAGGACAAAAAACCCACAATCCTTCTACTTTCCAAGAGGATTTGATGTATCCCTAACATAAGGCATAATATCTGAATAAATTTCAAATAATTCCACATCATAATAAGAAATAAATGAGAGAGAATCACTGGTATAAAATAATGTAACATCTATGGATGATAAGATTATAATGGTACATATCACCGTTGATGGTGTTGTCTTGTATTCCATAGGATCTGGTTCTATGGAATGAATCATCCTACTTTTAGTATGAGACTAGGGCCGATTACTTTCTTGAGGCTAAATCCTTGGATGAATTTTATCATATGATGATATGATCCTTCCTCTATGAGCATGTGGATAGGTCCATATTACATTTGACGTGTCTGATTGAGTTTGAAATCTATTAGGGGCCATAGGACCAATACCACTCATCACTAAAGAAATAATTCTAAAAAACCTCTAGAGTTACCCAAAACATTCAAAAACTTGGTTGATTTTATGAGTAATCAAGAATGTGTACTTTATATAGTTATCTATTATACATTGGTGGAAAACGAGAATCCTACATTTTATAAGGGAAAAAGAGTCCAGTTGAGAGAAAGGTCTTCATCAACCACCACAACCTCCTCTAGAGTCATTCCACTTTATATTTATTTCAAAAAAATCCACACTCACTACCATCCAACATGGTTAGGTTTTCAAGCATCTTGGTAATCTTTAGAAAGATAATTTTCACCATTAAAGATCAACTAACCACTTCTGCATAGGTTTTAAGCTTTAGCAGTAAAATCTTATATTGTATTTCTAGTCGGAGGCCCATTTAAAATTAGAGAGACTTAAACCCATTATTGGATACAATTTTTGGAGAAAAATGGTCAAGATATACCAATCTATTATCATAGTCTATGATGGCTGGGTTGTTACACACTGACATATTGTGAATTATTTTTTTTCAAATTAATTTCACTAATTGATAATTTAGAATTTCATATGACACTAGAAATAGTTCTCAATATATATATATATATATAAGTTTAAAAACTAATTAAAACATTACTTTTACATGAAATACCGATTTTTCTTGTGTTACACACAATACCAACCTGGTTTGCGCTACCTATAACACCGACTTCGCATATGTTGCATGTAACACCGATGTCACTACAAAACATCATTTTATTGTTATATTTTTTTAAATGAGATAAATAATAAATATTAATTAAAATTAGTTATATTAATAGTAATATATATCTTTAAAATATTATTTATATATTTTTATATAGATAAAACATATTGATAATGAAAGATATGATTTTTGGTAAAGGCCATCTATGTTTAAAATTATTGTTTTCTCAAATGAACCGCTTTGAATAAAAAATTTAATTTTAGAATCATTTAAAATTGTGTTTTATTAAATAAAATCTTTTTTTGAATTTATAATTTCTAAATTATCTTAGCAATAATGTTTTTTATTTTTCTAAAAAACTTCATTTTTGGATGAATGGGGAAAATGCAGAATTTTAATTTAAATTTAGTTTTTAATTTAATTTTTTTATATGGTTAAATTATATTTTAAATTGGTTTAATTGTATATTTATATAATATTTCTAAAAATAAATACAATATTTTTCATTTGAAGCAATTTCACATTGAAATTGGATATAAAAATTTAGCAAACTTTTGATCATTTTTATTTTAAGAACTCGCATTATCGACCCGACTGGGGACTAATTTTAAATTAATTTCTTCCAATTATGTGATAATAAAATATAAAAATGGAATCCATATTTTAAATCATAATAATTTATAAATTATAATAATTTCATCTTTGTTTTTTACCAAAAATATTATTGAAAGTGATTAAAATTAATTACATCAGTTAAGAGAAAAATTAGGTTAATAAAGTACAAAACCATAAATATAAGACCCAAAATAACTTTGAAACTTGTATAAAACCCATTATCTAGACATTAGTAGTCCATTGAACATCCATTATTATTTTGTTTTGGTTTATTAGGAATTTTATAGGTAAAAATATAGGTACACCAAACTTGTTTTCAAAAATTTCAGGTGCGTCCTTTCCCTTCCCTATAAAAGGCTACCACCACTACCCACTTCCTCACAAATCTCAAGACCATTGGATCAACTAAAATATGATAAAATAAGCACAAAAATTCCATCACTTACTCTTATAATACTTTCTTTGGGAATAATGAAACTCAATGAATCCTTTTAGAACAAACCAAAAGGGGTTACCTGATTAATAGGTAACATCTTCTCTCAAGTCCATTCTATTATTTTCCTTTTACACCACCTATAACTATATTAATTATATTCTTATATTACAATGACATTAGACCCAATATATTAGGATGTTTTTATGTAAATTTCATAACCTATTCTTACACACACCTCTATATAATGGGTAACAAACATATTGCCTCTGTATACGGTGAGATATTGTCTCACTGAATGATGATTGTTCATTTTTCCATTACCACCTACCATGGGGGGCCATTATGATGGAGAATATATTTATATATTTCATATATTATATTTATAATTTATTTAAGATTTTTTATTTATTTTTAACACATATATTCTTACTTTTCAGTTGGTGTTAATACGATAATTTTATTTGAGGAAGTGTGGATTACCACCCCCTCAAAGTGATATTATTTGTTCATACACTACATGGATTTTATTAAAGATGATTTTATTGAATATAAAAGATATATATGATATCATAAATATAATATAATAAATATAAATACAGATATATATATATATATATATATTCTTTTTACTATCTTTCTTTCAATATGATAATTAAACGGAAATAGCGTTCATGTGTACGCACGGTCTATCGTCTCCATGAACGGTGTATTATTTTTCATACTTATATATTATATATATTTTTATAATAAAAATATATTACATATAAATGATATTTATATCATGATTTAAATTATTTAAATCATGATATAAATTATAAATACCAAAGATATGAAAAATTAATACACATGTGAAGAATAAAGAAAATATTACCCAAAGTGAAACCTTAACATCAGATTGTGAATAGGAGGGTAAAATAATGTCGTAATAAAACCATATATGGTATTAGATATAATAATATTGTTCTTTAAAATATTTATAATAAATTTATATTTATTATAATTGTGTTTTGAATGAGTACGATGAGAGTCAAGACACAAGGTAAGGGGATTTCATCTCACTTTTTTTTCAATGAAATGCATGCTATGTTCCCCACCCTTACATTTTGTGTGGTGTATGAACTACCCATGATGTAATTCAATGTATATTATATTTAAATTTATGGGTATTCACATGTTCATTTTATGATCATTCTTTCTTGGGGGTTTACGTTAAAAAGTTAACAAATCGGTAAAATAGTTTTATATCAATTTACATTCTTCAAGACTAATGTCTTGTTTTACGCCTAATGTCGTTTTGTGGTTCATATACATCAAATTTACATAATATATCATTAATATACATGTTTTTATGATATTTTATGATTCATTCAATTTTATTTTCTTACATGGAGAGTGTGATTCTAAATTACCAATTAGTAAGAGTTTATTGAAACAATATCATCATTTTTTGAGATTATTAAGGATTATGATTTCTTTGATAAAATATTGTATCCATCTATCAAGAATGATCCTAATACTATTTTATTTCAAGATATATTAATGTATGAGTACAATTTTCTACTCTTTTATATATAAGATAGTTAAGAAATCATTTTTAAGAAATCTCTACCTTACTCTATCTTCAGTCGGAAATATATTTCATCTAAAATGGGTTTCCCAGAATATTAAACCATTCTCCAATAATATATAAAATAATTTTTTTTACCATTTTTGTCTTTTACCAATCTTTTCAAAGGAATCTTCTGGTCACATTCTAAACAAATCATTTTTCTAACATTTTTACCATACAAAAGAAATGTTCTTTTTACCTCATACGGCTTGTATGGTTTTACCCACCATCGTTTCTTTGAAGATTATTTTACATTTGTAAAAGTTTAATCTTTATGAAAATAATTTTTATGTAATTTTCAAAGAATTTTTTTTTCAAATTGTTTTACTGTTTCTTTTATATGTTTTCAAGAATGGTCATCTAATAATGACTGTTTTTGACTTCCTCATTCCATATTTTTTTAAAAAAATATGAACTAATTAGTTATTTTGTATAATTAGATATAAGATAAACACTATCCAAAAAAAAGAATACTATTAAATTATCTTTTCTAGAAATTTATAATAATTTTAATTATTTTATTATTTTTTATACTATTTTTATTTTTTTATAGTAATCTACACTTATTTATAAAAATTTATACTTATTACCACTAATTATTATTATCTTTAGATATTGTGTAATAATTATTGTTAATTATCGGTGGAAAAATTTTCAACGAAATGATGGTAGCTCTTTTTCCTGATGACTCATCCCCTTGCAACTTTCTACGAAAAAAAGAAATATGAAAATTCTACTCTGACATACGAATATCCATTTTCATATGTAAAACTATGAAGGTAAGGGAGGCCTCACCGCACTACTATCCATGCTCTCATGCATACAAAAATTAATATTCATACGTCGGAGGAGACTATTCATAGTGATTTCAGTCATAGAAAGTTTTAAGGGGATGAGTCGTCAGGAAAAAGAGCATCTTTTTTCCAACGGTACACCCTCTTGCAACATTCTCTAACTTATATCACTATGAAAAATGTGCTCCGATGTATGTTCGAGTAGATTTTTCATATTGATTTTGGTGGGAGAAATTTACAAGGAATTGAGGTGTCAATCAAAAGGAATGCCGCCAATCCATTGGAAATTGTTCCAGTTTACCAATCTACTCGAATTTATGATGATTTATTGATATTTATTCTTATTTATTCCTAATTATTGTAATTATTTATAATTATTGATAATTATTTCAAATTATTACTAATTATTGGTAGTTATTACTGTTTATTTCTAATTATTTCTAATTATTACTATTTATTACTAATTATTACTAATTATTAAAATTTATTGCTAATTACTACTAATTAATACTAATTATTACTATTCATTACTATGTATTACTAATTTATACTTATTTTACCCTATTTATTATTATTTATTCCTATTAATTACTATTTATTTTATTTATTGCTATTTATTCCTACTTATTCTTATTTATTGCTATTTACTTTGATTTATATTTAATTATTTCTAATTATTTCTATTTATTACAATTTATACAATTTATTACTATTTATTTCTATTTATTACTATTTATTCCTATTTATTCCTACATATTCTTATTTATTCTTACTTAATTCAAATTAATAATAATTATTACTAATTATTACTAATTATGACTAATTATGACTAATTATGACAAATTATTACAATTTATGAAATTTTTTAGAATTTATTCCTATTTATTCTTATTTATTCCTATTGACTGCTAATTACTGCTAATTACTGCAAATTACTGCTAATTACTGCTAATTACTGCTAATTACTGCTAATTACTATTAATTACAGTTAATTACTACTAATTAGAGCTAATTACTCCTAATTAGTGCTAATTAGTGCTATTTATTTAGATTTAGTATTATTTATTACTAATTATTACTAATTTTTTACTAATTTTTACTATTTATTACTATTTATTCCTATTTATTCCTATTTATTCCTATTTATTCCTATTTATTCCTATTTATTCCTATTTATTCCAATTTATTCCTATTTATTTATAATTATTGCTAATTATTATTAATTATTTCAATTTATTTCTAATTATTGCTTATTATTCCTAATTATTACTAATTATTAATAATTATTACTATTTATTACTATGTATTACTATTTATTACTATTTATTACTAATTGTTACTATTTATTACTATTTATTACTATATATTACTATTTTTTACTATTTTTTACTATTTTTTACTATTTATTACTATTTATTACTAATTCTTACCATTTATTACTATTTATTACAAATTATTATTATTTATTACTATTTATTACTATTTCTTGCTATTTATTACTAATTATTACTATTTATTACTAATTATTACAATTTATTACTAATTGTTACTAATTATTACTAATAATTACTAATTATTAGTAATTATTACTAATTGTTACTAATTATTACTAATTATTACAATTTATTACAATTTATTAAAACTTATTAAAATTTATTACTAATTATTACAATTTATTTCTAATTATTAAAATTTAACACTAATTATTACTAATTATTACAATTTATTTCTAATTATTAAAATTTATTACTAATTATTACTAATTATTAGAATTTATCTTTAATTATTAAAATTTATTACTAATTATTACTAATTATTATTAATTATATACATATATTCCTTTTACATTCTTTCTTTGAATACGATAATTAAACGGAAATAGCATTCATGCGTATGTACGGCCTATCGTCTCCTTGAACGGTGTATTCCTTTTCATAATTATATATTTTATAGATTATTTTAATAAAAATATATTGTATATAAATGATATTTATATAATGTTTTAAATTATTTAAATAATTATATAAATTATAAATACCAAGTATTTAACAAATTAAGGCACATGGGAAGAATGAAGCGAATATTACCCGAAGTGAAACCTTAACATAGGATTTATAACAAATGAGTACTATAATGTCATTCAAAACATATATGGTATTGGATATAAGAATATGTTTCATAAAATTATATATAATAAATTTATATTTATTATACATGCGGTTTGAATGAGTATGATGAGACTCAAGACACAAGGTAAGGGGATTTCATCTCACTTTTTATTTTTGTGAGATGCATGCTATGTTCACTACTCTTTCCTATTGTGTGGAGTATGTACTACCCATGATGGTATTCCATGTATATTATACATAAATTTATGTGTATTAACATTTCCATTTTATGATCCTTCTTTCAGGTTGTTTGTGTTTAAAAGTTACCAAATTGGTAAAATAGTTTTGTCTCAAATTTCCTTCTTCGAGACTCATGTTTTGTTACATGCCTAAAGTCATTTGGAGGTGAATATAAATCAAATTTACATTCTATATCATGAATATAAATATTTTCATGACATTTTATGCTTCGTGTAATTTTATTTTCTTTCATGGAGAGTGTGATCCCAAGTTACCAATTAGTAATAGTTTTTTGAAACAATATCATCATCTTTGGATATTATAAAGGATTATGCTTTCTTTGATAAAATATTGTATCCATCTCCCAAGAAGGCTCCTGAGTTTCCATATCCTATTTTATTTCATGATATCTTCATGTATGGGTACCGTTTTATACTCTTTTGTATATAATATAGTTAAGGAAGTGTTTTTAAGAAATCTCAACCTTACTCACTCTTCGACCGAAAATCTATGTTTTCTAAAAATGGTTTCCAATAATATAATACCATTCTACTATAATCTCTAAAATATATTTTTTCCCTTTTTTATTTTTCCAATATCTTCAATGGAATATTATTGTTTCTTTCTAAACATTGAATTTTTTTCTATCCTTTTTATCGTACAAAAGAAATGTTCTTTTTACCTCATTCGGTATATATGGATTTATCTATCCTCATTTCTTTGAAGTTTCCTTTTCATTTTAAAAATGTTAATATTTAAGTAATTTTTTATATAATTTACAAGGAAATTTGTTTTTAAAATATTTTCAATATTCTGTTACAATTTTTCAAGGAAAATTGTTTTCAAAAGATTTTCAAGCCTTATTTACCGGTTTTAAAAGAATTTTCAAAGAAATGGGTTTTTAAATGTTTTTATGCTTCTTTAAAATGTTTTAAATTAAATGGTTTTTCAAATTATTTTCATGATTTATTTATCAGTTTTCAAGGATAATTTTAAATAAATTGTTTCCAGATAATTTTCAAGATTTCATTATATGTTTTTAAAGATAATTTTAATGAAATGGTATGCAAAGAATTTTTAATATTTCTTTATAAGTTTTCAAAGAAAATTTTTTTGAAAAGGTTTTGAATCTTATTTTTTATGTTTTCATGGAAAGGGTTTTCAAAATTATTTCAAGTCTTATTTATAAGTTTTCAAGGTATTTTCTATAAAAAATAATTTTAAATTATTTTATGTATTCAAAACCCTTTTTCAAGTAAGAAAGGATACTTTCCTCAATAAATGTTTTTGAATGACGATTAAAAATTATTTTCCATCTAAAATGACATTTCTTGAGGTTAATCATGCCCTTCAAGGAAATGATCTAATGTTTCCATTCATAACCATTCTATGAATGGGTTATTCTTAATTCCATGGTCTTTATGAAACCTTTTTCTCTTCTATAGGATATATATTTATGAAATCTATTTCTATTATACATGTTATATGTTTATGAAATCCATTTATTTTCTATGGGTTATATGCTTTGGAAACCAGATTCTTTTCACAAACTATACTTTGATGAAATGATTATGAAACCTTTCACTTTTCCATAGGTTATGATGTCACAAAATGTTAATGATACACATTTCATTTTATGGGTTATGATTAGATTTTTATAGAACTCATCTCATTTCATGATTCATGATATGATGAATGTTTTGTGGAACATGTATGTGTGGTTTCATTATGTTAAAGGTGCGACCTATATCTCCCTCCAATTAATTGGGTAATGATAAATGTTTTATGAGATCAAAGGGTACATGGGAGGATATCCCATGACCAAAATGAGAGGGTACATGGGAGAACATCCAATGCTTGAAACAGGAGGGTATATAGGAGTAAATCCCAAGACTAAAACAAGAGGATAAATGGGAGGAAATATCAATCTCGAAACAAGAGGGTAAAGGGGAGGACATCCCAAGCCTGAAATAAGAGGGTACACTAGAGGACATCCCAAGCCTAAAATAAGAGGGTACGTGAGATGGAATCCCAATACTGAACCAGGTACATTGGTGATTATCCCAATCCTAACATGTTACGAAGGCCTTGGCTGGCCTCCTTGACATAGGGTTTTTAGATACTTAAGTGCTTACCACAATTCCATGTTTTATTCCTAAGTTATTATTTCTAGGTTTATGTTCTTTATTTACTGGTGGTTCATGTACTAACAACTTCCAATAATTATTGTGATCTCTAATATGCATGGTATGATCTTAAAATACAATTCTAATGTTTCATACCCTTTGTTTCATGTTAATCTTATACATTTCCTTTATTGACCCTTACTGAGCATCTGAGGTCACCCATTTCTTATGTTTCCTTTCTACAGGTTATAAATAAAGGATTAGGAAGAAGTACTAAAGTTTTAGATCTTTATTGGAGATGTTGAATATATTTCACTAGGATAGAATATATTTTTTATGTTTCAAAAGTCACTAAACTATTACAATCAGTTGGAAATTATTTGTGAAATATACTAAATATTTGTCTAAAATGGTGTAATATCCATGTATGTTAAATCTAGTTCATTTTACTAGTGACCCTACTAAGGATTCATGGACTCTTAGGACTTTTTTAATAACATGGTATCTAGGTAAAATTGCTCTGTAAAAATTACTTTTAAATCTTTCCATTATATATTCTCTCCCATTTTATCCAAGACCACTAATTCCCACCACTTTTTTAGGACCCATATATTATAAGAGGAACATTTCACATTAACTAATTTAGGAATAAAATGGAATTTAATTATTCTATTTATCATATCATTCTAATGGTATAGTTATTTAGGTTCATTTCTACCTCAAAAAAATCGTATCCTATATAGGAGAAACTATTGGGCTTAGTACTTATCTTAACTAACACCTGGACCAAATTTGTGAGGCTAAGTCAGACCAATGACCACATCTTCCTCTAAATATTTTTCTATTTTCATCAGTTAACCAATTATATTTTTATCGATAAGAGAATTCTCCCATAGAAAAAATTTATTGCTCCCTCTATAAGGTTTGTTGGGGGTCTTTGAAGGGGCATAATTCTATATAAAATCAAATAATAAGAAATGAAAACATAAAATCAGGTAAAAATTCAATTAAAATCACTAATTTCCATCAAATATGTTTAAAAATCATAATAAACCATATAAGGAATAGAAAATACATAAAATTCCAAAATTTAAATTGTGTAATGTTTGCCTATAAGGTTTTCCAAACCATGCGCCAACAATGTGGGTCACACAATAATTACTCTAAATGGTCCCCATGGTTTGGGAATACAATTTTACCGAATAAATTTATATGGCCTTCTATTTTTCAACCCTAATTTCCCCAAAATATAAAATAAAATCAAAATACCTTCAAAAATACTTATTTCTTGACATCCCATGGAAACTCAGGTCTCCATACAATGAGTGTTGGCTAGACACCCATTCATAACCTACCATTTAAGTCCTGAATATCTTATCTCATGTCAAAAAAGTCTTACTAAGTAATATAAAACATAAATAAAAAACATTCTTGGATATTAGTTTTTCAGGAACAATCCAAGGAAACCCCTAACTCTGACACTTGATCTGATCCATGATAAGTCCCAATGGTTTTTATTAATCCCCAAGGTCTATAACATAGTTCTTTAGCATCAATAATATTGTATAGGAATGGTTTCATCCAATAATAAAACCAATAAGACCTAACAAAGTACCTAAAATGACCACACTAAACAATGGAAGGTCATGCATATAACAAAAAATCACAACAAACATCCCATTAGCATGAAATAACATAATAGAAAAAAAAACATAACCATAATATACAAATCATAAAAAAATGTAACTAAAATCGATTATTTGAAATTAAAAGGGGTGGGATGGGGAGTTGAATAGGTGATACAACGTTATTATAAACATGTCATATGTTGGAATAAAAATAATCAAAACAATATCACACCCATTAACATATAACATGTGGCGATCTACCCACCATTTCACCTCCAATAACCTTGATATAGCTATAATTAACATCCAAAATCTCTAAGAAGTGTATTTATCTTACATACATTATTATAAACAAGGTATACATACACCCATTAGGTGTACGTAGAGTGTGACCATAATATCCACATAGGATCCCACCAAGTGTTCCAGGAACATCCTTTATAAGAAAAATCAAATCATGTTAGTTTAAGAATAAAGATAAGGAAACAATCATTTAAGAACTTTTAAATAATCCAAGAAATATATTCCCAATTATTTTATAAAGTGAGAAGTTCAATTAAGACATAACATTAAAAATTTCCATAACATATAACATGGGATTTTTCCTAATGTCACTACGGGAAATTCATCCTATAATCCCTACCATGTATAATAAACTATCATGTATCAAACATTATCTAGATTTCAACCATAGATAACAATATTACTTCACTAGTAATGGAAATATAGTAAACTAGTGGAGTAAATCTCCATAAAAGGATTTTCTAAGTGACCATACCCAAGCACCTTTGGTCTCCCAAAAGGTTTAACAAACTCAAATAATCATTGTTATAATACAATTTGTCAAAATGTTTATTAATTATTTTACTGTTCATATAAATATGATTTAAAAGTCATTTCAAGTATCTATGTGTTGGAGTTGGTGGCCTAGAACCAAATACTTTGTACTTTATTCATTAATAAATACCTTATCACATCTTGATTGTTCTTCTGTGTGATAATGCTTTTGATAATTTCTTAAGGATAACTATTACATTAAAGGGTCATAGAGGGTCCCTATTATGATGCGAACTCGGAAGTTCTATAACACTATTTTGGAATATATGTTCTATGTCTGGATGATTTTATTTGAGGGACACAAATAGTACAGGCCATTAGGGGTGAGAACTCATAAAACATTGAGGCACCTTTTCATGGTGAGTGCCCATGGTAATATCCCAGAGGATATTATGAAAAGGATACCTGCCAGTAGGAAATCAACATTTCATAGTTTTAGTGGATGTTCCTATCTACGAACGTGTGTATTTGACCTTATAATTTAATATTATTATTAATGGGTATTACAACTAGCGCACGTAGATGTATTGACGAAAACTATGATGACACATTGTTCGTAGCGAGGTAGGATATATTGGGTACGTCATTAGTAATAATCAATTAGTATATAATGTAACACCCTAATATTTTATGATATATATTCTTTTTAATTTCTTTGATATCTTGTGTTGTACTCTACACCAAGATTAGCTTGCGTTATACGCAACACAGTATTAGCTTGCAGTATATGCAACACTATTCTTGCCTCATGCCACACACAATTTCATGTTTTTTTGTTATAAATTATTCTACACAACATTGAGTATAGATTTTGTTCAATTTATAAATGAAATTGGTTTTTATTATGTTATATGCAACACTAATGTAATGTTTCACTACACGCAACACTGACTTGGCTTGCGTTACACGCAAGGGCGACCTTCCTCGATAGCTTGCGTGGTATGTAATACCGAGTTTCACTAAACAATGATATATTATTATAAACTAGATGTTACGAATAGTATTAACTTCATTTTGAATTTTATTACATTATCATTCATCTTACACATTTCTAGAACATAGTATGTGAACAAAATAATTTTTTTGGATAAAATAAGTATTTTTCAAAAAAGCAATTTTGTCGCCCTTTCATGGCGCACCCACATTAAATCTAGTTTTTGAAAATTTTATAAGTTCAATTTGACAATATAAACTTATTAATTGCAATCAGGATATAAAAATTTACTTTGGATAATTTTTTAATATTTTTCTGATAACTTTCATATTTTGATTAATACTAAAAATACTCTCAATTTTAATTAAAAACATCCATTTTCTTCAAGATAATTTATATAGATAAATTAAAAAATTTAATTGTTTTAAAGTAAAAATATAATATATTTTTACCATTTAATATAATGTATGTCATTATCATTAATTTTACATTTAATTCATAGGTAATATCATTTCAATCTTTTGTAATGTTTTAAACAAAACCCATTTTTTTACAACTGGATTAATTTAAAATTAATTACTGCATATTCTATGTTTCGAATTTGTAAAAATATATTCTATATTTGGAATGAGGAGGTTCAAGTTGTGTAAAAAGATAAATTTTATTTTTAGGCATTATGAATAGTAACTATGGTAAATTTTATTTACCATAGTTAAAGGTAAATCGGTTAATTAAAGGTAAAAATAATATTATAAAATTACCCTAACAATTGACTTGATATCATTGGTTGATTATATTTCTCCATAAAACATACTTGGATCGACATTCAATCTACTAGAACCCACTTGGATGTGATTAAGACCTTTAATTTATTTTTATTTATAGGAAAGAAAAATATGTCTCATTCAATCTTTAATAATTAAAGTATTTTTAATATAATGTTATACATAATATAAATTATATTATAAATACTCATTTGAAATATAAAATATTTTTCTTTATTATGGTAATTTATTTTTAAATTTTAAAAAATATTTAATTACCTTAATAGCTTATACATTAATGATGGAGAAATTATTTATTTAGTGAAAAATCAATAATATATTTTCTATTAAAATAACAATACCCATAAAAAGGCCCAAAAACCTGACTAAAACTTATTGGTAGTGTATATATAAACCATAATCATCTAATGGTATAATTTTTGAACATTTGGAGCCTTATAAAAGCGATTATAACACTTATATTATTTAATTTTAAATGATGTCAAAATTGTCACCTTTATAATTTAAAAAACTAACAATTTAAATGTTGTGATCTTAAGATGATAAATTCCATTAAAAGTATTATTTTAAAATCTATTAGCTTTATATTAATCATAGTATTTTTATTTGTAGCTTTTGTGCAACAAATAAGTATATTAATAAATTATACAAAAATGTTGTAGTAATTATTTTATTATAAGAAATATCAAATAAATGGTATTAAAAATATTAAAATAAATATTATATGACCTAATTAATGTTCTCCACAAATTTTTTAGATGAATATTCCATTTTATGAATCTATTAAATATTTTGGTTTGAATATAAATTTTGTATGGATTTTATTTAAATTCAAATAATTGAATAGTGTCAAAATTGGCACAATTGATATTTTATAAAGATAACATATTGTTAAATTGTTTAAAAATCACAAAAATATTTAAAAATTATAAATTTAAAATTATATTGTCTAAACTATGATTATATATCTAAATATGGACAATTAATAACATATACATAAGTATTTATAACAATTTAAAATTAAGAATATCATTACCACAAAAAATACTTAAATATATTAAATAAGGATAAATCAAAATGATAAGGTTTAAAATAAATTCCAAACATGTCTAAATTTTATCTTTTTGATGATATTACGACACTATAACATCTCATATTCTAATTGGGGTCATTTTTTGATGTTTGTAGGTGGGTTTTGAGTTTATTATAAATTAATATTTTGGAGGTTTCTAAAAGTGCCACTCTCCTCTCTTATAAAAGGGCACCTCCTTCTTCTTCTATTAACTCCATTTTGAGATTTCAAACTCGGCCAAACCCTGCCCATTTTTCTTACCAACTTTCCTAGAAACATACTATAGGACATGGTCTTCTTTAAAGACCATCTCTAGTGCCCTAAGAGAAGCTTTAAAAGAGGAACGTCAAAGAAGAGGTAATATCCTTTACCGATTCTTTCAAACTTATTTCTTCTTCTACTTTCTCTATATGAGTAGCTTAAATATTAAGTAATAACTCTGGTATCACTTGTATACTTATATGTTATTATGAATATTAAATAATCATATTCCATATTTTATCCATCCTATGAAAAATGAAATCACCACAAGTGCGTGTGTACGACCTATCATCTCCACATTATGGTGTAATATTCTTTTCATCACCAACCTACATGGATGGGTATAATAATGGAATAAATATATATATATATGATTATTGTAAAATGATATTTATTATGAATTATTATACACAATACACTTTAATACAATTCCACAATCATGGGAATTATATCGTCGCTTGTGTATACGTACAGCTTACCATCTCCACAACACGATGAGATCCATTCTCCATGTTAAACATTCAAGAATGATTATAAAGAATATATAATGAATAATAATGAGATATATGACATAATAATGCTACTAGATTTATGTATATATATATATATATTATCTACTTACTTCCACTCAAGTCAATAAAGAAAGGAAAACAGTGTTCATACGTACGTACGGCCTACCGTCTCCATGAACGGTGTATTTCATTTAATTTATCTATCTATTATATATATATATAATGAATTTATATATGATATATAAATCACCTTTTACATTCATGAAGTAAGTAAATCAAGATATAATTAATAATATCATGAACAAAATGTCCAAACATGTACGATAAATGAAACGATTATTACCCAAAACATTGCATCAACATGGAATTGACAAATGAACCAGTAATATAAAGTCATAAGTGAATCATATATGATATCATAAAAATGACTATGATTCTTTAATAAGTCAATGGAATTATTTAAATCATTATAAAGGAGTTTCAGACATGTACAGAAGAAATTGGACCTAAGGTAAAGGCTAATTATTCCAATCTCGTTCTTATCTGGGATTGTTTACTCCTAAGTATTTACTGGGGTAATATTTATCATCCATGTCCATGTTTTCTAAATAAATGTTTTCATAATGTTTTTACTGTTATTACATGTATTTTTAAATTCGTTTTTACTTTTTTTGACTTTTACTATGTGGTATGGAAGGAATCATTCTTGTTTTACCATACGAGGTACTTTTTGACTTTTCTGGAAAAAGTATGAGGAGAATGTTTTTTAAATTATACAGCATGAAAGGATTTTTACAGTTTCATAACGCCTTATTTTCCTGAAGCTTCCTCTACTAGATTTCATGATTATTTTCAACAAAATTCTTTTCTTTTAAAATTGAACGTCTTTTTGAGATAAGAAAATGATTTTGAAAAAGAAAGGATATTTTCCTCAAGAATTCATTTCAAGTGTTTTATCAAAACTATTTTCCATCTAAGATGACATTATGTAATATGGATATGTCACATGTATAATTTACCTTTTATTTACATGGTTTTATTTTGTTTATGATGAAATTATATCCATTTTTTTATAAGGATTATGTTATGATGGGATGATGTACATGAAACCCATTTTATTCATTAGGTTATGATGAATGATTTATGTTTATTATTTGGCACATAAAAGAATGATTTCATTATGAGATGGGTGGGACCTATATCACCCTACAATACATTGGGTAATGATTTATATCTTATAAGATATACATGGATGTAATGGAATGTAAATCTGGTTCAGTATTATAGGGTTGGAACTGAAAGTAAACCTGGTTCAGTAATGGACTTTGTCCACTATTATGGTCTTGGAAGCAATTCCTTGGCTAATATGGAAATCATAAAATGTTCTTAATGGTTTTCCACAATTACATTTTTTATTCCCATTCGATTTTATCATGATTAATTTTCCTTTACGATATATGCCTTATGTACTACCAAGATTTATGTCATTACTCATGATTTTGATGTTTTATGTTCATTTTTTACGTTCAAATGTTTATGAGTTGTTTTATGTTCTCCATGTTTACCCTTACTGAGCATTGGATCTCACCCTTTTTATGTTTTCTTTTCCGTAGGATTTAAAGAAAGGTTTTAGGTAAGAAAACAAAAGGGGAAGATCTTTATGGGAGATGTTGAAGATCTTTCACCATGATAAGATGATTATGTTCTAAGTTTCTAAAGACACTAAACTAATACGGTCTTTGGGCATCTATTTTTGTTATGTATTAAGTATTACGAAAATGTAATGTAATTTTTATGTACATAAAGCTTTGTGTATCTACAGTTGGTATTCGAGTGAAGGTTTAGTTAACCTTTGGAAACTAGGATGCAAAAACTTTAGTGAGATCCCTAGATATATTTCTAATGTATGTATAGGGATTTCCCCAAGGTTTAGTATAACAATATGTTATAGTCCTATAATTATGTTGAAAATCATAAATATCCTAGGGTTAACCTATGTTGTCATGGATTAAAGAATTTGTGATAAGTTAGAAATCCCATAAGTGACTTTTTATGATTATGTGGTTCCTCGTTATTTTAACTGTTTCTTACACTATGGTTTCTGGTTTTATTCAATGGAGGGAACGAGAATTAATTAGGTTAGCATTGATTCCAATGGATAAATTGGTGACTTTGATCAACAAAAATGTTTAATGCCTAGAGAGAATGATATTGTGATTATGCCAAATTAGTCATCGCGATATATGATTAACAAGCTGAACATTAGTTGTATTCCTAAGTCATAAAATAAGAGGAAGATGGAATTTTATGCATGTCTGAATGGTGAGAAACATAGAGGAAGTAATATTAAGCTTTCTACATATCAAGAAGAAGTGAATAAGAACCTTGAGGAATACCTCAAATGGAGGGTAGGATGTTATTTGTGTGGGGAAAAGAGGCATAAAGTGATAGACTGTTATGGAGTTCAATGTCTTACCTATGGAGAACATTGTCATTACCCAACTCAATGCCCTATTCAAGAGGTTACTTCTAAATTGAGTAAGGACCTATTCGATTCCAATCATTGAATAGGATGGATTGACGGGCTTATATATTAGAATTCATGAATAATGTTGTTGAGGTACTTTTATGGTATATTGAAATATCTATATATTGGTCCATTGTGGTTTTCCATAATAATATAGTACCGGTAACCATGAAAAGTGATTTAAATATTTTTTGAAAGCAGGTCATATGAACATAATGAAGGGATAAAGTGATAATGAGATGTTTGATAGTATTAATGATCTCTTGATTGATAAAAAGGAAAAGTGATATCATGGTTTGAGTATATAGAATTTTTGGTATATTTGGTGTATGGAAAGGGTTAATTTTGATGGAATTCATATTGTCACTAAGGTTCTATAGTAATTTATGTTATTATCATACTTCAAGAGGATGCAATATGAAGTCCTTAAAATGTTTGGAATGTGGCCAACAATATATATCTTATAATATATGGGGGAAAATGATCGTATTAAAATTCTTCGTAGATGACCTCTATAGTAATATTATTCTTTCTACTGTGAGTTTGAACAGAAGTATTTTGGATAAGCCTAAAGGTTGGAATGGATTAAGTAGGACATCATATTGTATTGTCTAAGGCTAGAACATTTTTTATTTTATTTCTGGAATGTTATAATGGTGTAGTTTTAGAAAAAGGACAACCTGCGGGATGGGTGGCAACCCGTTGCGTTGGAAAAATCTGGGGGAATCAAACCCACAACTGAAGTGTGACATTCCTTTATCGCCTACCACTAGCCTACAAGATGTCCCTGGTTTGTATAAATTAGTTTTATTTTTTAATCAGTATTATAGATAAATTATAAGTCCATTTTAAGAACCATATATGATTAATTTCACCATAGATGGACTTATGTATATTTAATAACTTATGCTAACCTTTTTTGTGATAGAGATAGATGGAATGAGCTTTTATTCTATCGCATTATTTGGTAACACTCCACGAATTAAAAATTCAACTTCATTTCTTTAAATAAGAGATAAATTGGAAATTGTTCATGGAATGACCAACAATGATATTACACTGAAATCAAGTAATTATTTCTCCTTATAAAAAATTTCATAAATTTTAGGGAAATGATCTTGAAAACCAAAAACAATTCCTAGTACCAACATATCTGATTAATCTGATGCTACCTTAGATCATCACAAATGTATGGATTTGTGATTGTTGGCTTTTTCATAGCCATGTTCTCTACCACTCTCCATAAGAACTTGATTGTTAAATTTTTCTTCCATATCCTTGTTTTCACCAATGTTCTCTTATGTGGAAACCCAGTGATGAGTTAATTTGGGTAACTGTTATGTTTCTTACTTTACTTTTTAAAATTTAGTTTTAGTATTCCTTTTTACGATGTGGGTTTCAATGAATGAAACTTTCATGTATTAAACCATTTATAACCCCGGTGAATTTCGAGGAAGAAATTCATTTTAAGGGGGGAAGAATGTAACACCCTGAGATTTTATGAGATTTATTATTTTTAATTTCTTTGATGTCCTGTGTTTTACTCTACACCAGTATTAGCTTGCACTATACGCAACACTGTATTAGCTTGCAGTATATGCAACACTATGTGTGCCTTGTGTTACACACAATTTCAAGTTTATTTGGTAGAAATTATTCATTGCAACATTGAGTATATATTTTGTTAAATATATAAATTAAATAGGTTTGGATTATGTTATACACTACACTAAATTAATCTTTCACTACATGCAACACTGACTTGGCTTGCGTTACACGCAAGAGCGACCTTCCTCAATAGCTTGTGTGGTATCCAATACAGAGTTTCACTAAACAATGATATATTATTATAAACTATCCATTATGAATTGTATTGACTGATTTTTTAATTTTATTACATTATCATTCATCTTACACATGTCTAGAACATTCTATGAGAACAAAATAATTTTTTTGAATAAAATAAGTATTTTTCAAAAAATGAAGTTTTGCCTCTTTTTGATGGCACACCCACATTAAATCTAGTTTTTGACAAGTTTATAAGTTAAATTTGACAATATAAACTTAGTCATTTTAATCATGATATAAAAATTTACTTTGGATAATTTTTTAATATTTTTCGGATAACTTTCATAATTTGATTAATAGAAAAAATACGCTAAATTTTAATTACAAACAACTTTTCTCATCAAGATAATTTATATAGATAAATTATAATATTTAATGGTTTTAAAGTATAAATAGAATATATTTTTACCATTTAATATAATTTATGTCATTGGAATTAATTTTACATTTAATTCATAGGTAAAATCATTTCAATCTTTAGCAATGTTTTAAACAAAAACATATTTTTTCGACAACAGGATTAATTTTAAATTAATTAATGCATCTTCTATATTTTTAATTAGTAAAAATGGATTCCATATTTGGAATAAGGAGGTTAAAATTCTGTAAATAGATAAATTTTATTTCTAGTAATTATGAATAATAACTACGACAAATTTTGTTTACCATAGTTAATGGTAAATCAGGTAATTAAGGGTAAAAATAATATTATAAAATTACCCTAAAACATTCCTAGATATCATTTTTTGAATATATTTCTCCCTAAAACATACTTGGGTCTAAATAGAATCAATTTTAACCCACTTGGATGTGATTAATTCATTTAATATTTTTTTTAACAGAAAGTGAAATATGTCTCACTCAAACTTTAATAATTAAAGTATTTTTAATATAAGCTTATAAAGAATATAAATTAGATTATAAATAATCATTCTAAATATAAAATATTTTTTTATTATGATATTTTATTTTTAATTTTTAATAAATATTTTGTTACCTTAATAGCTTATACATTAATGATGCAGAAATTATTTATTTAGTGAAAAATCAATAATGTAGTTTTTATTAAAATAATAATACCCATAAAAAGGCCCAAACACCTGACCAAAACTTATTGGTAGTGTATATATAAGCCATAATAATCCAATGGTCAAATTTTTGACCATTCAGAGCCTTATAAAAGTGATTATGACACTTATATTATTTAATTTTAACTGATATCAAAGTTGTCACCATCACAATTTAATAAATATAACAATTTTATTGATGTGATATTAAGATTATAAATTCAATTAAAATTATTATTATAAAATATATTAGATTTATCTTAATCATTGTATTTTATTTGAAATTTTTATACAACATATATGTATATTAATTAATTATACAAAAATGTTTTAGTAATTTTTTTATTAATAGAAATATCAAATAAATGGTATTAAAAATATTAAAATAAATATTATATGGAATAATTAATGAGCTCCAATAATTTTTTAGGTGAATATGATCTTTTATGAATCTATTAAATATTTTTTTTCAATATAAAGTCTTTGTGGAGTTTCGTAAAAATCAAATAATTGAATAGTGTCAAAATTGGCACAATTGATATTTTATAAAGATAACATATTGTTAAATTGTTTAAAAATCACAAAAATATTTAAAAATTATAAATTTAAAATTATATTGTCTAAACAATGATTATATATCTAAATATGTACAATTAATAACATATACATAAGTATTTATAACAATTTAAAATTAAGAATATTATTACCACAAAAAAACTTAAATATATTAAATAAGGAAAAATCAAAATGATAAGGTTTAAAATAAATTCCAAACATGTCTATATTTTATTTTTTTGATGATATTACAACACTATAATATCTAATATTCTAATTGGGGTCATTTTTTGAAGTATTTAGGTGGGTTTTGAGTTTATTATAAATTAATATTTTGGAGGTTTCTAAAAGTACCACTCTCCTCTCTTATAAAAGAGCACCTCCTCTCTCTTCTCTTAACTCCATTTTGAGCTTTCAAACTCGGCCACACCCAGTCCATTTCTATTATAAACTTTCATAGAGAAATACTAGAGGTATTTTTCTTCTTCAGAGTCCAACTTTAGTTCTTAAGAAAAGCTTTAAAAGGGCACGTTGAAGAAGAGGTAATATCATTTAATGATTTTTTCAAACTTATTTCTTCTTCTACTTCTTCTATATGAGTTGTTTCATTATTAAGTAATAACTAAAGTATCACTTTTATACTTATATGTTATTATGAATTTGAAATAACCATATTCCATCTTTTTTCCATCCTATGAAAAATGAAATCACTACGAGTGCGTGTGTACGACCTATCATCTCTGCGTCGTGGTGTAATCTGTTTTTCATCACCAACCTACTTGGATGGGTATAATAATAGAATAAATAACTATATTTGATTATTTTAAAATGATATTGATTCTGAAATATTATACACCATGCACTTCAATACAATTCCACAATCATGGGAATGATATCGTCACTCGTGCGTACATACGGCTTACCGTCTCCACGACGCGATGAGATTCATTCTCCATGTTAAACATTAAAGAATGATTGTAAAGTATATATAATGAATAATAATGAGATATATTACAAAATAATGCTACTGGATATATATATATATATATATATATCAACTATTTACTTCCATTCAAGTCAATAAGGAATGGAAAACAACGTTCATGCATACGTACGACCTACCATCTCTATGAACGTCGTATTTCATTTCATTTATATATCTATTATATATATATAATGAATGTATATATGATATATAAATCATGTTTTACATTCTATAAGTAAGTAATTCATGATATAATTAATGATATCAAGAACAAAGAGTCCAAACACGTATGATAAATGAAATGATTATTACCCAAAACGTTGCTACAACATGGAATTGACAAATGAACGGGTAATATAAAGTCATACGTGAATCTTATATGATATCATAAAAATTACTATTATACTTGAATAATTCAATAACATTATTTTAATCATTATATAGGAGTTTCGGACACATACAGAAGAAATTGGACCTAATATAAGAGATAATTATTCCAATCTCGTTCTTATCCGAGATTGTTTAGTCGTAAGTATTTACTAGGGTTATATTTATCATCCATGTCCATGTTTTATAAAAATTGATTTCATAAAGTTTTTACTATTCTTCAATGTATTTTTAAAGTCATGTTTACCTCTTTTTTACTTTTACTATGTGGTATGGAAGTAATCATTCTTTTGTTTACCATACGAGGTACTTTTTGACTTTTCCAGCAAATGTACGAGGAGAATGTTTTTTAAACTTATACCGCATGAATGGATTTTTACAGTTTCATAACACCTTATTTCCATGAAGCTTCACCTACTAGATTTCATTATTATTTTCAATGAAATTATTTTCTTTTAAAATTGCATGACATTTTGAGAAAAGAAAATGATTTTGAAGAAGAAAGGATATTTTCCTCAAGAATTCATTTCCACTGTTTTATCAAAACTATTTTCCATTTAAGATGACATTATTTAATTTGGATTTGTTTCATATATAATGTAACAATTATTCACATGGTTTTATTTTGTTTTTGATGAAATTATATCCATTTTTTATATGGATTATGTTATGATGGGATGATGTATATGAAACCCATTTTATTCTTTGGGTTATAATGAATGATTTATGTTTATTTTGTGGAACATGAAAGAATTATTTCATTCTGATATGGGTGGGACCTATATCTCCTTCCAATGCATTGGGTAAAGATATATATCTCATGAGATAGACATGGCTGGGATGGAAAGTAAAATTCTAGTTCAGTATTATAGGGTTAGAACAGCAAGTAAACCTGGTTTCGTAATGGACTTTGTCCACTATGATGGTATTGGAAGAAATGCCTTGGATACTATGAAAATAATATCATGTGCTTATTGGTTTTACATAATTACATGTTTTATTCCCATGCTATTTTATCATGATTAATGTTCCTTTATGATCTATGCCTTATGTACTGCCAAGATTTTTTTGATTACTCATGATTTTGATGTTTTATGTTCATGTTTTTACATTTAAATGTTTATGGGTAGTTTTATATTCTCTATTTTTAACCTTATTTAGTATTAGAGATCACCCTTTTTATGTTTTCTTTTCCAAATATTTAAAGAAAGTTTTAAGGTATGAAAACAAAAGGGGAAGATCTTTATGGGAGATGTTGAAGATCTTTCACCATAATTAGAAGATTATGTTCTGAGTTTCCAAAGACACTAAACTAATACGGTATTTGTGCATCTATTTTTGTTATTTATTAAGTATTCCTCAAAAGTAATGTATTGTATATGTACGTAAAGCATTGAGTCTCTACATATAAAGTGAGAAAGGATTTTTCCCTTCTGTTCCATAACAGAATTAGATATCTCAGGCCCTTTGATGGAATTGATATACCCTAAATTAATCCATGTCCGTGGTATAGAATGGGAAAGTTCAATTCTGTAATGTCTAAGATAGAATTATTGAGAACATGGGTTGATGGAACTAGCATGAAACCTTCTTGATTCGAGATATCGTGATAAAGGGATTATATTACATGGTAAGAATTCGTTGGAGGTGACACGTCATTGGGGCATTAACTTCTTTCTCTATGGGTTCCATGGCATGTTTCTATTCTTTAACCTTTGACTTTTGGTAGGCCCCGCCTAATGCCACTGGGAAAGATGCCTAGTGGGTCACTCACTACGTGTGTCCAAGTATCTCGGTTAAAAATTAATTTTACCAGTTGAATAAAGATTTTTCCCAATTGTGATTTAATAATTATTCAAGGATGCCTGATAGCATTTATTTTGACACTAGTTATTCGAGGGAATATATTGTGGAAGAAATAATATATTTATTAGCGAGTAATGCAGTGATATTTATTTGAGAAATAAATTTTTATTATTCAAGGTCTAATAAATGCGGTGGAGGAGATAGAGAAAATGGAAAAACAAAAGTACACACTGTGTATATTAATATACACGCCATTTAATTTATCTAGGGATTTGTGAGAAATAATATTATTTATTTAATTAAATAATATTACATTTATTTTGATGTACGCATGTCAAGTAATAATAATATCCAACTGTTATTATTAGACATGGGGTCATACTAAGAATTAAATGAAATTAATAAATGATTTCAAGTAATTAATTCATTTTATTATTCTATGTAATTAAAATCCCAATTATATAATTCTCATTAGCCTATCCATTTTGGGTGTTGTGAACAATAGATCTAAAAAATTTCAATCCAAGAGATAATTTTCCACCAATAATTCACTCAAGTTACAAGAGAGATCCTCCTCCACTGGATCAAGGAGAGCGTTTTGGAAGTGGCTCTCTGGGCGATCGAAGGCAGACATCACAAGAAAAGTCTCTTCTATGATAGCACCCGAAGATCCATTCGGCAACATCCAGAGATTTATGGAGAACATGTGGATCATCTCTAGAGGAAGGCTACACTTGGCTTCTACGGCGCAATGGCGGATCACATCAAATCGTGACTAGAAACATCAACAGAGAGATAATTACATCAACATAATTCTCGTCTTTTAATTAAATTAATTATAAAAAACATATGATGATGATATATATGGTTCCAGGACTCCCTTTATTTCTTTCGTTCTTCGTTCTATTCCAAAGATCTGGCATTTTATTGTCGTGACGAATCTCGGATTGATCATTGTTCACGGAAAAATTAAAGTTGGGTACACCCACCAATGCACTTCCAATGAACCCAAATCCTACAAGTGATATCGAAGGGGTTATATTGTTGATTATAACTCTTTTTTTTCATTGATGATTTATGAATTTAATAATTTATTTGTTTCTGTTCCAGTTAATCATTCTGTAAATCCGAATCTCAAGATCTTTTCCTCCTCTTTTGTTCCTTGTTCAACTTAAAAAACCAATCATTTCTTTTTAATTTTGATTACAATAAAATAAAGGATCTCATCCGAAGGTGCCAAAGATTCATGGACATACAAAACCATAACCCACAGCGTGTATTCGGATGTACACATCATGTAGTCTACGTTCCATGCACTAGGACTGGTCTGCCAAACCATGTCATGTGTTTGAGTCTATCTAATTCTTAAATGACTCCTTGTGTTGACCAGAAATCGGTGACACATGGTTTCTAGATTACATGCCATGTAGTCCCTTCAGGTTAGGTTTGGACCATGTACCCCACATGGCTTGCCTGGCTGGAAACCATGTAATGAGGATACTACACAGCGTCTGACCCACTGAACACGCTGTGTACTCCAAATATTTCTAAAGTACATCTATACGCCATGTCCCCAGGAATCTACTTCGGATGGATGGTGAACGATAGTACATGATTTGTAGTAGGAACTACACATCATGTACTTATCCAAATTATGCTGATTTTTTAAAATTTATTATTATATTATACCAACTTTTGAGACGTGTACCATATTGTCGGAGTAAATCTGAGGCACAACACATGATAGGTGTTTTATATATATTTGTTTAATTTAACATCTAAATGTTAATTTATACTCATTGGGTAGTTATGAATGGGAATTCATTGGGTTGCCTCCAAGGTACAAGTTACGTACAAAGATAATTTTAAATGAATTTATTTGTTTAAAATTATGATAGATGAGAATCTCAAGGAAATTCAGAAAAGGTTTTAAGATAAAAGGATTGATTAATTAAAGATAATTAATTAATTCGAGTGTGATTTATCTTATACAAGAACAATTAATGAATTGAATGCTAGTTTTATTTATGCCTAAATATCGTTGCATGTATGGATGATAATAAACTCAACCAAGACCTTTGTATGTAAATGGTTTCTTTTAATTTATTTATTTAAATTAAATTTACTGGCATGCGTGCCTTCTCCTCATTAATATGTAGGGCCTGTGTGCCCAGATTTTCTTTTAGGTAAAACCCTGGTTTACCCCTCACCTGCGAGTGAGATAAAAGAATATGTAATGGATGGAGCTCTCATGCTAGTGGAGGCGGCTCAATTTAGGATCCAAGGTGAAACCAATCCAAAGAGATACATAGGTGGACAGGTGGAAAGTTTTAAACATGAACCCAAAAGGTTAAATGTCTTACTACCCTAGGTCTTGGGTTAGTTTATCAACCACTAGATAAACTAACCAATAGAAAAATCTCATGATCAGACAATTTATTTTATTTCTTTCAGTTGTATGGTTTATTTATTGTGGGTGTGTTTTCATGATCACACAACTAATGAATTAAATGAGCATGAATGATGGAACTAACATAAGACTTACTTATACGAAAATATTATCTTAGAGATGGTTAATAACTTATGTGTATCCCACTTAATATTAATAATCATGTAATCAAAGATAATAACATGTAAATTTAATTATAAAGATAAAATCCCTCAAAGAATAATGAAGTCTATATAGCCTTCCATAATCTTGGTTAGAATTGAACCATGGTTCAAAGTGCATGACCAAACCTAGTAGGGGAGATATCAATTATCGGGGAATTTTAATTCATGTTTTTGGGTTGAATTGGCTTGGTTCACATCAAGGGTTTACTGCCACAGCAGGACTTGGTGTGACCAAGAGTCAGAGGATGAGAAAATCTAAAATAATAGGGTTTTAGGATTGGGGAGTCCACTCAGTGGATCAAGGAACTACGAGTTAATATAGTTGGAATTTGGAATACCTACCTAAAAAATGTCAAGTTGCTTGACCAACACGAGTTGGGGTAATTATAAGGGAAATATGGATCCTTTCCACTAGAATATTTAGGCATCAGAATATTATGAGGTTAATGGTGAGGGCTATTGGATTCCGATAAAATAGTGGGAGACTAATAAGTATTAATTTATTTATTTGACTCAGTTTTATAATGATAAAGTACTAACATATTTTCTTATCTTAATTTATAGAAATGATAAGAAAAATGACTTCAAACATATAATTTCAAACCATAATCTAGAAATAAAACCTTCTCACTAGCACCAATTTCGAGGAATGGAAAAGGCATTTATGTGTCATCCTTCGCAACGAGAGGAAATTTTAAATGCTTGAGGAGCCTATTCTAGTTGTGCCTAGAAAAGAGGCCAGTGATGGGGAATTATCTCTCTTTATGAAACATATGGATGATTCCACTCATTTCAAATGTTTTATTCTATCATCCATGTCTAATGATATCTTTATGAAACGTGAAAACATGGACACGTATAGCATGATATCTCACCTTAAGGATCCCAATCAAGAGACAGTGAGACATGAGAGATATGATATCTCTAGTTCTTTATTTATAAATAATCTTAGAGAGTTTTCATCAGTTGGGCCTCATGTAGTCAAGATTATTGGCTACATTGAACGCATGGAAATATTTGGGATTATGTTCCCATATGAGTTGCATACAGATCTTATACAAACATCACTGCCCAAGACCTTCTCTTGCTTTATTGTCATATTCAACATGAGAAACAATAAGAAGAGGCTATCAGAACATTTGACCATCATTCTCTAGGTAGATAAGGATATGGGGCGTGAAAACCCCACAGTCCTTACGGTGAATAAGAAAAGAAAGGAATGACATAGGGTCCAGGGATTCAAAAATAGTCTAAAGCCCTGGAGCACCTTCCCTCTATGAAAGGGAAGATCCAGAGGAAGGTCATGGAATGAGATGCAGTATGTTTTGAATTTTCCAAGCCAGGCCACTAGAAGAGTAACTTCACCCAGAAGCATGAAGACACTAAATGTGTGTTTGTTATCGACTGTAATCTTCCCATTTCTACACATTAGTTATTATATACAGCTTGTGGGGCTCACATTTTTATTCAAATTAAGTAACCAAGTATATTTATAAATATTTCCAAATAAGAGGTGGATATTTGAGTGGCCAATGGTGTGAGGTTGGCTGCATTGGCTATTGGGGATTACCATCTCTCATTGCCAACTAGGATGCTTTTTCTTTTTTACATAACTGTTATTATGTGCCAAGTGTTACCAAGAACATAATTTTTGTATCATGTTTGGATATGGATAGATTTATTTTCTTGTTTGGAAATAGGGGTTTTTTCTTTTATAAGAACTACTTGTGTTATGGTATGGCACATTTAAATAATAGTTTGTATGTATTAAATTATGAAAACCAAGTGTTGGAAATCGATAATGAAACAAACTCACATGACTCATACATCACCCAGTTGTGGCATTACCATCTCAGTCATGTAAATGAGAATCAATTGATAAAGCTATCCCAAAATGGTTATTTAGACTATACTGTGATAAAACCAGTTGGTAGATGTCACGATTGTTTACAAGGTAAAATGACCAAGCCACCTTTTGGTGGATAGGGTGAAAGGGCCACAAAGCTTCTAGGATTGGTGCACACGGATGTGTGTGGACCATTTCTAATAGAAGCTAGAGGTGGATATTATTACATAATTACTTTTACTGATGATTTCAGTAGATATGGTTATGTGTAATTAATGAGGTATAATTCATAAGCCTTTGAGAAATTTAAGGAATGATGTAGAGAATTGGCATGGTAAGAAAATAATGAAACTTTTATTGGATCTAGGTGGAGAATATCTGAGCCAAGAGTTCAATGAAATTTTACTAGTTTCTAGGATTATATCTCAACTCACTCCTCCTTATACACCATAGTGGAATGGTGTTACTGAAAGTATAAACTGCACCTCATTGGAAATGGTGAGGTTGATGATGAGTCATGCAGATCTTTTATTATCCTTTTGGGGATATGCATTACAAACTACATCATATACATTAAACCGAGTACCATCTAAGGAAAAAAATAGAATTCCCTCCGAGATATGGAATAGAAAGAAACTGATTTTGTTTCACATGTGTGTATGGGGATGCGAGGAATTTGTTAAGTCTTTATCAGGAAACAAACTAGCACTGTGGGAACGAAGTGTATCATTATAGGATATCCTAAGGAAATTAAAGGACATTACCTATATAACCCTTCAGACAAGAAATTAACTATCACCAGAAAAGTTATCTTCCTTGATAGGGAGCACATCCTCAAAAAGGATAGTGGGTGTAAGATTGACTTCGACGAAGTTAATACTCAATATACATAGGAGTTGGTACAGGAACAAGTTCCATAGGTCCTCATTGAAGAAGTTCCAGAAACAAAAGTACTATGTAGGAGCTCAAGATAGGTAAAGGAACCAGAGATATTTGGTTTCCTAGTCCCCAAGGATGGTGAATCGTTATTGTTTGAAAGTGATGAACCTATATCCTACAAGGAAATAGTAGAGGGATCAGAAGCTATAAGATAGATAGAAGCTATGAAATTTGAGATGGATTCCATGTATCAGAACCAACTCTGGGTTCTGGTTGATGAGCCAGTTGATGTAAATACTATTTGATACAAATGGGTATTCAAGAGAAATTTGTAAATAAAAGGTCAATTTAGCACCTATAAAGAAAGGCTATTGGATAAAGGATTCATACAATGTTAATGAATTTACTTTGATGAAACCTTCTCACTAGTTTCCATGTTTAAATCCATAAGAGTCATACTTTCCATAGCAGATTACCATGTCTATGAAATTAGGAAGATGGATAAAAAAACATAATTCCTTAATGGGAACCTTCAAGAAGATGTCTATACGACAAAACCACAAGGGTTTGTGACACCAGGTGAAGCCAAACGGGTTTTCAAGTTGCATAAATTCTTTTATGGATTAAATAAAACATCCAGTTCATGGATCATTGGATTTGATGAAGCCATAAAGGAATTTGTTTCATTAAGAATGAATGATATCTATGTGTTTATAATCAGTTTAATGGGAATGTAGTTGTTATCCTAGTATTATATGTTGATGACATATTATGTATTCAAAACTATGTATCGGTCTTACAATTAGTTAAGGATTGGTTGAACAAGTGTTTCTCCATAAAGGACTTAGTTGAATCAGCCTACATTATAGGGATCAAGATCATTCATGATAGATCCAAGAGGTTTCTGGGACTATGTTAGGGTACATACATTGACCAAATACTAAAGCAACTTAGTATGGAACAATCCAAGATGAGATTGGTTCCAGTGTCACATGGCCTACATCTTTATAAGGGAATGTGTCCTAAAACACAACAGGAGAATGATAGGATGAGTATGATCCCATATGCTTAGGCTATATATACACCATGTATGCCTTGTTATATACCAGGGTTGATGATTCCTAAGCACTAATAATGGTTGGAAGATATAAATAAAATCCATGAGAAAAACATTAGACTGATAGTAAGACTATCCTTAAGTATCTAAGAAGAACAAAAGATACATTCCTAGTGTATGGAGAAAATGAGGAGCTTGTCATAAGAGGGTATGCTGATGCTGGTTTTAAGATAGATCAGAAAAATCTGAAGTCGTAATCAGGACATATTTTCTGTCTCAATGGAGGATTTGTGAGATGAAAGAGTTCAAAGAAGCCAGTTGTCACCGATTCAACAGTGGAGTCTGGATATATAGCAGCTTCTGATGTAGCCAAGGAAGACGTCTAGATTTAGAACATTGTCCAAGAGCTTGATGTGGTGTCTAGAAGTAAAGATCCTATCACATTGTATTGTGATGATACTGCAACACTGTCTCTTGAAAAATAACCAAGGACACATCAACGGATAAAGAACATTCTCTAAAAGTATAACCTCTTGAGGTATTTCTATCAAAGGGTTGAAGTTGTAGTGAGCAGAGTTTCTAAGGAAAAGAACATGGTGGACCCAATGACTAAAGTCTTTTCTCAATAGAAGCATTAATATCATGTGAGGGCTAGTAGGTAAAAGGTTGTTAGTAGTTGGGACTAGTCAAAGTGGGAGTCTATTGGATTTGGTGGCCTAAAACCAAGTACATTGTACTTTATTCATTAATAAATACATTATCGCATCTTGATTATTATTATATGTGACAATTAATGTGATAATCTCTTAAGGATAGTTGTTTCATTAAAGGTTCATAGCAGATCCCTACTATGATGAGAACCTGGGAGTTCCATAACACTATTGAAGAATATATGTTCTATGGTCGGATGATGTTACTTGAGAGACACAAATAATATAGGCCATCAGGGGTCAGGACACATAAAACTTTGAGGCACCTTCTCATGGTGTGTTCCCTTGTTTATATCCATGAGAATATTATGAGAATGAGATCTGCCAGTAGGAAATCCACATTTCATAGTGTCATTGGATGTTCCTATCTTCGGTCATGAGTATTGGTCCTTATACAATAATATTATTATTAATGTGTATTAAAACTCGTTCACTTAGATGTATTAATGAAAAATATGATGAAAAACTATTTGCACCAAGGTAGGATATGTTGGTAGCGTCATGAGTAATACTACATTAATAGATAATGCAATAAAGGATTTGTCCCTTATGTTCCATAACAGAAGTAAATATCTTAGGCCCTTTTAAATAATTGATATAGCCTAAATAAATCATTGTCCATGGTAAGGAATGGGTGAGTTCAATTTTGGGAATTTAAAGAAATTATAATTGAGCACATGGGTTAATGGAACAAACATGCAACCCTCTTGATTCAAGATAGAAAGACAAAGGGATTACATTACATGGTAAGTGTTCATAGGAGGTGACATGTCATTGTGGTGTTAACTTCTTTCTCTATGGGAGCGTATGATTTTTTTTAGATGTTATCCTTGGAATTTAGGTAGGATCCACCTAATTCCATTGAGAAAGATGCATAGAGGGTCACACACTAAGTGTTTATAAGTATCTCAGTTAAATATTAATTTAACAAGTTGAATAAAGATTATTCCCAATTATGGTTTATTAATTATTCAAGGATACCTGATCGCATTTATTTCGACACTAGTTACTCAAGAGAATATATTGAGGGAGAAATAATATATTTATTAGTGAATAATGTAGTGATTTTTTTTGAGAAATAAATATCCATTATTCAAGGTCTAATAAATGTGGTGGAGGAAATAAAGAAACTAGAAAAACAAATGTACATGCCATGTATATTAATAAACACACTGTTTAATTTTTCTAGGGATTTTTGAAAAATATTATTATTTATTTAATTAAATAATATTAGGTGTCATTTTCTGGGTACATGTCAAGTAATAATAATAGTCAACTGTTCTTATTAGACACCGGTTCTTACTAAGAATTAAATGAAATGAATAAATGATTTTGGGTAATTAATTCATTTTATTATTCTAGGTAATTAAAATGCTAATTATATAATTCTCATTAGCCTAGCCATTTTTGGGTGATTTTCAAAATAGATCTAAAATATCTCAAGTCAATAGAGAATTTTCCAGTAAGAACACTCTCAAGTATTGATAGAGATCCTCCTCCACTGGATCAAGTAGAGCATTTTGGAAGCGGCTCTCTGGGTGATTGAAGGTGGACAATGCAAGAAAAGTCTCATTTATGCTAGCACTAGGATGTCCTTTTAGGGACATCCGGAGATACGTGGAGCACATGTGTATCACCACTAGAGGAATCCTACACTTGGATTCTACAATGCAACGATAGATCACATCGGATCGTGACTGGAAACATCAACATAGAGAGAATTACATCAAGGTAATTCAAGTCTTTTAATTAAAATAATTACAACCAATATATTATGATCATATCTATGGTACTGAAACTTCCTTTCATTCTTTCATTCTTCGTTCTATTTTGAATATCCGATGTTTTATTGTCGTGATGGATCTCGAATTGATCATTGATAACGGGAACAAAATAATGTTGGGTACTCCCACCAACACACTTCTTCTGCACCCGGATCCTACACTATGATCAATGAATGGAATAAAATATCACTTTATATGTAAAATTATCAACAAATCGTGTATTTTTTTCTTTTAAAATAGTTATAAACTTCTTATTTATAGTTCAAGTACATATAGTTCATCCCACAATGGAAGGGAAAAAACCGCGTAACAAACATTGATTAAAGAACTACCTACCCTAAAAATTATATTTTATTGCCAAATAAAATAGAGGAAAAAGTGTTAAAATATTACAATTCAACACAAATTATCATTAAACACGGTAGGAAATCAATAAATAATTAATCATGCGATAAATGTGGGACACCCAATATCTCCCTAAATTTTTATATTTCAAGATAAAATGAAACAGAAATAAAGTAAAATAATAAAAATCAAGAAAATTGGAATTTAACATGAAACTTACATTATGGGTGTGACATACATGATCATTCCATACAATAAACAAATAACGAAACTCATCATGTGTCCTGGGTTATTTAAATTCTCCCATTTATGGCTAAAAAATGTAGGCTTTGGGTCATTTGTAATAAAATAATGAAACTAGAGGTGCATCATCCCTTTAAGGGGGTTTTTGGCTGACTCTAGTATGACCATATTGTATCACACCGAGATTTTATGAAATATTATTTTCATATAAATTTAATTTCTTTGATATTTTTCATTACATGCAATATCGAGTTTAAAGAGACTATGATAAACTTTTTAAATATTATTATTTAATGTGATAGTTTTCCCCTTTAATTTTTATTGGAGGGTATTAATAAAAATAACTAAATTATGAAACTTTTATGGTTTAAACATGTAAAAAATAAATTCATTTTTTATTAATTGATTAAAAATAAAAATGAAATTCATTTGAAAGTAAAAGGAATATTTTTCCAAAAAACAATTTTTATGCATGAAATGTGTTTTTATATTAATAAATTAAATTATTAATTATTGAGGGATTATATTAATTAAAATTATATATTATATAATCAATCAAATTTTTTATCATTCATCTAATAATTTTTCTAGGCATAAGATAATAATAAATCTAGTTTTATGCTTAAAATGTAATTTTCTTCTAAAAAGTGTTTTTGTCATCTTTTGAGCAATTAATTTAAAATTAATTCTTTCCAATCATAGAAATTTAATTTTAAAAAAAGAAATTAATTTTTTAAAATCAATATGAAAAAATTATCATATAGTAAGTTTTTTAGAATTTTTTAAAAATATTAATTTTGTGATGAATAGTTATTTTTTTATTTTTATTAAAAATTATATTTCTGTTTAAATAATTTATAATGTTAAAAAAATTTAAATGGGTTTAAAATAAAAATTAGTTCAATTATATTATTAATAATCCAATTCAGGTCATTGTAATAAATTTTATATTGAATTTTGACCTAAAACATTTTATACTTAAGGAAATTGTGTTCTTTGGAAAATAGAGTTTCTTCATTTTTGCGGGTTAAATTTTAAATTAAATTATGCAAATAATATGATTTTGAAAAACTATATTCCATATTTATAATAATCATAATTAATATTATCTAATAATTTCAAGAAATATTTGATCCTAATGAATAGTATAACAGTAAAAATTTATTACCATGGTTAAAGTTATAACAGGTTTACCGAGGGCTAAACTACAAAGATAAGGGTAACAATTTTCTAAAAACTTTATTAAACATCATTGGTTGGTTTTATTTTTAACTTGAACTTATAAAATTCTAATATGATCCATTTTGGATCACTTTTTCTATGAAAGTAACATGAAAATTTACTAATGTCCCACACACGTCAATTATAAAAGGATACTCCCTCTTCTATCCTCTCCACACTTGGATAGAATTTTTGTTCATCCAATACTATCCAAAATAACTTCATTAAATCCCTCTCTATGACCTATATTAAATTTTTTAATATATAACCCTCTTATGAATTATTTTGGTGCAAACCTAAATAGGTTGTCCAAAGAAGAGGTATCGTTCTAAACTGAGTGTTTTTGTTATATTTATTATTATAAATCCTTAAAATATTATCCATATATTATGAAATAATAACCAAATTATCATAAATATAATAATATTTAATTATATTAATTTCTTAATCAATATCCATATCTGCTTCCATCAAATGTGAAATTAAACTATCAATTGTGTGTACGTTGGACTACCACCTCATGAACTGATGTAATTTGTTTTCCATTACCGAATCTTACGGATATATATAACAAGGGATTTAAATTATATATGAAATATTTGTGATATAATTATAATTCGTGATTTATAATATCAAATATACCTTTTTACCTTCCAATCTATTCAAAAACCATAACATTGCTTCTACGTACGTGTGATCTACCACCGTCATGAAGCGTTGTGATTCATTTTTCATTTCTAATTTACATTGATGTTATTAAGGATTAATTTAATTAATATATTTTATAGATTTTATGTAATAATTATTCTTTAATGGTGAATTAATATATGCCTCTCTTTAGTTTCATCTTTCTAAAAGTGAAAACAAATTTCATGTGTACATTCAATTTACTGTCTCCGAAAATGCTTTAATTTATTTTTCTATCTATATAATTTATGGATAAATATATTTATATATATATAATTAATATATATGATATCTATATAATGTTTAACATTTTGTATATTATGGAACCACGATCAAATTATAACTATTGTAAATACAAAACAGAAACTCTCATGGAGAAAAAAATTTAACACTAGGAAATAATAATATAAATAAGGAATTGTTAATAAATATATTTTGAACTATTATAAGTGGTTAATTTATGATATTATAATTAATTACATTATTCTTGTATATAATTATAATAAATTAAAATTTATTATACCTAAGGTTAGATTACTTTCAATGCAAGTGGAACTTGAGGTAATGGATTTTCATCTCACTTTTATTCATCTGGGACACATTCCATATTCACCACTTGTTTCTTTTCTGTGGTGTATATACATCCAATTAATGGAATTTATGGTTATTCTTATGAAAATTATTGGGATTTAGATATATATATATTTTTATTTATTTCATGGGTCTTATGATTCAAAATTTACCAATTTTGTAAGGGTTTTATGTTACAATATCATTATTTGTTAGTATTGTTTATCATTCAGTTATATTGATAAAATATTATAATATATCTCCCAATAAACTCTTGAATGATATTCAATAGTGGTTAATTTTGAAGAATACATGTTTTCTTTTTATTATCATATCTTTAATAACTAAATATACCAAAATAATGTTATAAGTAAAATCGACTTCATTTCTCTCTTTGATCGAAAAATTATTCTCTTCCATGTCCATGTTTTCTAAAAAAATTATAATTTTTTTAATAATATACAATGATTTTTTAAATTTATTTTTAACCTTTTTTGAATTTTTTCAATATTTATTTAAAGGAATCATATTTTTGTTTTCTGAATAAGGTACTTTGGAATTTTTATTGAAAATGTTAAAGTAAAATTTTTTTCAAATTATATACCACACCACTCAATGATTTGAAGCTTAATTTATAATTTTCCATGTTTTTTTCAAATAAAATGTATTTTTTTCCATATTTTCAAATTTTTAGTTTTAAAAAATGTTTTTTTAAATTTTAAATGTTATTTTCCAAAAGAATGTTTTAAGGATATTTTAATTGTATTTCTATTCATCAATGAAAAAAACCCTTGAATTTACTTATGATATACTAGGGATATGATCTAATGGTACCATCCTTATTCTTTCTCTGTATGGTTTATGATTATGATGAAAAGGTGTTTATGAAACTCATTTCTTTTCCATAGTTTATTCTATAATAAAATTTCTATGAAACCCATTTCTTTTTTAATATTTATGATATAATGAATATTTTATGATCTTGTGGCACACACATATATATGGTTTCATTATATTATGTGTGGGTTTGGAATTTTATATCCCTTTAATGCATTGGGTAAAGTATTATATCTCCTGAGATAATTATGGGATGCAAGTGGATGTGCATGATCCAAAATGGGAAATATGTCTATGTGCTTGATCCACTATGGAATATATGTGGTGATTCCTGATCCGTTATGATATGATAAATAGGTAGGTATTTTTAATCCACTATAATATTATTATCTCTATAGTTAACCTTCACATATGAAATGGGTTTTATACTAATTATAGTTCCACACTTTTATTAAATAATAATGTACTTCATTATTGATTTATAATGATTTCACACTCTTATGATTCATGTCTTTTGAAATGACAAATATTTATTCCAAGACACATTTTTATGATCTTTTATATATTTGGTATGAAATTTGTAAGTTATGGTCATGAAATTATACTCTTATGTTTATCTTAAGATTTCATATCATCATCGATTGATATATCCTTTGTTTAACCTTACTAAGACTCTAAGCCCACCCTTTCTTATTTTTCCTTTACCCAAGTTATGGAGAAATTTTTTAAGTAGGGTATGTCTATGAAGAGTACTAAATGGGGAGATCTTTATGGGATATATTAAATACCTTTCATGAAATAATAAGATTGTTTATATAGTCTCTAAAGACACTCAACGTCTACAGCCCTTAGGAATGTATTTGTGAAATTTATTGAATATTCATCTAAAAATATATAAACATTAGGTAGGAAAATCCAGGGTCATTATAGTTGGTATCAAATTATGTTTTATTTCATCATTGGATATTAATGTTATAAAACTTTTGGTGAAAACCATTGGGATGAGTTTAAGTATAGGATAACATCCAAAAGTTTTGGTAAGGAAGAGATTATGTGGTTTTATTATAAATGTATTTGTGTCCTGATACTACAAGTGGATGAAGTTTCACACAGATTCATCTAAGGTTTTAAAATATCAAAATAGTTGGTCAGGTATACCTTGGTGATCATTCTGGTTCATGGTGATTGTGGCCTTACTCTGCACCAAAATTGACACTCCTAGGGGATTCGATTGGTTTAATTCATATTTTTTATAAACAATTGTGAATTATATAAATAAATGATAATCATGCATGGAGTAGGTTAAACCTAATGTGTCATATAATGAAAATAAGGTGTCTTGATTTAGACATCCTATAAATTATTTTTCATTACTGGACACTTAGATTAAAGATACCTGATAGTCATGCTAACCATTTTGGTTTTATTATGGGGTTGAAGATAGAATTATGAATATTATGTGGTAATGGGTATGTTCTAATATTTAAGTACCATATTTCTTATTAGTTATATGGATTCCTTTATACCAGTAAAATTATCAAGAATGTTAATTCATATCCTCAATGATTATATGGTGAATTAGAAATGAAACCCCCTAATGGTATGATAATATCATATCAATTATATGATTACTCTTTGGTTGAAGTTTGTGGGAGTATTCTTCCAATAAATATTATTATTATTCCTCTATTAGAATTTGATTTTATCTTAGGAATGGATTTAATTTCTCTACATAAATCCTAAATCAATTGATGAGGAAGGTAATTCACATTTTATATTCCAAGCAAACCTATGAACTCCTATCATTATGATGATAAATATGAAAATCATATGAAAATAAAATCTACTTTATGGGTCTTGATTCCTAATAAAAATGGGTATTTAACATAGATTGTTATAGGGAAACGCAAAATCAATGATATGCCTATTTTTAAAAAGTTTACTATTTTCATTCTAGAATAGTTACTTAATCTCCCATCGAATCATGAAATTGTGTTTTAAATAGAACTCATATCTAGTGTTACTCGAATTTAAAAGACTAAAAATATAATGGCCCCGATTTAGCCGTGTGGGTTGAATAATAAACTCTATGAGAATCTTGAAAATAGATTAATTAATCCAATTGCATCTGTTTGGGGTTCACCTATTCTTTATTTAAGTGGAATGGTGGATCAATGTGGCAATTCATTGATTATTGGAAACTTAACGAGATCACAGTGGATAATTAGTATTATCTACCATGTATTGATGACTTTCATGGTCAACTTTATAGATCTCAATAGTGTTTTTAACATTGATATTAGTTTTGGATATCATAAATTCTTGGTCAAGTATGATGACATACGAAACACAACATTATGTACAAGGTATAGACACTATGAATATATAGTGATGTCGTTCAGTATTACTAATTCCTCTACTATCTTCATAAATTTAATTAGTAGAGTATTTAGAGATTTACTTGATTATTTTGTGGTAGAATTTATATATTATATTCATATATATTCTATGAGTAAGTAAGAGAATTATGATCACTTAAGAATTGTATTGAAGACCCTAAGGAAGTTTAATTTGTTTTTATAATTTATCAAGTGTGAATCTTGTCATTAGAATGTTTCCTTATTGGGGAATATAATATCATGTGAGGGTATTTTAGTGGATCCTTTAAATATATAAGTTATTATAAAATGTCATAGACCAACCATATATACTAAGATTCATAGTTTTATTCCTTTTTCTATTTATTAGAAACACTTTTTGGTGATTTTATCAGGAATTTAAAATCCACTCAACAAGTTAACTTAGAAGGGAGCCAAGTTCATTTTGATATATGAATGTGAAGAAAAATTCAAGGAACTGAATAGAAGGTTAGTCAGTATACTTGTAATTACATTACCTTGAAGTGGAGAAGGGTTTTTAATCTATAGTGATTCATTAAATAAGGGAATAGGATTCATTCTCTTGAATAATGATTTTGTTATAGATTAGGCCTCACAACAATTGAAGGTTCATGAGAAAAATTACCCAAATAAGGAGTTGGAGTTAGATATGGTAATTTTTTCACTATAGATATGTTGGAATTGTCTTTATAGAGAAATATGTGACATTTATAATAATCATAAAAGTTTAAAGTATATATTCACAAAAAAGAGATGAATATGAACCAAAAAGGTTGGTTGGAATTGATTAAAGATTGTGATGGATAAGTTCATTACCACCATGGTGAGGTTAAAAAGGTAGATGATTTAAGAATGAATGATTTTAGACTATCCACCATTCAAAGGTCCAGTTCTCTTCTAACTTTTATAGCGGCACTCGAGTCGAATCTAATGGGATGGTACTGTTTTTTAGAGTCTATTTTTTTTGGTCTTTTGAATAGGGTGTTTGATTATAGAGATTAATTAAATTGATTTAAGGATGAAGTTTGATTTAATAATTTGATAAATATTAGGGTTATTTAATTATTGGATATTTAAAATTATGATATCCTTAAGCTTTGTTTTATATTTTATTAAATTAACAACCACTTCACATGATGATTTTGATCAGAATTCCCAAGTGTTGAGGATTTAATCCAAGGCATAACCAGGGTTCTCTTAGTAATAAATACTTTTTTGTGGTATTTTATTCATGATTCCTATAATCAACATAATCCACATGTTAAACCAAACATGTTATTAATAAATTACATTTTATGTTTAATATACACAATGTTAACCTAAAGTAAATTTTATGGGGAAAATATTTTAATTACTTAACATCCCCAAATTACGACTCACCCCAATGGGATAATTAATCATAAATTTATATTATTGTTAATATGGTTAGGATGATTATGATTGTTTGGTAAATGAATATAAATAAAATAATTATATGAGAAAAATAATTTTTTACCTAACACACACAAATGAAGGGAGGTAAATGCATGATTTTGATTGAATAACAAAGTGAAAGAGGAAAAGATTTTTTTTGGATTGATTAAAAATATAATAATAAAATATATATTAAAATACATAAGGTATATGAGGATAAAAGATGATGAAGAGGGAAAACTCATCAAAATTAATATGATATTACAATCAAACTTAGACAATTATAATTGAAAAAACATAAAGTACATGAAAAGAAAGCAAGTACGAATGGTATCTCATGCAGAAACTTTAGTTTTCTAGGTCCTCTTAGACATTTTTAAATGGTTTTGGTCATGACATTATATTATTTTATGTACTTAAGTTCCAAACTCTTACATGGAGAATAGGGGATTGTATTTATTGTAACACTGCAAGCTTCCACGGTACGTTTCCCTTTGATTAATACAGTAGCTTGTGTTGTACGCAACTTTGAGTTCAAACACACCATAACCAATTAAACTAGCCGTTATGAATAGAAATATCCACTTTTTGAAATTTTAATAAATTTATCTTTCAAAATGGACTTCATTTTTGGTTTTGGAATATCAAAATTAGCTTAAGGAGAATTTTTAGTATTTTTCTGAAAACTTTCAATTTTGATGAATAGTGAAAAACACTGTGTTTTTTGTTAAAACCAACTTTTTATTTAAAAAATTAGTTATTTTATTTTAATTTATTTTTGGTATAAATAGATACATAATAAATATATATATTCAACGTAATTCATTTGAGTCATTTTATAATAAGTTTAGATATATAAAATTTTATCAAACTTTTTACCGTCTTTTACCCACCTTCTTAGAGCATTTGCAAATTTGTATAAAAATTTATTTTACCAATTATGTGAGTTGAATTTAAAAAATTAGATAGACATAGTTAATATCATTATGTAAAATTTGGTTTAATAAGATTAAAATAATTTTTTATGAATGGTAAATTTTGACTTTTATTTACCACGGTTAAAAGTAAATAGGGTAATTAAGGGTAAAAATGATATTATAATTACCCTAACACATTTTCTAATTCTATTGGATAAGTATAAATCGACCAAAAAAACCTTAAGAATAAAATATGATCCCATTTGGTCCCCATGGATTAGATTAGGACATTTACTAATATTTTACTTAAAGAAGAGTTAAAAGGGTTAAATTCAAAGTTTAATAACAACACCATTTTTAATATAAGGTTATACACAATATAAATTCGACTATAAATATTAATTATAAATATATAAATATTTCTTAAATAATTATATTTTATTTATAATTTTTATACATTAAATAATTTAATTTATTTATGACACAATGATGATGTAGTAATTACCTTATTAATTAAATATTAAAATAATTGATATTATAAATATCCAAATAAATGTAAATTGAGACTTATCATAAATTCCACTAATTTAATAGGTTAATATGACATGTTATGGTTGTTTAAATAAATTTTATTTGAAGTGATAAAGTTTTTATGGCTTTCAAAAAAATCAAATACTAAATAGTGTAAAAATTGACATATTTGACTTGTTAAAACAAATATTATATTATTAATTGATATAATATTCCTAATAATCTAAGGATAGGAAAAAAGACTTATATAAGAATATATATATTAATAATTAACCACATGGGGTTGTCTTGTAATGTTATATTAAGTTTATTAACCATATAATATAAAAATACAAAGAGACATGGTAAATGAAAAACTATTTAACTAAGAGTTAAATCTAGAAGATAAGGTTAATATGATTAACTAAAGCTATATAGAACCTATTGGTTGAGATTTTTTCTACCCATACCCACCTTATCCATTAAATAATTAATTATTTAGCCATTAGAAACCTAAAATGATTTTATTATAAAATAATATTTCAATATTTTCCAAAACTGACCCTCACCTCTCTTATAAAAGGGCACTTCCCCTTATCTTAATTTCACACCTCCAAAGCCTTTTGGCTCGGCCAAACCCTAAAAAAATATCCTACCAAATTTCCTCCCTTAATTATATAGGTCATAATTTTGTCATAAATCCAACCTAATGATCCCTTTTGATCAAATGAAAAGGAAGAACCCGAAAAAGAGGTAAATATTTCATCACCTCTTTCTAGTTATTTTCTTCTTCCACTTCCTCTTTCTTTGTTGTTTCCATTCCAAAATAATAAATCCTATATCTTCTATATAATTTTAAGTTATTATAAATATGCTATAACCATATTCTTTATTCTATCAATCCTATAAAAGACAAAGTCACCATACGTGTGTACGTACAGCTTACCGTCTCCACGTCGTGGTGTAGTTTGTCATTCAAACACTTCATTATTTTTTGTGGGTATAATAATGAATATTACTAATGTAAATAATAAATATACCATGATCATAATTATTTATATCTGATATTACATCCAATTAAATATTATTTCACTGTCAATATAATGATATTGTCACTTGTTCGTACGTACGGATTATTGTCTCCATGAACGCGATTAGATTCATTCCTCATCGTAATCATTCAAGAATAATTTTAATTTTATTCTTAAAAATAGTTTTTATTAAGATAATATATTATGTATATGAATCAAATACATCATATTCATAACAATATTGGCTTACTTAACCAACCATATAATGGAAAACAAAGCAGTTAACTCCCGAAATGATGATACTACTGAAATATTATTAACAAAGCAATATTAGAGATTCATATATGATATCATATTTATGTATATATTTCTTGTATAATTTAATAACAATGATTTAAATATTTTATAGGAGGTTAACGTACCCTCAACCAAGGAAAATTACAAGGTAGGGGTTAATTTCACAATCTCTTTATTATCCGAGGTTGTTTTTACGTAAGTATCTACTGGGACATCTTTATCATCCAAATCTGTGTTTTCTTAAAAATGTAATTCAGAACATTATTACTATTTACTAGACTATGGGTTAAATTCATTTATACCCTTATCTTACTATATATGTTTTAAAAGGAATATTTCCCTCGTTTTCCAAACAATGTACTTTATGATCTTTTGGACAAAATTAAGGTAAGAATGTATTTTTTTTAACTTATACAGTGGGTGTGGATATTTTCTTCCATTATATCATCACCGAAGCTTCCCTTAAAAGATTATAATAATATTTTAAAAATAAATGTTTTCTTTTATAATTATATGCCTTTTAAATGATTTCAAAATAGAAAGAGATATTTATCTAAAAAATGATTTGATTTCATCTATGTCAGCATCCTTTTGATGAATTTTAATCTTTTTTGAAGTTGTTTTATTATGATACAAATATTATATAATGTATTGAAGGTTTTTTGATATTTTTGACTATAGATGTTTTATTTTTACACCATTCATGGTTAATGGATAATGTATTTACATTTTGTATGCTAGTTTTAATACGAATGTTTATGTTATGTTTAAACCTTTTCATATGACGAATGCATTGGACTTAGTAAGTGATGGGTGGATCCCACTATAGCTCCTCAATGCATCGGTAGGTATAATGACACAAACTAGTGTCTTGGCACAAGGCCTTGATAAACTCTTATTTGTAGTCTTGGCACAAGTCCTTGACTATGTGGTTATGAAGTCTGGAATTATCCATTCCATCATTATAAAAGTGGCTATTGATATTGCATGTGATTATTCATCTAGTAGAATATCCATGTGAATAATTAAAAGTAATTATTTTATTTTATCTTTTCCATATTATGCTTAAATTTAAGTTTAAAAAGATTTTTTTAGTCTTATACATTGCCTTAAATGTTTATGCTTATTTATAAATGTTTTCGCTATATTGTTACACTTACTAAGCATATGAGATCACCTCTTTCTATGTTTTGTTTTTTCCAAGATGTGAAGATGTATTTTATGCTTAAACTTCAAGGATAGGCTAAGGATATAATTATGTATAAAAGGGGACAAAATATTGTTGACGTTTTTATTTCATGATGTAATGTAAAACTTATGAATGTATCTAGTACATCCAAGGATATTAAACTAATATGTCTTTCGGGTTTTGATCCCTTGTGATCATGCCAATGTTCTATAATAATGCACCGACTCTAGGTAACTGGGGTCCGGGCACTACAGTTGGTATAATAGGATGTTCAGTACAAACCATGGAAGCTAGATTTAGAAAAACATTTATTTGAGAACATTACCCTAAGATAGACTTTGAGAATTAGTATAGAAGAACTTACTAGAATTTTGTTACTATAGATATTTTGAGAGTTTTCGAAGAAATACATCCCTGTCTATATACGAGCAGGTAGAGGAAGCTCTATCACAGATGTACCTAGGGGTTAAACCCAAAAACACCGCTTTGAGATAGGCTTAAATGGGAAATGGTGCATGACAACGAGCCTTTCTTCACTCATGGTTATGACACTCGTGGGGGATATGCTTAGGATAATTATCATTTTATTTACAAACCATTATTAATGGTTTATGAGTAATACTTCCTCAAAGAAAATATTTTTATGATTATGGATTATATCCACAAACTATTCAATTTATATTAAGTGTTTTATAAGTTTGGAATTATTTATTGTGATTCATAAACTAATATAGTGTATGCCATTGTTTAGAAATGGTGCCTAGTGAAAGGAATGGAAACCATATTAATACAAATAATCAATGTAGGGATTTACCTTCTACTCAAGATAATTGTAGTGGAGCTGGTGAAGCCACTAGTGCTGATCAGCTTATCACCATACTGAGACAACTTACTCAGGTTATTAATAATAACCTTACCCGTATGGAGCACCCTGATCCACAAAGCGGAGGATCAATGTTAGACTGCTTCATTATGAAACAACCACAAACATTAAATGTTAGTACAAATCCATTAGTATCTGAGAAAAAGAAAAACTCCTTAGAGAAAATATTTCACGCTTTAGGGAGTAGTGAAAGGAAAAAAGTTTTTCATGGTAGTTTATCACCTCACGGGAGATGCAGATCAATGGTGGTCATTAATTAAAAACACAAAGGAGGATGAAGAAGTATCAAGTATGGAATGGAGGGAGTTTAAGGAGCTTATCTTATAAATATATTTTCCTCATGACCATCGAGCGGATATGGAAAGGCAATTCTTGAGTGTAAGGAAAAAAGGGGATGAGAATGTCTCAAAATATGAGGCTAACTTTACAAGGATAGAAAGGCATGATGTAGATTATATACGTAACCCATGAGGTAATATTGATAGATTCTTTGATGGGTTAAAACCATTTCACAGTAATGAATTTGTATCACAATCCTTCTTATCATACGAAGATATTCTCTCATGCGCTATCAAGACAGAAAAGGAATTCTATAAGTCTTACGACTTTAAAGAAAATAAAGAGAAAAATAGATCAATTGAACACTCTGGAAATGGAAATAAGGGGATGAATGGAAAATTTTAATATCCATCATGTGGTAAATGTGGGAAGAAACACCTCGGTACTTGCCTGAAGTGAATGGGAGTATGTTACATGAGTGGCGAAAAATGCCACAAAGCTCGTGATTGCAAGGGGAAGAAAGAGGTTACCAATGTTGAATGCTAAAATTTCAGAGAAAAGGGGAATTATGAAAATTAATGTACTAATAACCAAGGTAACTTACCTCATAAAAATCCAAGGGAGCAAGGCTAGTCTTATACAATCACTTCTGCTGAGGTTGAAGCTCCGAAAGATGTGGTGGTAGATAATTTAATGGTTTCCTCAAGTTTAGAAAATGCTTTATTTGAATCTGGATCATCGCATTATTTCATATTTTTCTATTATTCTATGAAAATTAGATATTTTAAATTTTACTTAACAAGGGAGTTTTCAGTCAAAACACCTAACGAAATTATCATCAAAATAAAGTTTTTTGAATCATTTCCCATTAGGGAATATAAATGTTCTTTATCTGCTGATCTCATCATCATACCCATCATTGAATTTGATATAATCCTAAGAATGGTTTGAATTTTGGACCATGATGAAAAAAATTATTATTAGAAGAAAAAGGTTACATTTTTGATGATTATGAAGAGTACCTTATCTTTAGAGAAGAAACGTCACCCCCTGATTCTTATCTAGATCCACCCCCAGTAGCTCTACTAAATTCAATTATTGGGGAGGATGAGAGTGAAATAATTATGGGTGAGGAAAATAATGTTCGAATAGAGTACGTATATAGTGTGCAATAATATGTTGATTTGTTTCCAGAGGATTTACCTAGACATCCTCCATAATGAGAAATTGAGTTTTCTAGTGATTTAATTCCTGGTTCAAGGCCCATATCAAAGACCCCTTATAAAATGGCCACTGTGGAATTAGTGTAACTAAAGAAACAACAGAAGTAATTGAGTAATAAAATATTTATTTGCCCAAGTGTTTCTCCATGGGGAGCCCCTTCCCTTTTTGTTAACAAGAAAGATGAATCTCTGAGGTTGTGCATTGACTATAGGGAGATCAATGCTATAACAATAAATAGAATGTATCCATTAACTTGCATTGATGATTTATTTGACCAAATTCATGGAGCTCAATATTATTAAAAGACTTACCTTTGATCTGGATATCATCAGTTGTGTGTGAAGAAGGATGGAATTCCGAAAATAGCATTTCGAACCAGATACGGGCATTACGAGTTTACAGTAACTCCTTTTGGGATGACTAATGCGCCCTCAGTTTTCAAGGATCTAATGAACAGTGTTTTGAAGGAATATATTGATGAATTTTTAGTGGTATTTATTGATGATGTCTTGGTATAATAAAAAAGCTATGAAGATCATGAAAACAACTTCTGCATTATCCTAAAGATTCTTAGAAGAAATTAATTATATGGAATGTTTAGAAAGTGTGAATTATGGATTCATGAGATTTCTTTTCGTGGCCATATTGTCTCGAATGATGGAATATCTGTTGATATTTCTAAGACAAAGACAATACAAGAATGACAATCACTAATGAGTATAACTAAGGTACATAGTTTTATTGGTTTAGCAGGTTATTATCGGCATTTTGTCTAGAATTTTGCCCGATTGGCTAACCCATTAACCAATCTCAAGTGTAAAGGGGTTAAATTTGATTGGAAAAAAGTGAGTGAAGAATGTTTTGATGAACTGAAGAGAATATTAGTTAATGCACCTATCTTGAATCTACAATCGGGGAATGATGGTTTTGTTATTTATAGTGATGCTTCAAAGAAAGGACTTGGTTTTGTCCTTATGCATAATGATAGAGTTGTTGCCTATGCATCACGACAGCTAAAAATTCCTGACCAAAACTATCCCACTCATGATCTTGAGTTAGCATCTATAATCTTTGCTTTCAAGATATGGAGACACTATCTCTATAGTGAAAATGTGAGATTTATACTGATCACAAGAGTTTGAAATATATTTTCTCACAAAAATAACTCAACATGAGGAAAATTAGATGGCTTGAACTACTCAAGTATTATGATTTCACTATAAACTACCACCCGGGGAAGGAAAATAAGGTGGAAGATTATTTAATCAGAAAGGATCATTGAGTTTTGGACAAGATGAGAGTTGAAAGGGATCATATTTTCAAGGATCTAGTAAAAATAGATATGGGAATAATCATGGAAGGAAAAACGTCAATACTTTTTCAAATGGTTTTCAAATCATCTTTACTATAAAGAATAAAAAGTTCTTTGACTTATGATGAGGTATTTCAAAATAAAATTAAAGCTATGAACGATGGAAGATTGATCAAATTCGTATATAAAGATGGAATTTTGAAATTTGGGAAGAAACTTTGTGTTCCCAATATACCTAATCTAAAAAGAGAATTGTTGGATGATTCTCAGATCTTCAATTTCTCTATACAGCCTGGTAGAACTAAGATGTATAGATATTTGAAAGAACATTTTTTGTAGGACAACATGAAGAGAGAAATTGATGATTTTTTGTCGAGATGTATGGTTTGTCAACAAGTTAAATCTAGAAGGAAACAACCCGAAAGAGTCAGGAAACCTCTTGCCATACCTGAGTGGAAATGGGATAATATTACGATGGACTTTATTATCTAGCTACCAAAGACTCCTAGAACGACTGATACAATATAGTTCAGTGTTGATCATCTTACCAAGTCAGCACATTTTCTTTCTATAAGAGAAGATTTACCACTTGAACGTATGTAAAGACTATATATTAATGAAGTTGTAAGACTTAATGGAGTACCCCTATCGATTGTTTCTGATCGTGATCCCCTTTTTACATCAAGATTATAGAAAAGTCTTTAGAAGGCCCTGGATACTGAACTTCGTTTGAGCACTGCCTACCACCCTCAAACTGATGGACAATCAGAGTGAACTATTCAAACCTTAGAAGATATTTTGAGATCTTACTCACTTGACATTCAAGGTATGTACGATCAATATTTACCTCTAATAGAATTTTCTTATAACAATATCTTCCATTAAAGTATTCATATGGAACCATATGAAGCATTATTTGGAAAGAGATGTCACACACCAACTTGTTGGGATGATGTTGGTGAAAGAAAACCCGTAGGCCCTGAACTTGTTGGGGAAATGATGGAAAAGGTGATGGTTACCCAAACCCACTTCAAAGCAACTCAAATTAGGCAGAAGATCTATGCCGATAACCGAAGGAATGATTTGAAATTTTAGGTAGGAGATCATGTTTTCTTGAAGTTATCTCTATGGAAGGGAGTTATAAGATTTGGTAAGAAGGGTAAATTTAGTCCAAGATGCATCGGACCTTTCGAAATTATAGAATGAATTGGAGATGTGGCTTACCTTTTGGAAATCCCGCCAAGTATCTCCAAAGTTCATGATGTGTTCCATGTATCATTGTTGGAAAAATACATGCCTGGCCCAACGCATGTACTCACCTATGAGAAAATTGAACTGCAACCTGATCTTTCTTATTGTGAAGAGCCTGTCAAAATTATTGATACAAGAGAACAAGTTATGAGAAACCAGACGACTCATCTAGTAAAAATTATATGGAGAAACCATAATATGGAAGAGGAAATGTGGGAACCTGAAGAACTTTTGTCGAAGTACCACCCGAAACTTTTTATGTAGTAATATTCTAAAAATTTTGAGAACAAAATTATTTTAAGGACGGAAGAATTTAACACCCCAAGCTTCCATGGTAAGTTTCCCATTGAATAATAAAATACCTTGTTCTGTATGCAACATTGAGTTTAAACACACCACAACCAATCAAACTAGCCGTTATGAATAGTAATACCTACTTTTTGAAATTTTATAAATTTAATCTTTCAAAATGGACTTAATTTTTTATAACACCCCGAGATTTTATGAGAATTATTCTTTTTAATTTCTTTGATGTCGTGTGTTGTATGCTACACCAAGATTATCTTGCGTTATACGTAACACTGTATTAGCTTTCAATATATGCAACACTATTTGTGGATCATGTTACACACAATTTTAAGTCTGTTTGATAGAAGTTATTCTACGCAACATTGAGTGTATATATATATATATTCAATATATAAATGAAATATTGTTGGATTCTGTTATACTCAAAAACAAAGGAATCTTTCACTACATGCAACCCTGACTTGGCTTGCATTACACGCAATTGCGACCTTCTTCGATAGCGATTGTTGTACGCAATACCGAGTTTCACTAAACAATGATATGTTATTAAAATATTATATAAACTAGCCGTTATGAATAGTAATACCCACTTTTTGAAATTTTATAAATTTAATCTTTCAAAATGGTCTTTATTTTTGGATTCAGAATATCGAAATTAGCATAGGGTGATTTTTTGGTATTTTTAGAAAACTTTTAATTTTTGATGAATAATGACAAACACTAGTTATAGTTTAAAACCGAATTTTTATTTAAATAATTATTTATTTTTTTTAAATTTATTTTAGGTAAAAATAGATACATAATACCTATATAAGATCAATGTAATTCATTGGAGTCATTTTATAACAGTTTTAGATATATAAAATTTTTATTGAACATTTTACCTTCTTTTACCCACCTCCTAGGAGAAATTGAAAATTTACATAAAATGTAATTCCACCGTTTGTGTGAGTTAAATTTCGAAAATCCAAGAGACATGGTTAATATCAAGAAGTAAAATTTGGTTCAAAAAGGTAAAAATAATTTTTGGTAAATATTAACTTTTTACTTTTATTTACCATAGTTAAAAGTAAATAGGGTAATTAAGGGTAAAAATGATATTATTATTACCCTAACACATGTCCTAATTCTATTGGATAAGTGTAATTCGACCCAAAACAACATTAGGAATAAAAAATGACCATTTAGGTCCACTTTTATTATATTAGGACATTTATTATTATTTAATTCATAGAAGAGTTAAAAGAATTAAAATCAAAGTTTAATAAGTAAAACATTTTTTATATAGGGTTATACATAATATAAATTCGACTATAAATATTTTTTATAAATATAAAATAGGTTATTACATAATGGTATTTTATTTATAATTTTTAGACCTTAAATAATTTAATTTATTTATGACACAATGATGATGCAGTAATTACCTTATTAATGAAATATTAACATAATTGATATTATAAATACCCAAGTAAATGTAATGTGAGACTTTTTCTGAACTAAAATAATTTTATAGGTTCATATAACATATTAGGGTCAGTTAGATGATTTGTTTTTGAATTAATAATGCTATTATGAATTTTGAAAAAACAAAATACTAAATAGTTTCAAAACTGACATAAAAGAGTTTTTAAAACAAATATTAATTTTTTAATTGATATTATATTCCTAAAAATCTATGGTTCAGAGAAAATACTTATATAATAATATATATGACATTAATGAATCAATTGGGGTTCTATTGGCATTTTATAGTATGTTTATTAACCATATAGTGTAAGAATACAAGAAGACGTGGTAAAAGTTAAATTATTTAACTTAGAGTTAAATCTAAATGATAAGTTTAAAATGGAAACCAAAACTTGTCTAAAACATATTGGTTGAAATTATTTCTAACCATCCCCACCCTATCCTAGAAATAATTCACTTTGGATCCATTATAAGCTGAATATGAATTTATTATAAAATAATATTTCTAGTTTTTCCTAAGGTGCCTCTCTCCTCCCTTATAAAAGAGAACCTCCTCCCTCTCTTATTTACAAAATTTGGAGCCTTCAAGCTCGTCCAAATGATACCAATTTATTTTATCAACCTCTCTAGTTATATCATAGAGGTTCTGGTCTTCTCAAAAGACCAACTCTAGTTCCCTAAGATGAAGTTTAAAAGAGGCATGTCGAAGAAGAGGTAATCTCTTCTACCGATTCTTTCAAGTTTCTTTCTTCTACTACTTCATATTTTTTAGATGTTTCATTATAAATTAATAACATTAGTATTAATTATATACTTATATGTTATTATAAATATTAAATAACCCTATTTCACCTTCTATCCTTCCTATGAAAAATGAAATCACCGCGCGTGCGTACGTACAGAATATCGTCTCCATGTCGTGGTGTAATATGTTTTTCTACCACCACCTTACTTGGATGGGTATAATGGTGTAAATAATAACTATATATGATTATTATAACATGATACTAATTATCATATATTATATCATCCACTCCAATTCCATTCAATAATTATGGGAACGATATCATTGCTCGTGCGTACGCACGGATTACCATCTCCACGACGCGATGAGATTCATTCTCCATGTTAACCATTCAAGAATTATTATAAATTATATATGATGAATAATAATGAAATATATGGCATAATAAAGCTACTTGATATATATATATATATATATATTTAATCTACTTACTTCCATTCAAGTCAATAAGGAAATGAAAACAGTGTTCATGCGTACGTACGGCCTACCGTCTCCATGAACGGTGTCTTTCATTTCATTTATCTATCTATTATATATATATATAATGAATATATAAGATATATAAATCATGATTTAAATTCTATATGTAAATCATGATATAATTAATAATAATATCAAGAACAATAAGTCTAAACACGTACAATAAATGAAACGCTTTTACCCAAAACAATTCTTTAACATGGAATTGACAAATGAATGGTTAATATAAAGTCATAAGTGAATCATATATGATATCATAAATTTTATTATGATTCTGTTACAAGATAATAATATGTTTAAACCCACTATACAAGAGTCTCAAACACATATGGAAGAAATTGGACATAAGTTATGGGATAATTATTCCAATCTCATTCTTATCTGAGATTGTTTATTCGTAAGTATTTACTGGGGTTATGTTTATCATCCATGTCCATATGTTCTCAAAATGATTTCATAAAATTTTTAATTTTCCTCCATGTATGTTTAAAGTCATTTTTACCCTTTTTTTTACTTTTACCACATCATATGGAAGGAATCTATCTTTTGTTTACCATACGAGGTACTTTTTGAATTTTTCGACAAAAGTATGAGGGGAATGTTTTTTTAACTTATACGACATGAACGGATTTTTACGGTTCCATAAAGCCTAATTTTCATGAAGATTACTCTTCAATATTTCTTGACTATTTTCAAGAAAAACGTTTTCTTTTAAAATTGCATGGCATTTTGTGAAAAGAAAATTATTTTGAAGAAGAAAAAAAATTTCCTCAAGAATTCGTTTCAAGTGTTTTATCAAAACTATTTTCCATCAAATATGACATTATTTAGCATGTTTATGATTCAAGTATAATGTCTCTATTTTTTACATGGTTTGATTCTTCTTATGATGAAATGATATCCATTTGTTTTATATGGATTATTTTATGATGGGATGATCTTTATGAAACCCATTTTATTCTTTGGGTAATAATGAATGATTTATGTTTATTTTGTGGAACAAGTAAGAATGATTTCATTATGAGATGGTTACAACCTATATATCCCTCCAATACATTGGGTAAAGATTTATATATCATGAGATAGACATGGCTGTAACAGAAAGTAAATCCGGTATAGTAATACAGGGCTGGAACGGTAGGTAAACCCTATTCAGTAACGGACTTTGTCCACTATGATGGTCTTGGAAGCAATGCCTTGGCTACTATGGAAATAATATCATGTGCTTAATGGTTTTCAACAATTACATGTTTTATTCCCATGCTATTTTATCATTATTGATGTTACATTATGATTTATGCCTTATGTACTGCCAAGATTCATGTCATTTCTCATGATTTTGATGTATTATGTTCATGTTTTTACGTTCAAATGTTTATGGATTGTTTATATGTTCTAAATGCTTACCCTTACTAAGTATTTGACCTGACCCTTTTTAGGTTTTATTTTCACCAAGATATAAATAAATGTTTTAGGTAAGAACACAAAAGGGGACGATCTCTATGGGAGATGTTGAAGATCTTTCAACATGATTAGAAGTTTATGTTCCAAGTTTCCAAAGACACTAAACTATTATGGTCCTTGGATGTCAGTTTTTGTTATGTATTAATTATTCTGCAAAAGTAATGTAATTTCCTTGTACATCATGTTTGGGACTCTGCAATTGGTATCAAAGTAAAGGTTTAGTTAACCATTGGAAACTAGGATGTGAAAACTGTAGTGAGATCCCTTGAGATATTTCTAAGGTATGTCTATGGATGTCCTTAAGGTTAAGTATAAGTATAGTTTATAGTCCTTGAATTATGATAATGATCATAGAATTAAACCTAAGATGTTAGAGATTGAATGTACCCCCGTTGACTATATTGTTTTTCTAGTATGAGTTTTGCCTCTCATACTATTCTTTTTGGGTTTTAAGAAATGGCAAGAAATAGGAGGATTCATGTTAATAGAGAATATGATGGACAATGGAATGATATTCTTCATGATCAACCAAATGAAACGGGATTTGGATATCCAAATCATTATTATGCCTAATCATAAATCTCATAATATGATCAATAATATAAACTTTGGTAAGTTTCCTGACTCAGCTAATAAGAGAAAGATGGAGTTTCATGATGATCATAGAGGAAATAAAGTTCAATTTCCCTCATGTAAATCATGTGGGAAGAGGCATCAAGGAGAATGTTTCAAAGGAACTGGAAGATTCTTTGGGTGTGTAAAAGATGGACACAAGGCTAGTAATTGCAAAGGAAAAGGTTTACTTAACTCCATGGAAAAGGATAATGGTATTGCTAAGACATCAACAATGGTTAAATGTTTTAAACGTGGAATGTATGGGCATTATGCAAACCAATACCCTAAGGGAAAGTCTCATGAAGAGAATTACCATGGTCGTATGGGTATAATTTATGTTGATGATGATGAAGATACTACAAATGATATATGAGATGAAAGAAGTTTTGAACCTCGGTCAATGATTTAAGAAGGTAGTGGAATAATTGCATGTTTATCATGAATAATGTATGGTACTATGGAATAAAGAAAAATCAAAGGATAGTTAAACAATTGTTTTTCCTTGAGTATTTGAAAGTATATGTTGAATGGTACTGGTAACCATAAAAAGTGATTGAAATATTTTTGGAATGCAGATGATATGCGCATAATGAAGGGATAAAGAGAAAATAATATGTTTGATATTATTAATGAGCTCATGACTGATATAAGGACAAAGTGACATCATGGTTTGAGTATAAAGAATTTTTGGGATTTTGGTATGTGGAAAGAGTTAAGTTTTGACAGCATTCATGTTTTCACTAAAGTTCAATGAGTATTAATTTTTCAAGAGAATGCATGATTAAGGTATTCACATATTTGGAATGTGACCAAAAGGATACATCTTATGATATATGGGGGATAAATGATAGTATTCACAGGCTTGGTATATAACCATTATAGTAGTCATTTTCTTTATACTATGAGCTTGGACCAAAGTATTTTGGATAAGCCTAAAGATTGGAATGAATTAAGTTAGACATAAGATAGTATTGTTTTAAGGCTAGAACATTTTTCGATATTATATCAGGAATGTTAAAATAATGTAGTTTTAGAAAAAGGGACAACCAGCAGAACAGGCAACAACCCGTCGCGTCAGAGAGGGTTGTGGGAATCGAACCCACAACTGAAGTCTGACAGGCCTTTATCGCCTACCTCTGGCCTACAGGAAGTCCCTAGTTAGTAGAAACTAGTTTTATTTCATTAAGCGGTATGATAGATAAAGTATAAGTGTATTTTTGGAATCATATACGATTAAACTCACCATAGATGGACTTATGTATATTTGATAACTTTTGCTAACATTTTGTTTGAGACATATGGAATGAATCATCATTCTATCACATGATCTACTAACACTTCATGAATGACAAATTCTACTTCATTTCTTTATGATATGTAGTGGCAATTGTTCATGGAACGACCAGGCGAGATTGTACCAAAATAAAGTAAGTATTTCTTGTAATTCAAATTTTTTAACTTTAGGGAAATAATATTGAAAACCAAAAACATTTTCTTAGTACCCATCAGATGGTACCTTAGATCATCACAAATTTATGGCTTTTTGATTTTTGTCTTTTTTATAGCCTTGTTCTCAACCACTATGTATCAGAACTTGGTGGTTAGATTTATCTTCCATGTCCATATTTTCACCTATATTCTCTTATGTGGAAGCCCAGTGATGAGTTACTTTGGGTATCTATTATGTTTCTAACATTCCATTTTAAAATTATGTTTTAGTATTCCTTTTTACGATGTGGGTTTCTATGAATGAAACTTTCAAGTAGTAATCCATTTATAACCCCAATGAATTTCGAGGGAAAAATTCATTTTAAGGGGGGTAGAATGTAACACCCCGAGATTTTATGAGAATTATTTAATTTAATTGATTTCTTCTGTTGTATGTTACACCAATATTATCTTGTGCTATACGCAACACCATACTAGCTTTCTGTATACGCAACACTATTCTTGGATCGTGTTACACACAATTTTATGTTCGTTAGATAGAAGTTATTCTACGCAACATTGAGTGTATATATATATATATATATTCAATGTATAAATAAAATATGGTTTGATTCTATTATACGCAACAATAAAGGAATCTTTCACTACATGCAACCCTGACTTGGCTTGCATTACACGCAATCGCGACCTTCCTCGATAGCGTGTGTTGTACGCAATACCGAGTTTCACTAAACAACGATATGTTATTAAAATATTATATAAACTAGACGTTATGAATAGTAATACCCACTTTTTGAAATTTTATAAATTTTATCTTTCAAAATGGACTTCATTTTTTGGATTCAGAATATCGAAATTAGCTTAGGGTGAATTTCTAGTATTTTTATGAAAACTTTGAATTTTTTGATGAATAGTGAAAAACACTAGTTATAGTTTAAAACTGAATTTTTATTTAAATTATTATTTATTTTATTTAAATTTATTTTATGTCAAAATAGATACATAATAATTATATAAGTTCAATGTAATTCATTGGAGTCATTTTATAATAATTTTAGATATATAAAATTTTTATTGAACTTTTTACTATCTTTTACCCACCTCCTAGGAGAATTTGCAAATTTACATAAAACATAATTTTACCGCTTCTGTGAGTTGAATTTCTAAAATCCGAGAGACATGGTTAATATAAAGGAGTAAAATTTCGTTCAATAAGATAAAAATAATTTTTGTTGAATAGTAACTTTTTACTTTTTTTTACCACAGTTAAAAGTAAATAGGGTAATTAAGGCTAAAATGATATTATTATTACCCTAACACATGTCCTAATTCTATTGGATAAGTGTAATTCTACCTAAAACAACCTTAGTAATCAAATATGACCATTTAGGTCCACTTGGATTACATTAGGACATTTATTATTATTTAATTCAAAGAAGAGTTAAAAGAGTTAAAATCAATGTTTAATAAGTGAAACATTTTTAATATAAGGTTATACATGAGATAAATTAGACCATAAATATTAATTAGAAAGATAAAAAGATTTCCTACATAATTTTAGTTTATTTATAATTTTTAGACATTAAATAATTTAATTTATTTATGACACAATGATGATGTAGTAATTACCCTATTAATGAAATATTAACAAAATTGATATTATAAATACCCAAATAAATGTAATTTGAGACTTTTTATGAATTAAAATTTTTTATAGGTTAATATAACATATTATGGTTGGTTAGAGGAATTATTTTTGAAGTAATAATTCTATTATGAATTTAGAAAAAACAAAATACAAAATAGTGTCAAAATTTACATAAAAGAGTTTTAAAAAATATATTAATTTATTAATTTATTTTCTATTCCTAAAAATATATAGTTTTACAAAAAAAACTTATATAATTATATATATGACATTAATGAACCAATTGGGGTTATATTTTCAGTTTATAGTACTTTAATTAACCATATATTATAAGAATACAAGAAGACACTGTAAAAGTTAAATTATTTAACTTAGAGTTAAATCTAAATGATAAGGTTAAAATGGTAACCTAAACTTGTCTAAAACCTATTGGTTGAGAGGAAATCGACCCATACTCACCCTATCCTCTAAATAAGTCACTTTGGTTCCATTATAAAACGAATATGAATTTATTATAAAATAATGTTTAAGTTTTTTCTAAGGTGCCCTTCTCCTCCCTTATAAAAGGGAACCTCATCCCTCTATTCTTTACATAATTTTGATCCTTCAAGATCGGCCAAAACCTTCCAATTTCTCTTCTAAACCTCTATATTTATATCATATAGGTCTTGTTATTCTCAAAATACCAACTCTAGTTCCCTAAGAGGAAGTTTAAAAGAGGCACGTCGAAGAAGAGGTGATCTCTTATACTGATTCTTTCAAGTTTCTTACTTCTACTACTTCCACTTCTTTAGTTGTTTCATTATAAATTAATAACATCAGTATTACTTATATACTGATATTTTATTATAAATATTAAACAACCCTATTTCACCTTATATCCATCATACGAAAAACAAAACCACCGCACGTGTGTGGATACGGAATACCGTCTTCATGCTGTGGTGTAATTAGTTTTTCTACCACCACCTTACTTGGATGGGTATAATGGCGTAAAGAATAACTATATATTATTATTATAACATGATACAACTTCTAAGATATTATATCATCCACTCCAATTCTATTCAACAATTATGGGAATGATATCATCGCTCGTGCGTACGCACGAATTTACGTCTCGACGACGCGATGAGATTCATTCTCCATGTTTACCATTCAAGAATGATTTTAAATTATATATAATGAATAATAGTGAAATATATGACATAATAAAGCTATTGGATTTATGTGTGTATATATATATATATCATCTAATTTCTTCCATTCATGTCAATAAGTAAAGGAAAATAGTCTTCATGCGTACGTACAGCCTACCATCTCCATGAACGGTGTATTTCATTTCATTTATCTATCTATTATATATATATATATACTGAATATATAAGATATATAAATCATGATATACATTCTAGAAGTAAGTAAATCATGATTTATGTAAAAATAATATCAAGAACAACAATTCCAAACATGTACGATAAATGAAACGATTTTACCCAAAACACTTTTTTAACATGGAATTGACAAATGAACGGTTAATATAAAGTCATAAGTGAATAATATATGATATAATAAAAATTATTATGATTATTTTACAAGATAATAATATTTTTAAACCCACTATACAGGAGTCTCGGACACATACGGAAGAAATTCGACATAAGTTAAGGGATAATTATTCCAATATCATTCTTATCTGAGATTGTTTATTCGTAAGTATTTACTGGGGTTATGTTTATAATCAATGTCCAGATGTTCTAAAAATGATTTCATAAAATGTTTAATTTTCTTCCATGTATGTTTAAAGTCGTTTTTACCCTTTTTTTACTTTTAACACATTGTATGGAAGGAATATTTATTTTGTTTACCATACGAGGTACTATTTTACTTTTATGACAAAAGTACGAGAGGAATGTTTTTTATAACTTATAAAGCATGAACAGATTTTTACAGTTTCATAATGTCTAATTTTCATGAAGCTTACTCTACAATATTTCATTACTATTTTCAACAAAAACCTTTTCTTTTAAAATTCCATGGCATTTTGTGAAAAGAAAATTATTTTAAAGAAGAAATGAAATTTTCCTCAAGGATTCGTTTCAAGTGTCGTATCGAAACTATTTTCCATCTAAGATGAAATTATTTGGCATGTTTATGTTTCAAGAATAATGTATCTATTATTTAAATGGTTTGACTATACTTATGATGAAATGATATCCATTTGTTTTAAATGGATTTTGTTATGATGTGATTATGTTTATGAAACCCATTTTATTCTTTGGGTTATGATGAATGATTTGTGTTTATTTTGTGGCACAAGTAAGAATGATTTCATTATGAGATGGGTGGGAACTATTTCTCTCTCCAATTAATTGGGTAAATATTTATATCTCATGATATAGACATTTATGTAATGACAAGTAAATCCAGTACAGTAATACAGGGCTGGAACGGCAGCTAAACCTGATTCAGTAATGGACTTTGTCCAAAACGATGGTCTTGGCAGTAATGCCTTGTCTACTATGGAAATCATATCATGTGATTAATGGTTTTCCACAATTACATGTTTTATTCCCATGATATTTCATCATTATTGATGTTCCATTATTTTCTATTCCTTATGTACTGCCAAGATTCCTGTCATTGCTCAAGATTTTGATGTATTATGTTCATGTTTTTACATTCAAATGTTTATGGATTGTTTATATGTTCTCAATGATTACCCTTACTGAGAATTTGAGGTCACCCTTTTTATGTTTTATTTTCCCCAGGATATAAATAAAGGTTTTAGGTAAGAAAACAAAGGGGGTAGATCTTTATTGGAGATGTTGAAGATCTTTCAACATGATTAGAAGTTTATGTTCCAAGTTTCCAAATACACTAAACTATTACGGTCCATGGATGTAAGTTTTTTTTATTTATTAAGTATTCTACAAAAGTAATGTAATTTCCATGTACATAATGTTTGGGTATTTACATTTTTGGTTTTGGAATATCGAAATTAGGATAGGGTGATTTTTTGGTATTTTTCTGAAAACTCTCAAGTGTTGGTGAATAGTAAAAAAACAATGTGTTATTGGTTAAAACCGACTTTTTATTTAAATAAGTAGTTATTTTATTTTAATTTATTTTATTTCAAAATAGATACATAATACCTATATATGTTCAACCTAATTCATTGGAATCATTTTATAATAAGTTTAGATATATAAAATTTTATCGAACTTTTTACCATCTTTTACCCACCTCCTATTAGCATTTGAAAATTTGTATAAAACTTAATTTTACTGCTTCTGTGAAATGAATTTCAAAAATCCAAGAGACATGGTTAATATCATTAAGTAAATTTTTTTTTAATAAGATGGAAATAATTTTTGATGAATAGTAACTTTTAACATTTAATTGCCACGGTTAAAAGTAAATAGGGTAATTAAGGGTAAAAATGATATCATAATTACCCAAAAACCTGTCCTAATTCTATTGGATAATTATAATTAGACCAAATAAAACCTTATTAATAAAATGTGATCCTCTTTTTTCCACTTGGATTAGATTAGGACATTTATTATTTTTTTATTTAAAAAATATTTAAAAGAGTTAAATGCAAAGTTTAATAACTAAACCATTTTTAATATAGGGTTATACACAATATAAATTATATTATAAATATTCATTATAAATATAAAATGATTTCCTACATAATTTTATTTTATTTATAATTTTTATACATTAAATTATTTGATTTATTTATGACACAATGATGATGCAGTAATTACCTTATTAATGAAATATTAAAATAATTGATAGTATAAATAACCAAATAAATGTAAATTAGGACTTCTGATAAATTACACTAATTTAATAAGTTAATATGACATTTTAGGGTTGCTTAAATAAATTTTAATTGAAGTGATAAAGTTCTTATGGCTTTCAAAAAAAATCAAATACTAAATAGTGTCAAAATTGACATAATTGAGTTTTTAAAACAAATATTATGTTATTAATTTATTTAATACTTTTAAAAATATAAGGTTCTACCAAAGGAATTAGATAAGGTTATATATATTAATAATTAACCACGTGGGGTTCTCTTGGCATGTTATAGTATGTTTATTAACCATATAATATAAAAATACAGAGAGACGTGGTAAATGACAAACTATTTAACTAAGAGTTAAATTTAAAAGATACGGTTAATATGATGACATAAACATTTCTAAAACCTATTTGTTGAGAGGTTTTAGACCCATACCCACCATATCCTTTAAATAATTTATTTTTTAGCCATTAGAAACCGAAAATTATTTTATTATAAAATAATATTTCAAGATTATTCTAAAGTGACCCTCACCTCTCTTATAAAAGGGTACTTCCCATTCTCTTACTTTCACGCCTCCAAAGCCTTTTTGCTCGGCCTACCCCTACCCAAATATCCTCCCAACTATCCTCCTTTCATCCTTGAGTCCTTACTGGGGTAATAAATCCACCCTAAGGATTCCTTTTGATCAAATTCAAAAGGAAGAACCCGAAGAAGAGGTAAATATTTCATAACCTCATTCAAGTTCTTTTCTTCTTCCACTTCCTCTTTCTTTGTTGTTTACATTCTAAAATAACAACTCCAGTATATTATATCTAAATTTATGTTATTATAAATATGGTACAACTATATTCATTATTCTATCCATCCTATAAATGACAAAGTCACCATACGTGCGTACGTACGACTTACCATCTCCACATCAGGGTGTAGTTTGTTATTCAAACACTTCATTATTTTTGATGGGAATAATAATGAATATAACTAATATAAATAAAAAATAAAAAATGTTAATTATTATTTATATATTATATACCATCCAATTATATTTTATTTCACCATCAATATAATGATATTGTCGCTCGTTCGTATGTACGAATTACCGTCTCCACGAACATGATGAGATTCATTCCCTTCGTAATCATTAAAGAATAATTTTCATTTTATGGTTAAAAATAATGTTTATGAACATAATATAATTAGGTATATGAATTAAATACATCCTATCCATAACCAAAATGGCTTGTGTAACCAACCATATAATAAAAAACAAATCAGTTAACACCCGAAATGATTATATTACTGAAATATTATTAACTAAACAATATTAGAGGATCATATATGATATCATATTTATGTATATAGTTCTTGTATAATTTAATAAAAATTATTTAACTATTATACCAGAGGTTAACATACCCTTGGCCAAGTCAAATTACCAGACAAGGGTAAATTTTACAATCTCTTTATTATTCAAGGTTGTTTTATGTAATTATCTACTGTGACCTCTTTATCATCCACATCCACATTTTCTTAAAAATGTAATTAAAAACATTATTAATATTTACTATACTATGGGTTAAATTCATTTATACCCTTATTTGACCATATATTTTTTGAAAGGAATCTTTTCGTCATTTTCCAAACAATATATTTTATGACCTTTTTGACAAAATTAAGGTAAGAAGGCCTTTTTTTAACTTATACGGAGGGTGCGGCTATTTTCCACCATTATAAAATCGTCAAATATTCTCTTAAAAGCTTATAAAATATTCTCAAAATAAATTTTTTCTTTTATAATTATACGACTTTTAAATGATTTCAAAATAAAAAGAGATATTTCTTGAAAAAAAGTTTTGATTTCATCCATGACAACATCATTTTGATGCATTTTAAGATTGTTTGAAGTTGTTTTATATGACAACATCATTTTGATGAATTTTAAGATTGTTTGAAGTTGTTTTATTATGATATAAATCTTCCATATTGTATTTAAGGTTTTTTGATATGTTTGACTATGGATGTGTTATTTTTAAACCATTCATGGTTTATGGATAAAGTATTGTCATTTCATATGCTGGTTTTAATATGAATGCTTATGTTATATTTAAACATGTTCATATGAGGAATGCATTGGACTTAGAAAGTGACAGGTGGAGCCCGCTATAGTTCCTTGATGCATCAGTAGGTCTCATGAGACAAACTAGTGTCTTGGAACAAGGCCTTGAAAAAATATTTTTTGTAGTATTGGCACAAGGCCTTGAATATGTGGTTATAAAGTCTAGTATTATGCATTCCATCATTATGAAAGTGTCTATTGATATTGTATGTAATTATTAGACTAGTAGAATATCCATGTCAATAATTAATTTGAATTATTTGATTTTATCTTTTCCATATTATGCTGAAGTTTAATTTTAAAAGGCTTTTGTTTTAGTCTTATACATTTCCTGAAATGTTTGTACTTATTTATGAATGTTTCTGCTATATTTTTACCCTTACTGAGAATATGATCTCACCCCTTTATATGTTTTATTTTTTCCAGGATGTGAGGAATTATTATATGGTTGACCTATAGAGATAGGATAAGGATATAAGTGTGTTCAAAATGGGACAAAATGTTGTTGATGTTTTTATTTCATGACATAATGTAAAACTTATGAATGTATCTTGTACTTCCAAGGCTACTAAAATGATCGGTATTTCTGGATTTTATTCCTTGTGATCATTCCAATGTTATGTAATAATGCATCGACTTTGGGTAACTAGGGTCAGGGCATTACATTTATACTCCAATGTGGTGGACTGTTTGCATTCCCAAACTAAACCTAAACTTGGAGAGAACATTTAACTATTTAGACAACATAATCTTGGGTTATATTCTACTTAAAAGTTTTATATAGTTATGTGTAAATTTCACACTCCAAATTTGTTGGACATTGTACTTTTAGATCCAAATTTATAGCTGTTTTTCTAAACTATGTTATGTTGTCTATTTGTATCTTATTTTTTTACATGGCCTAAATGTAAATTAAGTTATGACTATGAATATTACCTAAAATATGAATCCTTTACTCCAATTATTTGGGTGTATATATCTTTAATTTTTTCCTAAAAATTTACACCACAATTAGATTTTTATATTGGGATAAAAGTAAATAATTGTGTGATGCTTTCAAATCTAGTATAGAATTGTGGAATTTACTTTCATACATCAATTGAGACAATTTTTGGTTTATTTGGGCCTTAAAATTTTTATCCAAATTTTATTTTATTATCTATATACATATGATAGGGAATCAATGAATTTGGACCTTTTTATTATTCCGAGAAAATATAACATCATAGATGGTTTAGTTTCATTAGAAGATTTAATGTGGATTCTTTTGTAGTCTATATGGCCCTCCAAATGGCGGAAGTTTACAAATATAAAATTTAATTATTTTTTGGAATTTGAATAAGTTGAAATAAAAAAATAATCGTATAATTTGGATTAGTATATTAAAATATATAATTAAAAATTTAAATTCAATTTAATTTAATGAATTCAAACAGTAATCTTTACATATGTTTATAATCAAATAAAGAACATTGAATATAAATTAATAATTTTTAAGTAAAAAAATAAGTCATGTGAGTAATTTAAAATCATGAACGAATATGTAATATCAATGTTGATTTGATTTTAAAGGATCATGATAGTATATTTATGATAATGATCACAAAAGATCCAATATTTCGGATTTATAAAGGATGGATCTAGAAATATTGAATGAAGGGGATAAATATTATCTTTCTCAAATTATTGTTCAACAATCTTACCAAGTAGAGATTAAAGGGGGCCGAAAGGTTGATGTAAAGCTGCATAAGATGGTGAGATATGTTTCTAAGTTTAACCTTGATTGTGATGGAATAATATGATTTAGGAACCATGTATGTGTCTCATTTATAACATATTTGAAGAGAGAGATATGGTATAAAACTCATAGTTTATCATTCTTTATTCATCCTAAAAGTATAAAGTTTAAATAGATCTAAAAGATTATTATTTGCGGGAAAACATTAAAATGGATATAGAAATATATATATATATGGGTTCATGGTATGTCATATATTTATTGTTGAGAGACAAAATTCCAAGGGGATTCTACAACCATTACCCATACTAGAATGGGAATATGAAAATATCACCATGGAATTTTTCATTAAACTCACCAAAAGATTTAATTCCCCAAACATTTTTTAAATGATATTTGTTTCCTGAATAATTTTTTTTACATATTATTTAATATCATACATAGACAAAATAAATATAAAACAAGAAAATTTTATACCCTTAACAATGATCATTACATTAGACGGCTATGAAACCAATTAAAATTAAAAAAAATTGAACTGGTCAAAAAATATAAAATAAAATAGTTAAAATGGGAAATTATGTATTTATCTAATCTAATAGGATCATAACACCCATAGAAAATACTTTATAAATGAAACTACATATTATTATACCAAACAACATCTTATGAAATGAAAATATAACCTTAAGATAAACTATAGTTAATTTTGAGTGAAAGAATGAAATGGTACTTATAGGGTATAAAGGGAAATATAACTACTGGTCAATATGTCCATTGGTAAATTTTACTGTTGGAAACTATACTATTGGGTGATTGTTTTACCATAAAATTAAATTTTTATAAGTATTAATGACCAAGGATAATTGATAGAGAACGGAGAATCGATGGCCTCAACCAGCAATGTCGTGTTGTTTGAACCCCATTTTTTAAAACTTGGGAGGGAGGTAGTATCATTGGGGTTCTCACTTGACTGATCCAAATATGATCTTCAATATATTAATCTTTATCAAAATCAGTTATGGGACAAGTTCAAGTTATTTTATATTACCACTCGATCAATGTTAGTTGAGCCACCCAACGAAACTACAACCATTTCACAACTTACCCATAGGGTGTATGTAGTTTTAATAAGGGGTTAAGTGTCCAGACCATAGTTACCTAAATTATAAATTCGTTTATATAAATAAAATGTGTATTCCATCAATTAAACTTATAAATAGTTTTTCTTAATAAAATATATGTTTAATTGAGGTGAATTTGATAATTTTATTTTTGGACACAAATAAAACATAATTGTATTTTCAAAGATAATTTATACATTTTTTATAATAAACCAAGGTATTATATATATTATTTGTTTTAATGAAATAGTCTTTAAAAAAATTATTTAAAAAATACATGATAAAATAATTTTATAAAGGACAATGAAATTGTTTATAAGTGTTAGAAATGTGATTATGCCTTAAAACGACTATTTATAAATAAATAAAGATTTAAATATTTAAAAGTGAAAATTATCATATTTAGAAATTGTTTCTAATAAAATGAAAAAAATGGAAATTGTAACACTAAAATTAGGTTAGGGTGAATTTATGTGAATTTTCTAAAATACTTTATTTTTTCTTGAATCGTAAAAAATACAATTTTTGGGTTTTAGTATATTTTATGAAATCTTATTTATTTCATAATTATGTAATAATTAATTAATTACAATCCAAGACCCAAAATATTTTATATTATTAATATTATGTATTAAAATAGATTTTAATCATTTTCAAAAACTTTAAGTGACTTTCCAAAGTCAAAAAAGGAAAATTTTATTTTAAAAAACATCACATTGTGGAAAAATTACTTTTCAATGGAAAAATAAGTAATAAAAATAATGTTTAGTTTTGGTGAATTAAAATAATATAAAATGTGTCCCAAATTTTAAAAATCATAGGAAAAACCATGGGTAAGATAATGGTTTTCATTTTCTACAACCTAGTTTTCCAAGACCTATAATTTAAAATTATTAAACAAATCCTCCTCTTTTCTTATAAATACCCACCCATTTCACTATTTCCTTTAACTTAAAATCCATACTCCATTAATTTATATTTATTTTCTTCCCGATGATTCCCTCAAAGGTTTCCTCAATCCCCCAAGGTTCATCTTCATGTTTTAGTAACATCTCTTCGAGGTAAAGGAAATCTTCACTTCTCTTTTCCATTCAAGTTCCTTTTTCATGTCATATGTTTTCTAATTTCCAAAATAAGTAATGTATTCCACTTTATATTATCGAATTACTATAAGCAAATTCTTTTATGAATTTTATACCATTTTCCACTATCAATTTACCCTCTTCTAAAACCATGTTTTATACCCATCATGCTACAGAATTTACTTCTCAAATTTATCACTTTTACATGAGAAATTATCTTTTGTTTCTTTATATAAACAGTCATACCTCTTTATTTTCAAAGTGAATTCGTCTATATTTAAAAATTAATTTTTTATTCGGGTATTTAAATTTATGAAACCCAAATTTGAGTTCATGGGTTAAAATGATGTAATGATCATGTCTTTAAGATCTTTTGTATGCCAATATTTTTTTATAAGAAATCCATTTTTTATTCTACACAACTAATTAATGAAATGATTTATTATGATCTATGTGGATCACTTTTAATTAATAAATATTTTGGTTGTTCCCTGATAGGGATCCAATACATTGGGTAAAGAATTTAATCTCTAGAGATTACATGTTTTATGATACCTTGGTGAATAAACTTGGTGATTTTCATTTATAACACCTTGGTGATAACCCTTGGTGATATTCATAGGATTGTCTTATTTAAATTTTTTATCCACATTTCCATGTTATGATTCATATTCTTATTATTATTATATTCCCCTTTATCTTGCCCTATCATTATGACTTATGTTCTTATGAATCTGTCTCGAGATCACATGTTATATGTCTCTCCTGTTTAATCCCTTACTCGGAATCATGATCACCCATTTTCCTTTGATATATGATCCCATGATATAATATTTAGTAAAATTAATCAATATTGAACCCATGAATTTATATTTAATGTGGTTTTAGAATAATGTTTTATGTTTTTATGTATTGGGTACCTTTTTTCCAAGAAACTAAACATGAAAAGATCCTTTGTTTTGTACCATTTAATGAAAAGTTATGTAATAAAATGGTTGTATTTCATAGTTTGTATCAAATATGATTTAGTTATGATTTGTAAATTAGGGCTTGAGAACATTAATAAGAACCCTATGGGAAAGAATATATTTATGAAAAAATACAGGTATTTTGGTAAGTATTAATTAATTGGTTTCTAAGAAAATAAATCCATGTCTTGATTAGAACAAGTGGATGTGGCTCTGGAACATATTTACCTAGGGGTAAAACCTGAAAACACTTATTTGAGCTATGCTAAAATGGGAAATGATGCATGACAATGTGGATTGTTTCACTTAGAGTTTGACACTCCTGGGGGATATGTTTTGTTAATCACAATCTTTTTATGAACCATTATGAAGGATATATATAAAATGTAATAATTATTATAGTAGATTAATAAAATATTTATGAATGCTGTTTTAAGACATAAAATATATTTTAAATTATATGATATGTAAACGTAACACAATTCTCACTAAGGTTTTTTTCTTTTAGAAAAAATGGTAGGAAATAAGAAGAACTGCATAAATGATGAGTGCAACGGATGATGTATTAATGGAGTTTCAAAATAAGATCAAATGGAAAACATCACTAGGATGGTGAATCAGCTAACTCAATTTATAAAAAATAACTTGAATCGAGTTGAGAGACTAGATTCACCTCAAAGGTTTCAACTTTCTGTTGAGTCCTTTATGCATCAAGAAACACATTATTTCAGTGGATCTATTGGCCCATTGATTATTGAAAAATGTATAATCTCTATAGAAAATATATTTTCTTTACTCCATTGGTTAGAGTATGAGAAATTCACCCTGTAAGTATACCACTTAGAAGTAGAATTCGGTCTACGGTGGACACTGATAAAAAATATGAAGCCATCAAGGGAGATTGATGCTATGTAGTGGAAAGAGTTCAGGGTAATATTTTTCAATAAATATTTCCCCCATTCTATAAAAATGAAAATGGATAAGGAATTCCATGAACTGAAGAAGAAGAAAAATTAATCTATTCGAATATATGAGATTAATTATACAAGACTTTTTTGATACACCTATAGCTTTGTTATGGATCATAAGGTAATGTTGGAAGATTATTCTATGGAATGATACCCCATATGTAGAGGAATATATAAAATTGAGACTATTAAAGGTATGAGGAGATAGTGAAGAGTTCTATGAAGGTTGAATTATAGTTTGGAGAGATTTAGTGGTAAGATAAGTCGAATGAGAAGAAGTGAGAAATAGATCCAAACATAGGGAATAACATTTATCATAGAATAAGAGGAAATAAATTACAACTTCCCGCATGAAAAACATGTGGTAAGAAGAATTATGGGAACTTATTTATTGGCAGTGGAAAGTGAAACAAGTGTGGAATATATGTCCATATATATCAGAACTATTGTGGTGAGGTGAAGCCTCAACTCCTCAACACTAACGACAAAGGGAAGATGGTCTTGGCCCAACCGTAAGGTTAATGCTTCATGTGTGGATAGCTTGGAAAATTTTAAAATCAAAATCAAAATCATAATATAATGAAATTAAATCACCATAAACCTTGGAATAGGCTATGGTATAATGGTCAAGTATTTTATATCATGATGGATTAAGTGGTGGCTCTGAATTATGACAACCCTGATCTTTTATTACACAATTAAACATAATTTATTATATAAAAATCACTTTATTCAATATATAAGATCGATAGGTCTAGTGTATTTGGGGATTAGGATCATTAAATAACAACTTAAAACATGAAAAAGCAACATCTTTATTGGAAACTTACTTTACATGACCACTACATTCCCTCGTACATAGCATTGCATGGGATAACCTGAGGACATGTATAAGAAAAGGGTCATCTATAATGCTCAGTAAGGGAATAAACATGGAGTATCATGAGTAATACAATACATGTTAGAAAATAGGCATATCATTAGATCACAATAGAATCATAAACATAAAGGCATGATAAATGATGATAATCATAACATGGAAGTGTGGCAACAACAATTAACATGAAATTAACATGAGCCAAGGCTCATTTCACATGGAGCATGAGTAAATCTTTATTTCACATGAAGCACGAGTAAAACCTCGTTCACTTGAATTATCATGAGTCAACAACCATTGAACATGATGTATCATGATACTATACTTTACCCAATGCATTGGAGAGCTATAAGGGTGCACCCTTCTTAAACATTTCATTTCATGCATAAGTGTGCCACATGGATCATATTGCATGGATTCATAAAACATCATCAATTATTCCACTATAAAGGAATGTATAATTCAAACATGAAAATTTATAATAAATAAGTAAATGTGTAAAATTTTGAATACCCTTGATAGAGAAATGGGCATGGTATTCACTACACAATGACATTGGCATGGAAAATCGATGCAATTTCGGCAGCATAACGGTGTGACGTTAGAATTAATTAAAATGGTTGATGAGAGAGAAAGGGTTGTCTCATCACATGTAAATTAAATGGGTAGTAATGGGTTCATATAAATATGTGTCCCAAAAATTGTAATGGAATTTAGATTCATGATACAAAATAATTTCATGAATGTAAGTGAGGAGAAATAAATTCCTTTTGGAATTTTGGCATAGTAACGAGCATACATGGAAGGAATTTATTGAGAGAGAAAGGGGTCTATCATAATTCAAACATAAATAGGGAATTATGGTAGAGGTTTGAGATCATACCCCAACATTTATACTTGAAATTAAAAGGGCATAATAACATTAAGAAAATTGGACAAAATAAGAAAGGATGAAAAAACCTTTTCATGGAAGTGTGCTTCCAAAGGCTTGATAGAGAATTATTGGGATCTTGGGGAACCTTGGGAGGATTATAGAGAGAGTAGGGAATAGTATGGACGATCTCCAAAGTCTTTGAGTGAGGAGGAAGTGGGAGATTGGGTGGGTTTATATAGGAAATGTGAAGGAATTCTTTACTATTTAGGTTTGGAACACCTCACATTAAACTAATGCAAACCACAAAACATCCCATGGTTTTCGCCCATGGTTTTTGGAAATGGGAAGTGGAAAACAATATTTTATAAGGCAAAAGTCCTAAATTCTTAAAATAATGGTGTTTCTTATGTGAAGGTGAGTCACACTCCCAAGGAAATCTATTTAAAAAGACAAGATGTTTAATAAGCCTTGAAGGGTCCATTAATGCTTTTTAAAATAAGTAAAAAAAACCCAAAATCACATTATTTTAATGGTAAAACATTTATTTACCGAACATAAGGCTTATAGTATTTAATCACATCACTATTGGGTCATTATGATGTCATAAAACACATTATATATTTAAACAGTATTTAATTTTTACCCAAACATTTGATTGTCTCAGAAAATTATGAAAAATTCACCATTATATAATTTCGACGTCCTGATTCTAGAAATAATATTTATTTTATCTAAATAATTTTTTAAAAATGTTAATTTTCACTTTTAAAATAAAAATCCACATTTATCAAAAATTCATGGGTTTTGACATAAAGGGCTTTCAAACCTTAATAAAAAAATACAATTGCATTCATAAAATTATACAATAATTTATATGTAATAAAAATTAATTTAATAATAATAATAATATTAAAATATTATTTAATTCAAAAATCCATTAATTCAACAAAATAGATTTTTCAGTTGAATATTAACTAGAAATACTATTTGTGCTTTAAAACCCATCTACAAGGTAATAATAATAAAATGAAGGTATATTCATTATTATATATAAAAATAATGTACATGACCATAGTGCTAATTTCTTTTTACATAACCCCTTATAACACCCGCATAAGACCTAAGGGTAAGGTGTGCAATGGTGATCGACTCTTGGGGTGGATCAGATAAAATTTCTTGGGTGGTAATCTCTATCAACTTCCACTTATCTTGTAGGTGGTTCCACTCGAGATTAACATATTCAAGCTTGGATTGGGATTGGTCAAGAGAAAATCCCAAAGATGCAACCTCCTTTTTGAGATCTGACAAATGGGCTTCGTATGGGGCACGTCTACTGGATGAGGTTATCGCTTCTTTTGTCTAAGTAAATTGGATTTGTTAAAGCCTTATATTTATAATAATCATGTGATCACTGTTCAACGGCTATATTAGAAATGGTCACAATTATTAACATAAAACCAAAGAATTTGACATTTTATATAAACATTTTACATAAAGATACATTTAATTAGATTAATAGGTATTTCCATTAATGAAAGTTTGGGTCGTTAAATGAATGATGTGGTTGTAGGGACACTCATTGTGATCTCAAAGATAGAAAGTAATTTATTTGATTTCACCTATTTGCATTCCTTTATATCATCCAAGTTTGAAAATAATATAGAATTAACCCCTGAAATTCATGAAGTTGAGTTATTATTCAAAACTCCTATAGGGATTATACTAGCATCAGCAGTGTATAGAAACTCTAGTATTAACTTCGGTGAGTAAATTCTCATCCCAAATCTAGTATTCATTCCCATGGTGGAATTCGAAAAAAAAAATACTAGGGATGGACTGGCACTCAAAGTATAATTCTAAGATAAACTATAGAAGAAATTAAATTTCATTAGTTTTGAATGCACAACCTACTGTCATTTTCAAAGGGTTGATATCTCGAGCTTATATTTTCCTAGAAAAACCTCCCATGTATTTCATTGTGGAGATGATCTATGAAGAGGGAGAAGAAAATGATAGTATAAAGTTATATAATTTCCCCATAATTAATGAATACATTAATTTATTTCCAAAATAGTAACTTGGACCTCCCCTAGAAAGAGTGGTAGATTTCTCTATTGAACTCATACTTGTATCTTTGTTGATATCAAAGACCCTATATTGAATGGAAAATATAGAGTTATAGGAATTAAAGAAACAACTTCAAGATATTTTGGAGAAGGTATTTATATGAAAAAGTGTGTCTTTTTGGGGAACCCCTATTATCTTTGTGAAAAGCAAGGGTAGATCAATGATACTATCCATTGATTATAGAGAATTTAATGGGATCATAGTGAAGAACAAGTACCCTCTACCAAGGATTTTGGATTTATTTGACCACCTTTGTGGGGCTCAATTATTTTCCAAGATTGACCTCTAATCTGGGTATCATCAATTGAGGATAAATAAAATAGATGTTAAAAATATTTCTTTCCAAATAAGATATAGGAATTATGAGTTTGTTGTCATTATCTTTTCCTTTACTAATTATACTTCTATATTTATGGATTTGATGAATATAATCATTATGGACTACATTGATAAATTCATGGTAGTTTTTATTGATGATATTATGATATATTTAAATATTTTTGGTGAGAATGAGGACCATCTAAGGGTTATGTTGAAAATTTTGAGGAAGAAGAGTATTTTTGTAAAATTTAGAAAATATTAATTCTGGTTACAACAATTTTCACTCTTGGGGAACGTTGTAACTAATAAAGGAATATTAATTGACCCTATGAAGACAAATGTTATAGACGAGTGGCCTTATCCTAAAATGGTAATTGATATGTTTAGTTTCATTGGTTTACCACGATATTATAGGAGGTTTGTGAAAAAAATTAGGACTTTCTAATCCACTAACCAAGTCAACATGAAAAGGGGATTTGTTCATCTAGACAAAGGCCTATGAAAAATGTTTCCAAGAACTGAAGAATATATTTGTTACTTTATGATTAAAAAATATATCATTTGTATGATAAGGAATTTTTTTTTATATTTATACATCTCAGAAAGGTATTGGGTGTTTCCTCATGTAAAATGACAGGGTCATTTGTTATGCATCTCGACAGTTAAAGCCTCATGAGAACAATTATACTACACATGACTTGGAGCTAGCTGTAGTTAATTTTTCACATAAAATATAGAGGCACTATATTTATGGGTAGAAATGTTATATATACACAGAACATAAAATATTGAAGCATATTTTAACTCAAAATTAATTGAACATGAGACAAATGAGATTGTTGAATCTTTACAAAGACTATGACTTTTCAATTCGTTATTACCCAAGAAGAAAAACAGTTGTTGATGCATTAACTAGGAAAGACCCTATTGTGCTGGAAATGATAAATATTCAAGGAAATACATAGATCAAGGAAATTGTAAAACTGGTCATAGAAATCCTAAGATAAGTTTCATCATCAACCTCATCCCAAATGATTTCTCAGTCATCATTACAAGAGAAGATAAAGAAATCTCAAAGTGAATGTCCCTTATTATAAATAAAGATAGAGGATGTAAATAATGGGAAGTTTCAAAAGATCAATACTGATCAAGAATATTTACTGAAATTTTGTACAAGGCTGTGTGTTCCATCTATTTTTTAGATAATGTAGGAACTCATGGATGAATCTTGTAACTTTACATTCTATATAAGTCCTAGAATCACTAAAATGTATAGGTACCTTCATGATAATTATTGGTGGGATATTTTTAAAAGAGAAATTATCAACTATATTGTAGGTTTCTTGTAATGTTAGAAAATAAAGTCATAGTTAAAACATTCTAAAGGGGTATTACAACCACTTTCCATACCAACATGGTTGTGGGAAAATACCACTATAGAATTTGTCATTATTCTCCCAAGAACATCCGAAGGAAATAATATGATATGTGTTATAGGGGATTGAATCACCAAGACTACTAGTTTCATAGTTTTCAAGAAGATTTATATCTTGACTGACTTGCCATGATATATGTAAAGGAAGTGGTGAGGTTGCATGGGATGAAACATTTTATAATTTCTGATCATGATCCATGGTTCACATATAAATTCTAGAGAAGTGGCCCACATGATATCAATATTGAATTGAATTTTATTAAATTCTATCACCCCCAAACTGATGGCCAACCTAAAAGAAATATTCAGACACTTAAGGACATGATGAAAACTTGATCAATGGAATTTAAAGGTTGATGGGATCAACACCTTCCGTTATTTTAATTCTCATACAATAACATCTTCTACTCGAATATTCAAATGGTGCATTATGAAGCTGTATATAGAATGCTATGCAGAACTCATAATTTTTTGGATGAAGTTGGTGAGATGAAATTTCTTATATCCAATCTTGTGTAAGAAATGGTAGAAAAGTTGTATGTCATCCAATAATAAATAAAGGTCTCTTAGAGTCAGCATTAGATATATGATGGAAACCATCTAAGGAACTTAGAGATTCTTGTTAGAGACAATTTTTTCCATTGAATATCACCATGGAAGAGTGTCATATGATTTGGAAAAAAGGGAAGCTTATCCCTAGGTACATCTTCTACTTTGAAATCCTTGAATGTATATGAGCAGTGGCCCATAGCCTAGAACTTCCACCAAATATATCTCAAGTTAATTACATATTCCACATATCTCCCTTGAGGAAGTACATACATAATCCCTCACATGTACTGAATCCATAGGTGGAACAACTAGAATATGACCTCTCTTATGAGGAGAAACTAATGGAGATTTTGGACTCTGGAGACATGGTTCTCCGTAATAATATTACCCACCTCATCAAAGTGTTGTGGAGGGAACATAGAAATGAATAAATGATATGGGAACTAGAGGAGACAATTAGAATGAAGTACCTTCACCTTTTCTCAACTCAAAAAATGAGTTCAGAATTTTAGGGACGAAATTTCTTAAGGGGGAAGAATGTAACGACTCCAAATTTTTTTAAATGAAATTTAATTCCTGAATAAATTATTGTTACATATTATATAATATCATATATGTAAAAATTATAGTGAAACTAATAAAATTTTATATCTTTAATAATGATCATTACATTAGTTTTTAATTAAAAAAATTAAAATTCCAAAATTACAACTGGAAAAAAAATATAAAATAATATAGCTAAAATGAGAAGGTATGGATTTACCCAACCTAAACGAATCATCACACCTATAGAAAATACTCTAAAAATTAAAAAACATATTAGTAAACCCATCAAAATATTATGAAATGAAAATATAACCTTAAGATAAATTGTAGTGAATTTTGACTGAAAGAATGAAGTGTTATTTATAGGGTATTAAGGGAAATGTGAACATTTGTCAATGTGACCATTGGAAACTATAACATTGGTTGATAATTTTACCATTATAATTAGTGATTATGAATAGTAATGACAAAGGATAATAGATACAAAAACAGAATCGATGTTACAACTAGTATAGTTGTGTCATTTGAAGCCCATTTGTCCAAACTCTGGAGGGAGGTAGTGTCATCGTTATTCTCCATTGAACAAGACCAATATGAGCTTCAACAAGTCATTCTTAAATTAAATTTCATATCAGATAAGTTCAAGTTAGCGTAGATTACCACTTTTTAAAATTAGATGAGATACCCCATGAAACTACCACTATCGCACACCTTACCCTTAGAGTGTATGAGAGTGTAATAAGGGGTTACATGTCTAGAACTTAGTTACCTAAAGTGAAAATTAAATTTTATAAATAAAATTTTTATTCCAAAAATTCCTCTTAAAAAATTTCATAATAAAATATATTTTTAATTGAGTTGAATTTGATAATTTTATTTTTGGATTTAAATAAAGAATAATTGTATTTTTCTATAAAATATATAAAATTTTTATATTAATCCATGGTATTCTGGACAGTATTTATTTAATAATTAATCTTTTAAAATACTTTTATTTAAATTATAAATGATAAAATAATTTTATTAAATCCTAGTAATTTTTTTTGTGTCAGAAATGTGATAGTGCCTTAAAACTTCTATTTTAAAATAAATAAGGTTTTATAAAATTAAATGTTAAAATTATCATATTTATATAATTTTTCTAATAAAATAAACATCATTTTTTAAATTAGTACATATAAATTAGGTTAGGTTTAATTTATTATAATTTTCTAAAATACATTATTTTTTCATGAATAGTAAAAAAATATAGTTTTCAGATATCGATATATTTTATGACATCGTATTTAATTGATAAGGATGTAATAATTAATTAAACACAATCCGCAACCAAAAATATGTTATTTTATTAATATTATATGTTTTAATATGTTTTAATCAATTTCCAAAACTATAAGTGACTTTCCAAAGTCTAAAAAGAACATTTTGATTTTTAAAAACATTACTTTGTAGAAACTTTACTTTTCTATAACAAAATAAGTAATAAAAAATTATTTTCCATTATAGTGGATTAAAGTAACATAAAATATTTCCCAAATGTCCAAAACCATGGGAAAATAGTGGGTAAGCGAATGGTTTTCCATTTTCAAGAACCTAGTTTTTTTAGACCTATATTTGGACATTATTAAACAAATCCTCCACTTTTCCAATAAATACCCAACTATTTCACCCTTTACTTTCACTTACAATCCATCCTCCAAAAATTTATAGTGATTTTTCCTCTTAATGAGTCCCCGCAATGTGTCCTCAATCCCCCAAGGTTACATCCTCAACTTTTAGAAATAACTCTTCAAGGTAAGGGAAATATTTACTTCTGTTATCCATTCAAGTTCACTTTTCATCTATTATGTCTTCTAATTTACAAAAAAAAATCTTTTTTCATTTTATATTATCTCATTACTATAATAATAGTATTTTATTAAAGTTATACACTTGTCCATTTTCAACTTATCCTTTTCTAAAACCATGTTTTATACCCATCATGCTGCCGAATTTACTTCTCAAATTTCACTCTTTTACATGAAAACTTCTCTTGTGTTTTCTTTTTTTGAACAACCATCCTATTTATCTTCTAGAGTTATTCAAATAGATTAAAAAATGACTTTTTATTTGTGGATTTAAATTTATGAAACCCAAATTTCATTTCATGGGTTAAAAATGATGTGATAATCATTTCTTTAAGCTCTTTTGTATGCCAATATTTCTTATAAGAAACTCGTTATTTATTCTACATAGGTTATTAATGTAATGATTTATTATGATATATTTAAATCACTTAAAATTAATATATATGAAGTTTAAGAACCTAGTTCTTCTTTGTGATACAAATTCATTTTCTTCCATCAATTCTCATTTTAATGGCTTAAATATTGCTTAATGTGGATGCATGTTGAGGTCAAAGAGGACTTGGGGTGTTTGGGGCTACTCTGGAGCCCAAAACCCAAATTTTGGATGAAAATAGGAGGCTTTATGTTTAGTAAAAACCATTTGGGTAAGGCCACATGTCCATGTAGCTATGTCTTCATTTTTAGTTGAATTTAACATAGGATTTTCACACAGTTTCTGTACTATAAGTAAACCATGTGGGATAAATGTGTGGGTTCCCTTTAGGCTATAGGAACTTGTGCATGATTGGAGCACATTTTACCAAAACATGTGCCTAAACTATTTATCCCAAGCTATATTTGAATTTTTATAATTTTTAATTAAATTAAAAATATTATTTAAAACATAATTTAGGTTTCTTTTAATGAACAGTATGGGTAAAAACTTGGAAAATCTATCCTTTGAACATAAAGTAAGAATTGAAAGATCTCTCCCATCTAGACTCTGATTCAAGTATGATTTGTCTCTGTGGATCCATAATGGTAATTCCTTAATTCCTTATTTTTCTTATGCTTTTCTTCTGTCTATCGACTGTACTATTTGGATTTTGGCTCATATGCCCTAATTTCATATTCTTCGTATGTTCTTCATATTTAGAAAAATATAGGAAAAATCAGGAATTTATATTGTATTATCTATCTAGTATATACCTAAGTTAGTTGGTATCATGCCTTTCTCTCAATGTCAGGCTGTTTATATATTTCTTTGTGTCACCCGACCAATTTTTGAGTGTCACTTGAATTGAAATTAAATCCCTAAAATTTATAGGCTTCTTATAGATGATTAAAGAATGTTTTTAATTATTTTTATATGTCTATAACCTTGGTTATACCACCCCTTGGGTGTGTTTAATTAAATGTAAATGTTATTGGCTTTATCCTTGGACACCCTTGGTGTGCCTTTTTTCCCCTTTGACACGGGATGTTTAATTTGAATTGATAATGGTAATTAAATTTTCAATTGAAGAATTTTGAAATGATTTTGAATTAAATGGATTGAAATGGATTAGATTAGATATAATTACCCTTGTCCCTTATCCTTGTTTACAATGTTATTATTGAGTTGCTTTTCAAGGGAATTTTCCATGTGATTTATATGGAGACCATGTTATGTTATGGTTTTTTTAAGATTAATTTATTATTATAATGTTTTTCCACGTGAGATAAATGAAAACTATGACATGTAATATCTTGTTAGTCTTGTAAGGCTTGTTATATTAAAAATTACAATGTGAGTAATTGAAAGGCCAGTCCTAATGAGGTTGGTAATTCTTGAGTTGCCTTTTGATGTGAGAAGTTTTTGGATGTCATTGGTTTTAATCTTAGCATGTTAAATGAAATGTTCAAATTGAATTGAATTGAGGAAAAACAAAATAGACATGGGTAAATCATGGATCAAATTGATGGATTCCGTGGACAGACTCATTGAAAAAGTGAACTGTATGCCTTGGGTAAATCATGGATCCAACTGAAGGATACCATGGATGGACTCAATGGCCTGAACCTTGATTATGCCATGGGTGAATCATGGATCCAAATGAAGGATGCCATGGATAGACTCATTGAGGCTTGATATATATATATATATATATATATATTCCAATTAAATCATAGATCCAAATGAAGGATTCCATGGATGGAATCCAAAAGGGAATTTGACCTTATACGCCATGGGTGATACTTGGGGATTCCTTAAAGGACTTCCAAGGATGGACTTGTATGGCATGGAAGTTACCTCACCTAGAGTGATACCGGGTTCCTGAGAGGTTCACCATGAATGAATTTTAGGGTGTTAGTGGATATCATACTTGGAAAATACTTGAGTTCAAACATAGGAATGTCAAGGATGGGCACAACTTGATATCATATTTGAAGAGATACTTGATTTTCATCTTAGTAATGTCTAAAAAGAGAAATAACAATCTTCGATTTAGGCTCAACTCATATTTTTATAGATGTTATTCCTAGGTTTTTCTTTGTGCTATTGACTATACAGGGGATTTTGGGCTTGATCCAGATCTAAAGACTTATAAATTCTGTGATAATGAATCATTAAATGAAATTGATTAAACTATATGGATGTTTAATATTGAGTATTTCCTTATTTATTATTATAATTCCATCACTATTTCAATATATATTCATTGACTTATTGGAACATACCTTGGGTGGTTGCCTACTGGGATTATATCTCACACCCTATTTGGGTAACCTTTTTAGACCCAGAAATATTATATGATTGCAGGTGTCAATAAGAGGAAGCACCCTAACATAGGTACTTGATATGATTCTTAGGAACATGAGATTATTGGAACAAGGTGGGGATTTCAATGCTAACAGGGTTCTTTTAGAATTTTTTTAATTTTGGGACATGTATTGTATATGAATGATGTGTAACTATTTTGACTATTTTTTTTGAAACATGTGACATGTATCATCATTCTATATATGATATGACTTTTGGATTTGTTAATACTATCTGTCTTCCAATATTTATTTTTGTTGTATGGTTTAATGCTTTCTCTATTGAACTATTATTGTATTTTTACTATGTTACACACTACTAATTAGGGCATAGTCTCCCTTATAGCACACACAGGCTCTCACTGCTAGTCGGTAGCCTCTATCGTCAAGGGAGATGCTCTTGTGGCCATGTGGTCAACTGGGTATGGAGCGCATTTGAGTGGAATCTGGAACCGGGAAATTACAAAGTGGTATCATAGGAGTTCTTCTCTAGGTTTCATTACTATATATAGAAAATATAAAGGGATAATAACGAATTAGAATTTGGTAATGAGTTGTGCCCAGACGTAATTAACCTATCTATAGGAAAAAGATAAATTTCCTTGAATTTAATTGATGTTTTCTAGATTATGACTATTATAGTTGATTTTATTTCACTGTTAAGTGATGCACTCGCCTTTTTATATTACTATTAATACAATTTTGGGTTGTATTTATATTTCAACCTGATGATATAATGGGTGTGTCATCTCATACATCAAATGAGGCACTTGTTATAAATCACATGTCATGCATTTTTTGATGCCATCTAGGGAGCATTGCATATTACATATTATTGTGATAGATGTCGTGAAAGATAGGCCTATTATTTTGAAAGGAATATTGGGATACGATATAGTATGGATTGGATGGATTCCAATATTTGATCTCTGAGTTATATAGGACCTCTCAGATCAGAATTTTGGAAAATCATGGTTCAACTTTAAATTGAACTGTGTATGATGTGCCATGGGTGGATGCTAAGCTTTGACCCATGACTGGTATGGGCCCCTATAGATCGAAATTCATCATAATGTTGATTTTTCCTTCTAAAAGGAATGTGATATACATGAAATGAGTATCAATTCAGTGAATGTGAATGTGAACATAGTTTGAAATGATACAGACGAAAAACCAAGTTAAAATAAGATGGCTTATGGTGGGCAACATGATCAGACCTGAACTTAATTGTTAGATTTGGGTATTATCTCTTACTTGTTTGATTCCCATACCTGACCCTCAGGGAAGGTGGAGGGGAGTTCTTATAGAGGAATGATTTTACATGTCTTACTCAAATATTTTCTCTTTTGAGATGCAGACCATGATAATTATCATGAAATAAGGTGTGTGTTTTTTATTATAGAGTCATGCCACCGTGACAACCTCAAGTGATACACCCGGAGGGTGGTGATGACCATAATCTGAAGGTGGTAGGCCATTGGCTACCCGTAGATCATAGATTAGGTCTAGTTGTGGCACCAATTTGTGTACCAAAAATAGTTATAGAGGCATAGTACTAAAATGTTTTTTTATGATTCTTGCAGACCATTCATGGGGAACCATGACCTACCCTGACTATGGCACAATTGAAGAATGTGTTTCAGCATCAACATACTCCCATTTTTTATGGGGATGGTGGACCTCAATCTATGGATTCAAGGCTAGAAGTCATGCTCTCTGTCTTAGAGAACATTGAGGTTCCTCTTGAGATGAGGGTAAATCTCTTTATGTACATGTTGTCTGATTCCTCCATGTGATGGTGGGATGTTATCACTCGGACTGATTATCATCAGGAGATTCCTTGGAATGATTTTCACAAATCCTTTTATGATTATTTCTATCCCATGACTTTGAGGGCCAATAGAGCCTTGGAGTTATTATATCTAGAGCAGGACACGAGGTTAGTTATCGATTATTCATCCTATGTTACAAAGCTCAAATGCTTCACACCTATTCAGATGGACGACGAGCTATATAAAGACAAGAGATTTGATGATGGTATTAGGTATGACATCTAATCAAAGTTTATTTTTTTCAGATGACTACAATTTCTGGAATAGTGAATTAGGCTCTGATCATATAGTGTAACCAGAGAGAGGTTGGGGTGAGAGATAGGGAGTTTCGGCCCACAGGTCTAACACTACATCAACTGGTAGTAGTAAGCTTCATATAGATCTTCCCTACAATGATATTACCAATCAGAACATATCTTCAGGTATCCATGTGAGATGATACCAGTGTGGTAGTCTAGGAAATTTGGGGCCATAATGTTTGAGGGACACATTTGAGTGTCTATCTTGCAGCAAGATGGTCCATATACAACACATATCTAGAACATTTACACTAGAAGCTAGTGAGAGAGGGTCTACACTAACTCCATGTTCAAGAGATGGGTCAAAAAATTCTCATGAGGTAGGGATCTAGGGTTAATCTAGTCGATCAAGCCAATGTAGTGGTCGTGGCCATGGTAGTCAGACCACAGATTTACAAAGACTACATGGTTGATCACTTCAGGTTATCAATGAAGTCTCACAGGGCCTTGGTATAATAAAAGAAAATTTAGTGCAATAGAACCATTAGGAGCACAATCTTGGACCTTCTACTATCAGATGTACTATTCAAGAAGCCTCCATTTCAGCTTCTTCCCTTCTTGATATAGGGTATTCACATAGTTTCATATCAGTACCTATGGTAGAAATCATAGGGCTTGTTTTACAGTCTTATTATAATTTTATGATTCTAGACACTATGTTAGGGATCAGGACAGAAGGTCTGTGTCATTTCAGAGAGTTCCCCCATGATTTTGGTGGGTATCACTTCGTATGGGACCTTTAAATCCTTGAGATTAAGAGATTTGATATCATTATTATGATGGAATGGTTTGTTCCTTTCCATGATTTTGTTGATTGATATCACTTTGGGTGAGATTTACATCACTAGAGGTTGGGGAGTTCATTCACAAGTGTGAATGGGATGTCTAAGCGATCTAAGATGGACCGGAGCATCATGGATTGGGTGGGATGATAGCCCAAATTGTGAGTTTATATCTGGATTATTAGGGAATACATTAGCCTTCTTTCCCTCTAGTGTTTGATCATTTGGGGTAAATTTTCCTAGATGACTTTTCAGGATTACCTTTGGTAAGAGAGGTAGATTTATCTATCATGCTAGTTCCAGGAGCTACAATGGTATCCATTCCTCCTTATAGGATGGCTATAATGGATTTACAAGAGTTCAAGAAGTAGTTATATGATTTAGAGGAAAAGGGCTTCAAATTACCCAGTACATCTTTGTGGGTTTCTTCAGTCCATTTTGAAAAAAATGAGAATGATACTCCCAGGTAATGTGTGAATTATCAGAAATTGAACCAACTAAAAGTTAAGAACTTGTATCATCTGTCATGAATAGATGATATCTTCAACTAGATCCGAGGATATTGGGTCTTCATGAAGATTTATTTGAGATCTAGTTATCATCAGGTGTGTGTTAGACCATCATACATACCTTTCACAGCCTTTCAGAATAGGTATGGTCTACATGACAATTTATTTATGTTGTTCGGTCTCATGAATGCACCAACTGTCTTCATGGTACTGATGAACCAAGTGTTCCATCCTTATCTTGACTCATTATTGGTGGCATTCATAGATGATATATTATTGTATTCTCATACAATACATGACTATGCTACCCATAATGATATCATTTTGAATACACTTAGAGGGCATCAGTTATAACCAAATCTTGAAAAGTGCCATTTTTGGATGGATCCGGTTCACTTCCTTGGTCACATCATCTCACAAATAATAGTATCAATGGACCCAGAGAAGTTAAGAGTTTTATTTTCTTAGGATCATCCAAAGAACATCTTTGAGTTGTGGAGTTTCCTGGAGATGGTTGTTTACTATAGTAGTTTCATACATTATTGATCATTCTTAGTATAGACATAGAAGGTCTTGACTAATAAGGGTGTGAAGTATGTATGGTCAAATTCCTACGAGACATCCTTTCAAGAGATCAAAGGAAAATTAACTTCAGCACTGATACTTATTTTTTCATAGCTAGACAGGAGTTACACTATGTACTGTAATGGATCGGATATTGGGCTAGAAGCAGTTCTTATTCATGGGGATCAATTCAAAACATAAGAGTCTCAACATTTGAGGCCACATGAGATTCATTTCCCAATTCATTATCTTGAGTTATCTATAATTGTTCATGTATTAATTTGTTAGAGACATTACTTTCTAGGAAAGGTTTGTGTGGTGTATACAGACCACAAATGCCTCAAGTATATCTTTACACAGCATGATTGGAATCTAAGGTAGTGATGATGGGTTGAATACCTTAAGTATTTAAACTTAAATATTTTCTACATGCCTGGTAAAGGTAATTGAGAGACTGATGAACTGAGCATATAGACTCAGATATAGGTAGTGCAACAAGCCAGTAGTGAGTGGAAACTTACGAATTTTTTCTCTGAGATGCTCTGGGAGGTGCAAGACAATCATGGGAAGAAGTACCTTTCTTCTTTAACCGTTGCCTCTACCCTACTAGATTGAGTGAGGATGAGATAGATATTAGACTTTGAAGGACTTTTCCTATGAGAGAGTGTGGTATGTGAGGACCCTCCTTCTAGATGGACCATTGGTTATTATGAGATCCTTCAAGTACATGGTGGCATATGGGTTTCATCAGATATGAATGAAGAGATGATGTTGGGTTTTCATGCTTTAGTTTTGTAATTTGATCCTGGTGTCACAAAGATGTATCAGTCTTTAAATCATTAGTATTTGTTGCCATGTATGAAAAGAGATGTAGGTGGTTTTATCATGAGGTGTTCCACATATTAATAGGTGATGAAGGAATACCAACGACCAGTTGAACTTTTACAGAAGCTACCCATTGCTGAGTGGAAACGGAATGAAATTGTGATATATTTTTTATGGGTTTGACAATTTCCCCCAAAGGTAATGATGCAGTATGGGTTTCATGTTGAGTTTCTAACTAAGTTCTCTCACTTCCTACCTATTAAAGTGACCTTTTTAGATGATGAACTTGGGAGGTTGTATATCCATGATAGAGTATGAATTTACAGTGTCCCTTGTTCTATTATTTTTAATAGGGATTCTTTGTTTACTTCTCAGTTTTTTCAAGGGCTATAGAGGGTTTTTGTTAAACAAGTTCTTTTTTGAACATAAAACCACCCCCAAACAGTTGGCTAGTCAGAGTACACGATTCATGTTTTAGAGGACATGTTGTTGGCATATATCTTGGATTTCAGGGGCTCCTGGGAGAGGCACATGCCCCCTGGTTTAATTCTCCTACAAAAACATCATTCAAGATGTTGTTTAGCTCGTGGAATATGAAGATTTTTATGGTAGGCCATGCTGATCAACCCTGTTTTGGATAGAGGTAGGAGAGGTATCTATGTTGGGACATCGTCTTTTCTAGAAGACAACAGTGTAAGAGCAGCTATTTCCAAAGAGGATGGATGTTGCACAGTCTAATAAGAAATAATACATCGAATTGATGTAAATTAACTCTAGAGTTCGAGGTCAAGGATCGAGTTTTCCAACGTGTTTCACCAAGGCTAGGACATAAGAGGATCGGGCGACAAGGTATGTTTTCTCTGAGGTATGTCGGGCCATTCAAGATTCTGGAGAGAGTATGGATAGTAGCCTATATGTTGTAGTTCCCTCATAGGTATTGGGCCATTAATGAAATTTTCAATCTTTCCCAGCTACAAAATTATTATTTATACCTGTCTTATAGATTTCATCTTAAGGAGGTTGAGTTACAGATAAATGTTTCCTTGGAGGAGAATTATGTTTGAATTTTGGATCATAGCATGAAGGTTCTCTGGGGTCGGTTCAGTCCTTTAGTAAAAGTTTTATGGAAGCACAGATGAGTAAAGGATGATACCAACGAGAAGGAGGATGATGAATGAGAATAGTGCCAAGAGTGTTTCTCATCCACACTTTACCACCCTTTGAAGGGAAATTTCGGGGGAAAATTACTTTAAGGGGGAGTTTTTATGAACTAGGTTCTTCTTTGAAATACATATTCATTATTTTCTATCAATTCTCAGTTTAATGGATTAAATATAGCCTAATGTGGATTCTTGTTGAGTTCATAGTGGACTCAGGGGGTTTCTGGGGCTAGTCTGAAGCCTAAAGCCCATGTTTTGAGTAAAAATAGGAGGTTGCATGATTAGTGCGAACCATGCAGGTAGGGTCACACAGCCATACATCTAGGTATGCATTTTTAGCAGATCTTAACAGAGTCTTTTCATACATTTTTTTACATAGTTAGTAAACTATGTGGGGTAAACTTGCGGTTTCCCCTTGTCCTATAAGAAGTCATGCACAATCAATGCATGGTTTACTAAATTATGTGACTAAACCATACAACCCAATTTTTTTTGAAATTTTTACAATTTTTAATTGAATTTACAACCTTATTTAGAACCTAATTTTGGCTTCTTTCAATTAAAATTAAGGAGAACGCCTTAGAAAATATATCCTTTAAGACTAAAGTAGGAATTGAAGGATCTATCGCATTCAGACTCAGATTCAAGCATGGTCTATATCCTTGGATCTGTAATGGTAAGGCCTTCATTCCTTTTTAATCTTATGCATTTCTTCTAGCTATCAACTACACTATTTGGATTTAGGATCATATAGCCTAATTTATTTTTCTTTATCTATTCTTTAGATTTATCAAAATCTGGGTTGAATTAGGACCTGATACTAAATGAGATATCTAGAATGTACTTAAAGTAGGTGGTCTCATGCCTTTTTTTCAAAGTCGAGAAATTTATATATGTCATTGTGTTGTGTGACCAATTTTCAGGTGTTGTTTGAATTGAAATTAAATCCAGATATTTTTTAAGATTGTTCTAGGTGATTAAAGAATGTTTTTAATGCTTGTTATATGTTTAGAATCTTGACGAGACCACCCCTTGGGTGTTTTGACTTAAATTTCAATGTTTATGGCTTTAGCCATGGACACCCTTAGTGTGCCTTTTTTCCCTTTGACAGGGGATGTTTAATTTGAATTGATAATGGGAATTAAATTTTCAATTGATGAATTGTGTAATGATTTTTAATTAAATGGATTGAATGGTAAGGTAAGAGTTTGTATGATTGTTGGACCTTATCCTTGTTTAGCATGTTATGCTTGAGTTTTTTTAAGTGAATTTCCCATGTGAGTTATATGGAGACCATGTTATGTAATGGTTTTTTTAATATTAATTAGTTGTTATAATGTTCTTCCCATATGATATAAATGTTAACTAAGACATGTAATGTCTTGTTAGGAATTTTAGGCTTGTTATATTGAAAATGCACATGTATGTAATTGAAAGACAAATCCTAATGAGGTTGGGAATTTTTTAGTCACCTTTTGAGGGTAGATGTATTTGGATGTCCTTGGTTTTGACCTTGGAATGTTAAATGAAATGTTTAAATGGAATTTAATTGAGGAAACATTTAATATACATGGGTGAATCATGAATCCAATAGAAGGATTTCATGGATGGACTCATTGGACTAGTAAATTGTATACCTTGGCATGAATTGTGGATACAACTAAAGGATGCCATGGATGAACTCAATGGCCTAAACCTTGATTATGAAATGGGTGAATCATAGATCCAAATGAAGGATTCCATAGATGGTCTCATTAAAACTTGATATATATATATATATATATATATCGAGTAAATATTTGGTCCAAATGAGGTTTGTCATGGACGGACTCAAAAGGTAATTTAACCTTATATGTCATGAGTGATACTTTGGTCTTCCTTAAAGGAATGCTAAGGAAAGACACATATGGAATGGAAGTTACCTCACATATAGTGATATCGGGTTCCTAGGAGGTTCACTAGGATGGAATAGTTGGGTGTTGGTGGATATAATACCTGGGAGATACTTAAATTTCAACATAGAAATGCCAAGGATGGGAACAACTTGATATCATACCTAGAGAGATACCTGAATTGTAGCTTAGGAATGTCAGGGATGGGATCAGGTTTCAAATTGAATTAATAATAAAAGACCATATGCATTGTATTCCAATATTAATCACATTCATGGATTTAGACATTCTCATATTTTATTGATGGAATTATTAGACTTTTATTATATTATTGATTATGTGGTGGATGTCGGGCTTGATCCAGATCTCGATACTTATAAAATAAAAAATATTGAATCGTTAAATGAAATTGATTAAACAATATGGATGTTTAATTTTGAGTATTTCCTTGTTTTATGTTATACTAATAGCACACTTGTTATATATATTCACTGATTGATTGGAATAGGCCTTGGGTGTTTGCCTACTAGGATTATATCTCACACCCTATTTGGGTCACCTTTTTTGACCCCAATAGATTATATGATTGAAGGTGTCAATAAGGGAAATCACCCTAACATAGGTACTTGATATGCTACATAGGATCAAGATAGCATGGGACCATGCTGAGGCTTTTAATGCTTCTAGGATTATTTTTGAATTTTTAGACTTTTGGGACACGTACTGTATATGACTATTATATACCTGTTTTGTCTATTTTATTAGAAAAATGTGACATGTATCATCATCTTGTATATGACATAACTTTTTTATTTGTCAATACTATTTTTATTCCACTTTATATTTATGTTTTATGGTTTACCGTTTATGTTATTGAAGTATTTTTCTACTTTCAAGGTGTTACACTCTGCTAATAAGGTCATAGTCTCCCCACTAACACACTCAGGCCCTCACTACTAGTCAGCAGCCTCTGGAATTTTCTGAGATGCGCTTGAGGCCATGTGGACAACCGTTTATGTAGAACCTTTGATTGGCATCTGGAACCAGGATGTTACATTAAGGGTGCACCTTAATAGTGCTCCAATGCATTGGGTAATGAACTTAATCTCTAGATATGACATGTTTTATGATATCTTGGTTAATTAGCTTAGTAATTTTCATTTATGACCCCTTGATGATAAACCCTAGTGATATTATTATGACTATCTTATTTAAATTTTGTATTCACATTTCCATGTTCTTATTATAATGATATGCCTCTTTTTTTTTTATCGTTATGTCTTATGTTCTTATTGGTCTATCTCGATATCACATGATGTATGTCTCCCTTACTTATTCCATTACTGGGCTTCATACTCACCCCTTTTCCTCTAAAATATGTCCCTATGATATGAGATGCAGTAAAATTAACCTAGATTGAACCCATGAATAATTATTTAAAGTGGTTTTAGAATAATCTTTTATGTTTTCATGTATTATGTAAACTTTTTTAAGACACTAAACATAAAAAAAATCCTTTCTTTTATACCTTGTGATGAAAATTTATGTAATAAAAAGGCGGGATTCCATAAAAATTCTAAAGGTAACAATTTTATATGGGTTTTAGTCAATTTCCATAAAAATTAATTACACTTCATTGATATTAGAGAATAATTATCTCTTAATAAGCTTGCTGAAATTTATATTAAGAAAGTGGTAAGGTTACATAGAGTACCATACTCTATTGTATCTGGTCAGGATCCAAGGTTTACCTTGAAGTTCTGGTGAAGCCTTCAACTCTCTCTAGATACAATGTTATGTTTCAATACTTCATATCATCCTCAAATAGATGATCATTTTGATAGAACAATTATAAACCTATAGGATTTGTTGAGATCTTATTATCTTTATTTCAAAAGTTGTTGGGATCAACACCTCCCTCTAGTTTAGTTATCTTATAATAATAGTATTCACTCAAGCATTCAGATGGATCCTTATGAACCCATCAATAGAAATAAGTGAAGAACTCCAATGTGATGGAATGAAGTTAGATAAAAAAATATATTGTTACCAAAACTAGAAAAATAAATTCTATAGATGGTCATATTCATTCAGAAAAACATAAGGGAAGCAAAAATTCAAGTAAAAAGTTGTGCTAACAATCATTGGTGGGATATAGAGTTTGAAGTTTGTGACAAGGTATTTTTTTGAATTTTTACATGGAATAAGGTTATGAGATTAAAAAATAAAGTAAATTTGATCCCTAGCTATATTAGTCCCATCAATATTCTTGATCAGACATGGATAGTATTTTATTATTTGGTACTAAAACCAAATCTCTCTCAAGTTCATGATTGTTCAATGTATCTCTCCTATGAAATTACACACCTGAACCTTTACATATATTAAAATCAAAGTTCATACCTCTAGAGGATCATTATTATATAGAATTACTGGTGTATATTCTAGATCATTGAGTGAAAGTTCAATGAAACAATACCACTCACATGGTCCAAGCTTTGTGTCAAATATTTTTGGTAAAGCCACCAATTTGACGAAGTTACATGGGAACCTGAGGATATGACGAGGTAGAAGTATCCATGATTGTGTGTATCATTATAATGAATTTTTGATGGAAAATTTATTTTTAAAGGGGTAGAATGTAACACCCTAATATTTTAAGAAATATTTTTTCAAATAAATTTATTTTTTTCAAGAGCTTGTGTTACACACAACACCATGTTTAAATGAATCGTGATATACTATATAAATACTATTATTCAATATAAAACATATCACCTAGTAATTGGATTGGTGGGTATGAATAAGACTAACTAAATTTAAAAAATTGGTTTACAAATGTATAAAATAAATTCATTGGTTATAAATTAACTATAAATGAAAATAAAAACAATTTTAAAGTAAAAGAAATAATTTTATAAAAAACTATATTTTATGCGCACAATGTGTTTTTTTATCAATAAATTAAATTAGAAATTATTGGTGAATGATTTTAAATAAAATTATGTATGGTATATTAAACAAAATTTGTATATAATATTTTTTTCTAGGAATGGGATATAAATAAATCATTTTTTGGATTAAAATTAATTTTTTATAAAAAACTGGTTCTATCATGTTTTTCATGCTTATTTTAAAATTATTTTTTCCACTTTTGATACTTTTTCACAAAAAAATTAAATTTTTTTAAAATAAACATGTAAAATTATATTAGAGTGAATATTTTGATAAATTTATGAAAATATTAACTATTTAAAGAATAGTGAACAATGTTGATTTTTATTAAAATTTATATTTTCTGTTAAATAATTTAAAATTTTTAATTCTATTTTAAAATCGTTTTGAAAGTAAAATTAGTTAAATAATAGTATTATTAATCCAATTTATGTCTTTTTAATCAATATTTGGTCAAATTTCAGTATGAAAACTTTTTATACATAATGAAACCTTTTTATTCAAAACCTATTTTCATCATCTTTGTGGGTTTGATTTTAAATTAAATTATGCCCATTTTTTGAATTGAATTTGAAAAAATATATTAAATATTATTAATTATCACATTTAATATTATATAATAATTTAAAATTTAATTTAAGGCATAATAAATATTAAAACTAGTTAAAATTTGTTATCATGGTTAAGGTTAATACAAATTTACTGGGGGTTAAACTAAAAAGATAATTGTTTAAATGACCTAAAAACTTTATTCAACAAAAATTATTGGTTTTATTTAGACCTTAATATTATAAAATCATAATATGATCCATTTTTTAAGCTTCTTTCAATGAAAGTGAGATGACATTATTTTAAAACTTTAAAAAATTACAAGTTTCCACTCACATCAATTATAGAAGGACACCCCCTCTTGTCTCTTCCACACAATTCAATATATTTTTTGGTTCATAAAATACCTAAATTAATATATTAATTAAATCCCTAAACATGACATAGAGTCTTTTTTTTTATAAAAATCTCCTAATAAGGATATTGGTTCTAACCTGAAGAGGCTATCTGAAGAAGAGGTATCATTCTTAATTGAATGTTTTTGTTTTATTTCTTCTTATACCTCCTTAATATATTATTAAAATATGATTAAATAATAAAAATATTTTATTTAATATAATTATATTTTATTATATTAATTTAATAACCTATATCCATCTCATCATCAATCAAATGGGAAACAAAATTGTTAATCATGTGTGTGGAAGACTACAACCTAATGAACTGATGTAATTCATTTTCCATCACCACCTCTAACTAATAGATTTAATGTTGTATTTAAAATATATATATAAATATGTGTGTGTGTGTGATATTTATGACATAATTATACTTATTTAATTATAATATCATATCTCCCATATTACCTTACAATCTTCTTGAAAAAATAACATCGCTCATGCGTACGAGTGGACTATCGCCTCCACAAAATGATGTGATTTGTATTTCATTTCTTCTTTAAATAGATGGTAAAAAGGATATATTTAATAAATATTTTTGATATATAATATATAATTACTAATATTTAAAAAATAATTAATTTTTAACTTTATTTATTTCTATCCATTGAAAATTGAAAACAACGTTCATGCATGTGTACGTATTACCGCCACCATGAATGGTGTAATTCATTTTTCTATATGTATCCATAATGGATGAGTCGAAATATATATATATAATAAATATATATTATTTTTATATCATTATTATCATTATTTAGATTATTTAACCATTATCAAAGTACAAGGACTTTAACTACCAAACCAAAACTCTCATGAAAAATGAAACAGTTAACACTCTGAAATAATACTTTTAAAAGGAAATTATTAATAAATAGAAGTTTAAATATTATAATTGTAAAATTTATGATATTATAAACATGTAAATTTCTTTTTTTGTAAAATTATAAATAATATTAATCTTATTATACATTAGGTTATGATACTTTCGAAGCAAGTAGAACTCGAGGTAAGCGGTTTTTGTCTCAAATTTATTTATGTGAGACACAAGTCATATTCACCACTTTTTTATTTTATATGGTATATATTCTACCCATTAAGTTTTTTTTATTGTTATGAAAATTATTGATATTTTTATATCCATATAAGGTTGTTTCTTTCATGGGGATTATGATTCCAAAGTTTCCAAAGTGTTAAGGGTTTTATGTTACAATCACATTGTTTACTGGGATTATTTATTATTATGATCCATTGTGTCAGAGTAACTATAATGGATGATTCAAAATAACCCAATGTTTCTCAAATGTGTTAATATGATTATTCATAGGTATAAATAATAGTAATGTTCTTTTTTTACACCTTTCACGAGGAATCAAAATTTGAGATGGTGTGAGTTTTGGTGGATTTTACCAAGCGGAGGAATTCCCATAAAGATTAAAAGGTGGTGGAACCATGTCCATCTGTTATACTTGTCTATAAATAGATATGTGGGGTTACTTATTCAAAATAATTTTAATCATTAAATTATATTTTGTTATTAATAATAGAAGTAGTGTTTCTCCCATAGAGTAGTACTATGTTGAACTATGTGAATTCCTTTTTGTTTCATGTGTTTGTGAGCTCTTTCATTATTACAACTGTGTGTGTGTGTTTAAGAGGATCTATAGAGGTCAAGGTGATTTCACATGATATGCTAGATAATTGTTCCTTTATCTAAATTTTGACATTAGATACTTCCAGTATCATATCCTATAAACATATTTCTACAATTGAGGTTCTATAAGGGGAGTTACAGAACAAGGAAAGTCTTATACAATGGTCTCTGACTAGAATTCTATCTAGGGTCTAAGATTATATATGGCATAGATAAATTTATCATATTTAGTTTGACCTTATGATTTTAATACTAAATATTAATTTTATGGTGGGTTTAAATCTCACAATATAAATAAACATATATTAGACTGGTAGAATTATGGGATTTAATTGAAAAGGAGTTTGTTAATTCTCTAATGGGTGATAAACTGAGCATTAAAAATGATTCTCAAAATGATTAAAAATTGTAATGTAAAATTTGAGATGAGGTTTTTGATATACAATATTAGTAATATCATGTAGATTATTTGCTACACTCATCTATTATGAAGTGGAAAATCCACTTCAGGTAACTTCTCAATCCTTTTCAAAAATCAAAAAATATATCAAAATGTTAGGGAGAGACCTAAATTGAATGATAGAAATATTAAAAAAAATCTTGTTTCTAAGGTGAAAACTGAAATGGAATACTAGTAAATAAGGTATGAATTCATGATCATATAGGTGTAATACTCAAATCTTATGTCTATAATTTCTCTTCATTCAATAAAAAATGTTAAAATAGGGGTGGTAAAAGGTATAGACATACCACAACCAAAGGTAAAATAGAATTAGTTACCAATATAATATTCATAACCTCTATAATTTATGGCATATCTAGTATAAGGAATTCATTCTTGATCCAACCAAGAAGTTATGTAAGTAGCAGCTACTCTAGAAAAAAACTATTCCAATGAAAAGGGGTGGTACAATTATAAAACTTTCTCAAAACTAGCATAACTTATAAAAACTAATGTTATAGATCATCTAAATTCATATTAATTAATGGTCTCATTATTTACAAATGAAGTTAACGGTAATTTTTTTAACTATAATACTTAGAATGTGGAGGATATCTCATCTAATACTTTAGTAATTAAGAGTAGTGTTGATATGGGAAAGGATAGAGGTATTGTTTTCTTTATTCTTGATAACTTAAGTTCCTAAAGTTAATTAAATGGTGAGAAGGAAAAAAAGATCATGAAATAATCAAGGATCTTCATCCTCTACTGATTAATATGTAGATGATCAAGATAACCCATGGAATACTATAAAGAGTTGAGGAGAGTTTACTACTGAAAATTTTGGGGTGCTTCTAAAAATATGATTAATATAACCCCAACCTATGAATTTTTAATTATTTGTGATTATGTAGGTGCTCAAGTATACAAAGGAATGTTGGGAAGATGTATTGTTGTCTACATGGACCTGTAGGATCTTTCTAGAATTATTTTTGGAATATAATTTGTAGTTATAATTTTTTTTGGATTTTCATTTCAAGTTAATGGTTTTCTGGAAAAGATTTACTTTAATGTTGACTCTAATGGGATCATACAGGAGAATCGTTTCTATGGTGATTGTAGATTATCTTATAACCATCCATATATACTCGAAATCATCATCATCATCATCATCATTATCATCGTCATTATCATCATCTTCATCATTGTAATATCTAGGACCCATATGCCACTAAATAGTACCCAAATCCTAGTTGGCCATGTGGAATCAAGTCCATCTCCCCAAATTCTAGAGACTTTAGACTAGAAAAGTGGTCCTAGGAGTGTTAGTGGGGAGACTATTTCCTCATCACTAGATTATAGCACAGTGTAATATCAATAATAGTCAATAGTGGAATCATTATAACAATTAGAAAATAGATAAATAGTAAGGATAGATAATAATCCCATAAGTATTTAATATACAAAGATAAAAATTTCATGTGTCTATAAAATAGCCAAAATAGTTACACAATTGTACAATAAAATACATGTCCACAAAAACCCAAAATTAATATCTCCTGATATCATCATGATCCTCAACCTGGTCTCATGCTCCCCTTCTTCTTAACATGGAACAAAATCAAGGATCAAACTATGGGTTCTTTCCCGATTCCCTACCAACATCTAAATAATCTATTTGGGTACCCAATAGAATCCCAAAAAGGTTGAGAGATTCAATACCTGTAGGTCACCACCCGGAGATCAATACAATCCAGGTTACGAAATATATGCAAAGTAGTGTGCAAGTAAAGAAGGTAGGCAATAAATAAAAGTAAAGTTCTCATGGAACAATTGTTGCAAGCAAGTGGTATTACAAATCCATACATGGCTCCCTAAAAATCAAGTGGAAGCTCCTATAATAAGGAATCTATAAAAAACTAACAAACCTGGCATCATCGTACACCCATACATATAATGTCAACCATGACCTTCCCGTATAACTAGAAGTGTCAGGACATCCACGGTCGAGCTGTATAACCACGTATATCACATTTACCACAATCGTTTCGTATAATAAAGTGTCAAAACATGAAGGGCCAGATCCAAGTTATATAAGAAAACCTCATTAAGTCCTATAAGAATCATTATGGAAACTTATATCATCACTGGTTGGAGTCCTATGAGCATGTCATCTGAACATATCCTGTGCTAGTCCAAGAAATATGAATCCAATAGGTAGAAAGGTCTAAGCTATCCCATGGAATCAAGACCAAAAGAGCATACCCTATCCAAGGCCTTCACTATCATGTTTACAATCTAATGAATAGCTTTCAATTCATATAAATGGAATCAAGGCCCTTAGTATACTAACCCAAAAATCCACTACCATTTCAAATACATCGCATTCCATTCATCAACCAAAACCATTACCAATTTAGACTATTAGTATACCCACTCATCATTTACCATTCACATTCAAGAAACCAATGAGTATACTCACTCATTCAAACATTAACATTTCATACATTTAATCAATTTGATCATGGAATATCATGATAACATATGGAAAGGAAAAAGTACATCTCCTAGTCAAGAAATTAAATTAAATTTAATTAATTATGGGATTACTCAAACCAGGAAAGCTCAAATCACACCCCTTTGGTGGTCCAACATTAAGCAAATGAAAAATGAGGCACACCTCATGGGTTGCCTTAGTTGTGAAAGAACCACCAACATATCTCAAATGTAACTAAGTGATTCCCTAACAGGTCCTAATTCATTTAATTCAATTTTTCAATTTAATTTTAGTTTCAAATCAGAAATTCTAGTGGGCGACACAATTGAAGATAGCCTAATAAATCACCAAAACTAATGGGAATATTATATACCTCCTACCATAGCTTGATAGGAGAGTGATCATCCAGTATCAGCTTCCAATTTTACTCATATTGGTAGAAAAAAATAATGGGAGAAGATCATGAAAATAGGACCAAAGTTGTTCCACCTAAATATCCTAATCAAAACAAATAAAGAAAAAGAGTGGCTAAAAAGGCACTGATATCTTACCTTTGTTGATCCAACGAGACTAAAAGTAAATGAAATGGAGTCCAAATCTCCAAATGGGAGAAAAGCCTACTTATGGGATTTATTGGGTTCTCAGGCACGTGAAAAGGGGGGTGAGGGATTCTATCCAAAATACATTCCCCTACCTATTATTTTTTTAAAACTTGTTTGGTATTTAAAAACCTGTAAATTCCTTACACGTCATGTAAATATTAGGGTCTACATCCTCATAAAACCCCTTTACATGATGTGAAAGGTCCTGGCCACACCATTACACATTGTATAATTGATAAACATCATGTATCCCAATTAAATGGTGTGTAATTGTCCTAATGCAAATATATATCCCTCCAATCTATTCTTTCCCAGGAACTACCCAACCAACCCGTATCTTGGCTTAGGGTTTAACAAAAAAATAATGTAAGGAATATTTCAACCAGAAATAAAAGAATATATACCTTAATAAAAACATGATATCTTTAAATCTTCCCCCATTAATGAAATTCATCCCTGAATTTCCCTCTCAAGGGTGGTCAAGATTCTTCTGAGAATAACTATGGACACTAAACACATATGTTGGCATACCTCTCCCAGGTCTCATCCCTGAAACAACCATGCTTCCATAACACATGCACTAGAGGATCTAACTAGCCTCAGAGAAAATTCATGTTCCTATCAACGATACAAATTGGATGCTCCTAAAAGGATGCACCAATCTCTAACTGAACCTCCTTAGGCTGAAAATCATGGGACAGGTCTGAGTGGTAGTGGTGTAACTAAGATATGTAGAAGACATTGTGTCTACTTCGGTACAACTGAGGTAACTACATCTGATAGGATACAGGATCAATTAGATATAGAATCTCAAATGTCCATACATATCATGATGAAAGCTTGCGTTGTCTCCTAATCTATTTGTGTCCCATCCTTGATGAAACATGTAAAAAGACCCAGCCCTATTCTTGAACTCTAGAGGTCATCTGCGGAAATCAATATAAGATTTATTTCAAGACTTCATAGTATCCATCCACTTCTAAATCAACTAGACCTGCTAATAACTCTCATTCACAAGACGTGGTCCCAATAAAGCAATCTAACCTACCTCTATCCAGTATAGGGGAGATCATGATGTCCTATCATAAAAATCCTCATAAGGTTCCATATTTATAGTCTCCTGGTAGATGTTATTGTATGAGAACTCAACCAGGGGTATATACCTCTCCCAAGAACCCCCAAAATTTAGAATACAATCTTGCATCTTGTCCTTAGGAACCATTATCATATGCTCTGATGGTCCATCAGTTTGAGGGTGGTATGCTATTCTTAGAAGAACCTTTAAACCCAGAACCCTCTATAATCACTAATAGAAACAAGACATAAATCAGGCATCCCTATCTAAAATGATAGTGCATGGGTGCCTATGAATTTTTACTATTTCAAAGATATACAACATCCAAATATCATCAACATTGAAGTTCTCCTAGATCAGCATGAAATTTGAAACCTTCGTGATCCTATTGATAAAAAACCACACCGCATCGCTACTTTGAGGTGGTCTTGGTAAACCATTCACGAAATCCATCAAGACATCATCCCATTTCTAATCAGAAATAGGTAAATGGTGTAAAAGTTCGTAAGGTTGTTGATTTTCCACCTTCACCTGCTGATAGGTGGAATACCTCCTAAAAAAACCAGCTACCGTACATTTCATACCCAGCCACCAGTACTAATGGTGTATGTCACAAACCATATTGGTGACACCAAGACAAACTTCCCTAACTGAGGCATGAAACTCTTGCATCAACTCCAAACATATTACCACTGGAACCCAAACGTGACCATTGATATGTAGAATCCCATCCTCACCTACAGTCCAACCAGGATGTGGGTCCTCACCTTCCAGACTCTCCCATATTACTATGCCCTCTGAATCTGATAGCTACCTCATCCACACTCTATCCAGTATGGTAGTGGTCCTAACTGAGGATTAAAGATAAGTCCACCCTTGACTATCATGCAACTCCAAGTACATCTCAAGGAACAAATCCATGAGTGGCCACTTGCTACTGGCCTACCAGACTACTTGTATCTGATTCCTCCTACTCAATTCATCGACCGCTGTATTTGCTTTACCATAGGTGTATAAAATATCTAAGTCAAAATACTGTAGGTATTAAAACCATCTTCACTGTCCCGGATTCATATCACACTGATTAAATATTTACTTAAGTCTTTTTTGGTTTGGGTAAACCACAAAACGCTCTCCCAGTAAGTAATGTCCCCAAAAGCGTAATGTGTGAACAAGTGTAGCAAGCTCAAGATCATGTTTCGGGTAACTCTTATTGTGTGGACTTAACTATTGATCCATGTATGCTCTGACTCCATTACCCTACAAAATCATAGATTCCATCCTAATAATTGATACATTTTAGTACACATTTTAATTCTTACCCTTCTCTACCAGTATTAGGACTGGTGATAAAGTAAATCTCACATTCATATTCTGAAAGGATGAATCACATGCATCTGACCATACAAATTACATGACCTTATTAGTCAATCCCATCAACAACACTTAAATTCCTGAGAAGTAATGTATGAAACACCAGTAATAAATAGCCAATCCCAAGAAACACTGTATGTCAAAGATGTTCTTGGGATTATCCCAGTAAACTATATCTCTCACCTCCTCTAGGTGAACTGATACTCCTATATCTGATATGATGTGAACCATGAAAGGAATATGATCAATATAGAAGTGGAACATTGTGAGATTAACAAATAATTGATTCTCTCTCTGTGTATCTAAAGTGATCTCATGATTTTTGGCATAGTCATGTAGATTGTGAGAATAAACCATGATATTATCAATGAAAATAACTATGAATGAATTCAGGTAAGGATTGAACACTCAGTTCATTAGCACCATGAAAACCACTGGCATGTTCATGAGACCGAATGATGTAACCAAATACTCATGTAGACCATACATACAAAAAAATGTTTTATGTGGTATGTCTATCGGTTGAACATGTACCTGGGGATATCTTAACCTTAAATCAATTTTTGGGAACACCTGAGCTCCTCGAAGCTGATAAAATAGGTCATATATCTATGGAAAGGGATATCAATTCTTTACCATTGACTTGTTCAATTTTTTCTAATTTACACTTAACATTAGGGTACCATATACATTTTTCACAAAAATGATTGGTGAACTCCATGGGGAAGTACTTTGTCAAATAAACTTCATTGCCTCCAAATATTCTAGCTGCCTCTTGAGCTCCTAAAATTCCATCATAACCATTTTATAAAGTGGAATGGATACCAATTCATCTCATGCAACTAGCTATATGGAGAAATCAACCTCTCTCTTAGGAGTTAAACTAGAAAATTTATCCAAGGAAACATACCTGAAATGATCAACCACTAGAGGAAAGTCTATATGATGTGATCCCTGATCATCCAGATACAAAATAGCAATTTGGGCTATCATTCTTCCCATTCCATGATGTTATAGTCCAACTCAGCTCTCATAGACATCCCATTCACCCTTTTAAGTATAAAATTCACCTTCAAGTGATGTGAAGGTAACCCATTTATGCTAGAAATAGATTTAATATTGGTAAGTTTCAAGCCAATCCATCTTGAGTATGAAACCAAACCCAATCATATTGAGGAAAAAAATATTCCAGATGAAGTGACACCCACCAACCATAATGGGGAACTCCCTAAACTAGCGTACATCATTTGTCCCGATTCCAAATGGAGTGTTTTGTGTTATAATTCTCTTAGAAGAAAATATAACATGCCCAAGGATTTTCATCATAGGTGTAGATATAAAGCTATGCAATAAACCTGTATCAAAACGAGTAGATGCAATATAAAGGCTACAAAGATTTTACCTCTCACTATAGACGGTCTAGCACCTAACTCCTCAGGGGTAGTTTGTATAGAAAATATTTTCCCTAAACGATGACCCTATGACACAACCTTACTGCCCAGAGTAGGCCCACTAAAATTTATCAGTTTAAATGGTTCCTGGATACCTCATCCAAGACCACCATTTTCTCATCCTGATCAACTAGAAGTTCTCCAACTCCCTTCTTGGTGTGGATATGAGAAACTAGCTCCAAAACTTGGTGTTGGAGCGGATCCCCTACTACTCACTCCTGGAGGAAAATTCCAACAAAAACATTGCATGTGGTCCATCCTACCATAATATCAGAACCGGACTGGGTCTTGATTTCACTAATTATTCATGTGGACCTATTTTTGACTCTAAATACTAAAAACTAAACTATTAGTACTCACAGTCTAATAGGTACTCATCTCCTAGGAAACCTCAAAACATTGCTTCATGCAACAGGAAGTCGAGTTACTGGGTTGAGAGACTATACTACTTTTCCTTTCACCCCCAGCTTCATCTAGATCTCGCTCAGTAATCAGCACAAAATTCAAAGTTTTAGTAATAGATTTAAATCTGAACACATTGAACTAAGATCAAACGGTGTGTCAGAGGCCTTCCTTGAAGCATCTCTCCCTAGATAACTTATCAGAAAGGTACATCAGTTCAAAAAAAAATATAACTCTATAAAGTGTGTTGAGTGCTCTATAACTATCATATCAAAATTCTCAAGTATCATGAACTTAGTATCCCTATCTACTCGCAGAGTCTCAGGGTATAAGTAATCATAGAACCTAGTTTGGAAGTCAACTCAAACCATCTCTCGCAGACTGTCAGCCTGGTTCTGAACATCCCATCAGTTCTTTACTACCCCCATAAAGTATATATGTCATGTGGTTCACTAAACTATTCAGATGTGTCTCTAGATTCTCAATAATCACAATTGTAGTCTCAATCCACTTCTCAATAGCTTATAGACCACCCTACCCTAATAATGAGGGAGGATGATACTTCTAGAACACATGTGTCTACTTAGGAATAGACAAGTAAGGCCACGGTGCTCACTGAAAATTCTGCATGAAGCATTAAAACCCCATGTGGAACTATGTCACAACACCTATGTCAAGAACAACATCTTGTGTTGCAGCTGGTTTCACAGCTAGTGTCACAACTAGCACTAAAGGATGATCCTCCAATAGCCCATGTCCCACCACCTATAGAGAATTATCCTCACCTCCCTCTTGGTGTACAAATAGAGGTTTTCATGGTGGCATGTCTCTAAAATTCTAAACACATGCCTCAGAAAATAAGGATATCAAATATCATAGCTTAAAATCATAGGATAGGTCAAAACCCTCATAGAAATAGGTCATACCACACAACCTGCTCCTAAATCCAATACTATAAAAAGAACAGTCATAAACTTCATTATAGACACTACCTCTTTCCCACTAAAAATTCATGTTTAGGTCATGTTCTCTATTTCTCATCTCAACCATCCATTGAAATTCATATTTGTTTCACATTTAATTTTAAAAGGTCAAATAAAAAGTTATGTCACTTCCCAGTCCATAATGGCCCATACTCCATATGAACTAAAATATGGTGTCACTTTCTCTATCCACTTACACAAAATTTTATCAAAACATTAGGTATAGTTATCATAAAACCTATCATGACAACATACAACAAGTGATGCATCCTATATGGCATGGCATAATGCATGGAATTTGATTTCTATCAAGTTCTTAAAAAGATGCATGAGATGGAATACCCTCATATATTCATATTGATAAAAATAGAACCCATATTCATATCAATAATAACTTCACAATTCATGTGCATCACCCAACGGTGGAATCGAATGAATTGTAATATCTAAAATATAAAAATAGCAAATTTCATTCATGTCAATTTGGATTTTTCCAATACGTAGGGTAGCTAATCTCAGTCACAGCTCACTACCAAACTCATATTTCTTCCTATAACTTTATAGTGTCTCTAATTAGTAAATAAAATAACAAAATAATGATATGATACAACTTTTTAACATCCTTGACACGGTTGAAACTCAACAGTGCCCTGATATCGGATGGCCACATGGCCTAAAGTGCATCTCCCCAAATGAAAAAGGTTTCCAACTAGCAGTGAGGTCCTAGGTATGACAATGGGAAGACTATGCCCTCATCACCATAGTGTATCATAGTGTAATATCAATAACAGTCAATAGTGGAAGTAGTATAACAATCATACAATAGATAAACAACAAGGATATATAATTATGCCAGAAGTATATCATATACAAAGATGAACATGTCATGTGTCTATAAAATATTAAAAACAAGTATGTAGTATTAAAATACAATAAATTTCCCCAAAATACCAAAAAGGAAAAAATTACTATCTCCCAATAGCATCAACAACATCATCCCAGACATGTTCTCCCCTTCTCCTAAGCATGGGACAAAATCAAGCATCGAACTGTGGGTGTTTTCCTAGATCCCTACTTATATTTAAATAGTCTTTCTAGGTACCTAATGGTGGCCCAAACAGGGTGGGAGATACAATCTCAGTAGGTCACCAGCCAAAGATATATACAATCTAGGTTGTGAAATATATTCTAAGCAGTGTGAAAGTAAAGAAGGTAAGTAGTAAATAAAAGTAAATTTCTCATGGAACATCTATATCAAGCAAGTTATATTACATAGCCACACATAGATCCCTACAAAAAATTGTCAGATCCTATAACAAGGTAGCTATAACAAATGGAAATAACCAACTTGGCCTCACTGTACACTCATACATATCATGTTATCCACAACCTTTCCATATGACCAAAAGTGTCAGAATATCCACGGATGAGCTGTATAACCAATTATATCACTTTTACCACGGTCATGCCGTATAATAAAGTTTTTTTCAATGAAGGAGTAAATGCAAGGTGTAGAATACTAATTCGTCCTCATTGAGTCCTAGGATAATGTTGATGGAAACTCATGAGTAATGGCACTGGTTGGAGTCCTAGGAGGCAATCTTCTAAAAATATCCAATGTGAGTCCAAGAAAGTTAGATCCAAGGGGTAGCAAGGCCCAAGTCATCCCACAAAATCAAGACCAAGGAGTATACACTATCCAAGGAATACACTACCACATTCAAGAAACAATGAGTAACATCTATGAAATCTAAATGGAATCAAGACCCTTGATATACCAACTGAGGCATCCACTAAAATTTCAAATACATCTCATCCCATTCTTGAACCAAAATAATTACCATTTCACACCATGAGTATCCCACTCATAATTTACAATTCAAATCCAAGCAACCAATGAGTATACCCACTCATTCAACCATTTCAATGGAATATCATGATAACATAAGACAAGGAGTCATTAACTCTCCTAGTTAAGAAATTAAATTACATTTAATTAATTATAGTCTCAATCTAACCATGCAAGATCAAATCACACCCCTTGAGTGGTTCAATGTTAAGTGAAGGAAAAAGGGGGCACACCCCATGGGTGGACATGGTTGGGAAACAAACACCAACATATCTCAAGGTAACCTAAGGGATTCCCAAAATGGTCTCAATTAATTTAATTCAATTGTTTAATTTAATTTCAAGGTTGTGCTATAAATACTAGTAGGAAACACAACAGAAGATAGAATAATAATGAACTAAAACCAATGGGAAGAGTATAAACCACCTCCCATAGATCAGTAGTAGAGTAATCATCCAATATCATCATCTGATTTGACTTAGATCAATAGAAAAATGAATAATGGATGAAGATCCTGATAATAGGGGGAAAGATCTTACACCTAAATATCAAAACTGATACCAAGAAGAATGAATAATTGATAAAAGGTAACTAATATATAACTATTTCAAATCCAATGATACTGATAGAAAAATAAGTGGATTTGGGATATACAAATGGGATCAAATCCTACCTCTTTTTTTATTGGGTTCTCCTACATGTGAAAAGGGAGGATGTGGGATTCTGTCCAAAATAGAAGGCCATACCTCTTTTTTTAACTACTCAGGTATTTACATGATATGTTAATACCTTAAAATTCATGTAAATATTAGGGTATTACTCCATGTAGAAACAAATTACATGAAATGAAATATATTTTGCACACCATTACATGTCATGTAGTTGATCTGTGTCATGTATCCCAATTACAGGGTGTGTAATTGGCCTAGAACCAATATACAACCCTACAAATTCTTATTTCCCAAGAACTATCCTTCTAAACCATAGACCATCTTAGGTTCTAATCCAAAAATAATGTAAGGAAGAGTTTAAATGGAATCAAAATAATCTATACCTCAAGTAAAAATATGTATCTTACAATCATTATCATCATCACCGCCATCATCATTTTCAATAGATTTTCTTCTCAATTATTACTTCACTCCATCTTGATTTTTTACTCTCTATTTTAAAAATGATATTCCATTGGTGGTTCATGATAGGGATTGACTTGATTTTGGGATTCATGGCCCTTCAATATCTAAGATGAGTAATTCATAGGATCTTATTGAAATTTGGGTTAATAAATCCTTGATGTGTGAGAATCTTAGGAATATAGCGTATTCGTCACATAAGAACATTATAAATAATGGTTCTTTGGATATTTTTTAAATCCAATTAGGGTTTCCTCCATGAAAGGATTAATAAATATATATTTTAAATTATTTATCACTTTACTTATATGAAAATAGATAAGACTTAAATATTTGATGATTTTGAAAATAGATTGGTCAAACATTAGGGATTAGGTGATTAGTGAATTATCACCCTTAGAAGAGTATCCATCCACATTTCCTTTCTCATAGACAAAATAAATTTTAAGGATTGAAAATTTTTTTTTATCCCCTTTAAGTTAGGTATTTATAGAATATAAGAATGGTATCCATTCTTTTTTCAAGAGAATTTCATAAATTTAATTCGTATTTAATGTCTAAGATAGTTTTTTTCTCATTCAAAAATATTAAGCGACATAGTATCTATTATTTATATACTAAATAATTTTTAATATTAAATTGAGTGGGTTATATATTTCAGTTTTCTATGGTCTTGAAAGAAACTTATCTTTACTCTAATTTTATTAAGACTATTGTTTTGGTTTTTGGTGATAACATATTTTCAATTGTGTTTGAGAACTACCTCTTTATTTTATGTCTTATGTGAATTTTTCATTTTTTTATAATTATTTTAGAGTCATGGTGTATTCCTTTTGCAATAAAATAATAAAATTTTCAGACATGTTTTGATTAAGAAAACATTATTCTAATAATGGTAGTTTTATACCAGTTGAGACAAGTGGTGTCAAGAGTAATTGTAAATCCTGTGTTGAGGGACTTTCACATGGATTAGTTGTAGAGGTAGATTTATGTATTCCTATTTTTTAGATTATATAGCTAGTTCTCCTGCTCAAAAATTTTATCCTACTTGTATCTTAAATTGGTTATAGGTTTTTTAGGTCGGATTTTTCTTCTCAGGATAACAAACCTTTGGTGAATTATGTCTCTAATATTATTCATAGGAAGTTTATGTACCTAATCATAGTATAAGTGTTATGGATCCATGAGAAATTTATAACACTTGGTCCTTGGGAGGTGACATGGGGGTGGACCCTACTAACTTATAGAAATAGGTTTCTATGATTTAAAGTTCTATTAAAGAGAAAATATCATTTTACTTATGGATGAATTTTCATATTTGTAGTTAGAAAACATAAAGTCTATACTAAGTGTCTCACCTAGTCTTGAGAGTGTTTCACTTTAGGGAAGCCTAAACTCATATGGTGTCAGATAGATTGGAAATTCTATGTTGTATAATACTAAGTTATTTAATCTTGAAGCTAATGAGGTTGTCTCTAAGATGATCAAAATTACAAGTAGTGTAGTGGTTGTAGAGGCTTCATCCCCTATGTATTCGGTTCATGAGAAAATGTTGAAGGATGGGTGGGATGTATCTTCCTCAAAAACTATTAAGACTCAATAAAATATTATATTCATGGAAAATTATGTTTCCCTTAATACAAGAACAACTGACAAATAAAAATTATAGAAGATGTTTGTGTTCAATCCTAATTTTTTTCTCCATAATTGATTCACTTTGTTCCATAGATAAACATGAAGCTTATATTAATGAACTCAATAAGACTCGAGATAATTTTAGAGAAAATTTCAAGGATGATTCTAATGTTTTTAATCCTTCTATGAAGGTTGTGGATATTTTTTATATTGTTACCCAAAAAAGGTTTAAAAATTAACATTCATTCTTGCAATAAGGAGGAAGGATTGAAAATGTATGATGATGAGATCAGATCTATGATAATGTTTAATTATTATATTCAGAATATTTCAATAAAATCTATTGATTTATAAGATAAATACATTTAGAATCCATGGAGAACTATAAAATTTATGATGAGAGGTAGATACCTAAGATTTTGAGGCACCCATTGTCATATGGGTACTATATCTCAAACTAGTACTTATTGTTAGTGTGTTTGTTGTTATTTTTTTCATTAATTTTTTTTCATTATTATTGTTTTCGTTATTATTTTTGTAATCATATTTATTGTTTTTTTTTCATTTTTGTTGTTTTTTTTCGTCATCATCATCATTATTATTGTTTACGGTTGTGATGGTGGTGGTTTCGTTAAAATTTTTATTATTTTTCCCTCAATGTTGATATTTGATATGATATAACCATAATATACATACATGTTACATAAAAAACATGATTATCCATTAGAAATCTTAATAAAACACAACCCCAAAACCTATAGGTTTTTTGTGTTTTCATATTAGATACATTGGTGAATTATTCCAAAAAACGTTGAATATTTCTCCATTATTTCACTATACATGACCCCCACCCCTTCTAGACATATCTTATGTTATAATCTTCTTCATAATACAAGGAATGGAAACATAAGGGGTGAACTCATATGGTCAATAAGGGTAAACATAAGAGATATCATTCAAGCATAGGTTAACAGAAAGAATATAATAAGTGAATATAAGATGAACATGTGGTTATGAGATCAAAATCAAGGCATATGATTATAACATAGGGAAATCATACCTAGTAAATAATAGATCATAAAACTTGATTCATGACATAAATATGTTTTCATTACATAATAATGAATCCTCAAAATGTGAAAACATGTGAAAATTATCATAATACATGAAAACATAACATAAGAAAGTGGCATAACATAGAAATTTGGAAAACCATAAGTATATATAATCATATATATGTAAAGTATCACTATAAATACAATCATCCCATAGTGGATAGATTCCCATAACATAGTTGACTGGATTTAATCCTCATTCCCTTAAACATAGGGGATTAAGTCCACTCCCTAGTCACTTATATTTCATTAAAAAATATATAAATCATTGAACAATTTAATAGAGGTATATATAATTCAAGGTTCACTAATCGCATAATGACAAACCATACATATGTGTTCCACATTTACATAAAATAATTTATAAATCCATAACAACATAATTATCCCATGATAATGAAAGAGGTTTCATAAAAATTTCCACATAGCATAAATAAATCATCTAGAGGAAGAAAGTTGATGATTTAATTAAAACATATCCCCAGTGAAACATAATAATTATTAAAGGAAATTAAAATAGCTGAAAAATACATTAAAATAACATTAGAATTTTATTTATAAATTAAGAAGAAATAACCTTTGAATTTTTATTACATTTTTAATAAATATATAAATCCTTGATTTTAAAAATAATAATAAGGTGAATCGTGAAAACCTTAAAAGAATGTTTTTATAGAAAACCAGAGAAAATAGTTGGGGAAAACAACTGATTGGGAAACAAAATTGAGAAGAGATAAAAAGATTCATTTCACACATTTTTAAATAATTAAAAACCATTAAAAATAAGCCTAATAAAATAAAAAAAATAATACATAATGACATAAAAAATAATATAAATAATATGGTCATGGAGGAGAAATATTCCCACTCAAAATTAAGAGATAAATAAAATTCACTTACAAGCATCATTTCAGGTGAATTATGAATCAATAAAAGAGGAAGTGGTAATAATACATGAAAATGCCCAAAATAACTAGATGAGAAAATAATATATGTGGTTTTAAATATAAATAACATATTATTTCACATAATATAAATTTAGCTATGGATAATCTCAATTTTAAAGTGATATTAGAAAAGAGACCCTTAACTTTACTCCTGGATTTTAGGGAAAAAATTAACCTCTTTTATAATAAATATAACCATATTAATCAATTATTTTCTAACCTTATTCATATCCATTTTGAGACAAACTAATCTCATCATATGTACATAATACATCATTTTACATGGTTATATATTATGTCTCACTATAAAACACACCCCAAGGCTAGTAGATTTAGTGTCTTTAGAGACTAGATACATAATATAATAATTTTATGAGAATTATTTAACATCTCACAAAAATATTCTTCATAAATGATACCCTTATATCCATATCATATATGATATTCTTTTTCATAAATTGGAAAAAATTAGACATAGGAAAGGGTGAGATCAAACGCTTATTAAGGGGTGAATATGATAGATAGCAATAAAATATCATAAGTGAGAATGTGATGAACATGTTGGGATGAGAACATTATAAAGACATGAAGACATAGCATAAAGAAATCATACTCAATAAAACATGGATCATAAATCATGAATAATTACATAAATATTTGGGCATATCATAAATCATTACTCTTATAATTATGGAATCATGATTCGTAGGAGTGTTGAAACAAGATTCAATAATCATGAGTCATTTTATAGGTATTTTTCAAAATATTAAATGTGTCACAAAAACAATCATATAAATCATAACATATGTAAAGGTTAACCACCAAGACATTCATATAATAATGGATTAGTCTAACCACCTTCACATAATATAGTGGACTTGAGATAACCACTCGTTCCCAAAAACATTTTCAACTTGGTTTAACTACCTATGTCCCATACTAATATCATGTTATATAAAAATTTACCCAATGAATTAAGGGTCATAAAAGATCTATCCATCGCATAATAATAATACATATGTATATGTTCCACATGAACAAAAAAATCATAATTACATCATAACTTAATTAAATTTGTTGAAAGAAATATGTATCATAAAAAATTACACAATAAAAGGTCATAAACTATCTATAGAAAGAAAGTGGATAGTATTATTAGATAATATCTCTGGTGAATAATTTCAAATGTTAAATGATGTGGTACTTGATGAAATCTATTTTATAAGATAATTATAAAACTAATTTGAAAAATATTAAGAAATACCCATAATGTTTTGAGTAACTTTTCTTTTTAAAGAAATAGTTTATAAAATAATGTGAATAGAAATTACATTAGAAAATTATGAAAACTTGTAAAGTAAAATTCATAAATAAAATAAAAGAATATAGTGAGAAAATACATTCATGAGAAATAATTTAAAGAAGGTTCCTCTTCCACCTTTTAATTGAAAGTCAATGATAATATAAAATGAACCATGTGTAAAATGTTAAAATATATTCCTTCTCTTATTTTGTAAAAACATCAAGGAAAATATAAACTAACCTTAATAAATGATATAAGTTTATATAAATACATTTATAAAATAAATAATGAATATCCAAATTAAATATAAATATTCACAATTAAAAATATGAGATAAGGTTGACTCCATTTAGAGGAAAATTTTGATTGAGATGTGAATCAAAGATAATTAAAATGGTAAGAAGTCTAGTAAAACACATAAATAACAAGAGGATAAGAAAATATATGGGTTTTTATGTATAGATAACATGATATTTCACCCATTAAAAATTTATTCATACAAAATCATGATTTAAAAGTGAGATTGGAAATAAACTGTTATATTTACTTCTAATTTCCATAAACGTTCTTTCACCTCTTATATAAAAAATATTATTATTTATTTATTGTTTATTTTTATTATTGCATGTTAGTAATTTTTATTGTTCTATACAATATTCTAAATAATGATGTTGATCTTAATTATTTGATAACAATTTCAGCATTCTATAATTAATCATTGTTTTGGGGTTTTTTTAATTATCTATTTAGTCTCATATTCATTTGATAGATGTTATGGGTATGTTTTGTGAGAATGATATCCATAAGGAGCATCTTTTGAGTAATATACTGATAAAAACATCTTACTTTATCATCACCATTATTTTTTACCCTTACAAAATGATATTGATGACATAAATTAATCTCTCATTTATTATATTACCATTATTAATGTATTAACAATTATTTGTGATGAAAATGATGGTGTTGGTGAGACTGCTCGAGACCCATACACCTAGATATAGTGCTAAAACGTATTCCTTACATACTAGATTTGATACCAACTAAAGTGACCCAAATTTAACCATCAAAAATTAAAAAATAAATAGCCAACACTGATTTACTTACATTCCCATGAGATTTTAGGATTATAGTTTCATATAATTAGGAAAGGTCATTATATAAAAAAACCATGTATTTCTACTCAAATGGGAATTTTTCCATTATACATAGATATTATTATTCTATAATAAGACTTCAACATCTCCCAAAAAATACTCCAAACATGATACCCTTATAGAAAAATCATACATAATATTATTCTTCACATCCTAGGTAAACCGAAACATTTGAAAGGGTGAGCTCAAAAACTCATTATGTGAAAACATGGGAGATGTCAATTGATAATCATATGTGTGTATAAGATAATCATAAGGTTATTATAACAAGATTATAACTTTTTATAGTCATACCCAATCATTAAAAGATCATTAATCATGATTCATGGAATAAGGATTTATCATAACAAAATAAATAATTCGTAAGTGTGTAGAATCATTAATAATCAATCATGATCCATGATAATATATCATAAGAAAAAGGAATAAGTTTTTGGAATATACATAAGCATAATAAATAATTTCCTTGCAAAAAATATCACTTACAATACTTTTATAGTCAAAAAATTCATATAGTGTATTGTTTTCACTCCTAATTCCATCATTTCCAGGGATCAATTCCAAGACTATCATAGTGGATAGAGTCCATTACTGAACTGGGTTCACTCCCTATTTCAGTTCATGTTATATCCTAATACTTAATACTTAAATCCTTACTCATTTTATTGGAGTTCTATATAATTCTTTTTCCAACCATAACATAATTAAAGACATTAATAATTATTTTATAATATCATATAACAATTCATAATTTCATCATTACATAACTCACGGAAAAGAAATGGGTTTCAAAAAAACATCAAAACTTAATTAGATCATGGGAAAATAAAAGGTTTCATAGAATCATCCTCAAAACATCATCATAATAAGAAATTATAAAAAATAAAGTGGATGGTATCTGAAAATAATATCCTTGACGAATCATTACAATCCTTAAAGAATGTTTAAAAAGATTAGAAATCTACTTTAAAAAACAATTTAAAATATGCATTGAAAATCAATAAAAACATCCATTTTAATTTGGTAGGTTTTAAAAAATTAAATTACTATAAAATTTGGATATGTTTTTATTTTAAAACCCTTTTATCATTTAAAATAATCATCATAAAAAATCATGTACTTGATGGTGGAAAAATCTATTTGTGATGCATACGTTCAAATAGAACATTCTTTTCAGAATTTTGTATAATGTTGAAAGTGAGTCGTATAAAAAACATTTGAAAATATTGATTTTAATAATTTATAAATAAAGTCTATGGTAGTAAAAATAAACTTTCAAAAACTTTTAAATATAGATAAAAACTTCCATAAATCATTTTTAAGAACATGGATATAGAGTATAAATATTTCCAACTCGAAATGAATAAATAAGATCCACTTTTATTAATAAAGTTTTATCAATTATTTTATGTACCAAAGAGAGAAAAATATAATGACAACAAAAAAACATATAAATAACTAAATTGTAAGAAAATTTATAGTGTTTAAGATTTAAGGATCATATATTTTCCCTCAAAATAAATTTAACATAGACAATCCAAAAAAGAAATGACATTATAATATAAACTCTTACCACTTTGGTAACATTTCAATCATAAACCCCTTAAAAGACATAAATTAAAATGGAACATTTAATACAATTAATATGAAGATGTTAATTATATAATATATAAAATGGGTGGTATATTCACCATATAATCAATAATTGGTGCATAACATGAAATGTTTCTCAATGAAACAATATTAGGATTAGAAAACCTTATAGTTTTAGTAATCACTTAATAAATAACTCATAAAATAGATAACCTTGAATGGATTTTTAAATCTGCATAATTTTAATGAAAATAATAAAAAAATACATTCATGGGAACCATATATTCTATATAAAATTAGAAAGTGGTGAATATGGCATATGTCACACAAAAATAAAAGTGAGATAAGAAACCCTTACCTCAGGTATGGACATTCTTAATATTATCTATTAACCTCATATATAATAAATTATGATTTATTATAAATTTATACCATAAAAATATTCATAATTACATTACCTTATGTGATTCACTTATAATATTTAACTACTTCCTTATTAATAACTCTTAAAATCTTTATTCCAGGTGCTCACTATTATATTTTTCATACCTATTTAATTTCTAAAAACCTGGTGAATGAACCTTGGTCGTTGTTTTATCATATTATTACTCTTAATAATTTCATAAGTATAATATTTATAAATAATATACACTTTTATAACCATTTATATAACCTGGTGATGAAAAATGAAGTACATCACTTCATGAAGGTAGCAGTTTTCCCATACACATAGGTGATGTTTTCACATTTTTATGGATGGAATGAAAGAATGGTAAATATTAATTCCACTTTTAAATAATCATAATTATATCATATATATTCATTAAACATATATTTATGTCCATCCATATAAATCAGAAATGGTAAACGAATCTCATCGCTTCATAGAGGTGGTAGTCCATAGGTACGCCCGAGCGATGTTATCGTCTTACCACGAATGGGAGGATTAGAAGGTAGATAATATTTTGTCGTTAAATAATAATTATAATGTTATAAAATACTATATAATACTTAAACCCATCTATTTCACATCCCAACCTCAGATACTCTTATTTTATTATTTTCTCGGTCTCTCATATTTTGGTTATAGTTTGGGTTTAGGTCCCGATTTGAAATTTATGAAGTTTGGAAATTTCGATAGGTTTCAACACAATACATGGGTATCACACGGTTAGTATTAACTGTTCAGTCAGCCTAGGTTACCATGTGGTCGAATAGTTTTTTTTAAGAAATGTATTTAATGAAAAAAATTAAATGACAAATAAGAAGAAATAAAAAATAAAATAAAGTTTTAATAATAATGATGATGATAAGAATATTAATATTACAAATGAAATTAAAATTATTATTATTTTTATCATTGTGTTATTACTATTATTATTATAATTATCATTATTATTATTAAGATTATTATAATTATTATTATTAGTATTTTTATTATTTTTATTTAAACCCTAACTCCCCCTTCCCTCATCTCCCATGCAGCACCACCCCCTTTCTCCCCCCCCCTTCCCAACACAATGTTACCCTCCTCTAGCCCTCGTCTGCTCTGACTGGACCTCCTCCCTAACTATGTTCCCCTTTGACAGTGCACCTTCTCCTCATGCCACACCTCCTTCATGCATGGCCACGCCCTCATGTGGCCTCCCTGATCACATGTGATAGCTCCCGCCTCCTCTCCAACAAGATTACCCATCCCTCTAGTGATCGTATTCCACCTGTTTGGTGTATGGCCTCCCTTCACATTAATATCCTTCCCTTTACCCTCTCAATTTATAGGGTTTTAATGAGGGTTTTGTCCTTTGGATGAACCCTAACAGTTAGGGTTTGTTTGAAACTCTATTTTCTTGGATTTAGGGGTGTCTGATTGGTCTGAGATGCCTTGTTCTTCCTTTCATTGAATATTAGTTTCATCTTCACATGTTTAAGGAAGAAGAATCCATATTTTTTCCTTTCTCATGCATTCTATTAGTACTTGAGTTCTTTTAATTAATTTTTAAACATTATTTGTCTGTTTTTGAGACCCTAACTAGCCCATAACGATGTTTGTAAGTTGTTATATTTTGTTAAAAATAGGTTTCCAAGTGATTATTAAGTTATTATTAAGCGAAATTACACTTTTTTAAATTCATAAAATGTCAAATCTAGTTTTGATATTATTTCAAACATGACTCACACTATTATAAATCATCGGGTTCTCTTACTATGATATTTTTGTGGTAATATAATTTGTTAAAAGTATATTTCGATGTAAATTTTCAATTATTATTAAGTATACATACACCAAATGAGTTTGATTAAATTTCATTTGGGTTTGAATAGATAAAATAGTTTATTTAGGAGGTTTTTCTTATAGATTATTTTATTAAGTTGATTTGGATTGGGGTTTTTGAGAAATATTTATCCTTATTCATGTTAGGATGGTATTTTGGGATTGTGAATTTGGTTTTTTGTGTATAATTTGATAATGTGATATATTTTTAGATGTGTCTAACTATTTTTTAAGGGATTCCATGGTTTCTAAATGGATTTCCTATGTTTTTCAAATTATGTGAGTTTTTAGGTTTGTTTTGAAATAAAATGGTGTTTTTATGAAAGTGGTTTTTAGTGTTTTCATAAATATTAAAGTGGTCCATTGGTTTTTGGAACATCTATGGGTGCACTAGGGGAATAGATAGATGTGCATTAAAATAGACATGACACTTTAAAGTGGGGGTTTTCCCAAAACATTGGGTTTTAGAAGTGGGTTTGTAAATTTATATGGTTTGGGAAGGAAAAGGTCCATTTGGCATCTTCAATTATTTTGTGAAATATTAACTTTGTTTTGGAAGAGCATGGAAGTGGAACTAGATTTGGGGTAAAAATTCATGTTTGCAATTGTGTTTGTGAATGTGATGTTTTATAAATAGTTTGAAATAAATTGTGCAATGGGTTGGATTTTTATTCGGTTTTAGAAATGGAATATGTTCTTGGAAGTGTAAATTCATTTAAGCATCTTTAAAACGTTTTTGTGAAATGGTTGAGGGTTTATGTGACATGAAATCACATTTGTAACCTTCAATAAAGTGATTCACATGTTTGTGTGTAGGGAACCTCTATAAGTGGGATATCCCTTTATGGGTTATCATATAGGATGTCTTTGTTTGGAGTAAACAAGTGTCATAACAAAAGGTAAGGTGAGTCACGTGTATGAGGGCCTCCTATATACATAGATTATGTATATTCACCATGGGTTCCTAGGCATATTTTAGAGGATCGGGTGAAGGTTTCTGCTCAACCTTGATTAGATAGGTTGGTACCCTTAGTATTACAGATAGGTCGGGTGGGGTTTTTCGCTATATAGGATAGTTGAGGGTGGCCAATTAGTTATAGACTTACGGGCTTCACCATACACTAACAAGTGGTTCTGAACTGAGTACATTTATGGGTCTTCTTGGGATGTTTAAAATCACCCATGGTTAATTTTTATATATGCTTGTTTACTTTTTGATTCCATTAGTTTCAACAGGAACTGTTTGCTTATTTATTTATTTATTTTCAGCATAGACCTGTATTTTTCTGAGTAGGTATTGGTTTTTTTGTATAATAAGGATAGTATGTTTTGAAAATGAAACTTGGATTGTGTAGGATTTTTAAACTGGGAAGCTACATTTTCTTAATAAAATGTGAAAACTTATTTTTATAAATTTATTTCAAACTATTGTTAATGGAATGTTTTTGGGAAAGGAAAAATTCATGGATTTTGGGGATACTACCAACTGAGATTATTTGTCCCACACCCTATTTGTGCCACTCAATGTCGGTAGACCTGAGTTGTTTTGTATGTTCTAATCCTTGTTCAGATTTATGGTTCAGATGCTCGCGGTTGGTGTCGTATGGCCCTATAGTTTAATGTGACATTGAGGTCACCTGGAAATCAGGTTCTAAGTGGTTTAGTTCCATTTTTATTTAATTTCAGTTTAGTTTCATCTCAGTTCTATTTTTGTGTCTGGAATAGTTTTTGTATCTTTATATGACTAGTTGTTATCTCTTTTGACATTTGTAGTTTATTTTATTTGATCCTAGTTATTTATGGTCTAAATCATCCCCCCTTATGTTGTTTTTATAGCTAGTACAAGTTATCATCCCATGGGGATCAGAACTACCCTTCGGGGCCATGTCCTGGACCGGGTTTGATGTCGGGTCGAATGACATCCCGGGATGGTTCATGAAAAAATGGTATCAGAGTAGGTTCTTATTACTTGGGGTGTATTTTATTTGGATATTAGGACTATCAAGACTCGGTAGGTAGGTACAGGAAGGGCGTCATGAACCCTTTCTTGTTATATACCTCAAGTTGCCAGGGGTATCCCGGGATTTGAGTCTTCTGTTCTAGTTTTTGATTGAGGGAGACAACAGAGGAAATTTTGTGTTATGTAGTGATCTCACATGGAGTAGTCACCCATGTAGAGTTTGAGTACATTGTATAAGCTTTTGATAGTTTTTTATTCTTACTTGTGGAATGGCTCACTACCATGTTGTTCGATTAAGAATAGCTACTAGTTCCTCATTCTAGAAGTTTGGTGCATGTTGTGGTTTGCTTTTGTTCTAGTTGGGGTGAGTATGTTTTTTTAAATGAAAAGAATTTTAGAAATGAAAATTTGTTATTTTAAATGGTTTTAAATTAGTAAGATGATTTTTAAAATTTAAATTATTTTGGTTTGAGAATTTAGTAAATATTTGTAATTACTAAGAAACTAGATTGGGTGCGACCCTCGATGCTCTTTATGGACATTGTCACATGTGAGGGTATGTGTGTGGAATGTACATTTTGGAATTTATGGATGGAAATAGAGGAACACATGTGTAACAGTTCATGGGATTCTATTGATGTTTATTTGAAACCAAAGACTTTGCCTTGTTTTTGTAAACTGATTTTGAAAAGGGAACTTTTGGTTTTTCTTGTATGTGTTTGGATTATCAGCATGCTGTTTTGTCTTGAGATATTCGTCTTTTTTATGTTTCATATTGATGATGGATTTGGTTTTAAATTTCTAATTTTGTTTAGAAAATGCCACCCAGAATGGTCCCCAAAGATTTTGATGAGTCATGCCCTGTTTCTAATTCTTCTAAAATATTGCATGTAATTCATAGTGATCAAGGTCTGTTAGAGGGAGTGGAGTTTCTTGAAGAGTTCGAGTGTTTCATCAGGGTATTGGGAACACCTAAAGCTGTCAGTGATCATGCTATTTTGGTTCTATTCAAAGGTATATCTTAGGGTGAATGGGAGTTGTTTTCCCCTTCATCAATGAAATTTGCGATGATATGGTATGTCTTTAAATCAATTTTTGTCCAATGCTTCATACCTCAAGAGGTGAATATGATGAAATGGGGAGAGATCAAGCATATTCAAAAAGTCCAATGGACGGTGAAGCCAGCGTTGACCGTTTCAAGGAGTTGGCTCCCTTTTCTCTATAGGTGGTGTCGTAGGATCTAATGAAGACTTATCTTTTCCTTGGGGGTCTTCATCCAGAGATTAAGAAGTGTATTTTCTTTTATAAGTACCTTTGTTTTGAAAAGATGGTGAATGAAGCGTTTCTGGATGAGTTGGTTCTCAAATCACATATTATTAGTAATCTAATGCCTCTCATCATTTTTTAATGATCCCCATCTTTCAAGAAGAAAATGTTAGAGAAAACTATTCATAATGATTTATCCTCATTGGTTCTAACTTCTAGTTCATCAGGACACTTTATGGTGTGCCATTATTGTGGCTTCTATGGGCATTCAAATCTATCTTGTCACATCCCTCTAAAGACATACTGTCATTATGGCAATTTGGGTCACCTGGATATGTCTTTTCGGAAGTGTTTCTCGAAGAAGGAGTTTTTACCAAGGGACTCTCATACCTGAGTATGAGTTAGGAGATGCATCAACCATCAGAGCCCTAGCCATAGGCCTCTTGGTGAATCTCGCACATAGATAAGGTTTCCAGGGGTATATAAGACCTCAGACCAATTATTTATCTTTTGTTTTGGAATAGATACATTTAAGGTTTCATTAATAATGTTCTCCTACTTTTGTAAGTTCATCTCTTGTTGTAATAGAATGATAAAGATTCTCTATCTCAATCTAATCAGTTGAATCTATGCTAAATATGTTTTTTTAATCCTTAATTTTTCTCAAAGTGTGTTTGAACCTTGTATGGGATGGTTTTGGATTAGTGGTTTCCATTTGAATATGATTTTGTTTTTTGAGATAGGTGAAAGGTTTTTCTGGTCCATTGTTTAGTCAAAGTTTCTTTTTGTGAGTTTTCCCCTAATATTGGGGGTCCATTTTGTCTGTGAAAGGATTCTAATTCTAGTGGTGTAATTGTTCTGTTCGTTCTAAGGAAGTTGGTTTAGTCTGGGTTTATAGTTCCCTAGTTCTCGGTTTTGGTAAGGATATTGTTTGGTTAGTATAGAAATTTGAGTTAGTTTTGGGGGCCCGATTGGTCGGGTTGCTCTGTGGGGGCGTTCCAATTTAAATCATGATGGTATAATTTGTTTTTGAGGTTTCTGAGCTGGTTGAATTCTTGTAGTGGGGAGAACCCCTCATGTTCTACCCTCATCCTCATGTTTTGGATTCTTATTGATCGGTCGAGTGTGATTTGTGGGGTGAATAGTCACCCTGAGTTCTATGTTTTCTCTCATTTTTTATTGGTCATAGACTCAAATTTTAGTCAAATTTCATCTTTGTGACTTTATGGGGGTAGAAAGTGTCTGTTGTGGGGAGAATTTTAACTCCTCATCCTCAAATACAATTATATTTTATTCTTTTCTCAGTCTCTCATCTTTTGGTTGAAGTTTGGGTCTCAGTCTCAGTTCAAAATTATTTAAGTTTGTAAATTTTGGTGGGTTTCGTGTCAATGCAAAGGCACTGCATGGTTATAGGTAACCATGTGGTCGGCCCAGGTTATCATGTGGTTGCCCATCATTTTTCAAATAAATAAATTTAATGAAAATTAAATGAAAAAATGATAAATAATATGCAATAAAAATTAAAAGAATGTTTTAATAATAATATCATTATTAAAAATGAAATGAAAATTATTATTATCATTATTATCATTATGTTATTAATATTATTATCATTATAATTATTAATATTATTAATATTATTTGTATTAATTTATTTTTTCTGAAAACATAACTCCCCCTTCCATCACCTTCCACACAACGCCATCCCTTCACTCCCCCCTTCTTTACACAATGTCACACTCCTCCAGCCCTCCTATCCTCTAGTCAAACCACCTCCTCGATGGATCTGCCCTTCAATGATGCCCCACATCCTCACACCACTCTTCCTACTTTCACGGACCCTTCCTCGCGCGGCCTCCATGCTCTCCTGTGATTGCCCCCACCTCCACTCCGGCAACCCACCCCTTCCCACTAGAGACTAGCTTCCACTGATTTGGTATGTGGCCTCCCCTACTGTGAAAATATTTTCCCTTTGACCTCTCAATTTATAGGGTTTTAATTATGGTTTTCTCTTTTGTCCAAACCCTAATGGTTAGGGTTTGTTTGTAACTAAATTTTCTTGGATTTAGGGGTGTGTCATTTGTTGGAGATGCCTTTTTCTTCCTTCCATTGAAGAGTTGTTTCATCCACATGTGTTTAAGGTAGGTGAATCTCTATTTTTTCCTTTCTGTTGAATTCTATTGTTACTTTATTTCTTTTAAATAATTTTTAAATAATAATTGTATGTTTATGAGACCCTTTCCTAGCCTATTATGATGTTAGGGAGTTGGTAGATTTTTTCAAAAATAAGTTTCCATGATTCTTGAGTTATGATTAAAAGAAAGATCACTTTGGTCATTTTTTAAAATTCCAAATCTAGTTTTAATATTTTTTTCAAACAAGACTAACACCTTTATAACACATTTGGTTAGCTTATTATGATATTTCTGTGGAAATATAATTTTTTAAAAATAGATTTCTATGTGAATTTTCAATTAAGCATAAGTATGCCTACACAAAATGAGTTTGATTAAATATAATTTGGTTTTGAATAGTTAAAATGGTTGATTCTGGAGGAGTTCATATATAGTGTTTTATTATGTTGATTTCGATTGGTGGTTTTCAGAAATATTAAGCCTTATTCATGTTTTGGTGGTATTATTGGATTGTGAATTTGGTTTTGTGTGTATAATTTGATAATTTGATAGCTTGGTAGACGTGTCCAAATGTTTTGGAAGGGATTTCATGGTTTTTAAAGAGATTTTATATGTTTTTCAAATTATGTGAGTTATTGGGTTTGGATTAAAAGATAATATTGTTTTTGTGAAAGTGTTTTTGAGTGTTTTTGTAAATATTGAAGTGTTACATTGGATGATGGCACATCCATGGGTGCACAAGGTGCACACATGGATCTGAATTCAAATGAATATGACACTTCAAAGTTGTGGTTTTTTCATAAACCTTGTGTTTTAAAAGTGGGTATCTAAATGTATTTTATTTTTTAAGGAAAAGGAACCTTTAGAATCTTCAATTATTTTGTGAAATATTAACTTTTTGTAGAAGAGAGTGGAAGTGGAATTAGATTTGGGATAAAAATCATGTTTGGAATTGTGTTTGTGAAGGTGATGTTTTGTAATTTGTTTGAAACAATTGGTGCAATGAGTTTGATTTTTCTATTTTTTTGGAAATATAATGTGGCATTGGAAGTGTAAATATTTATTGGATTCTTTGAAATATTTTTTTAAAATGGTTGAGTATTTTTGTGATGTGACGGTCGGGTTGGTACCTTAAATGAAGTGATACACATTTATTTATATTCATATATATGGAACATATATAGGAGGGATATCCCTTTATGTTTTTTATATAGGGTATCCATGTTTGATCTAGGCAAGTGCGTTGATGGTGGGTAAGATGAGTCACATGTGTGAGGGCCTTCGACTTACATAGTTTATGTATATTCACTATGGGTTATTGAGTTTCTTTTAAAGGATCAGGTGATGGTTTCTGATCAACCCAGATTAGATGGATTGTTACACACTATATTACAGATAGGTCAGGTGGGATGTTCCACAGGTTTGGATAGTTGAGGGCATCCAGTTGGTTATAGACTTAGGGGCTTCACTATAAATCGGTATGTGGTTTCGAACCAAGTAAGTTCAGGGGTCTTCTAAGGATGTTTAGAATCACCCATGTTTACTTTTTATATCTTCTTGTTTACATTACATTCCCTTTAGTTTCAGAATGCACTATTTTCTTATTTATTTATTTTCATCATATCCCTGTATTGTTTTTATTAGGTATTTGGTTTAGTTTTTGGTATAAAAAGGATAGTCTGTTTTAAAAATTAAATGAGGTGTGTGTTTGATTTTTCAAACAGGAAGCAATGTTTGTTTAATAAAATGTGAAAAAAAATTATAAATTTATTTCAAACTAGTGTTAATGGAATATTTTCGAGAAAGGAAAAATGCAGGGATTCTATGGTGACTGCCTACTGATAGTTTTTAGATCACACCCTACTTGTACCACTTAGTGTTGGTAGACATGTGTTGTTTTGCAGGTTCCCTTCCTTGTTCAGGTTTGTTGTTCGGATGCTCATGGTTGGAGAATATTGACCCTATGGTTGAAGGTGACATTGAAGTCACATGGAGATTGGGTTTGTAGTGATTTAGTTCTGTTTGTTTTAGTTTTAGTTTCATTTCGGATCGGTTGTATTTTTGTTTCTGGAATAGTTTGTGTATCTTTAAATGATTGGTTGTTGTCTCTTGGGACATGCTTAGTTTATTTTATTTGATCTTAGTTATTTATTGTCAAAATTGTTCTCCCTTGTTTTTTTTATGTATGGAAGTAGTTTCCAAACTGTGGGGAATGGCAATTCCCCTTGGTCCATGCGACAGACCTGGACAGGTGTTGGGTCTGATGACATCTCGGGCTGGTTCGTGAAAATCAACAAAACCAACTATGAGAGTAAATGATAAAAATTAAAATATGCCAGTCATGGAGATAGTAATTTGTACATAAGCATGATTCCATTTTCATTTTACTCTGGTATGGATGATAAATAGATAATGGTTATTATATTAAAATAATAAAATTTAAGTAAGATAATTTTACTAATTTCATTATGATAAAATGGTTAAATAATTTTTATAAGAGGTTTAAAAATAAATAAAATTAAAAGGGTTTGGTGAAGATTATTTCCCCTTCTTTGAGAAACCACTTTTGGTTCTCTTATTAAGGACCCCTGGGATGGAATTTTAATAATAAAAGAACATTTGTAACATGTATATGTAATTTTAGAATAGATTATTGTAAGTTTTGGTCAATATAAGTGGCTCAAAAATGTATGAAGAAGAGAGGATATGAGGTTTACTTTTATAAGTGAGGGGAGTGGAACACAAGTAATTATTATAAACATTAAAAAATATAAGATCGTTTTTATGGAAAAGTGGAAAAAAATAACTCAATTTAGAAGGTGGGATGATATATGGTCAAAATAGATTCAACTAATAGTATTTATATAATTTTTGGTGTTATTTTAAACCTTATATATTAGTTTACCCCTCTTTTAACCTTTTTAGCCCTTTACCGTGGTAAAAAGATACCTAGTATTTAAGGGTAATTAATTTAATTATAAAATGGAAATTGGATTATAAGTGGAAATGGTTGATATGATCAACCATTTATCATTCACTTTACAAAATATAATATTTTTATGATTTTCAAAACAATTAACTATATATTACATAACATAAAATATCCTTAGTCATTATCAGAACAATTCACATAATATGTCTATAAAAAGATAAATATTACCATGGAGTTAGATTTTTTATATTTTAAACATTAATTAAATTTCATTTTGATCCATAAAAATAATTCAAGAAATTAAATTTTCCAAATAAATCACTTTTGATATTTTAATACTATTTACATTGATTTTTCACCCGCTTGCACAAGAACTGCATTAGCGATGTGTAAGAGTTTTAGATAATTATACCATCACCAAAAAATAAAAATAAATTAATATATTAAGAAAATATTCAAATTCAAAATTAAATTTTACGACTATTCATATCATCTTTTTATTCTTATGAAAACATATTGTAGATATTTAAATGGAGTGATATTTTGTACATATTCTTTAATTAAAATAATATAAAGGTCATTATCAAATGAAAATGGAACCAAATTTCCATATTTTAGATTATAGGTTAATTTTTTTATAAATAAACTCATTAAATGAAATAAATTCAAGTTTTTGCGAGATTTTGATACCTTATCCCATAGTTTTAACCCTCATTAACTCATTCCACCCTTTAATGAGGTGATAATATTTTACCATGGTTACTATTCATTATGACTAAAAATGAAATGGAAATCATTACCAAATTAGAAAATTGTGTTAAAAAATATGTAATCCATTTTCTATGATGAGAGTTTTAGATGTACTGAAATTTTTATTCAATATATGTTTGCAAAACATGACAAAAAATCATTTTTAGAAAAATGATTTTTTAATCATAAAAATGATTCTATGCCAAAATAATGTATAATGTTGATCCCCATGGACTAAATTGTTTTATTTTTAATAAAATGATACCTATTTTACTTTAAAACTAATAAAAACTGAAATTATCCTCGTGAAAACTTGATTAAAAGAGAAGTACTGAAAATTGTTTTATTTGAATAAAAACTTTACATAGATTTAAAAATTGTGAAACGTTAAACATTATATTTTTAAATGAATTATATTTCTTCTTAAATATATTTATTTTATAAAAAAAATTCTTAAACTTTCAATTTATTCTTGTATCATGAAAATATCAAAAAAGTGACATTATTTGTAAAATCAGTACTTTTCACTATTCACCCAAAAATGAATTATTTCTAAAAAACACCAAAATATGGTTTTGAAATTATGAATCCAAAAAATGAATTTAATTTCATAAAATAAATTCATAAATTTAACTTTTAAATGAAAAAAATACAAGGAAATCCCACTTTTCTTAAAAATGTCCCCTTAAAACATTAGTTGTTCTTAACATTATGTGATTAATTATTATCATTTGAAATTGAGTAATTATTTCCTAAGAAATAATAAATAAATTTAAATAAAGAAAAAAATTCAATATATTTATTATAATGTGGTTACTCTTATTCCTAAATGTTAAACTAACATTTATGTTATAACATTCATATTTAAATAGTAACATTTCTATAGTATATCACAGTCTGTTTAAGATCAATGTTTTATATGGTACATGATATAGATTATAGTATTTATTAAGAATAAAATAAATTCTAAAATATATGGGTGTTACATTTGGTATATAATTGTTCATATAGGTGGTTGAATCGAACTAAACAAGAACAAGCTAGACTAATGAATGAGTAAGAGTTTAGAGTTATATAATAGTAGTATCATTTTTATAAATGAATAATGATTTTCATATATCATAATTGGAGTGTATAATAAGATTTATAAAGATTTTATATGTTAATGTAATTGAAAATGTTACATAATAACTCATATACATTGATGAATTCACTCCTCAAAATGGTTTCCATCAGAATGCAGGATTTAGTTCTCCTTATTGGAGCTAAAACCAACCAAGTTTCTAAGAAAACATTAGGAGAGGAAAATTGGGTAGTTATTCAAGAGTGAACCTAAGGATATGAGTGGTTTAGAAAGGGTAGTGGATAGGTACTTTTAAAGATGATTTTGAGTAGTCTTTTTTCAATTTCTCATTACTTAGTGGTTAAAGGTCATTTTTAATAGGTAAATTGGCATCATAAGTATAAAAACAAAAGAAAAATGGTATTCCATCAATTTCCCCCTTTTTTATTTTTAAATGTCTTATACATCATTTTAAACATAAGATGTATTTTATTGCTTTTATAGTTTATTGAGGTCATGCACTATTAACTTCTATAACTTATTTTTATACTAAAAAATAAATTGGTCATCTTACCTAATTTTATATGATGATTAAAAATTTATACATTTAAAAGTTAAATTTTATTAAAATCATCATTTAAATTTTATTTATTTAATTTATTAAGATTGAAATACCCAACACTTTGAAAAAAACTATTTTACAAAAATAACCTATTTTGCACTAAATAATTTTAATCACATCCCAATATAATTTTTTATCTTCTAGCCATTCAATATTATTAAAAAAATGCTATTAGAATATTTCTTTTAATTTTATAACACATAAAATCATTCTATTTGAAAATAATAATAACATTAATAATATGCCATGAAAAAAACATATTTTTACAATAAGATATTTAAGTTAATTATTTTTTTTCATTATCTAATTATTCATTATATTTTAATTATATTACTTTTAATTTGTTAATCGAAATTACACAACTTCAATGTAACTATTGGATAATAGTATATACAATGACCATATATCCAATGGTCATATATCTAATAACCATATAATCAATGACCATATGACCAACTATCAAATGTCCAACGATCATTTTTTCAATAGTCATATATCTAATATGCATATGTCCAACGTCCATATGTATAACATCAATATATCAAAATACTATATTTCCAAGGTCTATATATCCAAATTCCATATTTTTAGTGGTAATATATGTCCAACAACCATATGTCCAACAGCTATATGTTCAACAGCCATATGTCCAATGGCCATACATCCAACAGTCATATGTCCAATGTCTATATATCCAATGAACATATATAAAAATCCCATATTTATAATGTCCATGCTCCTAAAGGCCATATTTCCAATGTTCATATGTCTAATATCCATGTGTCCAATGGTCATATATCCAACGTCCATATGTCTGACAACTATATTTCCAAATCCCATATGTTCAACAGCCATATGTCTAGAATCTATATGTCCAACATTCATATATCCAATGGACATATTTCCAATTACCATATGCCTAACTACCATATGTCCAACACCCATATGTCTTGTAACATCATGAGTTTTCAATTGGAAATAATATGTTCGATAATGTACATGATACGCCACATCGAGCTCAAATGAAATAAATATTATTATTTAAATGTTACTAATATAAACTAGATATTAGAATAGAAGAAAGAGAAGGATTAACTGAGTTATGAAAATATGTTTTACTCGTGTAAATATAATTAATTCTTTGGTGACCAATTATTTATTAATGAAAATAAAACCCTTTTGAAAATAAAAGGAAATCATTGTATAAAAAACTATTTAAATGCGTAGAGTTGGGTTTTATACCAATAAAATAAAATAAAAAATTTTAGATTATATTAATGAAATATATATTCAATATAATGTCTAAAATTCCTCTTATGTGTTTTTTATATACAGTATAATAACAAATCCAAATTTATGCATAAAAGATGTATTTTTCTAAAAAGACAATTTTGTCACCTTTTGATGGTGCACCTTTTTAAAATCTATTTTTTGACACTTTTATAAATACTATTTAAAAAATTAAACTTCTAATTTAAAATAGGAATATAAAAATTAAATTTTATGAGTTTTTGGTATTTTTCTAATAGGTTTCATGTTTTGATAAATAGTGAAAAAATACTGAATCTTAATCAGATACAATTTTTTGTCTAAATAATTTATAGTGTTGAATTGTATTTTTGATTGGTTTTAAAGTATAATTAGATAAATTTTAGATAATTTAATCCAATTGAGTTATTTTTATTCAATTTTACTTTAAATTTTCATATAAAAACATTTCAATCTTTTGAACATCTTCACTTTTAAAACCGATTTCCTCACTCGGTCAATTGGATTAGTTTTAAATTAATTTTATAAAATTATATGATTTGAATTTAGAAAAATGGATTCAATATTTATAATAAAAATATCCAGATTTATTGAATACACTCATTTTATTTTTGGACAATATGAATAGTATTTTAGTAATTTTTATTATCACAGTAAAGGGTAAATCGTGTAATTAAGGGTAAAAATAATATTATATATATTTAAAAATTATCTTAAAATTTTTCATAATTTTAATTTCATAAGTTATTTTTGACCAAAAAAATTCTTAAGTCGATTTTAGGGCCTCTTGAATCCACCTATATTACTTTAATCCCTTTGTAGTATTTTATTTTAAAGAAAAGTCAAATATATCATACTTATGTTTTAATAACTATAAAATTATTATTATAGGGTTATTGAGAAGATATACTTGACTATAAATATTAATTTTAAATATATAATTTTTTTATACATCATTATACTTTAGTTATAATTTTTATATGATAAAATAAATACCTTAAATGATGACACATTAATGATGTAGTAATTTATTAATTAATAGAAATATCAAAAAAATGATATTAAAGATATTAAAATAAATATAGTTTGAAATAATTAATGACATACACAAATTTTATAGATTAATTTTACATGTTATTTATGTGTTAGAATAATTAGTTAAAATTTATCTTGATTTTATGAATTTTTTAAAAAGTTATGTAATGAATAGTGTCAAAATTGACATTAATGATATTTTAAAATTAATAATATTTCATTAAATGATATAAATTTAATAAAAATATAAATTTTCTCCAATTTATTGGTAAAAGTGTTAAAATTTTATAAATGATCCATTTTTACTTTTTTGGAATTTTATAGTAACGATATTAACCCTTAAAGAATAAAAATCCATGTTGTCACGGTAGGAGTTAAAAGGGGTTTAAAAAGTGTTAAAGCTAAAAGATAAGGATTAAAAAATAATCAAAAAATGTCTAAATTTTATTGAATGAACTTAATTTTACCATAATAATAATATATTCTAAATAAAAAGGTTTTTATCTATTTGTAATAGAAACTAAATTAATATTAATTTAATATTTTGAAAAATTCCAAGTGTGCCCCTCCCCTCTCTTATAAAAGAGAACCTACTCTTCTCATCTATTCTATTTATATATCAGAAACTTTTTTGTTCACAAAATATCATATCAAATACCTTCCTAGAATCCCTCCCCACATTATAGACCTCTTATTTTAGGTAGAACACCACCCACAGTTGTCTTAAGGTGTTAAGAAAAGGAGATTATCTTAAGAAAATGTATCATTTTAAATTAAGTGTTTTTTTGTTTCTTTCTAGACATCCATAAAAACTTATTAAAACTTGATTAAATAATAAATATAGCATAATAAATATTAAAAGATTTTATTATGTTCAAATCATCACCTAAATCCTTCTCCACTTCCGCAAATTGGAAAATAATTAATCATTCGTGTGTATGGAGGACCGCCACCTCACAGACTGATATAATTTTTTTTTTCATCCCCATTTCTAAAGACTAGTTTTAATGATGTAATTAATGTTTATATAATATATTAATGAAATGTTTTTAATTATTATATAATAATATATCATTTTATTTTGTAACTATCCATGCACATGAAAATGATAACATCATTCGTGTGTACGTGTGAACTATCACCTCCACGAAGCGATATGATTCGTTTTTCATCAGCACATCACATTGATGATATATATAAGTATATCTAAATTATTAATATGATATAAATTATGTTTTTATAATTCTAGAAATATAAAATAATAATTACTTTCTTTTCAGAATGATCATTGAAAAATGAAAATGGTACTCATGCGTACGTACGACTTACAGTCTCCATGATTTTAACATAGTTCATTTTTCATATCCATATATAATGTATGGATTTAAAATTATAATAAAATTGATTATTATTTCATGAATATTATTCTATAGATTATGGACTAATGATCACTTTGAATATTGATATCATACCAAAGTCCTTTTTGACTCAAGTACAGAATATCACCAAAACGTCTGACATGAACTTAAAATTTAAGTAATTATTATAAAATTTTAATAAGTGAAATAAAATGAATAATAAAGTTTAAAAAGGTTTTAAAACAATTAAATTATTAACCTATATTTATTATTCAGGAAGATAAAGATGGTATGTGATGAGTTAGACTCAAGGTAAGATACTTTTTAACTAAAAACCCTATTTTAAAGGTTTATGGATTTATTCTTATAAATATATATCATTCATTTACATGTGTTAAAAAAATTATGATCATATTTATATAAACATGAATTTTTCCCAATTTTAATTTCTTAATATCTCTTAAAAATTTTCAAAAAGGTATTTTTCAGATTTTATGTAAAGGATCTTCTTCTAAAAACCCTCTTTTAAATTTACTCTTTCAACTATTTTTACAAAATTGAAAAGATATTTTTAAAATTATACAAAATGAATGTATTTTCCCATTTTCATGAATCCTTAATGTTTTTATACTTCTTTTATAGGTTTTTAATTTTATTTTTATATAAATTATTTTCATTTTTGAGTGTGCGGCTTTGTAAATATTAAAAGTGATTTCAAAGTGGACAAGTTATTAGTATTTAATTCTTGATTTCTGTGTTATGATGATGTTATGGTTATTGGGTTTTTTTTTTGAGTACCGGTGGTTCCATGACAAAACTGATAGTGGGTGAGCCCGTTATATCTTTGCAATATATTTAGTAATGAGATGGAGTTAACTAGTAGGGGTTCTCCTAACATACTAAGGGAATATACTACGGTGGTTATTACAAATATAACCATGAAGGTTACTACCTAATTATCCATGAGAGATAAATTAAATTTAAGAGTGATATGGAAATTATTACATAGGAAAAATTTATTATTTATTCTTTCTATTGAGTTTTGTTGGAAACAGGTGATTTTATGAGGTAACCTAAAGAGCTTATGTTTTATGGGTGAAAAGTATAAATTTGTGAAAATGTTTTCATGGGTTTATAAGTATTCATTTACTAATAGTATCTTTCATTATTTTATATCCCTTACTGAGGGTTTTCTTCTTTATCCCAAGTTTTAAAATTCTTTTCATAGGATGTGTAAGGTAAATAATGAAGTCATGTTATGATTCGTGAAGAGTTTTCATGAAATAAATAAGGTTTTTTGAAAGAGTTTTATATGGTGGAGAAATTGATACTGAGTATAAGTTTTTTCTAGAAATGTATGGGTTTACATTGTAAATGTTCATCTTAATTCTATAAAACTATAAACTGAAAAGATCGAAGAATGTTAATTCTAGTTCAAAATCACCAGAATATGTAATTTTTAAGGTTGGGTCCTTAAAGCCGGTATTAGATGATGGTTTGGAAAACTTTAGAGATTTGGATGTTTTATTAAAAGTTATGAATATCATCATGGGTTTTTAATTTTAATATTAATCATAATTTCAGTTTCATAGAAACCCTTTTGAGACTATATGTTATGAATTTTTGAGGTAAGTATTGGTTATTTTATTTTGGGATAAAAATTAAAGGTATGAGATAAATTTTAAGGTTAAAATTTTCTCTTTAAATATTAATTTATTTTTTTAGTGCTTCTATAAGAATTATATTATTTTAGAAAAAGGACAACCTAAAGGATGGGTGAGAACTTGTCACGTCCGACAAGGTTGTGGTAATCGAACCCACAATAGAAGGGAAACAATGTTGCATAATCTACCACTACCCTATATGGAGCCCTAGTTAGTATGAATTTTTCATTTAGTTAAATGATTTTATAGATGAAAAAATAATCTTATTTTGGGAACATATGTTTTATCAAATATATTACCTTAGAGTTGGAAAATTATTTACTAATTCAGTGATTAATGTTATTTGGGAAGACATTTTCTAATTTGGGATAATTATATGATTAAGGTGAATAGAATATTGTGGGATATTATTTTATCAATAAATGTTGAATTATATTTTTCAAGAAAATATGATTTTATGGTTATTTAGGTTATTTATGGAAATGGATAGCATACATGGAGATTATGGGATTTAAGAAATTGCATTTTTTGAATGATACATTAAGAGTGATTGATATTATTTGAAGATAAATGTTAAATTTATCTTGGAAGATTATGTGATAAAATCATTTTTGGGATTTAATCTTTGTTAGAATATTTTTGAGTAATTTTATGTACAACTATTTATCAAATGGTCTATGTTAAACTTTAGGTATTACAGTTGAATTTTAGAGACTAATTAGTTTTTCATCATATAAAGGTTTATTATTTTTAAAGAATTATCTTATCTTATCCAAATCAATTTGGTTTTGGTTAATTTTTCATGACAGGATAACTATATAGTTAATCTTTTTTGTATTATTTGATTCTCTTAAATTTATTCTAATGATTCATGCATGGTAAATTCCTCTTGAATACTCATCATTTGGATAGAAAATGTGTTTGTGGTAGAAATTTATTAAAGGATAGAACTCTATTTTTTCAAGTAATTATATTTTCATTTTATATTAGTCTAGGTAGTAATAGAATTCTTTAACTCTATGAAAATGTCTTTAAAACAAAAACATTATTCATTTAAATTTCTTACTAATAAATCAATTCCCTTTTAACCCGTCACATATTTATGATTTTGGGATGGTTAAATTTATAACAACCATGTTCCCTATCACTCTCTATTATAACTTGTTATTTTTTCCCTTTTCTATGTCCATGTATTTCTATATGTAACCCTAGTATGTGTAATCTCAGGTGACCTTCTTACTTCCCTTTCTTTCTTTTAATGTGAATGTTTTATTTAATCCTTTTTCCGATGTGGGATTTCAACAATTATATTTTGAAAATTTAAACCACTGGTTTTTTATACAAAGTTCAAATTATGAGGTAGGAATTTATTAGAGGGTTGGATAATGTAACATCCAATGTTTTTAAAAATAAACATTATGTTCGATAGTGTTCATGATACACCACATCAAGCTTAAATAAACAACTAAATATTTTTATTTAAATGTTACCATTATAACCTAGCTATTAGAATAGAGGGAATGAACAAGATTGAATTTATTATAAAATTGTGGTTTACACATATAAATATAATTAATTATTTGGTGACCAATTATTTATAAATTTAAATAAAACCCTTTTAAGAATAAAAGGATGTAGTTTTCTAAAAAAACTATTTAAATGCGCACAAGTCTATATTATACCAATAAAATAAACAAATCAAAAATTTTGGATATATAAAAGAAATATATATACAATATAATTTTTACCATTCATATTATATGTTTTATAGGCATTGTATAAAAACAAATCTAATTTTACACATAAAAGATATATTTTTCAAAAAAGAAAGGTTTGTTCAATTTTGATGGAGAAATTGTTTTAAATCTATATTTTGACAGTTTTATAATTTATATTTGAAAAAGTAATCTTTTTCATTGAAATAATAATATCAAAATTTAATTCTTATTATTTTGTTTTATTTTTTTAATAAGTTTTATGTTTTGATAATTAGTGGAAAATACTAAATTTTAATTGAAAATAGATTTTTTCTCCTAAAAAATTTTAATGTTAATTATACTATAGATTTATTTTAAATAATAATTAAATAAATTTTATATCCTTTAATACAATTTAGGAAATTAGGATTAATTTTTCATTTAATTTGGATATAAAAACAATTTAATATTTCGAACATTTTCACATTAAAAACTTGTTTTCACATTCCGTCAACGAGATTAATTTTAAATTGATTTTATCCAACTAACGGTTTTGAATTTTGAAAAATGGATTCCATATTTGAAATAATAAGCTCCAAATTTAGTAAATATTTTCCTTTTATTTTCGAAAAATATGAATAGTAACTTTAGTATTTTTATTTCCATGGTTAAGGGTAAATCAGGTAATTAAGGGTGAAAATAATATTATAAAATTACCCTAAACCTTGTAATAATTTTATTTAATGAGTTATTATAGGAAAACATAATCCTTGGAAGGATTTTATAACCTCTTGGAACCACTTTTATGACTCTAAGCCCTTTATAGTATTTTATTTTAAAGAAATGTCCAACATGTCATACTTAGGTTTTAAAAACTATAAAATTTTTAATATATTGTTTTTTAGAATATATATTTGGATATGAATATTTATTTTAAATATAGAATATTTATATATATAATGGTAATTTATTTATAATTTTTATGTGATAAATTAATTACCTTAAATACTGACACAATAATTATGCAGTAATTGTTTAATTAATTGAAAAATAAAACAAATAATATTAAAATATTAAAATAAATATAATTTGAAAAAATTATTTTCATCCATTAATTTTATAGGTTACATGGAAATTTTATTTATGTTTGATAATAATTTTTTCGAATTTATCTTTTTATGATATTTTTAGGAAGTCATGTAATGAATAGAATCAAAATTGATGTTAAGGATATTTTAAAATAAATAAACTTTTATTAAAAGATATAAACTTTCAAAAAATATAAAATTTATCAAAATTATTTTTAAAAGATTTAAAATTTCATAAATGATCCATTTTATTTCTTTTTAATTTTTATAGTAACTATATTAACACTTAAAGATTAAAAACCCAACTTGTCATGATAAGAAATAAAGTGGTTAAAAAAATTTAAAGAAAAAAGATATGGATTAAAAAAATAAAAAAAATCTAAATTTTGTTGGGTGAATTTATTTTGACCCATAATTATCTTATATTTTTAATAAATCAGTTTCAATCCATTTAGAATTGAAAATTAATTTATATTAATTTAATATTTTGAATAATACAAAGAGTGTTCCTCTCCTCTCTTATAAAAGAGAGCCTCTTCTCCTATTCTCTTCACACTTAAAAGCCTATTTTGTCTAGAAAATTTTGAACCAAATTCCTTTTTATAATAACTAATCACATTCAAGATCTATGATTTTTTTAGAATACCACCCTTTGTGGTCTTAAGTGGTTAAGCAAAGGAGATTGTCCGATGAAAATGTATCATAATTAACTAAGTGTTTCAATTTTGTTTCTTATTAAAACTATGTAAATCAACATAAACCTTAATAAAATAATAAATATATTCTCATAAATAGAATTAGATTTTATTATGTCAATATAATATCTTAAATTCATCTGCACTTACATAAAATGGAAAAATAATTAATCGTTCATTCGTACGGTGGACTACCACCTCACGAATTGATATGATTTGTTTTCCAACATCATCTTTAAAAACTGGTTATAATGATGAAATTTATGTTTATATATTTTATTAATGACATATTTATCATTGTTATATAATAATATATCATTTAAATTCTTACCTTTTATTGCACATAAAAATGGTAACATCATTTGTGCGTATGTGTGAACTATCACCTCCACGAAGCGATGTGATTTTTTTTTCATCACCACATAAAATGGATGATATATATAAGTATATATAAATTATTAATATGATATTATTGATATTATTATCATTATATAAATATAAAATAATACTTTACTTATTTCCATAATGATCATTGAAAAATGGGAACATTACTCATGCGTTTGTACGACTTACCGTCTCCATGATTGTAACGCAGTTCATTTTTTATATCTATATGTAATGGATGGATTTAAAAGTATAATAAATTTGATTATTATGTAATAAATTTTTTTATGGATATTAGTTACTAACTACCACTTTGACTATTAACATCATACCAAAGTTATTTTGGACTTAAGTACCAAATATCATCAAAACATCCAATATGAACTTAAATAATTAACTAATTATTATAACATGAAAATAAGTGATTTAAAAGTAATAATAGAATCTAATATGGTTATAAAGAAATTAAATAATTAACTTATGTTTATTATTCAAGAAGATAAATATTTTAAGAGATTATTCAGACTCAAGCTAAAGAAATTTTTAACTTAAAACCTTATTTAAAATGTTTTAAATATTCATTCTTATAAATCTATCTCTTTTATGTACATGTTTTTAAAATTTTTCTAATAAAGTTATTTATATGTACATGAATTTTTATAAAATTTTAATTTTTTAAATTCTATTAAATTTTTTGAAAAGGTATCTTTCTCAGGTTTTATGTAAAGGGGTTTCTTTTTAAAAAGCCTCTTTTAAATTTATTCTTTCAACTATTTTTTAAAATGAAGATGGAATGTTTTTTTCTTATACAGCAAGAACATATTTTCCCAATTTCATGAATCCTTATGTTTTTTATGCTTCCTTTATAATTTTCGGTTTTATTTTCAAATAAAGTGTTTTTATTTATGTGTGTGCAACTTTGTAAAAATGAAAAGTCATTTCAAAGTGTAAATGTAATTATTATTTAATGCATGATTTATGTGTTATGATTATGTTATTGTTCCTAGGAATTGTTTATTTGTATGTGTGGTTATGTGATAAATCGAGAGTTTTTGATCCCATTATATCTCTCCAATGTATTGGGTAATGATATAGATTTAATCGGTACAATTTCTCTTAAGATTTTAAGGGAATATACTACGGTTGTTATTCCAATTATAACCATGAAGGATACTCCCTATGTAGAAATAAGAGATGCATTAAATTTATGTTTGATATGAAAATAATTCAACAAATTACCTTTATGATTTATTTTTGTTATGTAGTTTTATTGGAAACATATTATTTCATGAAGTATCTAAAGATCTTATGTTTTATGGGTGAAAAGTATATCTTTGTAAAAACGTTTTCATGGGTTTATAAGTATTCATGGACTAATGGTTTATTTATTTATTTTATGACCATTAATGGTATTTTTTTATCATCCCAAGTTTTAAATTTTTCTTCATAGGATTTTTTAGGGAATAATGAATTCATGTTGAGAGTTATGAATAGTTTTTATGAAAGAAATAATGTTTTGTTTAAAAGAGTTTTATATAGTGCAAAAAAATTAATACTAAGTATAAATTTCTACTTGTAATGTATGAGTTTACTTTGTAAGATTTTTCCCTAATTATCTAAAACTCTTAACTTAAAAGATCATAGAATATAAATTCTAGTTCAAAAACACTATATTATGTAGTGTTTAAGGTCAGTTCTTTACAGTTGGTATCAGAGGATTGTTTAGACAACTTTATAGATTATGGTTTTTTTCTTAAGAGTTATTTATTTCATCATGGGTTTCTAATTTTAATATTGACCATAATTTATGTGTCTTAGAAACCCTTTTATGGCTTTATGTTTTGAAATTTTGATATAATTGTGGGTTATTACATTTTGGGATGTAAAATGAAATGTATGATATAACCTTAGAGGTTAAAATTTTCTATCTAAATATGAATTTATTTTTAAAATAATTATTTACTAATTATATAGTTTAAAAAAGGACAACCCTAAGGATGGGTGAAAACCCATTGTGTCTGGTAAGGGCGTAGGAGTCGAACCCACAACCGAAGGGTGACAAGGGTTCATCACCAACCACTAGCCTACATGAATTCCCGATTTGTATGAATTGTTTTAGTTAAATGATTTGATGGATGAAGAATAAGTTGATTTTTGGAACATATTTTTATTGAATAAATAACCATGGGATTGGAAAATGATTTGGTTATTAAGTAATTATTGTTATTTTGGATGGAAATTTATATTTTTGTAAATTTATATGATTAAGGTAAATATAATATTGTGGGATTTTATTGGAGAAATGAAGGTTAAATTATATTTTAAATGAAAATATGAATTTATTGTTATTTTGTTTGTTTATGTAAATGTATAGCATACTTGGAGATTATGTGATTTAAGAAATTACATTTTTTATACAAGACATTAAGAGTGATTGATTTTATTTAGAGATAAATGTTATATTTATCTGGTAATATGATGTGATCAAATAATTTTTTGGTTTTAATCATAGTTAGAATATTTTTGAGTAATTTTATGTACTCTTATTTATAAAATTATCTATGTTGAACTTTGAGTATTACTATTGAATTTTAGATATTAAATTAGGTTTTTATCAAATAATGGTTTATTATTTTTAAAAATTATCTTAGCTTATCCTAATCATTTTATTTTTGGTTAATGTTTCATGATAGGAAAAAATATAGTTAATATTTTTGGATTATGTGATTCTCTAGTGGTTTATTCTAGTGCTTCAGGCATGAAATATTCTTATTGAATACTCATCATTTAGAGAACATGATGAGTTTTTCGTGGAAATTGATTAAATGATGAAACCCTATTTTTCAAGTAGGTATATTTTCTTATTTTCTTAGTCTAGGTAGTAATAGAATTCTTCAACACTATGAAAGGGATATTGAAACAAAAACATTATCTATTTACATTTCTTATTAATAAATCAATGATATTTTAACTCATCACATATTTAAAGTTTTTTTATAGTTAAATTTATATTGACCATGTTTTTTATCCCTATCCAATAGAACTTGATAGTTTTATTTATCTTCTAAGTATATGGTTTCCTATACAAAACCCTAGTATGTGCTATCTTAGGTGAACTTTATACTTCCCTTTCTATCTTTTAACGTATAAATTTTATTCAATCTTTTTTCCAATGTAGAATTTCTACAAAGGTATTTTGAAAATTCAAACCCCTAATTTTAAATCCTTAGTTCAAATTGAGAGGATAAAATTTATAAAAGTGGGGAATAATGTAACATATCGATTTTCAGAAGGAAACACTATATTCGATAGCGTACATTATATGCAACATCAAGCTTAAACGAGAAACTAAATATTATTATTTAAATGTTACCATTATAACCTATCCAGTAGAATGGTGGGAATGGAAATGATTAACTAAATTTTAAAAATATGGTTTATACATGTAAATATAATGAATTCTTTGGTGACCACTTATTTATAAATTAAAATAAAACCGTTTTTAAATTAAAAGGAAATCTTTTTCTAAAAACAATTTAAATATGCACAAATGTGTATTATAGCAATAAAATAAACAAAAATCACACTTTTTGGATTATATTAATTAAATATACATTAAATATAATGTTTAAAATCCATCTTATGTTTTTTCAATACATGATATAAGAAAAAACTCATATTTTATGCCTAAAAGATGTATTTTTCTAAAAAGATAGGTTTTCCACCTTTTGGTGGCTCACTTATTTTAAATATAGTTTTTGAAATTTTATAAATTATATTTTAAGAAATAAACTTATTAATGGAAATAATAATATCAAATTTTACTTTGGATGAATTTTTTGTATTTTTCTGACAAGTTTTATTTTTTGATAAATAGTGAACAAATATTGAATTATAATTGAAAATTACTTTTTTTTCTAAATAATTTATACTGAAAAATTATATTATTTATTGGGTTTTAAGTATAATTTGATCCATTTTTTATTATTTTATCAAATTCATGTCATTTAAATAAATTTCACATTGAATTTTGATATAAAAACGTTTCAATCTTTTGAACGTTATCACTTTAAAAACTCATTTTCTTGTTACATCAATGGGGTTAATTTTAAATTAATTTTAGCCAATTATGTGTTTTGAATTTTTAAAAATGAATTCTATATTTGGAATCAAAAGGCCCAAATTTATTAAATATGTACCTTTTATTTTTGGATAATATGAATAGTAACTTTAGTGATTTTTATTACTACGGTTAAGGGTTAATCGAGTAATTAAAGGTAAAAATAATATTATAAATATTATAAAATTACAATAAAACATGTAATAATTTAATATTATAAGTTAATTTATATCAAAATCGTCCTTAAGAATATTTTATTACCTCTTTTAGTCACTTGGATGTCTTTACGAACCATATAGTATTTTATTTTAAAGAAATCTCAATGATGTTATACTTTTGTTTTAAGAACTATAACATTTTTAATATAGGGTTATTTAGAATATATATTTGAATATAAACAGTATTTTTAAATCTAAAATATTTATATAAATCATGTTAATTTATTTATAATTTTTAATTCACAAAATAATTATCATAAATGCTAACAGATGGATGATGCAGTAATTGTTTAATTAATGGAAATATAAAATAAATGATATTAAAAACATTAAAATAATTAGAATTTGAAATAATTAATATCATTAAAGAATTTTATAGATTAATTTTACATATTATTTATATTCTATAATAATTGGTTTGAATTTATATTATTGTTATGATATTTTTAAAAAGTCAAGTAATGAATAGTGTCAAAATTGATATTAATGATTTTTTTAAAAAAATATTTTATTAAATTTTCTAAGTTTTCTAAAAAACTAAAATTAGTCCAAATGATTTATAAGAGGTTTAAAATTTCATCAATTAACCATTTTTTGGTTCGTTTGGCGTGTAATAGTAACTATATTAACCCTTAAAGAGTAAAAATTCAAGTTGAATTGGTAAGAGTTAAAGGGGTTAAAAAAGGGTTAAATCCAAAATATAAGGATTAAAGAATTAAAAAAACATGTTTTAATTTTATTTTATGAATTTATTTCAACCTATAATCACTCAATATTTGAAATAAATTAGTTTGGTGCCATTTGGAATAGAAAATTAACTTATATTAATTTAATATTTTGAATAATTCTAAGAGTGCCCCTCCCCTTTCTCATAAAAGGGAACATCTTTCCTTTTTCTATTGATAGTTCAAACCCTATTTGGTTCAGAAAATATCTACCCAAATACATTATTATAATACCTCCCCAAATTATATATCTATTATTTTAGTCATAAACCCATCCATAGTGGTCTTAATGTTGAAAGAAAATGATATTTTTTGAAGAAAATATATCATTTTTAATTAAGTGATTCTATTTTGTTTATTCTTCCACCTCCTTAACATATTATTCAACCATGATGAAATAATAAATCCAGTATCATAAATATAATTAGATGTTATATTGTTAATATCATCACCTAAGTCAATCTATAATTTCATCAAATGAGAAAATAATTAATCGTTTGTGTGTACGGAGGACTACCACCTCACAAACCGATATAATTCATTTTCCATCACTATCTCACAAGACTATTCATAATTATTAAATTAATGTTTATATATTATATTCATGAAATAATTATAATTATGTTATAATAATATATCATTTACATCGTTACCTTTCCATGGGCATAAAAATGATAACGTTATTTGTGTGCACATGTGAACTATAACCTCCACGAAGATATGTGATTTGTTTTTCATCACCACATCACATGGATGATATATATATATATATATATAAGTATATTTAAATGGTTAATATGATATTAATTATATTATTATAATTATGGAAGTATAAAATAATACTTACCTTCTTTCCATAATTATCATTGAAAAATGTAAGTGTTACATATGCGTACATACAGCAAACTCCCTGATTGTAATGTAGTTAATTATTTATATCTATATGTAATGGATGGATTTAAAATTATAATAACCATGATCATTATTTCATTAATATTTTTATTTATATTATGGAATAATGACCAATTTGACTATTTTCATCATAACCGATTCATTTTGAACTCAAGTATCCAATATCAACAAAACATCTGATGTGGACATAAATAATTAAGTAATTTTTATAACATAATAATAAGTGATAAAAAGAGTAATAAACATTAATAGGGTTCTAAATCAAGTAATTATTTATCCTAAGTTTATTATATAATAAGATAAATATTGTATGTGATGAGTAAAACTCAAGGTAAGGGACTTTTTATCTAAAAACTTTATTTAAAATGTTTTAAAGATTTTTTCTTCTAAATATATCTATTTCATGTTCATGTTTTGAAAATAGATTTAATGAATGCATTAATATGTAAATAAATTTTTTAAAATTTTAATTTTCTAATTTCAATTAATTTTTTTAAAGGTATTATTTTCAGGTTTTATGTAACTGATTTTATTTTTATAAAAACCCTCTTTTAAAGTTACTCTTGCATTTATTTTTAAAAAAAATACAAAAGGAATGGTTTTTTAACTTATACGGAAAGAACCAATATTTTTTATTTAATTAAGACTTAATGTTTTTAAGCTTCATTTACAATTCTAATATTTTATTTTCAAATAAAGTGTTTTATTTTATGAGTGCATGACTTTATAGAAATGAAAAGTGATTTTATAGTGGAAAATTTATTATTCTTTTATGCATGATTTATGTGTTATGATTATGTTATGGTATTTTTGGATTTTTTTACGATTATAGGTGGTTACATGATAAGTTTAGGGTGAGAGATCCTATTATATCTCTCCAATTCATTAGGTAATGATATAGAGCTAACTGGTATGGTTTCTCCAAGAGATTAACAGAATATACTACAATAGTTATTCCGAATGTAACCATGAAGGTTACTCACTTTGTAGCCATGATAGATATAGTAAAGTTAAGAATGATATGGAAATGATGACACAAGGTACATTTATGATTTATGTATTATATGGGGTTTTATAAGAAACTTATTTTTTTATTAGGTAAGCTAAAGAGCTTATGTTTTATGTATGAAAAGTATAACTTTTTTAAAATGTTTTCATGGGATTATAAGTATTAATGGAAAAATGGTTTCTTTCATTATTTTATATCCCTTACTCATACTTTTATACTCATAATTATTTTTTAAAAAAATTAATAGGATGTGTCAGGGAAAGAATGAATTCATGTTGAGAGTCGTGAAGAGTTTTCACAAAAGAAATAATTTTTTATTTTATAAGGAGTTTTATATGGTGGAAAAAATTGATACTGAGTATATGTTTCCACATATAAAATATGGGTTTACTTTTTAGGAGTTTTTCATAATTATCTAAAACTATAAATAGAAAAGATCATCTAATGAAAATTCTAGTTCAAAAACATTAGTATATTTAATGTTTAATGTTGGTTCCTTACATACCCAAAAACCATATATCCAGCGACAATTTTCCAATGACCATATGTCTAATGACTATATGTATACAGACTATATGTCTAATGACTATATGTCCAATGACTGTTTTTCAAATGCACATATGTCCAACAGTCATATGTCCAATGATCGTATGTCTAACGACCATATATCCAATTTCCATGTATATAATGTTCATATTACATCTCTATATATATTTTTACATACACTTATAGGATCATTCATCCTATTCATTTACATCATTCTTAAAAAAATATTTTTTTTCTAATACTTTTACTTATTTCCATAGTTATAATTAGAGGTACAATATTTAGTTCAAACCATGAGTATAAGGATATTATTATCATGGGTTTTGTATTTAATTTAATTTTATTCCAATTTTGGTTTTCTTAATTATGTTTCATATTACATTATCATTATTTATTAATGTTTATCTTTCATTATAATATATTATCTTAAAAAAATATATTATGATTCATTTTATTTTAGTGTTTTGTGTGAAATAAATTATTCAACATTGTATTTATTTAAGGTATAATACATTATAAAATATAAGAGTGTTACATAAGTCCTTTTATATCATTCAATTATGTTCATTTATTACATATATATATCAGTTATTTATAGTTTATTTTCATCATCAGATGTTAGTAATTTTCATTGTCTTGTAATTGTTTCATAATAGAGATGTTGATCCTTATTCATTGATAACAAGTTCATCAATACCATGTTTGTAAATATACAAGTACAATATTATTTTTATGATTTGTATAGTTACATGTTCATTTGATAGAATATTAGGTTATGTTTCACAAGAATGGAATTCACAACACATACATTTTTATTGATTTTATCAATAGTATACAATACTTTATAAATATAATTTATTTTAGTTTCACCATTTAAAAACCTTAATAATAACATATATTAATCATTAATATAAAATATTATCATAAGTAATAATTTTAAACTCGTTGATGATGTAAATAGTCAAGATAATATGACATCATTCATGTGTGTAGTTGAACTATCCCAAAAAATAACATGTTATACTATTAAATGATTAAGAGTGTGGAGTTATATTATAGTAATATCATTTTATAGATAAATAATTATATTAATATAACATAACTTGAGTGTATTATGAGATTTATAAATATTTTATATGGGAAGTTAATTGAAAAAGATGGTGAATAAATAAATGTTTACATTGATGGAATTGCCCCTTCTCATAACAGCTTCCTTCATAATGAAGGATTTTGGCCTCTTAATTAGGAACCAAAGTAACCCAAAGTTAAAGAATATTTTATGAGAGTAAAAATTTCTATGTAATCAATAGATAACCAAATTATACATGTGCTTTGGATTGGATAGGGTATGTGTTCCTTTTGTAGATAATTTTGATTGGAATTTTTTCGATTTCAAATTACTTAATGGTCAAAGAAGGTCATTTTTACATGAAAAGTGGAATATAAGTGTATAAAGTTAAGGATACAAGATATTACCTCCATTATATAGTTTTATTTTTAGTTTCATAAGTTTTATATATAATTTTAAATATATATTGTATTTTATAGATTTTACAGTTTACTAATGTTAGTCATTATTCACCCCGGTAACAATTTTTTGTATAAAAAATAAACATTTTATAATTTACTAAATTTTGATGCCCTAGTTAAAAAGAAAAATCTATTTTATGAAATAAAATTTATAGATATGGGAAATTTATATTTTAAATAAAATACAAAATACATTATAAAAATATTTTTTCTTGAGTAAAAAAAATTTATTACATAATGTTTGATTATATTTCACTTATTATCATTCCTTATTTACCTAATTGATGTTAAATGTATATTATTGTTGTTTAATATATGATATATAATATTTTATTTATTTATAAAAAAGGATTAGATATTGGTTATAACATTTTCAATATACCCATTTGTTATATTAAATCCCAATGGTCATATATATTTTCAATGATTATATATATTTACAATGATCATATAAAAATTATTTTACCAATTTCTCACCCATATAAAACTCTAAATACTTATATAAAATTAATTCATCCCATTTTTTATTTATATCTCAAAATATTTTTTATATTTCTAATTTTTTTCTTCTTTCCAAGGTTATAATTGTAGGTATGATCTTCAAGGAAAAATAGAGGATGTGAATTTAACATTAGTGTTATTTTTATTTATTTACGGTTTTATTCCCCATGTATGTTTCATAATGATGTTTCATATTTAATTATCATGATTTAGTAATTATTATCATGTTCTATAACATTTAATTATAATAAAATATTACATTTATTCATTTTAGTTTAGTGTAACATGTGAAACAAGCTACTCAACATATTAAAGGAATAAAAATTCAAGGTGTTGAAATATCCTTAGGTATTTTGATACACTCAAATTGGAATTCATTCAAAAATTTATAGGTATGGGTTCTCTGATCATTTTAATAATTTTCTATATAAAATTTTATAAATTTACATGCTTTTATTGATTTTTAATAGTTCTCTTAAAGAGTAATTCTACTTCACAATGGGGTAAGCCAAGGGGATCACATCTCTACCTTACATTTTGGGATTATGGTTACCTTAGTAAAAGTCTACTTATGGTTTGTAAAATATATTTCTCTCTCTTATCAAGACATTTAGAACCTTAATTTCTCCAAATCATCTTATGTATGTTTAAAATATTATAATATTATATGAATATAATGGTAAATCTATCTGAACTCTCAAAATAATCTTCTAAAACTATGAAGTTTTATCAAATAAATCACTTAATTAGAATAAATCTAATTTTATTTTTTTTAAGGTATAAAATAAACTAAACAGAATTAGTTTGATAAATATTTGGTATTAAAGAAAGGTGATATTCCCTTAATTTTATATCGAATGACCCTTTTTTAAGTCAGGGTTAAAACTATTTACTTATAAGGTACTTTATTAAAAAATACCATGAAATATGAAATTTTGAAAATAAATTATATCTTACAAGTAGGAATAATTTTTATGGTTAATTTTTTTATCTCCTCTATGTTTTTTATATTTTCTACATCTAAAATTGGTCAATGGAATTATGAAAAAATTATTAAAAATATATAAATAACTTTATCTATAAATTAATTATTCATATAAAAATTTTGGTAATTGTGGCCTTGAAAATATTTGGTATGCCTATAGATCTTGGTGTTTTGGGTATCAAAAACATTTTCCTTTTCAGGGAATCTCTAATTTCTATATACGTTTATCGTATTTTTTAGAAACATTTAGTAACAATTTTTCTAAAGGGTCTTAATTCTATAATTATAATTTGAATGGTGATTTTTTCATTGGAAATTAATTTCAATATTATGACTATTGATGTCATGTTTTCATTTTTTTTAATTGTTTTTTTTCTGGTATAAGGGAATGTTTTTCTTATATGACCTCATTATTTATTTTTATATTTTATTTTTATTTAATAAATTAGGCTAGGATTCATTTGAATATATGAAGAAACCTAAGCATTACATACATAAATATTACATCATTTTAGATGAATATTCAATACATCTCATAATAATACACACCCCAAAATGATAATAGTTTAATATATTTAGAGACTATATACATAATAAAATTATTTCAAAAAATATCTTTAACATGTTCCATGAAGTTATTATCACTTATCATCCTTATTATATATACCCTACAAACCTTTCTTCAAGTCCTAGGTAAAGGAGGTAGAAGAAAAGGTCACCTCAGATACTCAGTAATGGTAAACATATGAGATATCAATCAATGCTCATAAGTGTGTATTAGATGAGCATAAGGGTTTGATAATGTGATTATCATCATCATCATATCAATTTTTATTAAAGAAAAATTACAACAAACCAGAACCTCAACCCCATAGCCCCTCAACAAGAAGGGGCCTAAAGAGGTCTAAAATAGTGAAGGTCGAGGTCATCCCCCCTGACAACGTTCACCCCTTCGGGTTTGAGAGTATAAAAATTATATAAACTAACCGGATCTAGGCCAATGACCTCCAAAGAAGACATATATTCTGCCACTTGGTTTCTTTCCCTCCAGGAGTGCATCACTTTAATAGTGTTGGAGATCATACCTCTACATTTTCTAATAATATAGGTAATAGACCAAGGAGCAGGGCAGATACTAATTAAGGAATAATGTAGAATTCTTGAGTCTGTTTCAACTTCTAAAATGGATATACCATCATGTTTCCAGAGAGAAAGACCGAGCAGCAAGGCATTGGATTCGACCGGAATAGAGGAACCTTAGCCAAGACGAGAAGAGAAGGCCAACCAGACCGAGCCTTATAAGTCCCGGACAGCCCCACCACCTTGCAAGACTCCCAAACTACAAGACCCATCAGTGTTAAACTTGAGACCTCTGGATGGAGGGTTCCATCAGACCCAATGGCCTTTATCACTAGTGTCCATCACCTAGGTGCCTTTCTACCTCGGAAGCATCCAGCGTAGAGAAGGTGACTCGTTCCACATACTAGAGAGACAGCCCAGGTCAAGGAGGAGATTCTGTGTGCAGATGATGTTAGAATTACCAGAGGACTAGACCCCGTCGTGTAACACCCCGAGATTTTATGAAAAATATTCTTTTAATTTCATTAATGTCTTGTGTTGTATGCTACACCAAGATTACCTTGCGCTATACGCAACACCGTATTAGCTTGCAGTATACACAACACTATTCTTGGATCGTGTTACACACAATTTTGATAATAGTTATTCTACGCAACATTGAGTGTATATATATATATATATTCAATGTATAAATGAAATATGGTTGGATTATGTTATACGAAACAACGAAGGATTCTTTCACAACACGCAAACCTGATTTCGCTTGCATTACACGCAATCACAACCTTCCTCGATAGCGTGTGTTGTATGCAATACCTGGTTTTACTAAACAATGATATATTATTATAATATTATTATGAACTAGCCGTTATGAATAGTATTAACTAAATTTTGAATTTTATAAATTTATTATTCATCTTAAACATTTTCTAGAACATGGTATAAGAACAAAATAAATTTTTCGGGTAAAATAAGTATTTTTCAAAAAATACAGTTTTGCAGCCTTTTGAGGGCGCACCCACTTTAAATCTAGTTTTTGACATGTTTATAAGTTCAATTTTACAAAATAAAATTCTTCTTTGGAATCAAGAAATAAAAATTTAATTTGGATAAATTTTTCGTATTATTCTGGTAACTTTCATATTTTGATGAATAGTAAAAACACGCTATATTTTAATGAAAAACAACTTTTTTCATCATAATAATTTATATGGTTAAATTATAATATTTAATGGTTTTAAATTATAAATAGAATATATTTTTACTATTTATTATAATATATGTCATTAGCATTGAGTTTACATTGAATTCGTAGGTTAAATCAATTCAATCTTTTACATTGTTTTAAACAAAATCTCATTTTCATTTGACAACGGGATTAATTTTAATTTAATTTATGCAACTTATGTGTATTTAATTTGAAAAAATGGATTCCATATTTGGAATCAGTGGGTCCAAATTATGTTAATAGGCTAATTTTTATTTTTTGGGAATTATGAATAGTAACTACGGTAAATTTTATTTACCATAGTTAAAGGTAAATTGGGTAATTAAGGGTAAATATAATATTATAAAATTACTCTAACACATGTCAAAATCCTATTGGATGACTAAAAGTCGACCCATATCACCTAAGGGTCGGATTAGATTCCTTTAATGGACTTTTTTCCATGAAAATAATTTAATTATTATTAAAACCAAACAAGGTGACAACATGTCACTTTCTTAAATCTTATAAGTATAATAATTTTAATTTAGTGATACACTTCATGAAACTTCAAAAATGAATAGTATCCAGAAATATACTACAATTATCTACATCATAGGTATTTATTTAGAATTTTTAGGGATTAAATAATTATCATTTATTATGACACAAAGATGATACAGTAATTGTCTTATTAATGAAATATTGACATAATTGATGTTATAAATACCCAAATAAATGTAATTTAAGACTTTTTATGAATTAAACTAATTTTATAGGTTAATATGACATGTTAGTATTGATTTAATTAACTTTCTTAGAACTAATAATTTTGTTATAATTTTCACAAAAATCAATTACTAAATAGTGTCAAAATTGAAATAAAAATGTTTTTAAAACAAATATTATATTATTAATTGTTATTTTATTCCTAAAAATATATGTTTCGGCCAAATTACTTTTATAAGGTTATATATATTAATAATAAACAACTTGGGGTTCTTTTGTCTTCTTATAGTAAGTTTATTAACCTTATAGTATAAGAACACAAGAAGACACGGTAAAAGTAAAATTATTTAACTTAATGTTAAATCTAAATGATAAGGTTAAAATAGGAACCTAAACCTATCTAAATTCTATTGGATGAGGGAATTTCGACCCATTCCCACCTTATATTCTAAATAAATCAATTTGGAGCTATTTAAAACCGAATTTTACTTTATAATAAAATAATTGTTTTAGTTATTCCAAAGGTACCCCTCTCCTCCCTTATAAAAGGGCACCTCCTCCCTCTTTCTCAAACCACTTTGAGCCTTAAAGCTCGAACAAACCCTGAAAATTTCTCCTCTCCACTTCCCTAGAAACATCATATAGGTTCTGGTCTTCTTCAAAGACCTATTTTAGTACCCTAAAAGGAGGTCTCAAAGAAGCACTTCAAAGAAGAGGTAATGTCTGTTGCCGATTCTTTCATCTTTATTTATTCTTCCACTTATTATTCTTTCGTTGTTTCATTATGAAGTAATAACATAAGTATCACTAATATAATGATATGTTATTATAAGTATAAAACAACCCTATTTCACCATCTATCCATCATACGGAAAAAGAAATCACCGCGCGTGCGTACGTACGGAATACCGTCTCCACGTCGTGGTGTAATCTATTTTCCACCACCACCTTACTTGGATGGGTATAATGGTGTAAATAATGACTATATATGACTATTAAAAAGTGATATTGATTCTGAAATATTATACATACACTCCAATACAATTCCACGATCATGGGAACGATATCATCGCTCGTGCGTACGTACGGAATACCGTCTCCACGATGTGATGCGATTCGTTCTACATGATCTTAATTGCATAATGATTATATAAATGAATTGAATGAATGAATATAATATATATTACAATAATACCATTCTATAAATGAGGTATCTATAACCTAAAGAGAATAATAAGAATTTATTCGACAAACACGCATAAGAACAAAAAATTAATAAACACCCGAATAACAAGTAGTAATGAAATATTACTAATAATAAACTAAGAATATGACCATATATGATATCATAACAATAAGTATGATTCTGGAATAAGTCAATAACATTATTTAAATCATTATACAGGAGGTTTGGACACTTACGAAGCAAATCGGACCTAAGGTAAGGGGAAATATCACAATCTCATTTTTATCCGAGATTGTTTATACTTTGGTATTTACTGGGGTGTATTTTATCATCCACATCCATTTTTCCTCAATATGTAATATTATTTCCATAAACCTACAATTGTTTAAATCCAATTTTACCCTTCGATGAGTTTTTAGTAAAGGATATGAAAGGAATCTTTTGTCGTTTTTCGTACGAGGTACTTTTTGACTTTTCCGACAAAAGTATGAAGAATGTTTTTTTAACTTATACAGAATGAACGGATTTTTAAAACATTATTTTCAATAATCTTCCTTTACAAGTTTTCAAGTTTATTTTTAATAAACTTCTTTTGGTTTAGAATTGTACGACATGTTAAGAAAGGAAAAGTGTTTTTGAAGCAGAAAGGATATTTTCCTCAAGAATGGAGTTCAAGTGTTTTATCAAAATTATTTTCCATCTAAGATAATAAAGGGATCTGTTTCTATCCAGATTATTACATTGATTTTATTATGTTGTGATGGAATTATATTTTTATGAATTCATTTATCTTATATGATCTATTTTATGATCTCACGATGTTTAAGATTCCAATTTTTATTACATGGGTTATTCTATGATGTATGGTTTCGGGTTTTGTGGCACACATAAGAATGGTATCATTATGAGATGGGTGGGACCTATATCTCCCTCCAATGCATTGGGTAAAGATTTTATATCTAATGATATAGACATGGCTGGAACGGTAGGTTATACCGGTTCAGTGAAACAGGACTGAAACGAGGAGTGAACTCAGTTGAGAAAGGGACTTTGTCCACTAAGATAGTTTTGGCAAGGATTCTTGACTAATAAGAAATGATTCTCTATGATTATGTGTGTATGCCACAAAGTTTCATGTTTTAAGTTATGATTATTGGGATTAAATTTCACTACTATGATTTATCCCATGTTATGAAATTATGATCTCTTTTGCAGGTTAAGATTTCCAAAAGATATGTTCTTATTAATATGACGTGATTGATATTTCTTTTTTTACCCTTACTGAGAATTTGAGCTCACCCTTTTATGTTTTCTTTTCCCCAGGATATAATGAAAGGATTTAGGTTTAAAAAAATAAGATCTTTATGGGAGATGTTGAAGATCTTTCACCACTATTAGAAGATTATTTTCTAAGTTTCCAAAGACACTAAACTATTATGGTCTTTGTGTGTGTGTTTTTGTTATGTACTAAGTATTCCGCAAAAGTAATGTAATATCAATGTACGTTAAGCTTAGGGTCTCTATAGTTGGAATCAGAGGAAAGGTTTAGTCAACCTTTGGAAACTAGGATGTGAGAACTTTAGTGATATCCCTATAGATATTTCTAAGGTATGTATAGGGATGTCCCTAAGGTTAAGTATAAGTATAGGTTATAGTAATAGAATTACGGTAACCTAAGATGTTAGATATTGAAGGTACTCCCTCTTTACTATGTTGTTTTCTCCAGCATGATTTTTTCCTCTCACAGAATTCTTTTTGTGTTTTAGTTAATGGAGGGAACCATAAGGAATTCGGTTCACATTGAATCCAATGGACAAATTGGTGACTATGAGCAAAAAAATTGTGTAATTCCTAAAGAGAAAGATATTGTGATTATGCCGAATCAGTCATCGTGATATATGATTAACAAGGTGAAATTTAGTGGTATGCCTAATTCATCATAGAAGAAGAAGATAAACTATTATGCATGTTCGCATGTTGAGGAGCATAAAGAAAGGAAGATTGAGATTTCTAAATAAGGGAAGAAGAACCTTGAAGAATACCTCAAATGGAGGGACCGATGTTATCTGTGTGGAGAAAAGGGTCATAGAGTGACATACTGTTATGGAGTTCAATGTATTATTTGTGGAGAACATGGGCATTACCCAACTCAATGCCCTGACCTAAAAAAGTTACTTCTAAATCAAGGAAGGACTTATTCCAGGACAATAATTGAAGAGGATGGATTGAAGTGTTTATGTATTGGTATTCAAGAATAATGTTTTTGAGGTACTTTTATTAGAATATTTTTGTATTATTCTACTATGGTTTTCAATAATTTTAAGGTACCAGTAACCATGAAAAGTGATTCAAATATATTGGAAAGAAGATGATATGCGCATTATGAAGGGATAAGGAGAAAATGAAATGTTTGACAGTATTCATGAGCTCATGATTGATATAAAGACTAAGTGATATCATGGTTTGAGTATAAATAATTTTGAGGATTTCGGTTTGTGGAAAGTGTTAACATTTAACTACATTCATGTTTTCACTAAGGTTTAATGGGTATTCATTCTTCAAGAGAATACATGATTAAGGTATTCACATGTTTGTAATTTGACCAACAAGATATATCTTATGATATATGGGGGATAAATGATGGCATTCACGTGATTGTTTTGTGACATTTCAAGTAATCATTTTCTTTATACTATGAGCTTGGACCGAAGTATTATGGATAAGCCTAAATATTGGAATGGATTATATTGGACATATGTTAGTTTTGTTTTAGGATAGCAGTATTTTTTGATATAATTGATGGGATGTTATAGTAATATAGCTTTAGAAAAAAGGACAACCTGCAGGACGGGCGACAGCCCATCGCATCGGACAAGGCTGTGAGAATCGAACCCACAACCGAAGTGCGACTGGCCTTTATCGCCTACCACTGGCCTACAGGAAGTCCCTGTTTAGTAGAAACTAGTTTTATTATATTAAGCAGTATGATATATGAAGTATAAGTCCATTTTAGGAACCATATATGATTAATCTCACTATAGATGGACTTATGTATTTTTTGATAACTTTTCTAACCTTTTGTTTGAGACAGATGGAATGACCCATCATTCTATCACATGATCTGCTAACACATCACGAATGACAAATTCAACTTCATTTTTTTAAGAGATGAAGTGGAAATTGTCCAAAGAACGACAAACGGTGAAACTATACCAAAATCACGAAAGTATGTCTTTAAATTCAAATTTCATCAACTTTAGGGAAATGATATTGAAAAAAAAATGTTGTCCTAGTGCTCTTATATCTGATGAATCAGATGGTACCTTAGATCGTCACAAATTTATGGTTTTATGATTGCTGGCTTTTCCATAGCCATGTTCTCTACCACTCTCCATCAGAACATGATGGTTAGATTTCTCTTCCATATCCATATTTTCACCTATGTGGAAACCCAGTGATTAGTTTATTTGGGTAACCATTACATTTCATACATTTTTTTTTAAAGATTGGTTTTGGTATTCCATTTTACGATGTGGGTTTCTATTAAAGAAACTTTCGAATAGTAAACCATTTATAACCCCGACGAATTTCGAGGGCGGAATTCATTTTAAGGGGGGTAGAATGTAACACCCCGAGATTTTATGAAAAATATTGATTTAATTTCATTAATGTCTTGTGTTGTATGATACACCAAGATTACCTTGTGCTATACGCAATACCGTATTGGCTTGCAGTATACGCAACACTATTCTAGGATCGTGTTATACAAAATTTTGATAATAGTTATTCTACACAACATTGAGTATATATATATATATATATTCAATGTATAAATGAAATATGGTTGGATTCTGTTATATTAAACAATGAAGGATTCTTTCACAACACGCAACCCTAACTTGGCTTGCATTACACGCAATCGCGACCTTCCTCGATAGCGTGTGTTGTACGCAATACCGGGTTTTACTAAACAACGATATATTATTATAATATTATTATGAACTAGCCGTTATGAATAGTATTAACTAAATTTTAAATTTTATACCATTATTATTCATCTTACACATTTTCTAGAACATGGTATAAGAACAAAATAAATTTTTCCGGTAAAATAAGTATTTTTCAAAAAATGCAGTTTTGCCACCTTTTGATGTCGCACCAACTTTAAATCTAGTTTTGACATGTTTATAAGTTCAATTTTACAAAATAAAATTCTTCTTTGGAATCAAGAAATAAAAATTTACTTTGGATAAATTTTTCGTATTATTCTAGTAACTTTCATATTTTGATGAATAGTAAAAACACGCTATATTTTAATGAAAAACAACTTTTTTCATCGTAATAATTTATATGGTTAAATTATAATATTGAATGGTTTTAAAGTATAAATAGAATATATTTTTACTATTTAATATAATATATGTCATTAGCATTGATTTTACATTGAATTCGTAGGTTAAATCAATTCAATCTTTTGCAATGTTTTAAACAAAATCTCGTTTTCATTTGACAACGGGATTAATTTTAATTTAATTTCTGAAACTTATTTGTATTGAATTTGAAAAAATGGATTCCATATTTGGAATCAGTGGGTCCAAATTATGTTAATAGGCTACTTTTTATTTTTGGGAATTATGAATAGTAACTACGGTAAATTTTATTTACGATAGTTAAAGGTAAATCGGGTAATTAAGGGTAAATATAATATTATAAAATTATCCTAAAACATGTCAAAATCCTATTGGATGACTAAAAGTCGACCCATATCACCTAAGGGTCAGATTATATTCATTTAATGAACTTGTTTCCATGAAAATAATTTAATTATTATTAAAACAAAAGAATGTGACAACATGTCACTTTCTTAAATCTTATAAGTATAATAATTTTAATTTAGTGATACACTTCATGAAACTTATAACATGAATAGTCTCCAGAAATATAATATAATTATATACATCATAGGAATTTATTTAAAATTTTTAGGAATTAAATAATTATCATTTATTATGACACAAATATGATACAGTAATTGTCTTATTAATGAAATATTGACATAATTGATGTTATAAATACACAAATAAATGTAATTTAAGACTTTTTATGAATTAAAATAATTTTATAGGTTAATATTACATGTTAGTACTGATTTAATGAACTTTTTTCTAACTAATCATTATTTTGTTATTTTCACAAAAATCAATTACTAAATAGTTTCAAAATGGACATAAAATAGTTTTTAAAAAAAATATTATATTATTAATTGTTATTTTATTCCTAAAAATCTAAGGTTTAGAAAAATGACTTAGATAAGGTTATATATATTAATAATAAACAACTTGGGGTTTTTTTGGCTTCTTATAGTAAATTTATTAACCTTATAGTATAAGAACACAAGAAGACATGGTAAAAGTAAAATTATTTAACTTAATGTTAAATCTAAATGATAAGGTTAAAATAGGAACCTAAACTTGTATAAATTATATTGGATGAGATAATTTCGACCCATCCCTTCCTTAGATTCGAAATAAATCAATTTTGAGCTATTTAAAACCGAATTTTACTTTATAATAAAATAATAGTTTTAGTTATTCCAAAGGTACCCCTCTCCTCCCTTATAAAAGGGCACCTCCTCCTCCCTCTTCCTCACACCACTTTGAGCCTTCAAGATCGTCCAAACCCTGCCAATTTCTCCTCTACACTTCCCTAGAAACATCTTAGAGGTTCTGGTCTTCTTCAAAGACCTATTTTAGTACCCTAAAAGGAGGTCTCAAAGAAGCACTTTAAAGAAGAGGTAATGTCCGTTACCGATTCCTTCATCTTTATTTCTTCTTCCACTTCTTCTTATTTAGTAGTTTCATTATGAAGTAATAACATCAGTATCACTCAAATACTGATATTTTATTATAAGTATGAAACAACCTTATTTCAGCTTCTATCCATCCTACGGAAAAAGAAATCACCGCACGTGCGTACGTACGGAATACTGTCTCCACGCCGTGGTGTAATCTATTTTCCACCACCACCTTACTTGGATGGGTATAATGGTGTAAATAATGACTATATATGACTATTAAAAAGTTATATTGATTCTGAAATAGTATACATACACTCCAATACAATTCCACGATCATGGGAATGATATAATCGCACGTGCGTACGTACGAAATACCGTCTCCACGATGTGATGCGATTCGTTCTACATGATCTTCATTGCATAATGATTATATAAATGAATTGAATGAATGAATATGATATATATTACAATAATACCATTCTGTAAATGAGGTATCTATAACCTAAAGAGAAGAATATGAATTTATTCGACAAACACGTATAAGAACAAAAAAGTAATAAACACCCAAATAACAAGTAGTAATGAAATATTACTAATAATAAGCTAAGAATATGACCATATATGATATCATAACAATAATTATGATTCTAGAATAAGTCAATAACATTATTTAAATCATTATACAGGAGTTTCGGACACTTACGAAGCAAATAGGAACTAAGGTAATGGGAAATATCACAATCTCATTTTTATCCGAGATTGTTTATACTTTGGTATTTACTGTGGTGTATTTTATCATCCACATCCATGTTTCCTCAATATGTAATATTATTTCCATCCACCTACAATTTTTTAAATCCAATTTCACCCTTCAGTGAGTTTTTAGTAAAGGATATGAAAGGAATCTTTTGTCGTTTTTCGTACGAGGTACTTTTTGACTTTTCCGACAAAAGTACGAAGAATGTTTTTTTTAACTTATACAGCATGAATGGATTTTTAAAACATTATTTTCAAGAAGATTACTTTACAAGTTTTCAAGTTTATTTTTAATCAACTTCTTTTAGTTTAGAATTGTATGACATGTTAAGAAAGGAAAAGTATTTTTGAAGCAGAAAGGATATTTTCCTCAAGAATGGAGTTCAAGTGTTTTATCAAAATTATTTTCCATCTAAGATAATAAAGGGTTATGTTTCTATCCCTATTATTACATTGATTTTATTATGTTGTGATGGAATTATATTTTTATGAATTCCTTTATCTTATATGAATTTTTGTATGATGTCACGATGTTTAAGATTCCCATTTTTATTACATGGGTTATGCTATGATGTATGGTTTCTGATTTTGGGGCACACATAAGAATGGTATCATTATGAGATGAGTGGGAACTTTATCTACCTCTAATGAATTGGGTAAATATTTTATATCTCATGAGATAGACATTGTTGGAATGGTAGGTTATACCGGTTCAGTGAAACAGGACTGAAACGAAGAGTGAACTCAGTTCAGAAAGGGTCTTTGTCCACTAAGATAGTCTTGGCAAGGAGTCTTGACTAATAAGAAACGATTCTCTATGATTATGTGTGTATGATACAAAGTTTAATGTTTTATGTTATGATTATTGGGATTACATTTCACTACTATGATTTATCCCATGTCATGAAATTATGATCTCTTTTGCAGGTTAAGATTTCCAAAAGATATGTTCTTATGAATATGACGTGATTAATATTTCTTTTGTTTTCCCTTACTGAGCATTTGAGCTCACCCTTTTATGTTTTCTTTTCCCAAAGATATAAATAAAGGATTTAGGTTTAAAAAAAGAAGATCTTTATGGGAGATGTTGAAGATCTTTCACCACGATTAGAAGATTATTTTCTGAGTTTCCAAAGACACTAAAATATTACGGTCCTTGTGTGTGTGTTTTTGTTATGTACTAAGTATTCCGCAAAAGTAATGTAATGTCTATGTACGTTAAGCTTAGGGTCTCTACACGTCATGCCTATGATTGTTCGTGGACTTCAAGATACACCAACAACCAACCTGTAGGATCAAGGTAAGAGCTACTTTCTCCAGGCCCATGTCACCCGAGCCATGGAACCACCTGTCACGAAAAGGGGGGTCCACCATGTTGAGGTCCAAGAAACTAGTGAACTCCCCAAAGAAGCTCCATACAGCGCATGACGAATCACCCTGCAAGAAGAGGTGATTCGAACATTCCTCCTGGCTAGTTCTGCAATAGGAACATTTGGACACATTCAGGATACTGCATCGTTTAATGTTCTCGTCCATGGGGATGGCTCTACTTCTGATCCACCACACCAGGAAGTTAAATTTAGATGGGATGATGTTGGACCACAGGGTGTCGTTCTAGGTATCAACATTCTTCAGCGCTTCTCTGGTGCGACGATAATTCTGTGTGGTGAAGACCCCTTCCTGGGAAGAAGTGAACACACAACAATCCATATCCAGAGAAATCACAATGAGGTTGATGAAGTTCTATTTATCTTTTTTCAGCACAACATTGATAAGGACTGGGTACATACTGGCATCTTTGAAATTAAGAGAAGAATCCTGACAGCTCGGAAAACCAATCACCACCCCTACCCAGTTTTGATGCCTGAATGAAATATCTCCTCTCCTAATGATCCATCTAGAATGACAAAGAAGATCAGATGTGAGATGAGAAATAATAGACCAGAAGGGAGATTCTCAGGTTTCCATCGCCGGTTGAACATACTGTGCATGCATGGTTTTCCCCCATAGTGAGCGTTGTTCTAGGACTTCCTAGGTGAGCTTTGCGTGCATGCACGAAATGGTGTCCTCAAGACAATGCTCATTTATGCCTCATTCTCTCGTCGGCCTAGCCATCCTCCTCCATGAGGTCCAATGCTGCTTCCCATCCACATGGGGATCCCATATGAAATTAGCCATAATTTTATCTATGTTAGAGAGGACACCCTTAGGGGATTGAATAGTAGAGAGGGCATGGACCAGTGTGGCCACCAGGACACTATTGATAAGGGCAATATGGCTGCCAAAAGATAAGAACCTATTCTTCCAATTGAGGATACGATCTGAGATCTTGCTGGAAATAAAATCAAAATCATAGATCCGCACTCTACCCGGGGAAACTAGGGCTCTAAGATAATCCATGGGGAAATTCCCTATTTGTATGGCAAGGGACTGCAGGACCTCCGAGTTGTGGCTGGGAGTACATTTATTTGAAATATTGGACAGAATCTTATCTTTATTAATGACTTGACCACTCCAGTGACAATAAAACTCCAGCAGCTTGTTAAGGCCTCTGAGTGAGGATCTCCCACCATTAATAAAAATGAGAGTGTAATATACAAGTATAAGGTGAGAGATGGACTGATCTCTCATACTCCTCTAGTAGGCCATAATCTCCCCGTTTTTGATGCTCCTATGAATGAGATGGCTAAGAACATCTTGATCCCTGATAAAGATGCTTGGAGAAATCAGATCGCCTTGCCTCAGGCCACGAGTAGCCTTAAAGAAACCATATTACATTCCAATAAAAGAGACCTACATCCACGTTGAGCTAAAACATCTGAAAATAAGGTCAATATTCCATGGGGAAAATCCCATACCTACCATCACCTTGTTTATGAATCCCCACTCCACGTGGTCATAATCTTTGTTCATATCCACTTTGATAGAAATGTTGGAACCGCATGTTTTATGGTTAATATCTCTAATCGTTTCTTCAGAAATAACAATGGCCCCTTGGATCTACTGGCCCTTTAGGAAACCACGCTACTCTAAGGAGATCCATCATGGAAGATGGACGGACAACCTCACATTGATGTGACTCTAGAGGATTTTATAAGGGAAGTTTAACATACTTATTGGTATGTATTGCATGATGGAGGAAGGGTTCCTGGTTTTAGGAAGAAGCACCATGGTGGTAGCACAAGCCACTCGCAAAAGATTACCTCCCTTAAAAAAGTCTTAGATAGCTATTACAATACCTGCTTTCACCACATCCCGCGAAGACCTATAGAAAGAGCCCAGGAAGCCATCTGGTCCCAGGGCACTCTCAGGATGGAGGTTCATCATAGCATTATATATCTCCTTTTCATCTAGCATGGTGCTGAGCCCTTCATTGTCTTGAATATAAACATGCTTAGGGATGATCTCAATGATCCCATTGTCCCCTCCTGTATACTCGTTCTACATTTGAGAGTAAGGGCCGGCAAGCAGGTCCTTGAAGAAAGAGTGTGCCATGTTACCCACAATGTCTTTGTCATCCATATAGGAGCCATCATTCAAAAGAATGTTTGGTTTAATAGGTCTCTTCTTTTCTTTGATGCAGGCTTGGAAATACGCAGTGTTCATGTCACCCTCTCTGATCCATTTAATCCTTGAAGCTTCCCTTTACAAACGTTCTTGTTGCAGAATCATTACCACCACCTCCTCCTTCCTTTTTGCAAGATCCTAAAAGGTTTTGTCATCCCATGTTTCTTCTAGCCTCGACTCAAGGCTATCAACCTCCTTCAAAGCGTCGTTCAAACTAGAGTCACTAGGCAGGGTTTCTTTCCTCCACCTTTGAAGGCGAGTTTTGAGGCTCTTCAGTTTCTAATGAATAAAAACCCATGTGAGACCTTGAAAGGGTTTGTTCCATGTCTCATGAACCATGTCCTGATACCCCAGGCATTCAACCCACTGATGGTAGAAATGGAAAATTTTCTGAGAATTCTACCCCAAGGAGATGGAAACCAGAAATGGAGAGTGGTCGGAAATCCCCCGAACCAAATGGCTCACCTTTGTGTTCGAAAACATGGTTGTTCCATGCACATTGGCCGTGAACCTGTCCAGGTGACTCCACAAGAGATTGGTCCCCTACAGATTGTTGCACCAGGTAAAACAGTCACCTACAAATCTAAGGTCGATGAGGCCTTTCCCAACCATGAATTGGAAAAACTCCCAACTAGAATTCCTCTGGAAAGGGCCTCAGCCTTTCCTTTCTTCAGGGAAAGCAACCACATTGAAGTCACCACCAACAAACCATAAATGATTATCAGTGTTAAAAGCATTTAACTCACTCCATAGAGTTTCCCTTTGGTGGTGGTCACAACTTCCATAGACCACTGTCATGAGGAGAAATATATCACCTTTGGTAAACCTTACAGTAATGAATTGATCACTCGCATGGAATAGGTCAACCGAGTAGTCCTTGTGCCAGAAAATCCATATGTGCATGTTAGAGGGGTCAGCATGTTGGGATCCTTGAAACCTGAGCTTCTAGGTATAGTCTCTAATTCTAGTAGGGTTCTGTTTGTGCTCAATGATGGAAATAACTCCAATATTATATTTCCTAATAGTAGAGGAGATAAAGTTAGATTTGACCCGAGCACCCAGGCCCCGAGCATTTCATAAAATAACAGTAATCATTGAAAGGAAAGAGCTCTAGATTTGGCTCTAGATCTAGTGGCCTTCTGGAAGCGGGAGGTTTGATTCTCCTTTAGGATTATAGACTGTGATCGCATGCATACTCTCTCTGGTTTGTACGGATCCTTACCGATGAGAGGAAAAAAAAGAGAAGAATGGGAACTGGGCAGATAACAGACCATGGGAGTAGGAGAGGGAGTTCTCTCTGCTTCCTTGAAGCACTAGATGACCACCTCAGAAGATTGCTCCCACTCAGAAGCAGAAGTAGCAGAACAATCACCATAGGGGGACTAGCCTGGATCAGAAGCTTCACTCATGGAATAGGATAGGACTGTAAGAGGGGGTGGTAGGGCCAGGAGACCTAGGGGCTTGGAAAACCAGACTACCGAGGGAACCTCTAGGTATAGGGATTTTAAGAACTTGAAAGCAGATAGGGGAAAAGGCTAACCCATTCTGGAGAGTAGGCACACCTTTTGAGATATAAGGGACTATAGCCTGGCTGGTTGCCACCGGTACTTCAAGAGGGGGAGGGCCTCCGAGTCGTCCATTCAGAAACAGACAGTGGCACCTTCCCTGAATCATCACCAGAAACCTTCCCTTTCATTCGAGACACTATAGGAGCTGTAGAATAGGAAGAAGCTATATGCTTCTCTCTATGGGTCGACACCTTGGGGGAAGTTCTCTGGTCCTTTTGACGGTGTCTTCTACAAACCTGCATAAAGTGACCCTGTAGTAGACGTTATAGAGATATAAAATTCTAGACTCACACATCAAGTAATGAACACCATACAAAGGTGTTCCACAAAAACAAATAAAAAAATAAATATTTCATCACATCATTACCCATGGAAAATATATGAGTTTCATAAGCATTTCATCATCGCATAATCATAGTCATCCATAAAAAGGAAGTGGATAGTATCATAAAATCATTGCTTATTTTATCAAAGACTTATTAACTCATGGGAAAGTAACCAGTTTTATTGAACCATCCTTAAAACAACATCATCTTAAGTCATATAAATAAATAAAATGGATGGTATCATTAATAAATGTCCCCAATCTATCAAAAAAAATTAATTATGTTTACATAAATAAAAAAATACCTTTAAAATATTATTTTAATATTTCTTTTAAAAAATAGGAAAATATCATTTTCTTACAGTATCATTCATAACTAAAAAATAAAAGAATATTGAGAAAATAATTTTATTTAAAAAAACATGGAAAATTATATATTAATCTTTAAATCAAAGAGAATTTATTATGGTGGGAAAATTTGTTCGTGTTATATATATTAAAAGATAACATTTTTCACACTTTTTTAAAAAATTCAAAAGTTATCCAAATGTAAAAAAACTCAAAAAAATCAATTTAATAATTTATAAATAAATTAAGAGGTGATAAAAAAATAATCTTTCTAAAACATTTATGCATATACAAAAACTTCCATTAATCATTTTGATAGACATGGACATGGAAGGAAATGTATCTTGACCAAAGTTAAAATAAGGCCATATTTTCTTAAAAACATATTTCTGATCAATTTAATCAAAAAAGAGAGGAAAACGGTACTATTAAATGAAATTTCTTTGAATTAAAAAAATTATGAGAAAATATATGGGTTTTATACGATAAATACTATATAATTTCCCTCAACTAAAATTTATTATAGACAATCCGGAAAAGATATAGGATTATAACATAAACTCTTACCTCAAGTCTCATATTACTTTTTATGTGTTAAAATATAATATATAATAAATATTTATTTATTTTAAATATATTGAATAAAAATATTAATACATAAGTTACTATTTATCATTCCTTTATAATTTCTGATTATCCTTTTATTAACAATTCTTTATTAAAATGAACATTTGGGTAAAAACTGGTCTGTTTTCCATACATGTTTCAGTTTGATGGTCTTAGAACTTGCACCTTTGTTATGGTTTAAAAATATCTATAATATAAATAATTTCATAAATATCACATTTATTCATTTTATTCACTTTATTAACCATTCATATGAATTACTGATGAAAAATTAATTACATTAATTCATATAGACGATAGTTTGTACGTATACACAAGTGACGTTTTCACTTTGTAATGGATGGAATGAAAGGAAGGATAAAAATTCTTCTTTAAATAATAATAATTATATCATTAATATCATATATATTCATTAAATATATCGATTTTTTCATCCATATAAATATTAAATGAAAAATGAATCACAACAGTTCATGGAAGTGGTCGTTCGCACATACGCATGAGTGACGTTATCATTTTCCAATGGATAGGAAGGAGGAAGAAAATAGATATAAAATTAACATATAATTATATAATTATATTAAATATTACTATAAAATAATGTTAATATTGTTATATAAAATTTTTAGGTGGTTTAATAATAAAGAAACCTGAAAATATTGACAAGAACATATACCTCTTCTTTAGGTATCCTCTTTTGAAAATAACATTAAGGCTTCTTGGATGGATATTTTGGGAAGTCCAGAACCTCAATGTCATGGATAAGGATTTTGGGATAGTATTTAGGTAGATATTTTTTGAGATAAATGTCTCAAGTTGTGTGGATAATAGAGGAGAGGATGAGACCTTTTATAAGTGAGGGGAGTGTCACACTTGTGATTATTAAGAATATTAAAATATAATAAAGTCATTATTATGAGAAAGTAGCTCAAAATAATATCAAGTAAGAAGATATGTGTAATTCCCCGACCCCAGTTACCTAGAGTTATTGCATTATTACATAACATTGGCATGATCACAAGAAAGATCAAATCTCGAAAGACCGATTAGTTTAGTAGCCTTGGAAACACTAGATATATTCATAAAGTTTTACATTACATCATAAAAATGAAAACTACAACAACATAGTCTCCATAGTCTACACTCTTATCCCCTCATACTATCCCTATAGGTCATTCATAATTTACTTCTTCACATCCTGGAAAAATAAAACATAGAAAAGGGGTGAGCTCAAATGCCCAGTAAGGATAACAATATAGCGGAAACTTTCATAAATAAGAATAAACATTTAATGCAATGTATAACTAAAACAAAAGACTTTTAAACTTGAACTTCAACATAGTATGGCAAAAATAAAATGAAATAATGACATTTACTTATTCACAAGGATATTCTACTAATCAAATAATCACATGAAATATCAATAACCACTTTCATGATGATGGAATGCATAATTCCAGACTATCATAACCACATAGCCAAGGCCTCGTGCCAAGACTACAAAAAATATTTTTTCAAGGACTTGTGACAAGACACTAGTTTGTCTCATTAGACCTATCGATGCATCGAGCAGCTATAGAGGGCTACACCCATCACTTATTAATTCCAATGCATTCCTCATATGAACAGGTTTAAACATAACATAAACATTCGTATTAAAACTAGAATATGAAATTTCAATACATTCTCCATAAACCATGAATGGTATAAAAATAACACATCCACAGTAAAAAAATATCACAAAACCTTCAATACAATATGGAATTTTTGTATCATAATAAATAAACTTCAAATAAGCTTAAAATTCATCAAAGGATGTTGACATAGATGAAATCAAAACTATTTGAGAGAAATATCTCTTTTTTTAAAATCATTTAAAAGTCACATAATTATAAAATAAAACATTTAATTTGAAAATATTCTAGTAATATTGTAAAGGAAGATTTTAATATTTTATAACGGTGGAAAATAGCCGCACCCGCTGTATAAGTTAAAAAAACATTCTTGCCTTAATTTTGTCGAAAAGGTTAAAAAGAACCTTATTTGGAAAATGATGGAAAGATTCCATTATAAACCTCTTATAAAAAGAAAAAAAAGGGTATAAATGACTTTAACCCATATTCTTGTAAATAGTAAAAAAAAATTGAAATGCATTTTTAAGAAACAGGGATGTGGATGATAAAGAGATCCTAGTAGATTATTACATATAAACAACCTCGGATAATGAAGAGATTGAGAAATAAACCCTTACCTTGTACATTACCTTGGTTAGGGGTAGGTTAAACTCTTTTATAATGGTGAAATAATTGTTATTAAATTATAAAATAATCATATACATTATTATGTTATCATATATTATCTTTTAACATTGCTTTGTTAATAATATCTTAGTATTATCGTCGTTTCGGGTGTTAACTTACTCGTTTTATTTTATATGTTTTGTTAAGTAAGCCATGTTTTTAATGGATAGGTTGTATCTTATTCATATCCATAATGATATAAAGTCCTTAAACATTATTTTTAAATCATCAAATGATAATTATACTTGAATGGATACGATGGAGAATGAATCTCATCGCGTTCGTGGAGACGGTAGTCCGTACGAACGCACGAGCGACAATATCATTCTTTTGATATTAAAATAATATTTAATTGGATGTTATATCTTATATAAAGAATCATAATCATGTTATATTTATTATTTAAATTAATTACACATCATTATTATACCCATCCAAATAATAATATATTGAATAACAATTACACCACGACGTGGAGACAGTAAGTCGTACGTATGCACGTATGGTGACATGTCATTCAAAGGATGGATAGAATACTAAATATGGTTGTACCATATTTATAATAATATTACAGTATATAGGAGATAATGGATTAATTATTTTATAATGGGAATAACAAAGAAATAAGAAGTTGAAGAAGAAATTAATTTGAAAAAGGGTGGTGAAAACATTACCTCTTCTTCGGGTTCTTCCTTTTGATTTGATCAAAAGGGCTCCTTAGGTTGGATTTCTGATCAAACTAAGGCCTCTAGGTTGTAGTTATAGAAGTTTAGAGATTATTTGGGTAGGGTTTGGCCGATCCAAAAGGCTTTGAAGGTGTGAATTAATGAGAAGGGGGGTGACCTTTTATAAGAGGGGTGAGGGGCACCTTTGGAAAAGCTAGAAATGTTATTTTATAATAATTTCATATTCGATTTCTAATGGCTCAGAAGTAGATTATTTAAAGGTTAAGGTTGGTATGGGTCGAAAACCACTCAACCAATATAATTTAGATAGGTTTGGGTCATTATATTAACCTTATCTTTTAGTTTTAACTCTTAGTTAATTAGATTGACGCTTACCATGTCACTTTGTATTTTTATATTATATAGTTAATAAACTTACTATATACATCCAGGAGACCCCAAAGTGGTCCATTAATGATAAAAATATCATGATATAAGTATATTTTCCTAACCTTAGATTTTTAGGAATTTAATATCAATTAATAATATAATATTTGTTTTAAAAACTCTTTTATGTCAATTTTGACACTATTTGGAAAATTGATTTTTGTGAAAATCATAACAGAATTATTACTTCAAAAAAGTTAATTAAATCAATCATAACATGTCATATTAACCTATAAAATTAGTTTAATTCATAAAAAGTCTCTAATTATATTTATTTTGATATTTATAATATCAATTAGTTTAAATTTTCGCTATTATAGTAATTACTACATCATCATTGTGTCATAAATAAATTAATATATTTAATGTCTAAAAATTATAAATAAAATATATTTATGTATTAAATATTTTGATATTTCTAATGAATATTTACAATCTAATTTATCTTATGTATAACCCTATATTAAAAATGTTTTAATAAATCAACTTTGATTTTAACTCTCTTAACTCTTCTTTGAATTAAATAATAATAAATGTCCTAATCTAGTACAAGTGGACCTAAATGATAATATTTTACTCCTAAGGTTGTTTCCGGTCGAGATACACTTGTCCAATAGAATTAGGACATGTGTTAGGGTAATATTAATATCATTTTTACCCTTAATTACCCTATTTACTTTTAACCGTGGTAAATAAAAGTAAAAAGTTACTATTTACCAAAAATTATTTTCATCTCATTGAACCAAATTTTACTCCTTAATATTAACCATGTCTCTCGGATTTTCGAAATTCCACTCACAGAAGCAGTAAAATTAAGTTTTATGAAAAATTCAGTTTTTTAACTACCAATTAGTGGTTTCACTATTCATCAAGAAATGAAACTTTCCAGAAAAATACCAAAAATTAGGACTAATCTATATTTGATATTATGAATTCAAAAATGATGTCTATTTTACCAAATTAAAACCATATCAGTTGCATTAATTAATTTAAAAATTAATTCCTGTCATCAAAACAAATAGCGTTTTTTAAGAGATAATAACTATCAAAAGATTGACACTTGTTTATGTTCGGTTTAATTGTGAAATTATGTACAATGACCAACATTGTATTAAATGGTAAAAATATATTCTAAATGTACTTTAAAACCAGTAAAATTCATAATTTATCAATATAAATTATTTTGATTAAAAAAGTTGTTTTTAATTAAAATTTAGTAATTTTCACTATTTATAAAATTATAAATGTTATCCGAAAAGTTCCTAAATTTAACCTTAGGCTAAATTCAATACTCCGAATAAAAAAATGAAGTCCATTTTGAGAGATAAAATTTATAAAATTTCAAAAATTAGGTATTACTATTCATAACGGCTAGTTTGATTGGTTGTGGTGTGTGTTAGAACTCGAAGTTGCGTACAACACACGCTACTGTATTATTCACAGGAAAGCGTACCGTGGAAACTTGGGATGTTTCATTGTAAATTTTTGATTCCCGCATTCTAAAAAGTAAATTTATTTAGTCAAATTGAATATATAAAAGTTTAAAATATTTGATTTAAAAAGGGTTCACTATTAAAAGTTGGTAAAAGTGCAATACTAAAAATGAATTTGTTCTTACATTATGTCTAAGAAACTCATAATATGGATTATAAAATTATAATCATTATATAAAGTTTAAAATTTAGTTAATACTATTCATAACCTCTTTTGAACATCTTGTTTGGTAATTCATGGTGCGCTTGAACTCGGTGTTGCATGTAGTGCAAGTTATTGAATTATTTTAAAGAAATAACAGACTATGAAATCTTGGGGTGTTACATTCTCCCCTCCTTCAAAAAATTACATCCTCACAATTTGAAATTGTTCTTCGAAAATAAAAGGTTGAATATAGAAAATATCATTGTGGGAAAACCCACATCGGAAATTGGGTTGATAAAATTTAGTCTTAATAAGAGGAAAAGAGAAATGAAAGGGTCGCCACCAAATTATGATCTCTATTCGGAGAACATTGGTGGAAATTAGAGACATATAATTGGAGTAAAAATGTAAATATTTATCGGTAGTGATTGAGGTCATCAATCACAAAAAAGTGTAAAATTTTGGGCCTTAAATTCATCAATCTATGATGATTTAAAATACTATCGGTTTAGCAAAACATATGGTATTAGGATAACACATTTTTTGTTTTAAGATCCCTTCACTAAAGTATAAGAATTAATATCTTCATTTAATAAGAGAAGAATAAAAATATATACTTCACAAGTAGAGTCTCATTCTTTAACTAAGTTCTACCACAAACTCATCTTTCACTCTAAAAGATAATAGAACTTAAAAATAATATTCTATTTATCCTATTCATATAGGGTTAAAAAATGAATTTATAATTAATCTAGAAAAACCATTAAAAAATTACATTATTCAATCCAGGGCATCATGTGGGTCAGTGGTAGGTGATAGACCCTTGTCTCCCTTCGGTTGTGGGTTCAAGTCTCGCGACCTTGCCGGACGCGATGGGTTGCCGCCTGACCTCCGGGTTGTCCTTTTATGGAAATCCAAAATAATCCAAGCTAGAACTATCCAAAATACTTCAGTCTAAAATTTATAAGGAAGGTAAACACAATGAAGATCCTTTTTTCCGCGTAATAACATGTGATCACCTTCATCATGTATTCTTTTAAAACACTGCAACATCCTGAATTACCATAAAACCATATTGATTACATTCATGATCCCTTATTCCTTAAAGAATAATAGATATACTCCTTCAATACAAAAATGTTGTAAACCCCAACAACGATGAAATATACAAATCATTAATCAGTTTCAAGGTAGTCAAGAATATCCAATATAATTTATCCAAATCATTCATGTATTATTCTACAATCAATACCTCGGTATCAGAACCATATTATGGTTTGTCTTTCTCTCAACCATATATTTTCCAAAAAAATTAACCAGCTATTGAGTCACTTTTCTTTGTTCCACACAATCTCAAGTCCTTAATGAAATAGTACTACAGTACAATCCTTATATACTCCATAATTATTATAACAAGTACATTGTTGATACAACACTCAAATGACATAATCAACATAAGAACTCTAATCATTCTTCTTCATCTGTGGTAGTATCATAATTTAATTAGCATCATTTGCGGTATAGTCTGATGACTATTACATAGGTTGGCGTAGTGTCCAAACTCCTTGCAAATAAAGCATTGTACATTTGAAACTATTTTCTTACCCTTGCAGTCACGTACTTTGTGCCCTTTTCCTCCACACTTATAATAAACTCTCATTCCTTTCAGGCAAGTTCCAAGGTGTTTCTTCCCAGAGTTCTCACATATGGGAAAATTCTTCTTTTCCCTCTTCCCTTTATCTATCTTTCTCTCTTCCATCCTTTTCTTCTCTTTCTTCCCTTCAAAGCCATAGGACTCAGTAAACTCTTTACTTATCTTATCAACACATGATATTATTTCTTCATATGATGATAATACATGGGAGACTATTTCTCTTATAAATTCTGGCTTAAGACCATGAAAGATATGATCCTTCTTTCTCTTTGGATCATGTGCATTGCTGGAGTTTTCATTCCTTCTAATGGGCGCCATTTCTAAACAATGGCATACACTAGATTAGTTTATGAATAACAATATCTAATCCCAAACTTGTAAAACACATAACATAAATTAAATAGTGTGTGGATATAATCCATAATCATAAAAATTTCTCCTTTGAGGAAGTATATACTCATAAACCCTTCATAATGGTTTGTAAAGAAAATGAGAATTATCCTAAGCATATCCCCCGGGAGTGTCGTAACCAAGAGTGCAGCATAGCCCGTTGTCGTGCACCAGTTCTCGTTCGAGTCTAGCTCAAAGCGGTATTTTCGGGTTTTACCCCTAGGTATATCTGTGCCAGATCCACCTCTACCTGATCGTATCCAGACAGGGATGTATTGCTCAGAAAACTCACAAAATTTCTACAATACCAAAATTCTAGGAAGCTCTTATATACTAATCTTCAAAGTCCATCTTAGCTTTATGTGCTCTAATCAGAGTTTATCTAAATCTAGATTCCAAGGATTGTACTAAACTTCCTCTGATACCAGCTGTAACACCCCGACCCCAGTTACCTAGAGTCGGTGCATTATTACATAACGTTGGCATGATTACAAGAAAGATCAAATCTTGAAAGAGCGATTAGTTTAGTATCCTTGGAAACACTAGATATATTCATAAAGTTTTACATTACGTCATAAAAATGAAAACTAAAACAACATAGTCTCCATAGTCAACACTCTTATCCCCTCATACTATCCCTACAGGTCATTCATAATTTACTTCTTCACATCCTTGGAAAAATAAAACATAGAAAAGGGGTGAGCTCAAATTCCCAGTAAGGATAACGATATTGCGGAAACTTTCATAAATAAGAATAAACATTTAAGGCAATTTATAACTAAAATAAAAGCCTTTTAAGCTTGAACGTAAAAATATTATGGAAAAAATAAAATTAAATAATGTCATTTACTTATTCACATGGATATTCTACCAATCGAATAATCACATGCAATATCAATAACCACTTTCATAATGATGGAATGCATAATTACAGACTATCGTAACCACAATTTCAAGGCCTTGTGCCAAGACACTAGTTTGTCTCATGAGACCTACTGATGCATCAAGGAGCTATAGAGGGCTCCACCCATCACTTATTAAGTCCAATGCATTCCTCATATGAACAGGTTTAAACATAACATAAACATTCATATTAAAACTATCATACGAAATTACAATACATTCTCCATAAACCATGAATGCTATAAAAATAACATATCCACAGTCAAAAATATCACAAAACCTTCAATACAATATGGAAGATTTGTATCATAATAAATAAACTTCAAATAAGCTTAAAATCCATCAAAGGTTGTTGACATAGATGAAATCAAAACTATTTGAGAGAAATATCTCTTTTTTTAATCATTTAAAAGTCAAATAATTATTAGATAAAACATTTACTTTGAAAATATTCTTATAAACTTGTAAAGGAGGCTTTAAAGATTTTATAATGGCAGAAAATAGCTGCACCCGCTATATAAGTTACAAAAAAAACATTCTTACCTTAATTTTGTCGAAAAGGTTAAAAAGCACCTTGTTTTGAAAACGACGGAAAGATTCCTTTATAAACCTCTTATCAAAAGTCAAACAAGGGTATAAATGACTTTAACCCATATTCTTGTAAATATTAAAAAAAATTTGAAATTTTTTTTTCAGAAACATGGATGTGGATGATAAAAAGATCCCAGTAGATTATTACGTATAAACAACCTCGGATAATGAAGAGATTGCGAAATAAACCGTTACATTATTCTTTCCCTTGGTTGGGGGTAGGATAACCTCTTGTATAATGGTGAAATAATTGTTATTAAATTATAAAATAATCATATACATTATTATGTTATCATATATGATCTTTTAACATTCCTTTGTTAATAATATCTTAGTATTATCGTCGTTTCGGGTGTTAACTTACTCGTTTTATTTTATATGTTTTGTTACATAAGCCATGTTTTTCATGGATAGGTTGTATCTTATTCATATCCAGAATGATATCAAGTCCTTAAACATTATTTTTAAATCATAAAATTATAATTATACTTGAATGGATACAATGGAAAATGAATCTCATCGCGTTCGTGGAGACGGTAGTCTGTACGTACGCACGAGCGACAATATCATTCTTTTGATATTAAAATAATATTTAATTGGATGGTATATCTTATATACAGAATCATTATCATGTTGTATTTATTATTTACATGAATTACACGTCATTATTATACTCATCCAAATAATAATATATTGAATAACAATTACACCACGACGTGGAGACGTTAAGCCGTACGTACGCACGTATGGTGACATGTCGTTCAAAGGATGGATAGAATACTGAATATGGTTGTACCATATTTATAATAATATTAAAGTATATAGGAGATACTGGATTCATTATTTTAGAATTGGAATAACAAAGAAAGAAGAAGTTGAAGAAGAAATGAATTTGAAAAGGGGTGGTGAAAACATTACCTCTTCTTCGGGTTCTTCCTTTTCATTTGATCAAAAGGGCTCCTTAGGATGGCTTTATTATCAAAATAAGGCCTATAGGTTGTATTGAGGGAAGTTTAGAGAGTATTTTGGAAGTTCTTGGCCGAACCAAAAGGCTTTGAAGGTGTGAATTAATGAGAAGGGGGAGTGACCTTTTATAAGAGGGGTGAGGGGCACCTTTGGAAAAGCTAGAAATATTATTTTATAATAAATTCATTTTCGGTTTCTAATGGCTCAAAAGTGGATTATTTAAAGTTTAAGGTGGGTATGGGTCTAAAACCACTCATCCAATAGAATTTAGACAGGTTTGGGTCATTATATTAACCTTATATTTTAGTTTTAACTCTTAGTTAATTAGTTTGACACTTACCATGTCACTTTGTATTTTTATATTATATTGTTAATAAACATACTATCTACATCCAATAGACCCCCAAGTGGTCCATTAATGATACACTTATCATGATATATGTCTCTTGGAAGAAACTTATATTTTTAGGAATTTAATATCAATTAATAATATAATATTTGTTTTAAAAACTCTTTTATGTCAATTTTGACACTATTTCGAAAATTGATTTTTTTGAAAATCATAACAGAATGATTACTTAGAAAAAGGTTAATTAAAGCAATACTAACATGTCATATTAACCTATAAAATTAGTTTAATTCATAAAAAGTCTCTAATTATATTTATTTGGGTATTTATAATATCAATTATTTTAATTTTTCACTATTATGGTAATTACTGCATTATCATTATGTCATAAATAAATTAAATTATTTAATGTCTAAAAATTGAAAATAAACTATCATTATGTGGGAAATACTTTTATATTTCTAATTAATATTTAAAATCTAATTTATCTTATATATAACCCTATATTAAAAATGTTTTAGTAAACAAACTTTGATTTTAACTCTTTTAACTCTTTTTTGAATTAAATAATAATAAATGTCCTAATCTAATACGAGTGGACCTAAATAATAATATGTTACTCCTAAGGTTGTGTTTGGTCGAGATACACTTGTCCAATAGAATTGGGACTTGTGTTAGGGTAATATTAATATCATTTTTACCCTTAATTACCCTATTTACTTTTAACCGTGGTAAATAAAAGTAAAAAGTTACTATTCACCAAAAATTATTTTCATCTCATTGAACCACATTTTACTCCTTGATATTAACTGTGTCTCTCTTATTTTTGATATTCTACTCACAGAAGCGGTAAAATTATGTTTTATGAAAAATTCAGTTTTTTAACTACCACTTAGTGGTTTCACTATTCATCAAAAAATGAAAGTTTCCAGAAAAATACCAAAAATTAGGCCTAAGCTATTTTTGATATTACGAATTCAAAAATTATGTCTATTTTACCAAATTCAAAACATATCAGTGGCATTAATTAATTTAAAATTTAATTCCCATCGTCAAAACAAATTGTGTTTTTTAAGAGATAATAACTATTAAAAGATTGACACTTGTTTATGTCTGGTTTAATTGTGAAATTATGTACAATGACAAACATTGTATTAAATGGTAAAAATATATTCTAAATATACTTTAAAACCACTCAAATTAATAATTTATCAATATAAATTATTTTGATTAAAAAAGTTGTTTTTAATTAAAATTTAGTAGTTCTCCCTATTCATCAAAATATAAATGTTGTCCGAAAAGTTCCAAAATTTCACCTTAGGATAAATTCGATACTCCGAATACAAAAATGAAGTCCATTTTGAGAGATAAAATTTATAAAATTTCAAAAAGTATGTATTACTATTCATAACTACTAGTTTGATTGGTTGTGGTGTGTGTTAGAACTCAAAGTTGCGTACAACACACGCTACTGTATTATTCAAAGGAAAGCATACCATGGAAGGTTGGGATGTTTCATTGTAAATTTTTTATGTCCCCATTCTAAAAATTAAATTTGTTTAGTCAAATTTAATATATAAAAGTTTAAAATATTTTATTTAAAAAGGGTTCACTATTAAAAGTTGGTAAAAGTTCAATACTGAAAATGAATTTGTTCTTACATTATGTCTAAGAAACTCATAATATGGATTCTACAATTATAAGGATTATATGAAGTTTAAAATTTAGTTAATACTATTCATAACCTCTTTTTAACGGCTGTTTTGGTAAGTCATGGTGCGCTTGAACTCGGTGTTGCTTGTAGTGCAAGTTATTGAATTATTTTAAAGAAATAACACACTATGAAATCTTGGGGTGTTACAATATGATGACATAGAATATAAATAAATTTAAAAAATATTATTAATGAAATATTTTAGGCCATTTTAACCATTATCTATTTAGTTCAACCCCTAATTAACTATTTTAACATTTATCGTAGTGATGAATGTTTACCACTACTACTATTCATAATGACAAAAAATGAAATTGATATCATTAATGAATTTGTAAATAATTATTCCAAATAAGGAAAAAAATTATTAGATTCAATTTTTATAAGTTATAGAAATTTATTTTCAAAATAAACGCAAAAAATTCAATGGAAACCATGTTTAAAAAAATGCATTTTCAAGCATAAAACTGGATTTAATCTAATTGATTTACAAGTGAAAACAATTAAATGAATGTTACTGTATTGTATTGAATATATCATCTACACATTTCATTAAGTTAATTCATTAAAATTTACTAATTCAATTCATTAATATAAAATACATCATTCCCAATAAAAAATATCTTGAAAAATATCTATTTTTACCTTCAAATGATTTTATCTTCATTTATAACCAATTGATAATTAATGTATGAATGATTATTTATTTTTCAAATTCTATACCAATTTATTTCATCAATAAACTATTTCATTAGTGACCAAGTCACATAATATATAGAAAAATTCAATACTTCTAGAAATTTGATCTTTTAACATAAAATGATATTATTTTAAATATTTAAATTAGAGTACTTATTTTAAAGAATCTGGTCAATAATTTTTCATTAAGAAGTAATTTAATAGATAGTTTTCCTAATTTAGTTAGTTTAATTCATACCAGCCAATCCAATATCTTTAAGATAATAGTTACATATAATAATATTATTTCAATGGTATATAGTGGTTCATTTAAACTTAGTGTTTTGTGTAAAGAAAGTTATCAAAGACATCAAATTTATTTATAGGGAAATATATCATAAAATATATTGGTTTTATATTCTATCCATTTATAATATTTTTTACCATGAAATTTTTTCACTTTTATAGAAATAACTAAGTATACTTCTACCTCATCGCATCCTCGAGCTCCAACGTAGCTTCCTCAAATTTATAGTTTGACCACGAAACTTTGACCAGGTGGGTTGTCTTATTCTGAGGAAATTTATCTCTTTAATAAAAAATATCCATAAGTTTTTTTCCCATAAAAGAGAACATGCTCAAGTGGTATGATCTATGAGTTTAGTACATGTTAATGATTAGATATGTGTTTCCTTGTTATAGATTCATGGAACACATAGTGAACTATAGGGAGATTTGGTGGAAGTGTCAAGTGATATGAAATTGTCCATATGTGATCATGAAATTTGAAGGGACCAATATATATATGGATTATCTAACACCTATTTATAAATATTAGAACCTTATTACAGGGATATATTTGTAAGAACACCTTAAAACTAAATATAAACTCTAGATCTCATTAATGATTGACATCATAACTTTTCTATTGACTCTGAGATACCCTGATATACTACTGAATGGATTTAATATTCTCCTATATTTCCTCAACTTTCTTAGGTCCTAATATATTTAGTTCCCTAACTTTATCTCATTACATTGTATTTTTTTCATTTTCTACCATAGATGGTTTTATAAAGCGTCATATGAATTCTTTAGTGAAAGATATCATTTTAAGAAAACTCAACGAGAGAATGGTGTTGAACCCAAACACATATAAAATAAATAAAACATACTATTAATATGTCTTATATGGTTTTAATTTTCCTCTCAAACTAATCATCTATCTATACATGATATTAAATGATAAAGTTTAACTCTATATTTAAATCAAGTTAAAGATTTCTATAAAACATCATGGTACACCCCTAATCCCAATTAAATATAATAAGTTGTGGTACCCCATGAAACCTTACCACTTCTTTAATTTATATCTTGAAAATATTATCAAGATATTGATCTTATCTGATAGAAATTAAATGTGTTAACTTTTTAAGGTGATTGTCTATAACCCAAAAAAAATTATGGCCTTTAGATATTTTGGGTAATCTGATGATGGAATTCATGATGATTTATTCCCATTTCTATTCTACTATGGGTAAGGGTTGTAGCATCACCTTAAAATTATATCTCTTATCCTTAACTTATTTATACACCATTCATTGAGATACATACTCTATAATATTAAATTTTATGTTTTCCCACCAGAAATAGTCTTTTAGATCTCTATACATATTCATACTTCCAAGATAAATAGAAAATGATGAATTATTTACTTCATCCAATAGCTCCTACTTAAATATAGGTATTAATGGGATAATTCTCAGTTCTAGAACCTTATAATTTCATCACAATCATGGTTGAACTCGAAAAATTTAATAAATTTATTTTTTAGTTCCACATGTTTTTTCTAAACCTCTTTAATCCTCACATTAATGGATATTTAATCGTTCATATGAAGAATATATGATCCATCCACTTTCCTCATGATTTAAAGATATATATTCTACAAATCCATAAGTATTAGATCTCTTTCAATAATTATCATGGAAAACTAGCATAGTCCTTCAGACTATGAGCATTAGCCACCTTTTTCCATCCTAATATGGTAATGTGTTGAGAAGTCATAATGTTTAATCAACTACAACCATAATTCATGGAACATATTTAATTATTTCTATGTAGATATATACTTCGTGGTTTTTTTATTAGTATATATATCACATCTTTCACCATTAAGATAATTCCTTTATATTTTCAATGTCAAAATTACTACTTCCAACTCCAAATCATGAGATGGATAATTTATCTAATTAATTTTAAATTGGTGAGATGGAAAAGATGTCATAAAATAATTTTTTTATGTGGAAGTATACCATTCACTTCTTCAATTCATCATTATATATCATAGAAACTTCTCCACTATAGGGTAGTGTGAGCACGGGTTTTCCAAAACCAACCCTATATTTATATATTTAAAATTATCTTTACATTCATTCATATAATAGAACTTGTCTCCCTTGCAATTCAACTTGGTTATTATATTAGATATCGATGAATAATATCCCAAAAACATCATTAGTATCCATCTAACCAAAGAAAACTGTGGATCTTTTTCACCATGGTTGTTCGGGGACATTTCCTAATAAATTATATCTTCTAAGGACCCACCAATTTGTATTCTATTGAGATTATATGACATAGAAATGAAAATTTTTGTTGAAAAAATTAATACTTTGTAAATTTGGGATACGATTTATTCTTCCTCGGGATATTAAACCCAATATGTAACGACCCAGAATTTAATCAATGATATTTCCCTTCCTATGTTTATTTAATAAAGTATATATCACATAACATCACTTATATAACACAATAAAAACATTATAAATGAAGAATGATCAAAATAAGTGGTATTTCTAGAAGTTAAGAAACTTATACCGATGAAATAGTAACATGGCCTTAGAAATTGTAACGTGAACCATATAAATAGTAAACTGGCCAAAAGAATAGTAAAATCACTAATAAAAGTATAAATAAAATTTTTACATCCTATAAATGAAAATATTATTATATCATGGTATAAGTAAATAAATATTTTAAAAAATTACTAATTAAGTATTGGTATTTTTGTAAGTCATAAATATTTAATAACAATTTTACAATTAATAAAATAATTTTAAAGAAAATTTATTGTCATAAAATGTATTTATAAATAAATATTTTGTTGCCTTATGATTTTAGGATAATTTAATGAGACCTTAGTTAATTTTTTATAGCGTTATAAAATCAGTAAAAATTTTAAAAAAAATATTTTTTGAGTAAATAATGATTTTAATTAAAAATTAAATTTCTCATATTTAGAAATTTCTTTTAATAAAATAGAGTTAATTTTTAAATTTTACACATTTAAAAATGGTTTGGGTGAATTTTTGGGATTTTTGTAAATTACTTGAATTTTGTGAATAGTAAAATACGGTAATTTATGGTGTCAATACATTATAAGCTAAATACACTATTCCTTGAATCATGACTGATTTAAGAAAAATAATCTCGATCATATCTTAATTATTTAAATATAAATTTTGATAATTCTAAAACTATTCATAGTCTTGAGCCAAAATAACAATTAAATGAATAAAATATTCAAAAATCACCCCTCCCTTCCACTATAAATACCACCCATCACCACCACTTATCCACACACAAATAAGCCTTGAATCATGTCCAAGTTCTTCCAAAATACCTTTCTCAAGTCTCTCCCTCGCATCCATAATCTCTTGGTCTCACCAAAATACCAAAACCAATCCCCTTAATGGGGTTCTCAAAGATGATAATTTAAAAGGTAAATCCCCTTTCTTTTTTAAATTTTCCTTTAATTTCCTTTTTCATTTCTTATCCTCTCATCACCTCCTATATACAAATGAGAATGATAAATCCATTATAATCTATATAATGTAATTATATCATATCAATGCAATATTCTTCCTCAAACTCTTTTTTCTCTCTCTCTCTTTTATTTTAAAAATGAAATCATCGTCAATGAGGTGCTGATTTACAACCTTCATGGATAACTGATTTTTGTTCTTAAATTTCTCCTTTGAGGATGGTAATGAAACCATTGTAAAAATATATTATAATATATGTATTACAACCATTTTAATGTTATGTATGTAACATATTTACATAATACTAAAAGATCAAACAAAATGAGTTTTTTATGATCAATAACCGTTGTAATAATCTAGATGATTATCACTAAATGTATTATCCAATGATTCATCCTCATACCATAAAACCAAGTGATATATAAAACCATTAAAAGTGATTTATTTTTATCAATATCATATAATTCCAATTCTGGAAGAATTATAATCATTTGACATAAACTTCATTACTTATAAACAAGCAAACCTATCATGAAAACCCCAAAAACAAATGCTCCATAGAAATAAAATTGTATATTATAACTCATAAAAAAAGATATAAGTGAACTTAATAAAATTATACTAAATAAAATACATTTACATAAGTTTCTTATTTAATTAATTAATGGATTTAATGTTATTATCCCGGATGTTAAGGTCAAGTGCAGAACACATTAATATATAAGGTAAGGGTTTCTCCCCGAACCTAAATTTTTCATTCGAGATTACACTTTCTCACTCTTTAACCCAATTAAATTATTAATTATTTTTATATACTCCTCATAAATTCTATTCAAATGTTATATATATGTGTACCAATCATAATGTTTCTTTCTTTGGTGGGTAGTTACATGTTCTTTAAGGATCTTTCTTAATTCTTCCTAATACGCAAACCCAATTAAAGGTAACATCTCGATTTCTTACCCAATTTCAAGTATCATACATAATATATTTTAAGACCCTATTATTTTTCCAAAATCACTAATTTTTTCATATCTTAGTTCATTTTTCATTTTATACAAATATTTTTCCAAAATAAATCTTCTTTATAACGTAAAAAAGAGTATTTATCTCAAGAATTCCTCAATGATTTTATAAGAGTATTTCATCTATTTCAAACACACATGTTGATTATTGTTAATATTTTATGATAAAATCTACTATATTTTATTGAATTTTTTTTATTAGTTTAACTGTATTTGTTCTATCTTAATACCATTCACGATATTACTCTGAATGATTAGTGATTATGTTTACTGATTTTAGAAATTTATTTACATTCCATATGTTAGTTTCAATATGAATTCATATGTTGATTATGTTTCACCCCTTTCATAATAGGAATGCATAGGACATAGTAAGTATTGGGTAGGGCCCTCAATAGCCTCTCGTGCATCGGTAGGTCTCATGAGAAAAACTAGCCTGGGTTTTTACCCATTATATATAGTGTCTTTGTAGAGGCCTTGACAGTATGATTATGATGCCTGAAATTAGGAATTACCTCATTATGATACTAGTAATTTATTTTCCATGTGATTATTTGACTAGTATAATATATATAGTTAATTATTATTATATAATTAGTTAATAATCTTTTATTCCTACCATATTATGATCAGGATTATGTTTTAATGGTGTGTGTACTTTTATTTATTCACCATGCATATTTATTTATGCTTTTGTAGTATTACTTAACCTTACGAAGACTCTGATATCTACCCTTTATTATGTTTTAATTCTCCTCAAGATGTGAAGATGTATATTATGAATGACCTTCAGGGATAAACTTGGAGTTGTGGATGTTTCCAATGAATTTTTTGTGTTTTACATTATTTAATGTTATATTGTAACAATTATATATTTATCTGGTTTTCTAATGATACTAAACTATTTGATCCTTTAGGATTTGATTAATTGTAATAATACCAATGTAACAAAGTAAGTCACTGACTTCGAGCTATTGGGGTTGGGTTTTTATAGTTGGTATTGGAGAAAATTTAGCAAAAACCTTGGAAACTAGATTTAGAAAACATAGATTAGGGAACATAGTCCTAATATATACTTTGAGGATAATAATAGAAAAACATCCTAAAAAAATTAAATTATATATTGTGTTATTATTCCTAGAAATACATCCATGTGTGGATACTACAAGTGGATGTGGTTCTGGAACACATGTACCATAGGGTAACAACTCTGACAAGGTATCTTGGGCCTGACTTGGGTTAACCAGGAAACTGACCACAGGCCTTACTACACACTTGGTTTGACACTCCTAGGTGATATTCTTAGGATAAGTCACATTTTCTTTACAAAAAATTATGAAGGATTTAAAATTAAATATGTCCTCAAAGAAACTATTTTTATGATTATGAAATTAGCTATGCATAAAACTTCAATTTATGTTAAGTGTTTTGCTTGTTTCAGATTAGAAATTATGATTCATAACCCAATATAGACTATTCCATTATTTATAAATGGTTCCTAGTGGAAGGAATTGAAACTGTATCAAAGAATGTATCTCATGTAGGTATTTCCCTCCTATGAAAGATAATGATTTCGGTATTGGAGCTATGACTAGTGCAATGAAACTTATAACTATACCAGGACAGTTGACCTAGGTTATGAACAATAACATTACCCGTGTGGAGCATCTTGATCCAAACTGTGGAGGAACAATGTTAGACCTCTTTATTAAATAACACCCTCTATCATTCAATGGGACAATAAATCCATTTGCAGTTGAGTAGTGGATAAGTTACTTAGAGAAGAAATTTCATGATTTGGTAAGTAATGAAATGGAGAAGGTTTTCATGGAAGTTTATCATCTATCAAGAGATGTGGATCAATGCTGGTAACTAATAAAAAACAAAAAGGAGGAGTAAGAAATTAAATATATGGAATGGATGGATTTTAAGGAAATTTTCCTTGAAAAATATTTTCCTCATGAACAACAAGTGTATATGGAAAGGAAATTCTTAAATTTGAGGCAAAAAAATTATGAGAATGTTTTCAAGTATGAATAAAACATTACAAGGTTAGAAAGGCATGTTGTAGAAAATATACATAATATGAGGAGAAATATTGATCGATTATTTTATGGTTTAAATACATTCCATTGAAGGGTACTAGTCTTCCAAAATTTCTCATCGTACGAAGATATAGTCTCGTGTGATATTATGATAGAAAATTAATTCTCTAAGACATATGAATTTAAAGTAAATTATGATAAGAATAGGGCTACTGAACAATCTATAAATGTGTAGAAGTAAATTACGAAGAAGGTAAGAGTTGATTTTTTATCCTGTAATAATTCTGTGAATAAACACCTTGACACAAGACTAAATAGTATGGGTAGTTTTTAAAAGTATGGAGAAAAGGCCACCAAGCCCATGATTTCAAGGGAAAGAAAGAATCTACCAATTTTTAATGATACAATTCCAAATAGATGAGATATTATTCAAATTATTATCTTAGGCATCAAGGAAACTTTACCCAAATATGGAAAATAGACAAAGGCCAAGCTTATGTGGTCACCACTACTGTAGTGGAATTTTCTAATTATGTGGTGGAAGATACTTTAATCAATTCCTCAAACTTATCCAATGCTTTATTTGAATTTGGATCTCCTTGAATGACTTTATATTAATGAATTTTTAAGTCTTCATGGATAACCTATTTCACTTTCGTCTTCTCATGATCCATGACTTAAATCGAATTTATGGAAAATTATTTAGAAAGAATTGGATATCGAGCATCATTTGAGTATTTCTTATCACCCTCAAACTAATGGGTAGTCAGAAAGGATGATCCAAAATTTAGAAGACAAGTTTATATCATGCTCACTTAAACATATATGGGATCATTATTTATCTTTAGTGGAGTTTTCCTAAAATAATAGTTTCCATTCAAGTATTCAAATGTCCCCATATGAAGCATTGTATGGAAAGAGATGTTGTACACCAAATTGTTGGGATGAAGTAAGTTAAAGAAAGTTTTTAGGCCCAGACCTTGTGTAGGAAACAGTAGTGAAGGTAAAGACTATTCAAACCCATATCAAATAATCTCAAATCATGCTAAATATCTATTTCAACAATCAAAGTAAGGATTTGGAATTTCAATTGAAATATCACATTTTCATGAAAGTATCTCCGTGGAAGGGTGGTATAAAATTTGGAAAGAAAGGGAAAATGAGCCCCAAGTATATTTTTCATTTTGAAATTTTAGAGAAAATCGAAGATGTGGATTATTGTTTGGTAATGATTCCTAGCCTTTTTAAGGTACACAATGTGTTCCAAATCTCTTTGTTAAGGAAGTAAATGCCTGACCCAACACATGTACTCACTTATAAAGGAATAGAATTGGAATATGACTTATATTACTGTAAAGATCATATCTAGATTCTAGACACTAGAGAATATGTGTTGAGGAATCAGATGAATCATCTTGTAAATTAATGTTGGAAAAAATATAAAGTTTAAGAGGATTAGTGGGAGCCTTAGGAGATTATGATGATGAACTACCCAAATATTTTTATGGGGTGACAATCTGGGAATTTCGAGGATGAAATTTTTGTAGGAGGATAGAATGTAATGACCCAAAATTTTATCAATGAAATTTACCTTAAAATGTTAATTTCATATAGTATAGATCATATAAAATCACTTATAGAACACAATACAAACTTTATAAATTAAGAATGATATAAATAAGAGGTATTTCTAAAAGTTAAGGAACATATACCGATTAAATAGTAACATGGCCTAAGCAATAGTAATGTGACCCTTATGAATAAAAAAATAGCCAACAGAATAGTAACATCCCCAATGAAAGTATAAATATAATTTGGTCATCCTATAAATGAAAATATGATTAAATCACGGTCTGAGTAGATAAATATTTTAAAAAATTACTAATTAAGTGTTGGTATTTTTTAGGTCATAAATATTTAATTAAAATTTTATAATTAATAAAATATTTTAATAGAAAATTAATTTTCATAAAATTTATTCATAAATTAATATTTTTTGTCTTATAATTTCATTATAATTTTTTTAGACCTAAGTTAATTTTTTATAGTGTTATAAAATCAGTTATAATTTTAAAAACTGTAATTTTTGAGTAAATAATGATTTTAACTAAAATATAAATTTCCATATTTAGAAAATTATTTTCATAAAATGGAGTTCATTTTTGAAATCAAAACTTTGAAAAATGGTTTGGGTGAATTTTTCAGATTTTTCTAAAATACTTTAATTTTGTATGAATAGTAAAATACGGTAATTTACAGTATAAATACATTATAAGTTAAATACACTATTCCTTGGGTATTTAATGATGTAAGAACCATAATATATAACTTATATTCATTATTTTAATATTTTTATTATAATTTTCATACTATTCATAGTATTGATCCAAAATAATAAACGAATGAATAAAAAATTCAAAAATCACCCCTCTCCTCCACTATTAATACCACCCCTCACCACCACTTCTTCTCAAACATATAATCCTTGAAGATTCTCAAAATTATTCATAAATCCCCTTCCCAAATACCTTAAACATGTCCAGGATATCTAGGTCTCACTAAAAGACCCAAACTAATCCCCTTAAGTAGGTTCTCAAAGAGGAGAATTCAAAAGGTAAATCCCCTTTCATTTCTTTGAATTTCCTTTAAATTTCCTTTTTCATTTTTTATCCTCTCCTAACCTCATATGTCAAAATTATAATGATAAATCTATTATCATATTTATATTCAAACTTTATCATGTCAATGTAATATTCTTACTCAAACTCTTTTCCCTCTCTCTCTTATTTTAAAAAATGAAATCATCATCCATAAGGTGTTGATTTAAAACCTTCATGGATGACAAACTTTCGTCCATAATGTATCCTTTAAGGATGGTAATGAAGCCGTTTTTATGGTAAAAAAAGACTATAATATATTTATTAAAACCATTTTTATGTTATGTTTGTAATATATTTACATAATACTAAATGATAAAACAAAATGAGTTTGTTATGATCAATAATTATCGTAATAATCAATGAAATTATCACTGAATGTATTATCGAGTGATTCAACCTCATGACATAAAAATAATTGATATATATAAAAATTTACACTTATTTATGTTCATTAATAAAATATAATTCTAATTATGTAATAGTTATACCCATTTGACATAAACTTCATTACTTATAAACAAGCAAACCAATTTTGAAAACTGAAAAAATGAATGCTCTCGAGCAATAAAATTGTATCTTATGATTCATTAAAAGGAATATAAGTTAAACTAATAAAATCATAATAAATAAAATACATGTATATAAGGTTATTCATTAATTAATTAATGAATTTATTTTCATTATCTAAGATATTAAGTTCAATTTCAGAACACATTCGAACATAAGGTAAGGGTTTCTCCTCGAACCTCCATTTTTCATTCGGGATTAAACTTTCTCTCTATTTAGCACAATAAAATTATTAATTATTCTTATTTAATCCTAATATATTCGGTTTTAATGTCATATATAGGTGTACCCTTCATAATCCTTCTTTCATTGATGGGGAGTTACCAGTTTTATAAGGATCTTTCTCAATTCTTCCCGATATGCCAGCCTAATTAAAGGGAACGTCTCGATTTCGTACCCAATTTCAAGTATCATAAATATTATATTTTAAGATAATAGTATTTTTATAAAATAAAAAAATTATGAAAAGCTATCTTAGTTCATTTTTGGTTTTATACAAGTATTTTTACAAAAGAACTCTTATTTGCAAAGTAAAAAAATGAGTATTTTCTCTCAAGAATTCCACGATGATTTTGTAAGAGTATTTTTATCTCTTTCAAACACACTTTCTGATTATTATTAATCTTTTAGGATATAATATTCCATATTTTGATAATTTTTTTATGAATATTTTGATTTTGGATGTTCTATCATGATATCATTCACCATATTACTCCGAATGGTTAGTGATTATGTTTACTTGTTGGGGAAAGTTGTTTATATTTCATATGTTAGTTTCAATATGAATTCATATGTTGATTAGGTTTCACCCCATTAATATGAGGAATTCATTGGACTTTTTAAGTGTTGGGTGGGGCCCAATATAGCCCCTTTTTTAATTGGTATGTTTATGAAACAAACTAGACTGGGGTTTTACCCATTATGTAGGCTGTCTTGGGTGAGGCCATGACGGTATGATTATGATGTCCGAAATTATGAATTCCCTCATTATGAAACTAGTAATTGATTGTACATGTGATTTTTTTACTAGTATAATATCCATGGTTATGTTTTATTATGTAATTCTTTAATCATCATTTATTCCTACCATATTATTCTCAAGATTATGTTTTAATGGCAAGTGTACTTTTAGTTACTCACCATGCCCTATTATTTATGCTTATGATGTATTACATAACCTTACAAAGCATCTGAGATAACCCATTTATTATGTTTTATTTCTCCCCAGGATGCGAAGAGGTATATTATGACTAACTTATAGGAATAATCTAATAGTTATAGATGTTTTTATGAAAGTTGTTATGTTCTAATTCCTTTCATTTTTCAATGTAACAATTATATATATATCTATTTTTTCAATTGTACTATACTATTTGGTCCTTAGAGACTTGATTCCTTGTAATAATTCCACTGTAAAAAATTAAGGCATCGAATCCGAGCTACTAGGGTTGGGTTTTTACACAATAAACAAATGATCTTTATTCACTTACTTTCTATTTCGATATATAGGAATATCATCTATAAAAACTGCCACAAACTACTCAAGGTAATCTTTAATGAATCTATCCATCAAATCCAATAAGATATTAGGGGAATTGGTAAGTATAAATGATATCACTATAAATTCATAATGACCATACCTCATATGAAAGGTTGTACTGGGAATATAATCCTTCTTAACCATCAATTGATGATATCCAAAATGAAGTTCAATCTTATAAAAGTATTAACCTCTATGATGTTGACAAACAATTAAATCAATATGGGGTAGATGATACTTGTTATTGATAATGATCTTGTTAAGTTATTTATAATAAATTCAAAGACACGTTGACCTGTATTTATTCTTAACAAAAAGAAGAGGTGCACCACAGGGTGATGCACTCAGTCATATGAATACCTTTTCTAGATTCTCCTAGAATTAATTCTTTAACTCCTATATATCAATCTAGGCTATTCTATAAGAACTAAAAAATATTTCACTTTTTCTAAAAGGGGCATACCTATTGGTAAAAGTGCATTTTATATTGGTAAAACATTTTACCAACATATATGTCCCTTTCACTAAACTGTTAGTAAAAACTCTATCACTAAATGTTTTTGCGATAGATATAACGGTTCTATTGTAATTAAAATAATACCAATAGATAATATATATGATGGTTAAAGTGTTTAGTAATAGGTTATTGTGTCAAATTTTTCTTTTATTAATAATATTATGAACATATAATATTTATTTACAAATTACATTTGAATAAAAATTATAAATTTTTATTTCTTGTAAAATATAATATTGTATTTATTAGTTTATCATATATAATACAACTATTTTAATTATTAAACCAAAGAAAGAGACAATTTTATCACATTTCAAACATACAAAAAAATTAATTATATTAATAATGAAATTAATTATAGAACGAATCAATACAAAAACAGTGGAACCCCCCCCCCCCCCTTCCCAACAACCCAACCCCACCCCTAGCTCTAATGACCAGATCCAGTGAGTCAACTCCAACACCAGTAGCTCCAACCCATCATCAGCAAAAAGGAAGCTCCAATAGATAATATTTAAATATTGAAATAGATAAAAAAACACAAAAACCTAAGATCCATCTATGATTCCACCCCCAATGCTATGTTATCTATTGACAGCAGACCTCAAAAACCCACCATGGTAAAAGAATAGTTAATCCTGTAGAAATATATCGATTTTCATCCTGATATAAAATAACAAAAGTGAAAATATTAAGTGTATTAAGGAATGAAAAATCAAGACAAATAAAACAAAATGAACTATAAATAGAAATAAATCAATCAAAAGAAACACAACAAAAAAATCTAGAGGCTTTCAGAATTTTCCAATGCTTGAAAATTAGACCATTTCTATCACGATACACTTTTTTAAGGGAAAAAACTATTAAGAAAAGGACATTCTTTGACAAGGAAACTCACTATAAAAATAATATCTAGAGGATTATATTAGATCTGACACTAGGAGAGGTATTTTATATCAACAATGCATAAGAAGATTATCTTCAAGAGGGTTGGTGTTGAATTGTAGATTTGATGGTAAAATTAATGCATGTTAGATGGAATAAATGTCGAGTATAGAATTAGAATAAATTCACACAACCAGATTTCTCAATCCATCATTCATGGAAGGCACAGATTTATTTCACAAATTCATCGTGCAAGAAAACTTGCAGATAATATCCAATCATCAGCTAGATTGGTGGAGCTTTATAGAGGGTATCTCTTGATCCATGAGAGAACCAAGGAGGTTAATCAAGATCTTTGTGAGTTGATTCAACTAGAGGAGGAAAGGATGAGACTTTTGGATTGGAAAAACTTTCTATAGGAAGGTTCTGTGTGGAGGGGTGGACCATTTGGTATCATGTGATGGTTGTGCATATGCTTGTTATACATTTTCAGTCTCTTTGTGATGGTAGTCAAGTATGCTCAACAGCCCTCGAAAAGTTGGAAACCAATGGGAATTTTTTCTATCTGCACTCGTGTAGGCTGAAGTCTATATATGGACATAGATATTCTCAGAACTAGTCTTTGTGTTATGTCAATTTGGATCTACTCATGTGTTTGTGTGTTCATTCCCAGATAGTCATATGAGAGGGAGATGACGTGCCTTGTATTGAACTGATCTTTCGAGGAGATGAAGATGTGTCGAGTTGAATCCATGGGAGCTTTAGGAAGAATATGAAAATTATGGTGTGGAGGAGAGATTAATTGAGCTAAGGTTCCAAAAATATTCCACTGTAATATACTATTGAATCCCAAATAATAAGTATAATAAAAAAAATGATACAAGGATGGACCAAAGCTTATATAGAGTCAAAAAATACCCAATGTCCTTCAACATAACCTTCATAAAAAATATCGCAATCATTAGACACAAACTCAAAAAATAAACACACAAAATAAACTCACACTAGGTGTGACCGGAAGCAACTGGTCATCCCCAATTCCATCCATAGGTGTCACTCACATTAGTGGCGGGAAGCAGTTTATCATTACCGATCAAGAAGTTCCTATCTCTTTCACTTAACCATGGAATTAGTACATCACCAATCTCACACTAGCAGCAAAAAAATATGTGTGTAAAATAAATTAGCAGTTTGATGATGCCTATGAAATAAAACACATCAAACTGTTGGGAAATTGCCTCTTCCTCATGGTATGGGATATTGATCCAACTTGGATCTCTCATACTATGGTTTTCATTATCAAGTCATGTTACCCTTGATTTCCTAATGGGGGAAGAATGACCAATAGCTAATGGATTCATATCAACATCATCTATGCAGCCAGAAGAAGATATACCATATAATATAGTATTTTTATTAGTCATTACCACATTTCATTGTTCACAAAATTTATATATTTCATCCCTGGAAAAATTTTAAGGTTTTTCTTGAAAAACATTCATCAATTTTATGAAAATTCATAAAACCATTTTTTAAAAAATACTCGTTCAAATTACATTTCATTTAACGACCTCTACATGAATCAAAACAATCTACTCCAGATGCAAATATGTAGAAAAAATCTAAAATTACTTAAGGAAGGTCTTACCAAATAGTAATAATTAAAAAAAGGATATAAATTAATACACAAAAACAATAGAATTAATTAATAAATAAATAAATTGTGGTTGAATCAAGACTTAGTAAAAAGGAATTGAAACACGACACAATTCTCCAAGATAGATACCTATAAACCCTAGAAAAGGTCGCTAACATTACCATGTCTCTAAACAGTTTTAGATTTCCATTTCTTTACCTTTATTTTAGAAACTTCAATCCAATACTAGATAATAAATCACTAGATACCAAGGTAAATACAATGTCACAGCCTGAGTTTACATTAAAATACATGTATTCTATGATAATAAGGACATCACTGGTCAATAGTCAGAGTCTTGGCACTATTATGGAAATAGGTATTCCAACTACAAGATCTTGGTAGAGAACCTTTATTAGATACATCATTTAAACAAATGTATTTAACATTATGGTGAACTTATCACTTTCAACAAAGGTAGTGCCAGTACAATAGAGAAATGAACCTTCAAATATAGACTTTGATTTATAAAAAATGTAGACTTGGAATTAGGTTTGAAATAATAACTTATAGGATCAGATTATGCTCATCAGTGGGCCCAACATTGTCAACAACCCTACTTCCAGTAATAATATCTAGGAACATGACACTAATTTTGTACACATTAGAATGGTAGTTAACTGGCTAGTCAGTGCATACTAAGGGGAACAATATCCAAAGGTCCCAATCACCATTGTGGAAACATTGATATTATCCCTAGTTAGACTGAGATTATAATGCCTTAAATAAGAGATATTTAGATTGAATTCATCATTTGAAAATATGTTTAATTCTTTGAAATCACATTATATTAATTTTTTTACCTTCTTATGCAAGTATTCTATCCATCTTGGTACCCCCTTAGTAATTTTTATCCTGGAATCTAATCCAAGGGCATAATGTTTCGAGGTAAATCTCTAAGGAAAAGTTACTTCTGTCAGGAATTGTTTGAAGTTTCATTTTTTATGTGATTTATGAATACAAAATGAAGATACATACTAAGAAGGCTATCCTCCATAGAACCATTTATTCATAGAAAGGAATCCTCATATCTCCATCAACACAAATTCTTATCATGCTCATGAGGTTGGGATGGTGAAGAATGTTCAACATGAGGACCTCCACCATGAATTTTCAGTTACCTTGCAATCCAATATTTTCATGCAGTGCAACATCCACATACTAGAAAATGGCTAAAAAATAATCATAATCAAAATAGAAAATTCACTAAAATAACCGGGAGAAAGTTCACCTTTTTACTTCTCTCGAGGTACCCTTTGTACACTCTTCTGAATTACCCTCCTTCCAATAAGAAATTGGGATCAAAGTTTTGTGTTGCAACATAGATCTATTGGAATGCAATGACTTGGGAAGGGATTTCTACTTTCCCAATTCATAACATTTCATTGGTGAAGAACCTCGGCTTATCGATATTAGAGTTGATTGAGGCATGGATGATGGTGGGAGGAATCTCAATGATTGATCTCTTTAAAGCCTTTATGTTAATGTCATCCATAGACAAGAAAAAGAAATGTGAAACAAAGTAATGAAAATAAATTAAGGAATCCTTAGTCCAATCTATAGATTCCATGATCTCAAAAAATATTAAAGGAAAATGAGCCATTTTTATTCATGATATAGTTCAAGAACTTCTTTGTGGTTTTTTTAGATTTAGGATAATAATCACAATTACAGTGTTTTGGTATCACTTATCAGCATCTTTTTCATAGTTCCATTTCCTTCTTCCCTGACTAAACATATGCACCTCTATATAAGGGCAGTGAGGAATATTACTTATATTATAATTCATAAGGGAGAATCCTATTCCAAATGGAACTATGACAGTATAATCTTTACAAGAGTAAACCAATATCGTTATAATCTAAAGAATATGTGGTGGAATGAAAGAACCTTTTGTGTGGGAAAACATCAGTCGGTTTTTTCATAGGTTTTAAAATAATTAATTTTTTAAAATAATTAAAGAAGAACGAAAATAAGGTTTTAAATTGGGATCATGCATCTAAAAGGGGTGTGGGGTCCACTACATAAGGGGAACACTATATCTTTATAGAAATGATACATTTTAGGAAAAACATAGGGGATATCGTAGTTTGGCAACCCACTTCATACTTTCTAATTAATACTACTACATGAAAATTCTTCAATGTCACTATTTAAAATTTTACAATTATTCAAAGTCTTGGTAATTTTTTCTTGATAATCATACTGAATTTTAAACTATTTTAAACTAATAATTGGTTGTAATAAGTGCATAAATTTCTGAAACCTACTCAGAGGGGGTGGTTATTTGTTATTGAAAGTAACAGAATTCCCATTGTGAAAAACATTAAAACTATTATGTATTTAAACGTATAAATGAATTTAGATACTATGTTATAATTTTTGGAATCCTTGGTAATGATTTCTTAATTATCATATTGAATTTTTAACCATTTTAAGCAAATAATTGGTTGTAATAAGTGCTAGAATTTCTGAAAACTACTCAAAAAAGTGTGATTTGGATAAAAAATTAGAGTATTTAGTTTGTTAAATTTTATGATGAAATTTTTATGAGTTTAAGTTGGATTAATGGGAATATTGGTTTTCTATTTTCCTATTTAATTAATATTAATGGAATAAAAAATCTTTTTCCTTACAAAAGTTAATCAAAATTTGTATAAAACATTCTATTTCTCAAAGAAGCTTAATATTTAAACATTTTAAATGAATTTAAAGAAAGATAATATAACTAAATTACATTATACAACATCATCTTATGCTTCCCCATATTACCAAGTCTCCAGTGACCATCTTATCAGATTTATCTTAGTAATGTCCATGAAGAATCCCTATTTTGATATATATAAAAACAAGTCATCCACATGCATCTCAAAAGAGTTTTTGAGTTGAATGATTATACAAATTGTAGAATATTTTACATGAATATGAGGTGAAATTGTTATATTCTAGTTTGTGGTTTCATGAAGAGTCACATTGAGCCAACTATAATGTTTACATTTTTGTATTCAATTTATTTGGGGGTTCATATTTAGTCACAGTGAGTATCTCTATCCATCCAAGGTAGTTGATGAAAAATTATTTAAAGGGTGTGGCTTTAGTAGTGGGTTCACCCATGGAGGACTCATGCTTCGAATGTGGCTCAACCGGTTAGTGATGAGATGACCAACCAAAAGAACTCAAAAAACTCATGTAATTTACCAAAACTCTATTTCATAAAAATCTAATCCATGATTTGACAGAATCTATGGTTATTTCCAAATGAATGAAAACATACCCATAAGGTCATGAAATCACATCACCAATACCCATGCTAAGTGAATTTGAATTTTATATACCTGCAGCCCATGGAAAATCATAATTTAAAAATTATTAGGGGACTCACAAGAACAAAGACCTAAATCGACAGAGATCAAAAATAATACCATAAATAAATTTAATCTTGAGAAGAAAATAAAGATGATAGTTTTTGCACTGTTGATGTGTGAATTTAATTATCAAATAACGAATATAGTTAACATTTAGAGAGAAAATACATAAAAAAAAAATAAAATTAATAATTTAATAAAAAGTGCATGGTTAGTATACAAGTAAAACAATGATATAGAAAAACATAGAGATACAAAAATCATATGTGGTAGAGGGATTTGGGGGAAGGATGTGGGTTTGAGTGATGCAATGAAATTTAGGAAATGAAGGTACCTACAATCTGAGAATTTGGGCTTAGTTGATGATCTAAACAACATGAAGCCTTTAATGGAGAATCTAGTCATGTGAAACCCTAATTTGTGTGTATGTTGTCCAACAAAAAATAGTGAAAATGAATTTTCCAAGCCTAGAATGGGTGTAAAGGTAAATTTTTGGTACCCTTAACATAGATATGGGTCATGGAATTGGCTGGTCAAAACACTATGACATTATTAGCATCCCTCCCGGTCTCTTGGGGTTGTGGATCGATGAGGCACACATCTCAAATTATACAAAAAACCTAAAAAATAACTTATTCATATCTACATTGGAAAACAATAAAAAATAATCTAAAAATATATCATGTAATTTGAGGGGTTCGACGGATTTGGGAATGACTGGAGGAGGAAAGTGTGAGAGTGAAATCTTGTCAAGTTGATGGGAGGGATTTTCAATTAACCTTACCTTATATAAAATTAGTTAAGGAAAGTTATCCAGTTAAGGTTTCAAGACATTCTATTCAGTGGGTTGAATACACTAGGAGAAGGCCGAGTTGAAGATTGATTGTAGAAGAGGTGAGGATAATATGTAAGATCAGGGTCCTAGATAGCTGATAATCAAGGAAATGCAGAGTTCATGGGAATCAAAATATGATTTTGATGATGCTCGTATGGAGAAGAGGAATCGATAGGGTTTTCGGTGTACGTATTGGAGGAGAATAAAGGGAGTTGGTTCCACTCACGAAGGCATTTATGGTACTGGGAGAAGATGATTTCAGTACTGCTCTGGTGGAATGAAGTTGATGAAACCCCCATAGTGAAGATTCAGGTTCACTAGAGATATAGCATGTGTGCAGGTGAATTGAAGAGGATCAAAGAAGCACCTGTGGATAGAAAAATAATAATTTAAAATTTAAAATTATATATATATATATATATTATATATGTATAATAAAATCCATTACATATAATAAATCTATATTTCATCCATATTACATGTCTACTCCACACATTTTCACATCTAATAAATACACCTCTCTGCGATCTTTAGCTCCATCCAGTGCTATTCAGCACATTTACCTCTGTCAAAAAAACATTCCTTTGACTAGGGTTTCATTTCTGCTAGTATCCTTCTTCCTCAAACATGAATCTCTAAAACCACCTCCGCCTCCTCCCCTACACATGCCTCACCTCTATCCCCGCTCCTAGATTTTGATCCTCCCTCCTCTATGGCCTATGGTTTCATCAAGTTTGTTGTGTTCCTCCCTAACTCTGCTCCCAAACTCCGCCTCCCTCTGGATACTCCACCTATAACCGCTCCGCCTTCTACATCTCCAGATCCAATGCCTTCAGATCCGATGAATTTGGCTCTGAAAACTCTAGATCCTACGCATCCGTCTCCCACGACTCCATCTCCCATGACTCTACCTTCGCCTGTTTGGCCTCTACCACCTCCAAATCCTACATATCCATAGCTCCGCTTCTGCTTTCTCTTCCTCTATCTCCTATGTGCTTCTGAAAAAAACCATAAGTTGGATTATTCTCTGAAAAATATTCTCCTTTTATTTATTTAACTATATCATAATAGAGTGTTCATTTTATATACTAGGTTATATCGAATGCCTTGAGTTCTCCCTCATTCCCTCCCTTCCCCCATATCCTATTAACTAAACTACTGGCCTATCTGAATTGTCTTCTATAGTGATTTTGATTTGGTTATTCTAGATCCATTCCTGTATTACATTTTTTTGAGAATTGTTTGGATCTTAACTGGGTCATTTTCATGCTTTGTTTTTATAGAAAATATTTAAGATTATTTCTTTATGTTATTTTTCATTTTTTTTATGATCAATTTTTTTCACTGTAGCCACTATTAGTGGAGATTATTATTGGGAATCATTATAGTATATTCATGTTCATAGAAATGTTTATCATGTTTAAAAGTTTTGATCTATGAGTATCATGAATTTTTTTGGTGAAATTCATAGATCAATTCAAGAAGAGGAAGCTACATCAAGTTGGAAAAACTCTTACTTTTCTTGACTAATTTTATCCCCATCCCTCTTCGAGAATCAGTATGCATTCAGGTATAATGAGTTGTTGTACTATTTTATTACCCAATACATATTCTTAATGATTCCAAAAAACATACATGATTACATGTTATTCAAACATAAATGTTTCCAAATTTTTTAGATGTAAGTGACTCCCTATTAATCATTCATAGATATTTTAGGATTTTTTATTGAATTATTTCACAATTCTTCATACACAGTGATTTATAGATTTCATTTCGTTCCTAGATTCATGTGTGATAGCTTCATCTCCAATATTTCATGGTATGTGGATGCATTCTACAATCACGGTACTTGATTTTATCTCTGGTAACCCATTAATTCCTCTACATTTGATATGATCTACTAAAAAACATCTATACTTAGTTTCTCTATACTATTTTGTTTTTAGTATTTTAATTTGTTTAATAAATTTTATTATGTCATTAGAATACATCTATTTTTCTCATTCACAAATTACAAAATCTATTTCAATTTTTCAAACAATATTTATTCACTTATCTTTCTATATATCCAGATCTATGCAACAGGTATGTTCTCTTAATATAATGGAAATAATCTCCTATTCAATTTTTAGTATTTTCATTCATTGAAAATTTTTGCATATACGTTATTACAATACTTTTGTTTTACAGATTCACAAATTAGGGCATATATTTCATTCTGTTATATATTATTTGTTCACCTATTTGTTATTTGATTCATGTTCTACTAATTTCAATGTTACTCCTAACCCCTAATTTTATTCTGTATTTCATGATTATTAAAATAGTGTGGAATGACCTTACATGTCTTCTAGGATTCAGGTTTCATTATAACATTATCATGTTTTTTAATGTAATGGTATCAATGACTCGAGGTAATTGATTCTCAATATTATTTATATTTACATTTACATATTGTTTCATTTATTGTATTGTTGTATGTATTCAATATTTTTTTGATATATTAATTTTATGCATCTTCTATGAAATCATTGTTTGATGTATTTTTTGTTATGTATATTTATTTAAATTATTTCTTGTTTCCAGTATTATTATTTTTAATAATGTTCTCTCAAATTAATTTGTTTTATCATTCCATTTTCTATCTCTTCCTTCACTTCCAGACATATTAGATAAGGAGAACATTATTTTTTGGTATGTGATCTGAAAAGTTCAAACAGCATCAATTTGGTTTCCAGTACGAACAATGATCTTACATTCAACATTTTAATTATAATTTTCATTACTTTTAAACATAGTAAATCCATTAACTAAATTCATTTCCCTTATATTTATTAGTGTTTCTATGGAGAATTCTCGAAAGGGATGTTGGATGAAAGTCACAATTAGACAAGATGTGAATTAGTTCTCTCTTTAATAGGCATTTATGATCCAATTCAAGTTAATATGTTTTTTGATATTCTATCCTTCTGTATCTTCTATGAAATCATTATTTCGTTTATTTTTTGTTATGTATTTTTTTTCAACTCTTGTCTATTATTAGTATTGTTTTTTAATAATGTTCTCTTATATGAATATGTTTTCTCATTCCATTATCTATATATTCGTTTACTTCCAAGAATCTGAGAAAGGAGATCATTATTTTTGTTATGTGATCAAAAAAAGTTAAACAACTTTTTTTGGTTTCATGTATGAACAATGAGATTCTTCCAGCTAGTTATTTCATTCAATCAATAAACTTTTTATTCACATGTTTATTTTTTATGGATCAATTACTCATTACTCAAGTTCACTAAACCCTTACTGAAATTATTGTCCATTTAATATTTACAAAGTGATTTCTTATTGTAGTCTATGCATTTAGTCTTCAAATGGTTAGCTAAAAATGTTAACTTCATTGGCATTATTATTTTTTCATTTCACATTAGAGGAAAATAAATTTTTTGACCCATATTCATTTTAATTATCTATTTCTTCATTCACTTCTAGACATTTCAGAGAGGAGAACAATATTTTTCTTATGTGATATCAATAAGTTAAACAACTTCTAATCAGTTTCAGGTATGAACAATGAGCTTCCCTTAAAAAAATTATTTCTAATTTTCATTTTTGCTGTTATAAACAATAAATCTATTTCCTAAATTAATTTCCATTATCTTTTTCATATTTTACTTCCATACTTTTTAGAACGGAGAACATTTTTTATGTCATCTGAAGATGTGAAACTACTTCTATTTGGTTTTAGGTATGAGATATGATCTTCCCTTTATAATTTTATTTCCATTTTTTATTGGTATTAATTTTTTTAATTCATTACCCTCTTCAATGATGCATGATTATCCATATTATCAAAAATAATGAAATATTTTTTTATTGCTATTTATATGAGGTGATGTTGACATTTATTGAAAATATAGTCATTTCCAGGTCTTCTTCAACTATAATTTTATTTTATTTTTATTTTTTTATGATAATTGTTATCTTTTTTATGATGAGATATGAAATGCAATCTTGTCTATGATTATCTTAGTTTTCTGTGTATATTTATGGTCATAAACCTATTATTTATTTTTATTTCGAGTTTCCACCTCTTATTCATGCCTTCATGTCCAAGAAGTTACCCTTTCTCAACATTATTGGTCAAGTTTTGACCTTTTTACTCTTCTTCCGCCTATCTATGATGTTCCTGTGTTTACCTCCATCGACTTAAAGTATTATGAAACCTATCAATTTACAGTATTTTGAGCCCTATTTTCAAGTCGTTGCTCTCACTGTTTGAACTATGGTGGATCACTTTTCTCAGACTCCATTTGATTTAAGTGTTTTAGTTTGTATTCTTAGTTCACATCCTTCATGTAAAATTTTCATTTCCATTATCTATGTTTTATTTTTATTGATTTCTTATCCCATTACTTCTCTAATTTTCTATCATTTTCATTTTTCATTTGGATATGGTTTATTATATTTTTCATTTATTTCTCATCCATTTCAATAATACAATTCTTCTAACTTTTCGTTAGCCCCTTGAACCGGTACCCTTACTTTCCAGGTAAAATCGATAACATGATAAATTTTTCTCACTATCTTTGCATGTATTTCATTCAATGTATTTTCTTATTTATAATTTTGTAATCACATTTGTTATAGTTTTTTATTTGAATTCATATTTTAAGAAAAAATCATTCTTTTTATAAATATATATTCTTGGTTTTAAATATATTTAACATGGATTTTTTATTATATTTAAAAATATGTGTTTCATGTCTAAATATATGCCATATTCATTGCATTTGAATTCATGAAAAATACAATTTCTTGTTTATTCATCGAGTTCAACTGAAATACCAGCTATTACACATATATTTTTTTCTCACTATTGATTTCTATAGTATGCACTTTATAAATTTTCAAAATATTCATCATTCAAAAACTATACATTTCATGTATAAATTTTATGAATCAATATACAATTGTTCTATATGATCTATACACACACACTTCTCCTTAAACATTTTTCCACCGATTCATCATAACTGGTATCCCATATGACTTTCCATAGTCCATAACATTCATTTATTCTCTAGATTTTAAAGTATAATGTGGGTATTTCAGTAAAAAAATTTAAGGGAATTATTATGTCAATGGAATCATAAATGAGTATAAAATTAATTTAGTTGGCACTTTAAATGTCCCCCTTCAACTTGGAATAATAAAGGGGCTTATATGCACAACAATATTGTAGTTCTAATTGCTCTGGACCATCCAATTTGTAACATGAAAAGAAATGAATCCATATGATCTAGTTATGATGAGTTTTTTTGGTGAGTATGCAACCAATTCACAATAATTCTGGTAAAATCGATTCCATCATATCTTCTACTCACCAGCATTGCATGTATTTCATTCAAAGTATGTTCTTATTTTTAATTTTGGAAGAAAGTTTGTTAAAATGTAGTGTAGTTTTTTGCATGCATTTTTGTTATATTTGAATAAAATCAACATATGTTTATAATTATTTTTAATCATGAGAAGATGTTTTCCATTCTATGTTCTTCATTTTTTTTATTTCTTAGTTGTGTTTTCTTGGAATTAGTTAAAAAAATTCATTTATATTATTAAAAATTGATTTCTATAATTTTTATTATGTTTGTACTATGATATGGATTGTTTTTATTCAGTGAAATTGATCTGATTTATTTTTTGTATTGATTATTTTTTATTAAATTGTATGTTTAGTGTTTATATCAATCTTTTAGTCTTAAAAAGAGTGAATGTGCTGATTGGTAAAATCAACAGAAGGCAATGAACATTTTCTACTACTGGTCAGTGTGGCTTATGATTGGTTCATCTGTGGGCACGGTGGTTCACAATCCACAAACAAGGGTCGCTATCCATTCATGGTAATGGAGAAGATGGAAATTCCAGAGAACATCCATTTTTATTATGTTGTTTCTAATGTGATATGGTTTATTTTAATTGAGTTAAAATGATCTGATTTGTTTTTTTATTGACTATTGTTTATTATTAAAATGTATGTTAAAGGTCTATATCAATCTTTTAGAAACATGGTTACTTAATAGATAGTATTAGAAAAAAATACTCTTCAACTAATTGAATGTAATAATTGGTAAAGTAAATGGAAGGCAATTAACAGTTTCTACTGTAGGTTGGTGTGGCTTATGGATGGTTCACCTGCAGGCACGACACTAAACAACCCACGGGCAAAGGGCACTATCCATTCATGGTAATGGGAATCTGTGTTCACTTTAGGGTGATGATAATGGAATGACATAGCTGTGGAAATCCAGGGGATGAGAATGGGTGAAAAATCTTCTGTAAATTGTGCCACTTTTTTTTCTGTACTGATATTGGGTTTTTTTATTATAATGATCAAAATTTCAAGTATTCATTTGATTTATTTTTTCTATAATGTAAATGAATTCTCCATCAAAAATACCCAAAATAATTTCTAATTCCATAAATATTCACCTAAATTTTTTCCAATATCTTATTTTTTTTAAAATTCTCTTATCCCAGTTTTTTTACTCACTGATACTAACTACTGTAGGGATTCACAACACTGTTAACTCAACATCCAGAATATGTGTTTTATTGCAGTAATAACTCACACAACTTTAGTAATCCTTGACCAAATACTGTTAATAAATATATTCTATTGTTACATAAGTCAACCTTTATTTTAGAAATAAATATTGGTCGGGAAACAATTTGTAATGATTTCTTCATTCCAAAATGAATCTTTTATGTATCCATTCTCAATAAAATGTACCTAATTCAATATTAATTATTATTATTTATTATCTTAAAAGTATTTTGTTTCATTTATATGATTTCTTAATGTTCAAAATATATTTTCATTCATTTTCTTATCTCATATATGTTTTCTACTATTGTAATGATGTCTAACATGTTGTAAAAATGTTTCTATATTATCTATTACTATCTTGTAAATTTAACATTTTTTAAATTAATTTTCAATCTTATATTTTAAAATTATTTTTTTTTTTAAATTAAAAGTTGATTTATATCATCGTGTGAATGCAGAGGCGAGGTACTAGTTAAATATATGACAAAATATGACAAAAAAATAAAAAAAATTCAATATATTACTAATTAATTAATTTATTGATTTATAATAAATATTAAATTTTACGAAATTATTATATTTGTTTTATAATATAAAATAAAATTTCAATTATGATTTATATCAATTATTTATTACTTATATTTCATTTATTTTTATTAAATTTTTTATTGATTATCATGATTATATTTATTATTTTTATAAAATTCAAATGTCATAATGATTTCGACTTTTTATATATAGTATTTAAATTTTTATTAAATTAAAAACATTATAAAATATAATCACAATTAATACTTAGAGAAAACAGAAAAATAAAATCAATTAATGATATATTTTTAATAAAACCTTAAATATTGACCTTGGTCATAAAAATAATAATCTATGTAAAAAAATGGTTTTTTTAAATAGTTATTATCATTGATACTTTATTGTAATATATTTTATTAATGATAAAACATTTGTTGGTAATAGTTATTATTAATAATAGGTTCAACTATTGGTAAAAAATGTTGGTAATAGTATAATAAAGAAAAAGATTCAAATGTTGGTAAAGGATTTGTTGGTGTTAAACAATCAATACCAACATATTGATCTGTTGGTAAAAATAATTGTTGGTTCTTAAAATCAATACCAATAAAACTTAATATCTGTTGTAATTGCTCATTTTTACCAACAGATGTATTATATTTCAATACAATTCTATTGGTATAAGTCATTCCTTTTGTAGTGAAGGAGTAATTAAAATAGTTGGATCACCAGGTGTGAGTTATATTGAAAACTCAAATTCATTATTTAGGGAAATTCTAGGAAATTATTCATTAAATACACCATAATTTTCTGAAATATTAATTATATCTTTAATGTTGAGTTTATCCCTTACCACTTAACATAAATATCCCTCGTGAATACGTAGTAATACACATACAATTGAAGAAATTTCCATTCTAAGCTCATATTCATCCCCACATTGGGAGATAATAATAGGTTGATTTGAAATATCAAATGTAACTTTCCTTACTTAAAAATTTATATAGTATATATATAAATAAATCCAATCCATGCTCAAAATGACATCAATTTCTACTGCATGTAGAATAAAAAGATTTATAAGAAAAACATTCCCCAAACATCTACCAGAGATGATATATGGAATAGAGATTTGATCATTATACAATTATGATTTTTTCTACTATCTCAACATATGATCATTTATATTGTGTCATTATACCCTTAGAAAATTATTTAGAAATAAAAGAGTGGGTTGATATCGAATCAAGTAATACATTTATAATTATATATTTTATGGTAAGTTTACTTTTACGCACTTCATTCTCATAACCCACACCTTTAGTTGTGATCACATGATCTTTCCCTTATAAAATTATTCAAAGCCATATTTTTTATTTTCCAATAACACTTTTAAAGGATAAGTGTGGACCTTTAAAAAGTTCCAACCAGATTAAACATTCAAGAGATTTAAGACCCTAACAAACCACCAACTTCAAAATCCAGAAATAAACACGACATCAAACAAAAATAAAATTTCAAAATCCATAAATAATTTGTCATATTGAAACCAAATTCGGTCCATAGAAAACCGTCCTCCACCATCAACGCCGCCCATGACACCACAATGCCGCCAAACGAAATAGCCATTTCAAATTTTAAAGTTCTAAAGACATCGAGGCCATCATCACGGCTCGGTTTCCGTCCATCTCGCGATGCACACCTGACACTGAAGACATCGTCCAAACACACCTCGGTCTCCATCACCAACAAAAATCATCTACCATCGATGTCAACCCATCATCACTATCATTTTTTCAATCCTTCATCACACCTGTACGCCGGAGAACAAATTTATTTAGAGTCGATCTGCGGCGCCCCACAGCAACTGCGAACATCCCCTCACCATCGGAGTCTATCATCACCGCCATTAAAAAATAGAAAAAAACTTCATAGAATATCATATCGCCATCAAGGAACCTTCATCCTCCCAGGGCCAACGAAGATGAAACCACCACGAGTCACAAGACCGATCGAACTCACATCCCAATCCAATGGGGAGACCACCATACAACTTCAACTCGGAGAGAGTGGGGTAGACCTGGAGCCAGAGCAGAGAACCAGAGGGGGGCGAACCAGAACAATCAAAAACCATAAACATCGAAGTCAAACACAAAACCCTTTTCCAATCACTGTTGATGTCGCAAGGATTAAAACCAAACCAGAAAAATGCAAAAAACTGATAAAAAATGTAAAATGTTGAAAGGTACACCATCATCCAATCTGAAACATCACCAGGCCAAACATAATTTGAGGTCGAACCACCACCAAGATCTAAGGACCTTCAGAAACAGAGAAGAAACAATCAAAAAGAACCCCAAGAACAGAAGATAACAAACTTGAACTGCAGCTGCCGAGACCAAGCACTGGATCCACACCGCTAATAAGCTCCCATGACAACGAACACACTAGCAACACCATCTCAAAACAGCCAAAAACACCTTCATACCAGACCAAAATGGAATCCAGTACAAGGGAAAGGCAGCAAGAGTAGATATGTGTGTTCGAGACAATAGGATAACCACCGAACATCGATACCAACAGATCCCAAACCACCAGAGCCCCTTTGGGTCAAACCAAAGTGGGGTTTTGGCATGACGGTTCTGGCGATAAGAGCATGGTACCAACCTCCGGGGAATACGAATCGACGGCGAACAATAGAGCATCACAGAATAGAAGCAGAAGAAGAACTGAAAGCAAGGAGAGGAATGAAATCCAAAATCGAAAATAAACCCAATGAATGAAAAACCACCTGTCGTGATGACCGATGCAAGGAGAATCAGTGAAGAGAACCAGAGCAAGCGAGGTAGAGGGAGGGGGTGGGAGGAGAAGCCAAAGATCTCAGGGAGATCTCCACCTAGAGATAATGGCACCATCCCTTTATCCTTATAAAATTATTCAGATATTAATGAGTGGGTTGATATCAAGTAAAGTAATACATTTATAGTTATATATTGAATGGTAATTTTACTTTTCCACACTCCATTCTCATGACCCACACCATCAGTTGTGATCACATGAGCTTTTCCTTTATCTCTTGTATTAAGAGTATATTGACAATGGATTTCATCATTATCCCTTGGATTCATGAATTTATTCGCGTAATATTCATACTATTTGAAAAAATATCATTGCAATGTAGGTGGTACATATAGTTGAGAATTATTTCCATTTTTTCATTAGTTTTACTCTTTATATCACTTCAGTATTCTTTTTCTCAATGGCCTTCTTTTTCACACTTAAAACGATTACCATAACCAATAAGTCAATTTTCCCTATGCTTCCTACCACACTTATAGTATGAATTAATATTAATTTTCTTTCCTCCATAGTTTTTATTATTATTATTTCCATGAAATTCCATATTTCTCTTTTTTCCCCCAAAACATGGGAATAATTAGAGTATCCAATCTCCATTTCTACCTGAAGATCACATTAGATGATTTATTTATAGCTATTAAATTCACTTATATCTAATTACTTATGGAGACATGGTCTTAATCCAATAAAGAATCATTCAACTTTTCCTTAAAGTTTGATGATAAAATTGGAATCATACCTTGAATGTGTAGTGAAATTTTCCTCATAAATACTATTGAATTCCTTAACCATCTACTTTATTTTCATAAATTGTATTTAAATTTTCATGAGAAGATTTATGTTAAAATACTTATAGAAAAAACCATCATAAAGTATTCCAATGTCATGGAATCAATTTCCTCTTATTTCCGCATAATATTGATAATATTTGACCATAAATAAGATTCATCATACAAATGATATATGGCTAAAATAACCTTTTCATGGTTTGAGTTTTAGAGAACAGATAATATCTTTTCTATAGAATTGATCCATTTCTCATCGATATGTGGATCAAAGGAACCACTAAAGGAAGGTGGACATTTCAGAATAAAAGACTCAATAGTGAGTTTCTTATTCCTTTGGTCATTTTGATGTTAAAAATGATTAATGTTATAATTCATAGCATAAGAGAGTTGGGTGAGAATATTCTTAAAATCTCACATACCAACTCCTATTTAATTTTGTTTCCCATGTGGATGGTCATTTCATTGGACATCCCATTTTTTGTTCGTGCAATTCCTCCTGGTTTTATATATTTACTGAAAACAAAAATCTAAGTTCGGTTATCAAACTCAACAATCATAGAAAATAATTAAATGATTATGAAAATCATTTTTATGATTTCCTAAATTATAACACCTTCTTTCGACCCATAACACTTTAATTTATTCTCATATCACTATAGATTATCATAGGTTTTCATATATTAAATCCTCTCATATCATATAATATTTTATAGAGATAATGTGAATTAACCAATAATTATCCATCGATAGTGTCAAACTAGGTGTTCATTTCAAATTCTTCTTTATGCACTAGGTAAAGATAGAGTTAATACCCAATCATACATTTTAGAGGGTTTCCCCCTAGGTGAATCTATTCCATAGCATACATCCACTTTTATATCTAGAAAAGGATTTCATTTTTAAGAAACTACACAATATATATCTTAATAAAACTTTAGGTTATTATCTTATACATAGAATTTTACCTAGGGTTTTCACCAATGTTTTTTTAATCGTAATAACTAAAAACAACTAAACCCTGATATAATACCAACTAATGTTACTCAAGCATTACATATATAAATATTACTTAATTTTACATCAATATTAAATACATATCATAATAATACATACCCCAGAACAATAAAGGATTAGTTTCTTTGGAGACCAACTTATTGCATGATAGATATTCAACATCTTCCACAAATTGCTTCTCACTTAGAAGCCCTCTTAGACATGACCTACTTAAAAAATTTATTCATTACCTAGGTAGAAGAAACATATTAAAGTATAAACTCATATTCTGATTAATGGACAACATATAATATATCAATAAATGATCATAAATTTTTATAGAAGAAGCGTAAGGGTATGATAACATGGTCATAACTATTGAATGTCACTCACAATTAGTCAAATATCACTAATCACGAGTCATGGCATAAAATTTTTTTATAAAAAAATATATAATTCATAAGATAATTAAATAGTAAAGAATAAATAATTATAGAAGATAACTTATCATAAGAATAAAACATAAGTTTGTGTCATAAAAATGACTATACAAAATCATTTCCATAGTCAAGGCTCACATCTGAGACTATCATAATGGGAAAATTCCAATATTGGATGTTGTTAACTATCTATTCCATCATTTACTTAGTTATGGTTTACTCCCAAGACTATCATAGTGGATAGAGTCCCATATCTGATTGGGTTCACTCTTCATTCAATCATTTTTTTAGTAAAGGTCCACTCCCAAGACTATCATAGTGAATATATTCCCTTACTAAACTTGGTTCACTCCCCATTCTAGTCCATATTATATCATGATATATAATTATTTTCCTAATACATTGGAGGGATATATAATTTTTATCTCACCTATCACATAATCAAAACCATACATAAGTGTTCTATGAGATCATAAAAACATTCGTAATTTCATCATGACATAACTGATAAAAAAGAAACAGGTTTCATAAACATTTCATCATTACATAATAAAATTAATATATATAAAGTAAGTGTATGGTATTGTAAAAAAATTATTTATTTCATTATAGCTTAATTAACTCATGGAAAAGTAATAGGTTTCATAGAATAATCCTTAAAAATTCATCACTATAAGCCATATGGAGTAAAAACATGGATGGTATCATTATAAAAAAATTCTGTGGGGAATAAGAAACATTGAAGGATTTTGAAGTTAATGAAAAATAATTTCAAAATAATATTTGAATATTTCTATGAAAATATGGAAAAATACCATTTTCTTTTGGTATCTTTAAAAACTAAAAAAAATTAGAATATTGTGGGAAAAAATTATTTTTAAATAACCATGAAAACTTATAAAGTAATATTTAAATCAAATAACATTTATGATGGAATGAAAATTTGTTTTGTTATATATTTTTAAAGATAAAATTCTTTTCACACTTTGTAAAAAGTTAAAAGTGAGTGGTATATAAAATATTTGAAAAGGTTGGTTTTTATAATTATTAAATAAAGTAAAATTTAGTAAATATAATATTTATACAACATTTATATATAGATAAAAAATTTATATAAAACATTTTTAATAACTTGGAGAAGGAAGAAATAGTCCATCGACCAAAGCGGAAATAAGGTTAGATTTTCTTAAAAAAATTATCAATTTTTTTAAATAAAAAGGAAGGAAAATGGATCTATTAATTTAAAATTTAAATAATAAAAATTTTAGAAGAAAATATATTGCTTTTAAATAATAATGACTATATAATTTTCCACAACATAAATTTATCATAAATAATTCTAAAAGGAAATTATACTATAGTAGAAACTTTTACCTCAAGTCTTGTATTGCTTCATATGCATTCAAACCACCTATATAATAAATATATATTTATGATAAATATATTATGTAAAAAGATTCATATATAAATTAATATTTACCATTATTTTATAATTTACAATTATCCTTCTATTAAAAATTATTTATTAAAATGAACATTTTAGTGAAAACAAGTCAATTTTCCATGCATGTTTCAGTTTTATATTTCTGGTCCTTACGCCTTTGTCATGTTTTAGTCATATATTGAATATAAATAATTTAATGAGTATAATATTTATTAATTATACTAAATTTATAACCACTCATATAAATTGGTGATGGAAAATATCACTTTGTGGAGATGGTAGTCCGTACGTACGTATGGGTGATGTTTTCACATTTCGATGGATGGAATTAAAGAAAGGTAAATAATAATTCCCCTTTACATAATCATAATTATATCATAAATATAATATATAATCATTAAAAATATCCTTATTTCCATCCATGTAAATATTAAATGAAAAATTAATTATATCGCTTTGTGAAGATGGTAGTCCACATGTACGCATGAGTGACATAATCATTTTCCAACAGATGGGAAGGGGATGTAAAATCAATAAAACATTATTATATAAACATATAGGTATATTAAATATACCTATTACATCATGTTAATATGGTTATACAACATTTTTATGCGGTTTAAGAAGAAATAAACATGAAAAAGATCAGTAAGAACATATACCACCTCTTCAGGTATCCTCCTTTGAAAAGAACCACAAGGATTCTTGGAAAGGTATTTTGGGAATAACAAAAACTCAAGGTTAAGGATAAGAATTTTTTGGTTTTATATGGGAGAACTTTTTTGATATAAATCTATTAAGTGGTGTGAATAATATAGGAGATGTGGTTCCCTTTTATAAGTGAGGGTAGTGACACACTTGTAATTATTAAGAATATTAAAATATAATAGTCACTCTAATGGGAAAGTGGATCTAAATTGGATCAAGTTCAAATATATGATGATATAATATCTAAATAAATTCATCTAATAAAATTTAGATAATTTTTATGTCATTTTAACTCTTTTCCCTTTATTTTAATCCCTTGTTAACCCTTTTAACATATACTGTAGTAATGAATATTTACCTCAGTTTCTATTCATACTGGAAAAAATGAAATTTAACTCATTAAAAAAATTACATTAAGATTAAAAATATGAAAATTATTTTATTATATTCAATTTTTATAAGTGGTAACAAATCATTTTAAAAATACTTTTCCAAAACACAATGAAAACTATTTTTAGAAAAATGAATTTCTAAGAATAAAACTGAATTCAATCAAATTACTTACCTAGAAAAAACCATTTAATTAATGTTAATATATTTTATTGAAAAAATTATATACAAATTTCATTTAAATAATTCATTGATACTGAAAAAATAAATTTATTAAGATAAAATAAATTACATTAAATAAAAACAGCCTTCTGAAAACCTGGTGCAACATATTAAAAATTATGAATTTAGTGATAATAATTATTGATTTTGGAGATCATAAAGTATGGTTATTACTTATAAAATGATTCATTATATGTGTCTTTATTGTAATATTTACACCCCCCTCCCAATTTATTCATTGTTTTAGGATGAAATTCATTCAACCCTCCAGGTGGATCCACCTCGAAAATCTCTGGAGGAATTGGTTTCCAACTAGTGATAGGCTCTTTATTTCTGGTATATATATGGCCTCAATATGTATCTATTTTCTAAATCATTTTAATATAAGCACAAATTTTTCCCAAGAGATCTACCTTACCAAAAAATTCATCTTTCCTTTCAATCTAATTCCATTATTACTTTTCATATGGAAATGATCTGAATGATTTCATGTCTTCAATCACTAAAAAAATCCTTAGTAACTAGACTTACAACTTAATATTAGCATAATTGGTTTGATGAAACCAACCCATCATTGGGTTTTTTAATTACAACATATTTAATGGAAGATATTATATTGGTAATATTCTCACATTTATAAATAAATACATTCAACTTGAATAAAATATATAATCAATAGTTATGGAAAACTATCTTAATGACCTTATTATTACAAGAATTCTTGGGGTCGGTTTTATTCCAAGGAGGCCACTCCAATATAAATATATATGATCTCATATTTTCTAGGTATATATGTCTTTATTTTTTGGTTAAAATTCATTGTGTTCATTAACTTCTGAGTTAGACCTTGTTAATCAGTTGTTTTCATTTGGGAAAGATATGGAGAGGAAGCAGAAATGGGATAATATTTGGTTGTAGAACAAATTGACACCATGAATTTTTAATTAATGGTGTGAAATAGTCTATAAATACCCCCATGAAATCCATAAAAGGAATAAATGGTTCTAGGAATACCCCATGAACTTCATTCACACCATTAATGGTTATGTGTAGTATTTGAAATGAATACCCATGTCATGAGAATGGTTCACAATATGAAATATATTTTTATGGATTTTTAAGACAACGTGAATTATTTCTCATTATATATTGGATATAATAAATTCAAAAAGTTTATACCCTATTGATGTCATGAATTTTCTGCACCCAATATCCTTTTAAATCTCCAGTGCCCTGGGTTTTTGATCATCACACACCTCCATTCTCTCGATTACATCCCTTTTGCAGATAGACTCTAAGATTCCTCTTAAAACCAGAAGAAATACTCTAATGGATCTTGGTATTACAAACATGTATATTAAAGGGAAGGAATGTGGAACCTAGAAATACCTTAGATGTTGAGAAATTTATACTTATACTCTACTTTTTAGGAGGATAGCCTACAAAAAACTCTCTAATATTTGTTTCAATTATTCTAGTATATTCAATAAGTATGATCATGCTAGAATGATGTGTGTATAGACTACATAAATGGATATTTCACTGTTCTTATAAAATCCTTAATCTTAGACCTCCTATGGATCCTATCAAGTCCATTGGCATTGAGACCAGACCTATGGCCACCTAAGAGGCGATCTTACCCTTGGACTTATTCTGAACTTATGGTACTGATAACATTAAATTGGAATAACATGTGAATTGTGATAAATAGTGACTTTACATGATGTGATATCATTGATTCATCCTAGGTAGAATAACCCACCAATTTATAGAGATATGTTTTAGTTTTATTTTACTTGATATTAATGACATGATATCTGGAGGTTTGATCCATTGTATCGTAAGATGTGGCAATAGTAATTCATCATGGTGCTAGAGAATCCACCACTTTATATTATTGCTTTTCCCATTGGTATATTATTTCACCCTGGGAAGACATAAATGACTCCAGCTTGGGTAATTCACATGGATAGTAGTATGATATTATTTATTTTTACCTTGGTTTAGAAGTGCACTATGGGAACATGTAAGTGACTTCAACCTGGGTAATTAACATGGATCCTAGTATGATATTATTGATTTTTCCCTTGGTTTGGAAGTACACGATGGGAACACATAACTAACTCCATCATGGGTAATTCACATGGATCCTAGTTTTTCTATGATAATTCAGACATATTATAAGAGATTCATCCTAGATAGGATAATATTTCAATGGAATAGTTGATCTATCTAGATGTAGATGAATTCACCACTTCATAAATATATCTAATATAGAGATAAAGCTTGTTTTTCTAACCTAGGGTGTCAACTCAGATCCTGAGGGTTAGAAGGTTTAGTGAATGTTACATATTAATTTATAAAATAATACCCATGTTTTTCATACTATTATATGTACTATATATTTAGACTACATTGTTTATAAACCATTGGTGTTAGCCTACTGAGTTGCACACACACAATGTTTGTATGTTTCTTGGTACTTAGGAAGATTTCATGGTTATATGTTGGGATATGGGAAAGGGTCCCTATATTGATTGATTATTTTCTATATGGGTTAGATCATGGAGGTAGTAATTACATGGGGTTTGAGATAGGGTATTTTTGAGTCTTTTTTAATCTATTTAGTATTTTTATTATGTTAATTTCAGCTCATCATTTAATTACACTTAGCATGACATTGTGTGGTTTTTATGAAAATTTAGTTTTCAGTTTTTCCCCTTTATTCTTCTTGTGTTCATTCTTGATTACTTAAATTATTTCCACTATTGTTGATACTTTATTCAATAGGTTATAATCTCCCCACACTATTTATTTCACCCTTACTACTAGTCGGTAGCCATTGAAATATGGGGAGGTAAGCCTGAGGTCCAGTAACCCTCCCAACTTAGTCACATGAGGGATCACCGTGTCAGGGACATTATAAATTGGTATCACGGAATAATTATTTTCTATTTATTTATGATTTGGGAATAGTGGAAAGGAGACTAGGATATTTAATGTCTTGGTAATGATCTTGTGTATGGGATTAAATAACCCATATATAGAGGAAATCTGAGTGTCTAGGGATTGTATTTTTTATCATTTCTTACAGTTTTGATGTTATTTCACCATGGGTGATTCACTTGTTGTGTGATGTTACTATTTCATGATATTTTACATATGGATAAGTGTATAATGATATGAGGATGCATGAATCATGGTAGGTGCATATGATATATTTTTATATAAATTTTTCATGTTTTGGACAATTTTATCACATGTGACATTTCTTCCTGTATAAACTATGAAATGTTAAAACTTGATATATCTAATAAAAATATATGAAAGAAATTATTATATTATGCAAATTCACATGTTAAATGTAGAGGAACCTTCAGATAGTGGTTATATATTGTTTTCCCATTTTTTAGGTTGATATTGTCGTGTATATTGTGTTCTAAGAAGTGTATTGGCTCTTCTAGATAGAATGATTCCACATCATCTTTAAATAGACCATTAGTAGAGTGGTAATTAGCACAACCCTAATGCAGCTGGGTTGGAATTTCATATGGATCTAGAGAACTAGATGGATAAATATCTTTGTGATAGTTTCTTATGGGTCATGAAATCCATAGAGATGGATAATTCTCACAATGTACATTTATTTTCTGATCTGAAAAAAAAATTATAGCTATATTACTCACCTATATTCACTGGGGAGGGAGGACCCTAGGAAGCTGAGTTCTAGATTGAGTCACTCTAGATGATCTTTAAGAACCTTGAGACACCCATAGATAGAAGGGTCAAGCTTACTGCTTACATGTTATGAGGACCAACCAAGTGATAGTGGGACATTGTTGATCAATTTGATATGTAATAGGATATTACCTAGAAGGACACCAAAGTGAAGTTCTTAAGACACTTTTATCTAAAGATGTTGAGGGATGAGAGGGATTATGAGTTCATGTACCTGATGCGAGATACAATGTTAGTAATGGAATACATTGGATGCTTCACTAACCTACATTTATTGGATCCATATTTGGTAGCTGATGAGGTCTCTAAGGGAAAAAATTATAGGATGGGGTTAATTATGAGATAAGGTCATGGGTGAATGAATTTCACTAGAGAAATTTTCAAGACATAATAAACCAGGATCTCATCACGTATGGGAACCTAATGAAATCTCTATGTTTAATCTTGGTAGTCATATCAAGGTGATTATGGACTCCTCTTCTAGAAAAAAGAAGTTCCATTGTGATAGTTACCACCAGGTTAATAGTGGTAAAAGTAGTCAGGGTAGTGAGAATCCATATCAGAACAATGGGTCATTATAGTGCATTTACTGTGGCAGTTTTGGCCATAATCACATCCAATGTCCTTCCCCCACTATGGAGTTTTGTTCTTGTAGTAGGTTGGAACATCTAAAAAGTTTCTAGAGGAACTCTTAGTATAATAAAAATGGAATGGGATCAATATATGTACTGGAGTCTAGGAGGGACTTGAATTTCCCTTAGCAAATAGGTAGTTGGGTTTCCATCAAACATTCAAGTTGAGGAAGGGGATGTGGTACCTTGGTGCAGGAGTAGCAGTACCATCCAGTGGGATAAGCATAAGAGAGTCATATTAGATTCTAGGGTGGATGGGTGACTAATAAACGTGTTTTGAAGTCCACTCTAACTAGTTTGGATATGGTACCTTTTACCATAAAAGGTGAACTTCTTGTATCATCTACCCTTACCTATGTTTTGTTTGATACTTTATCATCACATTCCTTTTTATCTTATCAATGTTTAAATTTTTTGGGTTTGGTTATGGAGATCTTGGAAGGGTTATGAACATCATCACACTACTAGGAGTCTGATCAATGGATATAAAATTTTGTAAGGATGTTCTCTTGAAATGGTGGCTACCATTTCCTTTGGGAACTATTTTTTCTGGAAATGAAAAGTTTTGATTTTATTCTAGGTATGGATTGGTGAGTTATATACTCGAATAATATCAAATGTTATTATAGTAAATTTACATTTTTATATTTGGAAAGGGGTAGCTATTATCACTATGGTGAATGGGATATTTAGGCTGGCTGTATAGGACTAATTCCATGTAGATTGGATTGTCTCATGCCCTATATAACTGGACTCGTTCCTAATGATGGAGAAATGAAGTAGTAAAAATTTCCCCCAATTGTGTAAAAAAAATATGGATGTATTTCCTAAAAAGTTGCCAGCTTCCCACTAGAGTGGGATATTGATTTCACGATTTATTTAATGTTAGGATCTAAACTGGTTCCTATCCAAATTTATAGGATGGAACTAGCAGAGCTTCATGAGTTGAATGTTTAGTTGGAATATCTGGAAAAAAAATTATTCATATGACCTAGTATATCACCATGGGGTTCTCCCATTCTTTACACTAAGAAAGATAAATATACTATTTTTTTATGTGTGGATTTTGAAAGACTAAACAATACAGAATTTATGAACCGGTATCCCCTTCTATAAAGCAATGGTCTCTTTGATCAGTTTACAGGTTCCCAGATCTTCTCTAGAATCAATTTGAGGTCAGTATACCATAAATAGAGGGTGATACCATCTAAAATACTCATAGATAGTTTTAGTTATAGGTATGCATTATCTAAGTTTGTGGTGATGTAGTTCAGTCTAGGGAATGCACTGGTGGTATCCATGTCCTTAATTAACTGGAACATCCATCCATTCTTGGATCAGTTTTTCGTGGTTTCCATCAATAAAATCTTGGTTTACTCTCATTCAATAGAAAATTTTTCCCAACATCTTGAAATTATTTTGATTACAATGAGAGATCATCATATTTATGAAAATATATCCAAATTCAATTTTTGGATTGAGAGAGTTCACTTATCTGGTCATGTAATCTTAGAGGATGGAGTTTTGGTGGACTCAAAAAGGTAAAAGTCATAGTACCTTGAGAATGGATAAATAATTTATTAAAGATTCAGATATTTCTAGGCCCAATAGGTTATTATCAGTACTTTATCCAATATTTCCCACATCTATCATAATCGATTTCTAGGCTGTCCAAGAAAGGGGTGAAGTTTTTTTAGTCAAATTCTTATGAGATGGTTTTCCAGGATTTGAAGAGTAGGTTTACCTTAGAATCGATCCTCATATTTCCTAGTATGAGTAATGGATATATCATGAAATTTGATGTACCCAAAGTCAAAATCAGAGCAGTTATAATGTAAGAGAATTTAGTGCTTACATATGGATCCATACATCTAAGACCGCATGAGAGGAATTACCCTACTCAGGGTCTCAAGTTAGGTATGGTGGTACACACCCGGATATGTTGGAGACACAATTTATTATGAGGTATTTTTGTGTTATAATTGGACTAAAAGATCCTCAAGTACATATTTTCTCAATGATTCATAAAACATTAGTAGAGGATGTGGGTTTAGTATCGGTATTATTTTGAATTTGAGTTATCTCACACTCCAAGAAAGGGTAAAGTAGTTAGCGTTGATTTGATTCAGAAGATGCTTGTAGAGGTAGTACAAGAGTCTTATGATGAGTAAAAAATGATGAAACTCTTTGTATACATTCATCTAGATGTTAGGGGTTCCTAGGGATGAGAATTTTTGACTTAGATATCTATAATACCGATGATTTGGACCAGATCAAGAGATAATAGTTATCTGATCTAAAGGGATTATCTTTGAGGGCTAGCTTATATGGTGGGACACCACTATCAGGATGGTCTCTTTGTGGTGGTGATTTTCTTCTTATCCATGGTCATGTATGTGTTTTTGTAGGATTTGTTTAGGAGTTTATGAGGGATTTTCATTCTTTAGATGGGTGGTACATCCAAGCCTGGAAAAGATGTACCATGATCTCTGTAGGCATTATTAGTGTCCATGGATTGAAGATAGAGATAGCAGGATTCAAGGAAAGATGTTTCACTTTTCATTAGTTTATATAACCCCAATATTTTTATACATATTATTACATGATTATAAGTATAATTATCCATAATATACCAACTAATGATCAAAAAGTATTGTGTCTTTGGAATATTAGGTACTTAAAACTGAATTCATGGAACTATAATAAAACATATCTTCGTTAATATTCCTTAATGAACTTATAAATTCCTTTGATATCTTATATCTACATAGGATAGCCTGGGGAATACATAGAAAAAAGGGATGATCTAAAAATCTCAATAAGAGAATAAACATGGGAATAAAGCATAACACGTGAATTTAGAAAGAATAACATGAAAACATAAAAGGAATGGAACATGAATAATCATATATAATCATATCACATATATCATGGAATCATATGATCATGATATAAAATTAATTTGGAAGCAACAAACAACATGACAAAAACATGAGTTAAGGCTAACTGCCAAGACTATATCACAAGGTGGACAAAGTCCCATAATGGATTATGTTTACTCCCTGTTATCATACATGAAATCTCATGAGACTAGACATTACCCAATTAATTGGAGAGATATCTTGGTGTACACATCATAACATGTTCAATCATATGTGTTCCACATAAGTTATACCCATGGAAAGAAATGGTTATTTTAATCATGTCATAAGGAATAAGTAATTATAGAATCATAATGGTGTACAAGAAAGAATGGATTTAAATAATAATCAACCAATAAGAAGAAAAAATAATCATATATAATGATAAATTATGTACAATTTAAGTGAAAAAATATAAAAATAGTGTTTAATAAACTTTATAAATGAGTTGTTTTAGTGTGGTTTAAGGAGAAATAAAAAAGAGACTTTAAAGAGGACAAAGAAATAATTATTTGTATAAAACTAGAAATAAAATAAGATATTTCTTCATGATGGAATGACTGATTTTATAAAGAAACAAATGGTTTAATAAAACATATTATGTATTTTACTTGAATATAGTTAAGAAATTGTGAAGTTCTTTTTAATCGGGATTTCTTATCGGGAGGAATTAAAAAGGGAACCTTATCAAATATGTATTTTACAATAAAATAAGGATGCATTGATATGGATAAATAATTTTGGAACATATAAAGAGAATTTAGAAGAGGTTTATAATAATAATGAAGAAATACTTTTGGTTAAAGAGATATAAAGCATAACCCAAAGGTAATTTGGAGGTTCTAAGAGATACCTTAACTTATGTACGAATGAGTTTTGAAATTTCCCTTAATATCCTTTATAATCAAATCATATCCATTAATAATTTAATTTAGAATCCCTTAAACATATATTTGATTTATTATAATTTTATTAAGTTCATTTACTATAATTTCTAGGAGTTATAGAGTTTAATTTTGTTTTTCTAGGGGCTTTCATTTCATGGTTTTATGGTCGATTCCCTTGAGTTTAACTATGGGAGTTCTTATCAAATGGAATTAAAACTCTAGAAGTGGAATAAAATGGTATTAATATACTTTCATAATTTTAAATGGTTCTAATATATCATTTTTTCAAATATTATAATGATTCATTAGATAAAATGTTAATGAAAAATGATTAGTTTATTTTGGCAATTTTTACAACCATCGTGAACTAGTATTGTTTTAGTTAATATTATGTTTGTATATTGGTTATAAAAAATTAAACCAGATATAATTTACATATTATAATATTATTTAACCATAAAAATGGTTTTATGACCGTACATTAAAGATGTAATGAAAAAAAACTCGTCATCCATGAAGGTGGTGAATTGAAACTTCACGGGTGATGTTTTCATTTTTTTGAATAAAAGGAGAAGAGGAGAGATTTGATTATGGATATTCAATTAACAAAATAAAATTATATTATATTTATGATATTGGAGTGATAATTTAACTTTTTATAGTGGTGGGGAAGGATGAGGTAGAATAAATAAATAATTTAAAAGAGAAAGGTGGAGGATTTTAACTCTTAAATATCATCTCCTTAATAACCTCCTTAAGGAACTTGGGATTGGCCTTTTCTGAGACTAAAATAACTTGAACGTGGGAAATAGTATTGTTAAGGTAATTTGTTAGAATTTTAACAAGATAAAATTCTTAGAATGTGTGAGTAGAATGGGTGGTGAGGGGTGATATTTTTAGGCGGAGGAAATGGGTGTTTTGATTATTTTATTCATTTTTTTTATTTTGGATCAAGAATATCAATAGTATTGATTCCTATTACTAAATAAATTGAATAATTTATGATATTTCAAAAAAATGTGTTCTTACCTCATCCATACATCATCCATGACTCAATAATTCATGTATTTGTTAAATACCATAAATTATTGTATTTCACTATTTACAAAAAAAATCAACTATTTTACAAATATCCAAAAAAAAATAACCCTAAAAAATTTTTGATGTGCATATTTCAAAAATGGAATAAATTTTATGAAAATAATTTTCTAAATATAAGAAAAATAATTTTTAGTTAAAATCATCATTTATTCGAAAAATACTTATTTTTATATTATAACTGATTTTATGACACTTTGACAAATTAATTAATGTCTCATAAAATTATCTTATAATTATAATACAACAAACTATTCATTTATGAATTTATTTTAATAAAATAATTTTTATTTTAAATAATTATGTTAATTATAAAATTGAAAATAAACATTTACGTTTTACAAAAATACCAACACTTAATTTATCATTTTAAAAACATTTATTTCCTTATTATATGATATAAATATATCATGTTTTAATTTATAAAATACCTAAATTTTATTTATAATTTTTTGGTGAGGTTACTATTATAATATCCAAATTATTATTCATAATGGCCACATTACAATTCCAACTCTCAGGTTACTATTCTAAAGGTCAGATTTTTAATGAACATAAAGGGTTTACTACTTCCTATAAATGCCAATTATTAAATACACTGGTCACTTCTATTTTCTCCCAAAGGTTATATAATTACATATTTTAAATGAATATTTTATTATTATGTTTTATTTCTATAGTTTTTTTTTGTGAGTGTGGTCATTATAGTGGGTTGAGAAGATCCAAATTTTCCTATTCTTATTATCTTATTTTCTAATTATTAATCTGAAGTAATATTGGGAATTATTATTGGTCTATTTTATGATTAAATTATAATTATTAATTTATGAGAATAATGTTTTTATTGGGTTCTCTATGTGATTTATGTTCTTTATACTTCATGAAATGGTTATAATAAGGGAAATTTCATTGATAAAATTTTTGTTCGTTACATTCTTCTCCCATTATGAAATTTCTCCCATGAAATTTCATTTTACATACTAAGGTGAAAACAGGTGAGGGTATTTCTCTTTCACTACTTACTCTAGTTCCCATTTTTCCTCTTCGTATTTATGGTTCTTCTATAGTACTTTTACTATGTGAGTATTATTATTGCGTAGAACATGATCTCTATGGTCCAAGATCTTCATCGGTTGCTCCTTGTAAGAGATATAATCTTTCAGTAGTATCATTTCTGATTTTAGTATATATGAGGGATCTTGTATGTAATTCCTCAGGAGTGATATGTGGAATATGTCGTGTACATGAGACAAAGTAGGTAGATGTGCTAGTCTATATGACATAGCTCCAATGCAATAAAGAATATCAACTGGGTCGATTTACATGGGACTTTTCTTTCCTTTCTTCCCAAATATCATGACCATATTCCATGGATTTATGAAGAGGAATACATTTTCACCAACCTCAAACTCTAACTCTCATCGATGATTATATTCATAGCACTTCTGTCGAATTTGGGCATATAAAATGTTTTGTTGAATGGATTTCACCTTTTCTAAAATTTCTTCATCCATTTCAAGTCCTATCATCTTACATTCACAGACTTCATCCCATCATACCAATGTTCTACATATTTTCCCATAGAGTTTTTCATATGGGGCTATTTGTATTCTTGATTGGAAACTATTGTTTAAAGAGAACTTGACTAGTGGAAGATATTTATCCCATCCTCATTTGATTTTCCAATAACATTTTATCAACATGGATTATAGTGTTCAAATAGTTCACTCAGATTGGCCATCAGTTTGAGGATGATAATCCATACAGAAGATCAACTAAGTGTTTATAGAATGTTGAATAATTTTCCATAACATAGAGGTAAATCTTATATCATGATCAGATATAACTAATAATGGTACTCCATAAAGCCTCACCAATTATTTGATGTATATCCATGAAAGTTGTTTGAGTGATAAATCCTATAAAATTCGAATAAAGTGTCTTATCTTTGTAAGATGATCCACAAAAACCATATAGCATTATATCCTTTCGATGTATTCAAAAGTATGATAAAAAATACATGGTGATGTTTTCCTATTTTTATTTTGGTATGGGTAATGGTTTCATCATCCCATTACACTTTTTCTTTTCAAATTTCACTTACTGACTTACCAGAAACATTGATGTATATTTAGTGATCTCTTTCTTCATATTTTCCCACTAATAGTGCTCTCAGATATCACGATACATCGTTGTGATCCCTAGGTAGATAGATAAATTCTAGTTATGTTCATCATTGAAAATATATTTCCTTATCTCATAATTCGATGGTACACATAGTCATGACTGAGATCTTATAAATCCTTCCTCATCAATTTTTAACATAAAGGATTCCCCCTTTCTTATATCGTCCACCTTCTTTTGAATTTCTATATCATTTCTTTGGTCATCATTTATTTTATCCATAAGGTACAGTTGATCAATAATTTGAGAAAGTATTTATGGTTTTTCTTTTATAATGATTCCCATGTCCATTATTTTCAAGTCTAAGAATATTGAGTCCTTCTTAATTCTCATCACTGATAAGGTTTTCATGTCCTTTCTACGTAGAGCATCCACTACTTTATTTGCTTTACCAAAATGGTAGTGGATGGATACTTCATAATTATTGATGAGATCTAACTATCTTCGATGGAACAAATTTATCTTTTTCTGGGTGAACATATATTTGGGGCCAATTTGATCAATATATATCTCACACTTCTCCCCATAGAGATAATACCGCTAGATTTTCAATGTCAAGATAACAACCGCTAACTTCAGATCATCTGTGGGATAGTTTTTATCGTGAACTTTCATCTACATTGAGGAGTATGCTATCACTTTATTATTTTTATAATTACACATCCTAATCCCTTATTTGAATCATTTCTTTATACCAAAATGAGTTCCCTGCTTGTTGGTAGTGTAATTACTAGTTCAGTGATAAGTTTTCCTTTCAACTCTTTCAATAAATATTTGTATTCACTAGTAAAGATGAACTTTACTCCCTTCTGAGTCATCTTGGATAGTGTTTTTTAAAATCATGATAAGTTCTTCACAAATCATCAGTAATACCCAGATTGACCAAGGAAACTATGGATCTCCATTAAAAATGTTGGCATGGGACACTCTTCGATTGCCTTTTTCTTGGAAGGGTCCATATATATTCCTTTATTGGTGATAACATGTTCCATGAATGTTAGTTCCCCCCTCTAAAAATAACATTTATTTTAATTTTTATAATGTTTCTCCATTCTCAAAATCTTTATCATAGTATTCAAATGATCCTAGTGTTTCTCATTTCTCTTGGTGTATATTATAATATCATCTATAAAGACTATTATAAATATTTTGAGGTAATCTCTAAAGTATATATTTATTAACTCCATGAATATTTTTTGAGAATTATTTAGTCCAAATGTCATCACTATAAACTCATAGTGTCCATACCACCTACAAAAAGAATACTTGGGAATATCGTCCGTTCTCACCTCTAATTGGTGATATCCCAACCAAAGGTCCACCTTCGAGAAATAAATGGACTCATATAGATAATCAAATAATTATTCTATTTATCATTGGGGATACTTGGTATTTATCATGATTTTTTGAGCTCATGATAATAAATGTAGTGTCACATTGATCCATCCTTATTTCTGACTAAGTGGACTGGTGCACCCCATGGTTAACCACTCAAGAATATAAAACTCTTTTCTGGATTCTATTGAAACTGCTTCTCCAGTACCTCCAACTCAATAGTTTATATTCTATAATGTGTCTTTGATATAGGTAGTGATCCTGGAATAAGATAAATTGATAACTCAGCCTATCGATCAAGAGGAAGACTAAAAAATTCCCTAGAAAACACATCAGTATAGTCCCTCACAATGGGAATGTATTTGATCATGATCCTCTACTTTTCCTTAATCATTTGAGCTAGATATGATTTCTTATAAGGAAATAATATCTACAATTGAAATTATGATTATAAAGGAGATTCATCCTCCTCATTACACTTGTACATAATTGGACGATGCCTTAGGATGTGAAGAGTAATCTCCATTTCTCAACAATTGATGTTGGCTTTGTATAAAGATACTCAATCCATGACCAATATAGAATTAAACTCCAAAAAAGGAAGTAGGACAAGTTTAGTGGGAGGTTTAGTCCACAAACATTAACCATGGAGGAGTTCTATACTTTAAATGCAATAATCTCCCCATTCTCTTTTCTCACAGATAACTCAACCATCATAATTTGAGGTGGTGTTTTAATAGTTCTATGAAACTCACAAGATATGAAAGAATGCATAGAACTAGAATCAAATAGTATGTTCACTATTCTTGAATGAATAACCAGCATACTTATCACCACATCATTATTATGACCTTAGAGGTAGTGATAGAATATTCCCTCATTTGCTGCCTTAGAGGTTTTTTATGTTGATTGCCTCTAAAACCCTTGGATTAGGGAATTTGATCACATAATTCTCATGTTCATTATAGTCGAAACACTTATCTATAGGATGAGTATTGATCTTTACCTTCCTTTAAAATTTCCCATTAGTTGGATTCTTTAAATACCTTTGGAAGAATTTATCTTGATCACCCTCTATTCAACATTTAAATCATCTATTAGTTCCCCTTAGGTAGTCTCCAGGATGCTTCTTCCCACATTTTTGACATGTGGCATGTTGGGTTTTCTTTCCTTCATGATATTTATCTATTATTCCTCCAATATTAAACTCCATTTTCCTATTTTTTACTAGGCCCAAGAGACCACTAAGAGTCTTTAATCTCCATTTCAACCTTAAGGTCACAATGAAAAATCTCCTCATAGCTGTCAAAGTCTTGACTCGCCAAGGCTTTTAATAGATTCATATTTAGTACACTAAAGAAGTGATCCAATTTTATTTCAGTTTTAATGAAAAATCTGATGTCATATCGTGAAATTCTTCTAAAATTTTCTCCATAAATCCTGATATAATCATCTTCATTTTTCTTTAGTCTAAGGAACTCCCTCCCCATTTTAAGATGGAGAGTGGAGGGAAAATATTTATTGAAAAATATTTTCTTAAATCCTTCCCAATCCATGGAATCAATTTCCACATTATACTTTGTGTTTTTGATCAGTTTCCACCACTGATAAACTTTCACATCAAAACATTAAATTGTTAGCACCAATTTATCTTCTTCTAAGCATTGAAGAATGGAGAATATCTTCCCAAAGGATTTAATCCACTATTCCATGATAAGTGGATCAAAAGATAAACTAAATATATGAGGCCTTTTTTTCATAAATTATTTGACCAAATATTTCTAGTTATTAAGATAAGGATGGTATTCCACGTGATTCATGTTATTATTCATAACTTGATCCCGTTGAGCCAATCCATTCATGACGTTTTGGTCTCCTCTTCCCATCATATTTGGAATATCATTAAGTTAAAAATCACATTACCAATCACAATGATTATTGGAACGGGTTCTCCTATTTCATAAAATTGACTAATAAAATGAAATAAAATAAAATTATGGGGATTTAATACTTAGCTAATGATCATATAAAAATTAAAATTTAATCAAATAAAACTAGTAAATGAAATGTATACCCTAACTTTTGATTCCACAACTTTCAATCTATGTTATCCATGGTGATAAAATTATCCTTAGGATTCTTAATAATGTTTTCTAGTCCTAATCTAAAAAAGTAACTAGATTGTTCTCTAATACCAACAATAAAGACCTTACCTTTTTACACATATTATTACATGATTTTAAGCATAATTAACCATCAAATAAAAACCATGGATCATAAAATATAGTGTTTTTGGAAGATTATGTACATAAAACTGAACTCATGGGAATATTATAGAATATATATTTATTAATCTTACATAATGATCTTTTAACTTCCTTTGATATCCTATATCTACATAGGAAAACCTGGGGAATACAGACAAAAAAGGGATAATCTAAAAATCTTAGTAAGGGAATAAACATGGGAACAAAGCATCACACATTTGTTTAGAAGGCGTAATATGAAATCATAAAAGGCATGGAACATGAATAATCATATGGAATTATAGCATATAGAATGTGGAATTATATGATCATGGAAACATAGGAATGTGGCAGCAATATACAAAATGACATAAACATGAGACAAAGAAAACTACCAAGACTATATCATATGGTGGAAAAAATCCCATAATTGATTAGGTTTACTCTCTAATATCATACATGATGTCTCATGAAACTAAACATTAACCAATGAATTGTAGAACTATCTAGGTGAACCCAACATAATAGTTTCATGCATCTATTTTCCACATAAATAATACACATAAGGGTTACCCATGGAAAGAAATGGGTATTGTAATCATGTCATAAGGAATAAGTAATGGTATAATCATAATGGTGTACAATAAATAATAGATTTAAATTATAATAAAAAATTAATAATATAAAATATTAATATAACATGATAAATTATGTCCAAATGAAGTGAAAACATGTAAAAATATTGTTTAATAAACTTTATTAATGATATATTTTAGTGCGTATTAAAAGAAAATAATAAAGAGTCTTTAAAGAGGAAAAAAAATTATAAAACCATAAATGAACTAAGATATTTTTTCATGATGAAATTAGTTTTTTATAAAAAAATATAATGGTGGATTAAAATATATTATGGAATTTACTTGAATATGGGTAAGAAATTGGAAGTTCCCTTTAATCAAGTTTTCTTATCAGGAAGAATTGAAAAGGGAACCTTATAAAATATGTATTTACACATGAAATAAGGATTAATTGATATACATACATAATTTTGGAACATATAAACAAAATTTAAAAGTTTTATATATTAATAATGAATAAATACATTGGTGTAAAGATAGAGAAAATGTAACCCAAACGTAATTTGAATGTTTAGAGAGATCTCTTACCTTGTGTCTGAATGAGTTATTCACTTTCACTTAATATCCCATATAATAAAATTGCATTCGTTAATAATTTAATTAGGACCATATTAAACATATATTTGATTTATTATATTTTTATTAAGTTCATTTATGGTTATTTTGATGATTAATAATGTTTAATTTCATTGTTCTAGAGGTGTTCGCTTCATGGTTTCATGGTCGGTTCCCTTGAGTTTATCTATGGGAGTTCAAGAAAAATGGAAGAAAAAAATCCAAAAGTTGAATTAAATGAAATTAATATAATTAAATAATTTTAAATTTTCCCTATATATAATTTTATTTTAAAATATTATAGTGATTCATTATATAAAATATTAATGAAAAATGATTAGTTTATTTTGGCGATTTTTATGACCATCACGAAGTAGTATCATTTTATTTAATATTATGTTTATATATTGGTTATACAACATGAAACCAGTTATAATTTACATATTATTATCTTATTTAACTATAAAAATGGTTTTATGACCATACCTGAAGGTGGTAATGAAAAACAAAAAACTCATCATCTATGAAGGTGGTGATTCGACAAACCACGGATGATGTTTTCATTTTTTTAGAATAAAAGGAGAACATAAGAGATTTTATTATGGATATTCCATTAATAAAATAAAAGTATAGTATATTTATGATTTTTTTAGTTATTATTTCACTTTGTATAGTGTGGAAAAAGGATGATATAGAAGAAATAAAGAATTTAAAAGAGAAAGGTGGAGGAATTTACCTCTTAAGTATTGTCTCCTTGAGAACCTCCTTAAGGAACTTGAGTTTGTATTTTTTTTTTGATACCAGAAGCTTTTTTAAAAGGGGAAGAGTCTTGGGAAGGAATTTTGGAAGAATTTTGGCAATCTAAAATTCTTATAATGTGTGAAGAGAATGGGTGGTGAGGGTTTGTATTTATAGGGGATGAGAGGGGTGTTTTTTATTATTTTATTCATTTGTTTATTATTGTGGATCAAGACTATCAATATTGTTGGTTCCTAAGAATAAATACATTAAATTGTTTTTTAGTGTTCAAACAAATGGGATATTACCTCATCTATACATCATCCATGACTCAATAATTCATATATTTATTAAATACCCTAAATTACCATATTTCACTGTTCACCACAAATTCAATTTTTTTATAAAAATCCAAAAAACTCACCCTAACCATTTTTAAACATGTATATTTCAAAAATGGAGTTCATTTTATGAAAATAATTTTCTAAATATTAGTAATTTAATTTTTAATTAAAATTATCATTTATTTAAAAAATACTGATTTTAGTATTATAATTGATTTTACAACACTCTAAAAAGTTAATTAAGGTCTCATAAAATTATATTATAATTATGATATAAAAAATATTAACTTTGGAATCTAAATTATGAAAATAAATTTTATTTTAAATCATTATATTAATTATAAAATTGTAAATAAACATTTACGTTTCACAAAAAATACCAACACTTATTGTATCATTTTAAAAAAAATTATTTACTTATTCCATTATATAAATATATAATATTTTAATTTAAAAGATACCTAAATTGTATGTATAATTTCATAAGTCAGGTTACTATTCTAATGGGTAGATTACTATTCCTAACAGTCACATTACTATTCCAATTATCATGTTACAATTCCAACAGTCCAATTTCTAATGGCGATAAGGGTTTGTTACTTACAATAAATTTCTCTTATAACATTCATCAGTCACTTACATTTTCTTTCCAAGTTTTTATAATTTCATCTTTTAAATGAATATTTAATTATTATGTCTTATTTCTACATCTCTTTTTAGTGTGGGCATTCTAGTTGATCAAGAATATCCAAATTTTCTTATTCTTATTATCTTATTTTCTATTTATTATCCCACTATAATATTTGGAATTCTTATTGGTTGGTTTGGTAACTAAATTATCATTATTAATTTTTTAGAATAATTATTTTATTGGTTTTTATATGTGATTTATGTTCTTTATGATGCATGACATAATTATAAGAAGATAAATTTTATTGATACAATTTTTGGTCATTACATAGGTGATGGATGATAATCAATGTCTTGTTATGTTTTTCCAAACTTTACCCATTCAATATTTAAAGTGGGATGATGTCACTAGGGATTTAATAATTGGACTATCCAGGACACCTTAAAATAATGATATAATATGGGTGATCATGGATTGAATGATGAAGGTATAATACTTCTTACATATCCTGAAGACCTTCATCATTGATGATCTTAGTGGTCTACAAGTATAATAAATAGTTCATTTGAATTGTTTTATAAGGATTATCATTTCAAATCAAGACCATTTTTTCATATATGGGTTCTTGTAGGGTCTTTAGAAAACATTGGTATCATAGGTTCATCTACGTACAACCTATCATTATCAGACTGATGTCCAATCTAAACAGACGATTCAAATTCTGGAGGATATATTCTAAGATAGTGTTTTGGACTTCAGTGATTCTTAGGAGCACCATCAGGCACTAACATAATGCCCCTATAGTAACAACTTCCAATAATTGATCCAAATGGACTATTTTGTGGCTTGGTGTAGAAGGATATTATTATAACCTCTTTATTGACTAGAGGAAGTTTATTGAGTGATTTTTGTACCTAGTCACATATATTAGATATTTCAGAAGGTTCAGTTAATTAGAAAGTGGTTGGTAAAAAGGAAGAGCCAATATAAATCATACACTAACCATCAGAGATGGACTCTATAATTTTAGTTTGGTTGTCATGTTTTTCATTGGGTGTTTCATAGGCTGGGGAAAGGTCAAATCAGGAAGCAAGGGAATCTATCTCCTATGTTTTTAGGTTCATTATATATAATGGAAATGTTAGATCTAGTGGAATAACATTTGGACCTTCTAAAGGGATATAGTTCCATTCATGACATGTTTCACATTTAATGGATTCAATGATATCATCTTGGCCATTCCCATGTGATAGATATTGATGAAGTGTATCTTGATGTTTATGTGTATTTTGAGTAGCATCTGATTCTTATCGTGGAATATAGTGATAAGAATCTATGAGGGAAGACCCAACCTCTGGTTTAAGTGAATTGGAAACCCGGGCATGTGCAGGAGGTGACCTAGGAGAAAAAATCTGATATGCAAATGCAATGTATAGACATTCTCATTGATACCCACTGATATTTTTGGGAGCATAGCTCAGGGAAAAGTTGTTATATGGTGGGGAGTTTGTAAGGTATGTAACTCTTTATTTTTTGGTTAAACATATTTTTATATTAACTTCAAGATTATACCATGGTAATCAATCCATTTTTCTAGTTGGGAATTATATACAAAGGAAATAGAAGGGGGATGAAGTTTGGCTATAGAAAAAATTAACATAGTGAATTGTCAATTCATGACATGAATTAGTCTGTGAAAACCCCATGAAATCCATATAACATGTGAATGGTTCTACTCAACCCCATGAACTTTATTTACTCCATGAATGGTTCTATGTAATCTTTGAAATGAATACTCACATCATGAGAATAGTCCATGATGTAAAATAGTTTTTTTTTATTTTTAAGCCAATCATACTAATTTCAAGGTGTATATAGGAGTTGGGGATTTTACAATGCAAATTCCCTATGCACTTAAGTAATGTTACACACCCAAAACCCTTTTAAATATCTAATTCCCTATATTTTTTATCATCACATACCTTCATTCTCTCAACTGCATCCCTTCTACAAATGAACTATGGGAGTCCTCTACAAACTAGAAACAAGAATCTATTAGATTTTTACATTACAAACCTAGAGATTTAAGGGAAGGGGGAACCGAGATATACCATGGAAATTTATGTACTTCTAAATCTACTCTTCTTTTGATGTGGGTGGTCTAGAATAACTCCATAATGTTTATTTTGATTCTTCTAGTATGTGAAATAAGTGTGATAGTTCTAGTAATCTATATTCATTCCTAAATAAATGTATATTTAACTATTTTGATAAAATAATTAATCTTGGTCCTCTCATGGATCTTGTTGGTTCCATTGGAGTTGACACCAAACTTGTAACCACCTGATAGGTGAGCCTACCCTTAAACTTTTGATGAATTAGTAGTCTTGATAACATGAAACTGGAATAACATGTGGATTGTGATAAATAGTAACTTCACACGATGTGATATCAATGATTCATCCAAGGTAGTAGAATCAACTATTTGATTGATATGTTATTTATCTTGTTTTTACATGATATTTTTGACATTATAACTAAGGGTTTGATCCATTGCCTCCTAAGATGTGGCTTTAGTGATTCATCCTAATGCAGGATAATCCACCACTTAAGATGGTTAATTTTCCCCTGGTCATGGTATTGTGCCGTAGTAGATGTAATTGACTCTCACTTGGAGTCTAGTATTATATTATTTATTTTTGAATTGGTTTGTAAGTGCGCCATGGGAAAATATAAGTGACTCGGGCATGGTTAATTTTTATTGAGCCCAATATGATATTATTGATTTTTTCTATGGTTTGGAGGTGCACCATGGGAACACGTAAGCAACTCCAGTATGGTAAATTATCATGGAACCTATATTTTTGTGGTTACATGAGACATGTTAGTGATGATTTATCTTAGACAAGAGAATCTACCAATGGCATGGGTGATATTTCCTGATATATGAGGATCCACCACTTAATAGATATATTATAATGGTCCATACTTTACATATATATATATATATTAATTCAACATTGAAGAATATTTATTATATAACATTAAAAAAACCATGCCAGGACTTTATAGGTTTAGTGTCTTTAGAAACTAAGAAACATAAACAACTGGTTCATAAAACATCAACACTATCTCCCACTTATTTTTTCATAACTAGACTTATTTTTGACATATCTTACTTAATACCCTTCTTCTTGACATAGGGAAAAGAAACATATAAAAGGGTGTGCTCAAATTCTTAATAAGGGTAAATAAAGAAAATATAAATCATATCATAATCATAAGAACATAACATTTGAAAATCCTATCCTACATATAAATGATTATAATATCATGTCATAGGATAAATCATAAGAGTGAAATATAATCCCAATATTCATAACATAAGAAATGAAATTTTGTGTCATACGCACATAATCATAGAAAATCATTTCATATTTTTCAATGATCATTTCCGAGACCATCCTAGAAGACATAGTTTATTACTGAACTGAGTTCACTCCTCGTTCCAGCCCTGTATTACTAAACTGGATTTACTTTCCAATCTAGTAATTTCTATCTCATGAGATATAATTATTTACCCAATGCATTGTAGGGAGATATAGGTCCAACCCATCTCATAATTAAACCATTCTTACGTGTTCTACAAAAACATAAAAACATTCACCATAGAATAACCCATGAAATAAATTGGATTTCTTAAACATCATTCCATCATAATTGATATAAAACAAATGTATTTACTAAATAACATTCAATCATAAACGAAATAAAATCATAGTAATAATAGGTTTATAAATATAACCCTATTTAAAGAGTGTCACCTTAGATTAAAAAGAATTTTTAGAAACATTTGAAATAAATTCCTAAGAAAAATATCATTTCTTCTTCAAAAATGTTTTCCTTCCTCAAAATGCCACAAAATTTTAGAAGAAATAATTTTATATGAAAATAACCTTGTAATATTGTAGGATAAGATTCAAGGAAATAAGTCATTAGGAAATTGTAAAAATCTGTTCATGTCATACACGTTAAAAAATATTCTCCTCATACTTTTACCAGAAAAGTCAAAAAGTACCTCGTATCGAAAAACACCAAAAGATTCCATTCATCCCGTTTAATAAAAATTTAACAATGGGTAAAATTGAACATAAAAAATTTTATAAGAATAAAAATAATATTACATATTATAGGAAACATGGATGTGGATGATAAATATATCCTAGTAAATACTTGCATATAAATAATCTCGGCTAATAATGAGATAACAAAATTATCTCTTACCTTAGGTCTAATATACTTCATATGTATCTAAACCTCCTATATAATTATTTAAATAAGGTTACTAATTTAGTAAAGAATCTTAATAATTTTTATGGTAACATTTATGATCATATATTCATCCATTTGTTAGTAACATTTCATTTTTACTCGTTATTCGGGTATTAACTAATTTATGTTCTTATGCATGTTTTGTTGGATAAGTTATTATTCCTATTTTAAGTTATATTTAAATCTTATAAATAATGGTATTAGTATAATATATATCATATTTATTAATTAAATTCATTTATATAATCAGGGTTTAATGAAAATCATGTATAATTAATCGCATTGCATCGTGGAGACGGTAGGTCGTACGTATGCACGAGTGATGATATCATTCCCAAAATTATTGAATGGTATTGAAGTGTATGATTTATGATATTTCATAATTATTATTATGTTATAATAATCATATATAGTTATTATTTCCATCATTATACTTATCCAAGTAATGTGGTGGTGAAAAAAAGATTATACCACGGTGTGGAGACGGTAAGTCGTATGTATGCACGTGCGGTGATTTCGTTTTTTGTATGATGAATATAAGGTGAAATGTGGTTTTCATATTTATAATAACATATATGTATATGAGTGACACTTATTCTATTAATTTATAATGTAATAACTAATTAAGAGGAAGTATAAGAAGAAATTTTTTTTAAAGAATTGGTAGAAGTGATTACCTCTTCCTTAACGTGCTTCCTCTAAATCTCTCCTTAGATCACAAGAATTGGTCTTTGAAGATGACCAGAACCTATAGAAAGAAAATATAGAAGTTGAGAAGTAAACATGGCAGGGTATGGCCGAGAATGAATTCTCAAAATGAAGTGAAGAGTTGAGGGAGGAGGTTTCCTTTTATAATTGAGGTGAGGGGCACTTTTGGAAACTCCACAAATAATAATTTATAATAAAATAAAACCCTACCCAAAATATCTCCAAAATATCCAATTTTTAATATGAGATATTATAGGGAAGTAATCTCATCAACCAATAAATTTTGGACAAGTTATTTTCCCATTTGAAACCATTTCTTTTTAATTGACACTTAGCTATTCTATTTAATTTTAATTGTTGTAACAACATTCTAAATATTTAATGGTTATAAATATTTAATTATATGGTATTAATTGATCATAATTGGATATTTTTTTGACACTTTAGATATTACAATTATAAATTGGTAATTTGTAAATATTTTTATTATTTTTAAATAATTTTATAAAATATTATTTTCATAAAATATCAATAGTGTTAATTTTGACACTATTCATTTATTTGACTTTAAAAAAAATCCACACCGAAGATAAATTAAAAAAAATTAAATACACACCTAAAATTTCATAGTCCCCTAAAATACTAGTTGATCACATTAATTATTTCATATGATATTTCTTTTAATATTTTTCAACCATTTGTTTGATATTTCTATTAATAAAATAATTTTTACATCAATATTGTGTCATCATTAATGGTAATTATTTAATCTCTAAAAATTATGAATAAATTTCTGTGATGTATGTAATTATTTTACCTTTCAATAAATTATCTATAGTTGATATTATCTCCTAGTTATCCATATATTAAAATTAATATACTTATATAAAATGAGATTCTGACATTTTGTCGCATTCATTAGTTTTTATTACATTCATGTCATATTTATAGGTAAGTGGACAGCATGTTGTTCTATTTTGAACAATAATAGTAAGGGTATTATTTATTCATCCAATAGGATATTTATAGGTGTTAAGGTAATTTTATAATATTGTTTTTACCTTTAATTACACGGTTTTCTTTTAATCGCAGAAATAAAAATAATTACCAGTTACTATTCATAATGCCTAAAAATAAAAGTATCCTTTTAGAAAAATTTGAATACTGATTCCAAATATAGAGTCTATTTTTAAAAATTAAAAACACACATGATTCAGTAATTAATTTAAAATCAGTCTCGTTGTCGGAATGAGAGAATGGGTTTTTTAAGTCAAAACATTGCAAAAGATTGAAATGTTTTTATATCTGAATTTAATGTAAAATTAATTCCAATGCGCTAAATTATATTAAATGGTAAAAATATATTCTATTTATAATTTGAAACCATTAAATAATATAATTTAACCATATAAATTGTTTCAATGAAAAAAGTTATTTTCAATTAAAATTTAGCGTATTTTTACTGTTCATCAAAACATGAAAGTTATCAGAAAAATATTAGAAATTCATCCAAAGTAAATTTTTATATACTGCCTAAAAATAACAAGTTTATGTTGTCAAATGAAAATTATTAATGTGTCAAAATATTAATTTAAAAGGGGTTCTCTATTCAAAGGTGTAAAATTAAACTTAAAAAATAGGTTTTTATATATCAAATAGGGTTTTATTAATAGACTATGACTAAAATATACATTGGATGAATACCAAAAATATATTATTAAGTATATAAAACATATATATCTCCTTAATTTCATCACCAAAAGTAATTCACTCAAAAATAAAAATATCAAATTTATATTTTTCATAAATAATTGATAGCCAAAGAATTCACACTGCATTTTCATAAGTTAGTTATAATTATTCCCGCAAACCTAATGTATAAGATATAATGGTAATTTTATACTAAGGGCATCTCATAGATCATTTAAACTTATGATTGTGTGCAACAAAAGATACTGAAGAATAAAAATTATTTAAAGAATATATTTCGTAAAATAACATTTGGGTGTTACATTCGAACCCCCTTAAACTGAATTTCTCCCTTGAAATTCATCACTTGGAAACAAACAGATGAGTATAACTCTCCCTCATCATATCCTCAAGTTTCCACTTAGCTTATTCAAATTTTTGGGTCTTCCATAAAACTTTAACCAAGAAAGTGGTCTTGTTTCATAGAACTTTTTTCCTACGATCCAGAATCTCTATCAGTTGTTCTGCATAAGAAAGATATTGCTCTAGAGGTACGACTTCTAAGCTTAGAACATGTGAATGATCAGGCATGTATATTCTTATTAGAGACATATAGAACACATTCTAAACTTGAGAGAGACTTTTTGGAAGCACCGATCAGTTATCTACCTTCCCAACATGATCCAGAATTTCAAAAAGGATTGATATACCTAGGGCTCAGCTTTCCCTTCTTTCAAAATCTCATTAATCCCCTCTAGAGAGATATTAATAGAAACACCTTATCACCCACTTAAAACTCTAAGTCTTTTATTCGGTTTTCAGCATAATTTTTTTGTCGAATCTGATCTTCTCTTATGTTTTGTTGAATAGATCTGATATTTTTAGCCATTTCATCAATAAGATCAGGTCCTAATAGCTTTCTTTCCCCAACTTCATCCCATCAAGTTGGTGTTCTACCCTTATTTATATAGAGGGATTCATAAAGAGCCATCTGAATAATAGATTTAAAGATATTATTGTAAAAAACTTCCACCAATGGTAGGTGTTGATACCAACCACCTTTGAAATCCATAGAGCAAGCTCTCAACATGTATTCCAGAGTTTGAATTGTCCTCTTAGACTGACAGCCTGTCTGAGGATGATAAGCAGTGCTAAAACATAACTCTATATCTAGATCATGCTGAAGACTTCACTAGAACATCGAGGTAAACCTTGGATTCCAATAAGATATAATAGAAAGTGGTACTTCATTCAATCTTACCACTTCTTTTACATATATGCTGGTAAGATGATCAAGAGAGAAATCATATCTAATAGCAATGAAGTGTGTTTACTTCATAAGGCGATCAACTATAACCCATATAGAATTATGGCCATTAGATGTTATGGGAAGTCTAATAACAAAGTCCATAGTAATGTTTTCCCATTTCCATTCTGGTATAGATAATGGTTGTAAAATTCCCTTAGACTTTTATCTATCATCCTTAACTTACTGACAAACCAAGCATCAAGAGACATATTTTGAAAAATATCTTTTCATGCCATCCCACTAGAAATACTCTTTCAGGTCCCTATACATCTTTGTTCTTCCAGGATGAATAGAGAATGAAGAACTTTGAGCCTCATCCAACAGATCATTCTTTAATTATTTTATGGGAGGAATAAAAATTTGGTTCATGAACCTTATTATTCCATCAAAATCAAGGTTGAAATCAGGAACATTTCTCACCTTCTTTTGTAACTCTACATCTTCCTTCTGTGCCTCCTTAATATTCACTTGTATAGATGGTTTGAAATTCATTTGATAATGATAAGATTTCTCCCCTTCCATTAAAATTTCCAGATCCATCCTTTTCAAATCCATAAATATTTGATCTTTTATAATCCTTGTCATGGATAATCTAGCATGGTCTTTTCAACTCAAAGCATATGCCACCTTGTTCTCTTTCCTAGGGTGGTAATTTATTGAGTATTTGTAATCATTAATCAACTCTATTCATCTTCTTTGGCTCATATTCATCTTATTTTGTGTGAAAATATACTTTAAACTTCTATGATCAGTATAAATATGACACCTTTCACCATAAAGATAATGCCTCCATATCTTTAATTCAAAGATTTACACAACTAACTTCAAATCACAAGTTGGGTAATTTTTCTTATGATTTTTCAATTTTTGTGTGGCATAAGCTATCACCATGTCATTTTGCATGAGAACACATCCCATCCCTTTCTTGGATGCATCACTATAGATCACAAAAAAATTTCACTATAAGGAAGTGTGAGCACAGGTTCACTAGCTAAACTTCTTTTTAGGTCTTTGAAATTATATTCACATTCTTCCATCCAAATGAACTTAACTCCTTTCTGAGTCAACTTGGTGAGTGTAATAGATAATCATGAAAAATCATTCACAAAATGTCGATAATATCCATCAAAACTAAGAAAAATATGGATACCAGTTACCATTTTTGGTCTTGATAATCTTTTTATAACCTCTATTTTTTCGAGATCCACATATATCCCCTCTATTGAGATTATGTGACCCAAAAATGAAACTTTATGGAGCCAAAATTCACACTTGGTAAATTTAGCAAAAATATTTTCCTTTATTAGGTTCTTTAGTTCAATTCTCAATTGATATTCATGTTCTTACTTTCTCATTGGATAGATAAAAATATCTTCTATAAATACTACCACAAAATGATCAAGATAGTCTCTAAAGACTCTATTCATTAAATCCATGAAGATAGTGGTGGCATTTATAAGACCAAAAGGCATCACTATAAATTTATATTGTCCATACCTTCTACGAAATGCCATATTTTGTATATCCTCTTTTTTTACTCTTAATTAATGATATCCTGAATGAATATCAATCATGGAAAAGTATTGAGCTCCACGTAGTTGGTTAAATAAGTCATCAATGTAGGGAAGAGGATATTTTTCTTAATAGTTATCTTTTAAAATTCTTGATAATTAATACAGAGTCTCATTGATCCATCTTTCTTCTTAACAAGTAAAACAGGTACTCCCCAAGGTAACGCACTAGGGAGTATGAATCCTTTATCAAGATTATTTTGGATTTTCTTCTTCAATTCCTACAACTCAATTAGGTCTATTCTGTAATGTGTCTTTGAAATAGGCATAGAACCCATTATGAGTTCTATTAAAAACTCAACTTCTCGATTTCATGGAAGACCAAGAAATTCTTCCCGAAAGACATCATCAAACTCAGGTACAATGGGTGTATTCATAATCATGATTTTCTCGCCAACCATTTGAGATAAATAACCTTCAATTATAGGAATAAAGACCCATAACATGGAAGAAGTTTCTACTAGAAGGATATATTCATCCTTGCATTGATATATAATCATAGATTGATCTGGAATATGAAATGTGACTTCCCTTACTTGGAAATTGATATGAGATCCATATAGAGAAATCCAATCCATGCCAATAATCACATCAAATTACACTATAGGAAGGATCATATGATTTTTAGGACACACTTTCCCACAAACATCAACTGAAGAAGAATTATAAACTTTTGATGCGAATGTTATTCCATTAGGGGTTGTCACAGCTAACTCAACATATAATTTTTGAGGTAATATAATGATAACCTTAGAATATTATTCATAAATAAAATATTGGGTGGATCTATAATCAAATAAAATATTTTCCACTTTAGAGTGGATGGTAAGTATACCTTTCACCACTTCATTATCATACTCCATGTCGTTGATAGTGATTTCATGTGACTTTCCTTTGTCTTTAGCCTTAACAGTGTGTTGATGTTGATCACCATTAATAACCCTCGGATTAGAGAATTGATTGAAATAATGCCCCATTTCCTTTCACATGTAACATTGAAGTGTAGAAGGTGCATTCTATGTAGCCTTTTCTTTTTTTGTATCATTATACATCTATTTCCCATCACTTTGGAATTAAACTACCCGATGACCTTCTTTTCCACACTTAAAACATTTACTAGTCCCATTAAGACAATTCCATCCATGTTTCTTTCCACACTTTGATCATAAGGAAAAACTCATATTTTTTTTAATTTGGTCTTTAGATATTAATTTGAATTCCATTTTTCTCTTCTTATAAAAAACATATGACTAATGGGTTACTCCATTCTCTATATCACCATTGAGAGCACATTGAACAATTTCCTCGTTGCTATTTAATTCCCTAATGGTTAATTCCCTTAGGAGACTTATTTTTAAGCCACTAAAGAATAGATCAATTTTACTCTCAGGTTGGATAATAATTCTAGAAGCATACCTTGAAAGTCTTCTAAAATTTTCTTTGTAGATACCAACAGATTCATCATCATTTTTATTAAGTTTAAGGAGCTCTTTATCCAACTTTTTTAAAAGAATATGAAAAAAGTACTTGTTGAAAAATAAGTTCTTGAACTCGTCCCATTCAATGGACTCAATTTTATCTCTTTGCCTCATATTCTGGATAAGATTTCAACATTGATCAACTTCACCTTCCAAGTGATATACTACTAAGATGACTTTATCATGTTCAAAACATTTTAGAATTGAAAATATGTTTTTAGTGGTTCTGATCCATTGTTCGGTCACTAATAAATCAGAAGATCCATTAAATGAAGTTGGTCACTACCTCATGAAGGATTAAACAAAATGTTTCTCCTGGCTTTGCTCATTTGGATGACCTGCATGATTCATAGCTTCAGGAAGTTGTGTGAGCATGGCTACACAATTTTTCATTCCAGATCCCATAGCATTTGGTTTCTCATGAGGACAATCATTGCATTGCCCGTCACATTCAACATTAATGTGGTTCCTTTAGGATTCATCCATTGACTAAATCCAAGATTCATAGTGTGAGAAACAGTTATCATAATGAAAAAACCACATAATTCAAAAATAAAATTTCAATTTAGGACACTTTAGGTTTTATCATATGTTATTCATGAACATATCTAAAACACTAGGATGGAATTTTAACCTATACTTAGACATATCCTTAGGGTTCTTACTAAGGTTCTATCATCCTAGATTCCAAAGGTTAACTATTCCTTTTCTCTGATACCAAATATAAAGGCCCATAATTTATATATATTACATCAACATTGAAGAATATTTATTACATAACATAAGAAAAACCACACCATAACCGTATAGGTTTAGTGTCTTTAGAAACTAGGAAACATAAACAACTGGTTCATAAAACATCCACATTGTCTCCTGCTTATTTCTTCATAACTAGACTCCTTTTTGACAAATCTTACTTAATAACCTTATTCATGACCTTGGGAAAATAAACATTTGAAAGGGTGAGATCAAATTCTCATTAAGGGTAAATAAGGGAAATATCAATCATATAATAATCATAAGAACATAACATTTGAAAATATAATCCTGCATATAAAATATCATAATATCATGTTATGGGATAAATCATAAAAGGGAAATTTAATCCTAATAGTCATAACATAAGACATGAAATTTCATTGAATACACACATAATCATATAAAATCATTTCATATTAGCCAAATCTCATTGTCGAGACCATCATAGCAGACAAAGTATATTATTTAACCGAGTTCACTCCTCGTTCCATCCTTGTATTACTGAACAATATTTACATTCCATTCCATTCATGTATGTATAATGATATATAATTATTTACCCAATTAATTGGACGGAGATAAAGGTCCCACCCATCTCATAATGAAACCATTCTTACGTGTGCCACCAAAACATAATATCATTCACCATAGCATAACCCATGAAATAAAATGGGTTTCTTAAACATCATTTCATCATAATTGATATAAAAATGGATTTCCTAAATAACATTCCATCATAAAAGAGATAAAATCATAGTTATAACAGGGTTGTAAATATAATCCTATTTAAATAATTTCATCCTAGATGTAAAATAATTTTGAGGAAACACTTGAAATTAATTCCTAAGGAAAAAATCCTTTCTACTTCAAAAATTTTTTCCTTTCTCAAAATACCACACAATTTTATAAGAAAACATTTTATATGAAAATAACCTTGTAATATTGTAGGGGAATAGTCAAGGAAATAAATAATTATGAAATAATAAAAAACCATTCTTGCCATATAAGTTATAAAAACATTTTCCTCATACTTTTATAGGAAAATTCAAAAAGTACCTTATATCAAAAAAACGCAAAAAGATTCCTTTCATACCATTGAATAAAAATTTACCAATATGTAAAATTAAAACTAAAAAAATTTAGAAGAATAAAAATAATATTACATATTTTAGGAAACATTGTTGTGGATGATAGTTGTACCCTCAATAAATAATTACCTATAAAGAATATTAATCATCTTTATGATAACATTTATGATCATATTTTCATCTGTTTTTTAGTAACATTTCATTGTTACTCGTTATTCAGGTATTAACTGCTTTATGTTCTTATGCATGTTTTGTCAGATAAGTTATTATTACTATTTTTAAGTTATGGTTATATCATTTAAAGAATTGTATTAGTATAATATATATCATATTTATTCATTAAATTCATGTATATAATCATGGCTTAATGAAGATCATATAGAATGAATCGCATCGCATCGTTGAGACGATAGGTCGTACGTACACATGAGCGATGATATCATTCCCAAAATTATTGAATGGTAATAAGGTGGATTGTGTATGATATTTAATAATTATTATAATGTTATAATAATCATATATATTTATTATTTCCATAATTATACCCATCCATGTAAGGTGGATATGAAAAATATATTACACCATGGCGTGGAGACGGTAAGCCGTACATACGCACGTGCTGTGATTTTTTTTTTCGTAGGATGGATAGAATGAGAAATATGGTCGTTCCATATTTATAATAAAATATCAGTATATGAGTGATACTGATTTTATTACTTTATAATGAAACAAATAATTAAGAGTAAGTAAAAGAAGACATAAGTTTCAAAGAATTGGTAGAAGAGATTACCTCTTCATTGATGTGCTTCCTCTAAATCTCTCCTTAGAGCACTAGAGTTGGTATTTGAAGATGACCAGAACCTATACAATGAAAATAGGGAAGTTGAGAATGAAATATATCATGGGATGGGTGAGCATGAAGGATAAAAATGAAATAAATAGGTGGGGGAAGAGGTACCACTATATAATTGAGGTGAGGGGTACTTTTGGAAACTTCATAAATAATAATTAATAATAAAATCAAAACCTACAGAAAAAAATATAAAAAATGTCCCAATTTCAAAGATTAAATGAGATAGGGTTGTAATATCATCAACCAATAAATTTTGGATAAGTTATTTTATCAAATTAAACCATATCCTTTTAATTGACACTTAGTTATTCTTTTTAATTTTAATTGTGGTAATAACATTTTAAATATTTAATGGTTATAAATATTTACTTATATGGTGTTAATTGACCATACATGGATATTTTATGAAATTTTAGATCTTATAATTATAACTTTGTAATTTTTAAATATTTTTATGTTTTTTAAATAACTTAATAAAATGTTATTTTCATAAAATATCAATAGTGTCAATTTTGATACTATTCATTTATTTGACTTTAAAAAAATCCAAAAATCAGATAAACTCAAAAAAAATATTAAATACACTCTTAAAATGTAATATTCATCAATAACATTCATGGATAACATTTTATTAGTTCATATGAAATTTCTTTTATTATTTTTAAATCCATTTATTTTTTATTTTTGTTAACAAAATTATTTTTGCATCACTATTGTGTCATCATTAATAGTAATTATTTAATCTATAAAAATTAAAAATAAAATTATATGATGTAGGTAATTATTTTATCTTTATAGAAACTATCTATAGTCGATATTATCTCCTAGTTATCCATATATTAAAATTAATATACATATATAAAATGAGATTGTGACATTTTGACACATTCATTAGTTTTTATTAAATTCATGTCATATTCATAGGTAATTGGCCATAAAGTGGTTCCACTTCGAACAATAGATAATAAGGGTAAAATTTAGTCAACCAATAGAATTTTTATAGGTGTTAAGGTAATTTTATAATATTATTTTTACCTTTAATTATCTGATTTACCATTAACAATGGTAATAAAAATAATTTCCAAAGTTACTATTCATAATGTCCAAAAATAAAAGTGGCCTATTAACCTAATTTGGACATAATTATTCAAAATTTGGATCCATTTTTCAAAAAATCATAACACAGAAGTTGCAGTAATTAATTTAAAATCAATCCCTTTGTCGGAATGAGAGAACGGGTTTTTTTAAAAGTTAAACCATCGCAAGAGATTGAAATGTTTTTGCATATGAATTTAATGAAAAATTACTTCCAATTCCATGCATTATATTAAATGGAAAAAATATATTCTATTGATAATTTTAAACTATTAAATAATATAATTTAACCATATGAATTATTTCAATGAAAAAAGTTATTTTCAATTAAAATTTAGCGTATTTTTACTATTAATCAAAACATGAAAGTTGTGAGAAAAATGTCAAAAATTAATTCAAAGTAAATTTTTATATCCCACTTCAAAATAACATGTTTATGTTTTTATATAAAAATTATTAATGTGTCAAAATATTAATTGAAAATGGGTTATCCACTCAAAGGTGTAAAATTAAACTTAAAAAAATAGGTTCTTATACATCAAATAGGGTTTTATTCCTAGCCTATAACTAAAATATCCATTGGATGAATATAAAAAATATTTTACTAAGAATATAACACATATATATCTCATTAATTTCTTCACCAAAAGTAATTCACTCAAAAATACAAATATCTAATTTATATTTTTCATAAAAATTTGATTGCTAAAGAATTCACAATGCATTTTTACAAGTTAGTTATAATTATTCCTGCAAACCTAACGGAAAGGCTATAATGATAATTTTATACTAAGGGAGTCTCACAGTTCGTTTAAAAATATGATTGCGTGCAATGCAGGCTACTAAAGAATAAAAATTATTTAAATAAAATATTTCATAAAAACATTTAGGTGTTACATATATCCAGCATAGAGCCAAAGTAGGTTTGGCTAACCTTAGGTGTCAATATGAAGCCAACGGTTTAGTAGGTTCAGTTAATATTCCATATTAATATATGAAATAATACCTCTATTTATTATATTATATCATGCGCAATATATTCAGAAAAGATTTTTTAGATACCATGGGTGTCGACATACTAAGTTGTACTAACACCTTGTTTGGGCACTATTTGGAACCCGAGAACATTTCAGGTTTTCAGGTTCGGACAAGGGAAAGGGGACCTATTATTATACATTGACCCGAGAATCCTGGAGTCAGTGCATTATTTTAATACATTGGCCGGATTAGAAGGAATCAAGTCCCAAAGGACAAATCAGTTTAACAATCTGGGAAAATAGATTAGATACATGAACATTACATTACACATTATAACGTAATACACAACATAAATAATCCTTTGAGACCGCCATTATTTCCTTATCTTAACCATGTATATCAATCATAATACACTTCTTGGCATCCTGGGAAAATAAAACTTAATAAAGGGGTGAGCTCAGATACTCAGTAAGGGTAAATAATTTAGTGGAAGCTATAAACTTTAAGGAAATATGTATAATAAAAACAAAATCCTTTTAAAACATAAACATGAACATAATATGGTAAAAAATAAATCAAATATTTCCATATAAAAATGCACATGGATATTCTACTAACCGAATAATCACATGTAATAACTAATCTCATAATGAGGGAATGCATAATGTCGAACATTATAACTACTACGTCAAAGACTTGTTTCAAGACCATTCACAAATATCATATTAAGGCCTTGTGTCAAGACACTAGTTTGTCTCACGAGACCTACCGATGCATCGAGGGGCTATGGCGGGCCCTGTCTGTCACTTACTAAGTCCAATGCATTCCTCATTTGAAAAGGGTGAAACATAACATAAACATTCCTATTAAAACTAGCATAAAAAATGTCAATATTTTAACTATAAACCATTAATGGTATAAAAATAGCACATCCATAGTCAAACATATCATAACTTATCCAATAAAATATAGAATATTGTATTATAATAAATCAACCTCAATAAATAATAATATCCAGTAAAGGATGTTGATATAGTAGAAAATGATCAGTAAAGCTCTTTGAGAGAAACATGCCTTTTTCATGAGATTATTTAAAAGTCACATAATTTATAAAGGAATAAATTTAAAATATATTTTTGAATTTAATTTTCCCATATCACTTTGAATCTTTTAAAGGGAATTAACATTTTAAAACATCCATGTCTATATAAATAAATCCTTAAGACCATTCTAAAAACATGGACATTAATGAGAAAGATTTAGAAGAATGAATATTTAAAACATTTAAAATGATGTTTTAGTTAAAGAGACTCTTAAAAAGAATATTTTTAAAAACTAATTTATGAAACTTGGACATGGTTGATAAATATGTCCTAGTAAATACTTACACATATTCAATCTCGGGTAATAATGAGGTTGAGGAATTAACCCTTACCTTAGATCAGATACTCTATGTACGTGTCTGAAACTTCTTTATAGTATATTTAAATATATTATTAACTTATATAAGAATCATAATAATATTTATGATTTCATATAAGTTTCTTTTATGACTTTATATTACAAATTTATTAATAATTCCAAGTTAATACAACATTTTGGGTAATATCGCTTATTTATCGTACGTGTTTTGACTTTTTATTCTTAATCATATTACTTAGATGATGATTTAATTACATCCATAATGTATAATATGATTTATATATCATATATATTCATAATATAAATATAATATATATATATATATATATAATGGAGCACACCGTTCATGGAGACAGTAGGTTGTACGTACGCATGAACGTTGTTTCAGTTTTCGTATCATATGGAAGTAATTGAATGAAATATATATATATATGTATATGTATATAATCCCAGTAGCATTATTATGTCATATATTTCATAATTATGGAAGATGGGTCTCATTGCGTCGTGGAGATAGTAAGTTGTACGTATGCACGAGCGACGCTATCATTTCTTCAATGGTTAAATGGAATGAATTTGGATGGAATATTAATTTTAAATAAATAATATAATTTTATATTTATCATTTAATTAATTTTTATTCACTATTAAACCCATCGAAATAAAGTATATATGAAAAATGGTTTACACCACGGCGTGGAGAAGGTAAGTCATACGTACGCATGCATGGTAATATTGTTTTTCATAGGATGGGTAAAAGAGGAATATGGTTGTATTATAATCATAACAACATCTCATCATATATTATATTCTGGAGTTATTATTTTAGTATGGTAAAATCTTAGTAATATGATGTATAATAAGAAATGAACTTTGAAAGAAGGGATAAAACGATTACCTCTTCTTCGGGTGTCTCCTTCTGATTTGCACAAAAGGACTCCTTAAGTTGTATTTATGCCAAATTTTTTGCCTCTAAGATGAATTAAAGGAATTTGGGAGGATATTTGGTCAGGTTTTGGCCAATCCAAAGGGCTTTGGAGGTGTAAATTAAAGAGAAAAGGAGGTGCCCTTTTATAAGAGATATGAGGGGAACTTTAGGAAAAGCTTGAAATATTAATTTTTTATAAAATGACATTCGGTTTCTAATAGCTCTAAATTGATTTATTTTTAGGCTAAGATGAGGATGGGGCTAAATCCTCTCAACCAATAGGTTTTTTACATGTTTATTTCATAAAATGATCCTTATCTTTTTAGATTAACCCTTAGGTAAATAGTTTAACTCTTACCATGTATTCTTGTATTTTTATACAATAAGATTAATTTAGTTACTATAAAATGCCAAGGTAACCTCAAGTAGATAATTAATATAAATTTTAACATTATATAAGTCATTTTGATGAATCTTAGATTTTTATTATTTTTATATCATTTAATAAAATAGTAATTGTTTTAAAAACTCACTTTTGTCAATTTTGACACTATTTAGTAATTGATTTTTATTAAAGTTATAAAAACTTGATTACTTCAAAAAAAATCAATTAAATCATACCTAATATGTAAAAGTAATCCATAAAATTCGTGGATTTCATCAAAACTTTAAATTATATTTATTTTAATATTTATATTATCATTTATTTGATTCTTTAATTAATAAGGAAAGTACTACATCATTATTGTGTCATAAATAAATTTAATTATTTAATGTCTAAAAATTATAAAAAAAATATCATGATGTAGGAAATATTTTTATATTTATAATTAATATTTATAGTAGAAGATATCGGTCATATAACCTCACATAAAATTTGTTTTATTAAAACATACATGTTTAAGTTATATTTTTCTATACTTAATTTTATAAAATGTCCATTTCACACCCAAGTGGCTCCATGGGGTCCACAAATCGACCCAAGGAATCCCATGGTCAGAAATATCTCATCCAATAGGATTATGATATGTGTTAGGGTAGTTTAATATTTTTATAATATTATTTTGTTTACCCTTATTTATCAGATTTACCCTTTAACCATGGTAAATAAAATAATTACTGAAGTTACTATTCATAATGTCAAAAAAGCAAAGGTACATATTTACACTATTTGAACCTTCTGATTCCAAATATGGAATCCATTTATCAAAATTCCAAACACATAGTTGGAAGAAATCATTTTAAAATTAATTCGCGTTGTCAAAACAAAAAAGTGGGTTTTTAAGATTTAATATCTATCAAATGATTAACATGTGTTTATGTTAAATTTAAATTTCAAATTACATACAATGAACTAAATTGTATTAAATTAAAAAATATATAATCTAATTATACTTTAAAACCACCCAAATGTATAATTTAACACTATAAATTATTTTGATTAAAAAATTTGTTTTCAATTAAAATTTATTATTTTTCACTATTCATCAAAATATGAAAGTTATGAGAAAAGTAAAAAAACTTTATCCAAAATAAATTATTAAATCAATAATATAAAAAATAATTTAATTTCACTAAATTGAATATATAAAAGTGTCAAATATTATATTTAAAAAGAGTTCTCCATTAAAAGGTGTAAAAACTGCATTTTTTTGAAAAATACTTCTTTTATCTATGAAATTGAATTTGTCCTTATATTATGTCTAAAAAACACAAAATATGAATTTTCAAATTATATAGGATATATATAAAATTAAAATTTTGGTTAATACTATTCATAATTGCTTTTTAAATGGCTAGTTTAATATTTCGTGGTGCGCTTGAACTCAGTGTTGTGCATATAGCACGCTATTGAATTATTTAAAAAGGAAGCATATAGTGGAAGATTATGGTGTTACATTACCCCATCCTTAAATAAATTTTTTCCTCACATTTTAAACTCGGGATTGAAAACTAGGGGTTTTAAATTTAAAAATATCTTAGTTGAAATCCCACATCAAAAAATGGATTAATGAGGCCTCTGTTTTAAAATAAAGGGAAGTTTGAAGGTTACTGTAAATAACACATACTAGGGTTACATGTTTAAAAACATGGATATGGAAGAGAAAATGAACCATCAAGTTTTGATGGGGAGTGATGGATAATATTATTATTATGAAGTAAACAATCTGAAATCCATAAATCTGTGATGATTCAAGGGACCATTTGATTCATCACAATTGAAAGTACTAGGATTTTTTTTCAAGATCCTTTCCCTAAAGTTGAAGAACATGAGAAGAAATAATTACTTGATTTCAATACAATCTCACCATTGGTCATGCCTTGAACAATTTTCACTTCATCTCTTATTCAAGAAAATGAAGTTGAATTTGTCATTTTTGATGTATTGGAAGATCATGTGATCCACAAATAGAATGATAGTTCATTCCATCTATCTCAAAAAAAAGTGTTAGAATAGGTTATCACGTATGCATAAGTCCACATATAGATAGATAATACATTAATCTAACAAAATTCAATTGGAGTATAAATTATACTATCCATAAATTTTTAACCTTACAATCCTTCCAAAAACTAAAAATCTATAACTTTAGAAAGAGGTGAACCAAATCAGCTTAACATTTATCTCCCATATCTCATAGGAAAATTATGAGTTTTCACATTCAAAACATGTGAACAACTTCATCATGTATTCTCTTGAGTCATAGTAACAACCTAAATTATCAGATATACTTGTTGAAAACATGCATGTTTCCTTGTTCCAAAACATAGTGTATTATTCCTTAAGTCCCAAAAAAGTTGTATACTTTATCCATGATTTCATAACCCTCATGTCAAAAAATCCATAATTATTTCTCAAGAAAATAGCATCATCCAAATTACTTATTCCAATCCAACATATCTCTATCAAGACATCATTATCTTAACATAAGGAATATATCAAGGGTTATCTTTACCTTAATAATATGTTCTCAAAATATAATCTTAACCTTAAATCATTTTTATTGTCCAATATAACAATTTAACATGTTATTGAAAATCCTTAGTGAAAAATGTAAACTAAATACTCCTTATATAATTCACTTATTCATAATTCTTGGATCCAAATACATAAATACTTCAATCCTTCCAAGTTAATAGTTGGAATGGAATAGGTCGTTCCTTGTTTTATAGGTATATTCTTATGATTAGGCATTGAGTTGCGTAATTCCCATGATTTAAATAGATGATACATTGAACACCATAAAAATTGGTCACTCTATGACCCTTTTTTCTGCAAAGATAACATCTTACCCTCCATTTTAGGTATTCCTCGAGGTTCTTCTTCCCTTTATCTTGACGTGTAGGAATCCAAATATTCTTTTCTATATGATTCTTAAAATTTGAACATTTATTAAACGTTCATCTTCCTATTATGCAATGTGTTAGAAAATTCATCAAGTATCACATTGTTCATCATATATCATGATAATTGATTCATCATAATCACAATATCTTTCTCTCTAGTCATTATCTGATTTTGTTGCTCAAATTACAAGATTTTCTATCAAACTAAATGTTAAACCAATTCCATTTGGTTTCCCCCATTAACTAAGACCAGAAAGAATAGGTTGAGAAACAGATCTCATTGAATAAAAACACATAATCGAGGGAAGGTAATTTCAATCTACAACATATTAGTTTTAATCCTAGGTTATACATGATCATTACCAAAATTCTTGGGGGGTTCTTCTATACATAACCTCAAATTCTATCTTAGGGTTATGATCCCTAATCTAAGTGTTATAAATATATTTACAAGGTTTTTTCTAAACTTCCTCTGATACTAATTGTAATGCCCCAACCCAAGAATCCTGGATCCATTGCATTATTTTAATACATTGGCATGATTACAAGGAATCAATTCCCAAAGGACTGATTAGTTTATCAGTCTTGGAAAATAGATTACATATAAGAACGTTACATTAGACTTTATAACATAAATAATCCTTTTACAACACCATTTTTCCCCTAGCCTAACCCTGTATATCAATCATAATACACTTCTTGGAATATTGGGAAAATAAAACATAAGAAAGGGGTGAGCTCAGATGCTCAATAAGGGTAAATAATTCAAAAGAGGCTATAATCATTAAGGAAATATGTATAATAAAACAAAATCATTTTAAAACATAAACTTGAACATAGAATTGTACAAAATAAATCAAACATTACCATATAAACAGGAACATGGATATTATACTAGTCAAATAATCACATGTAATAACTAATCTAAAAAAGAGGGAATGCATAATGTCGGACATTATAACTACTATTTAAAGGCCTTGTGCTAAGACCATTCACAAATATTCTTTCAAAGCCTTGTTCCAAGACACTAGTTTGTCTCATGAGAACTATCGATGCATCGAGGGGCTATAGTAGGCCCCTCCGATCACTTATTAAGTCTAATGCATTCCTAATATAAAAAGGGTGATACATAACATAAACATCAGTATTAAAAATAGCATATGAAATGTCAATACTTTAACCGTAAACCATGAATGGTATAAAAATAGAACATCCATAGTCAAAAATATCATAACTCATTCAATACAGTATAGAATATTTTATTATAATAAATCAACCTAAATCAAGAATAATATCCAGTAAAGGATGTTGACATAGTTGAAAATGATCATTAAAACTATTTGATAGAAATATACTTTTTCATGAAATCATTTAAAAGTCACAAAATTTATAAAGGAATAAATTTAAAATACATTTTTGAATCAAAATTTCCCATATCACTTTGAAACTTTTGAAAGTAATTAACATTTTAAAACATTCATATCCATATAAATAAATCCTTAATACCATTCTGAAAACATGGAAATTAATGAGAAATATTTAGAAGAATAAATATTTAAAACATTTAAAATGATGTTTTCATTAAATATTACCTTAAAAATAATCCTTTTTAAAACTCATTTGTGAAACATGGACATGGATGATAAATATGTTTGAGTAAATACTTACATATAAACAATCTCAAATAATAATGTGATTGAGGAATTGACCCTTACCTTAGATCTGATACTTTCTGTACATTTATAAAACTTCTAAATATTGTTTTTAAACATATTATTAACTTATATAATAATATTAATAATATTTATGATATCATATATGATTCTTTTATGACTTTATATTACCCATTTATTTATAATTCGAAGTTAATACAACATTTTGAGTAATATCGGGTGTTTATCGTACGTGTTTTGACTTGTTATTCTTGATAATATTACTTAGATCATGTTTTAATTACTTAAAAAATGTATAATATGATTTATATATAATATATATTAATAATATAAATTTATATAATAGATAGATATATAAAATGGAACACACCGTTCATGGAGACGGTAGGTCGTACGTATGCATGAACGATGTTTCTATTTTTGTATCCTATGGAAGTAAGTGACAGGAATATATGTATATATATATATATATCATCCTAGTAGAATTATTATGTCATATATTTCATAATTATTAATAATATTTTTTCTTATAATCATTCTGGGATGGTGAACGTGGAAGATGAGTCTCATCGCATCGTGGAGACGGTAAGTAATACGTACGCACGAGCAACGATATCAATTCTTTAATGGTTTAATGATATGGATTTGGATTGAATATTAATTTTAAATAAATAATAACATGTTATATTTATTATTTAAGTCATTTTTATTAATAATTATACCCATCGAAATAATTTATAGATGAAAAACTATTTACACCACGGCGTGGAGACGGTAAGTCGTACGTATGCATGCATGGTGATATTGTTTTTCATAGGATGGGTAAAAGAGGAATATGGTTGTCCAATAATCATAACAACATCTCAGAATATATTAAAATATAGAGTTATTATTTTAGTATGGTAATAAATTAGTAATATTAATTAGAAGAAGAAATGAACATTGAAAGATGGGATAAAATGATTACCCCCTCTTCGAGAGTCTCTTTTTTATTTGCACAAAAGGACTCCTTAAGTTGGATTTATGCCCAAATTTTTGCCTCTACGATTAAGTGAGAGAAGATGAGGGGATATTTGGGATGGTTTTTTCCTATAAAAAGGGCTTTGAAGGTGTTAATTAAAGATAAAGAAAGGTTCTATTTTATAAGAGAGGTGAGGAGAACTTTAGGAAAAGCTTGAAATATTAATTTATTATAAAATGTTTTTCAGTTTATAATAGATCCAAATTGATTTTTTTTTTTTAGTATAATGTGATCATAGATCTAAATTCTCTCAACCAATAGGTTTTAGACAGGTTTATGTCATAACATTATCATTATCTCTTGGGATTAACCCTTAGTTAAACAGTTTAATTCTTACCATGTCTTCTTATTCTTTTATACTATAGGATTAATTTAGTTAATATAAAAATCCAAGGGAACATAAAGTAGATAATTAATAAAATTTGTAACATTATCTAAGTCATTTTTTCTAATATTTTATTTTTATTATTTTTATATCATTTAATAAAATATTATTTGTTTTAAAAACTCATTTATGTCAATTTTTACAAAATTTAGTAATTGATTTTTTTTAAATCATAAAAAACATTATTCCTTTAAACAAAAGGCATTAAATTATACCTTATATATCAATATAATAAATAAAATTATTTTAGGGAATAAAATCTTTCAAATTATATTTATTTTAATATTTATAATATCATTTATTTGATTCATTCATTAATGAGGAAAATACTGCATCATTATTGGGTAATAAATAAATTTAATTATTCAATGTCTAAAAATTATAAATAAAATATCATAATTTAGGAAATATTTATAGATTTATAATTAATATTTTTATTCTAAGAGATAAATTATATAACCCCATATAAAAAATTTATTAAAAGATACATGTTTAGGTTATATTTTTCTATACTTTAAATTAATTTTATAAAATGTCATTTTCACACCCAAGTGGCTTCGTGGGGTCCAAAAATAGACCCAAAGAATCCCATTTTTGTAAATATCTCATCAAATAGGATTAGTACATGTGTTAGGGTAGTTTCATATTATTATAATATTATTTTTTTACCCTTGTTTACCAGATTTACCCTTTAACCATGGTAAATAAAATAATTACTGAAGTTACTATTCATAATGTCAAAAAATAAAAGGTAAATATTTACACAATTTGTATCATATGATTATAAATATGGAACCCATTTTTCCAAATTCAAAACACAGACTTGGTAGAAACTAATTTAAAATTAATTCGCCTTGTCAAAACCAAAAAAACATGTTTTTAAGAAGTAATATCTATCAAAAGATTAACATGTGTTTCTGTTCGATTTAAATGTGAAATTACTTCCAATGACCAAAATTATATTAAATTATAAAAATATAATCTAATTATTCTTTAAAACGACTCAAATTTATAATTTAACATTATAAATTATTTCGATTAAAAAAAAATTTTCAATTAAAATTTAGTATTTTTCACTATTTATCAAAATATTAAAGTTATCAGAAAAGTACCAAAAAAATTCCGAACTAAACTTTTATGTACCTATTATAAATAAGAATTTAATTTCATTAAATTTATTATATAAAATTCTAAAATATTGGATTTAAAAATAGTTCTTCATTAAAAGGTGTAAAACTGTATTTTTTGAAAAATACTTTTTTATCTGAAAAATTGAATTTGTCCTTATATTATGTCTATGAAACAAAAAAGGTGAATGATAAAATTATATGGAAAATATATATAAAATTAAAAATGTGATTAATAGTTTTCATAACCACATTTTAAATGGATAGTTTGATAGTTCGTGGTGCGCTTGAACTCGGTGTTGCGTACATCGCACGCAATTGAATTTAATAAAAAGGAAGCATATCATGGAAGTCTGGGGTTTTACAACAATATTGATGGAGTTTTTGTTGGATTGGTTGGATATTTGAGGTGGTATTTACATGGGGTTTGGGACTGTTTATTTTTTATTTTTTTAGTCTTTTTAGTCTTTCACATATATGAAATTGTGTATGTTATTTAGTTACATTAATCCAGACACTACATGGTGTTTATTATTATTTGGTTGTTCAATTTTTCTCCTTTATTATTCTTGGGTGTGTGCTTGATTATTTAGAATATTTACACTGTTATTTATACTCTACATCAGAGGGTGTATTCTCCTCACCATGTTCCTTACACCCTTACTGCTAGTCGGTAGCCTCTGGAATATGGGGAGGCAATCCTGAGATCCAGTAACCCACCTTGCATGGTCATGTAATGGAGAGATGGGTAGGGAAATCAAAATATATATATGATGGATTCCTTTCAAAAAACTTGGAATAAAGTTAATATTGATGGAGCTTTCACTGGTGCACTTTCTTTTGTTGGTTGTGGTAGTATTTTTATAACCACTAGAGGATTTATCAACCGTACCTTATACAATTTCTTGGGTAATAATATTTAATTTGATGTTGATATCTGGGAAATTAGTTTTTATGAAGTATGATATATAAATTTGATAGAAAACTCTTGGTATTAAAATTGATTCCATGAATGTGTTCAACCTTTACAACCTTTATTCCTCTTATGTTCCTTACAAATTATTTATTGATCAAATGTACTACCTAATTAAAAGAAAGAGATATTAATTTTATGGTCTCACTTGCAGATAATTAAACATAGTGGAAGATTCACTCTCAACGAAAGTATTGGAAGAACAATATTCTTTTTTCTCCCTTTATTTTGATAATTCATTTTTCTTTCATACATTTTGAAATATATTGTTTATTTTTACACCCACATTGTCTAAACTTCTCTTATAACATTTTTCTTTTTTATTAATAATTTTTTGGGGGATGGTTCTTTATGAATCATCACTTGGAACATTTTTTCTTATTAATTTTATTAATTTTATCATTATTATCAACATTATTAAAAGGGTTTTAATGTTACAAGAGATTTTCTTTTGGTGATTCTATGGTGATTAGATTTTGGAGTTTCAATGGATTTACCAATTGATTTAAATTTCAATACTACTAGGGTATTAATGTATTTTTTAAGAAGAGTAGATTTAGTACTAATATAATACATAATAACTCATATTTTAATTATTCTATTTCATAAATTTTATTAGATCCTGGTGATATGAACTTTTTCTCGTGGAAATTTTATTGTTAATGTCATGTAGAGAAACTAGTGATTCAATTTTTTTTGTTGGTCACTAAAGTATATCATCTTTCCTGGTTAAGTTTATTACAAAGAATGGGTATCCTTCCTTTGTGGAGTTATATCATAAGCTTCTATATAAAAAATTGATGAATGAAAATAATCGATAATCACACTATTAACACTCTATCGAGGAGAAAAATATTAGAAGTTTGATGAGTTATAGGATCAGACTCAACAAATTTGGGCCTTTGGTGGATGGAACATGACATAACTTAGTAAAAAGTTCTTTCTTTTTTTCATATAGATAATATTAATGATAAATATTTTGGATTGAGTTTTGTTTCACAAAGCCTAGTACTTTGAGTATCCAATAATGGGATCTTCTCTTCAACCTAGACTCAGTTAGGAACTCAAATACTCATATTTGGATCTAAATTCATGGTCTTAGTTGGTTCTTTTAGAATACCAAAATCCTATGGGATATTTCTTAAACTTTTGTGGTGAAAATTAAATTTGATAAGGGGATAGAATGTTCTATTTATGATCTCTTTTTGAGAGTATTGATTGTAGTTGATCTCTCTTCACTGATCATTGAAGCAGTTTTTTTTTAATTTCTATTAAAAAGAGGTTAGAATTATTGATTGATTTAGAGAAGGTTCCTATTTTTTTAGGAACTGTTATAATATTTGTCCTTAGAATTTTAATTTCTTTATGAATTTTTCCTATTTTAATTGAAAAAAAATGTAAATTTTATTGATAATCTGAAGTTTAAAAATCTTATAATGAATCATTAAAATAATAGGGATGTCATTGTGGGTAATGAGTCCATTATGAGTTGTACAATGGATAATGGTGTTTAAAAATATATATATATTGGGTGAGGTTTGTCTTACTACTTTGGGGATGGATCTCAAAATTAGCAGGATTTAGTTATTGGGCCCTCTACTCCGAGTCTTCCTATGATGACTGAAATCAATTAGGGCATAAAGATAACTCATTATGATTCTATAAATATAACCCATGTCACTGGAGAGGTTTAGTAGTGGTTATCGGGTAGTAAGGGGGGCAGAGCCAGTGGGTCTATAGGAAGTGTTCTTTATTAGATTTTGTAATAGTAAATGGAAGACGAATTATTATTACATGGGTGCTTACTCTTCATCATAAAAGAAGGATAATCATTGTCAACTTAATAGTGATAATCTAACTTATATGGGAATGAATAATATATATCACTAAAATTATGAGAATATTAAAAAATAAATAGACTATATTTCTTATGAAAAGATTGTTACATGCAGTATTAATGGAACTGTATAGGAACCATATTCTATATATAATGTTTCAAAATTGAAAAATAATATGGTTATAAGGAATGTATGCAATGAAGTAGTGAAATATATCATTTGAAGATATATTGTACCAAAATCAGTGGATGAAAATATAAGTAGTAAAAATTTGATCCAATAACCTAAGAAGTGACCTCCCTCTGAGCTAGATAAATACTCTAGCAATAAGAAGGGGAGTATATACAAGAAATTGGGAGTTAATGTATCCTTGATGGAAACTATTTTTTCTCTTTTAGATTAATAGTGGATGGCCTAGATGGTCCCTGATCTTAGTAGGACTCACTTGTGGAAACTGAACCAACTCAAATGGTTATGAATGATAATGTTGTTATCCGAGATATTGATGTAGTTAAAAGAATTTTCAATAAGTATTATCTATATATAGTTTTCATATCTAGGGTTGGGGATGAAAATGGGTTTATCTAAGAAACATCAAACAACATGGTGATAAGAAAGATGGGTTTTTTCTCTATTCTTGACTCACTTAATGTATTTAATTTTAGTGATTGTGTATTTAAAGTATCAATAGGGAATGAGATAGAGTGTGTGAAGATATCAAGTTGAATACTAGGATGGCTATAACTTATTTAGGGGTGGATATAGTAAAATAAGTAAACCTCATTTCTATTTTAGAAGAAACAAGGGTTGGGATTGAAGGGACTCCCTATAAATATGTCTCAAGGCATGTTATAAATACACAGAATCAATCATTTGATGCTAATATAGAGGTTGGATCTCAAGAGGTCAAGCCTGATCATGCTGAAATATATATTGAATCAGAAAATTATCATGCTAATTCATGGTAAAAGTTTATAGACTAGAGTTTGTTCTATTTTTAGGTGGTAGGTGCACACCCCAAAATGTTGGTAAAAGGTAACCAATTTTTTTAAAGGATACTCATGTATGAAAGTTGTGGAATGCTTAATGGGGGTATCAATGCAGATATTTGGACATTCTTATAGATAATTCTAGATGTTTAGTATTATGATGTTGGTAAAATGTTTATTGGTTCTAGAATGATGGGTTTATTGACTTATTGCATTTTGTGGATTGAATTTCACTTATTTTTTCTTTGTAACCCATTTATATAATTCCCTTTTTTTTAATAAAAGAATCATGGTATTTTTCATTCAAGATCACAATTCCAATAGTTTCAAATTATTGTCATTATTATTATTACTGTTATTATTATAACGAGTATCATTAATTTTGTTATTATTATTATTATTATTATTATTATTATTATTATATGTCATGACCCCCTCCCTCTAAAGGGACACCTATAGGGCCATAAATGAATGAAAAGAGAAAATAACCCTTGATTCCCACCTCCAACGGGTCTCAAGTTGGTGGCTAGCACTGAGGGTATACAAATATCAAAAATGGGAGGGATTACCCTCTATAATAATAGGATCAGGAGATAGGATATCATCAATCAATCCAATCCATGAAATACATAAGATAATGGAAAACAAAATCATCCCAATATACATGTATAAGTAAATAGAATATGATAAAATTATCCAAATTAAATCCCAACAAACAAAAATATTGGACAGTGACACAGTAACAGCACCAAAGGTCGGAGTTAGTAATGTCCAACATGGTCCAAAAAGTCCTCCTAGAAACCTAAAAATAAATTTATATACATGGATTTATCACAAAATTATAATAATTATAAAACCAAAGTATCTTTTTCAAATGTGAAAATATCTTACTGATGCAGCAGTTAGAAAATGGAAGAACCAAACAACACCTAAATAGGTCATCTAACCAATCTCATCCTCACCATGGATCTCTCACCAAAAAATGAATCCATGTGTAATAACATAGTATGAAACATATCAATGATAGGTACACCACACCACTTTCCCACTTATTTTTCAGACTCACACCCCAATTCCATACATCCTGGCACTCCCACCTATTTCATATAACATTGTATCCTACCCACAGACACATGGGCCATTACATCTCACCTAAAGAAACCTAGGTCATCACATCACATATCACTAACATAACCAGAGCAGCAGGGTCTCATGAACATGGATGAAATATACCTTGTTCCCTCCTCCTACGATGTATGACCCCAACATAATCCATCTCATCACATCACATCATGTTCAAAGACATCTGGTTCATCACATCAAATATCAATAGTCCACTTTTGACTTCTAGCCATCATAGCTCGTGCATGTCATCATTGCATGGAAGTTGTAATTTGTAAGAATAGAAAGACATCCATCCATCCTCATCACCATGATGTTAGAAAAACATCCCTATATAAATATATGTGTAACAAAATAGAGTTCTCTACATGGGTGGGGTGCATAAAGAAATCACAAAGAATTTAAAATGTGTGTATATATATATCCAAACATAATCCTAACATATGAGTTCACAACCAAGGCACTAACCAAATCAAAATATCACTATCCAACCTCACAAAACTTCAACTTTCACTACCACCACCAAATGCACAACACCACACAATAAGCTACAAGCCACATTTCACATTCCAAAATCCCTTCCAAACTAATCCAATTTCTAGATTTCACATTATCATCCAATTTAGTTTAAACAACTAATTCATTCCATTATTTCCATCCCATTTAATTTCACATTAAGAATCAATAATACTTAACTATACTTACCTTATTTTTAAATCATTAGTCATTTCCATCTCATTAATCAAACAAACCTATTCATTCCAATTCCAACATTATTATTTAATTCCAATACTGCCAAAATATCTTAGCACAAAAAAACACACATCATCATCCCATAATATAGTTTCATCACAACACACATCACATCAACAGAACATTTTATTGATTTATCAAGGGGATTATCATGACTTCCACTTTTTTATTTTAGGGGAATTATCAAACAGGTCATATTTTCTATGTACACCAATTTAATATGCAAATATAAGTAGTTACCCATTTTAATCAAGGTAATAACAAAAAAACACGCAACATGGTTTCTTAACTTATCAAAAAATGTGAAAATAAATCCCCCAATGGCCATGATTTCATCATGACAAGAGACACGAATAATCCTTTAAACAATATAACAACATAGTAAAAAACATGCAAGATTGGCCTTATCATTACAAACAATAATAATTAACTTCATTTAATCATCACTTTCTCTATCCGTGATAATATTTCGATCATATAAATTAACACAACATGTAATAATAAATATAATAATTCTTTATGCATGCAATAATACGTTCTAGGGAAATAATTATCCACAACATGATGAAAATTTATGAAATATAGGTGAAATTACCTATTCCCCGTCAACTTTAATTAACCAATTAATTATATTTATTATGTTTCTGAATAACATGTAATATCCTATTTTTTCCAGGTATTTCACTCTTTGAGTTTTTCATTAAACCTATATTTTTTTGGGGTTTTCCTTGTCTTTAAAACTTGTGAGTTGAGTCTTGTTCGTAGATGGAGAGCCTTTGTTAGAGAAAATGACCTATGGTTTTGCTATTTATGTTTTTTTTGAATTAATAGAGTCCAATTATAAATGTGTAAAAGTTTTATTATGATAGTTTCTATGATTTTTAAACGTTTTGGGGTGGTTAGGGACTTTTCTGTGGAAACTAGGCTTAATGTTTCTTGCAGGACAATTACATGCCATGTAAATGAGTTAGAAAACATGTAATTGTGACTTGGAAGATATCATGAACCAAGTTCATGATGTAAAATGGATACACACTGTGAATTAATTATAATAATTATAATGTTTGGTTAGGGTTAAAATCACTTGAGGTGATATGAATTTCGATATATCTCATAATTAAAAATCACACACCATGTAATAGATATACATGTTATGTAACTCGCAGGTTGGGTAGTTTTAAGAGAAAATATAGATTATTTTTCTCATTGTTTTCATGTTTATACCACCTCTCTTGACCCTAGGGTTATTTCCATGATAATTTAGAGTCCCCTTATCCTTTCTGAATGTCCCATTCAAGAAATTGATCACTGATGAGTGGTTTTTCTTAGTTTTTCCCTTCTCTTTTTTCATTCTTTGGTTCTCATGGTGTAAGTATTTGGATCGTGGTTTTTATGGGAGTTTTTATTGATCTTTTTAGATCAATAGTTCTTCTTGAAATATTATACACCTTTATTCTTATTTATGTTACCCATTAGAATCATTTCATTAATCATTTATTAAAGGTATGTGGTCTAGGACCTAACCCCATGGTCTATTTAATTATCAAGTATGTGAAATACTATGATTTATGCCAACATAACTTGTGAAATAATTAATTTAATTATTAATGATGATAAATTTTGTATTTTATTATTCCTTGGATATCTTTGTATTCAATGGTATTGTGAATTTCCTTATGGTTATCCATTGGGTGAGTGAACCCTTGACTAATAACGAATTGGCTAATGGTATAAAGCGTATTTAGCATGACATGATATTTTAGGTAATTTCTTAATATAGAATCACTTTTATAGTTTCTTAGTTAATATAAATGATTGGAAATAAATTGATATGAAAGTTAATGTGCACTTGAAAGACAAATGGTAATTTTCGTAATTAACCATCGAGGATGATTATTTGATATTTAGATAACCTTATTGTTATGAATTTTTTTATTACATTATGAAATGATTATATATAGGGATTTTCCTAGAGTTTTAAATTATTATATAGAAGTCTTGAACAAGTTATACATTCTAAAATTCATATATATAGGGATTTTTCCCGAGAATGAAATGCTTATATAGCATTCTTGTCCTAATGATACATGATGTAATCCTTATATAGATGGATTATCCCAGTGATACATACTATTATTATTAGATAGAGGGCTTGGCCTAGTGATAAATGATTAAATTATTATATATAGTGACTTTTATAGAGGCCAAAATTATTATACAGAGGTATTTTCTTAATTTTTTGATTATGACATTTTTTATGGTTATGTTTGGCATGGTTCTGCTACATGGTCAGATACATTCCTACATGGTTCCAAAGCAAGTTGATTTATGTTTTGTATTAATTGATTAATTAATACTCTTTTTATTTCTTTATTTCATGAATTTATTATCAGAATAGTTTTTTTAGAAATGATGGTTTCAACCTACTAACTTTTAATCACATCCAATTCAAGGTTTAATTTGGTACCAATGAAGATTAAATAGATGGAGATTTGGAGAAGGGAAAGGGACATTGTTGCTAATTTTTTCTTACTGGATGGGATGGAGTTTGGAGATGGGTGTGACATGGGGTTCAATACTTGCATATTTTGAGTTTCTTCATGTCAATTTATTCTTTTACTTGTATTTCTTTAATTTTGACATTTAGTTAAATTCATCCTTTTATTACATGACTCACTATTATTTCGTTTATTAATATCTCGTTTTATTTCCCAGTTGTATGTTTTATTGATTCTATTATTTCTATTATTTATATTAATATGATATTTATTTATATTATTTATTTATTATACATTTTAACACTATTCCAGGGAGTATAGTCACCCCATTATACTTACCACACCTTCACTGTTAGTCGGAAGCCTCTAGCATACGGGTAGGTGTGCCTAAGGTCCCATAACCAACCTTTTTTGGTCACATTATAGATTACCATATCGGGGGAGATTTCAAAGTAGTATCAAAGGATAATGTTTTTCTTTTCTATATCTTCACTATTTAGGAAAGTTAGAAAGGATACAAGGATTTATAGAGACTTGGCAATGATCTTGTGCATGGGAGTAACTTATCCATGTATAGGGGAAAATACAAGTTCCTAGGGGTGGGATTATTTTTCATGATATTTTCTTATTATAGTTGATGTTATTTAACCATGAGTGATTCACATATTGTTTTATGTTATTGTTTCTTGAGATTTATACTCATGGAATATTATATTGTGTGATGTGTATGTATGCATCATGACTGGAACATAGGGATATATCTTGACATGAATTGTTCGTGATAGGTACATAATTGTTTCATGTGATATATCTTTCATGATGAACATTTAAATGAGTCATGTATTATATCTAATAAATAAAAGAACTATTATTTCATGTTAAATAACTTGTAAACCATGTTTAGAGAGACCATGAGCCAGTGGTTCTCTATTGTGTCACCTATTGAAGTTTACCTTTTTTATCCAGAGTTCTAAAGAGTATGTTTATCTTATAGATACAATTTATCCTAATTATCTTTGATTTGATCATCAGGATAGTGTAAATCATCATTCTCTTAATGAATACAAGTCATATCTTCTTATAGATCCTAAGGATCAGATAGATGCTAATCTTTATGGTAGCTTCTTGAGGGTCATATGATCCATGTAAAGGAAGAATGTTCACATAGTGCCTTCAATATATGAGATGATGAGAGAGTTTTAGATATATCATCCACTAATGTTCACCGGGGAGGGAGTCCCCCAAGTATCTAAATTCTGAATCGAGTTAGTTTAGAAACTATTCAAGATCCTTGAGAAACTCATGAACAAGAGGGTAAAGATTACTGCACATATGACTCATGGATATTCTAAGATTTGGTGGGATATTATTGAGAAATATGGGTAGCAATAAGAGTTATCATTGAATGAATTTGAGGTTAATTTATTGATCCACTTCTATCCGAATACATTTAGGGATGATAATTCATGTGATTTGATGCACCTGACATATGAGATATTTTCATTATTGAACTATGCTTAAATTTTCACTAACTTGAATCATTTTGAGCTATCTCTAGTAGGTGATGAGATTTCCAAGTGTGGGACATTTTTAGGATGGGTTTCTCTAGGATATGAGGTTGTAGATGAACATATTTTACTTTAGTATCTTTTCGAATGTCATGAATCAGGCACTCATCACTGTAGATAATCTGAGAGAGGCCCTGAGTAGAGGCTAGGTTGTTTCATTAGGGTGAACTGGGAGCTCTTCTTCTAGTGTCAATAATTAACACTATGAATGTTTTCTCTAAGGCAATAAAGGTCATTGTAGTTATGGTAATTTGAATTTATCTTAATATTGTGCTCCATTATAGTGAAATTAGTGTGTCATGTTAGGAAACAAGTGGCCTCAATGTCTATACCCCACTTCAAAGTTCCATACTTACAAATTTATGGGTCATATATTGAATTTATGTAGGAACTTCTTTCATTAGAGTAGTGGAAGGGGATTAAGAAATGTACTAAAAGTCTGAGAAGAACTTATCTACTCCTCAGCAGACAAGTAGCATGAGTTCCACAAGATGATATGGTCATGGAAAGGGATGTGGTACTCAAGTACAAAAGTGTAGATACCAGATAGATGAAATGGATTAGGGGATTTAGACTACAATCTAGGGAAGAGGGGCTAGTCATCTTCACACTATGCATACTACTCTGGCTAGTGTGTATGTGGGACCTTCTACTGTTAGAGGAACGATTCTTGTATCATCTTCCCTTGATTGCATTTTTTATATAGGAGTCTCACATTCATTTTTATTTTCTATTTTTGAAAGTAGTTTGGCTTTGGTTATGGAAATATTGGATAGTTTTTGGACCATAGATACACTGTTGGGAGTGCGATCATAAAATATCAAATGTTTACAGTCAAGTTCTCTAGAGATAAGTTGTTATGGGAACCGTTTTTTCTAGAAATAAAAGGTTTAGAATTAATTATTGGTATTGATTGGGTAGTTTGATACCAGTATCATATTAAATATCACTGGAGGAGAGTTACCTTTCTATATCCAGAAGGAGGAAACTATTCTCACCAAGGTGAGTGGGATCTTCAAGCTAGTTATTTAGGAAAAATTCAGTGCTGATTAGATTTCCTCTTAACTTCGATAGAAATTATTGTTCTGGATGACGGTGGAATATAGTAGGTTAACTTTCCCCTAGTGGTAGACCATTTTTAGGATTCCTTTCTTGACATGTTTTTCAGCTTTCCACCCAAGTGGGAGATCAATTTCATGATCGAGTTGGTGTTGGGATAATGTTTGGTTTCTATTCTATATTATATGATAGAACTAGTAGATCTTTGGGAGTTGAAATTTCAGTTGCAAGATCTATAACCTAAAGGTTTCATACATCCTAGTAAATCTCCATGGGGTACTCCAATTTTTTATCCAAGAAGTCTGATGGTATTTTGTGCTTATGTGTAGATTATTAGTGATTGAACCAGATAATATTCAGGAACTGGTATCCCATTCCATGTATTGTTGATCTCTTTGTTTAGTTGAGAAGTGTTAATATCTTATCTACGATAAATTTGAGATTATGATACCACCATTTGAGGGTGAGATCATTTTAAATACCCTTTACCACTTTTATGAGAAGGTATGTATTTGTATGAGTTCATAGTGATTTCATTTGGTTTGATGAACACACTATAAGTATTCATATACTTGATGAATTTGATATTTCATTATTTTCTAGATTAATTTGTGGTGGTTTTTTTCAAATACATCTTGGTGTACTATTAGTGAGCAGATGATCATTCACAACATCTTGAAATCATCTTGATTATATTGAGAGAGAATCTAATTTACACCAATCTAACCAAATGTAATTTTTGGATTGATAAAGTGAAATTATCGGGCCTTGACATATTAAAGGATGGAGTGTCATTGGACCCAGAGATGGTTTCATATATAGTATCTTGGGAGTAGCCCGATAATTTCTTCTAGATTCAAATATTTCTAGGTTTAGTAGGATATTATAGTTTCTTTTCCCAGGACTTATCCCATCTGGAATCAACAATTCCCGAGATGAACATGAAATGGGTGATGTTTTTTGGGTTGGATGCTTGTGAGAGGGATTTTCAAGAGCTGAATATCAGTTTGACCTCATCACTTATACTAAATTTACTTGTTTTGGGTAAAGGTTATACTATGTATTGTGATGCATCTAAAGTTGGACTTAGAGCAGTTCTCATACAGGAGGATTTAGTGGTTACTTATGGATCCATATAGATGAGACCGCATAAGATGAATTTTCCTAATCATGATCTGGAGTTAGTTCAGGTGGTACATGCCCTGAGATAATAGATACAATATCTTTTTTGTGAGAGGTTTTTCATATACATAGACCAAAAGATCATCAAGTATATCTTTTATTAGTGAGACTTAAACCTTTATAAGAGGATGTGGGTTTATTATCTGTAGTATTTTGACATTATGTTATCTTATACACTGAGAATGGTAAACATCATTATTGATTCCTTGAGCTATAAGACATGGATAGAGGAAGTGCGATATTTTTGTGTCAAGTAGAAGATGATGGAACTCTTTAAAGAAATGCATCTAGATGTTTAGGTGTCCTAGGGATGAGTGGATATGACTTTGACATCTATTATAAAATTAATTCTTGAATTGATCAAAACAAAGTATTTATATAATTCTAAGGTCTTAGTTCTGATAGAAATCTTATATGGTAGAGAGACACCATCATGATGGTCTCTTGGAAATAGAAATTTTATTCTTATCTATGAACAAGTATGGGTTCCTATGGGATTTCTCAAGGATCTGATGATATATTTTCATTATTTTATATGGTCAGTATATCCTATTTTAAAAAATATATATCATGATATCTATAGAAAGTACTGGTGTCTAGGAATGAATAAGAAGGTAATAGGCTTTGTGGTGAGATGTTTCACCTTTCAACTGGTGAAACTTGAGAATCAAAGGCCTAGTGGGATGTTGCAACCTCTCCTATTACATAGTGAAAATGGGATGTTTTCACTATGTATTTTGTGAAAAAATTACCTAGTACAACCCATAAGAATGGTGTAGTATTGGTGATATTGGATATACTAAATAAGGTAGACCTATTATTTAATATCAGGTAAATTTTTAATGTTGACAATCTAGGTAGTCTTTATGTGCATGAGATAGTTTGATTATATGGTGTTCTGAGGAGTATCATATCTAATAGAGATACTAATTTAACATATTGGTTATAGAAGTGTCTTTAGAAATCATTTGGATCATAGATTCTTCTTAGTAATACCTATCATCTGTAGACTAATAATCAGTCTAAGAAGACTATTCAGATTTTGGGAGATATGTTATAAGCCAGTGTTTTGGATTTTAGGGGTTTATGGGAGTATATTTTGGAACTCATGGAGTTCTCCTATAATAAAGGATTATAGGGTTGGATATAGATGGAAAATTTTTAGGAGTTGTATGGAAGTTTGTATTGTTCGCCTCTTTGTTGGATTGAGGTAGGAGAGTTAGTGCTTGTTGGACCTAGTCTCGTGTTGTAGATGTCTGAGCAGATTTAATTGATCATGAAGTTATATGTGACCAAAAAGTGTAGACAAAAATCTCACAAAGTACATAATGGAAAACTTATGGAGTTTGAGGTTGCTCATCATGTTTTCCTTCATTTTCCTCCAAGGTTAGAACAATGTCATATTTGGAAAGAGGGAAAGTTAGCACCTAGGTTTTTCGAGCCATTTGAGATTTTTCAAAAGGTTAGTCCAGTGGCGTACCAATTATCCATTATATAGTGTTATAGTTCTATACACGGTGTATTTCCTTGGTTCAAAATTTGAATATATTATCTTTAACATTCTCATGCGGTATAAATTGTCGATTTCAATCTTTGTATAGATATATTATTTAAGGATCATCTAATATGGATTTTGGATCATAGTGAGAAGTATATTTGGGGTAGGATTATACCTCTTGTTTGAGTGTAGTGGAAGAATGGGCATGTTTAGGAGGAGACTTGGGAGAGGGACTCTGATATGTGAGGATATTGGTCAGACTTTTTCAGCGATACCCCACAATTATTCTTTTATGAGCTCAGGAATGAGCTGTTATATGGTGGTGAGGTTGTAAGATCCTGTATTTTTTAGGTTTGTCCCTCTTTGAGTTTTTTATTAAACCTATTTTGTTTGTATTTTTCCAATATTTAAACCTTATGGGTTGATTATCATTCAGAGAAAGAAATCCTTTTTTGGGTGAAATGACCTAAATTGAGGAAGTATTTTTTTTAATTAATATAGTCTAGATATAAATGTTGAAAAGGTGTCTTATGATATTTTTCGTGAGTTTGGAAGGATTTAGGGGTGATTCGGGGATTTTATATGGAAATTGGTGAACTAGGTTCATCACTTGAAATAGGGACACACCATGAAGAAATTACATGACGTTCAATGTTTGGGTAAGGTTAAAATCACCCAAGGTGATGCAAATTTCAGTGTATCTCATAATTAATAATTAAATTCCTTGTAATTTACTTACATTCTATGTATATAGTAGGATGGGAAGTTTTAAGGTCTCGTGGTGCTTATGTTTCTCATTCGATTCATTCGTATCCCTCCTCTCTGGACCCTAGGGAGATTTATAGGAAATTTTTAAGTCTCCCCTTCCTTTCTGGATGTCACATTCAAGTAATCGACCTTTTATGAGTATTTTTTCTTTGTTTTTTCCTTATATTATATTGTTATCTGGTTATCGTGGTTTAAATATTTTGATTTTGGTTGTTTTTGGTGTTTATCTTAATCTTTTTGGATCTAGGCTTCTCCCTATAACCTTTCTAACCTTCCTTCTCATTGACATTACCTGTTGGAAGTGTTTAATTAATCGCTGATTAAAGGTGTGTGGTCTAAAACATAACCCTATGGTCTATTAAATTTTCAATTATGTGAAATACTGTGATTTTTACCAACAAAACATGTGCATTAAATAATTGAATAATGAATGATGATAAATCTTATATTGGATTATTCTTTAGATCCCTTTGGATTCAATGGTGTTGTGACCTGGCTTATAGATACCTATTGGGTGAATTAATTGTTGAATAATAATGAATTTGATAATGTTTTAAACTATGTTTAACATGACATGATATTTTAGGTAATTGGTTGATATATAATAACTTTGAAAATGGCTTAGTTTATGGAAATGAATGGCAATAAATTGATATGAAAGTGAATATGCACTTGAAAGATAAATGGTAATTTTCATAATTAACCATTGAGGTTGATGATATGATATTGTGGTATCCTTAATGTTATGACATGTTGTGTTCCATGATAAAATGATTATATATAGGGATTTTCCCAAAATCTAAAATGCTTATATAGAAGTCTTGTCACAGTGATACACGCTGAAATGATTATACATAGGGATTTTCTAGAAGGAAAAAATTATTATATAATGGGATTAGACTAGTGATACATACTATAATTTTTATATAGCAGGATTAGCCCAGAGATACATGTTTTAATTATTATATTTTATAATTTGACCAGTGATACATGTTGGAATGATTATATGTAGGGATTTTCCTAGAGGCTGAAATGCTTATACATAGGGCTTTTCCTGGTTGTTTGATTTTTCCATGGTTTATGGTTATGGTTGGCATGGTTGTGATACATACTCAATGACATTCTGACATGGTTCAAAAGTAGTTTGATATATGTTTTTATATAATTTATTAATTAATACAACTTTTTATCACTTTATTTCATGCACATATTATCAGACTGATTTTTTTTAGACATGATGGTGTTGACCTACTAATCTGTACTCACATTCTATTTGGGATTACATTTGGTACCTAAAAAGATTACATGGATGTTGGTTTGGAAAATTTCAAGGGACCTTGTTTCTAATTTTTTCTTGCAGGATATTCTGGAGTTTAGAGATGAGACTGACATGGGGTTTGGGACCAAGGAATTTTGAGTTTTTTTGTGTCAACTAATTTTTGTACTTGTATTTATTTCATTTTGACATTTAGTTACATTCATTATATCATTACATGATTAAATATTATTTGGTTTATTGATTCCTCCTTTTATTTTTCATTTTTATGTTGTATTGTCTCCACTATTTCCGTTACTATGATGTTTATTTAAATTATTTATTTCTGCTAAATTTTAACTTTATACAAGGGCGTATAGTCTCCCCACTATACTTATCATACCCCCACTACAAGTCATAAGCATCTGGTATATGGGGAGGTGAATTTTAGGTCCCTTAACCAACCCATTTTTTATATGTGAGAGAGTTCCAGATCGAGGGAAGTAACATACCATCTTCCCAAATAAGAAAAAAAATCAATATTCTTCTCACATGTTATAACTAAAAGAAATATGAAGTATCCCCTACCACAATTCTAAGATGAAAAAAAATGAGAAACAAAGTTCCCAAGTCCCTACAGGAATCTATAGTCATCTGATTCTCCGTCTTCAACAATTTAAATGTAAATTTTAAATTTAATTAAATATAGAAATTATAACTCAAGACATGTAAAAAAAGTAGATTCTTAAATTTTACTTATCTAAATGTAAAATTTTTTGTTCTTGTTTTTGTTCTTGTTTTTGTTCTTGTTTTTCATTTAACGTATTTTTTATTATTTTTTGATAATTCATAGCACACCCCCCCCCCAGAGTGGCATTAATATCTTCTCAAGTTGGGGGGGCTAACATGAGGTTCCAAACTCTTTTTCTTCAGGAATTCCCCTACATACTCCCTAAACCTATTATATATATTTATTAAATGATATTTTGTAATAATTTAAATATACATAAAAAATAAAAATTATTATTGAAATTATTATTTATTTTATAATGTTTATAATAATTAAATTATTATATATTTTTTATTATTTGTAAATGTAAAATCATTATATATAAACATAATTTATATATGTGTGTCTTTAATTTTGTGTATATATAAGTACATACACCGCTCCAACATATTATATAAAATTACATCAAAAAATTATATTGAAATTTTCTAATGAAAATTGAACTTAATAGAAATTTTTTCTTATAAATTTTTATAGAAATTTTTCATTTCAAATTTAGGTTGGAAATTTATACTTTAACTTTTTAGTGTACAAAGACATTGAAAATGTTTAATTGAATTATATACATGATATTTTTGATGAAATTTTATATTAAAAAATTATACAATAAGCTTTATTACCATAGTTCTAAAATAAATATATGTTTAAATTTTTTGTAAAAATAAATTAATATAAAAATAAACAATTTAATTTTACAATAAAATAAATGTATTGAAATTTTTTATTAAGAACATTTAGTGTATATTTCCATTAAAAATTTTAGTGTCAATTTCTATATAAATTTTGACTATATATTTTAAATTTATTTTTATTATAATTAATCTAAAAATTTTATTATCAAAATTATAAAATAAATACAAGATTAAATTTAAAATTCAAATATATTAACACATAAATAAATTGTGTATTTTTCATAGAAAATTTGAATAGAAAACTTCTATTAAAAATTTTTAGTGAAAACATCCATTGATAATTTCTAATGTAGACTTCCCCTGAAAATTTCCTGTGTAAACTTCTCTAGAAAATTTTTGGTGCAAAATTACACTAAAAATTTCCATTGAAAACTTAAAATGGAAAATTCCAATTCAAATTTACACTTTAAATTAAAATAAAAATCTGTTAATACATAAATAAGAAATGTAAATTTTCACATGAAATTTTCATTGAGAATTTACACTAAAAACCTTTATTGAAAATCTCCATTGGAAACATATAGTGAAATTTTCAAATCAAATTTCTATTGGGAGTTTTCATTGTATATTTTCCAATTGATATTTTCATTTTAAATTCATAGTGAAAATTTCCACTAAAAATTTTCAATAAAATTTCAATGTAGAATAAAAATGTTTAATCTAAAATAAAAAACACCAAAACACTATTATAAATACAAATATACATCATAATATTAAATTATAAATTTTTAATGAAAATTGTATTGTGGAAATTTTCAATATATATATAAAAAAATCAATGTAAATTTACATTGGAATATTTTGTTTCACATTTAAACTTAAATCTTAACTAATATAAATCTATACTAAAAGTTTTCAATAAAAATTCACAGCACAAAATTTTAATTCATGAATATGTACATACATACATATATATGTGTGTGTGTGTACAAATATGAATATATAATATAATTATAAAGCGTAAATTTAAATTATGAAGTAACACAATTTCATTTAAAATTTCCAATGTAAATTTATAGTTATCATTGGAACCTTCATCTATTATGGAAATATCAATCTCGATATGATCTTTTTTGTGGGTTATTTGTTATTCATTGCATGTTCATTTCATTGGGAATAGATTTAAAATGTATTTTTAATATCTTTTACTACCTAGGATCATAGGATGACCCCCTAATTGTCATCAAATACATTTTGAAATTTCCAGTTCTAGTATAAAAAAATAAAAACTAAAAATTTTCAATAAAAAATTTCATTACAAATTTTTAATCCAAATTTCCACATAAGTTACAAGTAAAAAAATAATAAATAAATAAATAATGAAAATTTAAATTGGAAAATTAAAGTGAAATTTTTAAATGAAAAATTCAACGTAAATTTTTAGTTTTGAATATCACTAAAAGTATAAGTCAGATTATATTAATACCCAAATAGAAAATATAAAATTCTAATGTAAATTTCTTTTATTTATTTCCACTAGAAATTTCCTTTGAAAACTTCTATTGGAAATTTCCGGTGTTTATTCCCTATACATAATATGATTCATATTATAAACATACCAATTATTTTTTCAGTGGGAATTTATAATACAAATTTTTAGTGTATACATACATAATATATTAATAAATAAAAAACAATGTAAATTTTCACCGCACATTTGCTATGAAAATTTTCACTGACAAATTTTATTGCACATTTCCACTAGAAAATTGTAGTTCAAATTTTCACATGAATTTCCAAAGAAAATTTTTAAAACATATTTTCCACAAACCATATATTTCTTAATATTAATATGAAATGTATTTTTTCAATGGAAAATTATATTACTAACTTCCAATAAATAAAAAATATATGAAAATTTTTATTATCAAAAAAATAAAATTTCACTGAAAATTTCCATTCAAAAATCCATTTATATGTAAATGAATGTATAAATAATTTATATATAGCTATTTATAAAAATTATTAGTAATTATTATATATTTATTTTAGAGGGAATTAATATAAAAAATGTATATATTTAAAATATATTGGTCATTATTATATATTTATAAATTTATAAATAATTATTAATTATTGTTATATTTTTAGTTATCTTTATTTTTTATTATTTTTTATTATATATTTTGTTTTTTCGTTAATTTTTATGGGATTGAGTGTTTTTTAATTGAATTACAAGTGAAATAAAGGGTATTTCAATCAAACACATTCAAATAAATCAATTCATTTTTTTAAAATCATCCAAATCTAAAATTTATATTGTCGAGTAAATCATTTTATTTACCCATGGAGAACCTGACGCTTAGGTCACCTCACCAAACCTGAGATGATATTTTCCCCCATGGTGTGTGACGCACGCCTGTCGTAGGGCGTGGCAAAACAATTATTTTCTATGTTAAAATTTAGTTAAGTGGTTGACCTAGGATGTCTCCTGAAGAGGAGTGCACACAAAACGGGTTGTCACTTTAAAACGAGGGTAAAAATGTTGTGAAAGGAAATTTGAAATTCAAATGATTAAAAAAACTATGAAATTAAAAGGTTGATTAGGTCGGGGTCGGTTTCCTAATTATAATGCTATCCTTGTTCAATTTAATTCAAACCTCTTCTTCTTAGTTGATTAAAGTGAGTTTCCACAAGCGTTTCCTCTCACTTCCTTGGTGAAATTATTATTGTGAGAGAAAACATTACCAAGATCTCGGTTTGGTCAACTCTCCTTCCATGTGTAAAATAATTGTATTGAATGTCCTTAATTGAAATGGGAAATACCTGATCGGGTTTTGTTCATACCAAACAATCAAGAACATTCACTACACCTTTTACACGTACTGATGATCGTCGAGTACTTCACCACTAATTCCTGGTTTATTCCATCGTATATAAACCAGAAATTAGTGGAGGGAGATATTGATTATTTTACCAAGGCAAAAATAAATAATGGAATTAATACTCAATAACGATCGCACTTGATTATAAAACCCACTATAAGAAATTGAAAACAACTTTGAAGAAGAAAGAAATTTATTCAATTGTGTCCAAGAACTCAAGCATTACAATGTAGAAAACAAACCCTTCCCCAACCACTCCAAAAGTTTACCTCACCATGGTAAGGGTAATCGAGTTGAATGGGGAAGAATAATACATTAACAAACTATGAAAAAGAAAATAAATAAAAGATAAAGCTAAAAATTTCTCCTTCTTGGTGTCCCGGAAGGAATGGGGTGGAGAATGGATGCTTTGAGAGGGTGGAGCTCTCCTCCTTTTATAGCCAGAATGTTTCCCCCGAATGTCGACGCATTTTATACCCATTAAATGACATCTTTACGCGTTGATCCCTTCTTGAATGTTGTTCATAATTCCCTTTTCCGTGTCCCCTAAAAATTTCAGCGGATTTGGACATGTATTCTGGGAGTTATGGCTGTTTTACTATGAGCATTTATTCTATCCAGTCAGAATCTCCAAAACGAAATGCTTCGGATTAGGGTGCTTTAATGGCACAATAAACGGCCAATTCACTCGGTTATTCCTTATTAAAAGATGCTCCAAAACTCCTTGTGCGTCCACCCACCGAATTTCACAAGCTTTTGGCCCACAGTGGATGAGTTATGGATCCCACATCAAAACTAGGCATAACTGAAAACAGTTTTATTGAGCCAACTTGTGAGCTTCTTTTGAGCTTCCATATGGCCAATTCAGATTTTAGTCCAAATATATTAAATAAAGCCATGGATGTGTAGAATCTGGAAAAAAATAATTTTTCAATTTAGATCAGTGTCGATAATTTTATGGCCAAACTATTGAAATAATTTAAAACTGTTAAAAATCCAAAATGGCCGATTTTTACTATTCAGCTCAAAATAACACCATTATCAAAAAAATGAAACAATTCATCTTAGAGGAACAATTTTGTGGGTTTAAAACAATGATATTAAATATAAATTAATTGAAAATGTTTGCTCTATCAATTCCCCCACACTTAGCACTTGGACTCCTGGACAAGTAAAAATCAAATCAAATCAAATCCAAAACACATATCAATGAGATCAATCAAATCAATTTCAAGAAACAAAAAGATATCATGCCTCATAAAAAACTATTATTTCAAGTTCTCCGTTTAAGATTTTAATATATTTCCACTTCATTTCTTATCCCATTCACACAAAACACCTACCTCACATGAATTTTCTCTCATCTCACAAATGTAAAGGCTGAACAAGGATTTTCTCATCCAAACTCACACAAGAGTCACCATAGCTTTGATAAATTCCTACTTCTCCACCCGATGTGATTCAAGAACATGTGTTTCTCATGAGGACTTTCCAGGGTTGTTATGTGGCTTCTGGTTGGTAGGATTTAGATGTTAAAAGTTCTGAGGCCGAAAAAGGAAGGCTTGGCTCTTATTGAAGCAAAATTGCAAGATTCTAGTTTTCACTCAAATATGGTCTCCTTCACTTCCCCTTTGTTGAAAATAGGCTCCATCATCATTCAATCAGCTCATCAGCAAACATTTCAATCTTTTCAAACATAATTTTTTTAAAGCTCCAGATAGGCACAGCTTTCTTTTTATATTGGAAGCTCCAGAAAGGCACAGCTTCTCTTTTCATAAAAGCTCCAGAAAAGGCACAGCTTTCAACAGAATAATTTTTCAGCATCACACACATCTCTTCCACAATTTATTTTCCACCCAAAGTATAACCAAATGAGTTAGTACACCACAAGACATCTTCCCCCACACTTAAGTTCAACTAGATCATATAATTTTACTTCAAGAGCAGGTATGATAGGGAAAATTGGCTTGTAATGTGGCTAACCTAACAGGAAATTCATGGCTACTAGGGGCTACAATGAAGGATAAATGTAAAGGTGGGCCATAATGAAAAGGATTATTTTTAAAAGGGGGCTTCAAACAAAATAAATGCCTCAATCATTTAAAACACACGTACCCCAACCCTCAAGTTTTGAAAGGAATAAATCAAATTCTGGTTAAAGCAAGCATGGTCTGATTCTCTCAAGAAATGAGGTGAATGAAAAGAATATGACAAAAATGGTTCAGAAGCCTCACAGGAAAGTTATTTCAAAGATATAGACAGTGAAATATGGCATGAGATTCAAAAATCAGTGTACTTTTCATGAATTTCCAAAAGATTTGAACTTGAAACAAAGTTATTTCAGCATTCATTTAAGATCAGTTTCATGAAATAGACTGGTTCACTCATTGACATGGGTTTCAAAAATGGTATTGATAATCATTTCAGCTCAAAAGTTTCAGAAACACACCAAAAATTTAAAAATAAACACACAAAAATTTGAAAACACATATTTTTTTTTTTGAAAACAAACATCAAATAAAAATCCTATACTACAAAGGTTCCCTCCCCCACACTTAAATGATGCAGTGTCCTCGATGCATTTAAGTGGATTTAACATGTAGGAAGATTTATGATTGAATCACAACAGCAAGAAAATGTGAAGGAGAGGTACAACCTGATGGATCTTATTGATAAATAGATTGGAGGAGCGTGATCTCCTCCAATGGATCTGATGGTAGGGTCCCAAGGAATTTCTTCAACCTATGTACATTCACAGTGAATGGATCCTGCTCTCCATCCTTCATAATCTGCACAGCACCAAAAGGATATACATGAGTAACAATAAATGGACCTTCCCATCTGGAACGAAGTTTACCTGGCATCAACTTGAGTCTTGAGTTGAATAATAACACTTTGTCTCCAGGAGAGAAGTCTTTTGGTTGGATTAGCTTGTCATGGGCCACTCTTGTTCATTCTTTGTAAATCCTTGAATTTTCAAATTCTTCCCTTCTTATTTCATCCAGCTCTTGCAACTTCAATCTTCTCTCCTTCCCAGCACTTTCAAGGTCCAAATTCATTTTCCTCACAGCCCAATACGCCTTATGCTCCAATTCCATAGGTAGGTGGCAGTTTTTCCCATAAATCAGCCTATATGGACTCATTCCAATCGGGATTTGGTAGGCTATCTTGTAAGCCCATAAGGTATCATCCAACCTTTGGCTCCAATCCTTCCTGTTCGGATTAACAGTCTTTTCCATAATTCCCTTTATTTCTCTGTTTGAAACTTCAGCTTGCCCGTTAGTCTGTGGATGATAGGGAGTTGATATTTTATGATGCACCCCATACTTCTTCAGCAATGTCTCCATTCTCAAATTGCAGAAGTGAGTCCCTTGATCACTGATGATTGCTCTGGGCACTCCAAACCTACAAAATATGTTAGACCTGACAAAATCACAAACAACTTTAGCATCATCAGTTCTGGTTGCTTTTGCTTCCACCAATTTGGAAACATAATCAACTGCAAGCAAGATATAAGAATTTCCAAATGACATCGGGAAAGGTCCCATAAAATCTATCCCCCAAACTTCAAAAATGTCACAAAAATTCAATGGCATTTGGGGCATTTCTTGTCTCTTTGAAATATTTCCTGAAAATTGACATTTTTTACATATTTTTCAAAATTCATGAGCATCTTTAAAAATGGTGGGCCAATAAATTCCAGATTCTAAAACCTTCCTTGCTATCCTATGAGGTCCAAAGTGGCCTCCACAAGCTAAAGTGTGACAAAAAGCAAAGACAGATTTAACTTCACTTTCAGGTAAACATCTTCTTATTACTTGATCATTGCAGGTCTTCCAAAGGAATGGATCATCCCAAATGTACTATCTAGATTCAGCTTTTAGTTTTTGAATTTGGTGATAATTGAAATGAGATGGGACCTGATATGTTACCAAAAAATTGACTATGTCAGCATACCAAGGCACTTCTCCTTCAATCAAGTACAACTGCTCTCCTGGAATTTGATCATTCAGTGGGTCTCTTTCTGGAACTTCAATTTCAGCAGTGTTTGGCAGTCTACTTAAGTGATCAGCCACTTGGTTCTCAGATCCCTTCTTATCCTTGATTTTTATATTGAATTCTTGTAGTAGTATCATCCATCTCACTAACCTTGGTTTAGCATCATCTTTCTTCATCAAGTACCTCAAAGCTGCATGATCAGAAAACACAGTGATTTTAGTTCCAAGAAGATATGATCTAAATCATTCTAAAGCAAAAACAACTGCAAAGAACTCTTTTTCTGTGGTCTTACAATTGAATTGGGCCGCATCTAAAGTTCTCGAGGCATATGAAATGACTTGTGGTCTACCCTCAATTCGTTGAGAAAGGACTGCTCCAACTGCTTGGTTAGACGCATCACAAAGTAGTTCAAATGGTTCTTCCCAATTTGGAGGCTGCATCACGGGTGGTGAAATCAATCTCTTCTTCAACTCATCAAAGGATTCCCTACATGCACCATTGAAATCAAAATCATCATCTTTCAAAAGTAATATAGAGAGAGGGAGAGAAATCTTACTGAAATCTTTGATAAACCTCCTGTAGAATCCTGCATGTCCTAAAAATGATCTAACATGTTTCACACAAGTAGGGTAAGGTAATGAATTTATCACTTCAATTTTTGATTTATCCACTTCAATTATATTTTGGGAAATGACATGACCAAGCACAATTCCTCTTTGAACCATGAAATGACATTTTTCAAAATTTAAAACAAGATTTTTTTCAATGCAGGTTTTCAAAACTTTTTCCAGATTTTTCAAACAATAATCAAAAGAATCTCCAAAAACTGTGAAATCATCTAAGAAAACTTCCAAGCAATTTTCAATGTGATCAGAAAATATACTCACCATGCACCTCTGAAATGTACCTGGAGCATTAAATAATCCAAATGGCATTCTTTTATATGCAAAAGTACCAAAAGGGCATGTAAATGTCGTCTTATCTTGATCCTCGGGAGCAATGGGTACCTGGAAGTAATCTGAAAATCCATCCAAAAAGCAATAATGAGTTCTCCCTGCCAATCTTTCTAACATCTGGTCAATGAAAGGGATGGGGAAATGATCTTTTCGAGTGACCTGGTTCAATTTCCTAAAATCAATGCACACTCTCCAGGTGTTTTGAATTCTCATAGGGATTAACTCATTCTTTTCATTTCTCATAGTGGTCAGGCCAGTTTGTTTTGGAACGACATGAATAGGGCTTACCCACTGCGAATCTGAAATGGGATAGAGGATCCCAGCATCCAAGAGCTTCTCGATCTCCTTCTTCACAACCTCTATCAAGGTGGGATTCAGTCTCCTTTGGGGCTGTCTAACAGGTTTTGAATCTCCCTCAACAAAAATTCTATGTGAGCATATTTTTGGGTTAATTCCCGGGATATCACCTAAGATCCATCCAATTGCCTTGAAATTCTCTCTCAAAATCTCAATCAATGATTTTTCTTGGGTTTTAGAAAGATTATTAGTAATTATCACTGGTAGTTTCTCTCCCTCCCTAAGGTATACATATTTCAAATCAGTGGGGAGTGGTTTGAGTTCCAGGTTAGGGGGATTCTCAAGGGATGAGACTAAATTGACGTTTTGTTCTTCCAAATTTTGGACCTCCTACACACAAGAAACCATATCATCTTCCTCATTATTTAACAAATCATCAAAGAAATCAGATTTTACCTCTTCCTCCCACATGAAGTCAGAATCTCCAACATCTTCAGCATCCACATGTTCAATGATATTTTCAAGGGAAGAAGTCTCTCTTAAGTCTAAGAATTCATAGAGCATACCTGATTCTTCAATTAGTTATTCACCAACTTCATGGGAAAGAGAAAATAGGGAGTGATCATCTGATGGATGCCTCATGGATTCAAAAATATTGAAGTGGACCGTGCTCTCTCCAAACTCCATGGTGAGTGTCCCCTCATGGACATTGATGATGGTTTTGGATGTCTTCAAGAAAGGTCTCCCCAAAATGATGGGTGAATGAGATGGTCTCCTATATTCTTCCATATTGAGCACGTAGAAGTCAGCTAGGAATAAGAGATCTTTGACTTTCACAAGGACATCCTCCAAAACTCCTGCAGGAAAAACTGTGGATCTGTTTGCAAGCTGGACCACCACGCTTGTGGGCTTCAATTCTCCCATCTGCAAAGAAGTGTATACCGAGTGAGGCAATACATTAATTGAAGCACCTAAATCACACAAATCGTTAGTGAAATTTAATGAACCAATGGTGCATGGAATGGAAAACGTCCCTGGATCTTGACATTTGGTTGGAATCTATGGCGTGATAAGGGCTGAGACACTTCTTCCCAAGTTGATTCTTTCATTCCCATGAAGCCTTCTCTTTTTGGTGCAAAGATCTTTCAAAAAAATTTCATACCTTGGAATTTGTTTAACATCTTCAAGTAGGGGGATATTGATTTCCACTTTCTAGAAGGTGTCCAGAATTTCTTTTTGAAGTGCTTCTTCATGCAATTTCTTTGATTCGATCATCCTTGTTGGAAATGGTTGGGGTAATTCTTTCTTCTCCCTTTGTTTTCTTTGCATTGGTGTTTCTTGTTTCTTATTCTATGGCCTATCCTTCTCCTCCTTCTATTCCTTTTCATCTTCTTGGTGGATTCTCACAAGACTTTTTGAATCATTATCTCTCGGAATAGGTGGTATTATTTCAGGTTCAGGGTTGGATGGAGGTGGGATTTCTTTTCCACTTCTTGTTATGATTGCACTAACATTCTCTTTAGGATTTGGCACTGTTTGGGATGGAAGCTTCCCTGGATTCTTGGAAATTATTTCAACAAGACTTCCCACTGTGTCTGCTATCTTGTCAACCTTATCTGCTAGGCCCTCATACTTGGATTGTAGCTGTTCCACAGAAGGTTGTGTGCTGGTGGATGGTTGTTCATATGTCTTTATTTGGAATGGTGGAGGCTGAAAATATTGTTGGTGTTGGAAGGGCTGTTTATAAGATTGTTGGAAGGGAGGGGGGTTCTGGTATTGCTGCTGGTGGTAAGGAGGTTGACTGGGGTGCTGGTTAAATGGTCTCATCTGGTTTTGTTGGTTCCCATATCCTTGTTGGGATTGCAGTTGATTTTGTTGGAATTGTCTTGGTTGAAAGGCCGCATCACAGTATTCTGTCCCCTGTATCTCAGGGCACTGGTCAGTATAATGAGTGGAAGAATAACATAAACCACATACCTGAGCTGAAGCTTATTGTCCATTTTCTTATGTTACAACCATTTGACGGACTAATCTTGCAAGGTCATCAACTTTGGTTTCAATCAATGTAGATGAATCAGATGTTTTTACCTCATGTATCCCCCTGGTTCCCATTCCTCTTAGTCCAAATTATTGTGAGTTTTGAGCAATCTTCTCAATTAGTATTTTGATATCTGCAGGAGACTTGTCAATCAGGGACCCCCCTGATGAGGCATCTAGAAGATTTTGATCATTATCCATTAGTCCTTGGTAGAAGAACACAAGGAATTGGTGTTCCTCCATTTCTTTATGTGGGCAGCTGGAGCATATCTTCTTGAAGCGCTCCTAGTACTCGTAGAGGGTTTCTCCAGTTGATTGTCATATGATGTAAATCTCCTTCTTGATGGCAGTTCTCCTCGATGTGGGAAAGAATCTTTGCATGAAACTTCTTTTTAGGTCTTCCCAATCACTGATATCCCCTGGTTGTAGGTTGTACAACCATTCTTTAGTTATTCCTTCAAGTGAGAAGGGGAATTCCCTCCACTGAAATTGGTCTTCGGGTGCTCCTCTTGGCCTGAAGCTTGAGCAAGTGTATCTGAATTCTTGCATGTGCCGATTTGGATCTTCTCCTGCAAGACCATGAAACTTTGGAAGCACAGGAATCATATTTACACGTAATTCAAAATCATTTGTTTCAGTGGGTGCAATTAGTTGGTTATTTTGAATGGCAAATTGTGGTGCACATAGATCACGCAGGGTTTGGTTGGGATTTATAGCCATGATTTCAGGTTCAGAGTGAACACTAAGAGTTTCACTTGAATCTGAGAGATCTATTTCTTCAAATATTTCTGGTAGATTTCTTTTTCTTAGTTGGGTTAATGTTTTTTCAATTTCTGGATCAAATTCAATTAATGGTTCTTTTGAGGTGCGGGTCATTCAATTTTGTTTTTTTTTTGCACTGCCTCCCCGGCAACGGCGCCAAGTTTGACGCACGCCTGTCATAGGGCGTGGCAAAACAATTATTTCCAATGTTAAAATGTAGTTAAGTGGTTGACCTAGGATGTCTCCTGAAGAGGAGTGCACAAAAAACGGGTTGTCACTTTAAAACGAGGGTAAAAATGTTGTGAAAGGAAATTTGAAATTCAAATGATTAAAAAAACTATGAAATTAAAAGGATGATTAGGTCGGGGTTGGTTTCCTAATTATAATGCAATCCTTGTTCAATTTAATTCAAACATCTTCTTCTTAGTTGATTAAAGTGAGTTTCCACAATCGTTTCCTCTCACTTCCTTGGTGAAATTATTATTGTGAGAGAAAACCTTACCAAGATCTCGGATTGGTCAACTCTCCTTCCATGTGTAAAATAATTGTATTGAATATCCTAATTGAAATGGAAAATACCCGATCGGGTTTTGTTTGTCCCAAACAATCAAGAACATTCACTACACCTTTTACACGTACTGACAATCGTCGAGTACTTCACCACTAATTCCTGGTTTATTCCATCGTATATAAACCAGAAATTAGTGGAGGGAGATATTGATTATTTTACCAAGGCAAAAATAAATAACGGAATTAATACTCAAGAATGATCACACTTGATTATAAAATCCTCTATAAGAAATTGAAAACAACATTGAAGAAGAAAGAAATTTATTCAATTGCGTCCAAGAACTCAAGCATTACAATGTAGAAAACAAACCCTTCCCCAATCACTCCAAAAGTTTACCCCACCATGGTAAGGGTAATCAAGTTGAATTGGGAAGAATAAGACTTTAACAAACTATTAAAAAGAAAATAAATTAAATAGAAATCTGAAAAGTTCTCCTTCTTGGTGTCCCGGAAGGAATGGGGTGGAGAATGGATGCTTTGAGAGGGTGGAGCTCTCCTCCTTTTTTAGCCAGAATGTTTCCCCCGAATTTCGACGCGTTGTATCCCCATTAAATGACATCTTCAAGCATTGAGACCTTCTTGAATGTTGTTCATAATTTCCTTGGCCGTGTCCCCTAAAACTTTCATCGGATTTGGACATTTATTCCGGGAGTTATGGCTGTTTTACTATAAGCATTTATTCTGTCCAGTCAGACTCTCCAAAACGAAATCCTCCGGATTAGGGTGCTTTAATGGCACTATAAACGGCCAATTCACTCGGTGCTTCCTTAATAAAATATTCTCCAAAGCTCCTTTCGCGTGCACCCACCAAATGTCACAAGCTTTGGGAACACAGTGGATGAGGTATGGATCCCACATCAAAACTAGGTAGAACTGAAAACAGTTTTCTTGAGCCAACTTGTGAGCTTCTTTTGAGCTTCCATATGGCCGATTCAGATTTTAGTCCAAATATATTAAATGAATCCCTGGATGTGTATAATCTGGAAAAAAAATAATTTTTCAATTTAGATCAGTGTAGATAATGTTATGGAAAAACTACCGAAATAATTTAAAACTGTTAAAAATCCAAAATGGCCAATTTTTACTATTCAGCTCAAAATAACACCATTATCAAAAAATGAAACAATTCATCTTAGAGGAACAATTTTATGGGTTTAAAACAATGATATTCAATATAAATTAATGGAAAATGTTTGCTCTATCAGTGTTCCTCCCCTTTTCATTTATCACTCTTCTCCCCATATTATGTTTTCATTTATTTATTTCATTAATTTAAAACACACAATCTCTCATATAAATACTCATATCCCATTCATTTGTTTTTTATTCTTCATTTATATATTTCAAACCCATGGTTTTTATCCCACAATTTTCTTCCCTTTTTTATAAAACATTTCTCTCTCCAATCTAATCATCCCATAAGTTTTCACATTTAAAACAATCATTTATTTATTTTATTAAATTCATAAAATCAAAACTCTCTCTCTCTCTCTAACACACAACACATTTGGAATTTTTTAACTCATATGTTTATTTTTTCAAAAAATAATATATATATATATATATATATTTATTTATATATACAGCCATATATATTTATATAGTCCCAAATATAAAAAGATTGCAATATTTATAAATAAAAATATATATGTTTATACAACAATACAATATATAAAAATAAAATACACACACATATATATAACAAGACAATATATATATTACCAGACACATATATGTATTTTTATAAATATATAACAATTCTTATTATTCATATAATATCATAATATATATATAAATATATGAAAATGTAAAATATATGTATATATGGGTATGTGTATATTTATATATATATAATTTGGTAACACATATTTTTGCAATGTTTAATATTAGAATAACTCATGTAAATATATATTTACACACATATATATCATGCCACATGATGTGTGAAACATTTTTTTATTAACATACAGATGCAAGGTCTTCATTTTATGTACAATATATTTTTAAATTTTCTTCAAAAAAATATTTAAATAATGAATAAACATTTTTTGTGAGTGATAAATGTATTATTTTATTATGAAATAACAACGTGAACCCTCTGTAGCTGAGGAAAAGATAAAGCAAGGGATTGTAAAATTTGGGCTCTTACATTAGATGTCTCTCAAAAAATTATCATCCTTTATAATCAAAACAAAACTAAAAAGAGAGATGGTGGTATGAAGAAAAAAACTCACAAGATACCTATTAAGGATCTTGTTATATTCAAAATACAATAACCACTAGGGAAAAGAACTATAAATCTATGCAATACATTAAATAATCTCCCAGGGAAGATGCCTCTCAAATTGAAGAAAGACCATTAATAAAGAATTACATCAAGGGAGGAAATATATCTCATATATTAACATGAGATAAGATAATTCATCCCAAAAAAATCTCTAAAAACATGGAATTTTTATCACACATCTATGACTCTCATTCCCATGAATGGTCACACAATCACATCAATAGCCACATGCATAAAAAATTAAACCACCAAGAAAAACATATCAATCAATCATGGGTAAAACATTATTTTCAACTCAATTAATAATTCATAGTTTAAATTTACAAATACAATTTCAATTCCAAATTAGTGGTGGTTTGGTTGATTTTTGTATCATTTAATGATTTACTTTCATAATCAATGACTTGTGGAGTTTTATCACAATGTTGTCCTAAGAAATCTTCTACAATGAAGTCATTCGCATCACACATGAGTTTGAATGAAAATTTCCAATTGGGAGATTTCATGATAGTTGTAGATATAAGAGATGACTTGAGTATAGAGAATGATTCCTCATATATTTCTATCCATAAAAATGGAAAACCTTTCACCAGAATAGTAAAAAGTGGTCGAGAAATGGATCTAAAATTCAAAATGAACCTTCTATAGAAACTTCCATGTCCTATGAAGGACCAAACTTCCTTGACATTTTTTTATAGGGAATGTGAATAATGATATGAACATTAGCTTTATAAACCTAAATTCCTCTAATAGAGACCATATGGCCCAAAACTAGTCCATCCTTTACCATGAAATGGAATTTTCCTAGTTTAGGATGAGATTTGTTTCATCACATCTATAAAAAACCTTTTAAAACTTACAATTCAACCCTAAAATGTTTCCCCAAAGATTTTGAATTCATCTATAAATACCTTTAAAAAACATGTTAGGGAATATTTCTATCGTGCACCACTATAAGGTACCTGTCATGAACTATCCAGAGTCGACCCTAAATCGGTCACCCAGGCCAACCCCTGACAAGTACTGAGAGGAATCCCAAATCCTCCTGGGATGGAGACAAGCACCAAGGGAATCAATAGAGTAAAAAAGGGAATTATTTTTCCCAAATATAACCAATAAAAAAAATAGCGGAAAGAACGGACATCCCACTATACATTCATATAAAAATTGAACTGAACATTTTTTGTACAAGAAAGTGAAAATAAAACTTAACCAAAAAATAAACCGACCTAAACTAAAAACCATCTAACTCCATGTCACCACACTGGTCACTCTTCAAAACAAATATCACATGTCACCCAAGGTGATCGAACTCAAGACGAAACCTACACAAGGGCTGAAAATAGAATAAAACAATAGGTGTGAGTATTAAATCTCAGTAGGGTAGCCCAATAATCTATTCCAAATTCACTTCCTCTAAAATAAAATAAAAATAAATTCCATGTTTAAAATAAAAAATATAAAAGTATGCTTTCCAAACATGGTTCAATTTTATAAAAAATACCCAACAAAAACTTGCAAGTTTTATAAATAAGAATGTTAGTAACAATTTTTCAAAGAGGTGAAACTTCAAAATGAAAATAGTTTTCAAGAGTGTTGCTTTAAAGAATATACACTTTTAAATAAAACACACACACTTATAAGTTTACCAAAGAAACACACCATATTCCAATGGTGAGTAAAAAATGTCCAATGAGAACAAGTCCTGGGAACACCCCTAGGTACTAGTTCATTATGGGTCCCAGGTAACTCATATCTTAGTGAAAAGTAACCAAAACAAATATCTATTCTCATGAAAAAGATCCACTTATAGGATAATCATCAATAACCTAGTGGTAAACAATATCATCATCATCATAGTTTAGTTTTTATTTTCATCATTAAACTTGTTATGTGAAATAGGGACAAAACTCCTCCAGATCACTAGCATACTAGTACTCATTTTCCCACCTAGATACCTAGGTTTTCAATTTTTCTGCTCAGAAAAGTTAAAAATATATCAAATACCATTTTATCATGAATATGAAATTTAAAAATCATACACACATCAAACATTCCACACACATGTCTCACATTTACTTCACAGATCAATAAACCACCTAAATTTTCATAAAATAATTTCATGAAGTATAACGATCCCTTGCACATAAAATCCATTAAAAATAATATTTTAATGAAAAACTCCCACCAATACCATATAAAAATAGATTTTAAAGCCCCAAAACCATTTAAAAAATCAAATTCATGGACCGTAAAATGGCCCTAAATGATACAACATGGAATACACATGGAAACCATTTTTACAAGAAAAATATTAAACGGGCCTTTAAGCATTTCTCAAAACTAACATTTTCCAAAGGTACAAATTTCACTTTTAAAAAAGAGGTATATACATTCCATTTATAAAAGAAAAAAACATTCATAAATCCCTAAAAATATTTAGGTTACACATCCAAAGCACGACCATTTTTATAAAGATTCCAAACGGGTCATTTTCCAGAAACTCGGGCCAAAACATGTCTACCGCAAAAAATTAATTTGTTTATAAAACAAAAAAAAAATTGGAAAGAAATATAAGGACCCCAAAATAACATTTTTAATTCTGAAAATTTATTTATAAATCCAAAAAAATCATTTTAAATTTCACTAAAAACATAAAAGCCAACCGGAAAATTTACCAAACACATGGCATGCACTTTTAAACAAACAAATTATTTTAAGCACTTGAAAACAGATAAAATACCATTTTCATGAAATAAATTTATTCAAGAAACTAAAACATGTCCAAAATACTATAAACTAGGTGTGTAAGCTAACAAAACATTTAATTAAGCAAGTGGTGTACACGTTTATAACAAAACAACACTACTTTTCACAAAATAAGGATTAAAGGACCGTTTTTCACACCAAGAAAATTATAAAAAGGATTAAAAACAATACTAAACATATATATAAGGTGTTAAAATCAATAAAATGGTGAAACGTAAATGATAAAGGCATGTTCAAGGGATATCCTACCTCAAAACCATGGTGGAAAGAAACTGCACACCCGATATCACCAGTCGTGGTTCCCAACACTATAGATCTATGAATACCAGCCGTAAATAAACCAAAACCCCATAAAAATCATGGTATAACATAACCCTAGTCCTTTAATGATCAGGGGAGAATATTAAACCAAAATAATGTGGAAGGAGGAGGAAGAGGGGGGACAAATGAGAAGGAATCTCACCTTGGAAACTAGAGAACTCTTCATCTTCCCTTAGATCTACACCATTAGATGAAAGGGAATGGTTTTTAAATTCTTAGAGAGGATATTTAGTTCCATAAGAACCAGGGAAAGAATATTTGGTTGAAAAAAAATGATTCACAAAAGAAACAAATTACCTTACCAAAATCGGGATGATTTGAGAAGACTTGAGAAATTTAGCACTAATTCGCGACTAAAATGATCTCCAAATAGGTAAAATGGAACATGGGGGTGAGCCCAGGGTTATTTTTCTAGAGTTAGAGGTGGAAGAACTAAAAAATTGACAAATTAATATGATATAAAAGAAATAAATTATTTTTTTAAACTGGAAATGGGCTCACGGGTTGGCCCAATACTTGAATAAATAGCCCAAATACACAATGATTATGAATTCCTAAGGGGGTAAAAAAGGATATGATGGTTTGAATAGGTTAGGGAATTCTAATTGGAAAGTGTAATGAGTGGAAAATTTAGGAAAATTGAGGATTTATAAAAGAAAAAAATTGTTTTTAAATCTGGAAATGGGATCATGGTTGGCCCAAATCTTGAAGTAACCACCCATTTCTCCAAAAACTTCAAGAAAAACTATGGGGAACCCATGGTAGGATGATTAGAAATAGATGGAAGTTAAAAAATCAACATTCATCTCACCCAAAACCAAATAAAAGGATCGGTATTTCCAACAAACTACATCAAAACCAAGACATTTAAAAAATCACATGTGACAATTTTCCCAACCATTAATGCTTTCTGCCCCCAGAAAGCCACCAAACATTTCAGATAATTGATCAAAACCTAATGATTCCCTATAAATATGGTCCAAACTCTATATCCAATGAAACCTCATCCACCATTAACGGAACTTAAGCCTCTTACCTCAACCAAAACACCAACTCCCAACCACTTCCCGAGAATCAACGGAAAGATCAAGTCACTACCTCCACAACCAAACCAAGAACTAGATTTTTGGGGATTCTAACAATGGACCCAATGATTACCCAAACCCAAGAGCACTCAAGAAAACCAAATATTCTAGGTTAGTCTATAATGGACTCCCCACTATTAAGAAACAACTAGCACTCGACAAATTCTTCAGAGGAAACTCTACGAGACCCATGGTGGTTATCCACACCATTAAGAACCAATGATCCATGACCAAAAAAGAATTCAACATGAACTATAAATAGGTATCTCCAAAAATAGACTATATAAACTCTCCCACTACAACCTACTAACCCATTTTAAGAGGAATGCAACATTAAGATTTAACCCCCCCCCACTCTCGAACAGAGTGGACAATAACTAGGCCAACACTCTCTACACAGATCCAAAACCCCACCACTTGGGGTGTGGAGGGAAGGGGACCCAATAATTGGGGCATTGAAAACACAAAATAAATAAAGGAACTACCTTGCTGCAATGGTATATGCACAAACTTAGAAATACTACCCACAATCCTGGAACTCCTGACTACACGCCAACTTCACTCTGAGACCTATGGCTAGAGCTCTGATGGATGAAGCATCTCCTACCTTGATGTTAGTCTTTGATAATACCTAACTTGAACTCTTCCCCTTAGTTCCACACTATGACACATAACACTCCTAGGCCAAAACAACAGATCAAGGGAAAACATGAAACTCTCTTCCTTAAACAACACACTTTTACCCAAACAAGAACATGGAGATACACAATAGTATTTTATCTCACTCTGAATGAGGAGCATAATAAACAAGGTACATGGAGAAACACACCAACCTTATCGAGAAAAAAAACCCCAATCAAGAGGGACACCATAATGGGAAGGCACTTTAAATCGAGCCTGAAAATCTCTCTATTCCAACAAACAGGCTGAGGCATCATTCGAAGAGGTGGATTTAACATTTGAAATAAATCCTCAGGTTGATCACATGGAAATATTTCCAATAGAGGACCATATGTTGCCACATCATAACACCCAACACGTCTTTAGAAACCCACTGAACATTTCTCTAAAACCAAGCCACCAATGAGATACCATTTCAAGACACAACGAGAGTATGACTTACATATCCTAAGGAAGCATAACAAATAAACAATACTTCTAAGATATAGGATAAACCACCCACATAACCATCGGTTTATAAAAAACACCACAAGTTTTAGGCTTAAAACACTTTTGAAAAACAAACCAACTTGGTGGATTTTCTCTTTCACCAATGGTGTTTCATCTAGTCTCACTCATATGCATGTTTCTATGACACCCTAGGCACCCAAACACCATCCCATTCCAGTCATTCATCAATATATCCATAAAACCATGCATGTGAGAACCCATTAAAACACAAAAGGCTTAAATAAAACAATCCTCACTCAAAAAATAATCATGTACCATCTAAAGGAACATTAATCACCAAATCAAAAACCATTTCCATATTTCACGAAAAAAACACACTTCATTAAGAACCATTTGGTTGAAAACCCAATCCATTTCATTTAATAGAACATCCAAAAACAACCATTCTATTCCAAATATCCATTTTCCATTTTTAAAAATTCAATAAGTTTTCTTTTCATAATCTTACAAACACAAATTCCAGAACCCCTTTCTAGAAAAACACCAGCCGCTCAAAACCAAATTTCCAAAACCAATTCATCATATTCAAAAAATTTAAACATCTCAAAACACCCCATTTAAAAAAATGTTCAGAATCACTTTAAAATAATACAAGCTTTCTAAACATTTAATTTTAAGAAACCATTAGTTTAGATTAAGTAAATTCAATCCCATTAAATCATTTCTTCTTTATCCCCAATATTTGTTTCAAAAATGCCAATATTCCAAAACCTTCCTCATATTAAATTTTGAAAACCCATTTTCCATGTTTCAATAACCAATCATTCCCTTAAACCCCATTTTCACAATTCTCACACAAGGATTTTTAAAACTAAATTCCAAATTCAATAAAAGTCCATGAGACCCACAAAAGGGAACTAGTGTCGGTGGGTGACTTGACCATGTGGTTGGCGTCAATATGTCAAATACACCACAAACATGGAGAGCTTTCTTAGGACTATTCCCCAGATTTACATGGATTTCCAGGACCTACGATCTCATGGATACCACTAGTCCAACTCCCCTTGTTTTATCCCAATGCCAAACAATCAATACGAACTAAAGACATTAATAAAACATGACATATCATGGACACCCAAGGGTCAGAACAAGATAGAGTTCACAAAGATTTTCCCAAACCTACCCCTAAAGTCCTGAAAATCCTACTCCATCTACCTTTACATCCTCAAATAACAAATGGTTCTCTAAAAATAAATTTCTTCTAGGATCCAACCTCCCTTTAATACAATTTTGTCATGAACTAGCCCAAGTTGACCCTAAACCGATCACCCAGGCCAGCCCACGACAAGTCTGAGAGGAATTCCTGATCCACTTGGGATGGATATAAGCACTGATGGCATCAATAGAGTAAACAATGGAATTATTTTTTCTAAATATAACCAACAAAAAAATATAGTAAATAATGTATAGCCCAATATACATTCATATAAAAATTGAAATCAACAATAATTTTACAAGAAAGTGAAAATACAACTAAACCAAAAAATAAACCAACCAAAACTAACAACTAGATAACTCCATGTGACCCTGCTGGCCACTCTCCAACACAAATATCACATGTTACCCAAGGCGATCGAACTCATGTGGAAACCTTCATAGGGGCTAAAAATAGAAGAAAACTATATGCGTGATTATTAAAACTCAAGAGGCTAGCCCGATAATATATTCCCAATGAACTTACTTTAAAATAAAAGAAAAATCAATTCCATGTTTTAAATACATTATTAAAAAGAATGTTTTATAAACATGGTTCAATGTTATAAAAATTACCAGACAAAAACGTGAATGTTTTATAAACAAGAATGTTAATAAAACTTTTTCAAAAAGGTGAAAACTCAAAATGAAAATAGTTTTCAATAGGGGTGATTTAAAGAATTTACACTTTTAAATAAAACATACACTCTACTGATTTTACCAACCAAACACACCATATTCCAATGGTGAGTATAAAATATCCCATGAGCACAAGTCATGGGAACACCCCTAGGCACTAGTTCATTGTGGGTCCCAAATACCTCATATCCCAGTGAAAAGTAGCTGTAAAAATATCCATTCTTGTGCACACGAGCCACTTGTACTAGAATCATACATAACCTAGTGGTCTCTAGCATCATCATCCTCATAGTTTAGTTATTGTTGTCATTGTTAAAATTTCTAAGTGAAATAGGGACAAAACCCCTCCGGATCACTAGCATACTTGTACACATCTTCCCACCTAGATGCATGGGTTTTCTATTTTTGTTCTCAAATAAGTTACATATATATAAAATACCATTTTATCATGAATATTCCATTTAAAATTAATACAAACATCAAAAAACCCACATACATTTCTCTCATTTGTTTCATAGATCAATAAACCTCCTAAATTTTCATAAAACAATTTCAAGAGTATAACAAGGTCATGCACATAAAATCCATTAAAATATGATCTTTTAAGGAAAAACACCCACCAATACCATATAAAAACAGATTTTTCATCCTCAAAACCATTTTATAAATCAATTTCATGGACCATAAAATGTTCCCAAATGATACAACATGAAATACACAAGTAAACCATTTTTACAAGAAATATACCAAACGGTCCTTTAAGAATTTATCAAAACTAACATTTTCCAAAGGCAAAAATATCACTTTTAATAACGATTTGTATAAATACCATTTACATTAGAAAAAAAATTACACAAATACCTTAAAATATTCGGGTTACACATCCAAAGCATGACTATTTTTATAAAGATGTTGAACGCGTCATTTTCGGGAAACTCGGGCCAAAACATGTTTACCACAAAAAACCCATTTGTTTATAAAACCAAAAATAATTTGGAAAGAAATAAAAAGACCCAAAAAATAAATTTTCAGGATTCCAATATATTTATAAATCTAAAAAAATTATTTTAAATCACACTAAGCACATAAAATCCAACCGGGCAATTTACCGAACACATGGCGTGCACTTTTGAACAAACAACTTATTTTAATCCCATGAAAAGGGGTAAAATACCATTTTCATTACAAAAATTTATTCAAGATACTAAACCATGTTTAAAATACCATAAACATGGTGCTTAATCTAATGGAATGTTTAAGTAAGAAAATAGTGTACACATTTATAACAAAACAAGACTACTTTTCATAAAATATGTCTTAAACAATTATTTTTTCACACAAAGAAAATTATAAAAAGGATGAAAAACAATAATAAACATATATATAATGTTCTAAAATCAATAAAATGATGAAATTAAATGATAAAGTATTTTTCATGCTATGTCCTATCTCAAAACCATGGCGGAAAGGAACTGCACACCCGATATCACCGGCTGTGGTTTCCAACACTCTAGATATATGAATACCATACCTAAAAGAACCAAAAACCCATAAAACATAATGGAATAATATAATCCTAGGTCTTTAATGACTAGGGGATAAGAGGAAACCTAAATAAAGTGAAAGGAGAAGGAAGAGGGAGGAGAAACGAGAAGGAATGTCACCTTGGAAACTGGAGAACTCTTCATCTTCCCTAGTATATACACCCTTAGAGGAAAGGGAATGTATTGTAACTTATTTTTCAGGATCATTAGGTATGGAATAATTAAGTAAATAAGATTTTGTGGAAGATGAGAAAAAAATAATGATTCGTGAAAGAAACAAATTACCATACAAAATATGAACTATTTGAGAAGACTTGAGAAATATATCCCTAAAACTAGACTAAGATGATCTATAAAGAGGTAAAATTAAACATGGGGGTTCTCCTAGGTTATTGGTCTCTATCTAAAGTTTTAATTACCAAAAAATATTAAGAAATAAATAATATATAAAAGAAACAATTTATTTTTTTAAAAGTGGAAATGGGCTCACGGGCTAGCCCAATACCTGAATAAATAACACAAATCTACCATGATTAATAATTCCTAAGGGGTAAAAAATGATGTGGTTGTTTTAATAGGTCATGGTGGGACATTTGGGATGTGTAATGAGTTAATAATGTTGAAAAACAAATGATTTATAAAATAAAAAAAATTGTTCTTAAATCTGGAAACGGGCTCATGGTTGGCCCAAATCTTGAAGTAACCACCCTTTTCTCCAAAAACTCCCAAAAAAGATATGGGGAACCAATGGTAGGATGATTATATATATATGGAAGTTCAAAAATCAACATTAATATCACCCAAAACCCAATAAAAGGATTGGGATTTCCAATATACCGGATCAAAACCAATACATGAAAAAATAACCGGGTGTGAGAGTGGTACTTGTAACACTTCCCGGTTGGCTTTTAAGACTGTGGTCATGGGTTTGAGTTGAAGGGGATGAGATTTAAATCCTTTTCAGGTAGGGTAAATTTTCTTCCATGTGTTATCTATGTCATTAAGAGGTGGGGGTCTGTTATCTTCCAATTGGGCGGGATTCTTCTACCTGCTAGAGGGTTGTGCTCAGGCGTGGTTGAGTTAGTTAGGCTTGCATCCCACTAATTTAATTACATAAAAGGCACATTTTTAGGTAATAAACCCATTGGGACACTAGCCCATTGAATTTGTTCATGACTAAGCACAACCCTTTGGTAGATAATATACCCCCACGCGCTGGTAGATAACAGGCCCCCACCTCTTACTGACCCAAATAACATGTGGAGAGAACTGTCCCCTACCTAAAAAGGATTTAAATCACCTCCCCCAAAACTCAAACCCATAACCACATGCTTAACAGCCAACTTGGTAGTGTTATGAGTACCACTTAGTCATTGACCTATTGTTACTCTCAAGACTTCTCGGTTGGATGTTAGGCATGTGGTCACAGGTTCTAGTAGTGGGGGAGGAAATATAAATCCTTGTCAGGCAGGGGACAGTTCCTACCATGTGTTATCTGGGCAAGAAAGAGGTGGGAGACTGTTATCTGCTAGTGGGTGGGGATCTTCTATCTTCTAGAGGGATGTGATCAAGCATCGCCAAGTTCAATGGGCTAGTGGCCCATCGGGTTTTTTACAGTACCAGGGTCATTACATAACCCAAAGGGCATGTGGTTGATAGAAAAAGTTCTAAATGGATAGGTGAAGGTTTTTTCCCGTGATCTTTTAAGAAAATTCAATTTGGTTATACACTATCCATCTAGGAAACATTAGAAATAATGATCCACCACTCTCTCGAGGACTTGATCAATGAATGGAAAAAGGAAATAGTATTTATCGGTACATGATTTTAACTTCCTATATTCAATGCACACTGCCTATCCACTACTCACCCTTGTGGGGAGTAGATCAGCATCCTCATTGGTAATAATAGTGATTCCATCCTTCTTTGGAACAGCATGAATTGTCCTTAGACACTCACTCTCAGCAATGGGGTAGATAATACCTACATTAAAAAATAATAATTTCTTTCCTTACCACATTAAAAATACTGGGATTGAGTCTCAACTAATGTTGATGACATGGTTTGGAGTCTGATTCTATAATAATCCTATGACTTCTAATGAGTGGGATAATAATAGGAATATCATATAGGGTCCATTCAATTTCTTTCCTATGCTTTCCCAGAACATCTAGAAGCATACTATCATGATTTTATTCAAGAGAAGAATAAATTAAAATTGGTAAGGTTATATTTTCCTTTAATAATATATACTTGAGTGATAAATTAAAGACCTTAAATTTGAGTTCAGGTTGGTTAACACTTTAAAAAAGGGACTTTACATTAAACCTGGTTTCTTTTTCCAAATTTCTTGATATAATTGGTTCCTTTGGAAAGAAATTTCATCCACCACATTGGCCTAATTAGTTATATGAATGGTTATGGACTCTATTTTTTTATTTCTCCAATGGTATGATTGATTGGTGATTCGAGAAAATAATTAAAATAGCTATCTGAAAGAGATTCAAACCAAGTAGACAAATTTCTCTCATGTGAGTAAAGTAAATAAATCTCATCTTGACATAAATATCCTTCAATAATTAATTGATGTTTCTCTTGTTCACTATCAACACTGCCTATCAAATTTATCTCATGGATACCTTTATCATCCCCAATTTTAGAGTTTTCATTATAAGTTTTCAAATTAAGGATCATGTTTCTAAAGGTTATTATCATGTTCTAATTCATAACTAGGATAAATATCTTTATTTTTTATAAGAATGGATGACCAGGGATGTTGGTGGTTTTCTCCTTAGGACTTAATCTTGGGTGATTTTCAATGAAAATGATGTTTGTGGGGTAAATGAAATTTTTAACTTTCACCAAGACATCCTTTAAGATCCCCTTAGGAACTCAAACACTACGATCAGAAAGTTTAAGTGTGATCGAATTTGTTTGTAGATCTTCAATCACTAATTGAAAATACATTTTATATAGAAATATTTTAACACTATTTATTGGATCACAAAGGTCTTTGAAATTTTTGTTTTCTCCCAATTCAACATTGCTGTGTGGACAACCATGGTCTTTCAACTAAGGAGGAATGGTTCCTTGTATGGTGGTGCTCAAATTTTCATCCAAAATGAATTATTTTTTATGTGAGAAATTTATTTCGAATGTACAAAAGTCCTAAAAGTAATTGTAGTATGGAGGTATTTATTTTATTACACTGATAAGGGGTATGTTCATCTTAACTTGTGATAATATCTCCCTCAATGTTTTATTCAGTTTAAGTTTATATTGTCCTATCATGTGTTGAGGGAGGGGAGTAGGTTGTTTGATTTTTTGGTCTGGTTGTTGATACTTCACATTATCATTGTATTTTTTAGATTCTGAGGGTGTTTCTTCAACATTTTCATGTGGCATTAAATCTTTTAATGATTCTGGGATGTTTTTTCAGGTTTTTTAATGGATTTCTCACTTCTTAAGATAGAAACTACTTTTATTTGTTCATTAGAGGTTTCTATGTAACAGGATTCTCCTCTTAGGTTGGGGATGGGATGGCCTGAGTAGGCATGTGTGCCTTGTCAGTTTTTATGGTTTTTAATTCATTTTTAAGTGAAGATACTTCTTTAGAGTTCTTTTTCTCCATTTTTTACACAATTTTTAAAGGATTGGGAGAGGGAAATATTGGAAAGGGGCTTGTGTTGGTTGGTTTATCCCAGGAGGATACTTTGATTGTTGGATTGATTTTTGAATGGGTTGTTGAATGTTTTGTTCATATTGGATAATATGATGTTGTTATTGGATTGGTTGTGGTTGGAACTGATTATGGGTTTGAAAATTGAATTGAGGGTAGGGGTTTTCTCCTTGTGGCTCACTGGGTTTTTGGATGGTTTATTGGATATCTTTTTAATGGAATCCCAGATGGTCATTATACCTTGGATTTAATGTGTTTTGTTATTATGGATTATGAAATTTTAGAGCATTAACCTATAATGGTGGTCCTTATAATAGAACATCCTTTATAAAGTTATAGTTGGGAATTCGTTGTTATTGTGGTCATGTTTGTCACAAATTTTTAAAACAGGGGGAAAATTTTGGATTTATTAGACCTTCCTAATATTAATCTCCTCAACCTTCCTAGTGAGTACAAAATTTTTTTACATAAGTATTTATTCCTTAATAAGAGTATGTGTTCCATAATATTTTTGTGTCATCTCATAGTAATGTTATGTTCCCCATGTTTGGTTTTTTTCATCAAGACCTTCCAAATACTTGTAAGCATCATTTGGGGATTTATTTTTTAAGGTTCTATTACACATCATTTTGATGAATTGGTTGTTTCCCAGACCCAACCCTTCATAGAAGATTAAAAAAATTTAGGGGATTGAAAATCCATGGTGGGGTACCATGTGGAGTGTGTCTTTGAACCTTTCCCATGTTTCATAAAATTACTCCCCTTCTTTTTCAAAAAGGGTTTTGGATGATATTTTTTAGTGCAATTTTTTTGTTATGGGGGAAGTATTTTTTATATAATTCTATTTATAACTGGTCCCATGAATGAATTTATTTTGGTCTCATATTGTTAAAAAAATATTGTCTTGATTATTTAGTGGGAAAGGAAAGAGCCTCATTGTAACATCCCAAGTAAGTAATGAATAATAGATATTTTTATCTATGTCTATTAATGATTAATATAGTGTTTTAGAGGCTTAAAATGAAAATAAATACAATCTTATGCATGGAATACACTAATATTCTTAAAAGATTGTTTTACTGCCTTTTGATGGAAAACCTTTTTTAAATCTATCTTTTGAAAATTTTATAAGCTATGTTTGTCAAAATAAACTTATTGTTTTTGATTGGGACATCAAAATTTACTTTGTGTGAATTTTTGGTATTTTTCAGACAATGTTCATTTTTTAATGAATAGTGGAAAATACTGCATTTTACATCAAAACTGCTTTTTAATCTAATTTATTTATATGATTAGATTATCTTTTGAATTTGTTTTGAAGTGAAATTAGAATATATTTTTACCATTTAATCCAATGTTGGTCATTTGAATCAATTTCACTTTGAAATTAGACTTAAACTGGTATCAATCTTTTGATACTTATTGTTTCATAAAAACACGCTATTTGTCATGACAGCGAGAATTAATTATTAAATTAATTAATGGGACTTATATGTTTTGAATTTTGTAAAATAGATACCATTTTTGAATTCGGAGTATCAAATATATCTTAGGGTGAATTTTTGGTAATTTTCTGAAAAACTTCAATTTTTGATGAATAGTGAAACCACTAAGTGGTACTTATAAAAACTGATTTTTCATTTAAATGAAATTTTTCCATCTTTGTGTTTTGAATTTCAAAAATCCGACATACATGGTTGTAATTAAGAAGTAAAATGTGGTGCAATGAGATTATAATAATTTTTTGGTGAATAGTAACTTATTAAGTTTTTAATCGCGATTAGAGGTAATTAGTGTAGTTTAAGGTAAAAATAATGAATTAATAAAATGAGATGAGCTAGACACATGTCCTACACTTATTGGATGTGTCATGGCCGACCAAGACAATCCATGGGTCAACTTGGGGACCCCATGGAGCCACTTTGGTTGGGAAATGACATAAATAACTTTTTATTTAATGTTAAAGTAAAAATGACACAAACATGAGTTATTTTACTAAAACAATTTTTAAATGGGGTTATACAAGTCATATTTTTGACTATAAATATTCATTAGAAAGATAAAAATATTTCCTACATCATAGTATTTTTTTATAATTTTTAGACATTAAATAAATTAAATTATTTATGACATCATGATGATACAGCGATGACCTCATTATTTAACGATTTAAATAAAATGGAAAGATAATGTAAAATATAAACCCTACATATGGAAAAAACCAATTAGATGAGTGGATTTAGAACCCTTATCACCTTATCCGCAAATTATATCAATGTGGGACCTTTTGAATTCGAAACTCATTTTAAAATAAAGTAACTTATCTTTACTTTCCAAGAGTGCCCCTCCTCTCCTCTTATAAAAGGCCCCCACCTGTACCTCCTTACCCACACTTCCAAAGCCTTTGGCTCAGCCAACCCCTACCCATTTTGTCTCTCCAATTCCTTATCTTACTCCTTGAATCCTCACTTTGGGCAGAAGTCTTCCCAAGTAATCCTTTGAGCTCAAACCAAAGAGAGTTACCTGATTTTAAGGTAATGTCTTCTTTTGAGTCCTTTTGTTTTATTTTGCTTCTCCATCCCCCTAAACTCTTTTTATTATTTTCTTTTTTAACAACTCCAGTATACTAAATATACTAGGATGTTGTTATAATAATGATTAGATCTACACTTACACACACCTACATCTAATGGTTAACGAACATACTGTTTCCGTGGATGGTGAATTTATGCCTCCTGAAACGATGATTGTTTAACATTCTTTTAACACCTTAAAAGGTGGCCATTAAGATGTCACTATATTTAAATATGATATATAATATGTTTATGTTTTCCTTAAGCTTCTGTATTTTTCATTTTGGGTATACCTTTATGGTTTCCATTATGGGTAAACACGATATCTTCATTTAAGGAAGTGCGGACTACCGCCCCCTCAAAGTGAGTTGATTCGTTAAATATGATATGTGGGACGTATAAAGGATGGAACTATGATATTATATATGATATTATACTGGAATTATAATATACCTTTATATAATTATGATTCCATTCTATAAAATACGAAATAGAAATGAAAGTAGCGTTCATGCGTACGTACAGCTTACCGTCTCCATGAATGGTGCATTTCATTTCTTACCTTTAAATGGTTATGTAATATTATAAATGCATGCATGTACTGGATATATATGACATATATGATATCTACATCATGAATACCATTCTGGATATAATGGATACACGAACAACTTGTAATTATAAAGGGTTTATTTTTGACTCAAGTACCAATGATTGTTAAAATAACCGTTATTAACTTAAATAATTACATAGTGTTCATAACATGGTAATAAGTGATATAAAAGGAATAATGAACTTGAAAAAGGTTCTTAAGCAAGTAGAAATTAACTCAAGTTTATTATTCAGGACATTAATGAATGATCGAGTCAAGTCGGACCTGAGGTATGGGACTTCGTCTCAATCTCCTTTCATTGAGGCATATTTTGTTTTATATACAACCTTATTTTATGCGGTGTATAAACCCCTTTGACTTTTATGTTTATCCAAAAGGAATCTTTTTTATACGAAGCGTTTTACTAAATGAAAAAAGAGAATTTTTTTGTCACATGTATGCGGTGACAATGACTTCTCCGCCGCTGTGACCATTATTTGAGTTTCGTCTTCCTCTACAAGCCATACCTTTTATTTTAAAGAAATATAAATACCGTGTTTTACTTTTATTTTATTTTGGTATTGGAAATGGTTTTCATAATGTTTTTATATCAATGTGTTGTATTTATATCTTGTGATTGAAAGGTGGAAATGTTATGTTTCCTTTATCTATGTTTTATGTGATTAGATTATGTTGAGGTTCTTGGGCATTATTATGAAGACGGGTGGTTCCCTGATAAACTAAGGGCGGGTGAGCCCGATATAGCTCTCTAATGCATTGGGTAATGCGAAGGAGTGAAACGTTAAGGTTTCTCCGAAGAGATTTAGGGAATATACTGTGATGGGTATTCCAAACGTAACCAAGAGGGTTAATTCCTACGTAAGAATGTTATGAATGCCTCAAGTTACCTTTATGTCTTATGATTTCTATGATTTATTCATGATTTGATGAGGTATATTAAAGTTCTTATGTTTTATGTGTAAATTATGATTTCATTCTTATGTATATATATACCCATGTTTCCTTTCCATATTTTTATATCCCTTACAGAGCTTTTTATGCTCATCCCAAGTTTTTTTGAAATGTTTTTCACAGGTCAAGGGAAAGGTACATGATATGATGATAGTGTCAATGAAGTGTCAAGAAAGAATCCATGTTTTATTTTAAATAAGTTTCCATTGATGGGAATGAAGAATACTATCTTTATGTAACCACTTTGTTTATATGTGGAATGTAATGGAAGTTTTATGATCTAATTCTCTAAAACTCTAAACCCGAAAATATCCTCAATGTGTAATCTTGTAATAACTCAAGATTAAGTAAGGTTTAAGACTGGGGCCTTATAGTTGGTATCAGAGGTCGGTTTAGATAACTTTAGGAGTTAGAATTATATTAAATGATTATCCAAAAATATTTATTTTATGGTCAAATTGAATTGATATAGCATTTGAAGATTACCATGTTGCTTCATCTAAGACATGTTTGTTCAGAATGGTTTTCCGTAGAGGAAACAGGTAAGCAGTGCTAGGAAGGCATGCAGAAGGAAATAACCTTCTGAATCAGCATCCTGAGATGGTCGGAATTGGAACTGAATAGTTTGTTGCAGTAATGGAGCAATTGACTCAAGCGATAAATGGTGGTGGTATCCATGCACGAGATCAGCCAGATCAACCGCAGAGGAACATGTCAGTGGTGGAACATTTCATGAGGCAACATCCCACATAATTCAGAGGATCATCTGACCCTGTGTTAGCTGAAGGGTGGATTAAAGCACTGGAGAAGATTTTCGATGTCATGGGGTGTTCAGACAATCAAAAGGTTAGTCTTGTTATTTACCGTTTGGAGGGTGAAGTAGATCAGTGGTGGTCGATGGTTAAAAATATCAGGGACGCTGATGAGATTGATGCTCTCGATTGGGATGAATTCAAAGGTATGTTTCTTGAGAAGTATTTTCCTAAGGCTGTTCGACTTAGGATGGAAACGCAATTCTTGGAATTGAGGCAAGAAGAAGACTCAGTGGCTACCTATGAAGAAAGGTTCACTCGATTGGCAAGGTATGCTCCAAATTTTATCCGAGACCTTGATAGTAAAATCAATCGTTTTTACTCAGGATTAAAGCCAAAATATCGAAGGGCATTAGCTTCTCGTGAGTTTAAAAGTTATGAAAAGCTTGTTCAATGTGCTGAGAAGGTGGAAATGGAGTTTGCCGATGATCAAGTGTTCTATAACAACCAACAGAAGAAGAGACCGAGGTGGCAAGATAAAGGTAAGAATTATTCAAAAAAAGTCTGATGGTAAGAAAACTATGTTTCCGGTTTGTGATAAATGTGGAAAAAGGCATGCTGGGGAATGTCTTCTGAATTCTGGAAAGTGCTACTGATGTGGTAAGATGGGACATAAGGCTCGTGATTGCACTGAAAAGGATCAAGGTGAAGGTAAGACCAAATTTGATTTACAGTTAGTGAAATGTTATAAGTGCAATGAGATGGGTCACTATGCAAACGAGTGTCCGACAAAGAGCTTGAGTGATGGGAAGCAGTTAGACTACAAGTAGAAAGGGGTGGTGAAATCCTTTGCAACTACTTCAGCAGATGTCGGGCCATCAAATGAAGTTGTGTCAGGTACTTTGTTTGTTTTTTCAGATTATGCCAGTGTGTTGTTTGATTCGGGGTCTACACATTCTTTCATCTATGAAAACTTTTCTAGTAAAATGGGAATACCATATCAAGAAATGACTCCTGAACTTTTGGTAAAAACACATGAGGAAAATGTTGAGGCAAAAAGAATTTATAAGAATCTTCCTATCCTTATCTGTGGAAAGAACCTACTTGCAAACCTTATTTTTTTGCCTCTAGTAGAGTTTGGTGTTATCCTGGGTATAGATTGGCTCTCTATTTACCATGCTAAGATTGACTATAGAGTTAAAGAAGTTTCTTTTCAGAAATACTTTCAGTTTTTGTACAAGAATGAACCCTTACTATTGATAACTTATCAAGAGGCCGAGAAACTTGTAAAAGATGGAAATGAATGTTACCTTGCACACATCGTTGAAAATAAAGGAAATGTTCAGATTAATGATGTGCCAGTGGTAAATGAGTATCCTGATGTTTTTCCTGATGAGTTTCCTGGAATAATACCAGATCGGGAAGTTGAGTTTACTATTGACTTAGTTCCTGATGCTAAGCCAATTTCAAAACCCCCTTATCGAATGGCTCAAATTTAACTTTTAGAGTTGAAGGAGAAATTTCAAGATTTATTAGAGAAAGGTTTCATTCGACCTAGCACATCACCATGGGATGCTCCTATTTTATTTGTTAAAAAGAAAGATGGTCCAATGAGACTTTGAATTGATTATAGATCCTTGAATAACATCACTGTTAAGAACAAATATCCTTTGCCTCATATCGATGATTTGTTTGATCAGCTCTAGGGAGCTCAGTATTTTTCAAAGATTGACTTGAGATCGGGGTACCATCAGTTGAAGGTAAAGGAAGCTGATGTTCCGAAGACCGTGTTCTGTACAAGATATGGCCATTATGAATTTGTAGTAATGCCTTTTGGGCTAACCAATGCACCTATTGTATTCATGGACTTAATGAATGGAATTTTCCATGAGTTCTTGGATAAGTTTGTGGTGGTTTTCATTGATGATATTTTGGTGTTTTCTAAAAGTAAATAGGAGCATGAAAGACATTTAAGGGTTATCTTGCAAACCTTAAAAGAAAATAAATTGTATGGGAAATTCAGCAAGTGTGAGTTTTGGTTGCAACAAATTTTTTTCCTTGGTCACATTGTTTCTAAAGATGGGATAACTGTTGATCCTGCAAAAACAAAAGTTGTGGAAGACTGTTAAAGACCCACAAATGTAACTGAGATTCATAGCTTCCTTGGTTTGGCAGGCTATTACCGAAGGTTTGTTAGAAATTTTTCACGGTTATCTAGTCCAATGACTAAGCTAACTCGGAAGGGTGTTAAGTTTATCTGGACAAAAGAATGTGATGATTGTTTTCAGGAATTGAAAAGAAGATTGGTGAATGCTCCAGTTTTGGAACTACCTTCCAGGAATGGTGAGTTTGTTATCTACAGTGATGCTTCATTGAAAGGACTTGGTTGCATCATAATGCAGAATGATCAGGTAATTGATTATGCTTCACGACAGTTGAAAACTCATGAGGTAAATTACCCTACACATGATTTGGAATTAGCTGCTATTGTTTTTGCTTTAAAAATTTGGTGGCATCATTTGTATGGAGTAAAGTATGAAATATATACTAATCAAAAAAGTTTAAAGTATATATTCACTCAGAAAGAGTTAAACATGAGACAGAGGAGATGGCTGGAATTAATCAAGGATTATGATTGTACAATTCATTACCATCCGGGAAAAGAAAATAAAGTGGCTGATGCTTTGAGTCGAAAAAGTAATGCTTTATTAGTAATGTTGTGTTTGGAACGTGATCCTTTGGTTAAGGATTTGATGAACTTTGGCATAGAAGTTGTTGGTACAGGAAGTTCTTCTGTTTTGTTTCAGGTATCAGTGAGATCATCTCTATCAGATAGAATCAAGCAAGCACAGAAGCAAGATAGTGAGTTGCAGAAAAAGGTAGAGCTGGTTCATAAAGGTAAGTTGTCTGAATTCAACATTGATAGTGATTGTGTTTTGAGATTTGGGAAGAGATTGTGTGTGCCTTGTGATTCACAGTTGAAGAGAGAGTTGTTATGTGAAGCTCATAGTTCTCTGTTTTCAGTTCATCCTGGCAGTACTAAGATGTACAGGGATCTTCGGGAGTATTACTGGTGGGATGGAATGAAAAAAGATATTTCTGATTTTATTGTGAAGTGTTTGACATGTCAACAGGTTAAAGCAGAGCGGCAGTTACCGAAAGGGATGCTTCAGCCTTTACCAGTGCCAGAGTGGAAATTGAAGAATATATCCATGGACTTTGTTGTGGGATTACCGAAGACATCTCGAGGTAATAATGCAATCTGGGTTATTTTTGATCTCTTGACCAAATATTCTCATTTCCTTGCTATACGAGATACTTTTTCCCTAGATCAACTTTCCCGTTTGTATCTTAAAGAGATAGTTAGGTTACATGGATTTCCCCTCTCCATTGTATCTGATTGTGATCCCAGGTTCACTTCTAACTTTTGGAAAGGCCTTCAGAAGTCATTGGGTACTGAATTAAATTTTAGTACAGCATTTCATCCTCAATCATATGGGCAGTCAGAACGAATAATTTAGACATTGGAGGATATGCTACGTTCTTTCTCTATGGATTATTAGGGAAGTTGGGACCAACATCTTTCTTTGGTTGAATTTTCATATAATAATAGTTTTCATTCTAGTATAAAGATGGCACCATTTCAGGCATTATATGGGAAGCGGTGTCAAACTCCAGCTTTCTAGGATGAAGTGGGTGAAAGGAAGTTGATGGGACCAGAATTGGTAGAAGAGTTGGCAGAAAAAGTTCAGCTGATACAGAAACACATGAGAACATCTCAGAGTAGGCAGAAGAGTTATGTGGACAACAGGAGGAAGGATCTCTCTTTTGAGGTAGGTGATCATGTTTTTCTCAAAGTATCACCATGGAAAAGTGTTATGCGATTTAGTAAGAAAGGAAAGATGAGTCCAAGGTTCATTGGACCATATGAAATTCTAGAGAGAGTTGGATCAGTTGCATACTGAGTGTCTTTACCTCCGATTTTATCTCAGGTACACAATGTTTTTTATGTTTCGATGTTGAGGAAGTATATGCCAGATCCATCTCATGTTTTGTGCCCAGAGGTAGTTCAGTTGCAAGAGAATCTCTCTTATGAGGAACAACCGGTCCAGATTCTTGACCACAGGGAGCAAGTGTTACGTAATAAGGTGATTAATCAGGTAAAGGTTTTGTGGAAAAACCACATGATGGAAGAGGCAACATGGGAATCTGAAAATGCAATGAGGGATAAGTACCCCCATTTATTCGATAAGTAAATAAATTGCGGGGACGCAATTTTCAAAAGGGGGGAAGGATGTAACATCCCAAGTAAGTAATGAATAATATATATTTTTATCTATGTCTATTAATGATTAATATAGTGTTTTAGAGGCTTAAAATGAAAATAAATACAATCTTATGCATGGAATACACTAATATTATTAAAAGATTGTTTTACTGCCTTTTGATGGAAAACCTTTTATAAATATATCTTTTGAAAATTTTATAAGCTATGTTTGTCAAAATAAACTTATTGTTTATGATTGGGACATCAAAATTTACTTTGTGTGAATTTTTGGTATTTTTCAGACAATGTTCATTTTTTAATGAATAGTGGAAAATACTGCATTTTACATCAAAACTGCTTTTTAATCTAATTTATTTATATGATTAGATTATCTTTTGAATTGGTTTTGAAGTTAAATTAGAATATATTTTTACCATTTAATCCAATTGTGGTCATTTGAATCAATTTCACTTTGAAATTAGACTTAAACTGGTATCAATCTTTTGATACTTATTGTTTCATAAAAACACGCTATTTGTCATGATAGTGGGAATTAATTATTAAATTAATTAATGGGACTTATATGTTTTTAATTTTTTAAAATAGACATCATTTTTTAATTCGGAGTATCAAATATAGCTTAGGGTGAATTTTTAGTAATTTTCTGAAAAACTTCAATTTTTGATGAATAGTGAAACCACTAAGTGGTACTTATAAAAACTGATTTTTCGTTTAAATGAAATTTTGCCATCTTTGTGTTTTGAATTTAAAAAATCCAACATACATGGTTTTCATTAAGAATTAAAATGTGGTGCAATGAGATTATAATAATTTTTTGGTGAATAGTTACTTATTAAGTTTTTAATCGCGATTAGAGGTAATTAGTGTAGTTTAAGGTAAAAATAATGCATTAATAAAATGAGATGAGCTAGAAACATGTCCTACACTTATTGGATATGTCATGGCCGACCAATATAAGACATGGGTAAACTTGGGGACCCCATGGAGCCACTTTGGTTGGGAAATGACATAAATAACTTTTTATTTAATGTTAAAGTAAAAATGACACAAACATGAGTTATTTTACTAAAACAATTTTTACATGGGGTTAAACAGGTCGTATTTTTGAATATAAATATTAATTAGAAATATAAAAAGATTTCCTACATCATAATATTTTTTTATAATTTTTAGACATTAAATAAATTAAATTATTTATGACATCATGATGATGCAGCGATGACCTCATTATTTAACGATTTAAATAAAATGGAAAGATAATCTAAAATCTAAAACCTACACATGGAAAAAACCAATTGGATGAGTGGATTTTTAACCCTTATCACCTTATTCTCTAATTATATCAATGTGGGACCTTTTAAATCTGAAACTTATTTTAAAATAAAGTAACTTATCTTTACTTTCCAAGAGTGCCCCTCCTCTCCTCTTATAAAAGGCCCTCACCTCTACCTCCTTACCCACACTTCCAAAGCCTTTGGCTCGGCCAACCCCTGCCCATTTTGTCTCTACACTTCCCTATATTACTCCTTTAAGCCTCACTTTGGGCAGAAGTCTTCCCAAGGAAGCCTTTGAGCTCAAACCAAAGGGAGTTGCCCGATTTTAAGGTAATGTCTTCTTTTGAGTCCTTTTGTTTTATTTTGCTTCTCCAACCCCCTAAACTCTTTTTATTCTTTTCTTTTGTAACAACTACAGTATCATCAATATACTAGTATGTTGTTATAATAAGGATTCGAGCTACACTTACACACACCTACATCTAATGGTTAACGAACATACTATTTCCGTGGATGGTGAATTTATGCCTCCCGAAACGATGATTGTTCAACATTCTTTTAACACCTTCAAAGGCAGCCATTAAGATGTCACTATATTTATATATGATATATAATATGTTTATGTTTTCCTTAATATTCTGTATTTTTCATTTTGGGTATACCTTTATGGTTTCCATTATGGGTAAACGCGATATCTTCATTTAAGGAAGTACGGACTACCACCCCCTCAAAGTGAGTTGATTCGTTAAATACCATATGTGGGACGTATAAAGGATGGAACTATGATATTATATATTATATTATACTGGAATTATAAAATACCTTTATATAATTATGATTCCATTATATAAAATACGAAATAGAAATGAAAGTAGCGTTCATGCATACGTACGGCTTACCGTCTCCATGAACGGTGCATTTCATTTCTTACCTCTAAATGATTATGTAATATTATAAATGAATGCATGTACTGGATATATATGACATATATGATATCTACATCATGAATAAAATTCTGGATATAATGGATACATGAACAACTTGTAATTATAAAGGGTTTATTTTTGACTCAAGTACCAATGATCGTTAAAATGACCGTTATTAACTTAAATAATTACATAGTGTTCATGACATGGTAATAAGTGATATAAAAGGAATAATGAACTTGAAAAAGGTTCTTAAGCAAGTAGAAATTAACTCAAGTTTATTATTCAGGACATTAAAGAACGATCGAGTCAAGTCGGACCCGAGGTATGGGACTTCGTCTCAATCTCCTTTCATTGAGGCATATTTTGTTTTATACACAACCTTATTTTATACGGTGTATAAACCCCTTTGACTTTTATGTTTATACAAAAGGAATCTTTTTTATAAGAAGCTTTTTACTAAAAGAAAAAAGGGAATTTTTTTGTCATACATATGCGGCGACAACGACTTCTCCACCACCGTGACCATTATTTGAGTTTCGGCTTCCTCTACAAGCCATACCTTTTATTTTAAAGAAAAATAAATACCATGTTTTACTTTTCTTTTATTTTGGTATTGGAAATGGTTTTCATAATGTTTTTATATCAATGTGTTGTATTGATATCTTGTGATTAAAATGTGGAAATGTTATGTTTCCTTTATGCATGTTTTATGTGATACGATTATGTTGAGGTTCTTGGGCATTATTATGAAGACGGGTGGTTCCGTGATAAAATAAGGGTGGGTGAGCCCGATATAGCTCTCCAATGCATTGGGTAACGTGAAGGAGTGAAACATTAAGGTTTCTCCGAAGAGATTTAGGGAATATACTGTGATGGGTATTTCAAACGTAACCAAGAGGGTTACTCCCTATGTAAGAATGTTATGAATGCATCAAGTTACCTTTATGTCTTATGATTTCTATGATTTATTCATGATTTGATGAGGTATGTTAAAGTGCTTATGTTTTATGGGTAAAGTATGATTTCATTCTTATGTATATATGTACCCATGTTTCCTTTCCATATTTTTATATCCCTTACTCAGCTTTTTATGCTCATCTCAAGTTTTTTTGAAATGTTTTTCACAGGTCAAGGGAAAGGTACATGATATGATGATAGTGTCAAGGAAGTGTCAAGAAAGAATCCATGTTTTATTTTAAATAAGTTTCCATTGATGGGAAATAAGAATACTATATTTATGTAACCACTTTGTTTATATGTGGAATGTAATGCAAGTTTTATGATCTAATTCTCTAAAACTCTAAACCCGAAAAGATCATCAATGTGTAATCTTGTAATAACTCAATATTAAGTAAGGTTTAAGGCTGGGGCCTTATACTCATATTATCTGACTCAAGTTGTTGTGATGGGAACACAGTTTCAATAGTGTCATTGAACTCTTTGCCATAAAGGTATGGCATTTCCTACATCGTCCCATGGAAGGTTGGAAGGTGGTTTAGGACAAGAGGTTTGAGTGAATAGTGTAATTATACTAGGTAATCATGTCTAATAAAAGAGGGTTCATTTTTTCAAGAAGGTGTGAGGTATTCATTCATGGTTTGATTAACTATATTACCCAATTTTGGGTAAGCCTCATTTGGATTTCTATTTTGGATACCGGCCTAGTTTATGAGTCGATTTCATTGAAGACACTCCATTGGAATGGGATTAATTTTTGAATCTAGAGTATTATCAAGGTTAGGATCTAATGTAAATATTCTACTAAGTGTACTAGGCTCCCCAACCCCAAGAATATCAACCCTAAATAGATGGTTTGATTGGTCATAGTTATAGGTGGACATGTGTCAAGAAAAGTGAAAAAAAAGAAAGTGGAGAAAATAATATAAATTTAGGTGATAAAATAGAAATGGGGGAGAATAGAATGAGTGTAAATATGACTTACCTAGGTCCCAATAAATGGTGAAAAAAATGTACTCATGCAAATTTACCCATGTTTAAGGTCAAAGTGGTCACTTGTAGTGCATCTTGGGTTGTTGAATCCTCAAAGACCTAAGAAGAAATCTAAAAACACGTAAATTCCATGGATTTTTTTATATGAAGTGTCCATATTGAGTTTGATTTGAGATGGTTTAATTAAAACTAAGAGACCTAAGTGAATTCAATTTGAGATAATGAGTTGATCCTAGGTTATTTCTTTGTGGTGGATTAGATTAATTCATTTTGAGACTATTTCAATATCTTAAATTTGATATTGGTTTCATTCAATGAAGTAAAAATACAATAAAAATTATTGGTTTAATACCTACACTTCCTAATAATAATCATCTATACACATGGAGGATCATTTTTATGAGAAATCTAAGGTAACGGTTTGTATTATAACTTGAAGTGTGTGGCCTTAAAATTCAAAAAGGATGAAAAAGTTTTAAAATAATCAAACAATATTCTCAATTAAAATAAGAAATTACATATTAATAAAGTGAGAAATAACATCCAATACATACCATTTATACTCCCTTGAATCAACCCATAAGAGGGTTATCTCCCTATTTATTTTTTTCTCTCAATGGAAGTGGAAAGTGGACTCATGAGGGCGGAATTGATGTATAAGAAATGTGAAATAATGATCACTCCACTGTTGTGTGAAGAATTTAATAAAAAAAAATTGAATATCATAACTCCTTGAAAAAAAGTTATCAATGTGATATATAAATTACATAATCAGAGAAAATGAATAAATTTTACTAAAAACTAAGGTGATCCAAACAACTTATGTGATAGAGAAATGTGATTACAAAGACAAAGTGGCAACATACCATTACAATGAAACAAACACCAAGAATACCATAACTCCATCACCAAAACTTCGTTAAATAGAAATTTAAAGATACTTGGGTCGATCCCCAAACTATCCAAGTCTTCCCACCTGATTACAATAGGCCTGGGACAGTGGAAAGTTTTTGGAATGTGGACATTTCCCCCATGACCCGAAATGGAATTCATCTTGCATGCCTCTAAAATATGTGTGCAAATGAACTTCTAGATGGATTAATTTGGGTGGTACATAGAAGAATAAATTGAATATATGGATGTTACCTAACATCTTGTAAAATTGGATCCCAATTTTATTCTTTTTATATATGGTTAAAATAGTGGGTTGTTTTTCTAGGCAATGAAATATGGCCCAGAATTTCATCTTCAACTTCGGATGCCTATAACTCCATTCAAACATTATAATTATCTCTTGAAACTGTTAAATGAAATTTTTCCCATTATTTCTTATATATCCAGTTTAAATTTTCTAATAATTTAGATTTTATCTTGTCCACTATAGTCATTTTATTAGGCTAATTTCTAGTTTACTTTTCCAAGATTATTCTTTGTTCATGGCCTGCTTTGTTCATCTTCCCAATTGAATATCTAATAGCTCTAGAAGGATATAATGTTCCTCATATCATGGGATACCTAAAAATAAAATATTAAAACAAAATCAATACCATTGGGTGTTTTATGAGGTTTTCAAAAATATACAATGTAATAGTGCATTTTAAAATGGAATTATAAACATGTTATTAAAAGAAGTTCAAATTATAAAATTCACTAGTACAATTTTTTATTAATATTGAATCACATGAATATTATGATATAAAAAATGAATATTATACTCTTTTAGTGGCTAATATACATATATCCATACACATGAAAAACCAATGAGTTCATAACCAAGTCACTCAACAACTCACAACATCACCACCCAATATCACAACAACACCACTTTCACTGCCACCCCTAAATGCACAACACCACACAACAAGCCACAAGCCAAATTTCACATTCCAAAACCCCTTTCAAATTAATCTATTTTCTAGATTTACCATTATCATCCAATACGATTTAAACAACTAATCCATTCCATTATTTCCAACCCATTTCATTTCACATTAATCATCCACCACACTTAACCATACTTCCCTTTTTTTAATTCATTAGTTATTTCCATATCATTAATCAAAACAACCCATTTATTTCAATTCCAACATTATAATTTAATTCCAACACTACTCGGACATCTTATCACAACACAAACACTCATAACCACCCCACAGTACAGTCACATCATGACACACATCACATCAACACAACATTTTTCATATTTATCATGGGGCGTATTGTCGATTACACTTCTTTATTTTTGTAGAATTCTCACACAATCCATATTTTTTAGTTGAAACCAATTTAATATCCAAATATAAATAATTATACATTTTATTCAAGTTGATAACAAAAAATCATGCAATATGGATCCGTAACTTATCAACTAATTCACAAACAAATCCCCTAACAGCCATGATTTCAACATGAAATAATACATGAATAATCCTTTAAACAATATTACAACACAAGAAAAAATATGAAAGATATCCCTTCTCATTATAAACAATAATAATTAACTTTAGGTAATTATTAATTTCTCTCTTCATGGTAATATTTCGATGAAAACAACTTGTGATAATAAAAATAATAATTATTTATGCATGTGATAATACTTTATAGGGAAACAATTATCTATAACATGAATAAATCATGTAAAATATAGGTGAAATTATTTATTCTTCATCAATTCCAATTAACCAATTAATTTTCTTTATTAATATGATGCATACCATCTTCCCAAAGAATAAGAAAAGCATGATCCCTCCTACATGTTATAACTATAAAAAATAAAGCATCTCCTACCTCGATTCAAACACCCAACAAAGATGATAAATAAATTTCACAAGGCTCGACATGAATCTATAGTCGTATGATTCTCCATGTTCAATAATTTAAATGTAGAATTTAAATTTAATTAATTCTGTAAATTAAAACTCATCACCTATAAAAACATACTATATGATTACCTTCTACTAATCGAGATGAATCCAACGGTACCAACAGCACATCAATCTGATTAATATTGAGGGAGATATTGTAGATAGAAGTTGAAAATATTAGTGTATTTAATTCACCCAATTTTTAATTCACAAAATATGTTTTTCATTTAATTCAAAACATAATACAAGATTTGTCATGTAATTTTTTTGTTTCTATTTTCCCCGTTTATTATTTTTTAGAAACATTTTTTGTCCCAATTATTATTATTATTATCATTATTATCATTATTATTATTATTTTTGTTGTTGTTATTATTATTATTATGTATTTTGTATCCTTTTTCTTATTACTCAAGAATATTACACCCCTCCATGGTGTGCCTCCCATTTCTGTTTCTCAGGACTCTCCCCACATTACGTATTTATTTATTTATTTCATTAATTTGAGACATACACTCTCTCCCCTATCAATACTCATATCCCATTCATACATTTTTTTTCTTATTCATTTATTTATTTCAAACCCATGGTTTTTATCCCATGATTTTCTTCACTTTTTTACAAAACATTTTTCTCTCCAATATACTCTAATATATATATATATATTAGGTTCTTGGGGGTACAATTACATTAAACATACACACCACACACACATAGGCTAGAAAGGCATCTCATAGCCCCCCCAAGGGATAGCCCACCCAACAAGACTTATTTATTCAGTAAATTACCCGAATATACTCATTTCATGAATTTTTAACTTTTAAAACACTTAGTCATTTCTTTTATTAAATTAACAAAATCAAAACACACTCACTCCAAAACACAAACCATTTGGAATTTTTTTGACTCATATGTTTATTTTTTTTAAACATCACATATATATATATAACCATATATATTTATATACTCTCATATATATAAATTATACAATATATATAAATAAAAATATATACATATTTGTTTAAAAAACAATATATACATATATATACATCAATGAAATAAATATATATAAAACAATACACACATATATATATAACATGAAGATATATATATTTATATATTTATATATATATATATTCCCATGCACATATATTTATTATTATACATATATAATAATTCTTATTATTCATATAATATCATAATATATATATGACAATGTAAAATATATGTTTGCAAACATGCAGATATACGTATACATTTATGTATATTTATATATATAACATTTTGCAACATAACTATTTTTTCAATGTTTAATATTAAAAGAACTCATGTAAATATATATTTGTACACATATATATAACATGTCGCATGATGTGTGAAACATTTGTTTATTAACATGCAGAGTTTCTGGATCTACCAAAACCCTATATGAAAGGTCTTCATTTTATGTATAACATATTCTAAGATTTTCTTTAACTAAACTCTTTAAATATTGAATAAACATTTTTCTGCATAACAAAAGTAATATTTTATTAGGCGCTAACTTTGTGAATCCTCCACACCTGGGAAAAGATAAAGCAATGGCTCAAGAATTTCAATCTATTACAATATCACTAGGGAAAATTGGGATTTTGTGATCTCCATAATCCTTTTGGTAGAATTAGAAACTACTTTTGGGAGTTTTCACATTGTTATAGTAGGTTAGGTCACAAAAAATGTATTCACAACCACCACTAGTGGCTTCCACCTTTCGTGATAGCCCCAAGTAGTCTCCAAAATGATTTTTTTTCTAAAAAAACAATGATCATTGGTCATGACCATAGGTGGTAGAAAATACCTATTTAAAAAATGAGATAAATGATTCATCATTATCATGTTTAACAACAAATATAAATGACTTGTCAATAATACAATAAAGAAATCAAATACTTAACAAATTACATTGTATTTCAAAAAATAATTATATATATGAATCTATAATATTTAATCCAAAGAATAAAATATGCAGGGAATTAACAATAATTACATACCAAAAAAGCCTAAACACCACAAAAATCATCATTTTCCTTTGTCCGTAGGTCATAATAACACACCAAGATCATCAATATCACTAATCCCTAGCCAGATAAAAATTCATAACCACCAAATTTTGGAGGCGTTCCCCATCCAAGGAAGTTTCACCACCAAACGACAATGATGTCTTCTGATAATAATAATATTATAAATAAAGTTAAAAACAATTTTGAAGCGAAAACATCAAAAATAAATAAATTCCAAAATAATTTTTGAAATTTTAAGTGAATTTATCCTAGACATAATATATTTCAAACCAATACACATGTATCCACAAAACCCATAAAAATAAAATTACATTGATAAGAATAAATAAATAAGTAAATTATTATATATAAGACTACTTTGTTCATGTTATACTAAATAAAAGAATTATGTCTCATTTCATTAAATTTTAAATGGTTTTATGAACCAAAAAAACCCTTAAAGAATTAAATTGAAAGTTCCCAACCAACCTAAATATGACTAGAAAAATTAGGCCATGCTGGACCTTCCTCTTTCATTAGTTCCAAAATATAAGAATGAATGGCATGCTTCATGCGTAATTTCTACCCTACATTCTCAAATTTCTTCTACAACTCAATCATATAGTATAGAAAAATAGACCAACGATACTTATCTTTAGAAACTATAAATCATGATTTGGTAATTTTATAATTATTTTTTAAAATAAAATAGAAAAATAATATTTATTTTAAAAAACTTGTTATCATAAGTGATGATTCGTATAAACCTTTTTTCAAATGAAAAGAAAACAAAAACTTATTTTTACAAACTTTTTATTATAAGTAGTGAGTGGTATATGTATTTTTTCAAACAAAACATATAATCACCACTTATTTTTACAAATATCTTATTACTAGTGATGTGCGATAAAAGAGGATTTTTAAATAAAATATACAATCACTACCTATTTTTTTAAACAACAAATCATAAATGATGAATTGTAAAAGATACTTTTAAATATATATATATATATATATACAACTTATTTTTAAAATTTTCTCTTCATAAGTAATGAGTGGATCATGTATTTTCCAAATAAAACAAACAAAGAAATGCCTTTTAATTTTAAAAATTTATTATCGTAAGTAATAAGTGGTATAAGTAGTTTTTCAAGAAAAAACCAGTAAACACCTCTTATTTTTATGAGCTTTTTATCATATGTAATCAGTGGTTCAAGCTATATTTTAAATAAAGCATTCAAAAGACCACTTTTTTTTAAAATTCCATATCCAAAGTAATGACTTGTATGATAATTTTTTCAAATAAAACTATAAAAAACCATTTATTTTTACAAACCTCTCATCATAATCAATGAGTACTATAATTATTTTTTCAAATTAAATAGAATATGACCACTTATTCTCAAAAAAATTATTACCATAATCAATTATTAGTGTAATTAATTTTTCAAATAAAATTGTCAAACACTACTTATTTTTAAAAACTTCTCATTAAAAGTGATAAGTGGTATAAGTATTTTTAAAGAATTTTCATAAAATAACTAGGGAAATAATTATCTAAATAAATGGAAAAAATATGTGTTCAAATCAATCAAAAGATCATCTATGAATAAATTACTATCACCCATAATAGAATAATTTTTTTCAAATGGGATATATAGGAACCAAAAAATGGGAGATGGTGTACCTTAAAAATAACTTTGAAAATTATTGATCAGTTTGGAATTCTACTTCATCAAGTGTGCATACACTACCATAGATCGGCACAAAGGCATATCTGGTTTTTATCAGCGCTAAGAAAAAAGTACTGATAAAAGGGGGACCTTTATTATTTCTGATAAATGTTTTAAATAAAAAATATTATTAATTTATATAAAATTGTTGTAGTTTTATTCAAAAATAATGTTTATTTATATAAATTAAATAAAAAAATACATGTTTATAATTAATATTGTTTTTAATAATTAAAATATATATATATATAGTTTTAAAAAAAGTATTCATAAGATTATAATTTAATAAATGTATATTTAAATAATAAAAATATTATAATAAATTTTATTAAATAATAAATATATTTATTGTATTTATAATTATATATTTATAATTGTGTATTTATAATTATATATATATATAATTATAAATATTTGTTTCCAATGAATTTGGTCAATAAATATATTGATGCGTAAATATAATTGACATGCATATGTTATGTATTCATCATGAATGCACATTTATACATTACACCCATATTATTATTCACGTTTTCCATATATGTGATGACTCATTTATTTATCTATACTTTATTAGGTATATGATTCATTCATATAATACCCATGTATCTATTATATTCTCATTAATACTTATAAAATTAAAATAAATATCATTAAATAATAAATATATTTATTATATTTATAATTAGAAATTTTTAATTATATATAAATACTTTTTAAATATATTTATTTATAATTATAATTATAACTAATTATATATATATAATTATAAAATTACAATAGATATGTCTATTAAAATTTTATAAATATATATACTCAAAAGGATTAGTCATGGTTTTGGGAGCCAAACCCATGACTACAAAATTATTAATAAAAGATAAAAGTACAAAAAAAAGTGATGCAAGCATGGCACAGAGAACCCAGAGTGAAATAAGTTCCTCTTCTTTAACATACCTCAAGATCTCGTATTCTTAGAAAATCAGCCTCTTCCCTTTGGATGTCATCCCCTCTGCTAGATCTTAGGATATAGGGAATTCTTCTCCTCATCAGATGTAGATTCAGAGGATTCCTCTAACATAGAATAAGTTCTAAACTTCTAGGAAAATTTTTGAAAGTTCATATCTGGTTCCAGGAAATGTCCTTCATTAAAGTTAATTACTAATAGTTTCTGAACTTCCAAGTAATCAGTAAATCCAAATACATTTGGCTCCATCATAGAGAAAGTAAACTATAATTGAGAGAATCACTAGTCCCCCACTTCATTATTGGTTCTGACAATGGGTCTTTCACCCTCCTATTATTTTGGAATGATTACTTTCATGATATTATCTTATGCGATGGTGCATTATTCCTATGAGGACTTACCAAAGTACCCATAAGATTTATTTATGAGATCATAAAAGTATGATGGAAAAATTATAATCAATGTGCTTTAGACAATCCAGATTACTTGCTAGATGGATATCATCAGGAAAGTCAATAGCAGCATCCATCTGAATACTATCCCTATGGGGGTTAACCTCATAATATTTCCCTCCACTTAGGGGGGATAACCTGTAGGGAAGACAATTTTTCTAGTGTGAAACCATATTGAATTCTCTTTAAACTGGGAGTTTGTGAAAACTGGGAGAGATTGGATTTCCTATGGAAGACCATTTGAAGGCCTTCTACATCAACCGCTTTTTTCCTTTATGATATCTAACCAGTTTCCTTAGTTTAATAAATAGATCAGCTACTTTTTGAGCATTATCTTTCTCAATGGAAAGTCCAATTGTTGATATCTCATCCAATAGTTTTTTCCCACCTGGGCATCCCCCTTTGCTGGTACTGACAAGACTTCATGTACCAACATCGACATCATCTATATCAGGAAGCACTGCGTTATCATTTGGGTATAATAAATCAACCTCCAGAGTTTTCATCTTTCTTACAACATCCTCAATAGAAGCATCATCAACATGTCCCTCCTCTATAATCTCATCCCACATTTTGGGGACTTCCCTCTACCATGATCACGGTTGTTCGAGATAGTGTTTCCTATCTAACCATCCCCAAATAAATGTTATAATAATTTCCATCAGAGGCACCACCATGTTTTTAAACAAGTTTACAACCATGTTTACTCCCCTTCCTTACTGGAGTATTCTCTCTATCCAATGGCATCTTCTTTCTAGCCTCTATCATGCCATTGTTAAATTTCCCACATATTTTCTTGAAGCATGTTGCCTCATTGTTTTATTGCCCAAAATATAAATCTCACATGATTAATTTGTTACAATCATCCTTTTCATAGAAAATTACTTTGCAGTTCGAGCAGAAGTGAGGTACTCTTCCATACTCAATTATCAGATCCAATTCATCATCATCTGTTGTTAGAAATACTCTGTCAACTAGAATATAACAAAAATAAATCTCAACTAAGAACTAGGAATAATTACCAAAATGAGAAATTTCAGTTTCCTTATCCATTTTAATCGGAACCCTAATGTCCAGAGTAATGTCGTTGAGGATTGTGGGGTTCCATAAGATTCAGTTCAGTCTGAGTACCTTCACCCATACCTAGACGGATGAGAGACCAACCTCTAGAAGGTTAAATGTTCGATCCAATTCACGTATATGAAATAGTTCAGTCTTGAGATAAATTGAGTTGAATCCCCGGGCTCACAACTTTATATCTACATAAGGGAAGAGTATATGTAAGTAAACACATACCAGCGAGATGCATCACTAGTTCACAAATCCCCAAATAAATGATAAACACTCAATTGGGATCCCAATTTTCTAGGAAATCAATCCTCTTGGAAAAATCAGCCTCTCGATGATTGAGTACTCCCCAATTTCAAGTTGTTCAGAGACTTTCATTGAGTTGGATCTTACATGGGTGACATTTCTTTTTCGGTGTATACTATTGACCGTCAAACCCTTAAGAATGGAGAAATGGTTGAGTGGACTAACCTCTCCCAAAACAGGTGCAACCTCTCATACACTACCAAGGTCTTTTCATCCTTCATGACACCCTTATATTTGTGAGAATCAAATCGTCCGTGTGTGAGAAGATCATCCATCAATGAAAGAGCCGAGCCCTAATCTCCATGGAAGCTCAAAACCAACAGCTCCCACAGACACGCCATCCTCTTTATATATATATATATATTTATTTATTTATATTTATATTTATATTTATTTATTTATTTATTTATTTATTTATTTATAATTATATAAAAATATTTATAAATATATTTTTTCATACTTATAATTATAAATATATGTGTTTGTGATTGTGTGGTGAGAGAAGGGTTTCATTTTTGGGAAATTATGCGGGCCGGCAACCGAATCTATATCAGGCCATGAAGGCATAGGTCCTCTGGTAGGAGAGATGGTGTGCATGAAGGGTGAAAAATTGGTGGTTAATGCTGGGTGAAGATGCGGTCCGGCTATGGACCACATGCCAGGGTGGTAAAGTGTGTGTTGGTGTGTCTTTGGACAATGATTAAAAATGGGTCTCATGCCCATAGAGCCTTTGGTCTATACATATATAAATAAATAAGTCCTGATGGGTGGGATAATCCCTTTGGGGGGTATGGTTTGCCTTTCTGGCCTGTGTGTGAGGTTTGTGTGTGTTTGATGTAATTGTACCCCCAAAAGTACCTAATATATTATAAATATATACAAATATATATAAATAAATACAAATATTTTAATTATAATTCCAAATAAATATAGATATGTTTAAATAATTATAAATTTGAAATAATTATATTAATAATATATATTTTTAAAATTATAAATATAATAAATATATTTATTATAATTTTATAATTATTTATATATATATATATATATCCGGAAATATCAGGCACTAATAAAAATCAATCCTAAAAATTCATCATAAAATTAAAGTACACTGGAAACATAATGTGGCACACCAACTATCACCATTAAACACCAAAAATAATGATGCTACCATTAAACAGATGACCCAAAATTCATCGCATCCGTCAAGATAAACATATGAAACATGTGCCCAAAAAACTCACCAACATGCACCCCTAAAGTCATCCCAGCCCTCGAGGTCATAGAAACCAAGGTTGTCTCCATCATTCCTTATCCAGCTATTACACCAGAAGAACCTACAACTGAGGGAAACGTGTTTCCATCAACGTCAATCAACAAGCATGTCGTCAACTGGAAACTGTTAAATCAGTTGTCGTTAGCCTAGCCACATGACCAAAAATAATCCCAAGTCCAGATCCACATATCTGAAAATTTGTCTTTAGGTAGGTCATTTCCTGATACATGAGGTCATCCATGGCCCGCTCCTCGTGTCGATGTCTATGCTGCTATCAGCCAAGCACTCCGAACCCGAGGTCCTTGCATCCTAAAACCCCACATCATCGCCATCCCGTTAGGCCAAGGTTGTCTCTAGCCGGCTCCCGCAAGGTCAACATCTTGTTTGGTAGTCTCTAACATCCAACTCATCATCTTACTGATGCCATGTTGTCTGGAAGCACTCTTTTACCCCTGAATGTTCTTCCAACCCCTGCAACAAGCAGAGATCCTACTGTATCGCTAACCCCTACATCTAGCAGGGGGTTTCCTTCATTTACCCCCACTAGTAGCTAGGGGTTTCCTTCGTTGTGAGGAAAACAACCCTCATCAATGGGCATCGCCACCATCTTCCCCTACACTAAGCAAAAAAGAAGTGATGCCTCAAATTGTCCACTGGCCTTTTCGTTAAGCACGATTTAACCCTTCTGATAGATCAGGGAACAAGTCCCCCAAGTCGAGAATTGTCTAACATTACACATCTTGGCCTTATTCCTCTTGGTAGAGCAGAGATAATTATAGATCCCTGTGTAGGGATCTCTTTTAGACACACACACAGCCCACCCCGACCCAAGGGGCCTAGGACCTCAATTCCTAAGCATGGAAGGGACAGATTGTCGAAGCAACCCCCTGAAATAAGAGAGAGAACCTCTCCATCCCTTTTATATATATATTTATAATTATAACTATAAATAAATTTATATTTATTATAATTTTTTAATTAAAAATAAATAAATATTTATTTATAGTTATAATTATAAATAAAGATTTATTTATTTAAATAATTATAAAATTATAAAAAATATATTTATAATAATTATAATGTTAAAAATATATATAAATAAATAAATATATGTATAAATATATACAAAAATTTCTAAATAAATAAATAATATTTATAATTAAAACTATAAATAAATATAGATATATTTAAATAATTATAAAACTATAATAAATATATTAATAATATATATTAATATATTATAAATATAATAAATACATTTATTATAATTTTATAATTATTTAAATATATATATTTATAATTATAACTATAAATAAATATATTTTTATTATAATTTTTTAATTATAAATAAATATTTATTTATTGATACTTATAATTATAAACAAATAAATATATTTATATATTTATATATTTATATAATTATAAAATTATAATAAATATATTTATTATACTTATAAGGTTATAAATACATATAATTAAATAAATATATTTATAAATATATACAAATATTTATAATTATAATTGTAAATAAATATAGATATATTTAAATAATTATAAAATTATTATAAAAATATTAATTATATTTATTTATAAAATTATAAGTATAATAAATAGAGTTTTTTTATTTTTATAATTATTTAAATATATATATTTATATAATTATAACTATAAATAAATATATATTTATCATAATTTATAAATTATAACTAAATAAATATTTATTTATAGTTATAATTATAAATAAATATTTATTTATTTATTTAAATAATTATAAAATTATAGTAAATATATTTATTATATTTATAATTTTATAAATACATATAATTAATATATTAATTATATATATTTATAAAATTATAAATATAAGAAATACTGTTATTATAATTTTATAATTATTTAAATAAATATATATAAATTTATAATTATAAATATAAGTAAATATATTTTTATAATTATTTATAATAAATATATTAAATGTATATATTTAATATATGTAATTAAAAATATAATAAATATTTTATTATAAATTTATAATTATAAATAAATAAATATTTATTTATAATATTTATAATTTTATAAATATATGTCTATATATATTTATTATATATTTATAATTGTATAAATATATATAAAAATTTAAATAGATTATTAACATGAAATATTTATCAGTGTTATTTAGCGCTGATAAAGGTAGGTTTTATCAGTGCTTTCTTTTTTAACACTGATAAAACATACCTTTATTAGTGATTTTTTAAAAGCACTAATAAAAGTTTAAAAATAACCTTAACCATCTCCTTCCATCATGCCTTCAAAGCTTTCGTGGGGCTATCTCCCTACCTTGCCCCTCTCTCTCCCCACCCCACCTTCTCCTTCTCCTTCATCATTGTTTTTATCGTCTCTCCTTACCTTATTATCATCTCTCCCATCATCGTCACTCCCTACACTACCGTCGTCCCTCCCTACTGGCGTCACTCCATGCCTGTGTCGCTCACTGCCGTTGTCGCTCCTTGAAAGGTGAGACCCTTTGATATCTCATCACTCATTATCACCTTAATTTTATGTTGTTTTTAATTCGATTTTGGTTAGGTTTTCTTGATTATTTTCACCATATCATAGAGGAAATTGTCCTAATCAATGGGGATTTTTCTCAACTTATGTAAAGGAGGACCTGAGATGATATATGCATGATGTTTCATGTTGTTTTGAATAAGTTATGTTGTTTTTTGTTTGTTTTCATGACTTTTATCCTAAATGAAATTAAATTTATAATCAAATAGTTGTTGGTTGTTAGGTATTCTACCTAAAATGGTGTTGGGAGTGTGTCTTAGACCTCCTATGGGTATTTGGTTGTGGTTTTGATGTGCTGGGAGTGCTAGATGAGTTTTCTGAATAAGTCATGTTTGGATTGATTATGAAATTAATTAATATTGATATTTCAAAATGATGGTATGTAATGGTTTATTTCAATGAAGTGACACTGTAATTCCAAAATTGTTCGATCATCAAAGGTTTTAACCCTTCGTATAATATGTTTTTGATATGATTATCCAACATTGACTCCCTACGCATCTACAATATTTCAATGTGGATGTCAAACTTCTTTATGATCATGCATGTCTTACATGATCACCTCTTTTCCAAATGGTCATCTATTTTGGGAATCAGTTATCTAAGGTTTCTTATAAATACCTCATACACACATCAAAATAAAAACTAGAGATAATGAGATGGTTATATTTCTTTTGAGTATAAAAACCATATCACCCCCACCAAGATATATTCCATCTAAAACTAAAACTCATATCTTCATTGGGTCTTACCCCTATCAAACCCAACATAAAAATGCATAATTTTATTGGGTTATACTCCCCATAAGCAATACCCCCACTGGACTATTCCCCCAATGAAACTAAATTCAACTCAAAGATTCATATTCTCTTTTCTATTATTCCTAAGAATGAGTACCTAATGTTTGTTAAGAATTTCCATAGCTCTAACTTAGGTGGAACCAAAATTTAGAAAAGTAATTTAATAAAGTAATACCTTGAAATTAATTCTTTTGTAGTGAATATTTCTTCTTATTCTATATTCTCATGATTTTCCATATTATTACTTTTCGATTGTACATCAATCAAGTACATCATACATTTTTCTTTTACCAATGTTATTTTTAATTCTCTCTAATATTCATTAGTGGTGATGAAGACATGACAATTTTCCTGTTTATCTACTTGATTCACCTATTTCATCAAGAGAAACTAGAATTTCTCCTCTAAAATGCAAATATAAACTATACTTGATTAAAATTAATGAACAAATTCACTATGGATATAAAATTCCATCCAATGATTATTAGTAATTATCATTCTTCCACAATTTCTAGAATGATAATATCAATGGGAATGATTGATTTCCCTATATATACCAATAAATAATCCAAAATTCCAATGACATATTCGATGGACTGGTCCTATCGTTAAATAAAAACTTTTATTGTATTTGGATTACTTTTCTTGAAAATATTTAGTGTCATAGGTTGAATAACCCCCTATAAATCAAAAAGGGAATTCTAGAAAGTTCAAGCACTGATATTGCATGAAATAGAAAAACTAAATAGATCTTGAAATTTTATTGGAAGATTTTATTGAAAAATAACTAATAAATCCTCAGAGAAATTAATCCTATATTTTCTAATTTATTTTTATTATAAATGTGTTCCTTAAAAAACATAGCACATGACAACATTTTTGAGATTTCAATGGATAATGGGATGTTGATATACTATTTCTTGAACATTTCCATTAACTTTTTATATTACTATTCATCCATTCCATGGATCATCCACTTTATAAATAGATTATGTGTCATTTATAGATATAGTTTGGTTAGTTTTTATGTTTCCTTCTCATTCCTTGCTACATAATCTTATTTTTACTAGATTTATTATATACCATGTTTCCATTCTTTTTCTTTCTCCTTCATATTTTCTTTATCTTTAAATGTTTATTATTTTTAATGTTTTTCCTTAATATAATTATTCCTGTATGAGTTCCTATGTGGGATAAATGGTTTTTTCCAAGTGGTTTTATACCTTTTGTGGAATAATATTTGATGAAAAGTGTTTGGGAAAATGTCTAAATTCATTTTTTAAAAGAATTATTTTGGTTCTGAAATCGGTTTTAATCACGGACTTGAAGTTTTAAAAATTATTCTTATGTTAATTGGATTTCAAACTAAGAGTTTGGATGATTTTAAAGTGTTAAAAATGTTGTAAATCATTGTTTTATTTTAATGTGGTGAGATAACCCTTGTGATATATATTTAAAACCACATTTTTATCCTTGGTTAATTTTTATATCAACGATTTAGGGTGTTTAAAGATTTTAAGATTTCCAAATGAGATAGATTATTTCAAAAGGGTGTATTTTCCAATGTGGATTGGATTTTGAAACATATTGTGTCTTTGAATGTTTTTCAATGGCCATTTAAAGGGTAGTGTAAATTCCCATTTTAGTTTCAAAGGTGTTTGGATAAAATTGGTTTAAAGAGTAGATTAGGTCAACTTTTATAAATGATAAAATTTCTTGTAATTTGCAAAAAAAATTAAAATATAAGGCCAATAAAATTAGTTTTCATAAAATTTGGGATACCCTCTTAATACCCTTTGATTATTTTATGACCATTGTAGCTTGTGATCCCATGTGGGGATGTTTATTATGGATGGATTAGTTTGATGGGACTTATGAGGGTGTGGATAGGTCGAGTAGTGAGGACCTAGTTTCCTTATATCCAGTTCAAGAACTTTTATTAATATAGCCTAGTGATGGTGTCAATGAAACTAGAATCCTTTTTAGGATAATTTAGGGGTTTTATCTCTCTACTTCTATTTTATCCTCTACTATTTATATCATTGTTTGGCACATATTTTATTATCAATTTCACCATGTCGTGAGACTTGATATTGTGGTTCTTGACTATGTACTTTCTTTTTTTTTGTATGGTTTTATTTTCATTTTTTTAAAGGGATTATGAAATGTTCTTAAAGAAAGAAAAAAATGAATTCATTATTTTTAAGTTCTTTCAAACTATTTTAATAATGAGTTAGAAAATTGTTCTAAAATGAGAAAATTTATAATGGTTTGTATTTGAAACTCCAATAATGTATGAGTTTTGAAAATGGGTTTTTAGGACATCATGCCTAGTTTTATGGAAATGGTTGGTTTTCAAACACGTTTTAGAAAAATGTATGATAGTTGGTAACCTCTTTGATTTTTGAAATGTGTATTTCAAAAATGGGTGTTTATGAAATAGTTTAAAGTGATATTTTAATAAGATTATTTAACCAAGAGGTATTGGCTGAGGAAAAATGTTTTCCAAGTGATTTTTTTCATTTAATGAAAATTTAGAAAAAGGGTTTTAACACACTTTTATGGTTTACTACTTATTTGGTAAAACATTTTAGAAAATGGTTATTTTTATAAGGTATTGCAAACAAGATTTTTTAGGATGTAATACAAAAGTTATCTCTTAGATTTGGTAGGTTTTGGTGACCTATTGCACTTTTAGATCACTCCTATATTTTATAGGTTCAGGTTTGTTATGTCTTCTTTTGCTTCCTTTGGATCTTCTAAGAGGGATATATAGTTTGATAGTGACCCTAGTTAAACATAATTTGTTTATCTATTTTGTTAAGTATGAATATTACTAAATCAAATAGGATTTATATGAATAAATAATGGATGGATTCAGATCCTATGAAAAAATAGTATGAAGATGGAATGAGATAGTTCATCAATATTGCAAAAGATCATGCATATGACCCTTCTTAAATCCTTTGTTCATGTTTATGCTATTATTAATCAAGACTAATTAGTCCATAGGATTTCGAAGAACACTTAATCTTTCACGGAATATATTGAAATTATAAATGTTGGAATAAACATGGGGAAAATATAATGTATCTAGTGGATGGGATAGCACTGTGTTTTATGGATCATCTAATATGATTACAAGTGTAGACAATGAAGAAGGTTGTATTGAGAATGTGATTACAGATGTGAATGATAGTGAAGATTGTATTGAGGAAATGAAAAGTACAGTTGAAGATGAACTTCTTGATTGCCCAAAATTGTTTAAGAAGTTAAATAGTTGTGAGAAGATGTCATTGTATGTTGGTTGCACTAAATATATAGCATTGTAAGCCGTAATGAAGTTGTATAATTTGAAATCATTCAACATATGAAGTGATTCTAGTTTTATGAGACTACTTGCTCTCTTGAATGAAATTCTCCCAGAAGAAGAATTATCTCCCAAGATTAACATATGATGCCAAACAAATTCTATGCTCGATGGGTTTGATCTCTAAAAGAATACCCACCTACCAGAATGACTATATACTATTTCTTAAGGACCAAAAATAACTTATAGAATTCACAAAGTTTGGTTCTTCTCGATACAAGAATGTTGAATCTGGTCCTATGAAAGTTTTATGGTATTGTACAATAATTACAAGGTTTAGATGCCTATATGTAAGTGAGGATACTATAGGGAAATTTACATGGCACATAGATATAAGAAATAAACATGGGAAACTACCTCACTGGATAGAATCTCCTCAGTGGAAGAGAATTGATCATGAGTATCCTGAATTTGGACACGAGCTGACAAACCTTCCTATTGCGTTATATATATATATATAGTGAATCCTTGGGGTTTTCAAAGTATCACTTATAGTAAATGGTCAATTATGTTGGTAAATTATAACTTTCCATTGTTTTTATGAATGAAATAAAAATATATCAGGTTATCTATACTTATATCAAGATCAAAATAATCTGGTAATGATATTGATGTTTATTTGTCTCTATTGATTAAGGATTTGATATTATTATGGGATTTAAGTGTTATTTTGTATGATTCTTACAAAAATGAATATTTCACATTGAGTTCCATGTTTTACAAGATGATAAATGACTTTACTACTTATAGAAATTTGTCCAGATATATAATTAAAGGAACTAAAGGGTTTTCTATTTGTGAACAAGGTACACAGTCAATTAGGTTGAAAATTTCATCAAAAACTGTGTTTCTATGACATCGCAGATTTATACCCCATTGGCATAAGTACAGATCTTGGATGACATCATTCGATTGAAGTTCAGAAAAACATACAACACCATCTCCACTAATAGATGATCAACTGTTTGAGAAATTAAAATATGTTGATACTGGTTTTGGTAAACTATTTTTTAAAAAAATTATGCAAATTGGTTGGAAAAAGATATCAGTTTTTTTTAATTACTATGATGGAATTTTCTATAAGTCATACATTTCTTTATGTTATTCATGTTGAAAAAAATGTATGTGATAGTGTCACTAGAATGTTCCTAAATTCACCAGTAAAAACAAATTATGGAATTAAGGCTAGATTGGACATGGTTTAAATGGGAATACTAGAAGAGTTAGTTACAGTGAAGGGTGAAAAACAAACTTTTCTTCCTCCAACTGCTTACACTCATTCCAGGTAGGTGAGATATCATTTTTTTAACTTCTAGAATGACATTAAGGTTCTATAAGGGTATTCATCGAATATCAGGAATATAATTTCAACGAACAATTTAAAGCTAAAGGGTTTGAAATCACATAACCTCCATGTTTTGATAAAAGATCTAATTCCTATAGATTTACATTGAATTTTTTTCCAATAATGTCTCTCATACATTAATCAATTTTTATTTCTTCTTCAAAGATATATGCAGCAAAGTTATAGATCTGGTGAAATTTCCAACTCTAGAAAGAGAAATTACCTTTATATTATGTGAATTGTAAATGTTCTTCAAGCCAAAATTATTTGATATGATGGTTCATTTGATGGTTCACTTTGTGAGAGTGATTGGACTATGTGGTCATGTACACTATAGATGAATGTACCCCCATTGAATAATATATGAAGATTTTGAAAGGGTGTGTCAAAAATTGAAGTCGACCAGAGGGTTATATTGTGGAGTGATATATTTTTGAGGAATCCATTGAATTATATACCAAATACCTATCTGGTGTGGAAATAATTGGTCTACCAAAATCTCGTCACACTGGGCATCTTGTGGGTGAAGGAATTTTTGGAAGAGATGTTGTCACAATCAATATTACAGATCTAGAGTAGGTTCACCTTTATGTCTTTCATAACAGTTTGGAGGTTTCCCCATATGTTGAAACCCAAAAAGAAATTCTTAGGCATTTGAATCCATCAAGGCATGAAATATGGATATTAAATACACATAATCAATAGTTTATAGGATGGTTTCAAGACCATATTTTTAAGGAATCATATGAAAATTCAGATTGAATTTCAGAACAACTTTGATGGCTAGCTGGAGGACCAAGTGTGTATGTATTATCTTACTTTGGTTATGTAATTAATGGTTATATATTCAATAAAAATGAACATGATAAAGATAGTACCATGAAAAATAGTTGAGCTACACTTGTGGTTTAAGTGATTCATGTTTTTGGTAATAAGGATAGAAATCCAATTTATGTGAGTATTTCATACTTTGGTGTCATCAAAAAAATATGGGAGTTGGATTATACAACATTCTAAATGTTGGTTTTTCAATGAAAATGGGTTAATAACAAGAGTGTTGCTAAAATAGATGAATTGGGATTCATAAAAGTTTATTTTAGTAAAGAGGAGTACAAATAAAAACCATTTAAAATATAATCACAAGAAGTACAAATATTTTATGTTCCAGATCATGCAAATTGAAAGTGGTTAATTGTTCTGTTATCGACCAAAAACACTGAAGGGTCGGATGAAAATTCAACTGAGGATAACCCTTTCATTCAGACATCGCAATCATTTCACAGTAGTCCCAATATAGATGGTGTATTTTATGTTAGTTTAGAATAAATTGAAGTGATTTGGATAGTTGGTAGAGAGGTCAAATCCCTTAAACCTTAAAAAAATGAGAGTTCAATAAGAAGTTTATATATTTTTGGTAATATTCATTATGTTACATAATTTTATTATCTGTTTGTTGCTAAATTTATATAATGTAAATTAAATGTTAAACCAATTATAAAGGTAATGAATTCTACATGTGTTTGTTCTCCCAATATTTAGGAACAATAGGTCACTCAACCTACTTCTTCTCGTAGTGCAGAGGAATAACGAACTTCTGCATGTTTTAGTACTGCCGATCTGGAGGAACAATAGGTTTCTCAGCCTATTACTACTCCCATTGCAGAGATACAATGACCATATGCACATGTTGATGTAACCGCTCCGGAGGAACAATATATTGATGATGTTGAATATGATAAAATGGTAGGTGATGAAGGACTAGTAATGTAGAAAAAACAAGAGCACCGTAGTTTGAAGGTGTTAGCAAACATCATCGAGGAAAAAATCAAAGGCATCAAATACAAGGTTGGATGGAATGTGTGGGGCCAACATGTTAACCCCAACAAGGCCATGTTCAATAGTTACATTGGAATCATCAATCGATAACACCTATTGATTGATGTAGATTCATGGAACCATGTTGTGTCAGTTCTTCAGAAACTGATGTGGGAAGATATTATTGTAACATTATGATATTATTTCTTTATTTTACTAAAAAATAAAATAATGAAACATTTACTTACTCTTCATCATCCCTTATAGAGTAAATTTATAGTAGATGAACCCAACAAGAAATATGTATTAATGCTTGCTGGAAGAATTCAAAGATGCTTTTTCCCAATTATAATGAGACATAATATTAAAGATGTTGAATGGAAAATAAACCTGGACCCATTTTTTATCTATGCACACCTAATAACCCAAGAAGCATGGGATGTGTTTACTATTATTCGTCCAGATGTTTCCTTTCAACTACATTATGGCTAGCAATACATTGTTTGAAAATTTGTATATTCATCACTTTGATTGATAGTTTTTTATTTATGAAATATAAACTGAGTGATAAAAATAAGGGATGAGCAGCAAAACCAATGTACCCCTACCATAAATAAAGGATGGGGTATGCTTCACTTGCAAAAAATGGTACGTATTATAAATCTACTCTAATACTTTTATGTGACATGAAATGGAAACGTAATTATGTTCCTCTATTTATATGTAGATTGATGACTCCAAATACAAATCCACTTTCATCTCAATCCATGTGATATGGAAGGACTTATATTTAAATAAATATTGGATACTAATAGATGAAAACACACAAAGATTGTAGGAAACATGTGTAAGTATGACATAATAAAAAAAATTCTTTAAATAGCTATTACATATCAATGATTACTTATTTTTCTATATTTTCTATCTGAAATAGTCAAAGGAATAAGCAAAACTTATACCAGATGAACACCAACTTTTGGTGGCCTTAAAGCGGCCAGAACAGTTTGGTCGCATTAGAGGTATAGATGTGACACCCCAAATATATTTTGAGAAAAAAATAAGAGGATAAAGATAAAGAAATGAAATAGATGAAATCAAGACAAGATACCCTTTAAGAAAAATTTCAATGGAAGAGAGAGTTGATAGAAAATTTTATGGAGGTGAATCAAAGAGATGAAGAAACTCAATAACAGCCATTGTGTGAAGATCCCACCCCACCCCCACTAGCTTTGAGGAAATCCATTCCCCACAGAGCTGTCTTAGTTGTGGTAATAAATATTCTAAGAATTTTTTCTATGAAATGTTAATCAGACAGATACTAATACCATTACAATATTGATATTCAATAGGATGAAAATGATTTTTATTTATATCAATCAACACACACCCATCACCTTGAAGTAAGGGCCACGGTGTTCAATATCCATGATGATAGTCTGCAGAACATACCACTTCCAACAGGTCATGTGAGAGTGTCGATTAGCGTATATCATGATCTGAGCACTGATATACCTATTCCATTTGATGATGATGATATTGATATGATTGACTCAACTTTTGGAACATTCTTCGCATGGTCGTCACATCTTGAAAAAAAACATATCAACAAGGAGGTATTCATTTCAAATTTATTTTTAAAAATAAACCCTTAAAAATTATGGAAAAAGGTCTAAACAAATGAATGTTATTACATATGGAAAAATGGAAGGGGTGAAACAGAATACCAAATCAAAACCATCAAAAGGATTGACCAATAGATCGAAAAGAACTTCTAAAAGCACCTTTACCCCCACACGTTTCATATACGCATTTACTAACATTGAAGGTTCATGTGGATACAATGTTAAAAAATGGTAGTAGTCACATAGCTAATTTTGAATAAAATATGTATAGAGAGGAATGGGAATAATAAATTGGTGTTTATAATGTAAATTAAATCTTTGAATATGATTGGCTAGGAGCCTCGGTTTTAAATGTATACATGAGGCATGTTTTCATGAATTGATTTTCCAAAGGCAGATATACTATGTTAATTATGAATAAATAAAATTCATATTTTTTTAGGCATATATATCAAAAACAATTGAATGGATTTCCCCATGAAAAAAATGGACTTGTTAGTCTTTACACCACCTCTATAGTACAAACAAAAATAAAATCCAAAAAAAGGATGAAATAGTGGCAGACCTGATCAAATCCTTTGAAAGAAAAATTTCATATGATAGAATCTTCTTAATACCAACATTTTTTGGGTAAAAATGTACAATTTAGTTATATCAAATATATTTTCATTTCTTTCATTACTTATTAATTTTTTTTGTTTTTAGGCAAAATTTGATGCTCATTATGGACAATTTGGATACTCCAAAGATTTGTTTTCTGGATTCACTATAAGGATTACAAATAAACTGACCACACATGATAGATTTTGTTAATTTATAATACACTACATCCAACATTTTATAACTAAAAATCAAGTTATGTAATTTATATTATATTTTAATGAGAATCCTATTATGATAGGTCGGTGTTTCAATATCATGAAAACCAAGGGATGAGGCCATGGGCTAAGCACAAGGACACTGAAAAGTTCTACAGTAGGATAAGTATCAGGGTATATATAATAATATTTCACTATCCAGAAACATATCAAAATGTATTAGTTATTCTCCTCAATATTTCTGTAGTGTCCAAAATAAACAAATGGAAAAGATAATGGTTATTATGTTTTTAAATTTATGATATAGATTGTATTCCATGAATTAACTACCATCTATGAAGAGGTATTTTTGAATTTAATTACTATTTTATTTAAAATATTTATTATTCCATTATGTATTTATATTTTTCTAGTACAACTATACCGCTCTAAAAGACTCATATTCACAAGATGATATATATTTTATTAGAAATGAATGAGCAACATACCTGATGGAAGAATGTATACAAATACAATAAAGATGTGACTTACATAGAAATAGTGGATTGTTTCATATTTATGTTTAATTTAATTACTTTTAGTATTGCTCCCATAAGAATTGTTTTCTTATACAGGTTGATTCATTTCATATTTATGGGTCAAGATTATATACAACCATCATGAAAAGGTGAATTCCTAATACTTTTTAATTAATTTTGTCATCATTTTATCTACTATTTTTAAGTTATTTTCCCTATCATATTTATCTAATACTTATCTAGTTATTTTCATAGATATTTTGGGAATAGATAACATGTTCTTTTCTACCAATGTTACCTTGCTTTCCATTTCTTTTCTTTGTCAAAATACCAACATTTCAAATTGACTCAATGTTCTTAGTTGAAAACCCATTCTTGAATCAACATACAGTGTGGGGAGTTTGAAAGAGAAAGAAACTAGTAATTGTGGTAACATTAGTAGTTATAATTGTTTTGAGACTTTAGTATATGTAGGAATCAACAACACCTTAGTCCAGCATACGGTGTGGCCAGTATGACTTCGAGTGTGTCTTTTTATTTAAAATTGTCATTAATTTTAGTAAAACATAAAAATGGAATTCTCAAAATAGAACAAATACATTCATATTGTTTTGATACTTTAGTAAAACAATCCATAAGTCATTTAGGATGTGTAGGAATAAGGCGCACCTCAATCTGATGCATGGTGTAACTAATATGAATCAAAGTTCCCATTATCAGTTTAAAATCGATATTTTGATTCAAAATGTGTCACTCACTGAAAACAAATAAAACTCACTCATATTTCCTTGATAATTTTTTACATCGACTCATAAATCATTTGTGACATGTGGGAATTGGTCTTATGTAAAAATTATAAATGATGTCACCGGTATGAGTCAATGTGTGTGTTTCTAGTTTAAAATTAAATTTTAGTAAAAAAGACAAGTGACATACTAAAAACATAGAAAAAGTATTCAGATTATTTCGAAACTTTACGAAAAATATCCATGAGTAACTTGGGACATTAATAAACCAGTCATACCTCAATTTGATGCACAGTGTGACCGGTATGACTCTAAGTGCCTCTTTTTATTAAAAATTGACATCAATTTAAGTAAAAAGGAACAAGTGGTGTAATAAAAAAGGAGTAAATGCATTCATATTGTTTTTATACTTTAGTAAAACAATCCATGAGTCATTTGAGATGTGTAAAAATCATAAAATCCTTAATCTAAGGCATAGTGTAACCGGTATGACACTAACTATGTCTTTCTTTTAAACTGACATCAATTTTATTAAAAAGGACAATTGGCCTACTCAAAACTGAGAAAACACATTTTTTATTATTTTGATACTTTAAGAAAATTATTTATGAGTCATTTGGGATGTTTAGCAACCAGTCTTATCTCAATCTGATGCACAGTGTGACCGGTATGACTCCAAGTGCGTCTTTTTATTGAAATTTAACATCAATTTTAGAAAAAAGAACATGTGACCTACTGAAAACTGATAAAACACATTTTTATTATTTTTATAATTTATTTAAATGACCCTTAAGTCATTTGGGATGTGTAGGGATCATTTGAACCTTAATTTGAGTCATTGTGTGAGTCGTATGACTCCAAGTATGTCTATTTTATTTAAAGTTGACATCAATTTTAGTAAAAAGGACAACTAACCTACTCAAAACTAAAAAAAATGCATTCATATTGTTTTTATAGTTTAGGAAAGTGATCCATAAGTCATGTTTTATCTGTAGGAAACAAATTCACCACAATACAATGCATAGTGTGACCAATATGACTCTAAGTGTGTCTTTTTATTTAAAATTGACATTAAATTTACCAATATGAACAAGTATCATACTGAAAATTGAGAAAATGCATTCAGAGTATTTTTATACTTTAGAAAAATGATACATAAGTCATTTGGTACATGTATAAATCATCCACACCTTAATCTGATGCATGGTGTAACCGTTATGACTCTAAGTGCATCATTTTATTTAAAATTGACATCAATTTTAGTAAAATGGACAACTGAACTACTCAAAACTAAGAAACTTTATTCGGATTGTTTTGATACATTAGGAAAAATTTATATCCATCATTTTAGATATATAGGAATAATTCTCACCTTAATGAGATGCACGGCGTGATCGGTATGAATCAAATTACATCTTTTTATTTAAAATTGAAATTAATTTTAGTAAAAAGGACAACTAACCTACTCAAAAATAATAAAAGGAATTAATATTGTTTCCATAATTTAGTAAAATGATCCATAAGTCATTTTTAATGTGTATTAATTAACCGAACCTCAATCTGACATATGGTTTGATCGATATGACTCCAAGTGCATCCTTTTATTTTAAATTGACACTAATTTTAGAAAAAAGAAACAAGTGACATACTGAAAACTGAGATAACACATTCATATTATTTTTATAATTTAGGGAAACATTCACTGAGTAATTTTTGACATGAAATAATCTCTTATACCTCAATATGATGCATAGTGTGACCAATATGACTCAAAGAGATCGTTGTCAGTTTAAAATTGATATTTTAGTTCAAAACGTGTGTCACTCACTGAAAACCTTGAAAATGTGCTCCAATTGTCCTGGTAATTTAGAATAGAAATTCATAATTCATTTTTGACATATAAAAAACAGTATCATGTCAAAATGACACATGATATAACTCGTATGACTCAAAGTGTGTGTTTTCAGTTTGAAATTACATTTTAGTAAAAATCACAAATGGCATATTGAAAACCAAGAAAATGAATTCGTATTATTTAGATATTTTATAAAAATGATCCTTAAGTGATTTTTGACATATAAGAACTAGCTTCACCTCAATACCACACATGGTGTGACCGGTATAACTCTATATATGTCTTTATTTAAAATACATATTAATTTCATTAAAAATAAAAAGTGACATACTCAAAACCAAGAAAATACATTCAAATTGTTTTTATACTTTAGTAAAATGATCCATAAATTATTTGTGACATGTAGGAATCAACTTCACCTCAACACAATGCATGGTGTGAATGGTATAACTCTAAGTATTTTTTATTTAAAATTAATCTTTTAATGTATTCATTCATATTAATGTTTAATTTATTTCTTCATAATATTACTAACATAATATTTTTTTATATAGTTGTATTCTTTTTGTCAAGTTGAGGTGTTATTTTCAACAATGGATACCATGGACATACCTTTTGGAGAAGGGATCATAGGTACCAAATATGAACATTAATGTTTTAAATTGTTTGTGGATATTAATTGTAAATGTAATTATACAAAACATTATTTGAAATGTATATAGTAAGGTTTTTTGTATTCATGATGAAAATTTTATTTCAACTAAATTATATATTTTGTGTATAGGATTTTGTGGGGTTCTGTTTTTCTATATAAAAGGTTACTACGGTGTGCTGTTATAAAAATAGCACAATGTAGCAAATGAGCCCTTTATCATCGTAATTGAAAGCACTGATAAAGTGGGACCTTTATCAGTTCTTGAAATAACACTCATAAATAATGGAATTTATCAGTGTTAAACTAGCACTGATAAAGGGGGTCCTTTTTCAGCACTTTTTTTAGTTCTGATAAAGGAACCCCTTTATCAACACTTTTTTAGTTCTAATAAAGCCCCCCCCCCCCATCAGGGATGTGATTAACAACACTTTTTAGCACTGTTAAAAGCCTTTTTTTCACTGTTAATGGGTATTTCTATAGAAGTGATATTCTATAACAAATATAAAGATTCTATCTTGTAGAAAAATTCATGGTACCTAGTAAAATTCCAAATGAAAATATAATTATAATTAGAGAGATATAGAAAAGAAACATCTCCATTTGAATTTTAAATATTTTGAATGTATATAATTTTTGGTCTATTAATTTTTTCAATATCAACATATTTCTATAATTTGAATTATTAATTTATTAGGTTCTTTGAATTATAAAAAAACTCACTAAAATAAATGAGTATGCATATATACACACAAACATACAAGCATGATACAACTCTTTTTATTCTAGGGGTAATTATAAAAACCTACCTTGTGAAACAATGATAGAATATATCAAATTTTCAAATGAACCAAATAGTATAATGATTGTATTCCCTAATCTATTTCTGATTTCACAGAAACTTTTTACAATGCTCATTCCTATAATTAAATCATTCATGTTTTCTTATTAATTTTATTTAAAAATAGTTCTATTTTATTAATTTTTCTACTACAAGATTAATACTTCTCTATTAGATAATTTTTATCCCAATTTTTACTTTTAAATCATCATACATTTATTCAAAAACATCATATTCCAACTGCACCAATTAGCATAATGGTTATGCAATTCCAAAAAAATTACATCTTTTTTACTTGGAATTGGGTAATTTTGAATAAATGTAACATGAATTAAAAGTAAATTATAGGATAAGAATTTGTTAATAGAAAATTATAAATCTTATAGTAGAAATTTTTCTAAAAAATAGAAATATTTTTTAAATCAAGGTAATAAAAAACATAAATGATTTCATTAAGGGGATGAGAATTGTAAAAAGGGTCATTGAAATCAGAAATAGATCTAGGAATACATCCATTATGAAAAATAATAATTTCATTAACATGATATGTGTAACGAATCAGACTTTTAAAATATGATAAATTGTCTTCTCTAAATATATGTGTATCATATTTAAGTATAATTTATAGTACAAATCACATACATGACATAATAAAAATAAAAATCATTTTATTACATCAACATAAAAAAATTACATATAAAGTATAAAAAAAACTCCATAATATAAAAAATAATATAATGGGGCTATAACCACATATAAATAACATAATTAGAATTTAAAATTCGGGTGGATCACGATCTCCTATAATTATCATAGATACGGGAAGCACTATAAATAGAAAAAAATCTATTAGAAATAATACTTTCAATTTTTAAATGAAATTTAATTAACATTGATAGAAAATTAAGTGAATGAATAATGTGATAAATAAGTTGTATGTATAGAAAGTATAATAATCATATGATCATTGGGATAATTATTTGGTTGTTGAAATAGTATCTGTTCATGGAAATTGTAATAGAATCGATGGGAGTAGTAAAATTTACAAAATTAATAATTAAAATAATTAAAATGACTAAAAATAAATATTATATCTCTATAAAATTATTCATGAAAATAGAAATAAGTATAAATTTTAATAAGGCTAGTTATAACTTATTTATTAAAATTTTAATTTTTCTATTAAAAGTTAAATATTATAATTACATAAATTTGAAAGCAACTTTGGTTAAAATATGCCTTATAATTAATTATAAATGATATAATAATTAATTAATAATAAAAAATAAAAATTTGATCATGCATAGTAAAGTAAATAGTATTTATTTGAGATAAAATTGTTTTTCATGTATTATATGATTTTATTTTAAAAGTTAAATTATAATATTTAGAATTTAAATTTTATAAAATAGAATTCATTTATAGAATATCCATGTCAAAATTATCTTAAAATGAATTTTTTGTATTTTTTTTAAAAAATATTTTTTAGTGAATACATAAAAATACTGTTTATACGAATATTTTATGTTTTATAAACTCATCATGATATAAAATTGGGTTAAAATTTTATAAAATCGTTTTAATGATTTAAAATGTATATAATGTGTAAAAAATAAATTTAAAAACAATATACTTAATTTCCAAACCTATAAATCAATTTTCAAAACCAAGGTTATATTTTATTCTAATAAAAAACTATTTTTGATTATTTACTGTGAATAAAATATTTTCAAGATGCCTTTTTGTTTTGGTATAGTTTGAATGTCAAAGAAACCTATATTTTTTAATCAAACACTAATAAAATTCATAAGATTTGACACTATTCATATTCTTAAACCTAAATAGTAAAATAATTAATATTATATTTAAACATACCCCTCCCGTCAACTATATAAACACACATCCTCCAACCATTTCTCCTCACTGCAAAAACTCTTTCCTTTGCCAAATATATGACTAAATCCTTCTCTAAACGTTTCTATACATTTCTCTGAGGCATTAATCTAGCCAAAACTAACTCTTCCAAAGGCTTTAGACTCAATCCAAAGGAGGAAAATCAAAGATAAAGGAGGTTAGTGGAGTATCATAACCAAGTCAAGACTCAAGGCAAGGGTTGTTTTCCACTCTTTCTCATTCTTGATCTTATTATTGATAATATATTCTATATAGACATTTATTTATCTATATTATGATTTCTTTATCATATATTCCCTTTTTAATATTTTATTCTTTTTTTATAAATATCCATACCTTTATGTTTCCCTTTATATTGTTTCTTTAAGTAAAACCCTGAAATTCTTTGAAGGGAAGATTTTCTAATTTCTTTCTCTTTTCCCAAATTATTATTATTATTTTCCTCTAGATTTATTATTTATTTCACGCCCTAAAACATTTTATTATATGTTTATTCTAACCTTTGAGCATCCAATAGGATATATTCTCTTACCACTTTGGTTATTTACATGATTTTCCATTTGACTAAGTCATTTGACATCTTTATATAACATATTTATTTCTCATGGATATATTTCAGGGTTCTAATTTATGAATGTTTATTACCTATGTGTATCTCATATGAATAACATATTATTATGATGGTTGGTGTTGGATTTATACTTTCACCTAATGGATTGGTTAATGCTTTATATCTCATGAGATCATTATGTATTTGCATGTTGCAATTAGGTTTTCTCATTAGTTATAATGTCTTGGGGATGAACCTTCACCTATGTTTATGAAAATTTAGTGATGAGCCTTAGTCTATGTTTATGATGTCTTGAAAGTGATGAAATTCATTATATTTGTTGAAAATTCTAATTTTCCACATGATTACCATGATCCTATGGTATCTTTTCACTTTTATCATATTTTTATGATTGTTTTCATGTTATTGTTATTGACTCTCATGATATATCACCCCATTTTTATCTTTTTTTACTCCATTAATGGGTTCTATAGATCATAAATTATTTTATGTATATCCATGTCATATCTTATGTGGTGTTATGGGTGGGGTGATCTCTTGGAGTTAGTTTTGAAATTGGAGATAATAGATTATGTATTTCATTTAAAAAGTGTTTTAATATGTTCCTAATTTTTCAAAGACACAAAACCCCTAGATTTATGAGAGTGTTTGATGAATATTTATATCTAAAGTGTTGTAATATTATATGTATAAGATGTGGGTCATTATAATACTTCTATAAAATCAACTTACATTGGATAAAATTAAGAATAAAACTAAGCATAATTGTTAATAAATTTTTTATATGGTAGATTTAAACTTAGTGAGTTCGGTCTTATGAAAATTAAACTAAATGATATAAAAATAAATTTAAAAATTCCAATAAAAAGAGTTAATAATCAATTAATTGGGCCATTTAATCATATTCATACAAATATTTATCCTCATTTGTTAAAAAATAGTTAGTCATCATATATATTGAGAATAAGAAAATAAACTCTTGTAGGAATTAAAAAATAGATAAAGATAAACAATTAAATAATCCAATGTTGAATATGAATTGTTCTTTAGTATTAGTATTGGAAGAGAAGCACATGCCCAATTTCTAATAAAAATGATAAAATTTTTGATATTCATATGTGGATACAAGAATGTGGATTTAAATATCACAAAAAATACCTTATAAAAGAAAAACTATTTGGGTGTTGAATTAATGAATTTAATCTTCCATGTGGTTTTAGTGATACTCTTGAATCATTCAAAACCCACTTTCTCCTAGTTCATTAATGATGTGTACTTTCCACATGGACCAGAACCATGTGACGTCTATCAAAAATTTTATTCATTATATATATATATATATATCATGTACCATTTAGAATACTCTCTTCATTCGGTGTTTCAATATCCTTTTTGTGATATTTTAATTGACATGATAGCATATATCATTCCCATTTTCATATTGAACTATATAAATCCAACCAAACGCTAGAGTTCTATGGCTATCCAAGTATCAGTTCATGTAACACCCTTGAATGATAAATGGTTAAATGACTAAATGATATAACTCATGTCAACAAGGTGCACCTTTATTTTTGGGAGCCTACCTGATTAGAACTCTACAGTTAAGCATGATTGGTTTAGAGTAGTGATCAGGATGGGTGACCTTATGGGAAGTTTCCTAGTGTGTGTGTGATTGAGGTCAAATTACACTAGAAAGGAAATGTGTTGGCCTATGGGGACAGTCATTTTCCAGATGACTTGTTCAGACACGTGGGTGGGGCCCAGGGTGGGGATCACATGTCTGTAGGGAAACTGGTGGTACCTGGCGGGCCAGGACCCGATTTCCATGTTAAGGTGGGGTGTCTATGCTATCATCGAGACCTATTTGTTACATTTTGTATTAAAGAAAGAACCCAGCCTTAAGCGTGGTGCACTTTCAGGGTTGAGATGTAGGGTCCACAATGAGGAAATTTTGCTCTAAAGGGGGGGGTGAATGTAACACCACAGAATGATACAGGGTTAAATGACTAAATGATATAACTCGTTTCAATAAGGTTCACCTTACTTTTTAGGATCCTACCTGATTATAACTCCACAATTAAGTATGCTTGGCCTGGAGTAGTGATGAGGATGGGTGACCTTCTACGAAGTTTCCCAATGTGTGTGTGAGTGAGGACAAAAGCACACTGGAAAGAACATTTGTTGGCCTGTGGGGACAGTCATTAGTCAGATGAACCATTTAGGAATGTGGGTGGGCCCCAGGGTGGGAACCATGTATCTATGGGGAAACTGGTGGTACCTGGCATGTCAGGACCCGATGACCATGTTAAGGCGGGGTGTCTATGCACTCACTGGGACCCAGTTGTTACATTTCATCAGCGTTCATTAAAAATTACTAATATGCTTCCTTCACTGAGTAGAAAAAATCACATTGATTGATCCATATTCATTTATATAATCCACATCTATCATTATAAACCCCCTAATGAAATAATTTCAGTAAATCAATGAAATTTTAACATAAAAATATGATAAATATAAAATATTATACAAGAAGGAGTGTCATTATTCCATCTATATTCAAACCATTCTAAAAATTAAATGTTATACAAATAACACCCCATAAGTGGAATTTACATGAACAAACTCAGGCTACCATATCTTGAAACTTGAGTCAGCCCATGTCATAGCTCTATGGGTATTCCTGATCCCCACAGGATGGAAACTAGTTCCTAGGGATCAAGAACACGCCTTTGGGAATGGTTTCTCCCAACAAAGAGTAACATGGAAATAAAGGGGTTCGTCCTTAGAACTTGATATAACCCCATTATACATTGTTGAATCATGCATGTAAGAAATACATTGGGAAAATAATAATAATAATAATAACAATTCATAACTTAAAATATAACTTATAGTAAATTATAACCTGAAAATAATATTAATCAACATCCATAACTTTAAAAAATAATAATGGTATTTGTAATACATACACAAGACGGTCTCAAATAAATCATAAAGGTAAATAGTGTGGGAAGATGATAAGGTGATTCAAAAAGGATTATCCTACTACAAATCACAAACAAAAAATGGACCAAACCCATTTTTTTCTTATCTTCATGTGACACAGTGGTCATCTCTTTCTATGAAACCTCTTCCAACATGAACCAAAATAGCATGAGTATCTACTACCTCTGAGTGGTTCCTTTACCATGATTAGACAAAACAATGTCTATATACACCCAAAGGGTGTATGTAGGGTGTAAGAATAAACATACTAGTATGATCCTAATAAGTACTCTGTGTGAAATCCCTAAGTAATAGACCATAGCTCACTAGTTTAAACTAAAACATGTGAAAGTAAAATTTTCATTAAAATAAAAAAATTAATAAAGGAAAATTAATTTTAAAAAAATTATAATTAAGGAATAAATACAAGTGAATAAAGTATACATAAATTTATAGAGTAATGTTATAACATCGTGGTAAAGGTCCATAGGGAGATAAGGGTAAGAAACCTAGGGAGACTATAATTACATATCAAAAAGCACATAAACTTCACTATAAAAAGTATCATAATTCCCTACCATGCACCCATGTTAGGTAATACTATAAATATAGAGATATTGTTTATCCATCGATTACCATAAACAAGCATACTCTTATGTTGGGAAGGACTAATCATATACTCTAGGAAGATAACATTACATGATCCTATAGTATTATGAGTCTTGGTTTCTCCCTAAGTACCTAAGGCTTCCCATGATTCTCAATCCATTCCAAGGTTCACCAAGAATTTATATGAAAAACAAGAATATCATTTATTACAGGGGATTTAGTTCAAGTGTGTAACTGGATTAATATGAGTAAAATACATCTTTAAACAAAGGGTTTTATTATAAAATAATTTTTTACAATCCATTATAATCCAATTATAAACATTTCAAGGAATAATTTATAATTATTCAAAGGAAAACCAATTAAATCATTTCATCAAACACTTTACGTACAACTTTTTAAACCAAGGAAAATATATACTTTGTAAGAAACCCTTCCACTAAAAACAATGAGATACTAAACAATAACATAATTATAAATAATATAATTCCTCATAGGAATTTAAAAACTCTTTAATATACTAAAAAAATATAAAATAGCAATTAATTCATGGTCCACAACTTTGGGAAGGCACAAGGAGTCACTTACTAGAAATGAAATCAAATTCTATGGAAATTATTGTTTTCCAAAAAAAGGTAAGAAGTTTATATCCAAATAAGAAAATAAAGATTAATATTTTTTAAAAACACCCATAAAATCCATGAAATATGTAATCCCTAGGACATCATGTCCATATTAGATAAGAATAGTGAAGATGGATAGTAGAGGGTGAAGAAGAATGATAGGAGTGACTTACTTGCAAAATTTTGGGAATTTTTTATGGAAAAATTCTACTTGAATCATGGAGAATAGGGAAAGTATAGATGTTCATCAATGGGGGAGGCCCATGGAAACTAATTTAGAAATAATTATTATAAGATAAGCTTCCATTTTTAAGATATTTACCAAAAAAAATTAAAAAAAAAATTAATGGGTTGCATGATCTATCTTCATGGTCTAGTTGGTCCCTACACCTGTTATTTGTTTTCCAGGGCCTTCCCTCTCCACCTCAAATGGTATTCACATGGTTCTCAATACTATGCTCTAATGCGTACTTAACTATATCTCCCTTTCTACCTTGCATAGTCATAGAACGGTCCCTGAGACCATGCACCCTGACCATGAAATCTTGAAAATTCCTTAGAAAGTTTAAAAAAATATACCTCAAACTCATAAATATAATCCAAATTAAATAAATAACAATTTAAATGCCTAAAAATTATGTCATGGGTGTTAAAATATCCATTATAATGACCTTATAGTGGTTGTATCAACTTATAATTTATCATGTTACAAAAATCATTCTATACTCATACAATGGAATATGGATGAGTGGTCTATTAACATCAGGAAAGAAATATCCAAATGAAATTGAAATTCCTAAATCACATCACTATATGGGTGGGGGTTTCTAGTTTGGGGGTGGGTATTCCCATGGGAATTAACGAGTAGGGGAAGGTGGTGGAAGCAACTTCGATAGAGCTTAGAGGTCATAGGAATTAGGGTGGAGGATGGGAGTGCCTAGGGTTATGGAATTTATGTGTATCCCTTTTTTAGAAATTATACAAATGTTACTTGTTATTTTAAAATAAGACGACAAATCTATTTTTTAACAAGAAGTCTAAAAACAAAAAAAATCCAAAAGGAATCCATTTTACAAGTGAAAAAATATAAATTTTTCAACTAGAAGTATGTAAACATTTATGTAATTTGGAAACTCTTATATTCCAGAACAATAAATCTTAAATAACTATGATATAACATAAATTATAGAATAAATGTATTTAATTAAGTGTGAAAAAAATCATCAATAATAATTTTAGAAACATGAAAATAACATAATAATACCACAAAAACAATTGGCACAAATGTTCTTTTTTAGTAATCAATCTAAAAAAACTTGTATAGAAACAAATACAAGTGTTTTTTTGAATTAAAACTAATTAAATTTCTTATTAAATGTGTGACTATTCTTAATGAAAAATACTTATTATAGTTCTTATTGAAAACTACTTATTTAAACAAAGAAAACATAACTTCATAATTATTATTTAATTATTTATTTATTGAAAAAATATTAATATTAATTAACAATTTTATAATTTTATAATATTTTTAATTATTATTTTTCCTTTGAAAACATAAATTTAAATTCAATCACCAATTAATAGTGACCATTATATTATTATGAGATAATTTTAGAATGAAAAATAGTATAATTATATTTTAAAAATAACAAGTTAAATCAACACTTTCTACTTCCCAAAAATTGCTACGATCTCACTAATAATCAAGCACTAAACTTCTAGTGAGTTCTATTTTTTACCATATTTTTATCTAATAAAGGGAAGTGTCCAGGTATAATATTAATAGGACAAGAAATAAAATCACCTTTTAGATAGAAACAAATTAAAATTCATATTTAATAATGGAGATAAAAACAAACACACATATAATATTTTGGGTATTGATATTTCCCTTTTATGTCTTATTTTTTCAATCAATTTTCATAATTAATTTTATATTTATTGTTATAATAATTTATTCTACTGTATAACTGTCAAATATTCTCATTTTTATATTAAATTATTAAAACTGTGATTAATTATTAAAGTATGTATTTTTTATTTTTTATTTGACATTTTGAATAATTTAAAGTTAAATAATTTATTTTGTATTTACTTTCATTTTTTTATTCCTTTATACATGTTTAAATAATTATAGTTCTTTATTTCCATTCTTTTATTCAGTTAATTTTTATTATTTTATGTTTTTCAAAATAATTATTTCATTTATTTATTTTCAGTATTTTATTTGATTAATTATTTTTTACTTTACTAAATCTTAATTTGTTTAATTAATATTTTTTATTTAATTGTTTTATTTATTTTGTAATTAATTTATTTTCTTCTGTTTTTTTATTTCAACTAATTCATAAATTAGATTAATCTATTCTTTTAATTTGAAAATAAGTATTTTTTCTTTGTTTAATTTTAATTTTAATTTATTTTATTGTCATTTATTTTTTAATTTTAAAATTTATTTATTAAAGTTTATTAAGTTTATTTTTTTAGGTATAACATCTACCGATCTACTCTGTTTCTACTACCCAAAACAGAGATTCTACCACCGGTATTTCATCTTTTGCTGACCCTTCCATCACCGGTAGCACTCAACTCCACTGCGAGACATATGTTTCCAACGGTAGATCATTATCTACCATTGGCAGTACCCATATACCGCTACAAATACCCAACAACAACATGCATACCCAACAACAACACACATACCCAATGATAGAACATCCACCACCACTACCTCCACCACTACCCACCATATGCTTCCTCTTATATTATACTATCTCCCCAAAGACCCACCAGTAGATCTCAATCTACCTATCTAGCCACTACTACAACTGGTGAAATCCACTAGTTGATCTCAATCTGCTGGTCAGCCTCTCCTTCTACCACCCAGTTCCACCATCTACTAAACCACTGGTCGAATCCTCATTTGAAGACCTTATGTCGAGCCTCTCGACTTGGACCAACTAAACCATACCACTACAACAAGAATAATAATCCCAAACCTATATATTTTTTCAGATTTGAACAAACCAAACCCACTGTTGAAGGTTGAATCAATCCACTCACCATGCCCTTTCCATACTTTGGCACTACAATTAGAAGAAAATTGAGCACCAAACCCCACCAGCAACCAAGGTTGATGATGAAATCAAGACACCACCCCTCTCCTCTGAAGTACTCTCACTTAAGACACCCAACCTTTTCCATAGATCGTCCTCTTAAATAATATCACCACTAACAGAAGCATCCCAAAGTAAATGACGTCACTATAGAACCGAATTAGACAATGACTCTTCAACCCATGCTCGCCTGAAGAGCCGCACCACCCTCTTTTGAGGCCTGACACCACTACGGATGCCTATTGGAGCCACCTGAAGGCTAAATCCCCCTCCTCCTATTGAGGTTGAACCCCACCCCCACTTTGTTTTTTATTGTTATTAATATATATGATATATATTATAATATGTAATTATTATTATTATTATTATATATATAATTATATATGAACAAATATATAATAATAAGTATATATATAATTGTGTATATTTAATAAGCAGCTATATTTTTATTAGTTTATATTTGTATATATGTTTTTTATATGTTTTATTCAATAATTTTAATAATTTTAATTATTATATTTTTAGTTATTTTATTTATTGAATGTTTTTTGTGAAGGAACTAATGAAAGAGGTCTTTAATGGCATGAAAGTTTGAGTAGGTGTGCATTTTATTTGAGGGAGTTGTGCTCTGGTCACCTTCAAGGAGAAAGATGCATTGTGAACATGCCACGTGGAAGTCAGGAGTTGCTTGTGGAGATTTTCTTGTGAAATCAAGGATGGTATTGGAAGGAATTATATTCATTAAGATAATAAGAGTCTAAAAGAAGAGAGGGGTCCATTCCAAAAACATCATACCACACAATCCATCATTCAACGGAGAGAACACACAATGGGGAGAGAGATTGGAACTATGGACTCAAACTAAAGGAAGTCAAATTCGAGCTAAAGAAAGAAGATAATCATTAAGAGAATCTTATTCATTCTTTCTATATTTTATAGTTTTTATTTTCATGATATGTTTTCAATGTATATTTTTGATTTTTTAATTCTTATAATGTGCAGATAAATTTTATAGGGTAATCATATTGTTATGTTTTTAAATTCTAATTATGATCTTCTCTTAAATTTTTCAATTTCATTGGTGAATTTTAAGCTCAGATATATAATTTTGATTCTCAATGAGCATCATATTTTTCTATTAAACGTATCAAAATGTGAATATAATGATCACTTGTCCTTTTAATTTTAACCAATGTACTGAAAATATAATAGTTTAATGTTCTATTTTTCATTGAGAATCATTTTAATTCATAAGTGATAATTATAGGATCATTTCTAAAGAAAGTTTGAAGATATTTGTTGATCCATTTAAGTGAGAGATCATTGGATCATTACCATTTTTATCATCACTAATTCAATTGTGTTTTACTAGAGTAAGAACATAAAATATATTAATCAATTCATGATAGTCTGATCTCTCTAATCTCTACCACTTCTTATCTCTGCTCTTTTATTTTCGTTCTCACTTCCCCACATCATTACACACAACACCTTTTCTCTTACTCCATTCCATATTTTCCATAATTTTGTTATTAGTTTTCTTTTGTTTGTTTTGTTATTTTGGTCACTTTTATACACCATTTTATTCTTCCATGTTTAATCAACACCTCACTCAACACTATACTAGTGGTAAGTAGGTTTTTATAAATTTTAAGTTTCACGATTCCACCGACCTCATGTAAAATTTTGGAGATATTTCTAGGGAGGGAATGTGAGACCAATTAAAAAGATTATATAACTAAAACTAAAAAAACTAAAAAAACATAAATTTAAAAAAATGCAAAACATTAAAAAATATTAAAAAACCAGAAAATTGTCACTGAAACTACATGAATACATGAACTTATAACTCATAACCTGAAACTCCAATATCTAAAATCAATAAACACTATTCTACACTCATAAAAAAAGAAATTAAAATTTTAAAAATCATAAAAATAGAGCTAAAAATAAAAATATGATTGTTCTATAGCCCTTATTTCATTCCCCATAGATACTTAGATTTAGGGAGCAACAAATTACAGAAATGTAAAATAATCCTTCTTCAATCTAGTTGTCCCCTAGGTCCAATAACTAAGATATCAAACAGTCTCATCTCTCTCAGTTTCCTTCATTCAATGGTATTCTAGGAAAGGACTCATTAGGTTTTATCATATATTTTTATGGTTTTTTCTATAAATTGATTCTATGAGATCTGAGTGAGGAGGAGTTGATTCTGAAAATGTTCTCATTATTTATTAAGGGGAGGGATGGATAATGGTTCCAAAATTTGGATGAATAAATTTTTAAAACCTGGGATGAACTATTCAATGCCTTTTTATCCAAATTTTACCCTATGAACACCACCATAGAGGTGAGGCACAGATCATAAGGTTTTTACAAGATGATTTGGAGTTGTTCCATGAATAATGGGATAGGTTTCGAATTATTCTTCTAAATATTCCACACCATTATTTAGCTTCCCGCCTTCTTATGGATAATTTTTACAATGCTCTCATCCATTACAACCAGAATCTAGTTGACCAATATTTCAGGGGTGACTTTTTTTATTCCACTAGTGATGAGCTTAAGAAATTGTTTGATAAACTTTCTCAAAAGTCCCAAAATAAGTGCACAATAAATAGAGTCATCCATAGAGATAAAACAAACCCCCATTCTATTATTTTTTATTATAGAGTTCTTAGTGAGTAGTGTTGTCATTGTGGGATGTTTGGTCATACTCAAAGTTGATTCCCTAACAATGAACTCCCTATCCAACATGAAGAGAATAAACCATTAATTGATTATAGAGATAGGAATCAAGGGAAAAATGATCCATTTTCAAACCAATACAATGATGGATACAAAAATCACCTTAATCTATCCTTTAAAGATCGAAGTGTAATAAAATAGCCCACTACCCCAAATTACCGACCATATCCCAAATAGTTTTTTTCAAAATCAATATGGGGATGATTCATCTCATTACGAAGGGGAATTAAAGGGGATGTGTCAATGGGTGTTAGTTGATATTGATTCACTATGTAAAGATACAATTACTAGGATTCATAGTTTATAACTTCAAATGGTTCAAATGGCTAGAGATCTAGGTGTTAGGGACAAGGGAATGTTTCTCAGCACTACAATTCCTAACACAATAGAAAATTTCATGGTTTTTACAAAAATATTTGGCCTTCAACCCATGATCAAGTTATGAAAAATCTTAGGGAAGTTAAAAATAATTAAAAAGATAATTCTTAAAATGAAAACCTAGAAAACTCCAAATTTATAAATCTGGAAAACATTATTTAAAATGAATAGAATTTTGAAACCACACCTAAAAAATCTAAATAAAAAAGTAAAATTAAGTGGTAATTGAATAAATAATGGAAGAAGAATGTTGGTTTTGAGGAGAAGGTAATAAATATACAAGTTTTAAAACATTATGATCCTCTCATTCCCTTCCCCTAAATAGTAACAATGACTGACAAACCAAACTACCTGATATTTCTAAAAATTATTAGAACTTTCAAAAACAAAATTCCATTTTTTTAAGCCTTATATAAACTCACATCATATTCCAAATTCACTAAACAATTTCTAGAAAATAAAAATGATTAGAATATGTTGGATACCATTAATCTTAATGAGAAATGTAGTATTTTTCTTTTGAGAAAGCTACCTCTAAAGTTTAAGGAACCTAGTAGTTTGTTGTATTCAATTTCAAATAGGAGGAATTGGGCAACTGGATTTTTTGTGTTCTTTAAGAGCAAGTATTAATTTTTTTTCTTACTCCTTGTTTAAAAAGCTGGACCTTAGGAATTTGAAACCAACTACTGTTTCTCTTCAAATCATTGATAGGTCACTCACTCATCCCTATAGAAGGGTAGATGACTTATTATTTAATATATGTAAACTCACACTAATCACATATTTTCTAATTATTGATATTGAATGTAATAACAAGGCCCCAATAATATTAGGTAGACCATTCCTTACTACTAGAGGTGTTATCATTAATGTTTCTAGATGAAAATTTACCCTCCAAGTTATGGATGATGTGGATATAATTTTGGTTTTTAAAAATCCCCAACATGATGTTAGTTGTGACTTTATTTATGTTTCTGATAACAAGTTCTTTAAAATTGAGGTCAGGGATGAGTATGGTCATTTCCCTCTAGAGGTCACAATGAAAAGGATTCCCCAACACATTGAAAATTTTACTCAGGTTGTTGCTCTTTTCCCTCATCCATATATTTATGAGGGGATTCATTCCCTAAAACCCATTCTGTGGTTTTATTTATAACTTTTTCCGAAGATATATAAATGTTTTTATGAAATTTTTTCTTTTTGAAGATGAATGTTTGAAAATTACTGAATCATGGGAGTGTTCTGATTTAAGTCCTACTGAAAAACTTTATTATTATCATTATTAATAAGTTTATTTCCTTGAAAACTTCTTACCTTCTTATCTTGACGTTGTGTGTCATGATTTTCAACTAGAACTTAAAAGTTTCACATCATTTGAGTCTTCTTTGGACATTGGGAAATATCCTTTGGATTTTGAATTCAAATCATTAAAATGAGATCCTTCACTTATCTTCAATATACAATCTATTATAGGAATATTTTATGTAAATTTTTAAGAGTTTATTATTTTATTTTTTTCTATTTATAGTATTTTAAAATAATATAAGTTTTAGAGGAATCTGAGGGAGAATTTTTTATCAAATAAATGATTTTTTAAGCTCTTATTTCAATTTTTTAGAGCTGAGGAAGTGGTTTTTAGGGGTCAAGCTGAGATGGAGAACATGATACCTCTTAGTGTGATCAATAATTTTTAGAAAATTTTGATTTATACTAAAGATGGAAATTTCTTGAGAGATCCTATTGTTAATTATTTAGAGAATAGTGAAGTCCAAACCAATAATCATTCATACCCATTGAATGATCATAGTTAAAAATTTCTAGTAGATGGAGTCCAGAAGAAGACATTAAATTCAATGATATTGAGAGGAAACCTATGATTTTATTATTTTACTCTTTTAGTTTTCTATTTAAATAAATGATCCTCACTCGGTTATGTGTCTCTCTAAATTGATGAACCATATTTTCTAGAGATTCATTGTCATATTCTTACTTGTGTTTGATATCTTCCTATTTAAAATTGTTGATTATAAGTTACCATGAGAAACAAATGCTATGCGGTTAGTGGTCTTGATTAGTTGTGAGAATTTTTTTACTATTTTAAGAATCATTTGGAACAAAAATGACCAAATAATTTTTTAGTTCAAGAAAAAAATATAAAACTTTACTTAACTCATACTCTGGTCCATTTCAAATTCCTCTTTTAACTTTAAATTCTCATATTAATCTATTCATCTTGTTGGAGCTTCAAATTTTCAACCAAGATGATTGTTTCGTTATTTTAAAAGGGAAGTTATAGTTTTTCTATAAAACACTGAAAATATCTTCTACATATCTCTAGAGTAACAATTTCACTTATTTTTAACTGTTTATAGTACTATTTCTAGCTCTTTTAAATTTATTGCTCAAATTTTTTCTGACATACAACCTGCACACTTTTGAAAATCATTTTTTGTGATGGTTTTGTAGGAAGTGGCCAATAGGTACTCCTTTTTTTGTACATGTTTTTTTTTATGGAAGAAGACTTTTTGAACTTCCCTATCACCCCTCAAATCTTCATTTTACTATGCTATATTTCTAAATTAGTTTCAAGCTTTTTAAGTGCGCCTACCTATTTTAGATTCAAAATGGGGAAATTATTGAGTTTTAAGTGTGAGGGAGGATTTTCATTAAGATAAATTTTTTTCAATGATAATACATCAAAAACCTTAATTAAGATAAATCATGATTTACTGATACGACATAAAAACCCTTAAATTGTTTCAAATTTCCTCCTAGGAAATCTGTAAATACATTATGTGTTTGTAAATACAGTAAAAATATATAAATAAAACTAACAAAACAAAAGAATAAAAAACAAAATAACATAAACATTAAAATAAAAAACATTCAAAAAAACATAAAACAAATTCATTTAATCCTACTTGGTGATAATTTAATTATAGATTTATGGGTTTAAAATATTCTGAAATTGTTATAATTACATGATTGTTGAGTGTTTGTGCCCCATTTTTTCTGTGGATGTTCACTTTAGGAACTATAAAAGGGAGTGTGGGGGTATAGATATTTGTGTAATTTTTATCTTAGCATGAGAAAACTAAATATTTGAACTTGAACCTATGGGACACTCTATTTTTTGAATACATAATTTATGGATATAACTCAAATGATAATCATATATGCCATTTAAATCTTGAGTAAAATGGGAAAATGGGATCCCATAGTGAGTCTCTGAGACAAGGGAACTGGGTGAATTTTTTTATTCAAATAAAATTCATTTTCAAATTCAATAAGTGATTCTCATAGTGCTATGCACAATAAATTTGGATGGGAAAATTTTAAAATAAAGGGACCTTGTAAAAAAGCATCTCATCTAGGTGAGGGGAATTTTGAACCCAAATTAATAGTTGTAAAATTGACTTATATAATAACATTTGAGTTGAATAAATAAAATAATAAAAATGGATCTTAGTTTTGTGCAACATATGGGAGAGTGATTATTTTTGGTGTCTCTTGTTAAAATTTGACTCCCACTTTTATATAAACTATTTTACTCCTAGAACTAGAACCCATTTTTAATTGAAATAAGGTATTTAGTTATATTCACATAGGACACGTTATTTTTCAATCTTTAGAGGGATTTTTTATCTCCTTTGATTTTGGAGTGTTTTGTAGTTTAGGTAGGATGTTATTTATTTTTTAGAGTTTTTATTAAATAAATAATATTCATATAATTTTCTGAGAGCATAATTGATTAATTGTGGGAGAGATTGATGTCTAATTTTTATCTATTATTTTACCACATATATTTTCATAATTAATTGTCTTTTATTATTAAAATAATTCATTTTTTGTATAACTATCAGTTGTTTTCATTTTTATATTAATTTATTAAAACTATTATTAATTGTTAAAGTATGTATTTTTTTGTTTATTTCCTCCATTTTGAATATTTTAAAGTTAAATAATTTAATTTTTATTTACTTTTATTTTTTCATTCCTCTATACTTGTTTAAATAAATATAGTGCTTCATTTCCATTCTTTTATTTAATATATTTTTTTCATTTTATGTTTTTCAAAATAATTATTTCATTTATTTATTATTATTATCTTATTTGATTAATTCTTTATTTAATTATTCTTCAATTTAGTAAATCTTAATTTGTTTAATTAATCATTTTATTTAATTGTTTTATTTATTCTATAATTAATTTATTTTCTTTTGATTTTTTTCTTTCGATTAATTAATAAATTAAATTAATACATTTTTTAAATTTAAAAATTATTTCATTTTAATTTTAATTTTTTTTGTTTTCATTTATTTTTTAATTTTAAAATTTATTTATTAAATTTATTAAATTTATTTTTTTAGGTAGAAGATCTACCGGTTGGATCTACATCTACTTCCCAAAATAGAACTAAAATTTCTAGCATTTCATCTACAATTGGCCCTACCAACACTAGAAACACTCAGATCCATTGACAAACATCTGCTGCCAATGGTAAATCACCATCTACCATTACTAGTACCCTACTTCCACTAAAGATACCTAATGGAAGCATACATACCCAATAGTAGCACATCCATCACCATTGCCTCCACCAATGCTCACTATATACTTACACTCCTATTATATCATCACCCAAAAGACCAATTGGTAGATCTCAATCTATCATTCCAATCACTTCTACCACTGGCGAACTCTATCGGTAAATCTCAATCTACCATTCAGCCTCTCCTAATACTATCCAGTTCCACCATCTACTAAGCCATCACCGGTAGAGATATGCATTTGATCGTGTCATTGCCTATGATTTCCTGAAGAGTCGTGCCATCCTTTTTTGATGATCGGTGTTGCCGCAAATACCTACTAGATACCCCTAAAGGCTGAAGCCCCCCCGCCCTCTTGTCAATGCCAAACCCCCTCTCCCCTCTTCGTTTTCTTTTTATTATTTATATATATGATATATAATGTAATTATATATATATATAATGTAATTATATATATATATATAATGTAATTATATATATATATATAATTATATATGTACACATATATAATAATAACTATTTATATTGTAATGTATATTTAATAAATTTTTATACTTTTATTAGTTTATATTTGTATATATTCTTTTATATTTTATTAAATACTTAAAATAATTTAATTATTATAATATTAATCATTTTATTGATTTAATGTTTTGAGTGTAGGAACTAATGAAAGAGGTGTTAAATGGAATGGAATTTTCAGTATCTGTGCATTATATTTGAGGGAGTTATGCTCTAGTCACCATTAAAGAGAAAGATGCATAGTGAATGTGCCACATGGAAGCTAGGAGTTTCTTTTGGAGCTATGACTGTGAGATCGAGGTTGATATTGGTAGGAATTTGATTCATTAAGAGAATTAGAGTCTAGACAAAGAGGGGTGTCCATTCCCAAACCATGAGACTACACAATCCATCATTAAAAAGAGAGAACACACAACTGGGGGGAGAGATTGGAACCATGGATTTATACTGAATGTTGTTGACTTCAAGCTAGATCAATAAGACAATAGTCAAGAGAATCTTCTTGCTTCTTTCTCACTTCAATCTATTTTATAGTCCTAAGATGTCTTCATTTTATATTATCATTGTTTTCATTCTTATCATGTGAAACTAAATTTCATAAGGTAATCAAATTTGTATGTTTGGAAATTCTTATTATGTTCTTCTCTTAAATTCTATAATTACATCAGTTTATTTTAAGCTCATAGATCTCATTTCAATTCCTAAAGAGCATCATCTTTTCTCTATTCTATGTACTGATAGGTGATGATAGAAATCACTTTTCCTTTGAATTTTAATAGAAGTGCTAAAAATAGAAAATGTTTACATTCTATTTTCTATTAAGAATCATTTCTATTCCTAAGTGATGATTGAATGATCATTTCTAAGGAATTATCAAAGATAAAAGTTTATGCACTAAATCTAGATCTAAGAGGATCATCACTATTTCTTCCATCACTAATTCAATTATGGTTTACTAGAGTAAGAACAGAAAATCACTTAATCAATTCATGATAGTATAATCTCTCTAATCTCCATTACTACTTGTCTCTACTCTATGATTTTCATTCTCACTACACCACACCATTTTACACAACATCTTTTCTCTAAGTTCATTCCATATTTTACATTATTATTTTTTGTAAGTTTTCTTTTGTTTATTTTTTTTGGTCACTTGTACACACCATTTTAACCTTCCCTATAGAATCAACACCCCACTCACCACCATACTAGTAGTAAGTAGTGTTTTATAAATTTTAATTTTAATGAGTCCAATGACCTCATGTTAGGTATAATAAAGAAAGGATAAATTGAACTTTTATATGGGAAATAGATGGTCTCAAATGAAACTTTTCACCAAATATCTTTTTTTAATGGATATTATAAATTATAAGTGTTATAATACGTTTTTTATAATTATTTTCAAACAAATATTAAATGTAAGTGTTTTTTCAAAAATAAAATACACACTTATTATTTTTTTCAAACTAATTATTTTACATGATGGGTATTATAAGCGGTTTTCTAGAAGTGTTTTCAAATAAAGAATACATGAAAGTGTTTCTTTATAAACATAATAGACACTAATTATTTTTTAAAGATTATTATTATAAGTGATGAATTATACAATGAGTTTTTTATAATTGTTATCTAATAGAGCCTAAATATATGTATTTACCTTAGACAATAAAATTAGGTATTTAATCTATTAGTTAGCATATAATTTGATAATTAATTTCATTTAGTATTTTTTGAGTAAAAATAAGATTAAATTTGGTCTTAAATAATATTTATAATTTTTACTTTACAATTTTATATTATGAAATATGTTAGGAAATGTTTTGAAAAATAAAGAAAGTAGAAAAAATAATGGAATTTATCTATACAATAATTTTCATTATTTTTTTGAAAACATGAAAATGGGTGTCTAAGGTTGTTTTTGGTGTTGGAAAAAAATTATCATTTACATTTTCTAAAAAAAATTATTATAAGATGTGTTATAAAATGTTTTAAAGAGTGGGAAAAAATAATAAAGTGAGTTAACTTCCCATGTGATTTAATTTTATAGGGAAAATAAAAGAAATTTTTATATAAAAACATTCCATTTTTATTTTTATTCTATAAAATATTTTTCATTTATATAATATAATAAATTTTTAGAAAATAAAAAAATATTTCCATTATTAAAATAATACTAACATTTCCATTTCATTTTTTAGATTTTTTTCATTTTATTTTATTATATTTTGATAAATGAAATCAAATTTAAAACCAAATGAAACCTAAAAAACACACAATTAATGAATTTTATGATTATGAAATAAAGAAATTAATAAAAAAATGCATAGTTATGAAATAAATAAAAACTAGTGCTTGATAAGAATTCAATTTAATGTTTTATTCTTGGAAAAATCAATCCATCATTGGGAATATGGTTTAGAAGGAAATTTTTTTATTTTTAAGTGATTGAGAATATGATTTAAGTGATTAAAATACTCTAATAAATTTTTTATGATCTACCAAACAATGTTACTTAGAATATAAATAAAATGTGAAGTATATAATTATGAAATAAGACTAATAATTTAATTAGTTTATTGACCATTGATTTATATCCTACATGATGGTTGGAATAAAAAAAAAGTAATAAAATTTACAACTTAAACTAATATTTAATTTAGATAAAAACATAATTCAAAAAAATCAATAATAAGTGTTGAGAAATGAAATTATAAATCATAAGATTTTTTTTGATTGATTAAAAGGAGATCAAGGTTAGATTTTGTTAGATTTGGTTCCCTACAACCAACTAAATTTGTAATTTACACTACCATAATATTAATAAATATCTTATCACATTATGATTTTTCTTCTTTGTAGCATTAATGTGATAATTTCCTAGGAGATTTTGTTTCATTGAAAGGTTATAGAAATTACACACTATAATCAGAGCTAATATATTCTATTAAAATATTCTTAAACATATGTTTTGTCTTCTAGTTAAAGTTTTATGGTGGGGCATGGATGGTGTTTTGATATCGAGTGCTGGAGGATTATAAGACATTGATACTTTTTCTTATGAAGTTCTCACTTGGAGATCTCCAAGAAAATGAGGTCATAAGGAAATACCCACTAATAGAAATTAAAATTATTTACATTTAATTTGATATTCATATCTATAATCATGTTTATTGGTCTTTATACTTGATATTATTATTAATCTGTATCATTAATCGCATACTCTGATGTATGGATAAAAACCAGGACAACCTTTTCTCATGGTGAGGTGGAATACATTGGGTGCATCATAAGTGATATGGAATTAACTGAATAAGTCAAAAAAAATTATTTTTAGATTTTAAGTCAATTTAAGAAGATATCTTTGAAACTTTGATTGAAATTGAACTATTTGGTTAAATCCATTTCCATGATATTTTATAGACAAGTTCATTTCAGAAAGTCAAAGAAAGATAAATTGAGCATATGTGGTGATGACACGAGTATTCATATTTTTTTAGAGATAATAGTAGAAAAAAGGATTATATTACACTATAGCATTTCTATAAAGGTTATTATGTTTTCTATATTAACATTTTTCTCTATGGGTTCCTCAATGTGTTGTTAAAAAATGATCTTGTAATTTAGGTAAGTTCAGCTAATGTCATTGAGAAAAGGCCTTAAAGGGTCTCATGCTAAGTGTATCCAAAATATCATTAAATTATATTTGATTTAATATTGAGAATATATATTATTTTTTTGTTTTTGAAATAATAATTATTAATGTAAAATTGATATCATAGATCCAATCATGAGATAGTCGAGTTTAGAATATGTGAGTTAAATTTTATATCTTGCATAATTATTCACAAGGTAATAAATAAATATTTATTTATTATCTAGTTTAATTAATAGATTAATATAAATATTTATTTAGTTACATGAATATTAAAACAAATATTTATTCATGATTTTAAATAATATAATATTTATTTAATTATTTAGTGAATAATATCCATTTAAATGAATATTTTAGTATTCATGGTTCAATAAAATCCATAGAGGATTAACGGACCGAGCTAGCAGCCTAATGGAAATTATATATTTATTTAATATAATTTAAATAAATAATAATTTATTTATTTAAGAAATAATATTTAAATAAACATATTTCATGAAATAGTATTATTATTATTATTATTATTATTTGATATGAGGATTACATATAATAAATATATTAATAAATGTTCATTATGTAATTATCACCCTAAGTATAAATATCAAGTTATATCATTTCAAAATGGGTGATAATTGTTGTACATTATGATATCCACTCTATAATTATCTCAATCCTAGAGAGAATAATCATCTCATTCACCCTCTCAAAAATAAAAAGCGAATGAGAGAGGATTGTTGCAATCAATGAAGAATGGTGTTAAAAACTTGGTTTCTCTATTTTATTAAAGAAGACACTGGGAATTATAATCATAGATTTGTGGAGAATGTGTGGATACACTTAGGGGAATCTTTTCTTGGATTATCCACCAAAATGACAAACATGACTAAACTAGCATCGGAAATTGATTCAGATGAGTATCATATTCGAGGTAATTATTATTTTAAATAAATTAATAATTAAATGTGAAAGATCATATCCTGAATATTCTAGGGTTTTTTCATAAAGTTCTTATAATTTATCCATTAAAACTGAAAAAAAGAATAAAAAAATAGGGCACTTTTTTCACGCTTCTTTTGAACCCCGGGAATCTTTAAGTGGTATTAATGTGGTCACATTTTAATTTATGATTATTTATTATTTATTTTATCAATTTCATGATTTTTTTTAGTTTTAATATTTATATTTTCATTATTAATCCAAAAATATAGATAACACATTTATATGAGTTCATATGGTCAACAACAAGACAAAATGGCATAAATAATGTTCAGAGATATCATCCAGAGGTTCTAAGGTTTTTGGTTGCATGAAATGGATACATGGTGTGTAACAATAAGTTAAAAATCATGTATCTATGGTCAAATTAGACAATTATTTAGTTATATAAATCCAATCTCACAGTGTGACTGAATATGTGATGTTATTACACATCATGTATTGACTTCCAGCACAGCGTGAGGTTTGATAGGGACTATAGAATTTATAGTCACTGTACACATCATGTTACCCCTGCATGATTAAACAATTCATGTAATTATAAATGAGTCGTGTGTTTGGTATGTTTTATAATTACATTCCATATATTGACTGCTAGTAAAGAAATGAAATAAGATGCGGACTATATGACATGTAATTGGAATGTACACATCATGTAACACATGTCAACCCACGCAAGGTACACACTGATTGATTTTCAGTGTGTTTTGTAGGTAAACACACATAATAATTAAATTTACACATATACTTTATGATGTACAACTAGTTATATAGTTTATGTGATAGGTTTCGTTCCACAACAGATACATGCCAAGTTATTTTTGATGTATCGTGTGGATATACACTCTTAATAATTAATGTTGGGGAAATTTTTCAACCAAGGGACATGTAATAGACATCGTACACATCATGTAATTCATAAAATTTTATATTGGTACATAATATATATATTTTTGGTGTTTTTTGTGCTTATACACATCATGAAGATTGTGCATCTTGACCCACATAATTACATGTCGTGTATATCATGACATGTCATGTGGGATTACATGTTGTTTAAGTACACATAATATGAAAAGGACCATACACTGTGTGTTTCAAAAGACATGTCAAGTGAACATACAGGTTGTATAAGTATTAAATTCCATAAATAGATTTGTTGGAACAACCTTATTTTAATGGGAAGAGAGTTGGAACTTACTTTTTTTAATACTCACAAATCATGATTCTTATGTTTCTATTGATTTTAATGTTGTATGATAGTATATTGTTTTATAAAGCATAATTTGAAGAAATATTGGTTAAGTGTTCAAAATAATCTCCACTAGAAAATAGTCACATCCAAACTTGACTCACCACTAGACTTAACTCACCACCAAAAAAGAGTCACCACCAGACTTGACTAACCACTATAGATGAGTCGCCACTATATTTTATTCACCTCCAAACCTAAGTCACCGCTAGGAATGAGTCACTACTAAGAATGATTCACCATCAGATGACCTTACACCAGATTAAGTATTGTTAGATGAGTCACTGCTAAACATGATTCACTACCAGATGACCTGCCTCTAGATGACCTACCGTAAAGTGAGTCACTGTTGAACATGATTCACCACCAGATAACCTATATTAAGATGACCTACCACCATCCTGACTCACCACCATACATGATTCACTGTTATCATGTTCCACCATTTATATTCTGATGAATTTGAATTAAATTCTCTCATCAACTATATTATTGGAATTAATGCTATGGATTATTTAATTATTTTTCTTTAAGTATTCCATAGATTAATTAAATACAAAGTCAGAGCCCAATAATAGGTTTCAGAAAATCTTCATGATTTCCCTTCATCAGGTATTCGTTCCTTAAATTATATATTTCTGAAGGAATCTATCTTTAAGATGATGCATGATCATGAATTGAACTTACTAAATAATGGAATTATCATCACTCAAAAGATAACACGCATTAATATTATAGGCATTCATTTATGAAAGAGTGAAATGCATTGAAAATCAACATCATTTTCTATAGATAGAAAAAGTGAACTTTATGGTATTCTATTTATTGCTAATTTTAGATAAATGACTTAAGATCCTCAATAAGACACATTTGAGGATAATCAATCATCTAGTGTACTTTAGACCGAACAACACTGCCTTTTATATGTCTTATTTATTTCTCTTTTTTTTATTTTACATTAAAGAAGTGCGTTTTTTTATTTTTTTTATCAACATACATTTACTCTTATGCTAGAACTAGAGAATACCATATATTATATTCACTCTATTTTCATATAGATACCCATGATTATTGTGGAAAAGGTTCCTACATGACCTGGATTTCTTGTACATTGTTGTGTGAATACTCAATCTAGGAAATGGATCATATTACAGTTATATAATATTCTTGGTATTCAGTTATTTATAAGTATAGGGGATTAGGTCTTGTCTTTATAATGAACCCCTTATTTTATTTCATTTCATGATTTTTTTTGTATCATTATTTACAAATCTTTAAACTGTATTTATTTTTAAGCTATAAACAAGACTAGTACTTTGATAGTTAATATTAACTAGTGTTTATATAAGTATTTGATTGATTAAATGATTTAAAAAGTTAATGAAATTTTCATATTGTTTTAACTAAGAAGTAATCAAGATTTGAGTAATCTGTAAAATATCAAAATTAAATTAAACTACTATTTTTATTAATTAGAAGGATTTATTTTAATTAGGGGATTTTATTTGGAATAATTTTTAATAGAAATTTTTATTGGTAACTATATTCACCCCCTCTTAAGTTACCCACATTGGCCAAAATTTGGTATCATAGGTTTTCAAATATCTTTTCAATTGTAATTTTAGTTTTGTTTTATAGATCCTAAACTTTTATTAGTTATAAATTTAGCTCTTTAATGGATAATATACAAGAAGGATCTAATAGAAAAATAATACCTTTATTTAATTCCACTAACTATGCTCAATGGAAAATCTAGATGAAGATTCACATTGAAAGATGGATTATGAAATATGGACTGCTATTGTAGATAAATATGAAATACCTAAGATTTATAGAAACACATGGGATGATGCTACCAAAACAACTTATAATAATATTTATAATGCTATGAATTATTTTTATTGTGATTCAGGAGATGAAGAATTCAATAGAATATATGCATGTAAAACTGCATATGAAATAGTGAATATGATGTACTCTTTTTGAAATCCAGTTTTTGATAAAGATCGTGCCATGAAACTATTGAGGTGTATTTGAGAAATATGGAGAGGAACCTTAGTCTCAATTTGAGATTCTTGTTATATTAGTAAGCTACCTATCAATGAGATGATTATAAAGTTGATGATGTATAAATAGGAACTTAAGGTTAACTGAAGAGTGTATGAGGGACCTATAAGGAAATATGTAGTAATCAATCCTACTACCTTAAAATAAAAAGATAAAGTTCCAGCTGAATGTTTAAGTGATGAAGAATCACCAGCGAAGCAATGAAGAGATGGACCATCTAGATAGAAGGTTTAAAAGATTTTATAAAAAGAATAAATTCTTTAGGAAACCAAATTAAAAATGACAATATGATACTATAAGAAATTAGAAGACGGATTGGAAGAGAGATAAAACTTCAAATGAGATCATATACTATGAATGTAAGAGGAAAGGGAATGTCAATGTTGACTATCCTAAGATGAAATATAAAAATAAATATGATAATAAGTATAGAAAATACAAGAAAGTGATGAATGAAACTTGGAGTGATTCTAAAGATGTCTCAAGTGATTCAGACACTACCTAAGAGGAAAAACATGATAGAGAAAACATGTGTTTCATGAAAAACACATCTGAGGTATCAAATGTCTTTCTCACTTCTCCTTTAAATATTTATAATCATTCAATAGAGGAAAATAATGATGGAAATATGTAAAAATAATATATGTTTGAATACTATAACATTATAGAATATAATTTCATTGAGCTTAAATATAAGTATAAAATTATAAAGAAAAAACATTCTTTGTCTTTTAATTGTAAATATTATCTTACTATAGAAAAAGAGAAAATTTCTCAACTGTTGAAGGAAAATACTAAATTGAAATTATATAATGAGTAACTAAAAAAGGACTTATATAGATTCACTAATGGGATAAATACTCTCACTCAAATACTTGTAAAAAAATAGCACCTAAGTATATTACTGGTTTAGGTTATAAACCTGGATAGCAGAGAATTTTAAATAGTATTTTTATTCCTAAATTTAGTCCTGGAAAATCTACTATGGGTTTTTATTCAACTAGACCTAAAAAAATTGTTTTTTTTTAAGTTTATAATCTTCTTATAGGTGACATTTTAAGAAATTATGGGTTCTTAAATCCTTAATTATTGACATTTCTAGACCCAAGAAAAATTGGGTACCAAAATCATTCTTGGTATAAAAAAATTTGTGAAGGTGACTTACTTGAAGAGCTTTATTAAGAACCTATGGTACCTGGACAACGGTTTTTCTAGACACATGACTAAATATTACTCAATATTTAAAATTTTTAAAAATATAGATGGTGTACATGTCTTTTTTGGTAAAAATTACAAATGTAAAATCATTTACCTTAGACAAGTTGGCAATTCTAACTCAGTTTTAATTTCAAAAGTATTATTTATTGATGGTGTAAAATACAATATTCCTAGAAACTCATAAAGATGTTTTTCTTGTAAAATTTGAAAATAATGCTTGTAATGTTTTTTATTCTAAAAATGATTTAGTATTTACTAAATTGAGAAATCATAATGTTTATATTGTTAATTTATACTATTTGTTTTCTCCAAATGTTTCTTATCTAAGTTCCTTTCACAAAGAATATTGGCTTTTTCATAGGAGACCAGGCTATTGTAATATTCACTCACATAAAAAGATAACTATAAAAGGGTTAGTAAATGATCTTCATAAACTTTAATTCCAAAATGATAAAGTTTATAACCCATATCAAAAAGGTAAACAACACAATATATATTTCAAATCAAAGAAAGAGGTTTCAACTTCTCAACCACTTGAGTTTGTTCACAAGGATTTTTGGGATCATCTAGAGTTTATAGTTTAAATGGTAAGCACTATGTTTATGTCCTTATAGATTAATTTTCTTGCTATACATGGGTATTAATTTTAGTTAGTAAGAGTGAATACTTCTATTACTTTACCAATTATGCTAGATCTATGGAAAATATTAATGGAATTATTATTATGACCTTAATAAGTGATAATGGATGGAAATTTGAAAATAAGTATTTTAATACTTTTGCTCAAAAAATAGATATAATCATAAATTTTATGAACCTAGGACCCCATAGGAGAATGTTGTTTTAAAAATAATAAATATAACACTTTAAGAAAATTTTTGGAATATTCTTAATGAATATGACCTTCCTATTTACTTTTGGGCAAAGACTATGAATACAGCCTACTATATAATTAATAGATTATTGATCTGACCTATCTTAAGGAAAAACCATTATGAATTATGTAATAATAGAAAGCCTAAGTTTAATAACTTTATATTTTTTGGTTTTAAATTCTTTATTATAAAAACTAAAGATAATCTTTGGAAAATTTATTCCAAGAGTGATGAATGAATTTTTCTTGGTTATTCAGTATCTAGTAAATTGTATAGTTTGTTTAATAAAAGAACAAAGACTATAGAAGAATATATTCTTGTAAAGTTTGACGAGATATATCCATCTGAAACTAATACCTCTTTATAAAATCTTGAGGATGATTTGTAAACTCTAAACATCAATTCCAATCCTTCTGAAAACTCATTAAAACTAGAAAAAATCATTCAATTATGAGGAACAACCTAAACCTGAACCTAAATATGAATAAGACCATGAGATTTCTAGCTCTTCTCTTCCTATAATAGTTATGAGTCATAAATTCCATCCTCTAGATGTGGTATTTAGATACCTAGATAGAGGTACATAGACTATATATTCTCTTTTAAATCAGGTTGAACATCAACAATTCTTGTCACAACTTGAACCTAAGAACATCAATGTTGAAATTAATGATGAATTATTAGTAATGAATTTTCAAGAAGAACTTAATCTGTTTAAAAGAAATAAATTTTTGGAACTCATAGTTATACCTAAATACACTCTCATTATTGGAAATAAATGGCTGTTTAGAAACAAGGTTGATGAGTTAGGCACCATAGTAATAAATAAATCTAGGTCGGTTGCATAAGTAAATTATCAAGAAGAGGGTATTGGATATGAGGAAAAAAATTCACATGTTTCTATACTTGAATCCATTTTAATACTTATTTTATATAAGACACATTTTTATTACAATCTATATTAAATGGATGTTAAAAGTGTATTCTTGAATAGTTGTATAGTTGAGGGTGTTTTTGTTGAACAACCCCTGGGATTTAAAAATCCCCATTTTCCAAATCATGTTTTCAAACTAATAAGAGTTTTATATGGTATAAAATAATATCCTATAGCTTTTTATAATGGGATCATCTCTTTTATTATTTATAAAGGTTTTTCAAAAGGTATAGTTGATCCTACCAATTTTATTAGAAGAATTTAAAAAGATGTTTTTATTGTTCAAATCTATATAGATTATACTATCTTTGGATCTTCTAAAAAATTATTTATGTAATTATTTTTCAAAAATGAGCTAAAATTAATTTGAAATGAGTTTAATGGGTGAACAGAAATTCTATTTTTCAAAATAAATAAGGAATTATTTTAAATCAAAGTAAGTACACCAAATATATTCTAAAAAGTTTCATTTTGGATAGTACTAAAATTATTGATACTTTCATGATTAATACCTATAATTTGTATCTTGATAAACCTGGGAAACTAATGGATCAAACTGGTTACATATGTATGACTGGAATTTTGATATACTTAGCTGCTAGCCGACCTGATATTATTTTTAGTGTGTGTATGTGTGCTCATTTTAAAGAAAACCCAAAAGATTCTTATTTACTTATGGTTAAAATAATTTTCAAATACCTCAAATATAAAATCAATTTAGGAATATTCTACCCTAGAGGAAGATAATTTGACTCAGTAAGTTATTCAGATACAAATTTTTATGGTTGCAAGTAAGATAGAAAAATTACCTCAGGAACATGTCATTTTTTGGGAAAGTCTCTAGTATCTTGGTGCAATAAAATGCAAAATTTTGTTGCACTGTCTACTGCTGAAGTTGAATACATATATGTAGGTAGTCTCTATGGTCAAATTTTATGGATGAAACACACTTTTCTAAAATTTGTATATCATTTCATACAAGTCCCTATACATTGTGACAACACAAGTGTGATTAATATTTCTAAAAAACTCATGTATCATTCTAGAACAAAACATATTGATGTAAGACATCATTTTTTGAGAGTTCATTTTCAAAAGAGTGATAAAATTATTGAATTAATAGGAACTCAACATTATTTTGCTAATATTTTTACTAAAAAATTAAATTCGGGGAGATTAAACTACATTATACATGAATTAAGAATGATAAATTTCGGTTAGAATTTAATTTTTGGAATCCACCATTGGACAACCCACCACTAGAAAACCCACTATTGTAAATTACCCACTGTTGGAAATTAGCCACCATTGAAAATTACCCACTTTTAAAATTACTCACCATTCGAAATGAGATACCATTAGAATTTACCCACTGTTGCAAATTACCCACCATTGGAAATTGACCACCATTGGAAATGACCCACCATTATAAATAAGGCACATTTTCTAATTTTTATTATTGGGTTAATTATTTTATTTTTTATTAATTGAATTTTTTTATTTTGAATTGCTTTTTTTAAATCCCTAAATGATATAACTTGGGGATTCGATCTAATTTTGACTCGATCTCTCCCTCATATATGTTTCTCTTCAAACCTCTCTGCAACCCTTTCTCTCCCAATATTTAGCATTTTCTCATCCTCACATTAACTTTCACTCCATTACAATGGAAATATTAAAGCAACTAGCTAAGTCATCTCTTGATAATTCTTGACCTTCAAATAATCCTAGAGGATAATCAAGTAGACTAGTAGTTAAGTTACGGAACCTAGAACTCACAAATCATACAATGGTTTCTGAGAAATAATTTGATATATAATGGTTATTATCTAGAAAATTGATGGTTCTCAGGGTGATCCTAGACTAAGGATGGATATACTGGTTCTCACATAATGATATATCATTCTATCCTAGATTGGTTCACAAATTTTATCAATATGTTGAGTTTAGTTTTGGGGAAAATAAAGATTGAATTAGAAGCATGATATATGGACACGAGGTAGTATTCTATTTGAAACAATTGGTTGAGTGAATTAAAGTTCCTCATAAAGGAGTGTCGAATGACTATCAAGGGTCCATACCCAGTTATAGTGATTATTTTTTATATGATAATTCCTTAGTGGAGCTTACAGGAGATATAAATATAAGAATATCTATTGAAATTTAATTGGATAGTGAGTTTATATTTATATTTAAGTGTATACATCACATGTTATGCTCTATAAAATGAGACTTCATCACTATAATATATCAGGATGTATATCTTATATACATTATTAAATGAGGATATAGAATCAATTTATAAAAGTATATAATGGTGAATATGATGGAGATGTGTAAGACAACATCCATCTCTAATTCCATTATTTATCCTAAGTTTATTTCAGTCATTCTTGAGTCCAAAGTATTAGTTTATGAAGATGAGGAATCCAAATTGAAGTTTATTGGATTTTACTTTGACTAAAGTAATCTATAAAATAATAAGGGTAAATTGGAACCCAAAGGTGAAAAAATAGGTGGGAGATGTTGATAATATCATTGAGGATTTTAATCCTATAGATCACCCTACTAGACCAAAGAACCTTTTAGATCCTGGATTGGTTCAAGATGAGGTAGTAGTGTACTCATATAAAGAGAAAGAATAAGTATAGGTTACTAATCCAAGTGATGAGGAGGAGTTATCAGTTTAGGAGGGAAGTGACCCTGTTATACCTAATATCATGGTGGTATCTTTTGGTCCAGATAGTCATTCAATATCTCTACCAGCTAGAGAAATTATTTTAAGTGAGGGATATGAAGAAGAGGAAATTGAGGTTTCATGAGAATAATAGTTTAAGAGTTCTTCTTCAAAATATTCTAAGGAAATAGTGGATTTATCTGATAATGAAAATTATGGTGATGAAAATGGAAATTATAGAATTGATGGAGATTATAAAGATGACACTATTGGAAAAAACACATATACCCACGGTTTGGAACTATGGGTACAACACCTAAAACCATGGGTATAGGCTATACCCACAGTTCCATAAACTTCTGTCTACCAAGGCATCAGTATAGATCTATATTCACGGTTTTATATAATGCATGGTTATATCCTTAGAGATTTACATAATACCCATGGTTTTATTTAAACCGCAGGCATATATCTATACCCAAGGTTTACAAAACCATGGGTATATATTATCACACCAGACATAATATAACCATGTTTATTGAACCATGGGTATAGATCCTTGACCTATAAAAAATATAGACTACACTAGAGATGATATAGGAACATCTAGAGATGATATCTAGAATCATTATTTATAAAATATTAACATTACATAGAGGATTAATCATTATATAATTTATTGTCACAAATTTATAAAATGAGTTATTGATGCTAATCTGTAGTGAATATAGAAGATGATAGATAAATAAAGGTGCACATCTGGAAGATATGATGAAGTGATGAAATAATGCAGATACATTTTCAAAAGATGATTTGTAGAAAAAAATCTATTGTTTATCCAAAAGATAAAGTACCAATCACTGGAAGTAGAGGAATCAATATAAGATAAATGAGACAACCTTGAAAAAGTTCATAAGACTTTACTAGAAGATAAAATATCTTAAGAATATTGAATGAATTCTCATAGTCAAACAAAAGATTATCAATTTCTTATGTAATAGCTAGTAAGATAATATGTATGTGTTAAAATAAAATTGATACATTAATTTTTTCTATTTGGAATAATTTTAGGTTTCTTGAATGATATTTTAGAAGTTAATTAAGATGATTCTATACTAATAATTTAATGTAACAATCATCATGACTTTTTAAAAATAGTTCATGATTCATGCTGAATATGGAAGATTGATTTTTTCTATGATTGATGGAGAAGTATCTAAATATTTTGAGTCTAAAACATGAACCAAAAACATTATGGATAAAGAGTTTTGAATATGAATATAGAAATTAAATAAATAGATGCTAAGGATTCTCTTAGCTCATCACATACTAAAAAAATTAAAAAAGTTGAAGTAGAAATTGAAGAGGCTTATGTGGAAGACTGGAAGTTAGTAATGCTTCTTACTTCAGTTGATGTAAATCTGAAAGTGTTTAAATGTTGAATGTTTAATTGACTAATTTAGATGTTTAATAAGTTCATGAGTATAATATAAGTATCTAAAAGTTATAAGGTCAAAAGTAAATAAAAACATAATTATTCATAAGTTAAATGATTGCAAAAGTACCTTACGTTAGAGCTTATAGAAAATGGTTTTTCCAAGTATGTTGAATGGAGTGATAACATGTTGGAAGATGATGAAAAATAGAAACTAAAATCTAATAAACTATAGGAAAAGAAAAATTGTCTCATAATTTGGACAAATTATGTACTTCCAACTTCCAATTCGAAGGAGATTCACAATCATAATTTTTTCGAAAAGGCGGTTGAGGATGTAAGTAGAGACTATGTCATCATGGCTGATGATTTTTTCCCATTTAGAAGTACATTAGCGGAGTAGAATGTTAATATTTCCATCATTAGGTGTCCCAAAATGGAGAATCCTCATAGAGATTAAAAACCTTCTCCCTAAGCCTATGAGGAAAAGGAGTTTCTACAGACAAGATTTTTTTGGAGAACAGGTGAATGTTTTGATGTAATATTCAAGGAAAGTTAGTTTTTCCGATGGACCCTCTCCAACACCTGGATCTTCAGATTCAAAAGTGAATGATTTTGGATCGATGTTTCTAGTGGGTGATGATGCCACCTCAAATGCTTCCCATGCTGAAGTTGGTCAGCCTTCCGGCATGAACATTATTGATCTTGTGGTTTCCCCTGGTCTTGGAAATGTCATCAGACATCGAGATTTTAAGGAAAGATCAAATTATTATGAATCTCTTCTTCATGCGGAGTCTTGTGCCATTATTAGGAAGAAAGGGACTCATTCTTCCAAGGACCCCCCCCCCTATGGTACACACCACTGATTTGATGACAGTAAGTTTATTTCGATCCATGAGTTGATCATTAGATTTCATTTGATATTTGGTAAATATTTCATGTTTTTATTCTCTAAATATTTTGAGAGGATATGTTAGAAATTTTTTTGAAAATTTTAACAGAAATGTTTTTCCAAAACCATGTGAAATGTTTATTTCTATAAAACTTAAAAGTTTTTCATTGCAATACCGGTACATTTGGTGTGGCAGCACTATTATTTTTTTAATTAAATGTTTGAGATTTATTTTTATTAATGTTTTATTGAATTCTCAACATGCTCCTTTATACGTAGAGAAATCCAATATAAGTATCCATAATTTTGAATATAAGAATATTTTATGAAGGAATAACTCTTTAAAATCCATATTTATGATAGAATAAAATTTATTTGAGCCTAAAATGGGTATCAAGATGATAATTTCCCTAAGTTGAGAAGATAGTGTTTTAAGGAAAATAAAACCTGAAGAAGTTCATATATACAGATGTAGAGAATAATAGATATGGTATTGTATATTTTTAAAGTTATTCTTGGAACAAAGGAAGGATTTTATTACCAATGTATCTAGAGTTGTGTGTGAGTCACATTTTGTGGAACTCATGCTGGGTGAACCCAATAATATACATGAATGTAATGTGGTGTATTTTCTAGAATGATAAGGGGATCAGTGGAGGGTCAGGTACATAAATAAATTTTTATCAATCCAATCACTATATATTTAATTGATAATTGAGAATATGACTACATGATGAAATCTATATGAAAAAACAATTTGATACAGAGGAGCTTTATTTTTCAACCCATGAGTTCAAAATATAATTTGGCTTAAAGAATTTGAGGGTCTAGAGCTTCAAGTTCCAAATAATCAATGTGTGAATTCTAGATGTTATGGAATTGGGAGTTACTATACAAGACCAATATTTAAAAATAACCAACCTAAGTTTCAAACATATATTTACTTGAAGAATTTGAGGGTATAATAATTAAGAAACAAGAATATAGTGAGTCTAACCTATATGTTCCAAAGCATATATTAAGTCAGGGAAGTTCAGTTTGTTAATTCATAAGTAACATATTCTAAATATCCCTTAATACGTGGAAGATGAAAATATGAATAAACTTATATAATAAGTTTCTGTGAATCAATAAATCACTACTTGTGAATGATTTATCCCATATAAAATTAATAAAATAACATTAGAAAATAAATAAAATTTTGGCATGACTCATCAATACGTTGAACGTCCACTCCAAAGGAAAAGAAAATAATCAGAAACAACACAGTACAAAGGTATAAAAAAATAAAAGATGCTAATTAATACCTCCACTACTCCAATCTCCCTCTCCTAAAAATAAAACTGTGTAGCTGCCTCCAGTTCTCTTCTATCCCCCTTCGTAGAATATAACTATCCTCTATTTATAGAAAGAAGTAAATGGCCTAAGTGGTTGATGTGATAAATAAAATAAAATAAAAACAAAACTATATAATACCTTTCTCTTTTGACTATACAAGTAATTTCCCAAATATAAGAACCAAAACGCCCCATGGGTCAAAACATGTTCCAACAAACAAGGAGGAACCAAATTATATTAGTTCAAGAGGATGTGGTTCCATCTATTTTTTTGTTTTTGTTTAACTAGGCTTGATTTTTCTTAGTTATGTTATGTATAGTTTAATTTTGTTGATATTGGTTATTTCTATTTGGCCCAGTTCACATTACATTAGTTTTTTACACTTCAGTATTGTTTTATTTATTACAGGCCAAATCTAATTGATTTTGTTCATTTTTATTATGTTTTGTTTTAGTTATGTATTTTCAATGTATGGTTCATTTTAGGTTTTTTACATTCATTTTAGTTTGGACTGAATTATCATAAACCAGGAAATGTTGGGTTGGTTTTGTTTGATACAAGATTTTTTGGGACAATTTCATTAGATTTAGTTTGTCTTGTTATTGTTAATATTATCTTGGATAATTTCATTCATTTGGGTTCTAATCGATTCAGTTTTATTGTATTGGGTTTATATTAGTTTAGTTTAGTTTAGTTTAGTTCAAGTGGTTTGTGGTTATATTGGTTTGAATTCATTATATTTGGTCCAATTTTATCCATCATTTTTAATATCATATTAGTTAAAGTTAATGTAATTTTTCCAATTTAGTTTCATCCAATTTTTTTCTATTTGAATTATATTTTCTTGATTTTGATCATTCTAGATCTATTTTATTTGATCTGATTTACATTACCAGTAAGGTTGGTTAGTTTTTTAATGTTTTTTTTTAAAAATTATTCTATATTTTATTTGGTTTTATTCTGTCCATTATAGGTTTGTATGGTTCCACTTTATTTAGTTCAACTCATTTTTGGTTTACAATTCTTTATCTTATTCTGTTTGGTTTACTATCATTCATCTTGGTTTGATATGTTTGATGATATCCTAATTGAGGAAGGTTAAGAGAGATCTTATTGGATTATATTTATTATATATAATTCAATTTGATACAACATGATATGATTTATTTTATATCTAGTTATTTTTAATTAATCTATTCAGTATAGGGTAATTTAATTTATTTTAGACTCATTTAGGAATATTCAATTTTACTCTTTGTTATGCACATGGGGTTATTGGGGATATTTGTGGAGTGATGGGGGTAGTTGGTACTGGTTGGGTATTAGTACCTAACACTCTTTATGGGTTAATACAATTCAAATTATTTTGGTTTTTCCTACTAATATGGTGTACTAATTCATTTAATTTAGTATAATTCAATGCAGCTCAATTTTATATTGGTTAGTTTTTTTTCTTCGAGTCTATTCAATAAAATTATTATAAGAAATCTATATCACTATTTATTATGAAAACATGGTCTAAAATAATAAAAATTAACAATTCTTTAAATTTAAAGGCCAATGCATAAGGTAACCTTAATCAAACTCAAGGTGCTCTGGTTATGACGATAGAAACTCGAATCTTCCCTTTACCAATTTCATGCATATGAACATTTTTATATATATAAGGACACCTAGAACCTATTTACATATTTTCATTGTCAAACATGTATAAGGTGATCCTTACATATATTCTTATACTTGCATATACCCCTTTACCTTACACTCGTATACATTTTTCATATATATAGATAAGCACACCTAGTCCCAATATATATATTTATATGGACATGAGTGAATATATATATATATATGTGGGAGAACTTATATATGTATATTCCTACCTATGTATACATGTGAAATTCACCTTTGACAATAGCTACCCAAAACCACCGCTGCAGGTCCAAAATAATCTAGAAAAACACCAAAAATTCAAAACACCAAAACCCCTAAATTTAAAAAAAAACCAAAGAATTGAAATAGAAGAAAACATACCTAAAATCCATGGAGAACCCACTACCCTTGACTAAGGTGGATAGAACCAGCCTCAATGGGACCCAATATCCTAAAACATCAATAATCAACCAAAATAATAACCCAAAAAATGAGTTAGGATTCAATTACACTGATCTAAAATGAAATGAATGGTGAATAGGAAACCATGCATATCACATAAGTATATCCATACTAAAGAAAACACATTATAAAGAAAACACTGCTTCTTCAATCATTTTATCACTGAGAAACAAAATTGGATCACCCAATAACATGGTGTCCCTAAAATTCAAAAAAATTATTAAGAGGATTATAGAAGAAATACCACCTACAAAAAATCATATTGAAAAAATTCACTTAAACATACTGAAACATCCAAAAATGAAAACATGAAATAGTAGGCTACATAGAATTAAAACATAGAGTATGCTAAGATATCATTTTTAAACTTTTAATAAGGAAAATATATTTCAAAAATGGGACAAAAGCGGTGTTTTTCTCATTCTAACCAAGGTTGTGATTCATTTTTATGTTTTAAGGAGTATCAAAACCTTCAAGTTTGAAAATACATTTCATCTTAAAAAAAACTTAATACCATTTATTTAAATAATATTAAATTTTCTTATCATTAATTATTTAATCCAAGAATAAATTATAAAACATTCTCTCTAATTCAAGCTACTGATAGCCCATAATCTAAACGCAATTCACTAAATTATATTTTAATAATAGAAAACAATGATCGGTAACCATTAAAAATTTACAAGAATTATAAATTATTAAACTCTAATTCAACACTAATTAAATGCAAAAATTGAATCACGTCCAAAATTATCTACTCATTTCCCAACATTTTCAAATTAAATTTCTTTACTTCATGGTTTGACAATATAAAAATTGACAAAAAATGAAGTATTTTTATGCAACATGGAAGAATATCACTTAAGAAACAAAAAATAGTGTTGTTTAAAGAAAGTGTAAATATATTATTGATATTAGGATAAAATAGGTTGATATTCATAGTAGTTTTACCAAAGAACACTCTAATAGTGGCTAAAAAGCAGACATGGCGGGACTAGACATAAGAAGTAGAGGAAAATTAGACAAAATGGTTGAAAAGATTAAAAATCAATAATTTAAAAATGCATATTAAAACACTAAAAAAATAAAATTAACAATAATCTAAAAAACTATTATGACCAAATATAAATCTACAAACAAAAAGTAATCAATTACCTAAATATAATACTATAGTATGAAAGGAATGAAAAACAATTGACAGAAGTAGTAGAATACTACCTAAGGCTACAAATCACAAACTAATCAACAAGATAATAACATTTAAACACCTAAAATTATGTTCAATAATATAAAATATAAGAAAAGTGAAGAATAAAGAGAAAACAGTGGTGTTGGAATAAGTTTCTCGGACATAGGTATCTCTATCACTCACTATAACTTTAGTCAAAATTTTGTGTGTTAAAAAGTTTCATTAAGATTTCATGCACACAAATTGTTTACCTAAGGTTGTACTAACATAATATTAGTGTTGATCTGATTTGTAGTTGCACAGACAGATTCTATAAAAAACCGCTCCAAAGGAGGAAAGAGCAGGGCATCTTCACCATAGCAGGGCTAAACAAACTATGGAAGAATTAGAGGGTATGGAATTTACCATCGGTACCATGCCTATGCATCTCTGCACATCGACATGCTAGTCGAATAGTTATGCAGAGGTAGAGATCTGATCATGATGTAGATGATGGGGAGGAGCAGTTTCAAGTAGTTATAGTCTGTATTATTTCCATAAGACCTACGGGTCATGTAATGTCTCCAAGCCTACAGAAAATGTAATTCTTAATCCTACAGGACTTATAAGGGTTCCCCTTCATCCCTTGAAAGGGGGGTTATCAGAAAATCAATAAAAAATAAGGCCTTCGGGCCATTCAGTCATGTATTAAGTAGTATTAAAATAATCATGTTCGAAAAGATATATCATCTTAAAATAAACTTAATACCACCCATTCAAACTATATTGAAATGTCTCATCATTAATTCCTTAATCCAATAATTAGATATGAAACATTGTCTCTAATTCAAACTAATGATAACCTATAATCCAATATAAATTCACTAAATTATCTACCAATAATCCATGGATAATGATTAAAGTACCTTAAGAATTTTCAAGAATCATAAACAGTTTCATTAAACACTACTTAGACCCCAAGAATGAATCACATCCTAAATAATCCGATCACTTCTCAACATTTTTGCACAATATTTTCTTAGTTCAAGGTTTAGTAGTATGAAATTTGACAAAGAATGATGGATTTTGATGAAACAAGGCAGAAGATCACTTAAACAAAAAAACATTGTTATTTCAAGAAAGTGTAAATATAAAAATTGAACTTGAAGAAAATGGGTGATATTCATATCAGGATTACCAAATAACACACTAAAAATCACTGAAAAGTATACATAATAGGAGTAGACACAAGCAGCAGATGAAAAGTAGAAAAAATGGATGAAAAAATTAAAACTCTATTATGAATAAATACGTATTAAAACACTAAAACAAAAGTAAACTAATAATAATATAGATATATTCTATGACCATATGTAAATCTATAAATAAAAACTAATCAATTATCTTAACCTACTACCAAAACATGAAAGAAATGAAGAAAAATTGAAAAAAGTAGAATAAGACCGTCCATGACTACAAACTGTAGACATAAAAATGGATGTCTCTTGAATGTCTTCTAACCTGATTAAGGGGTCTAATGATTGATGATATTTTATATTTATTAAATTCATGAACACTATTGGGGAATTTATCTAGATAAATAACATATCTAGATATTCAAAGTGGCCTCACTATCCTTGAAATGATGTCTCTCAAATTACTTCTACCCTGATTTGATAGTAATGATACCTTGAAGATAGATTATTTTATGAAAACCACATGGTCCCTTTTTTGTGATCAAATTAATCATCAATCATGGTTTTAATTTTATTAATGTACAGAAAGTCATATACTTACATCAATTTTCATGGTGAATAGGAGTATATCATTCCAAGTATAAGTGTTGTTTCTAATAAATCCATTTACCTAATTCTTTATTGGTTTGACTTTGAATTCATTGATCTTAATTGAGGAAATACGATATAGAGGAGTGAGAATCAGTTTCATTCAAGGTTATAAATTATTATATAACTCCACATATCATTTATTGGGAATCTTTAAAAAAATTATAAATTCATCAGGAGATAGGAAAACCACAAATAGTATAACATTTTCCTCCTTATATATAATTACATTAAATGTAAAAAATTTCATTTTAGTAGTGATAGAACCCACCTTCCCTTGATTAGTTATTTATAGACTATTATGGACATCAAATCTATGATAATCTCATATTAAATAATAGTATGAGATGACAAAGTGACCCACATTTGATAATAATTGATATGGTATCAAATAGGATATAATTAATATATACCAATAATAACATTAAAATAAATCCTATCAATGGAAATGAAATCAAAGAGATTCCCACAAGTTTATACCACAATGTCACAAGATGAAAATATCCTACTCTTTTCCAAAATTTATCCATATGAGTATCAAGGCTAATAGGTTTTGAGTAAATCTCTACTTTTATCCCCAAAATAGAGATCAATTTTTCAAATATAAAATAGTGATATGACAATATATCAAATAAAGATGAATAATGTACAAAAGAAACTAAAAAAGTACCTCTCACTATTGTTGGTCACCGCAAACAAACTTGTAGACCGCTTGACAAACCTGGATTTGAGTATCTTCAAATGCTAGTCACCTTTTAGAAACTTGTATTAGAAATTGATCCTCTCATTACGTAAGATCAATGTCACTCAGTGATAGGATCACCCTTTTGTAACCCTAGGTCTCGGATCGGGTGGGGACATTTCCAAAGGAGAGGGAGCCAAGAGGGGGGAGGGGGGATGTCACCAGAGGAGAGGGGGTCGATAGGGGCTAGGGGAAGGGAGGTGGAGGCTGGGATATTGAGGTGGAGGTAGGGGCTGGGAGGTTGAGTTTGGGGAGGGGATAAGAGGGCTGGGATGTGGAGGTATGAAAGTGGAGGAGAGGGTTCACACAGGGGGAGCCCAATAGAAATGAGAAATTAGGAGGGGAAGCCTGGTGGAAATGGGAAATCAGGGAATTGGATACCCATATTTTTAACAAAACCTTGGGTATAGACCAGAATATATCACCTATACCCACAGTTTAGAAAAACCATGGATATAGATGTGTGGGGATAGACCTATTTTCTAGTAGTGTGAAGGAGATGATGATGTAGAGGGAAGTGGTGATGAATCTAATCATGGTGGTCCTGATGATCATGAAATGACTCAAACATATCATTCATATCTAGTTTTTTCTATTTCTTCTAGGTTTGGGGAAAGACCATGTTTTATTCTAGATTTTTATGCATCTATTTTAGTTGGAGATGAGATGAGGGCATATTGAGGGGGAGGAATCCGCTAGTTTTTTTAGCCATCAAGTTGACCATTAATATGTTGAACCAACTGTATTATCTTCTTCCAAGATGGATATCATAGATTTCTCAAAATGGGAAAGATTCCTAGGGTATGTGAGGCTTGGATTGAACTATTCTGACTTAGATGATGATGAGATTATTCCACCAAAGTATGGTGAACTTTCTATCTTAGTTCGAGTTTATATAGATACTAAGGGATCCTTGTTTAAGTATATTGATTATATTAGAGAGCTTTAAGAATTTATTTTAGATGTACCTACTAATCCTATACTAGCAGAGGATGTTTTGCCTCATGGTGAGATAGATGATGCACCCCTACCTACTGCTACTACTCCTGTTCTTTCAGATGTTATTTCCAACAATAATCTGGAGTCGTTTAGAGAGAGATTATTTTTTATTTTGGTAGGATTCTGTAGAATCATGCACCACTGATTACATAACTCAGTGAGACTGATTCTAGACACATATTTGAGTTAGTTTTGTTCTGAATCTAGTTAAATATGATTCATATCATTCAAGAATCTGACACTGAAAATAGACGGTTAACCAGTGAGATGGAGGCCATGAGGTCTATGGTGGAGGAGTTGAAGACAACCTTTACTTCCAGTATGACTACTTTGTTTGAGAGGTTAAAAAATTACCTTAAATAGATTCTACTTCTAGTAATCCACCTCCCTCGGTATCAATTGGTACAGATTTGATTCAGTCGATTGTTAGAGGAACTTCATATTGTTTTGGGAGATGCTCATACTACCCATTAGGAGGGTTTGAGGCAGATCAGGTAGCGTTATGAACAAAATTATAAATTGGTCATGGTATGTTTAAATGAAGATATAATTGATCAGGAAATTATTAATAGGTCCATTAAGTATTACTTTTTGATGATTTACCCCAATCATGAATTGAACTCACACTTTGATTTTTTAGCTGAAAACCTTCAGATGTCACCACATACCTGATATTTTAAAGAACAAGTCAATCAATTGAAGGTGATAAAACTTGTGATTAAGTTGTTTATGGAGGAAAAGAAAGATTTATTCAATGCCATGGAGCACAGAGGAAACATTATTATGGATTTAATCAGTCTCATGAAGCCTTTCTTACATGTGTTTGGTACTGTAATAGTAGCTTATGAGGCCATTCTAGTGACATATCTCATCACTAATACAGCTACTTACCCTATACATTTCAGACCATATATTGCCTTGGATCTATCTGCACCTTTACCTTCTCAATTATAGACTCTCAATTTATCACCCATAGAAGCAATTAGATATATCTAACTGATTTTTATCAGAGATCTACCCACCCCTTCTGTACCTACAGTATGTCCTGCCATTGCCCTAATTACCTTAGCCTCTTCCTCTCTGCCCCTCTCTCTGATAAGGGAAAATTACCTGATGTTCCTACTACCAAGGTTGAGAGTGATTCTGATTAGATATTTATCTTTGATAGGAAATTTATTTTATCTTTGGTTTTAGATGTAATACACTCACTTTTGTATTTAATGGAGTTTCTATTATCATTCATCTTTTTCTTCTTTGACTTTATTATTTCTTATCTTCACTTTTTTATCATCCCAAAATGGGGAGAAACTAGTATTTATGTTATGGGGAGAATAATTATGGGAATTTAAATTTATTTTTATGATATCCTCTCTTTCCATATCTCTAATACCATCTTTATTTATCTTATTTTTTAAAATTTATGATCAAAATCTTACATTAGATTTTTAAAGTGTTAACAAGATATCATTACTTATTCATATACATATATTTTATACCAAAGTTTATTTTATACATGGTTTCTAAAATTCTATGATTTTTTATCATAAAAAAGGGGGATATTATTGGAGCCTCCTTATTTTAGTGGAAAGGGTGTTGTAACTTCCTTATTTTAATGCTCACAAATCATGATTCTTGTGTTTATAATAAGTTTTATCTTGTATGGTGGTATATTATTTTATAAGTCGTAATTTTTAGAAATATTAGCTAAGTGTTGAAAATTATCACCACTAGAAAAGAGTCACCACCATACTTGACTAACCACCAGACTTTAATCATCTCTAGAAAAGAGTCACTGCCAAACTTAACTCACCACCAGAGATGAGTCACTACCAGATTTAGATCACCGCTAGACCAGAGTTTCCACCATGAATTCATCACCATTAGATGACCTACCACCAAATGACCTACCATTAAATGAGTCACTATGAATATGAGTCATTGCCATATGACCTACCATTAGATGAGTCACCGCTGACCATGAGTCACTTCTAGATGAAATGCCACTATATGACATACCGCTAGCCTGACTCATTGCTATACTAACTCAATGCCAAACATGAGTCACTATCATCATGTGTCTTTATCGCTATTCTAAGGTGTTTGAATTCAATTATCTCAATGGATATATTATTGGAATTAATGTGATGGATTATTTAATGATTTTTATTTAAGTATTCCACGGATGCATTGAAGACAATGTCATATCCTAATATGAGTTTTCAAAAATTCTTCATGATTATTCATCAATGAATATTTGTTCCTTCAATTATATATTTTCAAAGGAATCTCTCTACCAGATGATGTGTGATCAACAAGTGCACTTACTGAATACTATAAGGATCATCACTAAATATCTTACATGCTATAATCTTAAATACTTTCATCTATGAAATAGTGAAATTCATTGAAAATCAACATCTTTTTATACAAACATAAAAATAGAACTTAAAAAACTCTGTTTTATTTTAACTTTTAAAGAAACAACTTGATCTCCTCACCAATCCACATCCGAGGAGACTCAAGTATCTAGAGAACTTTAGACCAAGCAGCACTACCATTTTTATATCTTATTTCTTGCTCTTTCTATTAGTTTATTTTACATTTGAGTAGTGTATTGTTTTATTTTTTTTTTCAACACACACTAAATCATATGGTAGAACTAGAAAATACTAGATATTCTATTCACTTTCTTTTCATCTGTATACCCACTATTATTATAAAAGAGGTCCATGTGTGTCTTATATTATTTTTCTTCCAACGGTTATTATAGAAGAGGTCCCTACATGTATTGGATAGCTTGTATGTTGCTGTGTGAATACCTGATCCAGGTTGTGGATCAGATTATTATTATATAATATTCTAGGTAGTGGGTAATTTCCAAGTGGATGGAGTTAGGTCTCAACTTGAGACTGAACCTGTTACTTCCCGGACCCAGGTGCCACGCAACGGGTGCCCCGAGCCCGGTTCGCCACGTGACCTCAAGCACATTTCCCCAAATGCCAGAGACTGCCGACTAGCATCGAGGACCCAGGTCTGATAGTGGGGTAATTATGCCCTCATTTGTCAAAGTGTAGTGCAGCAGATTACCAAAATAAACATAAAACGACACCAGAAGCAGTAAACCATACAACTTCTGAAATAAACAACTGCAATGGATAAAACCAACAGTATAGAAAAGATGATGCTACATGTTTCAAGTTCTAAGAAAATAGCCAGAACATGTTATACATCAATACAGTACAGCAGAAAACAGAGTACAGCAAAGCAAAGCAAACAGCTGGCAGCAGCATCGTGAGCCTAGGCTCAGTCCCATGCCCTCCTACTCCTCTGCAACAGTCAAGTACCTGTATAGTGACTCTTTCCCCTATCTACACCTGCAGAAACATAATCTGTTTGGGCCGAAAAGCATGACCCAAACAGGGTGTGAGAAATATATCTCAGTAGACACCCACCAAAGGCCCGTGCCCAACTGCGTGTAAGCAGTCAACAACAGTGTGTAGTAGTAAAATTCAATAAATTAAGCAGTACTAAAAAGTAACTAATTACCAGTTATATTTCCATTTTATTATCCATATAATCGATTTAAATATTAGAAATCACCACAGTGCATTTCTAAGTAAACAGTCAACGTCCTCAGATAAGTAAATCGTACCCTCAGGTAAATAGAATCCAACTCGCAGGTATAGCCCTCAGGCATAACATAAGTTTCCCTTAGGCGTAGGATGTGTCGCCCTCAGGCACAGAAGCCAAGCCCTCAAGCACGAAAGGTTGCCCTCAGGAGAAATACTACAGCCCTCGGGCTAAATAGTGCAGTGCCCTCAGGCTAATCACAACAATGCCCTCAGGCTAAACAGGTAACCGGGCCATGCCCAACATGTCAAAATGCAGTAAACAAGAAATTCCTCTCAAGGAAATTCTACAATTACTACATTTAAGGCATACCCACGGGTATCCTGACCAAACGGCTAAACAGTGAAACACACCCCTGGGGAGGTTTCGGATCCAAGCAATGATCCCAACCAGCATTTTATTATCACAATTTAATCACCTATACAATTATAGGCATTAAATATAGAAACGTCCTCAGCCACATGTCACCCCAACATGGGTTCGTGATACAAAAATGCACAAAACACGCATGACAGTTGGAAAATAACACAAAGCCATCTACCTTATACGTCAATGAGCGTTATACATGAACGTCGGTTCCCGAAACGCCCAATAATGGTGTAGATCTGACGAAGAACAAAACCCATTCAAACGTAAATAACTTACGTTATGAGAAGAATTAGTAATAACGGTATCAGGAGAGGAGAGGGCTTACCCGTGCGATTCCAACGAGATCGTCTGAAGCCAAATCGGATTCTAGATGAACTCCTGGTGGATCTTCAAAGATCCGGCCTCCTCCTTTGGCTCTAAAATGGCTCAAACGCCTCCTCTACCAAATGAGGAGGCTACTGCCTATTTTAATCCAAAAAAACAAAGTACATGGCGTGTATTTCTGAGTACACTACGTGTACTTATTTCATTTAACTGTTCATTTGGCAGCACCGCCACACTGTTCATCCGTCGACATGAGTACATGGCATGTACTCCCAAGTACACGGCGTGTACTTTCGCCCAGCTCGCGGCAACCCCACCGCCTTACTATTTAATCCTGCCGACTGACTACATGGCATGTAAGTACCACTACACGATGTGTATTTGGTTCCTACACCCTTCGTCGTTGGCATGGCTACACGCCCAGTGTACTCATGCCGACACGGCCAAAAGTACACGGCGTGTGGACAAAGTACATGGCGTGTAGTTTTGAAATTTATCATTTTTCCCCATTTTCCATATTTTCTCAAAATCACTTAAGGAAAAGAAAAAAGAAGAAGCTCGTACCTCAAAATTAAGAACCGGGTTCTTACAAACTTCCCCCCTTATACCAATCCGTCCCCGAATTTCCCTTCCAAGGGTGGAGAAGATAAACCTCAGAACAGCTCTGGCCACTGAGCACGTACGTCGGCCTCCCGTTCCTAGGTCTCGTCCTGCACTCGTCCATGCTGCCATAGCACCCGTAAGAGAGGAACTAAACAGCCTCGGAGAACCTTCGTGCTCTTGTCAACGATACGGATTGGATGCTCCTCAAAGGATGCATCATGCTGAAGCTCAACCTCCTCTGGATGAAAGGTGTGAGACGGGTCTGAATGGTAGCGACGCAACTGAGACACGTAGAAGACGTTGTGCATGGCTCGGTACAGTTACGGTAACTGCAACCGATAGGCAACCAGCCTGAATCTCTCCAGAATCTTGAATAGCCCCACATACCTCGGTGAAAGCTTACCCTGTCTCCTGATCCACTTGTGTCCCAGCCTCGGCGAAACACGTAGAAAAACCTGATCCCCGACCATGAACTTCAAAGGTCGTCTACGGTGATCAGTATAAGACTTCTGACAAGACTGGGTGGTAGCCATCCGCTTCTAAATCAACTGGACCTGCTCAGATGCCTCCTGCACGAGCTATGGCCCCAGTAAAGCTGCATCACCTACCTCTACCCAGCACAAAGGTGATCGGCATGGCCTACCATATAAAGCCTCGTATGGTGCCATCTCAATAGTTTCTTGAAAACTATTGTTATAGGAAAACTCGACTAAGGGTATATGCTTCTCCCAAGAGCCCCCAAAGTCTAAGACGCATGCGCACAGCATGTCCTCTAGCACTTATATCGTCCGCTCTGACTGGCCATCTATCTGAGGGTGGGATGCTGTGCTCAGAAGCACCTGTGTACCCAGTTCCCTCTGAAAACTCTACCAGAAATGAGTCGTAAAGCGGGCGTCCCTATCTGAAATGATAGAATGAGGGACCCCATGAAGACCTACGATCTTTCAGATATACAGCCTTCCGAGATCGTCCACACCGAAGGTCTACTTGATCGGCAAGAAGTGAGCTACCTTCGTGAGTCTGTCCACAACAACCCACATGGCATCATTGCCTTGAGGTGAACTCGGCAATCCCGTCACAAAATCCATCACAACATCATCCCATTTCCACTCTGGAATGGGTAACTGCTATAACAGCCCAGCTAGCCTCTGGTGCTCTGCCTTCACCTGCTGATAGGTGGAACACCTCGTAACAAAACCAGCTATCTCTCTCTTCATACTCGGCCACCAGTACTGACGTCTCAAGTCTCGGTACATCTTGGTAACCCCGGGATGAACTGCCCATGCTGAAACATGCAACTCCTACATTAGCTCCTCGCGTATATCCCCTAGAACCCATACTCATCCATGGAAACACGGGACCTCATCATCGCCTATCGTCCAACCGGGATGAGGGTCCTCTCTTACCACTGACTCCCGTAGAACCAGGCCTTCTGAAACCGATAGTTGCTTTATCCTCACTCTGTCCAGGAGGGTAGAAGTCACAACTAACGAGGAAAGATAAGCCTTCCCTTGACTGTCATGCACCTCTAGATGCATCTCAGAGAACAAAGCCATAAGCTGCCACTCACCACTGGCCTCTTGCATTTCCTGTATCTGAGTCTTCCTTCTCAGTGCATCTGTTACTGCATTACCTTTACCAGGTGTATTGGAAAGATCAAAATCGAAGTACTGTAGGTACTCAACCCACCTCCTCTACCTCAGATTCAGGTCATGCTGAGTAAACATATACTTGAGGCTTTTTTGGTCGGTTAAAACCACAAAATTCTCTCCCAACAGATAGTGTCTCCAACAGCGCAACGCATGAACAACTGTTGCCAACTCAAGATCATGCGTCGGGTAATTCCTCTCATGTGTCCTCAATTGCTGAGATCCGTACGCGACAACTCGATCGCCTTGCATCAAAACAGCTCCCAGCCCAATCCCCGATGCATCACAGTAAACTGTATAGCTCTTCCCCTGCTCTAGGAGTATCAGGATCGGTGCTGATGTCAACCTTCCATTTAGGTCCTAAAAAGCTGCGTCACAAGCTTCTGACCAAATGAACTTCACACCCTTCTTAGTCAGACATGTCAACGGTACTGCTAAGTGGGAGAAGTCCTATATAAAGCGTCTATAGTAACAAGACAGCCCTAAGAAACTCCGTATCTCAAACACGTTCTTGGGCTGCTCCCAGGAAACTACTGCTCTCACCTTCTCTGGGTCTACTGAAACTCCTGCCTCTAAGATGATATGACCCAGGAAGTGAATCTGGTCCATCCAAAAGTGGCACTTTGAGAGCTTAGCATATAGCCGATGCTCCCTTAGTGTACTCAATACGATCCCAAGATGGGTGGCATGGTCATGTCGAGTGTGAGAATACACCAAGATGTCGTCCACGAATACTACCACTAAAGATTCAAGGTACGGATGGAACACACGATTCATCAGAGCCATGAAAACTGTTGGCGCATTCGTGAGTCCGAACGGAATAACCAAGTACTCGTACAGACCATATCTGCTCCGAAAATCTTTAAGCGGTATATCTGATGGTCTCACGTGTAGCTGATGATATCTGGATCTCAATTAAATCTTTGAGAACAATCGTTCTCCATGAAGCTGATCAAACAGATCATCAATCCTCGGCAAGGGATATCGGTTCTTAACCGTCAACTGGTTCAGCTTCTGATAATCCACACAAAGTCTGAGGTTACCATCCGACTTCTTCACAAAAAGGACCGGAGAACCCCAAGGAGAAGTACTGGTTCAGATAAAACCCTTTTCCTGTAACTCCTCTAACTGCCTCTTGAGCTCCTGCAACTCAGGCGTGGCTATCCTATAAGGGGAAATGGACACCGGTGCTGCTCCTGGCACTATCTCAATAGATAAATCCACCTCACACTTTGGAGTTAGACCTGAAAAGTCATTCGTGAAGCCATCCCTGAAACGATAAAAAACTTGAGGTAAATCCGTCTGACAAGTCCCTTGATCATCTAGATATAAGCTCGCAATCTGGGATGTGACTCCACCTCACCCATGATGCTTTGGTCTAGCTCGACTCAACTGAACATTCCATTCACCCTTGTATAGAAACTCTCTGCCCTCTGGTGACATGAAACACACCCTGCGACGATAGTAGTCTACAAAATATCGATAGGGAACCAACCAGTCCCTCCCGAGAATGAAGTCATAGCTCGTCATCTCCAAGACATAGAGATCCCAAAGGAAGTGACACCCACCAACCTCAAGGGGCCACTCCTTTCACTGACGCACACCAGCTGTTCTAGTCCCTAACGGAGTGTCTAGAGTTATGATATTAGAAGAAGAATAAACACTGATCCCAAGGATCTCCACAACGGGTACAGATATGAAACTATGCATAGCACGCATATCAAAAAGTACTGAAGACAAGACAGAAGCTACTAGAATAGTACCTCTGACTGTAGAAGGTCCGGGATCCTACTCCTGCTGGGTCTGTCGCACTGCATATGCCTGCCCAGTGCCGCGGCCCTACGAAACAGCCTGGCTACCCTGAGTTGTCCTGCCCTGCTACCTCTATGATCCTGGTGTCTGGCTACCATGGCTACGACCACCATCTCTGCCTGCACACCCTGACGTATTCCAGTTCCCTGACTGGTAAGAAGCCACTGGTCCTGCTCCCGCATGCGGAGTCTTCATAGAACCCCTGTCACTAGCCACTGGTAGAAACTCCCTACAAAAGTGTTGCAGATGACCCATCTTGACACAAGCTCAGCACTCCACTAGGTCTCATGGACACTGCGGCCTCTTGTGCCCCTCCCTGCCACACTGGTAGCACCTGACCGGACCACCTGAAGAAGCTGCATGGCTGGTACTGCCACCCTGAGAGAAGTCCATCTGTCTCTTCCTCTTTCCAGCAGTAATAATACCAGTAACTGGTGTTGAACTGCCCTGGCCCACACCACTAGATTCCCACAGGTTCCTCTCTATAATCAGCGCCTGGTTCACAATCTCTTGTACAGTAGGTAACCTGAAAACATTCACCAGTGCTCGGATGTCATACCGAAGACCATCCTCAAAAATTCTGGCTCTCAACGTCTCATCACCCACCATCACGGGTGAAAAGCACTGAAGCTCTATAAAATGAGCAGAATATTCCATCACCGACATAGCGCCATGCTGCAGATTCATGAACTCTCGATCTCTATCTGCCCTCAGCGTCTCGAGAAAGAAGAAGTCATAGAATACTGCCTGAAAATCTTCCCATGCCATGTCCCTGTGATGCTCTGTCTGGGTGGTAACATCCCACCACCTTTTGGCGGAATCACGCAGCATGTAAGTCGTGATCTTGACCCTCCACCCTGGAGGCGTCTCAAGATGCTCGAAAATAGTCTGCATCGATCCTAACCAAGACTCTGCAGCCTGTGGTCTTCCATCCCCTGAAAACATAGGCGGATTCTGCTGCTGAAAGATACGCGTCAGCTCGGCCATAGATGTGGCAGCCTGCGGTGCTCCCTGAAAGGTCTGCATGAACCGCAATAAGCCTTCATGGAAATTTGCCTCCACACCTGTGTCCGGTATAACAGCTGGGGCCGCATCTGGCTCTGCTGTAGGATCAACTGGTAGCCCATGGCCCACCATCTCCGGAGTATAATTGTCACCACTCTCCTGGCGAACAACTCACAGTCATCTAGGTGGCATGACACTACAAGGTCAAAAGCACACCTCAGATTCAAGATTATTAAGACCGAAAAGCAAATGAACCACAAAGAAAACAAGAGGAAGAAAGCATTTTAAAATTTTCAAGACAAGCCTACACGGCGTGTACAATGACTACATGGCGTGTACTTGACTTCTGTTCCCCTGTCCGGGTCCTTCTACACGGCTAAGCCACATGGCTTCCATCAAACAAAACTACACGGCATGTATAATATCTACACGGCGTGTCTGATGTTATTTTCCAACTTCATGTGTCATCTGTGACACAGCCGACTACTCGGCTTACAACTCCATGGCGTGTTACACCCATACACGGCGTGTACAACACCTCGTTTACCAGCCACACGGCTAACTCCACACGGTCTATCCTCAGACCAGACTACACGGCGTGTCCCACAGGTACACGGCGTGTTTAGGGAGAGGTGACATCGGCCCGTGTTATTAGTTACACGGCCGAGTCCCCAGGTCACACTACACGATGTGTCTATAATTGACACGGTGTGTTCTGTACAGGAGTTCACTGAACCGTGTTTGTTAGTTACATGGCCAGTCTCCGGGTCACACTACACGGCGTGTCCATTAGGTACACGGTGTGTTTTGCCCAAGCATTTCCCTACCCCGTGTCGCCGCCCACATGGTTTGTGACACGGGAAGAGACTACACGGCGTGTACTCAGGGTACACGGCGTGTACTCAAAAAGTTCATTTTTTTCCCGAATAGAAGAGCATACACGGCGTGTATAAAAATACTACACAGCGTGTATACTAGGTTTCTGGACAGTATGCCTCAGAAACTTCTCCGGAACCCAGAAAATATCGTAAAACAACACCTAAGTGTCAAATTCTAACCCGTGGGGGCCCATACTCCCCACGAATCAAGGTTTGACATCTTATGTGTGTTATAACCTATAAACTGTCAATGATCCACCAAATTATGGTCAATGAGGGCTCATACTCCCCAAAAACCGAAGTTTGGCATTCATTTTATAAACAGGCTCAAACAAAAACACAATATCACAAGGTAGGTATTTATCAAGCAGTTATCACAACAACATGCGTTTCTAGCACAACAACTATCACAACAACATGAAAATTCTAATGCACCTACATGGCATTGAAGCTATGCATGGCATGTGATATCTATCATGTGCCTATATGATGCATGAGACCGCATACCCTTATCTCATCAGTTTGTAACTAAAGTGAACCCATAGATAAAATATAAATAGCACAATCTCAAGTGCGTCACCCAATGGTGAAAACAAATCAACCGTAAAATTGAAAAATCAAAAGAATGAAAAATACGAGGTAGACTGGACCCTGCACACGGGTTAGCTACACCCAGGCATAGCTTATTACCATCTACCGTTCCGTCCTATCCCTGAATACGGCTCCAAATAGTAAGTCAAAGAAAAGAACTCCTCTGATACCACTTTGTAACATCCTGGACCCGGGTGCCACGCAACGGGTGCACCGATCCCGGTTCGCCACGTGACCTCAAGCGCATTTACCCAAACGCCAGAAGCTGCCGACTAGCAGTGAGGGCCTAGGTCTGATAGTGGGGAAACTATGCCCTCATTTGTCAAAGTGTAGCGTAGTGGATTACCAAAATAAACATACAACGACAGCGGAAGCAGTAAACCATACAACTACTAAAATAAAAAACTAAAATGGATAAAACCAACAGTATAGAAAAGATGATGCTACATGTTTCAAGTTCTAAGAAAACAGCCAGAACATGTTATACATCAATACAGTACAGCAGAAAACAGAGTACAGCAAAGCAAAGCAAACAGCTGGCAGTGGCATCGCGAGCCTAGGCTCGGTCCCATGCCCTCCTACTCCTCTGCAACAGTCAAGTACCTGTATAGGTACTCTTGCCCCTCTACACCTGCAGAAACGTAATCTGTTTGGGCTGAAAAGCATGACCCAAACAGGGTGTGAGAAATATATCTCAGTAGGTACCCACTAAAGGCTCGTGCCCAACTGCATGTAAGCATGCAACAATAGTGTGTAGTAGTAAAATGCAATAAAGTAAGCATTACTCAAAAGTAACTAATTATCAGTTATATTTCCATTTTATTATCCATATAATCGATTCAAATATTAGAAATCACCACAGTGCATTTCTAAGTAAACAGTCCACGTCCTCAGACAAGTAAATCGTACTCTCAAGTAAACAGAATCCAACCCGCAGGTATATCCCTCAGGCGTAATAGAAGTTGCTCTGAGGCGTAGGAATTTTCTCCCTCAGGCATAGAAGTCAATCCCTCAGGCACAAAAGGTTTCCCTCAAGAGAAATACTACAGCCCTCGGGCTAAATAGTGTAGTTCCCTCAGGCTAATCACAACAATGCCCTCAGGCTAAATAGGTAACCGAGCCATGAACAACACATCAAAATGCAGTAAACAAGCAATTTCTCTCAAGGAAATTCTACAATTACTACATTTAAGGCATACCCAAGGGTATCCTGGCCAAACGGCTAAATAGTGAAGCACACCCCCGGGGTGGTTTCGGATCCAAGAAACGATCCCAACCAGCATTTTATTATCACAATTTAATCACCTATGCAATTCTAGGCATTAAATATAGCAATGGCCTCAGCCACACGACACCCCAACATGGGTTCGTGGTATAAAAACACACAAAACACGCACAAAAGTTGCAAAATAACACAAAGCCACCTACCTTATACGCCAACGAGCGTTATACACGAACGTCGGTTCACGAAACGCCCAAGAACGGTGTAGATCTGATGAAGAAAAAAACCCATTCAAACGTAAATAACTTACGTTAGGAGAAGAATTGGTAATAACGGTATCCGGAGATGGGAGGGCTTACCCGTGCGGTTCCAACGAGATTGTCCGAAGCCGAATCGGATTCCAGACGAACTCCCAGCGGATCTTCAAAGATCCGGCCTCCTCCTTTGGCTCCAAAAGGGCTCAAATGCCTCCTCTGCCAAATGAGGAGGCTACTGCCTGGTTTAAGCCGAAAAAAACAAAGTACACAGCGTGTACTTCTGAGTACAGGGCGTGTACTTCTTTCATTTAACTATTCATTTGGCGGCACCGCCACACTGTTCATCCGTTGACATGAGTACACGGCATGTACTCCCAAGTACACGGCGAGTACTATTGCCCAGCTGGCGGTGACTCCACCACCTTACTATTTAAGCCTGCCAACTAACTACATGGCGTGTAAGTACAACTACATGGCGTGTAGTCGGTTCCTACACCCTTCATCGTCGGCATGGCTACACGCCTCGTGTACTCATGCCGACATGGCCAAAAGTACACGGCGTGTAGTTTCGAAATTTATCATTTTTCCCCATTTTCCATATTTTCTCAAAAACACTTAAGGAAAAGAAAAAGGAAGAAACTTGTACCTCAAAATTAAGAACCGGGTTCTTACAGAACCCCTTGTTTTATTCTATTGCGTGATTTTTTTTCATTCTTTACAAAGCTTTAAACTTTATTTGTTTTTAATCTACAAAAAAACTATTACTTTGATAGTTAATCTTAACTAGTGTTTATATAAGTATTTGATTGAGTAAATTTATTTCAAAAGTTAATGTAATTTTTATATTGTTTTAAATGAGAAGTAATAAATCTTTGAGGAATCTTTTAAATGATCAAAATTTTATTAAACTACTCTTTTGATTAATTGTGAGAATTTATTTTAATTGCGGGGTTTTAGTTGGATTTTTTTTGACAAAATTTTTTATTGGGAACTTAATTCACCCCCCCCCCCCCTCTTGAGTTACTCACTCTAACCAATAAGATTTAATCTAACATTGAAGATACATGTCATGTGGCCTACCAATTAAATAGCGTGTACTTAATTATTTTAAAATAAAATTAATTTATTTAATTTATTGAAAATAGTTCAATATTGGATTATTATGTCTCAAGTAATATTAGGATAGAGTATTAAGATAGTTAATTAATCAATTAATTAATTAATTTTTTTATAAATTTATTAATCCATATAAATTTATCTTAATTAAAATGAATTGAAATGGGTGCTAGTAATATTATAAGTGTGTGTCATCTCATATTTTGATTGATCATGATCTTTGACTAACCAATGTATGTATTAGATTTTTTTAATGTAATTTAATTATTTATTTAGTGGTTTTATGTGAAAAAATTAAATATGATGATCCGCACATCATATGTCCCTCCTTTATAATGTACATACCTATATGTTTAAAGAATATTTTATACAATTCTATATGCTTGGTTCCTCTCACCTGTGTGTGAGTAAACATTCCTAAAGGATAGAGCTTCTATAAATAGTAAATGGTTCAAGACCAATATAATGTGAATCCAAACAAGGAGATACATATGAAGGTGGATAAATGTTTCAAATCAATCCAAGTATAGGCTTAAGGGGTTATTTCCCCTTGTGTCATGGTTGGTTTATCACTGCTCGATAAAATAACTAGTAGACAAAATCTCATGATCATATCACATGTTTATTTTATGTTTTTCAATTAATATTAATTTATTTATTTTTACAATTCATGGTTTATTTATTTATTTTATTAAACATGTTAATATTAAGTAAATAAATTAACATTCATTCTAAGATAATATAAAATAAAATTATTATGCATAGATTATTTTATCAAAAATGGAAAATTAATTGTGTAAGATCTACATAATATAAAAAAGAATGTGAAAAATAAAATAAAGGATATTTATACATAGGTTAAATAAAATTCCTCAAATAGAGTATTAATTTAGAAAATTTGTTCCACAACTTGACTTAGAATACGACCATAATTAAATGTGCTTGTATAGACCCTAGCTGGGAACTTTAAATTATCAAATAATTTTAATGAAAATATTGGGTTGAATAGACCATGTTAGCATCATGGGTTGATTAACATGTAAATACTTGGTGTAAATTGGATTCAAGTGTTGAGTAAATCCATTATTGGGATTTCAAGATTGGGATTTCAAGATTGGACAGTCCACTCAATAGATCAAGGAGGTCTGAGCTAATGTAGTTAGAAAGAAAATCATAAATAAATACCATAAAATAATTTGATAATGTAGAAACCAATGTACTGATGGATTAATTGTTTTTCATATTTATTAGTATTCTTGAATTAAATAGTAAAATTCATTATAAAATAATTCTTAAAATTAAAAATGAAATAGTTTTATTAAACTTATTCCTAATATGGTTATATTTAAAAGATTATTTTCAAATTATATAATTTTAATATGAAAAAAATAATTTCATTTTTTGATTCATATTGTAAAAATTATCTTAGAGTGAATTTTTGATAATTTTTTCAAAAGATTAATTTTCAGTGAATGGTGAAAAATACCGATTTTTTGTAAAAATGACATTTCTTTTTAATAAATTAATCAATTTAAAAGTCTCATTATGTTTTTAATATGGTTTAAATTAGTATAATTATTATTTATTTATATTTCAATACAATTAAATACTTTTTAATTAAACTTATATTTTATTTTAGCATAAGTTCATTTTGGGGCTTAAAAAAGGATTTTTTTTAAACTATTTTAAAGTACTAAAGTTTTTCCTTTTTAATTAATTAAAATAATACCTATTGGAAAAAAATTAAATGAAATCTATATATTATACATCATTAAATACTAATTTAGTTTCATACAATGATTATTATTAGTCATATATTTAATATAAAATCGTCTTTTTCTTGAAAAATACACTTCTTGAAAACCCTCTTTTTCGTCGCATCTGTGGGTTTTGTTTTAGATTTAGTTTTTAAAATTCTATGAATTGAATTTGATAGAATGGATTCCATATTTGTAATTATAAGTTCCGAATTATTTATTAATTTCATTTTTATTAGTCATAAAAAATTTATCACGGTAAAAAAGATTTACCATGGTATAAGAAAAATAATGAAATGGGTTAAAGTTAAAAGTTAAAAGATTAAATACCTAAAAAATACCACATTAAAAGGGTGTTTTATATGTTTATTGACCTTAAAAGTCCTTTAAAAAATTAATTATCAATATAATTATTTATAATTAATTCCACCCAAATGTGTTTGGATTTAAATATAAAATAATAATGATTTAATCACTTAAAATCGCCCCTCCTAAAGTATAAATACCACTCCTTACCACCCCATTTATCTTCAAAAGACATGAATCTCAAAAAAAAATATTCCAAACCCTCCCTCCCAACTCTTTCCACATAAATGTTCTTCTGGTCTCACCTGAATACCAATTTCATGTTCTTTAAGGGATCCTTTAAAGAGGTGATATTCAAGAGATAACTTTCTCAAACCACCTCTCTAAATTTCATTTCTTCTTCTACATTCTCCTCACATAATTCATCTATAAAATAATAATAAATCTAGTATCATGTATATATTGGAATTTTTAGTTTCTAATATAATATCTTATATTCATCCCTTTTCGCATCCTCTCTTATTTAGAGAAATGAAACAATTATCCAAATTATGTTGGTTAACCATCTTCATGGATAATGAGTTTTCATTTTCCATTACTGCCTTCATGTATGGCCATAAAACTATTATAATTTTTAAATAATATTTTAATGAGTATATTTTAACTTATTTGAGGTTATGGAAATAATATATAGACATAATATTAAATGAAATGAAAATATTTCTTGATGGTCATAAAAACCATCAAAATAAACTAAACATTTATCATTAAAATTTTATCAAAATAATCATCCTTATTTCAGAAAAAATGATATATGGGAAAATTTATAATTTTATAAGTAAATTAATACCATTTCATTCAACTTATTTAGTTTTATTCCCATTTCAAAAGAACATCAATAAATATACACAAGTTAATTGACCATGAAACCATGAAATGTACACCTTAAGAATGATGAAATTGAACTCTATAATTCATAAAAATTTCCATAAATGAATTTAATAAAATTATAATAAATCAAATATATGTGAAATATATTCTAAATAAATTAATTAATTAATGTAATTTTATTATACAAAACATTAATATTAAGTTCATAACTCTTTTAGATACAAGTTAAGGGACCCCTCTACCTCCTCTCTCTTCTTTTACTTTAAAGAAAATTATTTATTTTATGCATTATATTTCCAATTAATATTGATGGAATGTGATTTTATACATCACTCTTACTGTCCTTTTGATGTTATAATTATTAGAGACACATTTTTATCTCATTAAACTAATTTATGAATCTTTAAGAACTGACGATATGCTATCAAGATTTTGTAAGGGACTTCATCTCAATTTCTTTTCATTGAGGCACATTTTGATGTTATGCACCTATATTATTTTATGAGTAGTATATGCAACCCCTTAGAAATATTATATCACTAATTTATCTATTATTATTATATTTAAAGTTTTTTTCCATAAGGCATATGATTCAACTAATTATAAAGTGGTAAAGAAAATTATTAACTCAATTTCCATTCTTTGGGTTAAACTTATACTACATTATTTATGTAATGATAAAATTATTTGTGAAATGATTTTTTATTATCTTATGTTACATATCCAATTATGTTATATGGATTCATATCTGATACACATAATCAATTCATTTGATTAATTCTCACTTCAATGATATGATATTTTTAAAGGTTACTTTGATATCCAAATGTGATTTGAGTTTTTAAAATATTTTATGATGAAAAAGTGAAAGAATAAAAAATATTATATTCATGATATAGTAATTGAGAATTATACATGAGAAATGGATGCACCCAGATAGCATCTTGTGATCCCATTATAGCTTATAAAATGGGGTGTTCAAGATAGCATCGGGTGAGCCTATTAAAGCTTATACAATGGGGTGGCCCAGATAACACTGGGTGAGCCTGTTACAACTTATATTATGGGGTATCCCATATAGTACTCCAATTAATTTGGAAATTATTATATTAGAAATCATCCATATTCTTATTCCAATTAAAATGGTTTTGAAAGGGTTTTATTAATGTGATTTTCTAAGTTTCCAAAAAGGGTTTTATTTTTCTTATTATGGGTTTTAATGATTTTCATTGAGCTAAAAGATTTTTTGTTTTCATGTAAAAATTAATTATTTCATTTTCTCAAAGAATATTGAGATAAAGTTAAATATTTTATGTTCTTTCACATTTTTCACTTGACTAACAAATTTCTTCTTTTTTATATCCCTTTCTAAGATATTTGCGCTCATCCTACATTTTTTAAATGTTTTTAACAGGGTTTGAGGAAGAGTATGTATAAGGATGATATCAACATGAAAATTTTGAATATTTATCATGAAAATAATTCTTATTTTATTTTAAATTTTTTTGTTTAATTGAAAAAATGGATATTGTGTAGTAGTTTCCACTTATAATGTATGGGTTTACTTTGTATGAGTTAGTACTAATTCTCTAAAACTCTAAACCAAAAGTTCCTTGGGATTGTAATAATGAGAATTATAGTTTAAATTCACTAGAATATGTAATGATTAAGGATGGGTCCTTAGAGTTGGTATCATAGAATGGTTTTGATAACTTTAGTGGTTAGGAAAATGTTAATTGAGAACACATAAATGGTTTTTACTTTATAGTTAAGATGAAATGATATATCATTTTAAGATTACCATGTTTCTTCATCTAAACTATTTATGTTCATAATGGTTTTCTATAAAGGAAACTGACCGGTTGTAGTGGGAATGCATTGAGAGGAAAAAATCATTCAAAATCAATATACCAAGATGGTTGGAATCAGAACAGAATAGTTTTTCATCATGATGGCTTAGTTGATACAAGCTATAAGTGGTGGTGGTATCCATGCTAGGGAGTAGCCAGATCAACCACAGTGGAATATGTCAGTAGTGGAGCATTTTATGAGGTAACATCCTCTAGATTTCTATGGAAACTCATATATAGTGGTAGCTGAAGGATGGATAAATTATAATATCCCTGACCCGATATCCACTATATCCCATGCCCTGAGCCACATCATCACATGACCTCAGGCGCACCTCCTCATACTCCATAGGTAGTCGACCAGCAGTGTGGGTCTATAATGTTGAAATGAGGATACTATACCCTGTTATCAAAGTAAAACTATAGTAGAAACAATATTAATAGATATAATAACCAACATGAACACATAAATATACAACATGTGAAAAATGTCAACAAGTGACCAAGTATCGCAAGATATGACAATATGATGAATAAATTACATGTCAAGTAGTCATAAAAATAAAGTCCCAAAACCAAACTACCAAAATATCCCAAACACGAACCCAAGTCTCAACCAGGTCCTGACATCCCATGATCCAACCAGATAGTTCATGCATGAACCAAACACTGGGTCCTTATCCTAAACATGTACCTGAAAACAAGTGACATCTGCTCAGGTAACCAAGTTCTATGGTAGCCCAAGAAGGGTGTGAGTACAACTCAGTAGGATACCACCAACATTGTATAAATCAATAACCAGTCTATACCACAATGTATGTAGATAAAAAAGTGTAATAAATAAACATGGAAATAAATAAGCATGTTTCACATTTAAAATTTTACTAATTACCTATTTTATTCATAAAGTTATTTAGGTTAAAAAAACCATCTAAACTATCTCTATTATCACCAAGAGCCTGATCCAAAGAATAAGGGGTTACAAACACTTTTAATCATAAAGTAATTCCTAGAACACAGTTTATTAACATATCCCAGAGCTTCAATCTGTTAATCAATCCATGTCCATGTGTTTGGGAAACATAGATCCTCAGTACTACATCCCAACCTACACCATTACCATACATTGGGAAGTATAGATCCTCAATATAACATCACAAACATTTATTATATAACACTTACCTTGGAGCCTCAGTCCAGATAGTTTCACCAAATGAAAATATTAGGGGACAAGAGCTTCAGTCCAACTCCCTAACCTGTGCATTATAGGTGTGGGGTTTAAAGACTCAATCCAACTCGACCCATGGGAGGAGCCTCAGTCCAATACCCCACATACCACCAAGCCATGTGCACATGATTCTTTAACATAACAAATTTACCCAACAATAATCATAACCATTAAGCAAAACCATTATTTACAATTGTAACTCAATATACACATACCGCTAATAAGGAATTTCCCATTAACACATATACCATTATAGAAAACACCCCCTTGTGCTATATTAAATTTTGAAACAATCAACATCAAATTCATTTCACAATCTATGATAACACACAAGTCAAGAAACCTCGTTTTAAATTCATCTTGAAGCTGCCATTTTTAACATGTGTATACTATTTTTAAAAACTAAACCATGTACCAAGGCTTTTACTCCCATTTCTGACCATTTCAAATAATCATCAAGCCTTTTTTTAAAAAATGGATCACACCCTCATTTCAAACCATCGTTTGAAATCAATAAATAAAACCAATTTCTAAATAACGTTTAGGGAAAGCCTCTTTTAAAAACATCTCCCACTTCAAAACATCATATTCTTTATTTAAAACCCATAAATGGATCAAAATCAAAAACACATTATTTAAAGAATTTCAAAATCCCATGAGGAATTTCACAAAATATGACATATAATCAATTTAATTCACCCTTAAACTAATCTCACGTGACTAATTACAATTTTAAAACACATTCTCTCTCTTGATTCCCTTATCTCAATTTTTAACAATTTACTCACCATTTACAATGGTTTGGTGTACCCCATGGGTAGCCCTAGGTTTGGTATCACTTCACCAATGGACCCAACGGGGTCTATTAAGGGTTTTGAACATCAATATAAGGCCTAAATCACATTCCCTAATCAAAAACATTAAAATTTAGAAAGTAAATACCTTGAAAAAACTACATACGTATATAAAACATCAATACTATGGGAAAGTTATTTGAGGCCACCTACCTCATGTTTGGAGACAATCGCATGCTTAACCTTAGTCTTTAATTCAGAAACAAACCACCTATAAAACACTAACCTATAATCTACTAAAAAAGTGATTGTTTTAGGGTTTCAAAAGAATAGGATATATTCCACAAGACCTAATCCAAAAAATAGATCAAATATGAGTCTTATACTCACCTAGATATTTGATTCATACCCAAATTCCTTCCAAACAACTAAGAATCAAAGTAGAATTACCCATGGAGGAGGAGGAAGTATTTGTTTTTTCACCCTTATTATAGGGGGTCAAATGGGGTGGAAAATCTAGGAAGAAAGAAATAGGGTCGGGGGGAAATATTAAAAACCCACTTTTTAAGTGGTGCATGTTTTGGCAGCATAGTTTTCCAAACCGGGCATGAACTGTGTGGTTTCCTCTATCCAAGAGGCAACTGAGCCACATGGTTTGGAAAACCGTGAAGTGTCCATGAAATCTCCACTTTCCTAAGGGTCCCCAATCCACACAATTTTCTAGAGGTATCCCGCATGATTTTCTTAATCATGCACCCCCCCCCCCCCCCCTTCTGTAGGCTTCATGGTTATGGTGCACAGTTACTACTAACCATGTGCCAATCATGTTCTCAACACATATTGGCCTCTTTTCCTCCTTTATCATGACCTGAACCCATGGAAAACCCCCAAAACATTCCATACATGAAAGAACCACTTAATTAAATATAACAAAGAGAGTTTAGAAAAAAATTAAATAGGGAAAAACCTCCACACATGGTCAGGATCTTACAAACTCCCCACCTTATAATGGATCATCCCCAAGACATACTTCCCAAGCATCTCTAAAATTACAAGTCCAAAGTAAAATCTATAGGCCCACCTATCATATATCATCTCTAAAGTTTCCCCTTAAACTCGTTCATTCCATAAAAAAACTCAAACTAAGGAGATGTTCCTACCCTAAAAAAATTTCCCCCATTGTGTTCCACAATCACTATCTCGATGATCCTCGAGAACACATCTAACTCAAACACTTAATCACCAACATCAAATATAAGAGAAAGTTCTAGGTAACACCACTAAACCACTACACAAAAGGATACCAACAAGGCACTACATTACCCTGGGAGAGACAACCATAACACCCTCGATCCAATCCACTCCATGATTCATGACCCAAATCACTTGGCACCATCTCACCCAATTCTTTCAAAGTTCTAACGGTGAACCAATCTGAGCATCACCAGAATGTCCATACAGATTCCAACCACATTTCCAAACCCACACAGATCTATAACTCAAGTCCCAAGGGCCTCACACCATATCTTAACACCAATAGCACAATCCAATCAGAACCTTCACCTCAAGGTACTCAACTAGTTGAAGACCGAGCTTACGATTATTACCGAAACCAAAACACCAAGATGATTCCCATCTGATCCCATTAATCCCATACTATGGCTCACATCATTAACTGACAACTTTGCCTCTATGGTACTCCACACCATATACTTTAGATCTCCACCACCATCACCCAGTGTTGGGAACCTCCACCATAAAAATGAGACCAACTGAACTTCAACTCAACTTTGTGACTTACCTGATGCGTCTCCCAACTCTTCACGCCCAACATCTATGAGAAATCCAACCAAAATTAGCATTCATCCTTGTCATTGAAACTACCTAGTCTAATCACACTTCTGTTATCCATATCTCAACTAAAGAAAACTTAGGTCTTCCTTAAAACTCATTCCCATTAATAGATCACACTCAACATTTCAACATTAACTAGAGGTGGATCATAGACCACCACATCTGTTCCATTTATATACAATCGAGTCTATCCATCTCGGATGACTCACTCCATTGGCACCCAACTTTCACTATCGGCATGTCACCCCTCTACCCAGACACGACACCTTCTCCCTTAAGGAATGCCTCCATCATCTACACGCACTTACCAAATTCCATTCATGACCTTTAGTGAAACTTTACCATTATAACATAATATTCTCTAAAACCATTGTTGGGATATACAATACCCACTAACATGTATTCGATGAAATCACTTATATTACCTCTAAAAATATCCCAATCCCGAATACATTTCTCGACTCAATCTACCACCACATAAAAGGCCCACCTGGCCCTCCCTAAGAAACCCAAACAAGTCCCCCGTGGGTTTATCTTTGGACCCTCAGTGTCACCACATCCACTCCATAGTCTACTCCATACATCTATAACTGGTATACCACTCCCCACCTTAAGAGTATCATTCTCACCACCTTACTCAAGAAATCCTAACCACTGTGTCTTATGCTTCGATCCTGATCTAAACCCCAATACTTTGACATGACCATCTAACTTTTCCCCAGAAAAAAAAACATCACAAACTACTATCTATTCCCATCTTTCAAGAATGAAACCCATGGCATTGGTCAATGTCTTGTCCATCTTAAGGACCTAACCCATAAATTTTCAATGGTGTAATTCTCACCACTGAACTCCACATATGCCTACCCAAGTGCGTATCCTCAAAAAGGATTCATTTCTATCCAAATATAATTTAGGTGTCTAGGAGTATGGTCAGGGATCACATAGCATTCCTAGGATAATGTCAATATATTATACATGATCATCACTAGCTAAAAGTACAATGAGAAGTTGTCAATGAATTCCACCACAAACTATCAGTAGCCTATGTCACCTCCCATCACAGGAATGCTTTAACATTCCAAAAGTATTGGGATTCCCTGCCTTTCAACGTCTCATCAACACTCAATCACCACAAATCAAATGGGAATTCCAACCAAAACGCACTACCACTTCGTTAACCTTTTTCAAGTGGTCATGACCTAACAATCCATTTAGTACCACTGCCATTACCTCACATGAGTTCTTCCAGCATAACACTGGTGAGTTACACTAAAACATAATGACCACCACACTGATCCACAACCCAACTATCTCACGCATTACCTATGCTTCCCCCCATGATCACATCAAATTCTGACAAGCAATTCTTCCAAGACATATGTTCACCCATCCTATATGGCATCATGTCTTACCAATATGTTCCCACATATGGATCTCCCCAAATACCTCAATGTATTTCACTTTCCTATGACCATACACTGGACCCGACTCAAAATCACATGAGTTGTACAGATCTAGGCCTAATTCCTACACACACATTAGGTCATGACACCTAATACATCAGCCTCATCAGACTCATGCCTTTCTCAACATCTGAACCAAAAACTAAACCATTCATACAAACCAACCCAACTACGTGACCACCACCACCCTAGGTGTCACTTCCATAATAAAATAATACATCTATGATTTGGTCACTTGTGTCTTTTTCTCCCAAGATCAACATAAAATCCTACATCTAACACCATTAAATCCATAGGTAAAGGCTCTTCATGACCTTGCCTCTTCCCAAAACTGACCTTATAACAAACCATAAGAACTCAGATACCTCACTAAGGAAGGAACCAAGGCATAACCATGAAACTTTACCACAATTGATGACACCAATTGTGCATAAATTCTACCTCTAAAGAAACCACCCATGCTTCACATTACATGTCACCTACAACAATGGGCCAATATCCCTTGAGGATACCATAAATTTTCCAAGACAATCAAATCATAACCATAGCTTGAGTCACCTCACCAAACCATCAACCTTCCCAATTATCCCTCTATGTCAAACCCGCACTAAGAAACACTCTCTATGTTCCAATATCAAAGTAAAAAACATCCACTTATGTTATACGCACCAAAAATCCTTATAAACCCTAAATGATCACTCTCCCAAGTCACCATAAAATTCAAATGATACCAACTACTCAAACCATAGTCATAACTAGAAAAGGTCATTGGATATACCTCTAATCCATACACATCAAACCTCAAATAACTCACTACTAATGGGTGGAAATCCTACCCCCGTTCTAAACCTATTTCATCTAACTCACCAAGAAACCATTTACTATAGGTTTCACAGCAAAGATACTCACACACGTATGTCAGCACCACAAGTCAAACACCCACTCTAGGGTATAAAACACAACTCACATGGTCTCAAAACTAAGGAACTCTCATTTCTCATACCACCCATACACAGGTTCAACAACCAACACAAGGGATACCCACCACCAATGTCCCTAAGTTACATATTTCCCCATTTCCCTTCTTAATTAAACTTTACCATTTAAAACCTTAGGTTTTACAATACAAAAAAATCAAAACATTCCATTCCAAACCGAAGAATTTACAATTTTTAAAAAACTTTTTATTAACCAGTCATTTCAAAAATACAATATTTATTCAAATCCATGTTTCCAAAAAATCCTTTATCAAAAATTTCAAGGAAATATTAATAGGAAAAAACAGTAATAAGTAAAATACCATCATATGAATTCTAAGGAACTAATGATCATAGGAAACATACAGATGACCCATCAGTCTTATGTGTCTAACATGATGCATAAACTCACACACCCTTTCTTTTTATACCAGTCCAAGAGATAGAACATCATAAATAAATAACATCACATCCAGGTGAACCACTCGAGGTGGAAATAACAATAAACCATAAAAGTAAAAAACCAAACATAAATTCCCACCCCCAGAAACATGTATTTTCCCTAATACGTGGGGCTGCAAGAACCCAACCATGAGATCATTACCAGGCCCCAACAATATCCTAGTTTTCTATCTACAATACCCCAAATAGGAAGACAAAAGTCACTCCTTTAATATCACATTATAACATCCCCAACCCGGTGGCCACTATATCTTGTGCCATGATCCAGTTCATCACATGACCTCAGGCGTACATCCTCATATTCTAGAGGCTACAAACCAGTAGCACGGGTCTATAATGGTGAAATGAGAAGATTATACCTACTTATTAGAGTAAAACCACAATATAAAAAAATATCAACATATATAAAAACAAACAAGAAGAAATAAATGGATAGAAAGTGAAAACTATTAATAAGTAACCAAGCAGCACATGTTATAATAATATGATGAATACACTATATGTCAAACTGTCATACAAATAAAGTCCCAAAACCAAAAATACCAAAATATCCCAAGCATGGACCCGAGTCCCAACCCATTCCTAACATCACATGCTCTAACCAGAAAACACATGCATGAATCAAACACTAGGTCCTTATCCTAAACCAGTACCTGAAAACAAGTGACATCTGCTTGGGTACCCAAGTGCCATAGTGGCCTGAGCAAGGTGTGAGTACAACTCAGTAGGCCTCCACCAATGGTGTCTAAAGAAATAACCACTTTATACCATATTTTGTGCATATAATAAAGTGTAATAAATAACTATGGAAATAAATTAACATGTTTCTCATTTAAACATTTAATAATTACCTATTTTATCCCAAAATTTATTTAGGTTCAAACAAAAAACTAAACTATCTCTGGTCATAATGAAATCCTAATACAAAGAATAAGGGGTTACACACACTTTTAATCATAAGTACATTCACTAAACATAATTTATTAACATATACCAGAGCCTCAATATGATAATCAATCCATATCCATGTGTTTGAGAAACATAGAACCTCATTTTGACATCCTAACCAACACTATGACCATATGTTGGGAAGCATAGAGCCTCATTCTGACATCCCAACCATTTATTACATAACACTTACCTTGGAGCCTTAGTCTAGGTAGTTTCACCAAATTCAACCATTAGGGGCCTAGAGCCTCATCTCGACTCCCTAACTCGTTCATTATAGGGGTGGGGTTTGAGCCTTAGTCCAACCTGAACCATGGGAGTATCCTCATTCCAGAATCCCACATATCAGCAAGCCATGTGCACATTCTTCTTTAACCATAACACATTTACCCAACACAAACCATAACCATTAAACACAACCATCATTTAAAATTATAACTCAATATACACATCTCAATAACAATTAATATCCCATTAACACATATACCATTATAGAAAACACCCCCTTAAGCTATATTAAACTGGGGAAAATTAGCATCAAATTTATTTCACAATCCATGATAACACATAAGTCAAACCCTCATTTAAAATTCATCCTGAAGCAACCCTTTCAAACATGGGTCTTCTCTTTTGAAAAACTAAACCATGTCCCAAGGTTTTCATTCCCATTTCCAACTATTTTAAATAATAATTAAGGTATTTTCACAAAAAAGGGAGCACACCCTCCTTTTAAACCCTCATTTGAAATCTATAAATAAAACCACTTTCTAAATCACCATGAGTACAAGCCTCGTTTAGAAATATTTCCCACTTCAAAACATCATGTTATTCATTTAAAAACCATAACCAGATCAAAATCCAAAATACATCATTTAAACCATTTTAAAATTCCCTTAAAAATTTCACAAAATCCAACATATGGTCAATTTAATTCACCTTTAAATTAAGCCCACATTCCCAATTACAATTTTAAAAATCATCTGCTCTCTTAATTCTCTTATCACAATGTTTTAACAATTTACTCACCATTTACAATGGTTTGTTATACCCTATGGGTAGCCCTAGGTTTGGTCTCACTTCACCAACGTACCTAATGGGGTCTATTAAGGGTTTCACACCTAAATTTAAGTCCTAAATCACTTTCCCTAATCAAAAACATTAAAACATGGAAAGTAAATACATTAGAACAACTACATAGACATATAAAACATAAATACTATGGGAAAGAGCTTTGAGACCACCTACCTCATGTATGGAGACAACTTCATGCTTGACCTTAACCTTTTGATTTGGAAACAAACCACCTTTAAAGACCCAATATATAATCTACTAGAAAAGTGAGGGTATTAGGGTTTTGGAATAAGTGGAGTGATTCTACAAGCCCTAATCCAAAAAATAGAGAAAGGAGGAGTGTTGGACTCATATAGATCATAGATTCACACCCAAATACTCTCCAAATGACCATTAATTGAAGGAGAATCACCCATGGAGGAGGATGAGGCTGCTGGTTCATCACCCTTTCTATAGAGGGTCAAATGGGGTAAAAATCTAGGAAGAAAGAAATAGGGTCTAGGAAAAAAATGGTAAAAACCCACTTTTTAAGTGTTGAATGGTTTGACTACATGGTTTTCCAAACTATGTATCATCTGTGTAGTTACCTATATCCAAGAGGAAACCAAGCCACATGGTTTGGATTACAACTTGCACTATTTGGAAAACCATGTGGTGGTCGTGCACTCGACACTATCCATAGGGTCCCCAAGCCATATGAGTTTCTATAGGTATCCCACATAGTTTCTTAAACCATGAACCCCCCTTTTGCAGGTTGTATGATAATAGTGCATGGTTACTAATAACCATGTTCTAATCATTATATCATCACATACTAGCCTATTTTCCTCCTTTATCATGCCATGAACCCTCAGAACACCACCAAAACTTCCCATACACCAAATAACCACTTCATTATCCATAAAAAGGGGAGTTTAAACAAAATCTAAATAGGGATGTACCTATATGAAAGGTTAGGATCTTATATCAATGCTTTGGAAAATATATTAAAATTCATAGGATATTTGGAATGCCCAAAGGTAAACCTTGTTGTTTATCATTTTGAAGGTGAATTTGATTAATGGTGGTCTTTGGTTAAGAATACCAGAGAGAAATATGATCTTGATCACATGTAATGGGAAAAATTTAGGGATATTTTACCTCAAAGATATTCCCTAATATTTTTTGGATCTCAATGGAAAAACAATTCTTTGAATTAAGGAAAAGGGAAGAAGAATTTGTAGTCATGTGTGAAGCCAATTTTATAAGAATGTATAGGTATATGTTGGATTTTTTTTAGAACACAGATATAAAAATTAATAGGTTTTACTCAAGGTTGAAATAAATTTTGAAAATGGAATTTTCTATATGAGAATTAAAAAGTTATGAGAAAGAGTTTTTTTGTGTTGAGAAAGTTGAGATAGATTTTGCTGACATGTATGTTCCTACAAATGATAATAATAATAAAAGGTCAAGGTGGTAGGAAACAGAGAAACAACTAGCTAAGAAGTCTGGAGGTAAGACCCCAAAATGTTCCAAGTGTGGAAAACAACATTTCAAGGAATGTTTGATATGATCTGGGAAGTGTTTCTAGTGTGGTCAGTTTGGTCACAAGGATCGTGACTACAAAGAAAAGAGTCTTGAACAACCAAATAATTGGGTAACCGATATCCATACAATGGTGAGGTGTTTTAGTTACAATTATTTGGTTCATTATGCTAACATGTGTCTGAATTTAGTTGCACAGGATGGATATCATCATGATTAGAAACAAAAAGGTGTAGAAAAATGATTTTCTTCTACTACAGTTGATGTTGGGCCATCAAATGAATTGGTGACAGGTATGTTACTTATGTATTCAAATTATTTCCATAACTTGTTGGATTCTAAATATTTTAATTCTTTCATTTCTGATAAATTTTCAAGAATAATAGGAATATCACATCATGAAATTATGATAGAACTTTTGGTGAAAACCCTAGGTGGGAGTATTAAAGAAACCAAGATATATATGAATCTTCTTATTGTTATCAGTGAAATGGTATTTCCTAAAAATATTTTTTAACTACCCATAATAAAGTTTAACATTATTTTGGGTATGGATTGGATTTAAGTTTATCATGCTAAGATAGATTTAATAGCTAAGAAAGTTTTGTTCAATGATTTTATACCTTTAATAACCTACCAAGAATCAGATAAATCGATTATAAATGGTAGTGAAAGTTACTTAAAACATGTTACTAAAAAAATAGAACTATTCATATTACTGATGTGCCAGTAGTGAATGAATACATTGATGTTTTTCTTGATGATTTTTCTAGTGTTATTCTTAAATGGGAGGTTGAGTTTATCGTTGACTTAGTCCCTGATGCTAGGTCTATTTCAAAACCCACTTATCAAATAGATCAAGTATAACTTTTTGAACTAAAAAATAAATTACCTGAGTTTCTAGATAAATTATTTATTTGACCTAGCACTTAACCATGGGGTGAGCCTATATTTTAAAAAAAAATATGTTATATGAGTATTTGCATTGATTTTAGAGAATTTAATAACATCACTATTAAGAACAAGTATCCTTCTCATAATATCGATGATTTGTTTGATCCTCTCCAGGGAGCATAATAATTTTCAAAGATTGATCTCAGGATAGGGGTACCATTAGTTGAATGTGAACGAGGAAGATATTGTTAAGACTGTATTTTAGAGTAGATATGGGCATTATGAGTTTTTATTTACTCCCTTTTGGATGAAAAAATTCCCTGTTGTATTTATGGATTTAATGAATATAATTTTTAGTGAGTGTTTGGATAAGTTTGTGGTTATTTTTATTGGTGCTATTTTTTTAATTAAAAAAGTTACAAGGATCCTAAATAACATTTAATGATTGTTTTGAAAACCATTAAAGAAAATATTTTATGAAAAAAAATTATCAAATTTAACTTTTGGTTACAAAAAAATCATTATTAGAGCACATTGTTTCTAAATATGGAATTATTGTTGACCCTGATAAAACAAAATTCATTGAGGAATCTCCAATACCAAAAAATTTCATATATATTCAAATCTTTCTTGGTTTGGTGGGTTACTACAAATGATTTCTTGAAAACTTTGCTCTGTTGTCTAGCCCACTGACTAATTTAAATTGGTAGGGAGTAAAATACATCTGGATTAAATAATTTGATGATTATTTTCAAGAACTAAAACGAATATTGGTAAATGACCCAATTTTGGACCTACCCTTGAGAAATGGTGTTTTTTATCTAAATTAATGCTTTATTGAAGGGATGTGGTTGTATTCTGATGTAGAATGATTGTGTAATTGATTATGCTTCATGCAAATTAAAACCTCATGAGAAAAATTGTCTTGCACATGATTTTGAATTATCTATAGTGGTTTTTTCTTTAAAAATTTGGAGGCATCATTTATAAAGATCCAAGTGTGAAATATATAGTGATCATAAAAGTTTAAAGTGTATATTTAATCAGAAAAATTTGAACAAGAGGTATAGAAGATGGATGAAACTAATTAAGGATTATGATTGCATGATCAATTACCATCTTAGAAAATTAAACAAAATGGTTTATTCCTTGAGTCAAAATCATCATGCATCATTAGAAATGTTACATTTCGAACATGACTATTTTGTTAATGTTTTGATGAATTTTTCTTAGGATTTTTAGATTCAAGGACTTCTTCTATTTTGTTTCCTATGTCAATGCAATCATATCTATCAGACATAATTAATAAAGATCATAAATAATACCTTGAGCTACAAAAAATGGTAGAGTTGGTTAAAAAGGGTATGTTTCCTGAATTAAATGTTTATAAAGAATGTTTTTTGAGATTTTGGAAGAGATTATGTGTGCCTTGTGATTCTAAGTTGAATAGGGAGTTGTTAAATAATGCTCATAGTTCCCTGTTTTTCTTTCATCCTAGAAGCACTAAGATATACAAAGAATTTAGAGAGTATTAATGGTGGGATGGAATGAAAATAGATATTGCTAACTTTACCATGAAATGTTTGACTTGTAAATAGGTTAAAGTAGAATAGAAATTACTAAATGGGGTGATTCATCCTTTTCTAATTCCAGAGTAGAAATAGGAAAATATATCCATGGATTTCTTGGTGGAACTACTAAGGAATTTCTGAGGTAATAATGAAATTTGGATTATTATTGATTGAATGACTAAGGCTTTAAATTTCCTTCCCATTCAAGATATTGTGTCTTTAGATCAAATTTATTGGCTATATATTAAATATGTAGTTAGGTTACATAGAGATCCACTCTATATTGTATCTTACTGTGATCCCTGATTCACTTCTAATTTTTGGAAAGTCCTTCATAAGTAATTGGGAACTGAATTAAATTTTAGCACATATTTTCATCCTTAGTATAATGGACAGTCAGAACAAACAATTCAAACCCTTTAAGTCATAATATGTTCTTGTTCAATGGATTACCAGTGAATTTGGAATCAATATCTTTGTTCTTTAGTTTTTGTATAATAATATTTTTCATTCCAGTACACAGATGGAAACTTTTGAGGAAATATATAGAAAGAGATGTCAAACTCTATCATTTTAGGATGAATTAGTTAAAATAAATTTGATGGGACCATAATTATTAGAGGAAATTTTTTAGAAGTTAAAGTTGATTCAACAATATTTTAGGATAGATCAAATCTTAAAAAATACAGATAACAGAATAAAAGACCTTTCATTTGAGGTAGGTGATCACGTGTTTATTAAAATATCTCCATGTAAAATTGTTATGTGTTTTAGTAAGAAGGGGAAGTTAAGTCCAAGTTTTATTGGACCATATGAAATCTTGGATAATTTTGGGTTAGTTATCTACCAAGTGGCCTTTCCTTCGATTTTATCCAAGGAATATAATGTTTTTCACGTTTTAATGTTAATAAAGTATGTTCTGGATTCATCACATGTTCTGAGCCTTGAAATAGTTCAGTTGGAATAGAACCTTTCTTATGAGGAACATCTTGTTCGTATTATTTAACATAGAGAGAATGTATTTTGGAATATGTTAATTCACTAGGTTATGGTTTTTTTAGAAACCATATAGTTGAATAAGTAATAGTGGAATATGAAAATGCTATGAGAGAAAAATATACACAATTGTTTGATTAGTGGATAAAAATTAAGAGAAAATAATTTCCAAAATGGGGGGAAATATAGAAACCCAGGTACTGATAGAATAATTTATTGTTATATTTATTAGTCTTCCTGAAATAAATAGTTGAATTAATTATAAAATAATTATTAAATTTCAAAAAGAAATAGTTTTATTAAACTAATTTCTAATATGGTAATATTTAAAAGATTAATTTTCAAATTATAGAATTTTAACTTGAAAAAAATAATTTCATTTTTTGATTTATCATGTCAAAATTATATTAGGGTGAATTTTTGATAATTTTCTAAAAACATTGATTTTTCAGTGCATAGTGAAAATACTTATTTTTATCAAAATGTAATTTATTTTCTATAAATTAATCAATTTAAATGTCCAATTATATTTTGAATATATTTTCAATTAAAATAAGTATTTTTTATTTATATTTCAATCCACTTAAATTCTTTTTAATCAACTTATATTATATTTTAGAACAATTTTATTTTTGGGCTTAAAAATTGGATTTTTCTTAAAACTGTTTTAAACTACATAATATTTCTCCTTTTTAATTAATTAAAATAATACCTAATGTTGAAATGTTTTAAATTAAAATTGTATATTATATATAATTAAATATTAATTTATATTTATATAATTATTATTATTAATTTTATAGTTAATATAAAATCTTCATTTTCTTTAAAAATACACTTCTTGAAACCACTCTTTTTCACCACGTCTATGGGTTTTGTTTCAGATTTAATTTTTCCAATTCTATGAATTTAATTTGGTAAAATGGATTCCATATTTTTAATAAGAAGTTAAAAATTATCTATTAAGTTCATTTTCATTTTTAGGCATAAAAAATATGTCATGGTAAAAAAAAAAGACTTACCAGAGTACAGGTAAAATAATGAAACGAGTTAAAGTTAAAAGGTAAAACCTTAAAATAACTGAAATATAAAATTTTAATTATTTGTTTGATGTGTTTATAAACCTTAAAGATAATTTGAAACATTAATTATAAATCTAATTCATTGTAATGAATTCCACCCAAATGTGCTTGGCTTTAAATATAAAATAATGACTATTTAATCACTTAAAACCACCACTCCTCAAGTATAAATACCACTCCTCACCACCCAATTTCTCCTAAAAACACTTTAAAATCTTAAAATATATACCAAACCATATACTTACCACTCTAACCACATCCATGTGCTTATGGTATTATCCAAATACCAATTCCAAGTTCTTTAAGGGATCCTTCAAGGAGGTGATATTCAAGAGGTAACTTTCCCAAACCACCTCTCTTAACTTCATTTCTTCTTATACATTATCCTCAAAAAATTAATCCATTAAATCATAATAAATATATTTTATTTTATATAATATAATTTTATTTTTATAATATAATATCTTATATCCATACCTTTTCTCATCCCCTCTTATTTAAAGAAATGAAACCATTATCCAAGTTATGGCGGTTAACTGTCATCGTGGATAATGAATTTTTATTTTCCATTAATGTCTTCAAGTCTAGTCATAAAACTATTATTATGTTTAAATAATATATTAATAATTATATTTTAACATATTTAATGTTCTTTAACTAATATATAGACATAATATTAAATAAAATGAAACTAGTTTGTGATGGTTGGAAAAACTACGAAAATAAACTATCATTAATGTTTTATTAAATGAATCATCCTCATATAAAAAAATTATATATGGGAAATGTTATAATTATTTAATTTAATTGATATCATTTTATTCCAATTCTATAGTTTTATTCCCATTTTACAATAACATCCATAAAAATACATAAGTTAACCGGCCATGAAACCGAGAAATGAACTCCTCTAGAATGAAGAAATTGAACTTTATAACTCATCAAAAAGGCCATAAATGAACTTAATAAAATTATAATAAATAAAATATATGTTAAATAGGATCTAAATTAATTAATTAATGAATCTAATTTTATTATCCATAATATTAAGATCAAGTTCATAACTCTTTCGGATACAAGGTAAGGGACCCCTCTACCTCCTCACTCTTCTTTTACTTTCAAGCACCTTATTTATTTTATGAATCTTATTTAAAATTAATATTTATGGGATATGATTTTACACATCCCAATTACTATCATTTTTATGTTAAAATTATTAGATACACCATTTTCTCTCATTAAACTAATTTATGAATTTTTAATTATTATCGATATGCTTCCAAAATTTAGTAAGGGACTTTGTCTCAATTTCTCTTTATTGAGGAACATTTTAATTTTAGGCACCTATATTATTTTTTTAGGTGTATATATATAAACTTAAACATATTATATCACTAATTTATCTATTATCATGATATTTAATTTTTTTTGTTTCATGATGAATACTATTCGACTTATTACAAAGTGGAAAAGTAAATTCTTAACTCTATTTCAATTCAAAGGATTAAAGTTCTGCTTCATTATTTATGTGATGATAAAATTATTTTTGAAATTAATGTTGATTATATTATGTTTTATATGCACTTTTTTATTTGTATTTATAGCTAATACACATAATCTATTCATTTTATTAAGTTTATCTTCAATGATATGATATTTGTAAAGAGTTTTTTTATATCCAAAAATAATTAGAATTTTTCAAATATTTTATGATGAAAAATTGAAATCATAAAAAATATTATATTTATAATATGTTAATTGGGAATTATACATTAAAAATGGGTGTTCTCATATAGCATCAGTTGTTCCCATTATATTTTATATTATGGGGCGGCCCAGATAGCACCAGGTGAGCCCGTTACAGCTTATACAATGGTGAAGCCTAGATAATTCTCCAATTAATTGGGTAATAATTATATTATAAGTTTTATATATGGTTATTCCAATTAAAAGTTTTTTTAAAAGTTATATTAATATGATTCTATATGTTTCCAAAAATGGTTTTCTTTTTCCTACTATGTGTTTTAATTATTTTTTTGAGCTTAAGGTTTGTGTGATTTCATGTAAAAATGAATTATTTCATTTTATCAAATAAAATTGATATAAAGGTAAATATTTCATGGGATTTATCATTTCCAATTGACTAAAAAATTTCTTATTTTTATGTCCCTTACTATGATTTTTTTCTCATCCTGTGTTTTTAAACTGTTTTTTACAAGGTTTGAGGAAGAGTAGGGACTAGGATGAGATCAAGATGGAAATTGTGAAGATTTATCATGAAAAGATTTATTTTTTTATTTTTAAGACTTTTTTTATGTTAAAAATAGATATTGTGTATTAGTTTCCACTTGTAATATATGGGTTTACTTTGGAAGAGTTAGTCCTGATTCTAGAAAACTCTAAACCAAAATGATACTTGGGATTGTAATAATGTGAATTCTTGTTTAAATTCACTATAATATGTAATGATTAAGGTGAGGTTATTATAGATAAGGCCTCCATATAGTTATTTGAAGATAAATATCTATCATTTCCACTATAATATCTGAGTGACTATATATTTTAAATCAAATGGTGAAGACTATTAAAATTTGATAAAATAGTGAGAGACTAATTAAATTCAACAATTATGTCATAACTGGTAATCAAGATAAATTACTAAAATCTATTTTTATTTATTATATATTATGTATTGTAATAAAATCATGACATCACTAAAATCATTCATGGATAAAGAAAATGTCCTCCATAATGCTATTTTCCAATAGTGGAACATGTGATTATAAATTACACTACTATAGGGAAAAAATTATGCGATGGAATCCAATATTCCTTATTATCCACCTCAAGATGTGAGGGAGGGTAATAAGGATTATTATATGAGTCACATGGGGGTGAATCATAAATTAATTTTTCATATCACCATATATATCCATAAACCTGAAGATATAACATTTATACATGGATGCATACACCATGATAGCTCATCTCTAAAACTTGAAAAGGAGAAAGAGTGGAAAAAATATAAATGAGATTATCACTACACTATAAAAGTATAAACTGGAAGACTAGTATATAAATATTGATCATGTACTAAAGGTGGTAAAGTATGTTGATCATTTAGTGGGGTTGGGCTTCTGTATGGATAGGAAGTTATCCTTTAATCTCATATTATCATCCTTTACACCTAGATTATTCATATTCATTTATAATTATAAAACGAATAGTATGGATAACCATTTTAATAATATTATAAATATGTTTTTAAAAGTTTATATGGATTTATGGGAATTTGGTTCTTTAGTCCATAAAGTGAATCTAATGAAGTAAGAGGTTGAAAATCCTTTGACAAATAAAAATTCAATAGTGAATTTAAAATTTTCGTAAAAGAAACTAAATATTCAAGGGAGTGTAATGAACAAACTTTTATCTACTTTATAGGTAGAAAAAAATTCTAGAAGATTAATTTCAATGAACTAAAGATGAATCAATCAAAATCTTATATGTTAGGTATATTCACGATTACATGTTATATTTCTATTTCTTTTCTTGGTTATTAAATATAATATGTGACTCATATACTTGTATCCAAATATAGAAACCAAGGAAGATCCGAAATATTATAAGAAAAGAGGATCTTCATGTTTTTTATAGGAATCAACTCATACATTATCTAAATAAAATCATAACATCAATATTTCTAAGTGGATTAATTCTCAAAACTGTTATTTTGTATTGAGTGTTACCAAAACATCAATTTCAATGTCTATCTCAATACATTATGATACATTATTTCATGTATGACATTAATATTATTCTGGAATATAATATATAACAAATAGTTTAATTATACTTGAATCACTAATGTCTAAATATCAACAAAAAATTATGAATATAAAATATAAGACTCGGATAATATCCAGTTATGGAAAGATAATGCTTTTTCAAGTAAAACTATAAGTAAATGTCAATAATATACCTATAATATTGTTTAAACTCTTTAGGTATAATATTATTAATTATTTTGATATGATTACTTGTAATGTTTTAAGATAAAGAAATCTTTATAAATTAAAAGGTGATAAATATATAAATCTTATAGAATAATTTTAGTAATATACGTGTGAACTATTCTAAGTAGAATCAAGAGGTAATCTCATTTACTTCATGATATTATTTTAAAGTGTTTTAAGGAATGTGAAAGTGAAGTATAGTATATTCTTGATAAAATATAAAGAGATGCTTTGGGTGAGTGAGATGAATAATATCTCAACCAAGCATTCATCGATTGTTTAAAATACAGAGTGGAGTTATTCCTAAACTCATATTACTGTATACACATCAGAGTGATGATGTTAGTAAAAGGAGGATTGATGATGATAATTATACATATTTAAATTCTTTCATCATTCCTTTAAATAAATTCTTCACAAATAGATACATTAACATATAACTATGTTCTAATTATAATGAAGAATGGATTTCATATAAGTTATAATATGAAATAAATCCATTATTTTATGGATTAATGTGTTTTGATACAAACCATTTATTAAGGATTATATATGAAACAAACTTACATCAAGAAAAACAAAAATTTCATCTTAGTTAATTATCCTAAGTTACTAAGGATATAATTATCCCTAAGATATAAAAAAGGTATTAGTCAAGTGATCAACTATATTTTTGTAAGAGGGAAACATATATATTTTGAGATAGTGGGAGTAAGCTATAATTCTCTAAATTCAAGGATCTAGATGCACATGAGTTTTCATAGGAACATAAACTCTACTAGGATTAGTGGGAGGGGTTGTTATTGAGACACATACCACATAGGAAAGATAAATCAAAAGAGTTAGTTTTATGTTAATCAAGTTAGGTGATATATTTTTCAGTATGAATAATGAATAGTTATCCTACAAGGAAGCAGTAAATGGTAACATTATAAAATTAGAAAATTTATATGAAATCAAAAATAGATTTCATATAATGTAATAAAACATTAAATTTGGTAGTTCTTCCAGATGATGTAAATTTTTCGGTGGGTATTCAATCAAAAAATAGACATTGAGAGTATAAGTTATACCTATAAGGTATAATTGGTTACTGATGGTTTTTTAGCAATGTCAATGTAATAACTTTGAAAAAATCTTTCCACCAATCATTATGATAAATCCATCATAATTATACCTTCTATAGAAACCTTACATAATTATGTGATTTGGAAATGGCTATAAAGACTACTTTCTTTAATGGAAATATTTTTTAAGATGTATATATGACACAACTATAAAGTTTTTTTGATATATAAGGATTCTAAATTGGTATAAAAGTTGTAAATATCCATTTATGGGTTGAATAAAGAATCAATATCATAGAATATTTATTCTTATAAAGTCATAATAGTGTTTGGTTTTATTAATAATGAATATAATTCATGTGTCTATAATAGGTTAGTGGGAGTTCCATAGTTTTCCAAGTGATATGTGTTTATATTATATAGAAAATAGGTATTAGTTTTATAATTAGTTAATAATAATATTAAAAATATTTCTCTAAGAATTAATTAAAGTAAAGACCTAATTTCTATGGAATAAGATATATTATGATAGATATATGGGGTTTTTGGTATTAAATCATAGTATATACATTAAAAAATATTAAAAAAAATTAAGATGAAAAAATTTAAGATAGAATTTTTGGCTATTTCACATGGAATAAATCTCACCAAGATAATGTGGTAAGGTACAAGAGGATGTTATTATAATGATAATAATTCCATACTCATAAGTGATTAGATAAATCATATGTTTCATAAAGTGTAAAATGATTTGATATTTATTATGCATGAATCATAATGTAAAAACATCTAATAGAACCTAATGAATTTTATAAGGTAGTAGTCAAAATTATCCAATAGTTCTTAGGAAATTATGAAGGATAAGTTACTAGTACTTGGAGAAGTGGAAATATTAGTTATAAAGAAGATAAAAATTTATCCTTCCTATAGATAATTTTGATCAAATATCATATTTATGCTAAGGAAATAAGAAATATAATCTTATTAAATCTAGTGGCGGAAATATCTATAAATAATGAGTATGATGTGGTTTCTAATATAGCTATTAAGTAATATAAAATACACAATTTTTTGTTTCAGATCTTAAAATTATACTGTAACATCCCAGGTAAATAAAGAATAAAACATTTTCATATTTATTAATATTTATGAATTAAATATTAATTTTACTTTAAAGGGGTTTCTATGTTCGATAGCGTACCTGATACGCAACAAAGAGTTTCTTTGAAATCTTACGTTGCACACTAGTAATAAAATAATATTATTTTAAATGGTAGTTAACACATAGCCGTTGTATTGGCAGTAATGAATAGAAATAACTAAAATATGGTTATATATGTTTTTAAATGTTTTTACATTTATCCAATAAATGATAAATGCTTAAAATACGAAAAGAATTCAATTTTAGGCATATATACTCTAATTTTCACTAAAGGTCGACTTATCGCCTTTTCATGGCGAACCTTCTTTAAATATATTTTTGGTCACTCTTATAATTTCTATTGTACCAAATAAAACTCTTCTTTAGAATTGGGACATCAAAATTTACTTTGTGTAAATTTTTGGTATTTTTCCGATAAAGTTCATTTTTTTAATGAATAGTGAAAAATGTTGTATTTTAATTCAAAACCTCTTTTTAATCTAATTTATTTATATGATTATATTATCTTTTGAATTGGTTTTAAAGTTCAAGTAGAATATATTTTTACCATTTAATCCAATAGTGGTCGTTGGAATTAATTTCACTTTGAAATTGGACTTAAACTAGTGTCAATCTTTTGATACTTACTGTTTCATAAAAACACGCTATTTGCTCTGACAGTGGGAATTAATTATTAAATTAATTAATGTAACTTATATGCTTTGAATTTTTTAAAATAGACATCATTTTTTAATTCATAATATCAAATATATCTTAGGGTGAAGTTTTGGTATTTTTCTGAAAAACTTCAATTTTTGATGAATAGTGAAACCACTAAGTGGTACTTCAAAAACAGATTTTTCGTTTAAATGAAAATTTACCACCTCTTTGTTTTGAATTTCAAAAATACAATGTACATGTTTGTCATTAATAAGTAAAATGTGGTTCAATGGGATTAAAATAATTTTTTGGTGAATAGTAACTTTTAAGTTTTTAATCGCAATTAGAGGTAATTAGTGTAATTTAAGTTAAGAATAATGTTTTAATAATATGAAATGGACTTGACACATGTCCTACCCTTATTTTATGTGTCATGGACAACCAATAAAATCCATGGGTAAACTTGGTGACCCCATGGAGCCACTTTGGTAGGAAAATGACATTAAAAACTTTATATTTAGAGTTAAAGTAAAAATGTCACAAACTTGAGTTGTTTTACTAAATAAACTTTTAAATGGGGTTATACAAGTCAGATTTTTGACTATAAATATTAATTGGAAATATAAAAAGATTTCCTACATAATAGTATTTTTTTATAATTTTTAGACATTAAATAAATTAAATTATTTATGACATCATGATGATGCACCGATTACCTCATTATTTAACGATTTAAATAAAATGAAAAGATAATGTAAAATCTAAGACCTAAACTTGTAAAAACCCTATTGGATGGGTATATTTAGAACCCTTATCACCTTATTCTCGAATTATATCAATGTTCGACTTTTAAATCTGAAACTCATTTTAAAATAAAGTAACATTTCTTTACTTTCCAAGAGTGCCCCTCCTCTCCTCTTATAAAAGGCCCCCAACTCTACCACCTTACCCACACTTCCAAAGCCTTTTCCTCGGCCAAACCCTATCCATTTTATCTCTCCACATCCCTCTCTTACTCCTTTAATCCTCACTTTGGGCATAAGTCTTCCCAAGGAATCCTTTGAGCTCAAATCAAAAAGAGTTACCCGTTTTAAAGGTAGTGTTTTCTCTTGTGTTCTTATGTTTTATTTTTCTTCTCCCACCCTCTAAAATCTTTTTATTTCATTATTTTGTAACAAAACCCGTATCTTTAATATACTAGGATGTTTTTATAATAATTATTCAAGCTATACCTACAAACACCTGCATCTAATGGTCAAAGAACATACTGTTTCTGTGGATGGCGAATTTCTGCCTCACAAAACGATGATTGTTCAACACTCATATAACACCTTCAAAGGTGGACATTAAGATGTAACTATATTTATATATGATATATAATATGTTTATGTTTTACTTAAGATTCTATATTTTTCATTTATGTCATACCTTTATGGTTTCCATTATGGGTAAATGCGATATCTTCATTTTAGGAAGTGCGGACTACCGCCCCCTCAAAGTGATTTGATTCGTTAATACCATATGTGGTACGTATAAAGGATAGATTGAATGATATTATATATGATACAATAAAGGAATTATAATACTATTTTGTATCATTATGTTTTAATTCCATTAAATATGAAATAGAAATGGAAGTATCGTTCATGCGTACGGATGGCTTACCGTCTCCATGAACGGTGCATTTCATTTCTTACCTCTAAATGATTATGTAATATTATAACTGCATGTATATACTGGATATATATGATATATATGATATATACATCATGAGTATAACTCTGGATATAATGGATACATGAAAAACTTGTAATTATAAAGAGCATATTTTTTACTCAAGTACCAATGATCGTTAAAACGACCATTATTAACTTAAATAATTACATAGTGTTCATGACATGGTAATAAGTGATATAAAAGGAATAATGAAATTAAAAAAGGTTTTTAAGAAAGTATAAATTAACTCAAGTTTATTATTCAGGAAATTAAAGAACGATTGAGTCAAGTCGGACCCGAGGTAAGGGACTTCGTCTCAATCTCCTTTCATCGAGGAATATTTTGTTTTATACACAACCTTCTTTTATACGGTGTATAAACCCCTTCAACTTTTACGTTTATCGAAAAGGAATATTTTTTTATACAAATCATTTTACTAAATTACAAAAGGGAATGTTTTTGTCGTACGTATGCAGCGACAATGACTTCTCCGCCGCCGTGACCATTATTTGAGTTTCGGCTTCCTCTACAAGCCATACCTTTTTTTAAAAGAAAAATAAATACCATTTTTTACTTTTCTTTTATTTTGGTATTGAAAATGGTTTTCATAATGTTTTTATATCAATGTTTTGTATTGATATCTTGTGATTGAAAAGTGGAAATGTTATGTTTCCTTTATGCATGTTTTATGTGATACGATTATATTATGGTTCTTGGGCATTGTTATGAAGACGGGTGGTTCCGTGATAAACTAAGGGCGGGTGAGCCCAATATAGCTCTCCAATGCATTGGGTAACGCGAAGGAGTTAAACTTTAAGGTTTCTCCAAAGAGATTTAGGGAATATACTATGATGGGTATTCCAAAACGTAACCAAGAGGGTTACTCCCTACGTAAGAATGTTATGAATGCCTCAAGTTACCTTTATGTCTTATGATTTCTATGATTTATTCATGATTTGATGAGGTATGTTAAAGTGCTTATGTTTTATGAGTAAATTATGATTTCATTGATTCTTATGTATACATGTACTCATGTTTCATTTCAAAAAATTTATATCCCTTACTGAGCTTTTTATACTCATCCCATGTTTTTGAAATGTTTTTCACAGGTCAAGGGAAAGGTGCATGATATGATGATAGTGTCATGGAAGTGTCAAGAAAGAATCCATGTTTTATTTTAAATATTTTTTCGTTGATGGGAAAAAATGGGTACTATCTTTTATGTAACCACTTTGTCTAAATGTGGAATGTAATGCATGTTTTATGATCTAATTCTCTAAAACTCTAAACCTGAAAAGATCCTCAACGTGTATTCTTGAAGTAACTCATGATTAAGTAAGGTTTAAGGCTGGGGCCTTATATATAACAAGATAATAAAGTATTATAATAATATATATTATGATAATATTATGATCATGGTACTAGCCAATATGTAAATTTTATGATAGAGGAAAAACGTTAAATGCTCAGGGATATCACTTATTATGATTTTTTCTCAAATAAGTGAAGTCACGATAAGCAGAGTATCCATAAAGAAAAACATATTAGGGATAATGACTATATCCATACCTTAGTATAGGCATGAATATCATGTGAGAGCTAACGAGTTGAAAAATGAAAGAAATTGACTCTAGTTTAAGTGGAAGTCTATTAGAGTTTGTTCCCTAAAACCAACTAACTGTGTACTTTTAACTACCAATATATTAATGAATATTTTATCACATAATGATTTTTCTTCTATAGAGCATTAATGTGAAAATATCCTTGGAGTTTTTTCACATTGAAAGGTTGTAATAGTTACTGGCTATAATGAGAACCTAGAGATGCTACGGAAATATTATTAAACAAATTTCTTATAATATAAATAAAATATGTATGATTAACATAGATAGTATTAGAATATTAGGTGTTGGGGTCTCAAAATACATTTAGGCTATTTCTTATGAAGTTTTCACATGGTGATATCCTATAAAAAGAGGTCATGAGGATAGACCCACCAATAGAAATTATACATGTTTATGTTTCATTGTATATTCCTATATTAAAACATGTGTATTGATCCTTATACTTGGGATTATTATTAAAATGTATCATAAATCACATACTTTGATGTATAGGCAAAAAAAATTCTAAAATATGTTTATGGAAATGTATCATCTGTTGGGTGTGTTAAAAGTGGTATGGAATTAATTAAATAAGTTAGGAAAGTATTTATACCATCTAAGATAATAGAAGAATATATATCATAACCTTTGATAGAAATATAATTTTCTGGTTAAATCCATGGCTATGGTTGTTTATATATCAGTTCATTTTATAAATTTAAAGAAAGATAAATCGAGCATATAGGGTGATAAAATAATTATAGATCTTGTTTGATGAGATATCGATAGATAGAGGGATTATATTACATTGAAGAACTATTAGTAAGGTAGTCGTAGTTACAACGTTAACTTATTTTTATATGGGTTCCTTGACATGTTTTTAGATAATGATCTTGGAATTTAGGTAAGTTCACCTAATTCCATTGAGAAAGGGACCTTGGGATCCACAAACTAAGTGTATCCAAAATCTAATTAAATTATATTGGATTTCATATTAATAATAAATAATATTTTTAGTTTTTGAAATAATAATTATTCAAGTAAATTTGATCACATAAATTCAATCATGAGATATTTGAGATTAGAATTTGTGAGTTGAATTTTACTTCTTGTTTCATTATTAACAATGTAATAAATAAATAATTATTTATTCACCAATTTAGTGAATATATTCAAATAAATATTTATTTATTTATGTGAATATTAAAATAAATATTTAACAGTGATTTTAGTGAATATAATATTTATTTATTTATTTAACAAATAATATTTATTTGAATAAATATTTTATTATTCAAGGTTCAATAAACTTCATAGAGTATTAACGGTTCAAGTTAATGGCATGACGAAAATGATATATTTTATTTAATATCATTCTAATATATATCAATTTATTTATTTATGAAATTGTATTTAAATAAACACATGTCATTAAATTTTATTATTAATAATATTTTAACATTGGGATTACATAGAATAAATATATTGATAAAGGTCCATTGTGTAATCATCAATTATTTTAATCCTGATTATAAATTCCAAGTTATATCATTTCAGAGTAGGTGAGACTTGTTGTGCATAATTAAAGCCTCTCTAGAATTATCTCAAGCCTAGAGGGAATAATCCACTCATTCTCCCTCCTAAGAAAAAAGAGATAACAGGAGAGAATTATTATTTTGATCAATGAATAATTGTTTGAATCACTTAGTTACTTAGTGATAGCACTCATAAAACCAAGATTATTTATTATATGTTCATGGATCATATATGGATACACCTAGAGGGATCCTTTCTTGGATTTTCCACCAAAAATACAATATGGATAGAGAGGAAATGGAAATTGATCGAGTGGAATATCTCACTCATGGTAATTATTATTTTAAATTAATTATACATTAAATTTAAAAGATAATATATATAATAATATAGGCTTTTGTTCATAAAGTCCTTCAGATTTATCCCTTAAAACTAATGAAAAAAATAAATCACTCACTCGGTGCTTCTGCTACACCCCTAGAACCTTCAACATATATCAAGGTCATACCTATAGTATGAAGGGAATAAATCCCAATAATTTTTTGAAACCCATCATGGGGAATGGAATAATATTACACTAAAGGATAAGATTCATGTAAAGTATTAGATTTTAAAATAATTTTCAATCGAAAATACATTATCTGACTACAAACTTTTTCATATATGGAGGTAAAAGGAAAGGGGATCTGGGATTATGAAGGGAATTTATGAGTTTATTCAAGAATAAAGACATGGAAGGGGGTCAGGGAGGATAAAGAATAAGGGTATAAAATAGAGAAGATGATTGAGAATGATGAAGGGGGAATGGGATCAAAAGGGTAGAGGGATCTAGAGTAAGGTGTGGAGGAAAGGGTCAAGGAGATGGGGTTTGGGAGGTGGGTATTCGACATTCAAGGGAGGATTTTTTTTACTATAATCTAAAGTCATGATTATTATAAAACCAAGGAAAAATATTTTCATTTGAATTATTTTCACTATATTATATCACCATTGTTTTTAAACTATGGATATTTCTAATATAAATAGTAACAATTTTACAAATCATGGTCATAAATTATATTTATATATAATTTAGAAAAACTATAGTTATAGGGTGGAGATATTTCCACAATTTCATAAACCATGGCTATATGTCACTATTACCAAAAAAAATTAAACTTTAGTAATAGAATTGTGATAATAGTACATTTTTTCAGTAGTGTTAACTAATACAAACACATAGTGTTTCATATGATTTTTTAGTTTGGGTAGGTGAAAATGTATCATATGAATTAACTATAGAGTTTCATATATTACAACTTAATTTACTAATTTTAGTCTAATTATATATTATTTATCATTTTAGAAGGGATCACTAGTTCATTATTATAGATTTTATTCAAGGTCCAAAGTTTAAAATTTTCTATACTTTTATGATAAAATCATGAATCATTTTCCACTATGTAAAGATAAGGAATGTTTTAGAATAAAAATTCCTCTAATATTATGTTATAGATATTATATTTTAAATTGAAAAAAAATATTGGTACTCCTTGTGATTTGGTTATGGTATATCTATTATTCATAAATTTTAAAGAGTATCCTTCATTGTATGATTGACTTATATTGATAAGGTAGTTCTTTAAACCTTTTACATAAATAATATTAGATGTTAATGATTTATAAAATAAAAAAAAAATTACCTCAGATAGGTATATAACCTAGACTGACTATATAGCCTCATGAGTTGTCTCCAAATGTAATATGTAATCCTTCCACTTTTATTAAGCTTTAAAAGTTGTATTTTTCACTAATCATTCATTTAGAACAATCATTTTTAATGTACCAGGTATTTTATCAAGTGGTATATAGATTATTATCCTAAAAATTAAGAGAATAAATATTTTATCACTCATTTATTCTTTGTTTCTAAAATGTATACCAAAAAAACTTTATAAATTCATCATTACTTCACTCTATAATATTAAAGTGATGTTAAATCCCCTAAAATATTATCCCCTTATATCCCAATGTATTCTCACTTTTTTATCAAAAATTAGGAAACATAGTGCTTGAAAGTTGTAAAAAATTACATAATGGTTGACAGAATATAATTTAATATTGTGTTAATCTTGGAAAAAAATGGTTTTGATAGATTTTAAATATATTAAATTCTTTATATCAAATTATATCATTGGATTGGTAAGGCCTTTGAATATCTAATATTTTAACCAGTTTCTTCCACAATTTCATGACTTTAAATTGAGTATTCTTGAGAAATCATTATCAAATGTTATCAATAATGTTTCATTAAGGTTTATAAAAGGTTTTTATACATAGTAATGAATAAAATTTTGGTAGTTGGTTTTTTAATTTCACATTTTTTTAGCCTAATAATATTTGGTATGATATAATTACATTTAAGTTGTTAATTTAATAACTATAAGTTGTAAAAATATTATTTTAATTATTTAATTAAGTGTTAATATTCAATCAATGATTCAAAAGTAAAAGGATTTAAATATTTAATTCTCAATTTAGATCATTCTTTTTCTATCATATAGTTAGTTTTGACTACCATGACTTGGGTAAATAATCCAAACATTTTCCTCAAGTATTCACTCGCTGATTTAATTTAGGAGTATGATTCCTCACTAACTCTCCATGTTTCTTCTACTTTATATATCATTTTTCAATTATATCTCTTTAATTTTATTTGTTTTGTCTACTTCAACCAAGTACATTCCTATGGAAACCCATACTTTTAATACATATATATTACATTTTTTTATATGAATATTCAATACATAACATAATAATCCATACTATAATCGTATAGGTTGGGTATCTTTAAAAACATGGATATATAAACAACAGGTTTATAAGTGAACTACATCATCTTCTACTAAGTTCTTCATTAATAACACCCTTCTTATACATATCATACTTAATACCTTTATTTATAACCTATAGAGAGGAAATATAAGAAAGGGTGAGATTAGATGATCAGTAAGAATAATCAAGGGAGATAATAATGATCACTTAAATATAACATGAGCATAAGGGTATAAGAACATGAGCATAATATTTGAAAGCCATACCCAATAAATCATAGACCATAATCTGGAGTCATTGTATAATGCTTGGTAGTTCATAAGACATGAATCATAAATGAATTAGATAACATAATTCATGAGGGCATAAAATTGGCATAATACATAATTATGTGGAATACACATAATAATATAAAATAATTTTCTTAATATTCAAGGCTTACTGTTGAGGCTATTATAGTGTATTGTTTTCACTTCCCAAACCATCGTAGTAGTCAAGGTTCACTCCCAAGACTATCATAGTGGATAGAGTTCCTTACTAAACTAGGTTCACTCCCCATTATTGTATTTTTTATCTCATGTTATATAATTCTTTACCCAATGTATTAGATGTATATATAATTTCAATACCACCTATAACATAATTAAAAATATACTTATGTGTTCTATAATATCATAAAACATTCATCATATCATCATAACATAACCCATGGAAAGAAAACAGGTTCCATAAACATCTTATTATAATAATCATAAACCATCTAGAGAAATAATAAATATTTTATCATTAGATCATATTAATATTAAATATTAAGAAACATCAAAGTATTTCATATAAGAAGGAAAATTCTTTTAAAATATCACTTGGAGAATTTCTTGAGAAATATACCCTTTTTACTTTGAAATCACTTACTCAAAATATAAAAATTACCAAATATTAAAGGGAAATTTTTTTTAAAAAAATAATTTGAAACATATAATTTATTATTCAGATAATTGAGTGTTCATGATGATAGGAAATTTCATCCATTCCATATATATTAAAACAATGATTCGTTTCACATTTTTTGGTAAAAATTCAAAAGCACCTCATTCAGAAAATGACAATAAGATTCCTTAAAACCCATTTTTTAGAAATTAAAACATGGGTAAAAATGAATTTAAATAATAAATGTATAATATTAAATACATTATTGAAATCATTTTTATAAAAATGGACATGTAAGAGAAAGGAATTTTGATCGAATAGATAAATAAAGTTACTCTTCCCTAAAAATATTCTTTCAATATATTGAGTACTTAAAGAGTGGAAAATGAAATGAAATAATTTATTCTACATAAATAAATATAGAAGAATAAAATTCATGAGATTATTTAGTCGTATATCATGAAATTTCATCATCAAAAACTTATTATAAACAATCCCAATAAATAATGAGATTATAACATAAAACCCTTACCTCATATCTAAATTAATTCATACATTTGTGAACCTTTTTTATAATAAATATAGATTTATTATCAATATATATATAGAACCATAATAATATATATAATATCATATATGATTACTTATAACCTTGTATCACCAATTTATTAACAGTTATTTATTAAAATCATTGTTTTAGGTGATAACTGCTTAGTTTTTCATGTATGTTTTGGTTTTGTAGTTTTGGTACTTATAATTTGACCATGCTTCCATCATTTTTATAATTCTTATAATTATATAAATATCATATATATTCATTATATACATATTTAGATTCATCCATAAAATTTAGAGATGGAAAAATGAATCACACTGTTTATGGAGATAATATGTTGCATGTACGCATGAATGGCATTTTCATTTTTTTATGGATAAGAAGAAAGAAACATAAGTAATAATTCACTTTTAAAAAACTATTATTATATCATATAAATCATATATATTTATAAAATTCTTCCTTATTACCATCCATTTATAATGGAAATAAAAAATGTATCACATCGCTTCAAGGGGGTGGTAGTCTACACATACGCACGAGCAACATTATCGTTTCCCAAAGGATTGAAAAATAAGAAGGTATATATGATATTATATTTTAGAAAGTATAATTATGTTATAAATATAATTTATTTATATTAAATCCATCATTATATTCAATCATGATGGTGGTGATGCAAAAGTAATTACATTGGTTCACGAGGCGGTAGTTCGTTGTACACATGATCGATGATTTTGTTTCCAATTTGATGGAAGAGGAGATTAATATAGGTTAGTACATTAAAATAATAACATATAAATATATTTAATATAATTGTGTTATTATTTCATCATGGTTTAAGAAATTTTAAGGAGGTATAAGAAGAAATAAAATGAAAATGAATTGTTAACAACTATACCTCTTCTTCAAACAACAACTTTAGGTTTATACCCAAAGCCTTCATAGAATGGTTTTTTTACCAATAAAAGGACTATAGGTCATGTTTATTCATTTAATAAATGGATTTTTTTAGGTATTTTTCAAAATAAATGGATCTTTATGTGTAGAAGAGAGGATATGGGCGTCCTTTTATAAGTGGGGGAGAGGCTATACATGAATTTTTTGTAAAGAATAAAATATTTTAATGTATTATTCGCACCAAATAGATCAAAAATAGACCATTACCAAATATTATATGATATAGAGTCAATATAATGACATATAACAGTATTTAGATAAGTTTTTAGGTCATTTTAACCCTTATCTCTTTAGTTTAACCCCCCGATAAACCTGTTTTAACCTTAACTATGGTAACAGATTTTTACTATTTTTACTATTCATTACAACCAAAAATTAATTTAAAATTATTACCTAATATTAACTATTCTTATTAAAAATATGTAATCCATTTAACAAATTTTAATTCAAAAAAGTGATAGAATTTATTTTAAAATTAAACCAGAAAACACGACGTAAAGCAGTTTTTCAAAAACAAATCTTTCCTAAGTATAAAGAGTTTTTATATAAAAATTCAATATAAAATTGATTAAAATGATAAAAATTGGATTAATAATAATATAATTTTAATAATTTTAATTTTAATAACATTTTAAAACAAAATTTAATTTTTTAAATGCTTTAAATGAAAAGATAATTTTTAATTAAAATCATTTTTTCACTATTCATAAAAAAAATAATCTTTTCAGTTTATCCAAAAAAATCACTCTAAGATAATTTTGAAATGTTTATTTAAAAAATTATTTTCATTTTATCAAATAAAATTACAAAATGTGGAAAAAAATATTTATATTGTTTTTTCACAAAAATCAATAAAAAGTATTTAAAGAAAAAATATTTTTTAAAACCATATAAAGACATTACTAAAAATATATTTGATTTATATAAAACTATCGTACATATTTTTAAAAATTGGTTATTCTTATTCATACTACCAATTTAATAGTGTGGTTATAATAGTATACTATATTATTGTCCATTTAGACTCGGGGTTGTGTGTATCGCAAGCCATCAAAAATTAAATCTATTTGAAATTAAATAAATCATAAAATCTAAGGGTGTTACATTATACCCCCATTAAAATGAATTTATACCTTGAAATTTGGTTACTATTATATACAAAATGAGGATATTTTAGTTTCATTACATCCTCAAGTTCCCAAGCAGCTTCTTTGATTTTTTGATTCATCTATAGAACTTTAACCAGGTGAGTAGTATTGTTCCATAACACTTTATTTCCTAGATCCAAGATTTATAATGGTTATTATTCATATTAAAGATCATTCTCTAGTTTCATGACCTATGATTTTATTAAATGTTAATGATTAGGTATGTAGTTCCTCAAGAGAGATACATGGAACACAACATGAACTTGAGAAAGGTTCAGTGGAAGTGCCAAATAATAAGATTATGTCCCTACTTGATCAAGAATATTGAAGGGGAACATATACTTAGGGGTCATGTTTTCTTTCTTCCCTAATCTCATAACCTTATTCCATAGAAAAATTAATAGAAATAATTTCTCACTAACTTCGAGCTCCAAATCGTATTGATGATTATCAGCATAATTTTTTTGTTGACTCTGAGTTTCCTTGATGTGCTATTGAATGGTTCTGAATTTATCTATCATTTAATAATCTAGATCAAGTCACAATATATTTATTTCTCTAACATCATCTCAGCAAATTTCAGTTCAACACTTATTTCTATAGAGGTCTTCATAAGGATCCATTTGAATGCTCAAGTTAAAGTTAATGATGTAAGAGAAATCGACAAGAGGAATGTGTTGATCCCAACCACCATTAAAATCCATAGAACAAGATATTAGAATATCCTTTGGGATTTTAATGGTTATATTAGATTTACCACCAGTCTGATTATGATAATAAGTGTTGAAACTTAACTTTATATCCATATCCTATTGAAGACTTCTCCAAATATTTGTAGTAAACATCAAATTATGATCAGATACAGTAGAATGTGGTACTCCATAAAACCTTTCCACTTTATTAATGTTTGTTCTATCAAGATGATCAAGAGAGAAATATTCTTTGATGGTAATGAAGTGTGTTTAATTTTTATTGTGATTGACTATAAACCAAATATATTTATAAACTTTAGACATTTTGGGGAGCCCGATGACAAAATATATGGTGATGTTTTCCCATTTCCTTTATAATATGGGTAATAGTTGTAACATTACCTTATAATTTTATCTCTCATAATTAACTTTTTGACATACCAAACACTGAGATAAAAAATCTGAAATATATCTCTTCATGTTGTCCCACCAAAAATACTCTTTCATATCTCTATACATCTTTATACATCCAGGATGAATATAGAATGAAGAACTATGAGTCTTCTATAACAACTCCTTCAAATATGGTATGGACAAAACACATACACAGTCCCTAAACATTATTATTCTATCAAAATCAAGGTTGAACGTGGGAATATTTCTCACCTTATTCTATAGTTCCACGTCTTCCTTTTATGCCTCTTTAATTTCTACTTGTATATATGGTTGAACACTCATTTGAGAAATATAATATTTCTATCCTTACTTTTATATTTCTAGTTCTATCCTTTTCAAATCCAAAAATATTGGATATTTTATGATCCTCATCATAAATATTCTAGAATTATCCTTTCAACTTAGAGCATATACCACCTTTTTTTCTTTCCCATGGAGGTGATGTATGGATATTCCATAATATTTGATCAACTCCAGCCATATTCTCTATCACATATTCAACTTTTTTGTGTAAATATATACTTCAATATTTTATTATTAGTATATATATCACACCTTTTAATATACATATAATTCCTCAATATATTTAATACAAAATTTACTACAGCTAACTTCAAATCACGAGTTGGGTAATTTCTCTCATGAATCTTTACTTTTCATGAGGCATAAGCTATAACAATATTGTCTTCCCCCTTCTTTGATGCATCACTAAAGATCACAAACCCTTATCCACTGTAGGGTAGTGTAAGTAAATGTGTTTTTACTAACCTTTTATTTAGTTCCTTAAAATTTTTCTCACATTCATCCATCCAAAGGAACTTATATATCTTTTGAGTTAAATTGGTTAGTTGATTAGATATCCATGAAAAATTATCCACAAATAACCAATAATATCCAACCAAACCTAGAAAACTATAGATCTCAGTCACAATGGTTAGTCTAGGAAAACTATCAATAATTTCCATCTTTGATAAATCCATTAATATACCCTTGTTTGAGACTATATTACCCAAAAATGAAACATTTTGTAGACAAAATTCATAATTTCTAAATTTCTCATACGAATTTTCTTTCCCTAGGATCTCCAATACAATTATTATGTGTTCTCCATTATCCTATTTACACTTTGAATATATAATAATATCATCTATAAAGACTACCACAAACTAATCAAGGTAATATCTAAAGACATTATTCATAAAATACAATATGATAATAGGGGTATTGGTAAGACCATACAACATAACTATATATTCATAGTGTCTATACCTTGTACGAAATGTTTCCTTGGGTATATCATCCTTATTGACCCTTAATTGATAATATCCAGAATGAATTTCAATCTTGGAAAAGTATTGATCTTCATGAAGTTGATCAAATAAGTCATCAATATGGGGTAGAGTATACTTGTTCTTGATTTTGAACATTTTAATTTCTCAACAATCAAAAATTTTCATTGATATGTATTTATTATTAATAAAAAGAATAGGTTCACCCCAAGGTGAAACACTTGGATGAATAAATCCCTTATCAATATTCTCCTAAAGTTCATTTTTCAATTCTTTCAACTCAATCAAGTCTATTCTATATAGAGACTTTGAAATAGGTGTATCACCAGGTATAAGTTCTATTGAGAACTCAAATTCATGATTTAGTGGGAGACTAAGAAACTATTTTGGAAATATATTAATAATATCCCACAAAATATTCATATCATCTATGTTGAGTTTCTCCCTAACCATCTGAGATAAATTCCCATGTTTAATCAGAATCTCGTGCAAAGACCCCAACCTTAGTATTCCCGGAGTATATGGTTACTTTATTAAATTGGAATTAGATACAAGAGATCACATACCAAAGGATAAAATAGTTTAGTATTATTTGAATACTAAATACATAATTGAAACTCACATTTCATTTTAAAACATAAAATGAAACTTAATAATTCATTTGATAACAACATTATTCCCTTTAGTATATCCCTTTATATCAATTATAAAACGCTTCCTAGAATCTTGGGGAAAGGAATCATAAGAAAGGGTTGATCTTAGATTACTATTAAGGGTATGCATGCATTAGAATCAATCATAAATAAATAAGGCATAATCAATAAGAAATAATCAATATGGAAAGGTAAATAACTAAAAACACATTCCATTTAATCAATAACATGAGAACAGGCATGCATTCATGGATAATATCAATGAAATAATCTCATGTATAATAAATACTGAATTATAGATTAATTAGATTATTAATATTGGATTTCATGATCTCAAATATCATGATATCTATATCATCAAGACCTTACACAAATATAGTTTAATTGATGGGTAGGTATTCATTGGATCCCATTTAGTGTTAGCTTACAAATTTATCTCATGAGACTTGTCGATGCATAAAGGGGATATCTATAACTGGGACTTACCATCACTGTATTCCTCATATATTTAATGGCCAATTCTATTATAAATAATATTCATTACCAATAAATATTTGTATTGGGTAAATAATACAAATTTATAAAGGTTTTCCCCAATCAATCAAATAAGTTTCAAACTAAAACACCATATGTAAAAAAGATATATGGTTTAAAAAATAATTATATACATGATAAATAATATGTATAAGTAAGGGAAATGTAATGTTTAATTATTATAATAAAGTGAATGTTTCAAGGGAAAGCTAATGACAACAAAATTATTTAAGAGAGTGAATGTCGATACTTCCCCTAATCAAACTGATCATAAACCATCTAGAGAAAGAAAAAGGATGGTATCATTATGACATATCCCTAGTTGATTATAAATAAAATAAATATATTTTTTCATTTATGAATAGAAATACCATAAAAATATCATTAATAACATTATTCGTGAAAATACCCTTTTCACTTTAAAACACTTTTCAAAAAAAAAGTTCCAAAATATAACATTTTATTTGAAATAAATATTTCTTCCATATTTTTTATGTATAGTATGTTAAAATAAATATTTCTTCCATATTTTTTGTAAAATATCAAAAAATACTTTGTTTAAAAAACAACAAAAATATTATTTTTAAAATATTTTGTAAAAATTAAAAAATGGGTAAAATGACTCTAAAAAACATAGTATAATATTAAAAACATTCTATAAATTTTTTTTATAAAACATATATATGAAAGAAAATTAATTTTTTACCGAAAAGATAAATAATGTTTTTTTTTCTGAAAAAAAACATTTTCTCAATCATTTTAAGTACCAAAGAGATAAAAATTGTACTATTACTTGAAAAATTAATTAATTAATAAATAATAAGGAAATTAAATGGTTTTAATATACAATAATCAAATAATTTCCTTCAATATAATTTTAAGGATAAAAAATCTTGATTAAAATGATATTGGAGCATAAACTCTTACTACTTTGGTAACTTTTGAATCATAACCCCCATGAAAAAAACACTTCAAAAAAACATTAAATAAAATAAATATAAATATATTCATGATAGAACATATAAAAGGGGTAGTATATACACCTCATAAAAATAAATAGGTGCATAATACCAAATATTTCTCAATGGAGTGGAAATTGAGATGAAATCTCTGACAAAGATAATACATTGAAGTGAGAATTAATCGATGAATTAATTATGTGAAAAAAATTTAAATACACATAAAATAATAAAAATTAATTACACACATAATCTTTTAATATAAAATTCAATTGATAAGTAATATAACTTAATGAAAAGAAATTAAGTTATGAAACACTTTCCACTTGGTAACTTTTAAGTCAAATATCCTTGGATGAAATAATATGAATTGAAACTCAAAATGTAATTAAATATAAATGATTCATGAAATAATATATAAAAGTTAATTTTATAAAATATATAAAATTAATTAGGTGCATAAAAATAAAATATTCTTCAATGGATAGGAATTAAGATGAAATCCCTTATAGTTTAAGAAACATCTTAATAAATACCACTCTAAAGAGAGGGATCTTGAATTTTAAGTTAAAATTACATGAATAAGAATAATACATGATTTAAAATATTCAATTAAAATTATATACACCACTTAAAATAAATTAGGCTCATAAAATAACATGTGTCTCAAAGAAAGAAGTTATGATATGAAAAACATTACCTCATGTTTCCCTCTAGATAAAAATGCTCAAAACTCATATATAATGATTTTAAACATGTTATTAATTCATAAAATTACTATATTAATATTTATAATATCATTTATGATCTTCTTACAACATTTTATCACCCATTAATTAATAATATTTCATTATTACCATTGTTCCGGGTGTTAATTACTTTGTTTTCTCATGCGTGTTTTGTCACAGAAGTTGTGGTTCTTGTGAATATGATATAGTTATATCATATACTTAATGATATTAATTTTATAAATATTATATTTGTTCATTATATATATTTTTATAATTATTATTGAAATTTAAACATGGAAAATTAATCATATCACTTCATGGAGACGGTAGGACGTACGTACGCACAAGTGACGTTATCGTTTCCTTAATTGGTGAAAGGGTAAGGAAGTGGATGGTACAATAATTTTATAGAATAAATATTATGTAACAATTATCATATTTATTAATTATTTATATTATTATGACTATCCATGTGAGTCTGTGATGGAAACAAATTACATCAGTTTGCGGAGTGTTAGTTCATCGTACACAGCAATGTTAGTTTTGTTTCCTATTTTATGAAGAAGGATATGGATAAATATTATTCCATAAACATGAAAATATATTAATACATAATATATAATGTTGTTATTATATTGTAATTGTTTATAAATAAATGAATTTGGAGAAAGAATAAGTAAAAAAGAAGGATCATAGTGTGGATGATTGTCATCGCTTAGAAAACCCTCATTTGGATATCTTATTAAGGATGCTAGGGTTAGTCTTTTAGAAAGACCAGAAGCTCTATAATGTGGGTAAGGATTTTTGGTATATATTTTTTAGGTTTTTTTATCTAAATGGATTTATCGGTGTGAAAAAATTGAGGGTATGGGTTCCCTTTTATAATTTAGGAGGAGTCGCATTTTTGTAAATACCCAAATATATTCAATAATGGGAAGTCACTCTCAATCTAGGTGTCTCAAAAATTGATAAATAATGGGTTATATGGAAGATAATTTCAAGAAACACATAAAAAACTAAAAATAAACATTTTTTAAATATTTTATTCCATTTACATCCAAATTTACTCACTTTTACCATTTTAGTTTTCACCACGGAAACTAGTTTTTTAACCTAGCTAATTTATTCTTTAAGAGTAAAATATAATAATAATCATTATTTAATTTGGAACCACTTATTCTAAATATAAAATAAAATTTATCAAATAAAAAATTATATGAGTGTGGAAAATTAATTTTAACATAAGCACATGTAACGCACAAAACCTCATTTTAACTTTAACTACAACAATTAATTTTTAATTTTTTTACTATTCATTATAAACAAAAATTAGGTTTACATTATTAAATTACATTAATAATTCAGATTAAAAATATGGAATTCATTTAATCAAATTAAATTCACATAAATGGGAGAATTTAATGTAAAAATAATCATGTAATCACGATGAAAATATAGTTTTTCAAAAAATACATTTTTCAAGCATAAGATGATATTATATTAAATATATGACTAGTAATAATAATAATATGTATTTAAATTCATATAGTTATATATATAATATATAAATTTATTTTAAATTATTTATTATCAAATATTATTAATTAAAATGGTGAAACAACATGCACTTAAAAACAGTTTCTTAAAAAATGCATTTTTAAGCTTAAAAATAAACTTATGTAAAAATACAGTATAAATATAATTAAATTGTAATTAATTATATTAAATATAATATAAATAAAACTTATTTTACTTTTAAATAAAATTAAAATCATAATTGTAATTTTAAATTATTTAATTTATTGAAAAGAAATAACAGTTTTATAAAAAATGGTATTTTTCACTATTCACTTAAAAACACACTTTTCATAAAAACCAAAATTTTTACCCTAATTTAATTTTGAAATGATGATTTAAAAAATTAATTTTATTTTGAATTCTAAAATTTCTAAAATTGGATGAAATTAATTTTATTATTTTCTCATAAAAATTAATAGAAACATTTTTGATGATAAATATATTTTTGAAGCATGTAAAGACTTTAATAAAACTTGAGTCATTATTTACCAATATATTTTATTTATCGAAATTATTTATACATAATTTTAAAAAGGTGGTTATTCCTATTAATACCACTAATTTTAATAGTTATTTCATAATAGTCACATTTAAATAGTATATTGTGGTTTGTTGAGGCTCAATGTTGTGTGTCATATATATGATTTAACATAGTATTTGTTTAAAAAACTTAGGGTGTCACATTCTCCCTACATTTAGTAAATTACATCCTCTCAATTTGAACTTGTTCTTTGAAAAATAAAGTGTTTAACATTTAAAAATTCCTTTGTGTAAAACCCACATTATAAGAGGGATAATAAACTTCTTCATAAAAAGATGGGAAAGATAAATAAAGAGGTCATATAGAATAACACAAAATTATGTTTCTAAATATTAGAACATTAATGGGAAGTGAAGACATGGAAATAGAAGAGAAAACTAACACCCAAGGACTAATATGGAGTAATAGAGAACATGGTCAGGAGAATGTTTACCACTAAAAAACCATAAATATTTAATAGGTTAAAAGACCATTGATTGATCAGATATAAAGGTAATAAGATAACATTTCTATTTCAATATAATTTCCCTAGAGTTTTAGAATTTATTTACCATCTAGAATAAGAAAATAAAGAAATATACTTGATATATTTCTATTTTATATGAACAATTTAATTATTTGGTTGTGCTTTGATCAATTTCCACTCCATTTCTTACTCCAAGAAATGAATATCCAAGATGAATTTATTTATATTCCTGATGCAATAAAATTAACTTTTAAAATATCATAAGATCCATAAAATAGTGACGAGTCCTTCTATATGTCTATAAATATTTACCAAAACTAAAATATTCATAACATGTTATCCAATATAATACATTAATCTCTAATCCTTGATAGAAACACATAAAGTTCAACTTAATATTTATCCATAAAAATTTTTTAAGTTAAAACAATCTCATATTAACTAGTACATCACATAGGCCAGTGGAAGGAATTTCAACCTTATTGGCCTTTGGTTGTGGGTTCAACCCCCATAGCCTTTCCGGATGTAATGAGTATTCACCCATCATGGAGGCTATCCTTTTTATAAAACTATATTTATATAATTCCTATAAAATTCCCAAAAATATGATGATCATCATTAAAATAAAATCAATCATTAAATAACTTTTTAATTACTAAGGTTTTCTATGCAGCTTATTTTTTTCCATAAAATTAAATAATTTTAATTGATTATTATTACCTTAACATCAATCATTATATTAACCCTAAAGGTTATCAATACCTTTAAAATTTTGAAAAGATAATTATTACTCAAATAATACTTCATGTTGAAACTAAGGGTTACAGATACCTCAACCCAATAAAACAGCTCCTAAAAATTCATTAATCAAATGAAAATCCCATCACTTAAGACCTCAAAAGTGGTGTATAATAATTTGAAATTATGATCAACATTAAATTCATAAACCCTTGATGGTATCCATGACTCTTGATTTATTCTTAGATAAATACATATATTCTTCCATAAAAATTAACATAATCATTAGAAATTTTATGATTCTTATAACCAAAATACCATTGATAAAAATAATTCTATAATATAATTATTGAATCCTAATACATAAACAGTTCAATCATTCCACTTCAATGATTGGAATAACATAAACACTTCATTGGTCTAGGAGTTAACCTTTAGAAGAGGTAATTGACTTATATAGTTCCTAGGTTCCCCATATTTAATAAAAAAACTATAAATGGATCCTTAGGATGAAATTTAATTCCTTCCATCATATTCTTAATTATTACTTAGAAATTCATTACTTTATGCCCTTATTTTCCACACATAAAACATTTTACCTTTCTTTTGATACATTATCCTAGGTGTATCTTTCTACATTTCTGACATGAAGAAAATTGAGGCATCTTTCCTTCATGGTCTCTACTACCTGAGCTCTCAATGAACTTAATTTTTCTATTATATGGTCATTAAAAGAGTTGGTTAAGGTTTAGGTTGTTAATAATATATCATGATATATGATTATGAATAATAATGATATCTTTCACTCCATTCATCATCCCATTTTGTTACTCATAATCACCACATTTTCCATCATATTCAATATTAATACGATTTCTATATGTTAAAATCATTGATTAAAACTAAAATGAATATTTTGATCAATAATAATCATAGTGGAAACCCAAATAATCATTTATAGGATGACCAAATCATGACACATTATTTTCAATCTATGAAACCTTAGGTTTAACCTAGGTCATTTATTATTATATTATATTTAAATACTTTGTTTTGGTTCATAAATAAAATATTAATTAACCCAATCATATCCCTTAGGAGAGTCAAGGGAGGTGTGTAACAAGGCACATTGTTATACGCCAGTTGTGGATAGAGTCAAATCCTAATATTCCCTTTTTAGATTTATTACCCCTAGGTATAACTGTTTCAGAGCCACATGCACTTGTAGTATCTATATAGGGATTTATTTTTAGGAAATCCAAATCATATATACCTTATCAAAATTTTAGGATTTTATTATATTCTTAGACTTATCCTCAAAGTTATTCATAGGGTTATATCCCCTAATCTATGTTTTCCGAAATCTATTTCCCAAGGTTTCTTCTAAAATTAATCCAATACTTATTGAAAAGACCATAACCCAAGTATCCCAGAGTTGGTGGTTACTTTATTACATTGGTTCTAAATATAACCAATCACATCCCAAAAGACGGAATATTTTAGTAGTATGGGAAAACCTGATACATACTTGAAAATCACAATACATTTAAAAACTTAAAATAAAACTTAGTAATTCATTTTATAACACCATTATTCCCTTTAAAATATCCCTTTATATATATCATAAAAAACTTCATGGATTCCTGGGGAAAGGAAACATAAAAATGGTGATCTTAGATACTCAGTAAGGGTATGCATACAATAAAGTCTAACATGAATAAATAGGGAATAATCCATAAGTCATAATTAATATGGAAAGGTAAATAACTAAAAACACATGTCATTTAATCAATAACTTGATTACAAGCATACATCCATGGATAATATCAATGTATTAATCTCATGGATAACAAATATTAAATTTTTAATTAAGTAAATACTTAATATTGGACATCATTATCTATCACATCGTGATATCTATATCATTAACACCTTATGTAAAGATAGTTTAATTGATGGGTAGGTATTCACTAGAATCCCATTTTATGTTAGCTTACTGATTTTTATCATGAGTCCCATCGATAAATCGAGGGTATTTCTATAACTAGGCCCCACCCATCACTATATATCCAATGCATTCCTCATAAATTTAATGATCAATTCAATTCATAAATAATATTCCTAATCAATAAATATTTTCATTGAGTAAAGAATACAAAATTATCAAGGTTTTCATCAGTCAATAAGATATCTTTCATAGTAAAACACTATATTTAGAAATGATATATGATTTAAGAAATAATTATATACATAATAAATAATATAGATATTTATGTTAAATTTAATGTCCAAAGATCACAATAAAGTGATTTTTTCATTATAAAGTTAATGACTATGAAATTAATCAAGAAAGTGAATTTTAATACTTCCCCTGGTCAAACTGGTCACAAACCATCATGAGAAAGAATAAGGATAGTATCATTACAATATATCCCTAGTGTATTATAAGTAAAATAAATTTGTCTTTTTATTTATGAATAAAAATACCATAAAAGTTTATTAAAAATATTTTTGAGGAAAATACCATTACCACATTAAAAAAACTAAAAAAGTATAGAATATTAAGGAAAAAAATTATCTAAAAAGAGCCTTATAAATTTTTAAAGTAATATTCAAATTAAATATATTTCATTATGATGTAAAAATTCCATTTATACTGAGTATGTTAAAATTAATATTCCTTTCACATTTTCAGTGAAAAGTAAAAATGTACCTTATTTATAAAACAATAAGAATATTCTTTTAAAATGAATTTATAAAAATTAAAACATGGGTAAAATTTACTCTAAAAAATAATATTATAATATTATAATAATTCTTTATTTTTTTAGAAAACATGGATATGGAAGAAAAATCATTTTTGACCAAAAATAGAAATAAAGTTAGCTTTTCTATAAAAATGTTTTCTCAATAATTTTAAGTACCAAAGAGAGTAAAATGGTATTATTACTTGAAAAACTCATTAATAAACATATAAAAATAAAACTAAATGGTTTTATCAAAAAATGATCAAATAATTTCCATCAATGTAAATTCAAGTATAACAATCCCGATTAAAATGAGATTAAAACATAAATCCTTACTCTTGTGATAAATTTTGAATCATAACCCCCATGAAAGAAATAATTTATAATGTAATATTAAATACCATTAATATAAAAATATTTATTATATAACATATCAAAGGGTTAGTAGATACACCTCATAAAAATAAATATGAGCATAATACCAAATATGACTCAATAGAGTGAAAATTGAGACGAAATATCTTACAGAGATCATACCATTGAAGTGATAATTAATCAATGAATTGATTATGTGTGTAAAATATAAATCCACATAAAAAATTGAAAATACAAAATAACATAATCAAAATTCATTACATTTATAATCTTGTAATATCAAATACAATGAAGAAGTAATATAACCCAATGAAAAGAAATTGAGTTATGAAACACTTACCACTTAGTAACTTTCAAGTCAAATCTCCTTGGATGAAATAATATGAATTTAAACTTAAAATATAATTAATTATAAATTATTCATGATATAACATGTAAAAGGGTAGTGTATACACCATATAAAAATAATTAGGTTTATAAGAATAAAATATACCTCAATGATTGGAAATTGAGGTAAAATCCCTTGCGGTTTAATAAACATCTTACACTAATAAAAAATGGGCTTTAACAGTGCTAAAAATGGGCTTTAACAGTGCTAAAAAAGTGTTGTAAATATCAGCGCTGATAAAGGGGGTACCCTTTATCAGCGCTTACTGAGCACTGATAAAGGGTTACTTTATCAGTGCTAAAAATGCGCTGATAAAGGTAGACTTTATCAGCCCTCATTTAGCGCTGATAAACTGATCCTTTATCAGTGCTTATTTAGCACTGATAAAGGTGTAGTTTATCAGTGCTTTTTTAGCGCTGAAAAAAGCACCATTTATCATCCCTAAAAAAGCGCTGATAAATGGCCTGTCTGCTGCTAAGAAAAAATCTGCAGCAGCACACCCGAACACCTGAAAAAAAAAATCAGTATCTCAATAAGCTAATTAAATCAATTATACCCATACAAAATTAACACATAAATCATAAGCTAATTAGACCAAGTATACCCATACAACAAGTATACACATACACCATTAACACATAATTCATAGGTTAATTAAGTACATAAAGAATTCAATTAAGAATTCAGGGGGTTGGGGGTTGTTCAAGGGTTTGGGGTGGCTGTCCAAGTGGGGGTAGGGGTGTCCGGGGGGGATTTCCAGGGGGTGGTCTGGTCTCCAAGGTGTCGGGGGGCTTTACAGGGGGTGGGGGTGTCCAGAGGGGTGGGGGTTTCCAGGGGGTGGATTGGAGTCCAGGGGGTGGGGGTGGTCCAGGGGGTTGGTGGGGTTGACTTGTACATGTCACCAAGGACCCTTGGATAGTTCTTATAAAATATCAAGGAAATCTGAATGCGTTTGGTTAGATTTTCATAGGTCAGTTGTTGTTTTCAATTAAAATTGTGTCCATTTTAAACAAAAGAGAGACCTTTGAGTGCTAGCGGCCACACCGTGCCTCTGATTGAGGCGAGGTTGACTCATACATGTCCCAAAGGACCCTTGGATCATTCTCCTAAAGGATCAAGACAATCTGAATGCGTTTGTTTGGATTTTCGTACGTCAGTTGTTGTTTTCACTTAAAATCGTGTCCATTTTAAACAAAATAGAGACCCTTTGAGTGGTACCGGCCACACCGTGCCTCGGATTGAGGTGGGGATGACTCTTAAATGTCACAAAGGACCCTTTTATCGTTCTCATAAAATATCAAGGCAATATAAATGCGTTTGGTCAGATTTTTATAGGTCAGTTGTTGTTTTCAATTAAAATTGTGTCCATTTTAAACAAAAGAGAGACCCTTTGAGTGCTAGCAGACACACTGTGCCTTGTATTGAAGTGGGGATGACTTTTACATGTCACCAAGGACCCTTGGATCATTCTCATAAATAATCAATGCAATCCGAATGCGTTTGGTGGGATTTTCATAGGTCAGTTGTTGTCTTCAATTAAAATTGTGTCCATTTTAAACAACAGAGAGACCCTTTGAGTGCTAGTGGCCACATCGTGCCTCAGATTGAGGCGGGGATGACTTTTACACATTTCAAAGGACCCGTGTATCATTATCCTAAAGGATAAACATAATCCAAATGTGTTTGGTTGGATTTCCTTAGGTCAATTGTTGTTTTCAATTAAAATCATGTCCATTTTAAACAAAAGAGAGACCATTTGAGTGGTACCGGCCACACCATGCCTCAGATTGAGGATAGTATGACTCTAAGACGTCACAAAGGACCTGTGTATCGTTCTTCTAAAGGATCAAGACAATCTGAATGCGTCTGGTCGGATTTCCGTAGGTCAGTTGTTGTTTTCACTTAAAATTGTGTCCATTTTAAACAAAATAAAGACCCTTTGAGTGGTACTAGCCACACCGTGCCTCGGATTGAGGCGGGGTTGACTCTTACATGTCACCAAGGACCCTTGGATCGTTATTATGAAATATCAAGGCAATCAGAATGCGTTTGGTCAGATTTTCATAGGCCAGTTGTTGTTTTCAATTAAAATTGTGTCCATTTTAAACAAAATAGAGACCCTTTGAGTGTTAGCGGTCACACCGTGCCTCTAATAGAGGCAGGGTTGACTCTTACATGTCACCAAGGACCCTTGTATCATTATTATACAAGATCAAGGCAATCCGAATCCGTTTGGTCATATTTTCATAGGTCGGTTGTTGTTTTCAATTAAAATTGTGTCCATTTTAAACAAAAGAGAGACCCTTTGAGTGATAGCAGCCACACCATGCCTCGGATTGAGGTGGGGTTGACTCGTACACATCAAAAAGGTTCTATGGATCGTTCTCCTAAAGTATCAAGACAATACAAATGTGTTTGGTTGTATTTTCGTACATCAGTTGTTGTTTTCACTTAAAATTGTGTCCATTTTAAACAAAATAGAGACCCTTTGAGTGGTACCGACCACACCGTGCCTCGGATTGAGGAGGGGATGACTCTTACATGTCACCAAGGACCCTTGGATCGTTATAATAAAATATAAAGGCAATTCTAATTTGTTTGGTTGGATTTTCATAGGTTAGTTGTTGTTTTCAATTAAAATTGTGTCCATTTTAAACAAAAGAGAGACCCTTTGAGTGATAGCAGCCACACCGTGCCTTGGATTGAGGAAGAGATGACTCGTACACGTCACCAAGGACCCTTGGATTATTATCATAAAAGATCAAGGTAATCTGAATGCATTTGGTCAGATTTTCATAGATCAGTTGTTGTTTTCAATTAAAATTGTGTCCATTTTAAACAAAAGAGAGACCCTTTGAGTGCTATCGGCCACACCATGCCTCATATTGATGTAGGGTTTACTCATACACGTCACAAAGGACCCGTAGATCATTCTTATAAAGGATCAAGACAATATGAATGCGTTTGGTCAGATTTCTGTAGGTAAGTTGTTGTTTTCAATTAAAATCGTGTCCATTTTAAACAAAAGAGAGACCCTTGGAGTGGTACCAGCCACACCATGTCTCAGATTGAGGAGGGTATGACTTTTAGATGTCAAAAAGGACCCTTGGATCGTTCTCCTAAAGGATCAAGACAATCCGAATGTGTTTGGTCAGATTTTCGTAGGTCAGTTGTTGTTTTCTCTTAAAATCGTGTCCATTTTAAACAAAATAAAGACCCTTTGAGTGGTACTAGCCACATCGTGCCTTGGATTGAGTCAGTGTGGACTCGTACACATCACCAAGGACCCTTGGATCGTTCTTATAAAAGATCAAGGCAATCTGAATGCTTTTGTTCAGATTTTCATAGGTTAGTTGTTGTTTTCAATTAAAATTGTGTCCATTTTAAACAAAAGAGAGACCCTTTGAGTTCTAGCGGCCACACCGTGCCTCGGATTGATCTGTGGTTGACTCTTACATGTCACAAAGGATTCTTGGATCGTTATAATAAAGGATAAAGACAATTTGAATACGTTTGGTCAGATTTTCATAGGTCAGTTGTTGTTTTCAATTAAAATTGTGTCCATTTTAAACAAAAGAGAGACCCTTTGAGTGATAGCAGCCACATTGTGCCTTGGATTGAGTCAGGTATGACTCGTAAACATCCCAAAGGACCAGTGGATTGTTCTACTAAGGGATCAACACAATCCGAATGCATTTGGTTGGATTTCCGTAGGTTAGTTGTTGTTTTCACTTAAAATCGTGTCCATTTTAAACAAAAGAGAGACCCTTTGAGTGCTAGCGGCCATATTGTGACTCATATTGAGGCAGGGTTGACTCATACATGTCACAAAGTACCCTTGGATAGTTATCCTAAAGGATCAAGGAAATATGAATGTGTTTGGTTGGATTTCCGTAGGTTAGTTGTTGTTTTCAATTAAAATTGTGTCCATTTTAAACAAAAGAGAGACCCTTTGAGTGATAACAGCCACATCGTGCCTCAGATTGAGGCGATGATAACTCTTAAACGTTACAAAGAACCATTTGATCGTTATCCTAAAGGATAAACACAATCTGAATGCGTTTGGTCATATTTCCGTAGGTCAGTTTTTGTTTTCACTTAAAATCGTGTCCATTTTAAACAAAAGAGAGACCCTTTGAGTGCTAGCGGCCACACCGTGCATCGGATTGAGGCGAGGTTGACTTTTACACATCAAAAAGGACCCTTTTATCCTTCTACTAAAGGATCAAGACAATCCGAATGCATTTGGTCAGATTATCATAGGTCAGTTGTTGTTTTAAATTAAAATTGTGTCCATTTTAAACAAAAGAGAGACACTTTGTGTGGTATCGGCCACACCATGCCTCGGATTGAGGCGGGGATGACTCATAAACGTCAAAAAGGAAAATTTTATCATTATCCTAAAGGATAAACACAATCTGAATGCATTTGGTTGAATTTTCGTGGGTTAGTTGTTCTTTTCACTTATAATTGTGTCCATTTTAAACAAAATAGACACCCTTTGAGTGGTACCGGCCACACCATGCCTTGGATTGAGGCTGGGTTGACTCGTACACGTCACCAAGGACCCTTGGATCGTTATTATAAAAGATCAAGGCAATAAAAATTCTTTTGGTTGGATTTTCATAGGTCAGTTGTTGTTTTCAATTAAAATTGTGTCCATTTTAAACAAAAGAGAGACCATTTGAGTACTAGAGGCGACACCATGCCTCGTATTGAGGCGAGGTTGACTCTTAAATGTCACAAGGTACCCGTGTATTGTTATCCTAAAGGATCAAGACAATAAAAATGAATTTGGTTGGATTTTCATACGTCAGTTGTTGTTTTCACTTAAAATCGTGTCCATTTTAAACAAAATAGAGACCTTTGAGTGGTATCGGCCACACCATGCCTCTGATTGAGGAGGGGATGATTCATACATGTCACAAAAGACCCTTTTATATTTATCATAAAATATCAAGTCAATCCGAATGTTTTTGGTCAGATTTTCATAGGTCAGTTGTTGTTTTCAATAAAAATTGTGTCCATTTTAAACAAAAGAGAGACCCTTTGAGTGATTGCGGCCACACCGTGCCTCGAATTGAGGTGGGGATGACTCGTACACATCACTAAGGACCCTTGGATAATTCTCATAAAAGATCAAGGGAATCCTAATTCCTTTGGTAAAATTATCATAGGTCAGTTGTTGTTTTCAATTAAAATTTTGTCCATTTTAAACAAAAGAGAGACCCTTTGAGTGCTATCGGCCACAAAATGCCTCAGATTGTGGCAGGGATGACTTTTAAATGTATAAAAGGACCCTTGGATTGTTCTACTAAAGGATAAACACAATCCTAATGCGTTCAGTCAGATTTCCATAGGTCGGTTGTTGTTTTCACTTAAAATTGTGTCCATTTTAAACAAAAGAGAGACCCTTTGAGTGGTACCGGCCACACCGTGCCTCAGATTGAGGCAATGTTGACTCGTACATATCACCAAGGACCCCTGTATCATTATTATAAAATATAAATGCAATCTGAATGTGTTTGGTTGAATGTTCATAGGTCAATTGTTGTTTTCAATTAAAATTGTGACCATTTTAAACAAAAGAGAGACCCTTTGAGTGCTAGCGGCCACACCGTGCCTCGGATTGAGGTGGGGTTGACTCGTACATCTCACCGAGGACCCTTGGATCGTTCTAATAAAATATAAAGGCAATCATAATGTGTTTGGTCATATTTTCATAGGTCAGTTGTTGTTTTCAATTAAAATTGTGTCCATTTTAAACAAAAGAGAGACCCTTTGAGTGCTAGCGGCCACACCGTGCCTCGGATTGAGGCAGGGATGACTCGTAGACATCACAGAGGACACGTGGATCATTCTCCTAAATGATCAACACAATCCGAATGCGTTTGGTTGAATTTCCATAGGTCAGTTGTAGTTTTCAATTAAAATCGTGTCCATTTTAAACAAAATAGAGACCCTTTGAGTGGTAGCAGCCACACCGTGCCTCGGATTGAGATGGGGTTGACTCTTACACATCACCAAGGACCCTTGGATCATTCTTATAAAAGATCAAGGAAATTATAATGCGTTTGGTTGGATTTCTGTAGGTCAGTTTTTGTTTTCACTTAAAATCGTGTCCATTTTAAACAAAATAGAGACCCTTGGAGTGGTACCGGCCACACCGTGCATCGGATTGAGGCGGAGTTGACTTGTACACGTCACCAAGTACCCTTTTATCATTATTATAAAATATCAAGGCAATCCTAAAGCGTTTGGTCGGATTTTCATAGGTCGGTTGTGGTTTTCAATTAAAATTGTGTCCATTTTAAACAAAAGAGAGACTCTTTGAGTGCTGGCAGCCACACCGTGCCTCGGATTGAGGCGAGGTTTACTCGTACACATCACAAAGGACCTGTGGATCGTTCTCTTAAAGGATCAGGACAATCTAAATGATTTTGGTTGGATTTTCATAGGTCAGTTGTTGTTTTCAATTAAAATTGTGTCCATTTTAAACAAAAGAGAGACCCTTTGAGTGCTAGCGGCCACACCGTGCCTCAGATTGAGGCGGAGTTGACTCATATACATCACAAAGGACCCATGGATCATTATCCTAAAGGATAAATACAATATGAATGCGTTTTGTTGGATTTTCATATGTCAGTTGTTGTTTTCACTTAAAATCGTGTCCATTTTAAACAAAATAGATACCCTTTGAGTGGTTTCTATTTAGATTACATAAATTCAGTAATGATAAGATAATAACATGAGATAACAAGATCTATATTAGAAAAAAAAATATAACCTATTTATTTAACTCTCTTTCTTTTTTTCAAAGGTTGAAGGTATTTGACACCTCTATCAATTATCCAAATCCCTTCATTATGGTCTCCTCTAACTTAAAAAACATCATCTGCATTGGGACCGCTCTAAAATGATTGTGACATACCACTAAAAGGATCGTCCTCAACTAAATTTTCATTGGAACCTTAAGTAGTTTTGGACGATAACATAACAATCAACCACTTTTGTTTTGTGGGATATGGAACATAAAAAACTTGTACCGCTTGTGATTCCATTATAAACTGTTCGTCTTTGTACCCTTCTTTACTAAAATCGACTTTCACAAATCCTCATTCATCTATTTTAACACCATTGTTGTTATCAACCCATTTTCATTGAAAAATCGGCAATTGGAATGTCATATAATCCAACTCCCATATTAGTTTGATAATGTCAAAGTATGACATATTTGCATAAATTGGATTTCTGTCCTTACTACCAGAAACGTGCCTCGCTTCAGCCACTAGGGTAACTCCACTATTTTGCATGGTACTATCTTCATCATGTTCATCTATATATAATATATAACCATTAATTACATAAACACTGTAATATAATACATACACACTTTGTCCAGCGGCTAGCCGTCGAAGTCGTTCTAACATTGAATTCAGATTTTCATCCAACTGCTTAAAAATATGGTCCTGAAACCATCCTATAAACTGGTGATTATGTGTTTCTGATAACCATTTTTCAGCCCTTGATGGATTCAACTGCCTAAGAATTTCTTTGTGAGTTTCAATATATAGAGCAACGTCCCAACTGTTATGCAAAACATAAATATGGGCCTACTCCTGATCTGTAATACTGATTATCACAACTTCTCTTCCAGAAATTCCCTCACCCTCAATGCGTCTAGTGTGACGAGATTTTGGGAGACCAATCCTTTCCACGTCAGATAGGTATTCAGTACAAAATTCAATGGATTCCTCAACAATATATCGCTCCACTATACAACCCTCTGTCTGACTTCAATTTTTGACATACCCTTTCAAAATATTCATATACCATTCAACAGGATACATCCATCTATAGTGCATAGGACCACAAAGTCAAATCTCTCTCACCAAGTGAATCATAAAATGAACCATCATATCAAAGAATGTTGGTGGGAAGAACATTTCTAATTCACATAATATGATGACAATTTCTTTTTCCATAGCTGGAAATTTCTTCGGGTCTAAAACTTTGCTACATATAGCTTTGAAAAAGAAACAAAGTTTGGTTAACGTATGACGAACATTCTTGGGAAAAATGCAACATAATGCTATAGGAATCAGATATTGCATCAAAACATGGAAATCGTGTGATTTCAAACCTTTTAACTTCAAATCATTCATTGACACAATGTTATTGATATTTGATGAGTACCCTTCTGGAACCTTTACATCATTGAAGAAGTTGCAAAACTAATATCTCTCCTCCCTAGAAAAAGTATAAGCAGCTGGAGGAAGAAACATTCGATTTTCACCCTTCATGGGAGCCAACTCTTCCCGTATTGTCATGTCAACAATGTCCAACCTTGCCTTAATTCTATATTTTCTTTTTCCAGGGGCATTTAGCAACATTCCGATAACATTGTCACATACATTTTTTTCCACATGCATCACATCAAGAAAATGTCTGACGTACAAACAATTCCAGTATGGTAATTCAAAAAAAACTGATCTCTTTTTCCAACCAATTTTTGTACAGTTTTTCGAAAATGGTTTACCAAAAATAGTGTTCAGATCTTTTACTTTCTCAAATAGTTGATCACCTATTAGTGGAGACGGTGTTGCGCGTTGTTCTGAACTTCCATTGAATGATGTCGTCCAAGATCGGTACTTATGCCGACGAGGTAGAAATCTACGATGTCCTAGAAACACAGATTTTGATGAATGTTTCAACCTAATTGATTCTGTATCTTCTTCGCACATGGGACACCCTTGAGTTCCTTTAATGCTATATCTTGACAAATTTCCCTAAGCAGGGAAATCATTTATTGTCCCATACAACATCGCTCTCAACGTGAAGTATTCACTTTTATAATCATCATACAACATTACACCTGAATCCCACAATAAATTCAAATCCTCGATCAAAGGATCTAGATAAACATCAATATCGTTACCTGGTTATTTTGGTCCTGATATAAGCATAGATAACATGATGAATTTCTGCTTCATTCATAACCAGGGTTCCAAGTTATAATTTACCAACATAACAGGCCATGTACTATGAGTGCTGGTTTGAAAACCAAAAGAATTCACTCCATCTGTAGATAATGCAAGATGAAGGTTTCTCAGATCTTTTCCAAATTTAGGATACTCATGATCAATTTTCTTCCATTGAGGAGAGTCATCCAGATGATGTAATTTCACATTTTTATTTCTTTTATTTGCATGCCATGACAATTTTCTTGCAGTTTCTTCACTTCCATATAGATGCCTAAACCTTGGAATGATTGGAAAGTACCATACAACTTTCATAGTATTGGATTTATCTTTATTGTATCGAGAAGCACCACACTTTGGGCATTCTGTAAGTGATTTTTTCTCCTTGAAAAACAATATACATTCTTTCGGGCAGGCATGTATTCTTTCAGAAATCATACCCATCAAGCGTAGCATTCGTCTTGCTTCATATGTCCGGATTGGGATCTCATTATCTTCCGGAAGCATGTCATTCAAGAGAGCAAGTAGTTCCATAAAACTGAAATCACTCCATTTGTTTCCTGATTTCAATTTATACAACTTCAGTATAGCTAAAAATGTTGTATACTTAGTGCAAGCAGCATAGAATGGCGTCTTTTCACAACTCTTTAACTTCTCAAACAATTTTGGGCAATCACGGAGTTCATCTTCAATTTTCTTTGTCGTTTCCTCAATACGATCTTCATCATAATTGAAATCTGTAATCACATACTCCATATGGTCTTCTTCAATATCCATATTTGTATTCATATTTGATGATCCATAAAATGCATTTTTATTCCATCCAGTAGCTACATTCACTTTTTCTCCGTGCTTCTTCCAACATTTATAACTCTGATCTATTCCGTGACATATCAAATGTTCTTCCAACTCCTCTGGAGTAAGTAGTCTAGAATAACAACAATTTAAACACGGACAAAGGATTTGAGAAGTATCCTTTGCATGATCCTTTTCAAACTTGATGAACTCTTTCACTCCATTCTCGTACTCTATTGTCAAACAATTAGCATCCATCCAATCTTTATTCATCTTCATCCTATTTAAATCTCAAATATTAGTATTTATGGTTCAAGTACACAAAACAAGACTTCCAAATACAGTAGAAGAGAACCACTTCCTTATAAAAATAGATATTAATAGAGCCTAACCAATAGTATTTATTCATCTTCATTAAATATAATTACTTTAGATTCATTATAGGTTCCTCAAATCACCCCAGACCAAATGCAAGAATAATCAAGAATGATACATCTACCACTCCTAGGTCTCTACCCTACATTCAATTTCATCATGCCTAAATACCCATATATCCACACATACACATGTCACAAACACATAAAAAACCATATCCACATTAGAACCAAAGTACCAATATGGATTTCAATTAGGTTACTCGACTCAAGTGGTGGTGTGTAAGAAATAATAAGAAAATATAATAAGTATATAGTCACACATAAATCTAAAACTGGTGTTAATAATCCAATAAACCAAAGGTATCATTCCATCTATCAAAATACTCTGAAGGAGCCCATATGCGATAGTAGTCCCAGGTGGTGAAGTTTCCTGAGAAGGAAGGGGAGAACACGTACCTATTGGGGTTCGAGGTCATGTCACTGAGGTTGAAGGTGGCCCGATACTCTTACAAGGGTTCATTCCATATTTCACAAACCATGTCCTGGTACCCTAGGATGTTAACCCACTACTGGTGGAAGTGAAACCATTCTTGATGATCTTGCCAAGAAGAAATGGAAACCAAGAGGGGGGAGTGAATCAAAATAACTCAAGAAAGATGAAAAAACGTGGTATTTGAGAATAGGTTAGTGGCTTTCATGTTGGCTAGACACCAATCCAATAGACTCCACAAGCGGTGATGGCCCCTGCAGTTGTTTCACCAGGTGAAATTGTCACCTGAGAAGCTGAGATCAATGAGACCCTTTCCAGCCATGAACTGAACAAACTCCATGATGGCCTTCCTCTGGAATGGTCTTCTACCTTTCCTTTCCTTTGGGTTGGAAATGACATTAAATTCACCCCCAAAAAACAATGGATGGTGGCCGGTATCAAAGGTATTTTGTTCAAAAGTACAATCAATCCCCCTCAATTTTTTAAAATACCAATACCATAAGCCATTTAAAAACAAGACATTTTAATTTATTTTGGAAATCATTCCCAAAAAAATCAATAAACAAACACATGACAAACCATATGGAATTTCATTTAAAGAATCAACTTATCTTTATTTTAAACCATGATTTTAATTTATAATATAAAATACACCAACGGTAGAAGGAAAACTAATTTATTTCAATGAAAAAGGTTAATTCACAACAAGATACCATCCATTCCATATATTATTTTCATTAATAGTGTTATTTTGTGCTTCAAAATGATCAAAACACGTCTAACCAACTTAAAATGGATAAAATATGAATTCATGAAACACATGAATCCCAAAAAGAAGATTAGTATAGAAACACCCACTTGGAATACTTGGGATCAAAACACAATGAATCTGAATGAGTCTACTCAAATGAAGAACATTGAATCAAATAAAAGGGATCTCAATAAAAGGTAAAAGAGATACTATAACCATAATTCCCCATAAAAATTATAGGTCTAGTAAATACCAAGGCTTCCATAGCCCCCAGGAACAAAGAATCAAGTGATGGAGAGAGATTCAAGTTCAAGAAAAGAAATAAATACCAAAAGAGGATCACCATTTCAAATTAAGCTTTAATCCACCAAGTGATGAGGATAGAAGAGCCAAACTATCCAAAGGGAATCCCAAGGCTTGAGTGGGTTGAGTTAAACTTTTGGGAGAAGATAAAATAAATAAATGGGGGTATCGGGATGCAATTACCCTACTACCTCGATGGTTCCTCATATACAATGACACCACTGGCTAGATAGTGGCCCTCACCAGCTAGACAGTGGTTATAGTATAAATGTTATAACCATATGTTATCCCACTGGCTAGTCACTACAGACCCACCAGCTAGCTGATGGCTATAGAATTTTTTTGTATCCATTGTGAATCCCATTTCCTATCCAATTACCCTCACTGGCCATTCGGTGGACCACATGAAGATTTTCAACCTACATGTTCACGTCCACACCATCTATGACAGTCTGGGACATCTTATGACCCCTCAAGAAACCCAAAAAAACTCAAATAGCATTGCTTTGATGAAAGAGATACTGATATGTTACAATTCTCCCCATCGTTCCACTTTTATCCGAATAAATATTCTAGTACGAAGGATAGAAAATGATGAGACAAAAATAAATTCCACACAATAATTATTGTGTGGACAATTCACCAAATATAGGAAGATTCACCGAATAGAGGACCACTATGAAAAAATTAAAATGAACAGATAACCAATATTCTCAAGAACCCTTAATGTATGTCCTCTAAGAACATCATGCATCTCCAAATGACACGTCTACATCACTAAGAAGAGATAAAATCCCAATAATGTCCAGAGAACTAGCATAGGTCACCCAACCATTTAAATTTTCACTAAAATGGAGGGATATAAGATGGAAATATACTAAGAACACATCCCTTCACCCAAATAAGATACTATAACCACTAACCATGAAGAACCACTAAGAGCATAATTTGAAACCTAAGGAAAGGTACACCCAAAACATACCAATGAATCCAAATTAAATAACACAATCAATATACATCAATGATTCAACCAACAATAAGAAAGTAAAAAACTAAAAAGGATTTATTCCACGATCAAGTACTCGATGGAAACCTTGAATTCCCACTATAGAGTGTCACCCATCGACGGTCTCATTGAAGTAGACACCAACACCTCCCAATGCCTGGTCCATCAAGAGATGTCATAATCCAAGTCATTTGAGTACACACCAAAATCCTATCTATGTCCAACCATAAATAGATCATATAAAATGGTTTTTGCACAAATATGGAAAACTAATCTCTTAAAAGATAGACCACCCAACACATCAATATTGAGCTCTAACCAAGAAGTTGTGAATCAGAGGACAATAAGGAATAATAACCGCCTTAATGGTCACAAACACCCACCCATATAATACAACCATGGAAGGAAACATAAGGGATTTTAAATGGAAATAACCTAAAACATCCGTAGTTTTCCAGAAAAGGATTAATCATGTAGCCTACAACCATCACAATCTCAAATATCCATCAAATCTATCATGCCAAATCAACATATGGTTATGTGTGATGGGAGAGGAGAACAATATTAAAAAATGATTTGGAAAACATGCCTTAAAGGGAGGTCTGGAAAACCAAATATCGAGGGTGTTACAGGCGGTGGAGGTCCGACAAACCGAAGCTCGAGGGAGGCGGAGGTCCGACAATGCGAACTCAGTGGGGGGCGGAGGTCCGGCAACGAGAAGCGAGGGCGGAAGAAGTCTAGCAACGCGAACTCAGTGGGCGGTAGAGGGGAGTCACAGGGTTCCAGTACCGCAAGATATTTAGGTCGCGATAAAATGAGGGCATTGTGCAGTTGACTTTATAAAAAATGGACTAAGGTTTTATCAGCGCTAACAAAGTGCTAATAAAAACTACCTTTATCAGCGCTAACATTTTAGCGTTGATAAATGTATCCTTTATCAGCTCTTTTTTAGTACTGATAATGGTACTCTTTATCAGCTCTACAAAAGCGCTCATAAATCCTTCATGTATCAGTGCTAAAATTTTAGTGCTGATACAGGGAATCTTTATCAGCGCTTTTCTAGCGTTGATAAAGGGTCGTTTTATCTGAGCTTGTTTAGCGCTGATAAAGGTTACCCTATATCAGCACTAAAATTTTAGCACTGATAAAGGGATTCTTTATCAGTGCTTTTCTAGCACTGATAGAGGGCCTCTTTATCAGGGCTTTTCTAGTGCTGATAGAGGGCCTCTTTATCAGCGCTTTTCTAGCACTGATAAAGGGTAACCTGTATCAGCAGTTTTTCTTAGCGCTGATATAAGGGGGCGCTTTCCTTTCCCATTATTGTAGTAGTGTTAATAAAAACCACTTGAAAGAGAGGGATCATGAAGTTGAAATTAAATTACCATGAATAAGAATAATAAATTATTTTAAATATTCAATTGGTATTATATATACCATTTAAAATAAATTATGTTCATAAAATAACATGTGCCTCAAAGAAATAAGTTTTGTAACGAAAACCCTTACCTCACATTTACCTCTAGTTTAATATGTTTTAACCTTCTATATAATAGTTTTAATCATGGTTTTAATTTATAACAGAACCATATTAATATTTATAAAATCAAATATGGTCTTATTATAACATCTTATCACTCATTTTTTAATAATATTTTATTGTTACCATTGTTTCGGGTGTTAACCACTTTTCTTTCTCATGCATGTTTTGTCATGGAACTATCAGTTATTATGAATAATATAATGTTAAATAATATAAATAATTATATTAATGTTATAAATATCATATTTATTCATTACATGCATTTTTATAATCATTCATTAAATTTAAACATGGAAAATGATTCACATCGCTTCATGTATATGGTAGGTTTTACGTATGCATGAGTGACATTATCATTTTCTTAATGGGTAAAAGGGTAAGGAAGTAGATGGTATAATAATTTCAAAAAATCAATATTATTTCATAATTATTATATATATATTAATTATTTAAATCATTATTATTATCTATGTGAGTCGGTGATGCAAAACAAATTACATCGGTTCGCGAGGTGGTAGTCTGCCTTACACACGAGAGATGATTTTGTTTCACCATTTGATGGAGAAGGACATGGATAAATATTATAACATCTACATAATAACATCTTAGAAAATATTATATACTGTTTTTATTATATTTTAATTTTTAATACATAATTTAAGGTGGAAAAGTAAGAAGTAAAAAAGGAGTATCTTAGTGAGGATGATTACTTTTCCTTAGAAAAACCTCCTTCTGATCTCTTATTAAGTACGCTAGAGTTAGTATTTTGGGAAGAATAGAATATCTATAATTTTTATAATAATGTTGTAAAAAAATTTAAGGTTTTAGTCAATCTAAATGTATTTAAAATTGTGAATAATTGAGGTGAGTGTTTCCCTTTTATAATTGAGGAGGAGTGACATTTTTGTAAATAGAAAAAACTACTCAATAATAAAATGTAACTATCAACCCAGGTGACTCAAAAATTGATAAATATTAGGGTTGAAAAAAGATAATTTCTATATGAAAATCCACCAATAAAAATAAACATATTTTAAACATGTTATTCCCTTTACCTACAAAGTTACTCACTTTTACCATTTTAGTTTTCACCACGGTAACTAGTTTTCTAACCTAGGTAATTTACCCTTTAAGACTAAAATAAAATTACTATTATTAACAATTATAAATATTAAATTTAATTTATCAAATAAAAATTCTATGTGTGTGTAAAATTAATTTTAACACAAGTTCCTGTAACGCACAAAATCTTGTTTTAACATTAACCATATTAATTAATTTTTTTATTTTTACTATTAATTATGACCAAAATTTAAGTTAAAATTATTACATAATATTTATTATTATGAATAAAAATATGGATTTAATTTAATTCATAGATTTTGTAGAATATAATTTAAAAATAAACCCTCAATCATGATGAAAAAACAGTTTTTCAAGAAATGAAATTTTCAAGCATACGATGATCACACATTAACTATCATTATATGGATTTAAATTAATATATTTATATATATATATATATATAATATTTCAATTTTATTTAAATTATTCATTATCAGATATTATTAATTAATATATAGAAACATCATGCACTTAAAAATAGTTTTCAAAAAAATGCGTTTTTAAGCCGAAAATTCATCTTATACTAAAATCTAGAAAAAAATTATTCAATTTTAATTAATTATTTTAACTATATTATAAATAATAATTATTTTAATTTTAAATAAAATTAAAATCATAATATAACTTTTAAATTACTTAATTTGCTGAAAATAAATTATAGTTTTGAAAAAAGTGGTATTTTTCACTATTCATTGAAAAATCACTATTTTCAAAAAAACACCCAAATTTTCACCCTAATTTATTTTTGACATGATTATTTAAAAATTGAAGTTAATTTTTTACAATAAAATTTATAAAATTGGAAGAAATTAATTATTTTGTTTTCTCACAAAATGCAATAAAAACATTTTTGATGAAAAATATTTTTTGAAGCATATAAAGACTTTACCAAAAATTAATTCCTTATTAAAAATATATTTTATTTATATAAAATATTTATAAATAATTTTAAAATAGTGTTTATTCCTATTCATATTGTCAATTTTAATAGTAAAGTTATAATCATCACATTTAAATAGCATATCTTGGTTTGTTTAGGTTCGGTGTTGTGTGTCATATATGCTATTGAACATGGTATTTGTTTTAAAAAACTCAAGGTGTTGCATTAAGACCCATACAATGGATGTTATTTCCATCATGAGTTCATATTTATCATCACACTAGTAGAAGATCATAAGTTGGTTTAGAATACAAAATGTGACCTCCCATCCTCAGAAATTGATGTGGGATTTATGTAGAGAAATCAAATCTATGCCTAAGATAACATCGAATTTAACCTAAGGGGGAATAATAAGATTTATAGGAATCACATTTCCAAAAACTTCAACCGAATAAAAATCGTATAATTGTGATTTGATCATCATAACATTATATTTTTTCACTACTAATTTAACATCTAATTGTTGGGGTGGAATTTTGATACCCTTAACAAATTATTCAGACATAAAAGAGTGGGAAGATCAAGATTCAAATAAGACATTAGCAGTTCTAGAGTGGATGGTAAGTGTAAGATACTAGGTTTTTATTTAAGTATGAATCTCTTTAATTTCATATTAATTCCTTAGTTTTGACCTATTGTGAGTGTCTAATGAGTTCATGGGAGTTTTAGGGGTGTATGGGGCTTGTTTAGATCCCAGAGCCTGACTTTTGGGGAAAATAGATGGGTCACACTATTAGTAGGAACAATACTGCCCATGCCACATGGTTACTCCTAACCATGTAGGGTGTGGTAGTGAGAAGCATAGGGTGCACTATTTTCCCAAATCGTGTGACCCAGGCTGCAAAACCATGTGAGGGGCCTGCAGTTTTTTAAGAGAGTCCAAACTCATGGTTGGTGCACATTTTTTCTAACTGTATGCCATGACTATGTGAGGGGGGTTCTTGGATAGAGAAGGGAACATGGCTGGTACATGGTTTTTTCAACCATACAGTCGAACCATGTGACCTAGTATTTAAAGGATAAATTATTGTTTTCCCCTATGAATTTATAATTTTAAATCCCTTCTCTTTAACTTGTTTCAAACACACAAGGGTATCCTTCTCCCATTGGAGAGTTCTTCAAGCCCAACCTAGGATTATATATCATTTCTCCATTTGGACTCTGATTAAACTTTTGGTCTTCTCTTTAGATATCCAATGTTAATTGATTCACTCCTTAGGCTCATTTAATTATTTTACTTTCAATCTACGGTGTTATTTTGGAACAAGATAATATGCCCTGTTTTTAGGGTTTTCATTAGTTCTTCCATTTTCTTCTAATCTGGATCGAGTTAGGGGCTAATACTATATTATTTTTCTACCATGGGTATATGGTAGGCGGTCTATACCTTTTCCCTCAATGTTTGTTGGTTTATAGAATGCTTTTATTATGCTACATGCACACCTTACATTTTATGGGTGTTTCTCCTAAATTGATAAAATGGTTAAATTAAATTATTTGGAACCTGTTTAGGTTTAAAACTTAGAACCATGAAATGTTTGGAGGTTGTTAGCCTCAACTCAGACCACCCATGAGGTGTGTTAATGTATTTTCCCTTTGATATACCACCCCATTGAGTGTGTGTGATCTATACTTTTCTAGAGGGAGCCTTTTTGAATTAAATGAGATAATAGGAGAGTGTTCATTCCACCTTTCCTTGTGATTACATGTTTTAAAATGGATAAATGGATAGGTAAAGGTTTTGAGAACCTTGTTTTACCTAGTCATTTATATATGAATAGAATCAATTGATTAAATGGGTTAAATAAAAAATGTATAATGAGTTGGATGAACTCATGGATTGTAAATGGATTATGAAATGATTAATGATGATTAATGACTTTTAATTCCATGGAAATTTCTAATCCATGGATTCTAGTTACATTGTATTTCATGTACATTTATATTCTATAGATCCAGATTATATTGGATGTCTTGGAAATTTCTACTCTATGGATCCTAATTATATTGGATGACTTGGAAATTTCTACTCCTTGGATCTGACATATGGGTTATGAAATGTGATTATACAACATAGGACATCAAGGACTCCATAGAAATTTCTACTCAATGGATCCTGATTATATTAGATGCCATGGAAATTTCTACTCCATGGATTTAGATTAATTTGTATTTCTTAGACATTTCTACTCCTTGGATCCAGCCCTTGTGGTATGACACTAATTACTTGATATAGTCCATATTGGATATTTTACCGTGATTTATAGCTTTAACATGATTATAGTTTCTTGATTAAAGTTGACCCATGTTTAAGGGTGTATGATTATAGTTGATAGACCAGAAAATATCACTTACTCCTTGATAACTTTACTTTTATTATTATTATACCTATTATATATTGCAAACTAATTCATAGTATATAAACATACTGGACTTATTATAGACACCATTGGTGGTGGACTACTGATTTTTTTCTCACACACAATTTGGGATGTCATTGGGTACCCGAACAAACTTCATGGATGCAGGTAAGGACTAGGTCAAGCACCTACATTATGATGCTTGATTGATCACAGCTTAGGATCATGGGAGAACAAGATTACTATGCTTGTTATGCTATCTAGAGATAGTTATTTTGGTCCTTTTGTACTTTGGATTCATGTATTATACTAGATGGTTATTTCCATGTATTTTCTAGCATTTTTTATAGAGACATGACGTGTTCATCATATTTTATATGACACTACTTCTGGATTTAATATTATTACTGTCATCTATATTATTTATCTTCTATCACTGATTTATATTATTATTCTTCTATTTTTTCATCTATTTAACCATTTTATGACTATGATTATGTGGTTATAGTCTTCCCACTATATCACCTTAGACCCTTGCTATTAGTCGGTAGCCTATAGCGTGTGGGGAGGCGCGCTTGAGGCCATGTGACCCACTGGCTTAGGAAACCATTTAGTGGAACCCAGGTCCGGACATTACAAAGTAGTATTGGATACATTTTATTTTTCTATTTTTCTTACTATTTTGGATTGGTATATACAATACTAGAAATTAATTGGGATTTTATAATGAGCAGTGTATGGGAGTAGCTGACCCATATACCAAAAAACCAATAATTTTCTAGAATGTGATTTATGTTCTTTATTCCTCTTGTTATAGTAGATTTGAATTCATTTTTTGGTGATTCACTTGATGTTCTATGCTCCTTATGATTATGTATTTTACCATGGCCCAATGGGATGAGTTCATGCCATCTCATGCAACATTTTAGGCACCTAGTAGGATTAATATTCCATGCATTATTCCATTCCATATAGGATGCATTACTTGACTACATGAAATTTATTATGTTTGACTTGAGTGATATATATGGATTGTGTTAAAATTTAATACAGGGACTTGATAAACACTGGTTTTGATTTTATGGATTCCACAATTTAATTTATAAGTTGTATGGGACCTTATAAATTGGAATTGGTGATCCATATGGTTCAACCTTGTAAAAATAATTTCTATATAAATGTAAATGAACTTAAAATAAATTGAATTTTAAAAATAAAATGGTTTAGTTAAATAGAGATTCCAATTGTAATTTAAAGAGAGTTTTCCCCTATTAATTGAAATTAACACTCTGTATACTGGAACCCATGACTTGAAACAGAGAGCTTGAACCATAACCAACCTTAGTAGTGGAATGTAGGAAACATCTTCTCTGTTATCTTATGATCTTTACAATTACCAAATACCTAATTTAGTAGTGGGAAAATGGGTGTGTCATGTTTAAAAGACGGATTTAGCCATTCCTATTCTTTTATCTATGATCTTGATGAAACTAAATCTTTTTTGAGGTGTGTTCATGAAATTTTAGAGACATTCCACCATGAAGACCTCCAATCATGCACTAGGAGTGTGGTGATGACCATGATTCAGAGGTGGTGAGTCATGAGACACTAGTAGAACCTCCAGTAGTACCTCTTGTGGCACCAATAATTATACCAGATATAGGTGTTGATTCCAAGTTCCATGAGGTTTGCCTACACTTTATGAAAACTATTCATGGATCCCTACAAACCACCTTGTCCATGGTAGAGGTGATGTGTTTGTTCTAGTAGTAGTATCCACCCATGTTTTTGGGAGATGGTATTAAATAGGATGTTGAGCTATGGCTTGAGACCATGTTATAAATTTTAGAGTATCTGGAGACACCACCTAAGATAAGAGTGAATATCATGATGTATATGATTCAGGGAGAAGCTAAGAACTAATGGGGTGTTTTGAACCAGGATGATGTGCTTCAATATATGGTTTGAAGGAATTTATAATCCAGTTTTTAGGAATAATTTTTTCTTGAGACTTTTAGGGCTGAGAGGACTACTTAATTTATGTGTCTAGAGTAGGGTTCGATGACTGTTATGGAATATTCAGCATGATTTATAGAGATTTTGTGCTTTGTTCTTTTTATCTTGTTGATGATCCATCAAGGGAGAGACGCTTTGATGAAGGTTTCAAGAATGTTGTTCAATCACAGGTCAACATGTTTCAGTTGACTACTATAAATGAAATAATAAATTAGGAGTTGATTATTGAACAAAACCTAAGAGAATTTAGGGGTAAAGATCAGAGTAGTTCAGCCTCTCAACCCAGTGGTTCATGGTAGGGGGTCAACTCTGACTCTAGGTTTAGGAGTAGGATTCATATATCTACATTAGACTAGGATCTGGAGCATTACCGGTGAATCAATCCAATGAGGTAGTCATGTTCGAGGTATCCAGACACTGGTTTTATCGCGAAAGTTGAGTGTGACTACTCTGAGTAATGAGGTTGTTTCACAGGGTTGTAGTTCAAGCTAGATATATTATGTACAGCCTATACCTGAGGAGTAGAGTGTCGGGCTATTTATAGTGAGAGGTAAAATCTTGGTAGCCTCTATTTTATTATAATATCTTTTCAATATATGTGGATATCATTATTTCATATATGTTGATATTATAGAGATCCTTGGGATTTATGTTCAGTTTTATGATGGCATGATGACACTTTATACTCCATTGGGATCAGATCGGAGAGTCTATGCCAGTGCAGGGAGTTACCCCTTGAAGTAGGTGGGTTCCACTCTTCTTCCTCAAGATGACAGGGTTTGAAAACATTCTTGGGATTGACTAGTTGTTCCCATATCATGCTTTCATTTACTGTTATCATTGAATGGTGACTTTCACATCACCTATAATGAACCAAACATTTTTTAAATGATATTTATTTTCTGAATGTTTGTTACATATTATATAATATCATAAACATACAAAATAAATAGAAACCAAAAATATATATATTTAACAATGATCATTACATTAGTAAGCTATGAAACCAATTAAAATTTCAAACATTACAAATGGAAAAAATATAAAATAGAACAACTAAAATGGGTAATTATGGTTTGCCCCAATTTACTAGAATAATCTCCCCTGCAAAAAATACTATAGAAATGAATCAACATATTATTAAACCAATAAATATCTTAATAAATTAAAATATAACCTTAATATAAATTTTAGATAATTTTGAGTGAAATAATGGAGTGGTATTTATAGGGTATAAAGGGAAATATGACCATTGGTCAATGTGATTGTTGGTCAATATGATCGTTGGAAACTATATCCTTGGTTGATAATTTTACCATTATAATTAGTTTTTATAAATTGTAATAATAAAGGATAATTGATATAGAAAGGAGAATTGATGGCCTCAACTAGTAGAGTAGTACCATTTGAAGCCCATTTGTCCAAACTTGGGAGGGAGGTAGTGTCATTGGGGTTCACCTTTGACCAAGCCCAATTTTAGTTTCAATAAGTGGATCTTGAACAAAATCACCTATAGGATAATTTTAAGTTATTTGATATTACCACCAATTCGATGTTAGCCAAGTCGCCCCATGAAACTACCACCATCGCACACCTTTCCCTTAGGGCATATGCAGGTGCAATAAGGGGTTACATGTCTAGAACTTAGTAACATAAAGTGCAAATTCCTTTGTATAAATAAAATTTTCATTCCATAAATTCCTCTTACAAATAGTTTTTATTAATAAAATATATGTTTAATTGAGATGAATTTTATAATTTTAATTTTGGATGAAAATAGAACATAATTGAATTTTTATAGAAAATATATAAAAATTTTATAATAAACCTAGGTATTTCAAATAGTATTTGTTTTAAATAAATATTAGTTTAAAACACATTTATTTAAATAATAAATTATAAAATAATTTTATAAAGGCCTGCGAAATTTTTTATAAGTGTCATAAATGTGATTGTTCCTTAAGAACATTTATTTTTAAATAAACAAGGATTTTTATATTTAAAAGTTAAAATTATCATATTTATAGATTTTTTTATAATAAAATAAACATAATTTTTGAAATCATCACATAAAAATTATTTTAGGGTGAATTTATGATAATGTTTTAATATACATTTTTTTTTTGAATAGTAAAAAATGCAGTTTTAGGTTTTTAGTATATTTTTTGACATCATATATATTTCATAATTATACAATAATTAATTAAACATGATTCAAGACCAAAAATATGTTATTTTGTTAATATTATATATTTTAATATATTTTAATCAATTTCAAAAACTATAAGTGACTTTCCAAAGTCTAAAAAAGAAATTTTGATTTTAAAAACATTACTTTGTAGAAACTTTACTTTTCCATACCAAAAGAAGTAATAAAATTTTACTTTCAATTATAGTGGATTAAAATAACATAAAATGTATCTTCCAAAACCATGGTCAAAAACCATGGGAAAGCTAATGGTTTTTCATTTTCCACAACCTTGTTTTTTAAGACCAATATTTATAAATTATTAAACAAATCCTCCACTTTTGATATTAATACCCACACAATTCACCATTTCCTTTCAATTTAAATCCATCCTCCACAAATTTATGGTGATTTTTTCTTCCAAGGAGTCACCCCAAGGTTTCCTAAATACCCTAAGGTTTCATCCTCAATATTTAGGAACAACTCTTCAAAGTAAGGGAAATCTTCACTTAACTTTTCAATTCAAGTTCCCTTTTCTAGTGGTATGTATTATAATTTCCAAACTGAGTTATTTTTTCCACTTTATATTATACCATTAATTTAATAAGATTTTTTTATGAGTGTTAAACCCTTTTCCCCTCTCAATTTATCCATTTCTAAAGCCTTGTTTTATACCCATCATGTAGAAAATTTACTTCTCAAATTTCTCTATTTTACATGATAAATTATTTTTTGTTTTCTTTTTATGAACATCCAAACCTCTTTATTTTCTATGAGTATTCAACTATATTTAAAAATAACATTTTTTGGGGGTGATTTATATTTATGAAACCCAAATTTCATTTTTTGGGTTAAAAATGACGTAACGATCATGTCTTTAAGCTCTTTTGTATGCCAATATTTTTTATAAGAAACCGGTTCTATATTATACAGAGGTTATTAATGAAATGATTTATTATGATCTATGTGACTCACATGAAATTAATACATATGAAGGTTACACCCTAATAGTGCTTAAATTCATTAGGTAATGAATTTAATCTCTAGAGATGACATGTCTTACAATACCTTTGTGAATAACCTTGGTAATTTTCATTTTTGACACCTTGGTGATAAGCCTTGGTGATATGCTTTTAAATGTCTCATTTAAATTTTGTAGCCACATTTTCATGTTATAATTCATGTTTTTTTATTATGATATGCCTATTTATCATTCCTTATTATTATACCTTATGTTATTATTGATTTGTCTCAAGATCACATGTTATATGTCTCTCTTGCTTATTCCCTTATTGGGATTTATTCTCACCCCTTTTCTTTTGATGTATGTCCCTAAGATATGAAATTTAGTAAAATTAGCCTATATTGAACCCATTAATATGTCTTTCAAGTGGTTTTAGAATAATGTTTTAAGTTTTCATGTATTATATACCTTTTTTTCAATAAACTAAACTTGAAAATATCCTCTATTTTGTACCATGTAATGAAAAGTTATGTAATAAAAATGTAGGATTCCATAGATGGTATCAAATTATGGTTTTTTTATTTTTGTAAATTATGACTTTAAAACCTTATTAATAACCCTAGGAAAAAGTATAGATATAGGAAAACATACTAGTATTTTTGTAAGTATTAAGTAAGTGGTTTTTGATCAAAGAAATCCATGTCTAGATATGTACAAGTAGATGTGGCTCTGGAATATATGTACCTAGGGGTAACACCCAAAAACATAATTTTGAGATAGACTCGAACGGGAAATGGTGCTTGAAAATAGGTCTATTTTCACTCTTAGTTTGAAACTCTTAGAGGATATGTTTGGTTAATCATAAGATTTTTATAAACCAATATAAATTATATATAAAAAATTTAATTATTATTAGAGGAGATTAATAACATATTTAAGAATGATGTTTTAAGACATAAAATCCATTTAGAATTATAATATTTTTAAAATTAACCCATTTCTCACTATGGTTTTCTTATTTTAGAAAAATGGTGTGAAATTGGATGAACTACATAAATTCTGAGTGAAACGGACAATGCATTAATAGAATTCTGATGGAATATGGAATGGAAAACTTAATGAGGATGATGAATCAACTAACTTGAGTTATAAAAAATAACTTGAATCAATTAGAGAGACTGAATTCAACTCAAATGGAACAAATTTTCATTGAGTCTTTTATCTATCAATAACTACCATATTTAAATGGATTTAATGACCCATTTATTTCTAAACAATGTATAATCTCTATAGAAAAGATCTTTTATGTAATTTTTTGTTCATAGCATGATAAAATCACTCAGGTAGTATAACTCTTAGAAGGAGAAGCTGATCAGTGGTGGAAACTGATTAAAAACATTAATTCTATAAGGTAGATTGATTCTATGGAGTGGTAAGAGTTCAGGGGAATATTTTTCGATAAATATTTCCCCATTCGATGTGAACTAAAATGGAGAAAGAATTCCTCAAATTGAAGCATGAGGAAAATGAATCAGTGGGAAGCTATGAGATAACTTTCCAAGACTTTATCAATACACCTCTATCTTTTTTATGGATCATAAAGGAAAGTTTGATGGATTCTTTGGTGGATTGAGATCCTATATATGGAGGAATCTAGAAAACGAGACTATAAAATCTGCGAGTACATAGTGAAAAGTGCTATGAAGGTGGAATTAGGGTTTAGAGAGATGAATTTTTCATATAAGTCAAATTATAAGAAGAGAGAAATGGATCCAAAATCAGTGATGAACATTGATCATGGGATAGAAGGAAAGAAATAGAAACATACCTGTAACGACCCAAAATTTTGAATAAATCTTGTTTCCTAATTTTGTGTGTTATTTTATTTTTGATACTCAACAAAACTGTTTCATTTGATAACATGAGTATAATTAAAATGAGACCATTGGGTTTTGACTGTTATATGACCATTTGTTAATATGACCACTGGAAACTAAACATGTTGATTATTGTCTCTAAATACAATTAATCTTGGTGAATTAATATAGAAAGAAGATTCGATGGCCTCACCCAGTAGTCTTGGACCGATCGAAGCCCATCTAATAGAACTTGGGAAGGAGGTAGCACCACTGGGCTTTGCTCTGGACCAAACCCAAGCCGAACTTCATCGTGTGAAGCTGGAACGGAATCGCCTTTGCGAGAAGTTCAAACTGATATAAATTACTACTCGTGCAATGTTGGCTGAGCCTCCCTCATATTCTCTCACCTTAGCACACCTTACACTTAGGTCCTATGCTGGTGTGATAAGGGGCTATGTAAGGAGACCGTAACTGCCTTGTGTAATCCTTTGTTTTAAATAAAAATTGGGATTTCTTCTTATGATGAAGTTTATGAATTTTCAAATGTTCGGATAAATATAATATGCATATTTTTGATGAATTTTAGAGAAATTATATTTTAAAAATGTTTATGTAAACCTTAAATAAATAAAAATGTGTAATGATTTTCGAAAAATGGTCTTCTACAATTATGTTCAGTATGAAATTTAGAGTCTAATAAGATTAACCTGATTTTTGATGAATAGAAAATTATGAATAGTGATTTTATGATTAGGATTAGTAATATGTCCAAATGGATTAGTAATCTCACTTAAAGAAAGTATTAAAATAATCTAGGCACCTTGATTAAGTAATGTGATTCAATAAAATGGTTAAATAACGGTTTCATAAATTATTATTCAAGTATTAGTTTTTTCAGGTGAATAGTGTTTTTTAATTAAAAATTTAATTAAAATTATTTAGAAAATTATTTTTATAAAATGGATTTCATTTTTGAACTCAGAGCATCGATATCATGTTAAGGTAATATTTGGGAATTTTTCTGAAAAAAATGATTTTTTTGTGAATAGTGTATTTATTTAAAAATTAAATTAAAAATATTTATAAAATTATTTTTATAAAATGGAGTTCATTTTTGAAATCAGAGCATCGATATTTGGTTAAGGTGAAATTTTGGTATTTTTCTGAGAAAGTTGAATTTTCAATGAATAGTGAAAATACAGTTTTTAAGTTACGGGTGTTTAATGACATCATTAAGTGATGTATTAAGTATGTAATCAATATGGTCGACTTATTAATAGTAAGATAAGGTATGAGGTGTCCCAAGTGGCCAATACCATGGGCAAATACCATGGGCAAGACCATGGTTTTTCCAAAACCACTAATGAGGTGTCCCTTGGCCATTAATGCCTTGTCCCCTCACTTTCCCTATAAATACCAAGCCATCCTCTCATCCATTCGACTCCCAACTCTCCCACAACGAAGTTCTGGTATCATTACCTCCCAAGGAGTCCTTCCAAGGTTCCCCCAAGCCCTCAAAGTTCCAACCTTTGAGTTTTAAGAGTTACGTTTTAAGGTAAGGGATCTGACCCCCTCTCTTTCTTTTCAAGTGATATCTTTTATGTCATTTCTTTTATGCTCCATGTTCTTATGTTAGAGGATGTTATTTTATATTAATTATACTGTCCTTTTCAATTTAATGTGATTAGATATACTCTCTTACTCTCATCATTTTGTTTTATGAATGTTTAAGTGGCGCCGTTAGGCTGCCGAATTTTTAAGGGATTCTTTCACCCTTCTCATTTTCAAGTTCTACTTTCATGTCAAGTATTTCAAGTTCCTTTTTATTTTGTTGGGGTATGATCTCTATATCTATCATACTGAACTCTTATGTTCATATTATGAGAGAACCTATTTGATCTTGTCAATTCATTTTTGGTTGAAGCTTAAGTGACGCCGTTAGGGTGCTGAATTTTAAGGGATTCTTTCACCCTTCTCTTTTTCAAAGTTATACTTTCATGTCAAGTATTTCAAGTTCTTTTTTATTATATTGGGGTATGATCTCTATATCTATCATACTTAACTTTTATGTTCATATTATGAGATACCCTATTTGATCTCTTCAATTCAGTATTTTGAAGTGGCGTTGTTAGGCTGCCGAATTTTTAATGGATTCATTCACCTTTCTCATTTTTCAAAGTTCTACTTTCATGTCAAGTCTTTCAAGTTCCTTTTGATTATGTTGGGGTATGATCTATATATCTATCATACTGATCTTCTATTTTCATTTTATGAGAGGCCCTATTTTATCTCATCAATTCATTTTTTGGAGTTTAAGTGACGCCGTTAGGCTGCGGGATTTCATAAGAGAAATCTTATTTTTGTCTTCCTTTCATGTTCTTCATTTCATATGGTACATCTTTCAAGTTTCATTACCCTATTCATATATCCTTCATATTCTGTCCCTCTAATGTTTTATGGATCATTTATGAGTGGGTGACCCATGTCCCCTCTCTTTTCAATGTTCTCCAAAACCCCGAAACATAGCTGTTATGCTGCAGAATTTTCGTCTCAAAATGCCTCTCTCTTTTCTCAAAATTATTTTATGTTATAAAGTGAATAATAAAAGCTCTTATTTCTATAGGTTTATTCAAATATATATCAAAATGTTATATTTTAAATTCTGGGATTTACATATATGAGACCCGCTCTCCCCTTCTGTGGGTTTTAAAGTGACGTAAAGATCATGTCTTTAAAGTAGTTTTTAAAACGTTATGATTATGAAATGATACCCATTTATTTTATGTTATATGGGTTATTTATGAAATGTTTGATGATGATATATGTGGCTCACATGATAATAAAGTAAAATTTAAGGGTGCGCCCTGATAGCGCTCCAATGCATTGGGTAATGATGTAACCACTAGAGATTACAATTTTCACGATATCTTGGTGAATAACCTTGGTAATTTTCAAATGACACTTGGGGATGGACCTTGGTGATATGCTCATGATTTTCTATGTTAAATGATGTAGCCACATCTTAAAGTTATGAAAAATTTTATTTTTATTATGATATGCCTCATGATTTCTTTCTCATGCCTTAAAGTTCTTTTTCATGACATTGTTGATGTATCTCAAGTTCACATGTTAAATGTTTCCCCTTGTTTCCCTTACTGGGCCTTCTGCTCACCCTTTATTTTGATGTATGTACCCAGGTTATGAGATTCATTAATGAACCTAGGATGAACAAAAGTATAAGCCTTTCAAGTGTTTAAGAAGAATGTTTTTTTTGTTTCATGTATTAAGTTCCTGGTTTCCAAGACACTAAACCTTAAAGATCCTCAGTTTTGTATAATGAAATGAAAGTTTATGTGAAAAAAAAAGTGGGATGTTATAGTTGGTATCAAAGGATGGTTTAGTTATTTGTGGAAATTAGGATATGAAAAATTTATAAAGAAGCCTATAGAAAAGTTTATATATAGGAAATCTTCCTGGTATTTTGGTGAGTATTGAGTAATGGGTTGCCAAGAAAATACATCCATGTCTGGATACGAGCAGGTAGAGGTGGCTCCAGCATAGATGTACATAGGGGTAAAACCCGAAAACACCGCTTTGAGCTAGACTCAAACGGGAACTGGTACATGACAACGGGCCTTGCTGCACTCTTGGTTACGACACTCCCGGGGGATATGCTTCGGTAAATTCATAAGCTTAGTATGAACCATTATCAAAGGAACAAGGATAAAATAAAATAATTACTCACATAAGAATATATGATCATGGATAACCTAGTTTGGAACCTAAGGGGTCACATGTTAGGGTATACTTTTCTTCTACAAGTTATCCTTCTATGCTTTAAGTTCCTTTTCATGATTATTGGCTAAGTATTTAAGCCCATAATTGTACTTTATTTTCTTAGTTAATGGTGGGAAATGGAAGAACATGTCCTAACAACCAATGTGATAGGAAATGTGACAATTTCCATATTAATATGATAGATATGATTAGGGGATTAAAAGATGATTATTATTTTGGAAGATGTTCACTATTTTGGGAATCCTATTTGATCGAGGTAAATAGATTACTATAGTATTTTCTTTAAGGAGTAAAGGTTGACTTATATTTTTAAGAATCGATGAATTTAAGGTGGACTTATAGTAATTTAGGTTACTTATGGAAATGATTAACCTATCTTGGGTGAAATATGTTTAGGTTAGATACTTTTGTTATGAGATGTTAGGAGTGGTTGATGTTGTTTGGAGATGAACAATGAAGTTTATTTTGGAAGACTATGCTATCAAATCCTTCTTATATTTGGGTTTCAATCTTAGTTTGGTTTATTTTGAGGAATTTTAAGGACAGTTATTTATGGAATGGTCTATGATGAACTCTGGGTAGTACCATGGAACTTTGAAGATTTAAAAGTAGTTTCCCTTCCTATGGGATTCTTTCTTTTTGAAGAGTTGTTTTATCTTACCCTTTCTGTTTTTGGGATTAATGTTTAAAGATAGATAGTTTTTCTTTTGTGGAATACACGATTCTATAGAAGATTATTCTTGTGCTTTTGATGAGACAAAGTGTTTTTGAATGCTCATCGTTTGGAGAAAAGATTAGTTTTGGTAGAAACTTATTAAAGGATTAAACTCTACTTGAAGGTAGGAATATTTCCTTATGTTTTTATTCAATGTAGTAAATGAATTCCTCAAAACTATGAAAAGGAACATAAAACAAAAAAACGTTGTCTATTAATGTTTCCTACTAGGAAATCAAATACCATTTGTCCCATCATAAGTTTGTGATTTTCTTGTTGTTAAATTTCTCCTAATCATGTTTTCTATCACTCTCTCTTAGAAAGTGACCCTTTTTTTCCTCCATGTCCATGTTTTCCTACATGGAATCCTAGTATGGGTTAACTCAGGTGACCTTTGTACTTCCCTTTCTTTATTTTAAAGTAATAGTGTTACTAACTCTTTTCCGATGTGGGTCTTTCAATGAAATTTCAAAACCCAATTTTAAAAAATTGCGAGGATGAAATTTCTTAATTGGGGAAGATTGTAACGACCCAAAATTTTGAATAAATCTTGTTTCCTAATTTTGTGTGTTATTTTATTTTTGATACTCAACAAAACTGATTCATTTGATAACATGAGTATAATTAAAATGAGACCATTGGGTTTTTACTGTTATATGGCCATTTGTCAATATGACCACCGGAAACCAAACATGTTGATTATTGTCTCTAAATACAAGTAATCTTGGTGAATTAATATAGAAAGAAGATTCGATGGCCTCACCCAGTAGTCTTGGACCTCTCGAAGCCCATATAACAGAACTTGGGAAGGAGGTAGCACCACTGGGATTTGCTCTGGACCAAACTCAAGCCGAACTTCATCGTGTGAAGCTGGAACGGAATCGCCTTTGCGAGAAGTTCAAACTGATAGAAATTACTACTCGTGCGATGTTGGCCGAGCCTCCCTCAGATTCTCTCACCTTAGCACACCTTACACTTAGGTCTTATGCTGGTGTGATAAGGGGCTATGTAAGGAGACCGTAATTGCCTTGTGTAATCCTTTGTTTTAAATAAAAATTGGGATTTCTTCTTATGATGAAGTTTATGAATTTCCAAATGTCCGGATAAATATAGTATGCATATTTTTGATGAATTTTAGAGAAAGGATATTTTAAAAATGTTTATGTAAACCTTAAATAAATAAAAATGTGTAATGATTTTCAAAAAATGGTCTTCTGCAATTATATTCAGTACGAAATTTAGAGTCTAATAAGATTAACCTGATTTTTGATGAATAGTAAATTATGAATAGTTATTTTATGATTAGGATTATTAATGTGTCCAAATGGATTGGTAATCTCACTTAAAGAAAGTATTAAAATAATCTAGGCACCTTGATTAAGTAATGTGATTCAATAAAATGGTTAAATAACGGTTTCATAAATTATTATTCAAGTATTAGTTTTTTCAGGTGAATAGTGTTTTTTAATTAAAAATTTAATTAAAAATATTTAGAAAATTATTTTTATAAAATGGATTTCATTTTTGAACTCAGAGCATTGATATTATATTAAGGTAATTTTTGGGGATTTTTCTGAAAAAAATGAATTTTTTGGGAATAGTGTATTTATTTAAAAATTAAATTAAAAATATTTATAAAATTATTTTTATAAAATGGATTTTATTTTTGAAATCAGAGCATCGATATTTGGTTAACGTGAAATTTTGGTATTTTTCTGAGAAAGTTGAATTTTCGATGAATAGTGAAAATACAGTTTTTAAGTTACGGGTGTTTAATGACATCATTAACTGATGTATTAAGTATGTAATCAATATCGTCGACTTATGAATAGTAATATAAGGTATGAGGTGTCCCAAGTGGCCAATACCATGGGAAAATACCATGGGCAAGCCCATGGTTTTTTCAAAACCACTAATGAGGTGTCCCTTGGCCATTAATGTCTTGTCCCCTCACTTTCCCTATAAATACCAAGCCATCCTCTCATCCATTCGACTCACAACTCTCCCCCAACGAAGTTCTGGTCTCATTACCTCCCAAGTAGTCCTTCCAAGGTGCCCCCAAGCCCTCAAGGTTCCAACCTTTGAGTTTTAAGAGTTACGTTTTAAGGTAAGGGATTTGACCCCCTCTCTTTCTTTTCAAGTGATCTCTTTTATGTCATTTCTTTTATGCTCCATGTTCTTATGTTGTAGGATGTTCTTTTATATTCATTATAATGTCCTTTTCAATTTAATATGATGAGAGATACTCTCTTAATCTCATCATTTTTTTTTATGAATGTTTAAGTGGCGCCGTTAGGCTGCCGAATTTTTAAGGGATTCTTTCACCCTTCTCATTTTCAAGTTCTACTTTCATGTCAAGTATTTCAAGTTCCTTTTTATTTTTTTGGGGTATGATATCTATATCTATCATATTTAACTCTTATGATCATATTATGAGAGACCCTATTTGATCTTGTCAATTCAATTTTGGTTGAAGCTTAAGTGACGCCGTTAGGCTGCCGAATTTTAAGGGATTCTTTCACCCTTCTCTTTTTCAAAGTTATACTTTCATGTCAAGTCTTTCAAGTTCCTTTTTATTATGTTGGGGTATTATCTCTATATATATAATACTGAACTTTTATGTTCATATGATGAGAGACCCTATTTGATCTCTTCAATTTAGTATTTTGAAGTGGCGTCGTTAGGCTGCCGAATTTTTAAGGGATTCGTTCACCTTTCTCATTTTTCAAAGTTATACTTTCATGTCAAGTATTTCAAGTTCCTTTTTATTATGTTGGGGAATGATATATATATCTATCATACTGATCTTCTATGTTCATATGATGATATACACTATTTGATCTCGTCAATTCATTTTTTGAAGTTTAAGTGATGTCGTTCGGCTGCGGGATTTTCATAAGAGAAATCTTATTTTTGTCTTCCTTTCATGTTCTTCATTTCATATGGTACATCTTTCAAATTTCATTACCCTATTCATATATCCTTCATATTCTGTCCCTCTACTATTTTATGGATCATTTATGAGTGGGTGACCCATGTCCCCTCTCTTTTCAATGTTCTCTAAAACCCCGAAACATAGCTGTTATGCTGCAGAATTTTCGTCTCAAAATGCATCTCTCTTTTCTCAAAATTATTTTATGTTATAAAGTGAATAATAAAAACTCTTATTTCTACAGGGTTTTTCACATATATATCAAAATTTTCTATTTTAAATTCTGGGATTTACATACATGAGACCTGCTCTCCCCTTCCATGGGTTTTAAAGTGACGTAAAGATCATGTCTTTAAAGCAGTTTTTAAAACGTTATGATTATGAAATGATACCCATTTATTTTATGCTATATGGGTTATTTATGAAATGTTTTATGATTATATATGTGGCTCACATGATAATAAAGGAAAATTTAAGGGTGCTCCCTGATAGCGCTCCAATGCATTGGGTAATGATGTAACCACTAGAGATTACAATTTTCATGATATCTTGGTGAATAACCTTGGTAATTTTCAAATGACAACTTGGGGATGGACCTTGATGATATGTTCATGATTGTCTATGTTAAATGATGTAGCCACATCTTCAAGTTATGAAAAATTTTATTTTTATTATGATATGCCTCATGATTTCTTTCTCATTCCTTAAAGTTCTTTTTCATGACATTGTTGATGTATCTCAAGTTCACATGTTAAATGTTTCCCCTTGTTTCCCTTACTGGGCCTTCTGCTCACCCTTTCTTTTGATGTATGTACCCAGGTTATGAGATTCATTAATGAACCTAGGATGAACATAAGGAGAAGCCTTTCATGTGTTTAAGAAAAATGTTTTTTTGTTTCATGTATTAATTTCCTGGTTTCCAAGACACTAAACCTTAAAGATCCTCAGTTTTGTATAATGTAATGAAAGTTTATGTGAAAAAAAAAGCGGGATGTTATAATACCACCTACAACAAATGTGGGAATAGGCATTAAGGGAACTTCTTTCTTGGGAGTGGAAAATGCTACAAGCGCAGAAGAGATGGCCATATATCTTAGAACTATCTTGGTGAGGCAAATCCTCAACTTTGAAACATGATGACAAAAGGAATATGATGGAGGCCCAACTGGAAGTCCAATGCCTCAAGTGTGAAAATCTTGGGTACTTTTCCAATATATGTACAAATAAAAAGATAATAGATGTAAATCATTATCAACCTCATCATAGGCCTAGGGAGAAAGTTTAAGCATTTTCAATCATGACTGCTGAATTAGAGGCTCTGAATGATGTGGTGGATGGTACACTTGTTGTGATCTCAAATATAGAAAGTAATTTGTTGATTTTTATTCTACGCAATCCTATATTTCATCCAAGTTTTCAAATAATATAGAATCAACCCTTGAACTTCTAGAAGTAGATTTGTCATTCAAGACTACTGTAGGGATTATCCTACCATCAAAATTGTATAAAAACTCTAGTATTAACATTGGAGAGTATAATATCATTGAAAATATATTAGTCATTCTCATGGTGGAATTTGATACAATACTAGTGATGGACTGTCTCTAAAAATTATAATTATTAGATCAACTATTGAAGAAAGAAAATATTAGTAGTCTTGATTGTAAAACATATAGTCAATTTCAAAGGGGAGATATTCTGACCTGATATTTTCTTAGAATAACATCCCATAGCTTTCATTATGGAGAGGATTAGTGTCTCCTTGGGGAGAACATGTTCTCTTTATGAAGAATAATGATGGATCAATATAGATATGAATTGATTATAGAGAACTTAACGAGATCATAGTGAAGAAAAAGTACCCTCTCCAAAGGATTTATGATTTATTTGAACAGATTCATAGGGCTTAATTCTTATCCAAGATTGAACTCCGATCTGGGTATCATAACTTGAGGGTAAATAAAGAAGATATTACAAATATTGCCTTCCAAAAAACATATGGTCATTATGAGTTTGTTTTTATTCCCTTCGAATTGATGAATGCTCTAACTATATTTCTAGATTTGATTAATAGAGTCTTTAAGGACTACCTTGATAAATTAGAGGTAGTTTGTATTGATTATATTAGGATATATTCCAAAATTCATGATGATTATGAGGATCATATAAGGGTTATATTGAAAACTCTGAGGAAGGATAAGGTTTTTGGAAAATTCATCAAATGTGAATTTTGGTTACAACAAGTTGAATTCTTAGGGCACATTGTAACCAATGAAGTATTCTCAGTTGACCCTATGAAGACAAAGGTTGTACATGATTGGCCTCATCCTATAACGGTAACTGAAATTCATAGTTTCCTTGGTTTATCATGATATTATAGGAGGTTTTTGAAAAAAAAATATGTGTTTCTAATCCACTAACCAAGTTTACTCAAAAAGTGGATAAGTTCATCTGGATAAAGGAGTGTGAAGAATGTTTCCAAGAACTAAAGAATATATTGGTTATTTATTTTGTGTTAACTATATCCTCTATTAGATAAGGATTCATTATTTATAGTGATGCATCTCTAAAAGGTCTTGGGTGTGTCCTCATGCAAAATGAAAAGGTTATTTCTTATTCATCTTTATTGTTAAAGCATCATTATCATAATTATCCTACACATGACTCGAAACTATTTGTGGTTATTTATTATCTTAAAATATAGAGGCACTATTTTTATAGGGTTAAATGTGATATAAACACTAACCACCAAAGTTTGAATTGTATTTTCATGAAAAAATAAATTGAACATGATAAAAAGGATATGGTTAGAAATTCTTAAAGACTATGGTTATTTAATTCATTATCACCCTAGAATAGAAAACAAACTCTTTGATACATTAATTAGGAAAGACCTTATTTTTTATAAATGATTAGGATTCAAGGTGATCCTTTGATCAAGGACCTAGTAAAACCGGGCATGGTAATCATAAGGAAAGGTAAATCATCAACCCTATCCCAAATTATTTCTCAACCATAATTATTATAGAATACCAAAAAAGATAAAAGAGAATATACCTTGTTAGAAAAAAAAATAGTAGATGTAAATAATGGGTAGTTTCTAAGTTCAATATTGATCAAGACGATGTACTAAAATTTCATAAAAGGCTATGTGTTTCATCTATTCTATAGATAAAGAAGTAACTGATGGATGAAGCTAATATCTCTACATTATCTATACATCTCGGTGGCACTAAGATGTATAAGGACCTTCATGTTCATTATTGGAAGGATAATAAGAAAAGGAAGATTGTCGACTATACTGTAAGGTGCTTGGTATGTCAATAAGTAAAGGCGAAGTGATAACTTCATAAAGGGGTATTCTAACCAATACTTATACCAACATGGAAGTGGGACAATATCACTATGGAATTCATCATGGGTATCCTAAGAATATACAAACTAAAAAATACAATATGGGTTATAATGGATCAACTCACCAAGATTGTGCATTTCATTACTATTCGAGAAGATTTATCCCTTGACCAACTTACAAATATATACGTAAAAAAAGTGGTGACATTTCATAGGGTTCTAATTTCTATCATTTTTTTATTGTGATCTAAGGTTCACATCTAAATTCTAGAGAAGTATTCAATATAATATAAATACTCAATTAAATGTGAGTATGGCCTATCACCCCCAAACTAGTGGCTAATCTGAAAGGACTATTCAGACGCTCGAGGAAATACTGAGAATATTCTAAATGGAATAAAAGTTGGATGGGATCAGCACCTTACATTAGTTGAGTTCTTATACAATAACGTCTTACACTCATGTATTCAAATGGAACCATATGAATATCTATATGGAAATTGATGTAAAACTCTTACTTTTTGGGATGATGTTGGTGAGAGTAAATTGTTTGGGCCCGATATTATGCAAGAGATTACAGAAAAGGTTTATTCCATCAAACAACATATAAAGGATGCCCAGAGTCGTCATAAGATCTATGCTGAAATCTGTCAAAAAGTCTTGGATTTTTATGTTGGAGAAAACAATTTCCTTTAAATATCACCATGGAAGAGATTCGTGTGATTTGGAAAGAAAGGTAAGATTATCCCTTAGTACATTGAACCCTTTAAAATCTTTGATCTCCTAGGATCAGTGTCCTATTGGATAGAAATTTCACCAAATCTAGATCAATTTAATGATTTATTCCACATATCTATCTTGAGAAAGTACATACTTGATCCCTCACATGTACTGAATCTGGAGGTGGTGCAACTGGAACATGACCTCTCTTGTGAGGAGTAGTCGATGGAGATCTTAGACTGTAGAGACCAGGTTCTCCATAAAAATATTACCCACCTCGTCAAAGTGTTGCGGAGGAACCATAAATATGAATAAGAAATGTGGGAACCAGAGAATATAATGATATATAAGTACCCTCACCTTTTCTCAACTAAAAAATGAGTTGAAACATCAAGGATGAAATTTCTTAAGGGGGGAAGAATGTAATGACCTAGACTTTTTTTAAATGAAATTTGTTTCTCAAATAAATGTTTTTTAGGTATTATATAATATCATACATGAAAACAATAAATAGAAAACAACAAAATTTTATATCTTTAACAATGATCATTACATTAGTTAGCTATGAAACTAATTAAAATGCCAAACATTACAACTAGACAAAAAATATAAAATAGAACAGCCAAAATGGGAAAGTATGGATCACCCCAATCTACTAGAATAATCACCCCCAAATAAAATACTATATAAATGAAACAACATATTATTAAACCAATCAACATATTAATAAATGAAAATATAATCTTAAGAGAAATTGTAGTTAATTTTGAGTGAAAAAATGAAGTGGTATTTATAGGGTATAAAGAGAAATGTAACCATTGTTCAATATGATTGTGAGAAAATATACCCTTGGTTGATAATTTTTTCATTATAATTAGTTTTTATAAGTATTAATAACAAAGGATATTTGATACAGAAAGGAGAATTGATGGCCTCAACCAGTAGAGTCGTGTCATTCGAATCTCATTTGTTCGAACTTGGGAGGGAGGTAGTGTCGCTAGGGTTCGTCCCTAACCAAGCCCAAGTCGAGCTTCAATAAGTGATGCTTGAAAAAAATTGACTACTAGAGAATTTCAATTTAATGGATATTACCACTTGACCGATATTAGTCGAGCCACCCCATGAAACTACCATTATCGCACACTTTACCCTTAGGGTGTATGTGGATGTAATAAAGTGTTATGTGTCCAGACCATAGTTACTTAAAGTGTAAATTAATTTTTATAAATAAAATTTGTATTCCATAAATTCCTCTTACAAATAGTTTTTCTTAATAAAATATAAGTTTAATTGAGATGAATTTGATGATTTGATTTTTGGACGCAAATAAAACCTAATTGTATTTTCCTAGAAAATATATATAATTTTTATAATAAACCAAGGTCTTATGAATAGTATTAGTTTTAAATAAATATTACTTTTAAAAAAATTATTTAAATAATAAAAGATAAAATAATTCTATAAAGGCCTGGGAAATTTTTTATAAGTGTCAGAAATGTGATTGTGCCATAAAAGATATTATTTTAAAATAAATAAGTATTTTTAAATTTAAAGGCTAAAATTATCATATTTATAGAATTTTTATAATAAAATAAATATCATTTTTGAAGTCATAACATAAAAATTAGGTTAGTTTGAATTTATGATAATTTTCTAAAATACTTTATTTTTTTCATGAATAGTAAAAAACACAATTTTAGGGTTTCAGTATATTTTTGGACATCATATTTATGTCATAATGATGTAATAATTAATTAAACACAATCAAAAACAAAAATATATATAATTTTATTAATATTATGTATTTTAATATATTTTAATCAATTTTCAAAACTATAAGTGACTTTCCAAAGCCTAAAAATGAGAATTTGATTTTTTTTTTAACATTACTTTGTAGAAACTTTACTTTTCCATGCCAAAATAAGTAATAAAAATGATGTTTGGTTTTGGTGGATTAAAATAACCTAAAATGTGTCATATATGTTCAAAACCATGGGAAAAACCATGTTTAAGATAATATTTTTTCATTTTCCACAACCTAGTTTTCCAAGACCTATATTTAGAGATTATTAAATAAATCCTTCACTTTTTGTATAAATAACTACCCATTTCACCATTTCATTTCAATTCAAATCCATCCCCTAGGAATTTATGGTCATTTATCATCCCAAGTAGTCCCCCCAAGGTTTCCTCAAGCCCCCAAGGTTCAATCCTTATGTTTTAGGAACAACTCTGCCAGGTAAGGGAAATCTTCACTTCTCTTTTCTATTCAAGTTCCCTTTTCATGTAGTGTGTATTATAATTTCAAAAATAGGTTATTTTGGACACTTTATATTATCCAATTACTATAAAAATACCCTTTTATTGATGGGATACCCTTTTCCACCCTCAATTTATCCTATTCTAAAACCATGTTTTATACCTATCATGCTGCTGAATTTACTTCTTAATTTTCTCTCTTTTACATAAGAAAATATATTTTGTTTTCCTTTTATGAACACCCAAACCAATTTATTTTCTAGATTTATTCAACTAGATTTAAAAAAAATTAATTGGGTATTTACATTTATGAATCCCACATATCCTTTTGTGGTTTAAAAATAACGTAATGATGATGTCTTTAAGCACTTTTGTATGCCAAGATTTTTTATAAGAAACTCATTATTTGTTATCTATGGGTTATTAATGAAAATATTTATTACGATATATGTGGATCACATGAAATTAATACATATTAAGGTTGCGCTCTGATATCACTCTAATGCATTGGGTAAATAATTTAATCTCTATTTATGACATGTTATATGATACCTTGGTGAATAACATTAGTAATTTTCATTTATGACACCTTGGTGATAAACCTTGGTGATATTCTTATGAATGTTTCATTTAAATATTTTTTCCACATTTCCATGTTATTATTAATTCTATTATTATTATGATATTTCTCTTTTTCATACCTTATTTTTATGCCATATGTTCTTATTGATCTGTCTCAAGATCACATATTATATGTCTCTCTTACTTATTCCCTTACTCGGATTCATTATCACCCCTTTCCATTTATGTATCTCCCTATGATATGATATACAGTAAAATTAACCTAGATTAAACCCATGAATATGTATTTTAAGTGTTTTTAGAATAATTTCTTAAGTTTTCATGTATTATGTACCTTTTTTCCAAGAAACTAAACTTGATAAGATCCACTGTTTTTTACCATGTAATGAAAAATTATGCAATAAAAAGGTAGGATTACATATAACCATAGGTTGGTGTTTTTATTAATAAAGGTCAATGGTATTTCCAAGAGAGTCGATTTTCACCCAAGAATCATGGGATGGGTGGGATGATAGACCAGATTGTTATATTATATCTTGATGATCAGGGAACATGTCTGGAAGACTTCCCTGTAGTGGTTGATCATTTTAGGGATGTTTTCCTGGATGAATTTTGAGGAATAACTTCTAATAGAGAGTTAGATTTATCCATTAATATAGTTCTAGGATCTACATTATTATCCATTCCTCCTTGTATGATGGATACTACTAAATTGTGGTAGCTTAAGACACAACTAGAGGACTTGGAGTCAAAGGGGTTTATATGACCTAGTACTTATTCATGGGGTGAACCAATCCTTTTTGAGAAAATGGTGGATAGTACCCTAAGTTTATTTGTATATTACTAGATATTGAACTATTTTATGGTTAAGAGCCGGTATCCCTTGCCTCGGATAGATGATATCTTTGAACATCTCTGAGGATCTCAGTTTTTTTCAAATATTGATCTAAGATCAGGTTATCATCATGTGTATGTTCAATCTTCATAAATACCTCATATAGTTTTCCATAGAAGGTATGGTTTTATGAGAATTTTTTTTATTTCTTTCAATATTAATAACATGCCAACAGTTTTCATGTCATGAATGAATCGGGTTTTCCATCCATATTTAGATTCATTTGTGGTGGTGTTCATGGACTATATCTTGGTGTATTCTCACACTCAACATGACTATTCTAAACATATTGATATCATTTTGGATACAATGAGAGAGCATCATTTATATGATAATATCACAAAGTTCCACTTTTATGGATGAAATTCACTTCTTGGATTATATTATATCAAAGGAAAGAGTATCAGTTGACCCAAATAAGGTGAGATTCATAGTATCCTGGGAGCATCCTAAGAATGTATTTGATAAAAAAAATTTCTAGGGGATGCGTGGATATTAAATATTCTTAATACAGGACTTCTCACTCTTAGAATCACCTCTTATGGGATTCACTAAGAATGGTGTGAATTTCATATGGTTAGAATCCTATGAGATAGCCTTTCAAGAGCTAAAAGGGAGATCGAATTCAGCATTAGTCCAGATTCTTCCAAAGCTAGGTAGAAGCTATACAGTTTATTATGATGAATAAGGTATTGTTATAAGATCAATTCTGATGTAGGATGATTGATTCATGTCATACGGGTCTCATAAATTGAGTCCACACAAGAGTAAATACCCAACACATGATTTGGAATTAGCTATTGTTGTCCATGCCTTGAGTTGTTGGAGGAATTATTTACTAGGAGAGAATTTTTTGGTGTACACGAACCACAATACCCTCAAATGTATATTTACATAGAATTATTTGAATCTTAGACAACAAATTTGGGTTTAATACCTACAATATTTTGACTTGTAACATGCCTATACACCCGAGAAGGGCAATGCAGTTACTGATGCACTAAGCAGGAAGACTAAAATAAAATAAGTTCAGGAGGCCAGTAGCGAGTGGTAGCTTGTGTCCTTATTCTCAAATATGAACTTAGAAGCATAGAATAGTCTCAATAAGACTTATCTCTCATCTTTAGTGGAGAATTACACTCTTCTATATAGAGTGAGGATAATACAGCTATTAAATTATGATGGATTGGTCCTATGGAAGAGTGTGGAAGGTGATGACCCACCTTCAGGGTGGATTATTGATGAGAATGAGACCTTGTGCTACCAACAGACCTCCATTCTTTAATGGAACAAATTATTCCCAATGGAAAATTAAAATAAAAATGCACTTAGAAATTATGAGTTTTGAAATTTGGTCTTCAATTATAGATGAGTATAATATTCTGGCTACTATTAGAAATACTTGGGATAACCCAACTAAGACTGTTTATAACAATAATTGCAAATCCATGAATTATCTATACTTCTATTTAGGATATGAAGAGTTTAACATAATTTTACATGTTAAATAGGTCATGAAATTTGGGATACTTTGTCAGTTTCGTATAAAGGAACTTCTAGTGTTAAGGAAATTATACTTAACAAATATACTATTAAATAATATAACTTTAAGATAAAGACTGATGATCCTATTTCTGACATATATTTCAGGTTCAATGAAATAATGAACACTATGATCTCTCTAGGAAGAGATGTTACTACCAAAGAACAAATCATGAGGATTCTTAGATGCTTACCTGATAGATGGAGAGGAACTTCTGTCTCTATTAGAGAATCATGTGACATCAGTAAATTACCTGTCAAAGAACTCATTGGAAAACTAATGATGTATAAAGAATAGCTGAAAGTCAATAAAGAATAATAGGATGAAACTAAGAGAAAATTTGTATCCTTCAAGACTACTACCTATAAGAATAAAAAAATGATAAGGTGCTAGCCTCTTTTGAAAGATCTAGTAATGATGAATCAACATCAGATAGTGATTAATAGATGAATCAATTGTCTAAGAGATTCAAGAAATTTTATAGAAAGAATAAGTTTTTTAGGAACCCCAATTATAAAGGAGGATATGATAATAAGAGAAACTTTAAAAAGGACTGGAAAAGAAATGAAAAATCAGAGGAGATTTTCTGATATGAATGAAAAATGAGAGGACGTGTCAAGGCTGACTATCCATAATTAAAATACAAAAAGAAGTATGAAAATAAAGACAAGAAGTATAAGAAAGTTATGAAGGCCACCTAGAGTGATTCTGAGGATACTAGTGAATCAGCATCATCTCATGATGATAAAGATGAAATGGAAAATATTTTCTTTATGACAAACACATATGAGGTAACCTCAGATTCACCTGCACAAAATTCTTACTATTCTAAAAATGAAAGTGAGTCTGAAAATATGTCAAGTGATGAACTGTTTGCATACTGTAACATGTTGGAAGATACTTGTAATGGACTAAAAGATAAATATAAATATTTAAAGAAACAACATGATCTCACTGTAATTATTAAGTATGAACTTACTAATAAAAAGGAAAATAATTCTCAACTTCTCAAAGAAAATAATGAATTAAAAATGTCTAATGAGAAATTGAAGAAGTGTTTAGAGAAGTTTACCAATGGAAAAGATACTCTTACTCAAATTCTTGGTAAACAGATAACTCCTAAGTACACTTTTGGTATTAGATATCATCATGAACAAAGAAACCTATCTAAAACACATTTTGTAACTAAATATGGAAAGTCTATTCTTCCACCTAAATATCAAAACTCTACTGCTAGTACTAGTTCTGAAAAATATTTTTCTACCTCTAGTTTTTCTAGACTAAATAGAGTCTATTTTCCAAATATGTTACATAATTCTTATAGAAAACCCATAAGGAAAATTTGGGTACCTAAATCATTGATTACTAATGTTACTGTACCCAAACAAGTCTGGGTACCAAAATCTATTTTTTTATTCTGTAGGAAATCTATTTTAAGAGCTCCTACAAAAGTAAATAGTACTTGGACAGTGGATGTTCAAGACATATGACAGGAGATTATTCAAGATTCAAGAACCTAATCAAGATTTATGGTGGATATGTCACCTTTGGTGACAATTTTAAAGGAAAACATAATTGTATTAGGCTATATTGGTAACTATAACTCAGTTTTAATTTCTAAAGTACTTTTTGTTGATGGATTGAGATATAATTTTCTTATTATTTCACAATTATGTGATGATGGATTTCAGGTTAAATTTTAAAATGATTCTTGCAATATTTTTAACTCTAAAAATGAATTAGTATTTTTTACTTTTAGAAACGAAAATGTATATTCTATTAAATTAGATTCCTTAGTTTCTCAAAATGTTTCTTGTTTAAGTGCCTTTCATAAAGAGTCGTGTCTTTGGCATAGAAGATTAGCACACTATAATGTATACTCTCTTAGAAATCTTACTAGAAAAGGACTATTCAAGGATCTACCCAAACTTGAGTTTCCAAATTAAAAATTTTGTAATCTTTGTCAAAAGGGTAAATAACACAAGATATATTTCAAATAAAAGAAAGAATTTTCAACTTCTCAACCTTTAGAGTTGGTTTATATGGATTTGTTTGGACCATATTGAGTTTCTAGTTTAAATGGGAAGCACTATGTCTATGTTCTTGTAGATAAATATTCTAGATATACTTGGACTTATTTCTTATCTCACAAGAGTGAAACATGTACTTAATTCACCAAGTATTCTAAAATAGTGGAAAATCTTAGTGGAATTAGAATTGAATATTTAAGAAGTTATCATGGTTGTGAGTTTGAAAATCAAGACTTTGAACCATTTTTATCACACTATGGCTATATTCATAACTTCTCTGCCCCTAGAACACCTCAACAAAATGGGGTTGTATAAATAATAAATAAAACCTTACAAGAGATAGTTCGAACAATGCTTAATGAATATTATTTACCTATTTACTTTTGGTTTGAGGCTGTGAATATAGCTTTCTACATAATTAATAGAGTCTTAATTAGAATTATCCTCAAGAATAATCCTTATGAGTTGTGGAACAACAAAAAACCCAAATTTAGTTATTTCAAAGTTTTTGGTTGCAAAGCCTATATCCTTAATACAAAGGACAATCTTGAAAAATACGCATCCAAGAGTGATGAAGGAATCTTCCTAGTTTACTCAACCTCTAGTAAATCCTATAGAGTATTTAATAAAATAACCAAGTGTATGGAATAATCTATGCATGTAAAATTTGATGAAATAGATCCACATGAACCTAAGATCTCTCTAGACAACCTTGAAGATGATATGTCAGACCTAGACATAAATGCAAAATCATCTAATCCTTTTGTCAAGCAATCTGTTAAATCAAACCATTTTGGAAATTCTTCTAAATATAAACATTATGAACCTAAACCTATAGATGGACCTAAATTTACTAGACCATACTTTTATAGACCAACTAAAACTCTTAATAACCATCCTTTAGATGTTGTTGTTGGAGACTTAGAAAAAGGGACAAAACTAGAGCTTCTCTTAGAAATCAGGTTGAAAATCAAGGCTTCTTGTCACATCTTGAACCTCAAAACATCAATGATTCAATTAAGGATGAATTATGGGTGATGGATATGCAATAAGAACTTAATAAATTTGAAATAAATAAAGTTTGGAAACATGTGGATATAACTAAAGACACCTTGACCATAGGCACTAAGTGGGTGTTTAGGAATAAAGTAGATGAATATGGTAATATTGTTAGAAACAAAGCTAGACTAGTTGCATAAGGTTTTATTTAAGAAGAAGGAATTGACTATGAGGAAACTTTTTCACCTATTTCTAGACTTGAGACCATCAAAATCCTACTTGCTTATGCTTCCCATCTTAATTTTAAACTGTATCAAATGGATGTTGAGAGTGCATTCCTAAATGGATATATAGTTGAGGAATTTTTTTTTTTGAACAACACCCTAGTTTTACAAACCCTCATTTTCAAAATCATTTTTTCAAATTAAAAAAAACTTTATATGGTTTAAAACAAGCTCCAAGAGCTCGGTATGATAGATTGTGTATTTTTCTCATTTCCAATGTTTTTAAAAAAGGAATTGTTAATCCTACTCTTTTTATAAAAAAATTCTAAATATGTTTTAGTAGTTAAAATCTATGTTGATGATATTATTTTTGGATCTTCAGTAAATTATTTATGTTTTGAGTTTTCATAGATGATTCAAAATGAATTTGAAATGATTTTAATGGGTGAATTCAAATTCTTTCTTGGATTTCAGAATTTTCAAAATAAATAAGGTATCATTTTAAATCAAAGTAAATATACCAAAGATATTTTAAAATGATTTGGATTTGATAGAATTAAAATTAGTGACACTCTAATGATTGCTACTTGTAATATGGATCTTGATGAAGAAGGAAAATATGTTGATCAAACCACTTATAGAGAAATGATTGGAATTTTTCCCTACTTGACTGCTAGTACACTAGATATAATGTTTTGTGTGTGTATGTGTACCCATTTTCAAACTAATCCCAAATAATCTCACTTGAATGTTGTTAAAATAATATTCAAATACCTCAAACATACTATTAATTTAGGTTTTTTTACCCCAAAGGACAATCATTTGATATAGTGAGTTATTATAATGCTAATTTTGGTGGATGCAAGTTAGATATAAAATCCACCTCTGGGACATCTCACTTTTTGGGAAAGTCTTTGGTTTCATGGGGTAGTAAGAAACAAAATTATGTTGCATTATCTACTACTGAAGTTGAATACATAGCTTCTAGTAGCTGTTGTGCACAAATTTTGGGGATGAAACACACTCTTCTAGACTATGGATATCAATTTAGACATGTACCTATAAATTTTGATAATACAAGTTCTATTAACATTTATAAGAACCTAGTTTATCACTCTAGAACAAAACATATTGATGTAAGAAATCACTTTTTGAGAGATCATTATCAAAGTTTTGATATCACTTTAGAATTTATTGGAACAAAATACCATCTTGTTGACATATTCACTAATCCATTTAACTCTGAAAGAATAAATTACATCAGACATGAGTTAGGAATGATCAATCAGTAAGACCCTGTGTTTGCCTTTCGTTTAATCTTTTTTAGTGAGGTTGTCATACTGACACCATTGTCAGGCTGACACCGTTTTCACACTGACATTGTTGTCACACCGACACCATTGTCACACTAACACTGTTAGTGTTATACAAAGTCTGTCATACCAATACTAATGACGCGTTATTTTTATATGTTTTATGTTTTTATCAAAATGACACTATTTCATTAATTCTAGTGAACCCAATTCACGATTTTTCAATTTTTTAATTTCAAAATACCTAAATAATATAATTTTGAATCGATCCACTCTACTCCCTTTACCTCTACTCTATCTCTCTCTCTCTCTCGACCTCCTATATCTTTATTTACCCCTGACCTTTCACCCTAAGACCTCCAGACTAAAATAATTAGAATGGTTTGATTGAAGTAAGCTCTAGAAGAGGGTGAGTCTTGTGCATCCAAGAAACAGAAAGGGGAATTGAGAAAACCTTCAGGTCCTATAAATCCTTGTTTAGAAAACTGTGTTTTAAACTCATAGAAATAATTCTTGGTGGAATGGATCTTATAGAGAAAGTCTTTTTTGTTGAAGGTGCTACAATATTAATAATTTATTGAATGGTTCACAAACAATGATAGAGTATTTTATCCGAATCTAGAATATGAATTTTACATAAATATGGAAATTTTATTGGAGGGAAGTGATGTTTCTTGAGTGAAGTTAATTTTGAAAGGGAAGATAATATCTTTCTCTTCAAGACATTGGGATGAATGTCTTAAGGTACCTCACAAAGGAAGTTTTTATGATTATCAAGGTACTTCTCCTCCTGAAAGTGAATTCTTTTTCTATGAGACAGCTCTGAAAGAGCTAACTAGAAATGAGGAACACAGGAGACCTATTGCCTTATAATTGAATGGTGAATGTAGAATTTTATTCAAGTTTATTCAGAACCATATTTGTCCCAGGAAAGGGGACTTTTCTTCACTCAAGTATCAAGATGTATACTTGGTGTATTTTCTTCAGAAAGGAGTCAAATGGAATCTATGTAGATATATGATGATTCACATTAATGAGATGATAAAACCCGATTGTAAGACAAATTATTTTTTCTATTCCAGAATTTTTTCAGCAATGCTAAAGGAAAAAGGTTGTGTGTGTGAAGCTGGTGATGTTTTAGTGAGTGAATGTAGTGGAATCTGTTTAAGCTCTGACATCTGTAAGAGAATGAAAATTAATTGGAACCCATGGAGGAAGGAATGGGTTGGTGATGAAGATATATTGTATTAGAAGTTTAATCTTATAGATCATATAGTTATACCAAGAGATCTATTAGATCCTAGCCTTGGTCTAGATGAAAAAGTAACATATTCTTCACATGAGGAAGAGGAGTCTTTTACTCCTGTCAGGTATGTGGGATCACCAGTTGAAGATAGAAGTGACCCAGAAACTACTGAACTAAAAAAAAAGAGTATCTATTATACCTGAAATTTCACCTCTGGACTTATCTTCTCATGAACCTAATATCAAATATACTGAAAGTGAAGAAATTGAAGTTGAAGGTAGTTTAGAGTATATCAGTGAATCCAATGAAGAAGAAAATGAAGAGGAATAAACTAGTAGTGGTGAAAGTGGTTCAGAATTAGGAAGGGGAGAAGAAGATGAGAAGGTTGATGATGAAGTTGTGGATAGAAAATATGAGGATGGTGATAATGAATAAAGTGGTTAAAGTGGCAGTGATAGTGAATTTGATCCTATTGATGAAAATACAGATGTTTTTAGGATGGAAGTTGTTGAAGCTAATACTGGTGTATCTGTTGAGGGTGTTGTTCAAGATGAGAATATTGCTCCAGTTGAACCAAATTATCAAGTTTTATGTACTAGGAAAAGAACTCTACATAATGAAAATCAACTTAGTTAAGAAGCCTTGACTGAGGGGGAGAAATCTTCCCTAAAAGATGACACTGAGGGGGATCCTCAAGGACCAGTTTCTCAAGCCAATGAAGAGAATCAAACTGGAAGAGTAAGGCTTGATACTCTTACTTCTTTGGATTCTAACATTTTAATAGATTGGGTAAAGAATCCTAGTTATGTAGCCTTGGGATTGGATTATGAATATTCTGATGATGAAGTCTTTGTACTTAGTACAAGAAAACCAGTGGATAAAACCTCTTCTATTGACTATGTCACTAAGACTAATTTTTAACATTTCAAGAAAGACATATTTGCCTCCATAATACATTCAGTACAATCTCAAATGAGGTATGAGATTGATGAATCTAGGAGAGAGAATACTGAGCTGAATGAATATTTGAAAGAAATCCAATCTATGGTTAATGGTGTAAAGCAAGATAGTGCCTCTGGTTCTTCTCCTACCTCAACTAGTCTGTCTCAAGCTGATGTTGTTTTGGTTTCAAAGATGGTGGTTAAATAAATTTAACCAAATCTAATCACAACTGTAGAAACAATTGTGACAATAAAAAAAATCTCAATAATGACATGAAGAAGTTAAAAACTGGGATCAATGCCTTGACCACTGATTATAGAAACACATTGGAAACTATCATGAAATGAATTTAGAATCTTATTTCTCATTTTAAAGCTCTCAAGTTTTCTAAGCTAAGAAAAAAAGTTTAGAAACATACCTCTTCAACTATTGCTTCAACTTCCACTCCACCTGCTCAGTCTTCCCAATCTATAGATCTTTCTACTATTAGTTTAGTTTTGAAAGAGGGGCTACAAGATTTAATTTCAAGTGTGGACAAAGTTGAGGACACTTCAGATAAGGTGCATGATCATGTTAAGTATTATACAAGGAGTGTTTCCCACACTCAGGAAGAGACGACCAAAACTAGTAATGATTTTTTCTCCAAACTCATCACAAATCATCAAATGAATAGTCTATTTAAGTATTTTTCCACCAATCTTACTCTACCTCCAATGAAAAAGTATTTTAAGGATCAGATTCATATGATGAGAGAATTTAATCCCTTAATGGACAAGTTTATAGAAAATAAAGATGATTTTGAAAAGGATATGAAATATGGTGGAGAGATAATTGAAGAGTTCATCAAGTTGTTAAAACCATATCTCCATGTCCAAAGTGAATCCATTGTGGTACCTCCTGCTGCACCACTTGGTTCTGCTGGTTTAGTGTCGGCTCAACCTGAAATTTCAGTTTCTCAGGCTTTATCTTAGATCAGACCAGTCATTACAGAAAATGTTCATCCTCGGATTCTTTATCAGCACCGACCTTCCCTAGCTTCTATAGTTTCTAAAGGATTGTCTCTACCTCCTCTTAAAATCCATTCAAACCCTCCTTCTCATCCTAACCCTCTTGCTGAACCATCCATTGATCCTTCTAATAAGGGGAAGGAACCCCTTGACCCTACCATGTAGTGGGGAGTGATTTTTTTGATACAGCTGAGTCATTATACCTTTTCTTTTTCAGTGTACTCTATTTATGAATACTATTTACTTGTTTCTACTATTCTATTTTTAGAGTTCTTTTCAACTACCACTTTTTGCTAATCCCAAAAGGGGGAGAATTTTATTAAGCATTATTAAAATTGGGAGAACATTAGTTTATTAAAATTTATTATGAGTTTAAAATTTATTATGTTTTTATGCATTATTATCTCTAATACATTATTTTAATCTTATCTCTTTTATATTAATTGTTTAATTTATTCATTTTCCAATGGAACTTAATAATGCCATGATTTTTGGTCATCAAAAAGGGGGAGATTGTTGGACCATAGATGTTGTTGGCCACTATATCTAACTATAATGGTTTTAATTATCACAAATCATGTCATATATTAACATATATCTTACCTTATGTTAATGATTCTAAGTTATGTCACAGAATTATCTTGAATACTAGATCAGTTCATTTATATAACTATTTATGTGTGTTTAAGTATAACAATATTATAACTGATTATATATGTGTTTATGGACATTAACACTCTTTGACTTTTTTGAATTTTAAGATAGAAAAAACATCTAGAATTATCTAAGTATGAGTCACTAACACCGACAGAGAGGTGACTCACCAACAGACATATGACTCACTGACAGATAGTTCAAATAGGCATGTGTTCTAAGTATGTGAAGCTGAATCCATTGGAAAGACTTGTTGTTGGACATGACACCGATAGACATACGACTCACTATTTCATATGACTCACCAACGCAGATGACCTACCATCAGTCCAAGTGACCTATTGTTGCATGATGCTACCGATGCAAGGACTCGTCATCAGTTGAAATGACTCAAAGTTGGTTCAACTGTATCACCGATAGTTCAACTATCTCACCAATATTTCAACTGTCTCACCAACAAAAGGAAGGACACACCATTGAAACAAGTCACCGATGTAATGAGTCACTGACGTATGCTGAGACTGAAAGACTGACATATTGATACCAACAGAATGAGACACCTATAGAAGGAGACATCGACAAAAGGAGACACTAATAGATGAGTCACCAATATACTATTTAAATCTTCATTTATTAATATTATTTCTAACAATAATATTTTTGTTATTTAATGAATCTGACATAATTAATGCCTATATGCAGACTTTACAGTAGATAGTACTATATGTGAGGTATCTATACATGTACATTGTCGGGATAAAAAAATTAAAGTGGCAAACAAGCATTTGGGAAAAAGTGTGGATGAGAAGTGGTTCATGCCTGCAAGAGATATACTGAAGAATGTCTGCAACTCTCATGAAACCACTATGAACTCAAGAACATAAGAAAACATGAGTCAATATAAATCAATATGAATACTGAATTGAAAACTCACTTCATCGTCTCAATGAAGGAGAAGAATATACCTGCACAACCATACCTGTAGCCGGAAGCCAGAATATGACACTCTGTTTTGTGTCAACTTCCAGAAGAGGACTCAAACTTCAATCCCACTACATCAAACGAGTCTATAGCTACACTAAATAAAATACAGATCCTTCTAAACCCAACTCTACATCTTTCTGTTCATTTATTTACATTTTTGAGCAGTGTGTGTATTTTTTTATTACACACACACACTGACTCCTGTGCATAACTGGAGGATACTTGATATCCTCAATATCACACTATTTTTATCCATTTGTATCCCACGTAGAATGGTGGAAGAGGTCTTGTGTGACGTGTTGTTGTTTTTTCCATGAAGAACTGTGGTAGAGGTCAAGTGTGGCCTAGATAGCCATGTGTTCTGTTGTGAAACCTGATCCAGGGTGTGGATCAAACTGTTTATTAATTTAAACTACTTTGTGGCAGGTGATCACCAAGTGGAGAGGATTAAGTCTCTTCTTAAGACTAAATCACTTGTTTTATTTCCATTGTGTTTTTACTTTTTAGTTTTACTTTGTTTTATCACATATTTTATAAAACTAAATTGAACTCTAATAGTTAGTATTAGCAAGTGTTTATAATAGTATTGATTTATTAGGTTAGATTCGGAAGTTCTATTAATTATCAAATTGATATAACTATGAACTAATAAATCTCTCGATAAATTAATTGAATAGTCAAGATCTTATAAATTCACTACTGACTAACTTGGAAATTGAATTTTAGATATTGGGGGAATTTCAAATAATCCTTTTTAAACAGAACTTTTTGTAGATACCCAATTCACCCCCCCCCCCTCTTGAGTACTCTACTCTGACTAACAGATTCCAATTCCCTTGGTAATGAATTTCTAGTAGGAGGTTTAACTATCTTGTATGATGTGTTAAGATATTTTGAGTTAATGTTGTGGAAGAATAACTCTTGGGTATATTTCTTATGTTTTTTTATACAACCATGAAATATCATTCTTGTTGTAGATTTTATAAATTCATTGTTGGTTATTGTTGATTACTATAGGATGTGAGTTATATTCTATGGAGTTTATAGAGATAAGGTAGTGTTTTTTGGTGAACAAGACCCTCAGATGGGTCGAAGGCATGTTGATTACCTATCTTCCTTGATGGTTGAGTTGATGCTAAGTTCAATAGAGGATCAATTGGTGGTATTTCATAGGGTTACTGAAGAGTTACCTAATGTCTTTATGGAAGAGGTCATGACACTACCCCCTTGATGAGATATCAATCTCAATACTTGAAATATAGTGTCATTATGATATCAATTTCTTCATATATAATGGCCCCTTCTAAGTTGTAGGATCTACAGATTTTGGTGGATGGTTTTTTATAGAGAGGATTCATTTGGCCTAGTGTTTCGCCTTGGTGTGCTCCATTTCTATTTGTGAAGAAATAATATAGTGGTTTAAGTATGTGTATTGATTAGCACAGCCTAAATTAGGTGATAATGAAGAACCATTATCCTCTACCATGGATTGATGATTTATTCAATCAGTTGAAGGGAGATAACTAGTTCTCTAAAATTTATTTATGGTTAGGATATCAAAAAATAAGAGTGAAGGATGAGGATATCCAGAAGACTAATTTATGATATTATTATAGGAATTATGAGTTCATTATAATGTCATTTATTATTAATAATGTTCCATTTATGTTAATAGGATTGATGAATACAGTGTTCTATGAGTTTTTGGATCAATGTATGGTGGTTTTTATTGATGACATCATTGTGTTTTCTGTGTTGGAAGAGGAGAATACAGAGTATCTATAATCTATTTTGATATCTCTTCATTATCAACAACTATTTGGAAAGTTTTATAAGTGTGAGTTCTAGACCCATGAGGTCTCTTTCTTAGGACATTTTTTGTATCATCGTTGAGTATTTTTTTATACTTCAAAGTTGTGGTGTTTGTTTCATGGGTAGACCCTAAGAACATTGTAAATGTGTGTATTTTCCTTGGTCTTGTAGGCTATTATAGGAGGTATGTACCTTCCTTTTCTTTTATTGTGACTCCAATGATATATTTAACTAGAAATGGTCAGGTATTCATGTAGAATGACCAATGATAGGATTATTTCTATTATTTGAAGGAGAATGTGTTCAGTACTTTGATTCTTCATTTTTCAGAGGAGAGAATTTTGTTTGAGGTTTATTGCGATGATTTTCATCTTGGTTTGGGTTGTGTTATGATATATCATAGAGTGGTTATATCTTATGGGTATCAATGGTTATGACCTCATGAATGTAACTATTCCACTCATGACCTTGAGCTTGTTTTTTTGTGTTTTCTATGAATTTGTGGCGGAATTACTTCATTGTTGATAACTTAGTGGTATTCACAAATCACAATAGCATAAATTATGTATTCTACCAACATGACTTGAATTTTCAATAGTGATGGTGGATGGAATTATTATAGTATTATGAATTTTATATTTCCTATGCACTAGGGAAAGGGAATGGTTTGGATAATTCTTTGAGTATGAATTAATGTGGTGGTTTTTTGTGTGAGTTAGGAGACTCTTAGAGAATGGTAGAAGAGATCATTAGGATACACCTTGATATGTGCGAAATTAATAGTAGAGGGTGAATTTATCAAATAACAATGCAGTCATATTTAGTTCAGCATGTAGAGGAGTCCCATTTCGAAGATTCTGAGATAGATGTATGTAGAGTTCAAGTTATCTATGGTGACACTCCTGAGGGATGGTCTGAGGATGACCATCATTATGTATTGTTATAGGAGAGGCTCTTATTTCTTTAGAGATAGATGATGTTGTTCTCTGTTCATTACACAGTTCACCATTGGCAGTATATCTTGGTGTGGATAAGATTTATTTCCCCATGAAAGTTAAGTTTTGGTGGCCTATAATGAAGAGATTTATTAAAAATTTTGTCTCTCAATTTTTAGTTTTGTAAAGGATGAAGTTTGAGAACTATATTCCTAATGGGTTACTTTATCCACTTTATGTTCACTAGTGAAAGTGGTAAGACATCTCAATGGACTTTTCCATGGGTTTCCTCGATCTCAGGGAGGTTGTGATGTTATATGGGTTATTTTAGACCACTTAATTAAGTCGTCTCACATATTAGTGATTAAATATTTGATCTCAATGGAGGTTTTGTCAAGGAAGTATCTAGAGTAGGAAGTGAGGCTTCATGGGCTTCCAAATACAATCATTTTTTATTATGGTCCCCATTTTAACTCCAGAATTAGTAGAGCTATCATGTGTGATTTTGTCTCTCATTTATTCCTTATCGCCACTTTTCATCATCAAATGGATAGTCAGAAAGAGTAGACTATATAGACTCTATAGGATATGTTTCACATGTACATTCTAGATTTTTGAGGTTTATGGGTGAGTTACCTACCCTTGATGGAGCTTGTTGACAGCAACAGATATCACTTCACTATTGGTATAGCTATATTCAAAGAGTTGTATAGATGACCTTTCTAAGTTTCATTATGATGAACTAAGATTGGTTATTCATCAACTATCAAACTGGAGTTGGTACAAAGCACAACATAGAAGGTGTAGTTGATTGAAGGAAAATAAAGGCAATGCAAAATCATCAAAATTCCTATGATGATCATATGAGGATACTTGTGGAGTTAAGAATTGGATATCACTTGTTTTTGAAGGTATCTTATTTTAATGGGAAACAAAGTTTCAATCATGAGAGTAAGATTTATACTTAATATATTGGACCTTTCAAGGTGTTGGTGCATGTTCAAGTTGTTTCATATTGATTAACACTTACCCCAGGGATAATATATATTCATGACATATTCTTTGTGTTGTAGATTCATTAGTATCTTCATAATGATTTCCACATCATCAGTTGGGGTGATATGGGAGTTGGAGATTATGTTACCTTCAAGGAGTGTCCTATTGATCACATGTGTTTCACATTAGGTTGGTGTTCACTATTGATTTTCTAGATAGTGTGTTATCTACTTATTGTGGTTGATATTGTTGGCGGCATGGTTGATATGCTTAAATTTGAATAAACAATATAAAGTTGGTAATGATGCAATGATTAATGATATAGACATGTAAATCAATTATTTTTATTCTTTAAAATCAATGGAATGTGAAATTTATTCTTGAATCATTTTAATGGTCCACTTTTTGATATATATAGTTAATAGTTATAGGGTTCTTTTTTATGGAACCTATGCATAATAAATCAGTTAATTCAATATTTTAACACCCTGAGTTTTTATGAATTTTTATTTTTTCAAATAAATTAAATTTATTTGATATATTGAATTATATGGAATACCAATTTAAGCTTTTCTATAAGAAACACTAGGTTATCTTGCACTATAAATGACATTGAGTTTTAACAAAACCACGATATAGTATTAATAGAGTTACTTAAATGCAACTATTATAACCTAACTATTAAAAATAGTGATATGAAAAGTAATAAATTATTTTTAAACACAAATTAAAATGTTTTTATATAAATAAAATATATTTATAAAAAGGTGCTTAATTTTCATTAAAATCTTTATATGTTTTAAAAATTCTATTTTCTCAAAAATGATTTTTATTTCTTTTATTGAATAATAATAAAATTAACTTTTCACAATTTTAGAAAATTATTTTTATAAAATCAACTTTATTTTTTAAATCACGATTTCAAAATTATATTAGGGAGAATTTTTGGGATTTTTCTCATTTTTTGATGAATAGTAAAAAATATTGATTTTTAATTGAAAAGTGTATTTTTGATTAATTTATTTATAAAGATAAATTATATTTTAAATTGGTTTTAAAGTAAAATAGGTTCAATTATAAATAAATTAATCTAATTTAGTTCATTATAATCAATTTAATATTGAATTTTTATATAAAAACTTTGTAAACTTTTGAACATTTTCTCCTTAAAAACCTACTTTCTCACCGCATCTGCAGGATTATTTTTAAATAAAATTTTGCCACATATTTTAATTGAATTTGTTAAAATTGAATCCATATTTTTAATCATCATAATTTATATTATATAATAAGTTAAACTTAATTGTTTACCAAAATTAATAGTAAAACAGTAAAAACTATTTACCATGATTAAGGTAAAGATGGTTTTATTGGGGGTTAAACTAAAAAGATAAGGGTTTAAAATAACTAAAAACATTTTTTTCACCTATTTTATGGTCATATTTAAATTTTATCTCTTATATTATCTATAATTTTCCATTATTGGATCCTTGTGACATAAAAAATGTCGGTGGAATTCTTTCTTTCAAAAAATTACAAGTGTCACTCACCTCAATTATAAAAGGTTACCCCTTATCCTATCCTCTTCGCACATTGAAATCATTTTGTATTGTCCAATACCAACCAAAATAACTTTCCAATTTTTTTCATATCATCTTATAATCCTTATTTTGGATATAAATCTCACTAAGGAAATATTTTGGTGCAAACTTAAAGAGGATACCCGAAAAATAGGTAACGTTTATCAACGAGTATTTTTGTATTATTCCTTCCACAAAGTACTAAAATTATTATTATAACATGATGATATAATAACCTTCATATCTTACGTATAATAATATTTTTTATGTTAAGTTCATGACCTTCAATGATCTCCACTTTCATCAAATGGTTTACAAAATCATCATTTGTGTGTATGGAAAACTACCGCCTCGCGAATTGATGTCATTCGTTTTTCTATAAAAACCTATAAAAAATGAAAAAAAATGATGTATTTATTATTTAAAAATGATAATTATGATATTATTATACTTATTGAACCATTATATAACACATAACTTCATACTCTCTATTTTTTGAGAATATGATAACATCGCTCATGTGTATGGTGAACTACCGCATCGTGAAGCAATGTGATTCATTAAAGCTTTACATGGAAGGTATTAAGGATTATATTAATGAAAATATTTAATATATATGACATAAAAATTATTCTTTAATGATAATATATTATTTACCTTTCTTTCTTTCAATCTTATAATAAAATGGAAACAACGTTCATGCGTACATAAGGCCCACCATATCCATGAATGATGTATTTAATTTTCTATCACTAAATTTTATGGATTAGTATAAATAAATATATATTGAATATATAGGATATTTATATCATGTTTAAAAATATTTATATCATCAAATAATGATCAAATTAAAATAACGAAAAATAACAAATCAAAACATATACAAAAAACAAAGCGGTTATTACCCAAAACGTAATTTTAACATGGAATTGTTCATAAATGGGTAATAAAATGTCATAATAAAATAATATATGGTATTATATATATAAATATTATTCTATAATATATATATAATAAACTTATATTTATTATTAAATAGGATTGAACATGTATGACATAAGTCAAGACTTAAATTAAGGTATTTTTGTCTCAATTTGCCTTATTTGAGATGTACATTATGTTATGCACCTATATTCTATAAAAAGGTGTATATACAGACCATTTGACATGTAATATCATGAAATTATTTATACTAATGATATTTTAATTTCCATTTTATTTCATTCCTTCATGGGGATTACGATTCAAAGGTACCAAAGTGGTAATGATTCTATATTACAGTATCAATGTTTATTACGATTGTTTATGATTATTTTTCTAATGATAAAATATTATAATACAGCTCTCAAGAAACATGAATTTTATTATCCACTGGTTATTCAATATATTTTCAATTAATATTACCATTTTTCAAATCTTTGGTACTTAAAATAATTTATAAATTTTTTAATAAAATTCAACTTAATTTCTCTCTTCGGTTGGAAAATATATTTTCTTCCATAACCCTAATTTTAGAAAAAAAATCAAAATTATTTTACTATTATACTATTATTTTTAAAAGAAAATTTTACCCTTTTTTTACTTTTTTACAAAAAAAATTAAAGTAATTTTCATGTCGTTTTTCAAACAATTATCATTTTTCTTTTACTAAAAATCAAAAAGGAATCTTTGTTTTGATGTGTATGGAATGAAAGAAACTTCCCATCATCATGAACATTGTTTTATTTGAATATTACTTTATAATTTTTCAAGGTTATTTTAAAAGAAAAATATTTTCAAAATATTGCATGTTCTAAAAAGTTTTTTTCAAAGTATAAAGTGTATTTTCCTTATGAAGTGTTTTAAATGATCATTAAAAATAATTTTCCATATAATATTACATTCGTTGATACTACTTATAACTTACTAGAGATATTCTCTAAGGATACCATTATTATTATTTTTATGAATGGTTTATTTTTATTATGGCATGATTTTTATGAAACCCATTTCTCTTTCATGGGTTATACCATGAAAAAATACTTATGAAACCCATTTATTTTTCCATGGGTTATGATTTGATGTGATGATGAAATGATTATGAAACCTCTATATTTTACACTAGTTATGATATGATGAAATATTTTTGAATCCCATTTAATTTAATTGGTAATGATATGATGAATTTTTTATGATCTTGTGGCACCCATAAATATGGTTTTCATTATAAGATAGGTGGGACCTATATCTCCCTCCAATGCATTAGATAAATATTTATATCTCATGATATAGACAGGGTTGGAATAGGGAGTGAACCTGGTTTAGTAAGGGACTTTTTCCTCTATGATGGTCTTAGGAGTGAACCTTGACTACTATGATGTTTTGGGGAGTTAACCCATTTCTATATTATATCCCTTTAAATGATCATTGAATAATATGGAAATGATTTTCTACTACTTATGTATATGCCACAAATCTATGTATTAATCCAATTTTATGCTCTCATGGTTCATGTTCTTTGATTCCCTTATGTTTCATGTCTTATGAACTCTAAAAATTTATTATATTACTCAATATTATGAACTTTGATATTCATATTATGGTTCTAAAATTTTATACTCATGTTATCATACACTTATGTTCATGTTATGCTTACATATCTCCCTTGTTTACCCATACTGAGCATTTTATCTCACCCATTCTTATGTTTCCTTTACCTAGGTTATGAATATATGTATTTTGTATGATATTTCTAAGAAGAGTGTTAGTTATAAATATCATAGTGTGAGATTATATAGTTTACCGATGGACTAGTTTTTTTTGTTTCTAGGTTTCCAAAGACACTAAACTATTACGGTTTTTAGGCATGTGTTTGTATAATGTAATGAATATTCATAAAAAAATGATTTAATATCTATGTATGATAAGTCTTTGTCACTATAGTTGGTATAATAGGATAGGTTTAGTTATCCTTTAGAAACTAGGATAAGAAAAACTTAATGAGATACCTAAGGATAAGTCTAAGGGTAAGAATAATTATGAGTCAAAGTATAGGAAAATGTAATAGAATTTTTTTAAATGATAGAGTGGGTGTTTTCCAAGAAATTAAATACCTTACTATATACTAAAAGTAGATTTTGATCTAGCACAGAGGTACCTAGAGGTAATAACTCTAAAAATGGTTCATTAATCTTGACTCGATTATCATCTGGTACATGAAAATGGGCCTTATTGCACACTTGGTTTGATACTCTTGGTGGATACGCTTTGAAAATTAAAAAATTATTTAAGATTCATCCTAAAGGATTTAAATATATAATGACCATGAATGACCTAGGATAAACTTAAGCTATCATATATTAAATAAAGTTTCATGATTTAGACATCCTATAAGTGATTTTTCAAGATTATGTGGTTCCCCATCATGATTATTGTTTCTTACACTATGTTTTTTGGCTTTATTATATGGATGGAACCAAAATAAATTGTATTAACACTAATGTTGACGTACAATGCAATTATTTTCCTCCTGATAATCTGAACATTATGGGATCTAGAATGAAAAATATCATTGTTATGATCACACAAATTTCTCAAGCTATGAATCATATTGGACTTCCAAATGAACAAAGGAAGGAACAAAATTATGTTGAGTCCTCCATGAGGAAATTTCCAACTTATTTATGTAGTTCTTCTGATCCACTCATTTCTGAAAAATGAATTAACACCACTAAAAAGATATTTTTCATTCTATATTGTTCAGATTATGAAAAGGTCATTTTGTTTTTCTACCATTTGGAAGGTGAATATGATAAATGGTGTAATATTATTGATTAGAAACTAAAATAGGATAATATTAATTGTTTATATTTTAATATTCAAGTGATTAAAATTACCTAAACACTAGTTTTAGTGTATTTCATAAATTTAACTTCTTCTCCAAACATTGTGCAATTCATGTCTAAAGTGTTTCAATTTGGGTCCATTTAATCATATTCATGTAGAATTAATTATTTTAATTTTATTAATTTTATATTTTGGGATATGATTGATTACTTTTTTTTTAAAAAAAATTACCCATTAAGATCAATGGATTAATCACAAGGGAAAATGGACATTTTTTCTATGGATATAGAAAGTTCTGATCAATTCATAATGGGACTTAGGCCCATCAAGTAAAAGTAGAGCCCACAAATCAAGCCCAATGAAATAAAAATTTTAACTGTATATATAGAAAATTATGGGGATCATTTAATTCAACTATTTCTATATCTAATTCTGAGTTTTTTAAGGAGATCTAGTGATCCCAAGTTGACATTTAATTTGTGGGCCAGATTTGAAGGCCCATAAAAGAATCCCACCATTTCAAGCATAAAATTCGAATAGATGATCCAATTTTCATAAAATTTTGAAAGATTTTAGAGGAAACCTGGAAGAAGATATTTATCTTCTAATACTCCTTTGTATTCGACCATATTGAATGATAAAGTCACATGTCAAATAGGGGGATGAATTTGGCCTAATTTTCTGGTCAACTTTGAAAAGTCAAATTTCCTTTTATTTATAACCAACCTTTAACTCTCCTAATTAATGGGGAAGGAATTTTTTTAGGAGGAATAAAAACTAGGACACAAATATTCCTATTTAAGTTGGTGGTGGTGATGGAATTTAGAGATCAATTTTTTTATTTCAACTGTAATTTTACGCTTTCATTTTGTAATTGCATCTTCAATTTTTCCCATGTAAGTTTTTTGTTCACCTTTATTTATTAATAAATTTTCTTCTTATTATTATCAATCATTTATTTTTTCCATTTCATTAACATTTTTATACCTTTTAATCAAGGTGTGAATTTATTCACACAAACAATTGTGAAATTCCTCACACAATGGTGGATTGTTTGTTATTTCATTGTCTTTATTTATTCAATAATGTATCTTTAAGTTTACTCCCCACTTCCATTGATATAATAGAATAAATGGAGTGATAAACTTTTATGGTTTTATCATAGTAATTTTCATGTAGGTGCATAGAATTTTATTTCATATGCTCTGATATCAATTCATTATTTTAAGACTTCTATTTGATGTTCTATTTTATTCTTCATCTTCTCTAACTTCAACAATGTTTAATTTTGAGTTCTAGTATGATCCAATTCCTTGGAGTGATCATTTAAGTGATCCTATAAGTGAATTAGTGATTATAATTGTACATTTTAAGGATTAAATTAGTGAATGATTTTGGGAAATTAACTCATTATTTGGATATATCATGAATTAGTAATCTGAAATTTTCAAAGAAAACAAATACATCCAATATATCCCTTGAGACAACTTAGGATTGACTTATATTAATCAATTATTTCCATTAAAATAATTAGGTTTTTCATTTATAAATTAAAACCATACTCTTTGGAAATTTAGTATTCCGGTATTTCAATTTAAATCAATCCAAAAGTTGGCTACTCCATAGCCAAAACCTCCAACATCATTGAGTTTCTAAAGGTTACTTCTTCAGACCCTGTGGATTCGACCCCTACATGTACTAAAATGACCGCATATACTAGAAGGGTGAATTTTTGAATCACTAAATTTTGGTTTCATTGTCAGGGACCCAATTAATTCATCTTATAAATTCATTATATTCTCCTCCAATTCTCTATTCTCACCCCACTTCTCTATTCTCACCCCACTTCTCTGTTCTCACCCCTGATTTCACTCTTATGGAAGGCCATTTTGATCAAACCCAAACTTGTAGAACAAATACCTACATTGAATATCCCACAAATATTATGATGTATAATGAATATACTAGCTTTTATTTGTGTGACAACAACCGAATTAACTAAAATGTTTGAACTCATATGATCAACAAAACATCCCAACCTATAATGAGTTTCAATCCTAAAAAAATAAAATATGAACATCCTCCAATAAATTATAAAAATATTATTATCCTAATTGAGTATAACATTTGGATCAACCCTTTTTCAGCCTGATCCACAACCATTACTTCAGAAACTGTGTCAAAAAATGGAGAGAATGACTTTTGAGGTTTAATCAATGAGTATATAACTATAATTTATTGAAACGGTTATAGAACCTATTCCCACTCAGGTTGTCTATTCATCATATTTGATAAATAACCCTGTTATATAAAATATTCTTATGAACAACTCCATGATGTGAATATTTACATGAGTGTGCAAAATAATGAAAAAACTGAAGTAATGATTCCCAAAAAATAGAGTCTTTAAAATAAAAGGAAAATATTGAAGAACCCACTTTAAAATTTGAGAAATTATAGATATATAATGAGGTTAATTGGTTAGGTAATGTAAAAATTAAACCCTAGGAATATGAGGATACTGTTGATGAGAGTTTAAATTAAGAGAAATTTTATTTTTTGTATTCCCAAGAGGAAAATTTTATATTATGGATTGATTTTTCTAAATATTTATCGAATGATTATTTTTTAGAAACACCAATCACTAGACCATTGGGATAAATCATAAGATTTGATTCTATACCCATTACTGACACTAATCTGTCCAATTTTGTGGTTGAATATTATGTTTATAAGTAACCAACTCTTATAAAAAATTGTATAGGAAACTGATTTTGATTCAAATTTCCAATCTTCTTTTAAAAATTTCAATGAAACTAAACCCAAAATTATAGTCCTTTTATCCCCACTCAAGAATATCTTCATAGGAGATAACCAAGATCATTCAGTTGTTATTCAATTTTCTCTTGAAACACATAAAGTAAGGCTGATATTTGATGTCTAATTGAAGACTGCAAAAGTAACTGGATTAATTATTTCTGATATTCCTTGGATTTTTCCACTCATTATAAAACATATAATTTTTCATGAAACAAATTTTAAACAAATAATAAATCTTAATCTAGTAGAGGTGGTGAAAAATTGGGTCTTGAAAATGTTAAAAGTTGGTATTTTATAATTTAGTGGGTCCGAGTTGAGCTAATGACTTTAAACTAATCACTTTCTAGGAGGAAACCCAAATTCTACATTGATTTTTTAATTTTTTTTAATTTTTTGTTTTTTTTTTTGTTAAGGGAACCCCTTTGGGGTTTACAATGTGATAAAATGTATCTTGTGTGTGATTATTATCATATGAATCATTTTCATATTTCCAATTTAAACCCATGCATTCTAATGTTCAATCTTTTACATCGATCATCCTCAAGGATTCTACATGTAACATGAAGTCAAAGTGATAAATTTCTCTTTTCATGGGTCATTAACTTCAAACTAGGTTGTCTTATTCCATGATTTAATTTCAAATCACATATCCCCCTATTTATTCCTAATTCTAATCTCTCTCTTCTCTTCTCTTTCAAAACTAAGGATAGTTTCATTCTAAGTTGAGGGAGTGAAAATCTAGAATTTTGAAAAAAAATGGGATTTTATGATAAAAATTCACTTCAATGAAAAAAAAATCAATTAATTATCCTCAAAAAAATTAATGTATATTTTGAAACATGAAAACTTAATTTCAAATTATTTTTAATTCCTTGATTATGATTTTAATGAATATTTATGTTTATGAGCATAGTTTTTGGAATGCACGGTTGTTCGATGTGATTTTTTAACGTTTATATTTTCATCCTCTTAAACAAAATTCCACAATGAACGTCTATTGTATTTTTCATGTAAGTTTTACTTATAGGTCCCCTTTCATCATATCATGGGATTCAGGTCCACTTTTAGTTTCATTTGAGTATCCAACAAAAAAAATAAAAAAATAAAGACCATGTGGATCAATATTTTTTCCAAATGTGTGGTGTTCCACACTTGGGGATCATGACTCCATGGTTGTCTTGCCTAGATTTAGGATTATATCTCTATTTTAGTGCATGGATTTGACAAAATGTGTGGAATCTAACACTTGGGGATTGTGACTCCATAGTTGTCTTTCCTAGAGTTGGTTTTTTCATCTCTATTATGTTTAAAAAACAAAAAAAAAGAGAAGAAAAAAAATAATAATAATAAAATAGGATACTCATCTTAATATTTAATGTGATTCCCACCTAGAACTTCCATTTATTTCCCCTTGAATAAGAAAATGGTCCCCATGTCTTTTGATATACACAAAAAATCATCACGCTTAATTGAAATTGGATGAAATGTGGAAATGAATTTGAACAAAGGAATGGGCTTGGGCTTGGGATATTATTTTTAATATAACTTTTGTTAAATTATTTTTAAATATTCCATGGTTGTTTGGTATGATTTCTTTTTATAGCCATTGTATGTTAAAATATTATTAAAAAAGGGAATTCAATTTCATATTTTTAAGATACTTTTTTCTCAATACTAGAAAAACTCAAGTTGGGGGGAGTGATTATCCTCTGAAATAGGCTAATATTAATTTTTTATATTTTAATATTCAATTTATTCAATTTCAATAAACACCGGTTTTATTTCATTTCATAGATTGAACTTTATTTTCCATCATGGTGGAATTATGTCTAAAGTGTGTCAATTTGGGATCAATTAATCATATGCTTGTGGAATTAATTATTTTTATTATATTAATTTTATATTTTGTGATATGATTGATCACTTTTTTTGTAACATTTAATCTTTTAGGATCAATGGATTAATCACAAGGGAATATGGACATTTTTTCCATGGATGCGAAAAGTTTTGATCAATGCATAATGGGCCTTGGGCCCATCAAGTAAAAGTAGAGCCCACAAATCAAGACCAATGAAGATAAAATTTTAACTTTATATAGAGAAAATTATGGGGATAATTTCATTCAACTATTTCCAGATCTAATTATAAAGTTTTCAAGGAGATCCAGTGAGCCCAAGTTGACATTTAATTTGTGGCCCATATTTGAAGGCCTATAAAATTATCCCACCATTTCGAGCATAATATTCTAAAGGATGATCCAATTTTCGTGAAATTTTTAAATATTGTATAGGAAACCTTGAAGAATATATTTATATTCTATGACACCTTCATATTTTTCCATCTTTAATGTCAAAGTCACATGTCAAAAAGGGGAATGAATCTGGACAAATTGTTTGGTAAACTTTGAAAAGTAAAATTTCCTTTTATTTTTCACCAACCTTTGACTCTTCTAATTAATGGGGAAGGAATTTATTTATGGGGTATAGACCCTAATATCCTAATATTACTATTTAATGTTTTTTTGGTTTTTTAATTTGGAGATCCATGTTTTTATTTCAATTATAATTTTACGCTTCCATTTTGTAATTGCATATTCAATGTTTCCCATGTAAGTTTTGCATTCACCTTCATTTCTTAATAAAATTTCTTATTAATATTCTTTTTCTTTTTTACTTTTTATTAACAAATTTATTCCATTAAATCAATGTATGAATTTATTCACACAAACAATTGTGAAATTCCTCACACAACGGTGGAGTGTTCGTTATTTCATTGTTTTCACTTCTTCAATCTTGCATCTTTAAGTCAACTTCACGCTTCCATTGATAAAATAGCATCAATAGAGAGGAAAACTTTTATGGCTTGATCCTAGTGAGTTTTATTGGGGTTTATTAAATTTTATTTCATGTTCTCTAATATTTATTCATTATTTTAAGTCTTCCATTTGATGAGTTATTTTCTTCTTCATTTTCACCAACTTTAACAACGACACATTTTGAGTGATAGAACGATAAAATTCCTTGGAGTGATAATTTAATTGATCATATGATTGAATTGGTGATTAGAAATGGAATTTTATAAGGACTAAATTGGTGAATTATATTAGGGAATTAACTCATTTTTTGGATAAATCTTGAATTAGTGATCTCAAATTTTATAAGAAAACAAATACATCCAATATATCCCTATAGAAAACTTAGGATCAACTTGTATTAATTAATTATTTACATTCAAATAATTAGGTGTTTTATTCATAAAATAAAACCATTATCTTAGTAAATTTATTATTCTAGTATTTCAATTTAAATCAACCCCAAATTTGGTCACTCTATAGCCAAAACCTCCAACATATTTGAGTGTATAAAGGTTACTTCTTTGGTCTCTATGGATTTGACCAATACATGTTCTACAATGACCACTTATAACAGTATGTTGAATTTGGGATTCTTCACTTATAAAGAATATAAATAAATGGAATTAAATTGAATCCATGAATTGGTACTAGTTAAAGAACTTATTTTTCAATAAGTTATTACCTAGTATTCTTCATACAAATATGGAGAAGGAGTTCTTTGAGCTAAAGAAAAAGGATGGTGAATCTATTGGTAACTATGAGATAAATTTTACAAGACTTGTGAGGTACACTTATGGTATCGTCCAACCTGAAAGTAAGGTTGATCGATTCTTAAGTATCTTAAAACCAATTATCTAAAGGGAGTTATCCATAAGAGATTTCAATAGATATGAAAATATTCTTAGATGTGTTATCAAGGTGGAAATGGAGGTTGGAGTTACATACCAATCTCATGGTTTTTATAAGAATAGAAAAATAGAATTCAAAAATATATATAAGAACCATGGAGAGAAGATGATAATATTTCCTTTTTGTTCGAAGTGTGGGAATAAGCATGGGGAGAAATTGTCTTAGGGGGAATATTAAATGTTTTAAGTTTGTAATGGAAGGTCATAAAGAAATTTATTTCCAAATTGATGGGAAGAAGTTAGATAATTATTTGAATAGAGAGAAAGCTACATAGAATTTACCAACCACACTCTAGTGTTTAAAATGTAAGGAGTACAGGAATTATGCTAACCAATTCCCAAACCTAAAGGTTAATAATAATGATAAATGTTATAAACCTCTTAAGATGATAGACAAAGGGGTATCTCATGTGATCACTATTTATAATGACTAGTGTGATAACAATGTGGTGAAAGGTACACTTATCATCCACTATAGAACTATTAATATCTTATTAGAATCTGGAACTACAAATTATTTAGAATCTAAATAATTTTATAAGGGTATCAATATACCAATAAAATTATTAGATAAAGAATTATTAGTTAAAACCCCTAATGGTATGATGATCGAATCACAAGTCTATGATTCCTATCTGATTGAAGTTGGTGGGAATGTACACCCTAAAAATCTATCATTCTTCCTTTAGTTGAATTTTATGTTATCTTGAGCATGTATTGGATTTCTTTGCATAAATAAAACATAAATTTTTGAGTAAAGAAAGCCACATTTGATATAATTGATCATTCTATGATCGTATATCAATGTGATTATAAGTGAAAACTTCTGATGAAGATCACATCCAATGTATTGTTTTTAATTCTTATTAAGAAGGGGTGTTTATATCATATGGTTGGGAAGAAACTTGAAATCAATGATATAACTATTATGCAAGAATTTTTTTATGTATTTTGAGAAGTGTTTCATAGACTTCCACCAAAATTTAAATTTGAGTTTTCAATAGAACTTGTACCTAGTTCCATAAAAATTTCAAAGACTCCCTATATAATAGACCCAATTGAATTTCAGGAATTGAAGAAGCAACCAGGAAAATCTTGAGAAGGGATTCATTCGGCCAAGTGTGTCACCTTGGGGTACACTTTTTCTTTTTGTTAAAAATAAAGATGGATAAATGAAACTTTGAATTTATTATCAAGAGCTTAACAAGATCATAATTAAGAACAAGTATCCTCTTTTTCATTCTAATGACTTGTTTGATCGAATGTGTGGATCTCAATACATTTCCAAGATTGACCTTCATTCTGGATATCATTAATTGAGGGTTAAAAAGTAGGATATACCCAATAAAATATTATTTACAAGGTATAGACACTATGAATATATATTTATTATATTTAGTCTTACTAATTCCCCCATCTATCTTCATGGATTTAATGAATATAGTCTTTAGAGATTACCTTGATTAGTTTTTGGTATTTTTATAAATGATATTATAATCTATTAAAAGAGTTAGTAAGAGTTTTAAATTTATTTAAGAATTGTAATAAAGAACCTAAGGAAGGATAAACTGTATAAAAAAATTAAAAGTATAAATTTTGGCTACAAAAAGTTTCATTTTTTGATCATATAATCTCAAGAGAGGGTATATTGGTAGGCCCATAAAATACGAAGGCTATTGAATATTGACCTAGACCAACCATGGTGACTGAGATCTATAGTTTTCTTAGTTTATCTGGATATTATCGAAGGTTTGTAGATAATTTATCACAACTATATAATCCTCTAACCAAGTTAACTCATAAGGGATCTAAGTTCCTCTGGATAGATGAATTTGAGGAAAATTTCAAGGAACTGAAGTGAAGATTAGTTAGATCACATGTTTTTACATTAACCTATAGTAGATAAGGGTTTAAAATCTATAGTGATTCATCCAAGAAGGTATTGGGATGTTTTCTTATGCATAATGACGTGGTTATAGTTTATGCCTCATGACAATTAAATATTCATGAGAAAATTTATCCAAATCATGATTTGAAGTTAGATGGTAATTTTTTCATTAAATATATTTAGGAATTATATTTATGGAGAATAGTGTGATATATATACCGATCATAAAAGTTTAAAGTACATATTCACATAGAAGGAGTTGAATATGTTCCGAATAATATGGTTAGATCTGATTAAATATTATAACTTCTCAATAAATTACTACCCTAGGAAAGCGAACAAGGTGGTTGATGCTTTGAGTCAAAAGGATCATGCTAGATTATCCATGATGAGGATTATAAAATATCCAATATTTTTGGATTTTTAAAGGATATATCTCAAAATATTAAATGGGGGAAATAATATCTTTCCTAATTGAATGTTCAACTATCTATCCAAGTGAATGTTAAAGAGGAATAGAAGGAAGATGTAAAGTTGTAAAAGAAGATTAGAAATTTTTCTAAGTTTAAACTTTATCATTATGGAATGATAAGGTTAAGGAACCATGTATATGTTTCGTCCATGATAGCTTTGAAGAAGGATTTTTTAGAGGAAGCGCCTAGTTATTCATTCTATATTCATCCAAGAATTATGAATATTTATATATATTTGAAAGAGCATTTATAGTGGGATGGAATAAATATAGATATCATGGAGTTTTTATCTCGTTTCTTGGTATGTCAGCAAGTTAAGGATGAGAGAAAAAATTATAATGGGATGTTACATCTATTACCCATACCAAAATGGACATGGGAAAAATAAATATGGATTTTATCATTAGACTCCCCAAAATGTATAAAGGGTATAATTCTATATGGGTTGTATTTGATCACCTTACTAAATCAGTACATTTCATCACTATCAGAGAAGATTTATCACTAGATCATCTTGTCAGGATATACCTTAAGGAAGTGGTAAGGTTTTATGTAGTACCACATTTCATTATATATGATTGGGATCCTAGGATTACCTCAAAGTTCTAGATAATTCTCTAGTAAACTCTTGATACAGAGCTAAGTTTCAGCACTATGTATCATCCTTAGATAGATTATCAGTATGAGATAACAATTTAAACACTAGAGGATATGTTGAGATCCTACTCTTTGGATTTAAAAGGTGGTTGGGATCAAAACCTTCCTCTATTTGAGTTTTCTAACCACAATAGCTTTCACTCAAGCATTCAGATGGCTCCTTATGAATCCCTCTATGGAAACAATTGTAGAGCTCTAATGTAATGGAATGAATTTGGATAAAGAAATTTTTGGGACCTGAGATAGATAAAGAAATAGAGACAAGGTTAAATCCATTCAGCAACACATCAAGGTAGCTCAGATTTAGTAAAAAATTTATGATAATAATTTTCGGTGTGATCTAGAATTTTAATTTAGTGAAAAGGTGTTTCTAATAATTTCTCCATTAAATAAGGTTGTGAGATTCGGGAAGAAAGGGAAATTGGACCCTAGGTATATCAATCTTTTTGAAATTATTTATCATACTAAGATGGTATCCTATCAAATAGTGCTTACATCAAACATCTCTCAAGTCCATGATATGTTCCATGTATCTCTCCTAAGGAGGTACATACTTAACCCTTCACATGTATTGAACTCAGAGTTCATACCACTGGAGTGATATCTTTCTTATGAGGGACAACTAATGGGGATTTTAGATCTTACAGAGAATGTTTTACAAAACAACACCCCTCACCTAGTCAAATTTTTATGGTGAAACCACTAGTTTGAGGAAGCTACATGGGAACTTGAGGATATTATGAGGTAGAAGTATCCTCATTTGTTTGTATGTGAGTGACGAATTTCGAGGGAGAAGTTCATTTTAAGGGGGTAGAATGAAAAACCCTAAGTTTTTATGAATTTTTTTCAAGTAAATTAAATTTATTTTATTGATTTCGTTACACACAACACTAAGTTAATCTTGTGTCACATGCAACACTGGGTTAGTTTTCATTATATACTACATTGAGTTTTAAAAAAATAACAATATATTATTAATATAGTTATTTAAATGAGATCATTATAACCTAGAAATTAAAAATAGTGATATGAATATAAATAAAAACTTTTAAAATATTTATTATAATGGTTTTATATAAAATATATATATTGATAAAAAAGTACATAATTTTCATTAAAATCTTTATATGTTTTGAAAATACTATTTTCTAAAAAAATGCATTTTATTTATTTTTTTGAAAAATAATAAAATTAATTTTTTACAATTTCATAAAATTACTTTCATAAAATAAAAAATTATTTTTGAAATCATAATTTCAAAATTATCTTAGGGTGATTTTTTGGGATTTTTCTAAAGAGTTATTTTTTTTTTGATGAATAGTGAAAAATACTAAATTTTAATTGAAAACTACTTTTTCTTTAATTTATTTATAAAGTTAAATTACATTTTAAATTGTTTTTAAAGTAAAATATGTTCAATTATACATCCATTAATACAATTTAGGTTATTGGAATCAATTTCATATTTAATTTTGATATAAAAAAATTGTAAACTTTTGAACATTTTCTCTTTAAAAACCCACTTTATCGTTACGTCTGTGGGATTAATTTTAAATAAAAATTTTAAAAATATGTAAATTTAGTTTGTAAAAATTTATTACATATTTTTAATAAAACTAATTTATATTATATGATAATTTTGACCTAATTTTTTACCAAAATTAATAGTAAAAATATTAAAAATAAAGGTAAAAATGGTTATACTTGGGGTTAAACTAAAAATATAAGGCTTAAAAATAACCCAAAACATGTACAAAACCAATTTTATTTCTATAATTAGACATTATATATTATATTCTTGATAATGGTACATCATTGGAGCCTTGTAACATGATAAAAAATGTGTGTGGAATTCTTTATTTTAAAAAATTACAAGTGTGTCACTCACCTCACTTATAAATGGTCACCCCTTCCCCTCTCCCCTTCACACCTTAAAACCCTTTTAGTTCATAAAATACCTACCTAAATCACTTCCCAAATTCTCTCCTATGATCTTAGAATAATTAATTTGGATATAAATTCAACTAAGGAAGTATTTTGGTGCAAACCTAAGGAGGATACACGAACAAGAGGTAACATTCATCAATAAGTATTTTTGTTTTATTCCTTACTCCACCTCTAAAAATTATTATTATACCATGATTATATAATAAAATCAGTATATAAAATATATTTATATGTTTTTATGTTAATTTAATGAACTATAACTATCTCCACTTCTATCAAATGGGTTATGAAATCATCATTTGTGTGTACGTCGGACTACCGCCACGCGAATCAATGTCATTCATTTTTTCATTAATACAACTCAAGGAAATAATGATGGATTTATTGTTTATATATGATATTTATGATATTATTATACTATTTTAATCATTATATCACACATACCTTCATACTCTCCATTTTTTGGGAATAAGATAATGTTGCTCATGTGTACGGCGGATTACTGCCTCGCAAAGCGATGTGATTCATTCATGCTTTACATGGAAGGTATTAAGAATGATTTTAATAAAAATATTTTATATATATGACCTAAAAATTATTTTTTAATGATAATATATCATTTAACTTTCTTTCTTTCAATCTGAAAATAAAATGGAAACAGTGTTCATGTGTACGTACAGCATATCGTCTCCATAATCGATGTATTTCATTTTCTATCACTAAATTTTATATATTACTCTAAATACATATATACTGAATATATATGATATTTATATCATGGTTAAAATTCTATATATTATTAATTCATGATCAAACTAAGAGGACCAAAAATAAAAAACCAAAACATATATGGAAAACAAAACGATTATAACCTAAAATGTAACTTTAACATGGAATTGTTAATAAACAGGAAATAAAAGGTCATAATAAAATAATATATGTAGTGATATATATAAATATTTTTATTTAATATATTTATAATAAAATTATATTTACATTAGTTTTGAATATGTACAACGGAATTCAATACTTATGGTAAGAAATATTTGTCTCAAATTGCCTTCTTTGAGATGTACGTTATGTTATGCACCAATATTCTTTCACAAGGAGTATATACATCCCCTTTGACATGTAATATCTTGAATTTATTTATACTCATTATATTTTAAGTTACATTTTATGTTATTCCTTCATGGGTCTTATGATTCAAAGATATTAAAGTGGTAATGATTTTATTTTATAATCTCTTCATTTTTCATGATTTTTTATAATTATGTTTCCAATTATAAAATATTATGATCCATATATTAGGAAACTCGTGAATTTTTTTATCCTATGTTAATTCATGATATTTTCAAGTAATATTACCATTTTTCACTCTTTTTTACTTGAAATAATTGAGAAATTTTTTTAAAAAAATCAGTTTTATCGCTCACTTCAGTCGGAAAATCTGTTTTTTTCCAAAACGGTGTTTTCAGAAAAATATTTTAAATTTTTTTACTATTATCCTATGATTTTTAAAATAACTTTTTACCCATATTTTAATTTTTACAAAAAAATTGAAATGAATCTTCATGTCATTTTCCAAACAATTCATGATGTGCTTTTACTGAAAATGTGAAATAAATTTTATTTTAACATATACGATATGAAAAAAACTTCTCATTATCATGACCATTATTTTATTTGAAGCTTAATTTGTAAGTTTTAAAGGTTATTTTAAAATTAAAAAATTTCAAAAAAATTTATCTTCTAAAAAAATCAAATAATAAAGGATATTTTTTCAAGAAATGTTTTAAATGATCATTCAAAATCATTTTACATCTAAGATGACATCTGTTGATTTTACCTATTCCTTACTATTGATATGATCTAAGGATAAAATTATTATTATTTCACTAAATGGTATATTTTTATGATTTAATGATGTTTATGAAACTCATTTCTCTTCCACGGGTTATACAATGAAAAAATGATTATGAAACTCATTTATTTTTCTAATGGTTATGCTTTGAAGATATGATGAAATGATTAGGAAACTTGTCTCTTTTCCAAATGTTATAATATGATGAAATGTTTATAAAACCCATTAAATTTAATGGGTTATAATATTTTTATTATATTATATAACACATAAATATGGTTTTTATTATGAGAAGGGTGGGACCTATATCTCCCTAAAATGCATTGGGTGAAGATTTATATCTCATGTGATAGATAGGACTTGAATGGGGAGTGAAACCGGTTCATTAAGGGACTTTGTATGCTATAATGGTCTTGGGAGTGAACCTTGACTACTATGATGGTTTTTGGAGTGAACCAATTCCACTATGATAGCCTTGTAAGTGATCCTTGAATAATATGGAAATGATTTTCTATTCTTATGTATATGCCACAAATCTATGTATTATGCCAATATTATGCTCTCATGGATCATGTTATTTTATTACCTTATAATTCATGTATTATTAACTACCAATATTTATTACATGAGTCAATATTATGATCTTTTATATGCAGGGTATGGTTTTCAAATGTTATTCTTATGTTCCCATACCTTTATGTTCATGTTATACTTACATATCTCCCTTGTTTACCCTAAATGAATATCTAAGCTAACATTTTCTTATGTTTCCTTTCTCAAGGTTATAAATACATTTATTTTGTATGATATTTATAATAATGGTACCCATTATAAATATCATAGTGGTAGATGATGTAGTTTACCTATGGACTAGTTGTTTGTGTTTCCAAGTTTCTAAAAAACTAAACTATTAAGGTCATCGAGCATGTGTTTGTGTAATTTAATGAATATTCCTCAAAAATTATGTAATATCTATGTGTGATAATACTGATTCAATAAATATGATAATTAAATAATTCTTTTCTTAAGATAACTGATTGAGGTTGAGCAAGACCATTCTTATTTGTGAAAGGCTTAAATTCCTTGTTGTTATGGCCTTAGTTTCCCCATGAGTGTGTTGTGATGAAAATGATTTTATTGATATGTATTCTTATAATACAATCCTTTTCATGGGTCATGGGAAAATAATTTATTACCTAATTTAAATGTAGTGATAGTGGTTAACCTATGTAGTCTCCTAGAGAGGTGTGAACATAAAAACCAGTTGTCACTTTTTAATTGGTTAAAGAAAAGGGTTTTGATTTGTGTTGTGATTTTAAAAATAAATAAATTGAAATAGTGGTTTGAAAATAGTTTATGATAAGGTAATTAGGTTATGTTTGGATTCCCAATTGTAATTTTATCTTATTATTAAAATTTTTTGCTCTTATTATTATTATCTGATGAATGATAGGTTTTTTGATTACTTCACCTCTCACCCTTAAATAAATGGTATGATGATGATATAATTAATAAAAAAACTTTACTTTAATAATCCCTCCTTCATATGTGTGAAAGTGATACATTAATTCTCTCTAAGTTCACTCAGGAAACACCCAAGTGGGTCTTGTGATTCCCAATCAATATAAGAGTAACTACAGTACTTTACACACGTGACAGCAACTGTTAAGAACTTCACCACTCAACCCCAAAATATTACACCATATATAATATAAACTAAGTGGAGGTAGATAATTTATCATCAAACAAGGTAAAAATAAATAGATATAATTAAATAAAATGTAACCACATTGTAAATTAAGAGTTTATACTAAACATCAAAACCAGTTAACAAGAAAGAGATAGTTTTATTCATATAAAAGAAAAGATTAAATCATTAAAAAAGGGTATTCCTTCCCTTCCTTGATCACTCAATAATTACCCCTCCATTAGAATGGTGTCAGAGAATAAAGGGAAAGGAGAAATAATTTTAAAACAAAACATTAATTAGAAACAAATAATAAAAATAATTATATTCTAGAAATCGCATTCCAAAAATCAGGAAAAAAGTCCATAATAGTCCCCCTTTTGTGATCAATCCTATCTTATTATAGATTCATGGTTTAATTATTTAAATTAATTGGTCAGACCTCTGAAATATCCTTTTTATTTTTATAAATCCTCTATATTTCTCATGGATAAAATGTTTTTCAATTTGAATATCTAAAAAAAATTGGTTTCACTTATTTGATTATTGTGAAATATACTGAATGCACATATCAATGTGGAACCATCTAAATGGTTGTATGATTTTTTATGTGGTATCCCAATGGTCTGTTTTGAATTATAGATTAAGTTCCTATAACTTTCACATGACCATCATCTGGTATTCAAAATTTGATTTTTGGAAAAGTTTTGGATCAACCGTGAGGTTACATTATCATGGAGTAATAGTATGGAAGATGAGTGTTCACATGATAAGTTTAATGCTCAATTGATTGGATAGTTGTTTGGTCACTTTAGAGCTGGCATGGTTAATCAGGTTCTTCAATATGTGGAATCTTGGGATTTCTTCATGCAGCATCTTTAGGAATTTCTATATTTTTCACTTGTAGTAAATCTTTTCACATGGTAGGTCATCGATCACATGATCAACAAGTGAACACATGGTAGGTTTTTCATGTGGTTGGTGAAATTTTTCTTATGGTTAGTGGATCAATCATAAGGCTAACAAGTGTGTGGAAGGTTTAGAAATCTAAAAAATCCCATCCATGGTTGGTTGTCTTCATATTTTCTAGAATTCCTAGATCTTCATAGAACTTACTTGATTTATTTAGAATACCATCCAATCACCTAAAATAATCATCAAACACAAAAATTAAGTGTATCATTTAATATAATAATTACCAACTATTAAATAATAAATTAAAATTCATGATTTTATATATTTATTAATCAAAATCAAGATTACTTTTAAAACTAAAAAATCTATACTTACACAAGTTCTGCTCAAAATGGTAGGTTTAAAATCATTAAAAATCAAGATTAAATGTATGAAAATATCATATTTTAAATTCACCCACACAAAAACCTTGGAATCTAGAAAATTTAATTTCAAAATATTACCCAAGAAATATTAAATACCTAGACAACTTGATTTCATCATTAAACACCATATACCTCAATTTATCATGCCTCCTTAATGTTATTATTTCCATTTTCTTTATTAATTATATTCAATTAACTCAAACTTATATTATACCCTCATACACACTTAAACCTATCTTCCATATTTTTCCACTCAACACTTAAAAATGGTTTTTAAGAAAGGTTTTTCTCATTCTAAGATCACACAAGTGTCAACATAGTCGTGATGGATTTCTTCATCGCCACCCAATGAGTCAAGTAATTTTTCATATCATGAGGAATTAATTATGTATTTTCTATGGTTGTAGGTTCAGTGAGATTTAAATGTTAAAGTTTTTTGACTTAATGGGGGGATTGGCTATAAAATGAAGCTCAATTCATTATTTTACTATCATAAAACAATAAATTCCCCCTCACTTCCTATTCCACTAACTCAGCTCCTCTTCTTGAGTTATCCATGGAAATCCCACACACTTTTTAAAATTTATTAGTAGCAACATTAACTTCCTCTGTTTCCTCTAATATATTTTTTTTAAATCCCTTTCTTCTAATCTTGAAGGAAGAGGGGCGTTTTTAATTATCTTCTTGGAGATGTGAGTTTTGTCTATCCCTAAGTGTTATGACCCGGCCCACTAGGACCCCTCATGGTCAAATAGTAAGCTAAGGGTAACACCCCAAGCCCACATCAAATAGGATAGTGTATGGAAACTAGTGCCAAGTAGGCATATCACTAAAATGGGAGGCCTTAGCCTAAGTACCTATACACATGAACATAACCAATTCCATTAAATAGTTTGGAGATATAATTAAATACTAAAACATCTAGAGTGTAAACCATGCATACAATAACCTCTAAGAAATACAACAAAGTATATTTGTGTAGTAAAAAAGTCATAAAGGGTAAAAATTCACCCCCAACTAAAAAAGAGGTCCCAACCTAATAAAAATTAGAAAAAGGGAAGACTAAAAATATCCTGACTCATAATATCTAAGATTAACCACCGAACATGGCCAATAACATCGTTTATAACTATGATTCTCTGAAACTAGATCCATGAATATCACCACCTATCTTCCTATCATCTTCATAAAACACAACATGTGAGGGAAAATCCCATAAAGGGGTGAGTATATACATACCTAGTAGGATTACCCAAAAAACAAGAGCAATAAAAATACCAACAATCATCACAACCCATAAAATAATAGGGTAAAGAAACCCAACATCATATATGATTAGAAAAAACTCAAATAAAGAGAGAAAGGGGATCTCCATCTCCACAACCATCTAAGAATGATGAGTTAGCCTACAACTCCCAAATCTCTATCTCTGATTCCTAACACCATGTTAAACCTCACAAGAATCAGTGTGGTGGTGCTCGCTCCTCACTATCTCACTTCATAGTCAAGGGAGAACTAACTTCAGTAGAGGACCCACCCCCCACTAGAGCTTGATTATGGGGGAGTACCACTCTATTGATAGATGAACCATTCACTCTATAGTATGGGGGAGTTCTAAATATACTTGAGTAAATAGTATAGGGGACATGCACCCTGGTGTGACTTGGTAGTACCGACTTGGCATATCTCTCATTATCAAACTCGATCAGTGTCATCATCCAAACATCACTAAAGGAATTTTAATGCTTGTAAAACCTCACATCATATATCTGATTCCAAAACAAAAGACATTATCATTTTATACATGGAAAAATTATCAAGATAGGATACTCACATGCCCAAACCCAAGTTCCAAATAAGGATATATGTAAGGTATAAGTCTCATATAAATGTACATGACATGTACATAGGGTCACGTGGCATGTGACCTCTCCTCGAAACCTGGGTGTGACCTCACCTTCACATGTAGTGTTTAAACATATGGATATACATGGAATGTAAATGGAGTACATGGTGTGTCTAAGAAATTTATGTTATGTCTATGTCCTCCCATCCTGTACTGGTGTCCTTAGGCCTATGACTATATACTTTGTCTGAGTACCTAGCCATAATTGTGTACCTCGCCATGCATGTGTACCTGGTTGTGCATGTGTACCTAGTCGTGCCTATATACCTAGTTTTTTCCATGTTTCTGGGTGTTCCCATACTTGTGTTCCCCAAAGGTACATTCCAATCCACTAGCATCAAATCACAGTGCATGTGTTGGTCTCACATTTTGTGTGATATTTAATTTATGTGGAAACCCAATCCACTATAATAGGAGTCTACACGGCGTGTGTTCTCTGAAGTACACAACATGTATGTTGGTATTTTCCAGAAACTCAAGTATGTTCAACACATCTCACCCATGCCTTTGTCACCACCGATTCCTCCATGAATCACATCAAGGAACTTGGATATGGATTTGACTACACCCAATCCATCGCTGGTGGCTAGATTCCAACCACCTGATCTACTTGTGATTTGGTCCCGTCATGCCGCTCCACCAAATGTTGAAACCCATAAATGAAGAAACTCAATATAGACTATGATCCATGTCTCCAACACACATATCCCACATCATACATTGATAAATCAAAAAAACACTGATCACCATATTTTTCATGCATTCTCCATGAATCCAAGGGTTCAGTCATGCTCGAATTCGGCCCAGTAATGTCGAATAAAGACCCCATGGTCCAATAGTGAAGAACATGAAAAATGGTTGGGATAAATGCATAATAAAAGGTGATACTAGAATTGGTCAATGTAATTTATTCCAATGATTACATAATGAATAAACTAGGGTGAAATTAGGAGTGCAAAAAATATAAATAGTTGGGTTTAAGAACTTGATTTAGATCTAGGATCATGCAAAGAATGGAAATCATCAGAAAACAAAATTACATTAAAATATATGCTTATTAAATAATTAAAATGGTGAAAACCCATGAAATAACATTCTCTACCATGTTAATGGATTGATATTTGGTGAATAATTCATGTTATAGCAATGAATATGACGATCTTGGTGTATCTGTCTTCCATCACATGTTTCTCCTCGATCATTCGTCATCGATCCTCATTCTCAATATGCCAATTATAATGATCTAATTATATCTAATCTCATAGGGATATGTATATAACCCTATTAATTCTTTATAATGACATATTTATATAGGAGGGTTATAAATTTTCCATTAAATAAATTAAATAAATTAATCATTTAATTTATTTAACGCACCCGCCAATGTTTTCCCTCAATTGAAAACCCAATGTCGGCCAACTTTATGTCACGCCTAGGGTAAACCTAACATTTCAAAAAAAATCATGGTCTCAGATTTCCTATCAAAGCTCTGGATCAATAGGAAATCCATTTATTATAAAAATATGCATGCACATGCTTTAATATATATTAATATTTTTAATATAGTAATTCAAGGTTTCTATGACACCCTAAAATAGCACCGACTCTGAGGAAAAATCTAGATATATATATATATATATATTAAAAATATCAAACTAAATAAAGGAGTTGTTATACTCTCCCATCCTTCAAGGTTTTTCTCTCAAAAAAACTCAAGCTATACAAAAATGTGGGGGTACTAAGTCTGCATCTAACTCTCACGTTAACAGGAGCACTCTTCCATGCTCCCATGCTACCAAAGATCTCAAACCAAAGGGATGATCTGTCTATGTAGGATCCTCTCATACCAGTAATAAATCACCATTTGGTACTCCAAGAAGTTTTATCCATCCTCAATGTCTATATCATCCCAATAAATAACATGTGTAGGGTCATACACGTATCTTCTCAACTGCTACCCATGGAATACATCATGCACCCAGCCCAACCAGGGAGAAAGGCCAAGTGGTAAAAAACTTTTCAACCCTCTATAGGATCTAAAATGTCCTGATAAGACTTGAGGATAGCTTGCTTTCCCATCAAAATCTCTGAAATCTTCATCATGGGGAGACTCTCAAGAAAACATGGTATCCCTTCTCAAATTCCAAATGCCTATGATTTTGATCCATATAAGATTTATATCAGCTCTAGGATGTCCTCAAAAATCACATAAACCTTATGTGTTGTTTCTTGCACTAGATCTACCCCAACAAGGGATATCTCTCCAATCTCATCCCAGCACAAATTTGATCTATAGGGTCTCCCATATAGGGCCTCAAAAGGTTTCATACCAATTGTAGTGTGATAGTTGTTATTATAAGCAAGATATACTAATGTAAATTGATCATCCCATTTCTGTCAAAAGTAAAACACATAGGGTCTCAGCATATCCTCTAAAACTTGGATATTCCACCCAGTCTGGTCATCTATCTTGGAGTGAAACATTTTACTCATATGTAACTCAGTCCTGAAGGCATCCTACAAACCCCTAAAAACTGTGATGTGAACTGAGCATTGAGTTTAGAGAAGATCATTGTGGGTACCAGATGAAGCTATACAATCTCCCATACATAAAACTACCCCAAACTCCCAACCAAACTCTACTCCCTAAAATAAATAAAGTGTTCTGACTTGTTGATTCAGACACTAATCACCTAGATAGCATCATTTCCTCTCATTGTCTATGGAATCCCCATCACATATTCCTTCGATATGTCATATCACTCCCATTTTGGGATATCAATAGGTTGAGTCAAAACCACTAGAACCTAAAGTTTATCCTTTATCTTCTAACATGTGATACATTGACAAACAAACTCAGTAATGATCCACCACATTTCATCCCACCAAAACTACCACTAAGTGTCCTTGTACATCTTTTCCACACCCAAATGTATAGCCAAGGAAGATGTAACACCCAAGCCTCAATTATAGTAGTTAAACATTATATTATAATAAAACTATAATACAATTTACATTTTAATATTTTGTGGAACAAAAATCCTAAACTTACTTGGTTGAAATAAGCCTAGAATGAATTTTTGAAATTTTTCCTTAGAAATAAGATTTTATAAAAAATAAAAAATATAGTATTTAACTACTTCCCCATTTATTTATAATAATGTTTAATAATATTTATAATTAAAAATTTATTAAATATCATTTTTATATAAATAAATTTAGGATCATTTAGAGGTAAAATGGGTATTTTTCATAAAATGGTTTTTTCATAAAACTCTTTTTGTTTAAAAAGGAAAAATGTCTATCTATTTTAATTAATTAAAATAATATTTAATGATGAATTATTTAAATGAAATGTATATATTATATATTTAACCATAATAATTTAAATTCATCTAATGATTATTATAAGTCATATAGTTAATATATGATCATCTTATACTTGAAAAATGCATTTCTTGAAAAACCATTTTTCGACACAATTTATGGATTTGTTTTTAAACTAAATTCTTCCACTTATGTGAATTAAATTTCATAAATTGGATTTAATATATATAATAAATGGGTGTAAATTATCTAGTAAGTTTCATTTTATTTTTTTCTTAAAGGATTAATTACCTAGGTTTAAAAACTAGTTACCATGGTGAAAACTAAAATGGTAAAAGTAAGTAAAATTAGAGGATAAGAGAATAAAATATTTAAAAAATGTTTATTTTTATATGTTGGAGGTTTTTATAGACATTAAATTCTGTAAAAAAATTATTTTTCAATTTTTTAGGTACTTGGGGTGAGTGTGACTTCCCATTATTGAATAATTTTGGCTATTTATAAAAATGCCACTCCTCAATTATAAAAGGGCACTCCCTCCCCTCACTTCTTCACACCTATCAAGACATTTGGATTGAAAAAATACTACCAAAATCTCTCTCCAAAATCCTTATACATGTTAAATTTCTACTTGTATTTAAAAAATACCAACCCCGGGGTTCATAAGAAGAGATCCAAAGGATATTTCTCTAAGAGAAGGTAATCATCTAAACGAAACTCTTTATTTTTCTTTATTATTTCACCACCCTCAGTTATATATTAACACTTAAAATATAATATCAATAGTATATAACATATAATTATATTTTATTATGTTTATTTAATAAAATTTATACATCTCCATGTCTATAAAATGGGAAAAAAACCCAACGATTGTGTGTACAGTGGACTACCGCCTCACGAACAGATGTAATTTATTTTCCATCACCGACTCACATGGATTTCCATAATGATAGAAATAATGAATATGTATGGTAAATATGAAATTATATAAATTATATAAAATTAATATATCATCCAATTACTTACCCTTTCACCCGTTAATGGAATTATATCATCACTCGTACGTATGTACGGCCTACCGTCTCAACGAAGCGTTGTGATTCATTTTCTATGTCCAACATTCATGAATGGTTATAAAAATGTATTTAATGATTAAATATAATATTTATAACATTAATATCCTTCTTTATATGATAAAATTATATTATATACATAAGAATCATAACTTTCATGATAAAACATGCATGAGAAAAAAAGGAAATTAACACCTGAAATAATGAAAATTATGAAATATTATTAACAAAGGGGTGATAAAATGTTATAAAAGGATCATATATAATATTATAAATATGAATATGGTTATATAAAAAATTAATATCATGATTAAAACCATTACACTGGATTTTAAATCATATTCATTAAAAGAGAAGTGTGAATTAAGGGATGTTATCTCAATTTCTATTCAATTGAGACATATTTGTTATTATGAACCTATTCAATTTTATGTGGTGTATATAATACCCCATTGATTTATTTAACATTAATGACTATTTATTCATTATTTTTAATGTTTTAATTAAATTTTATTCTTTTAATGGGTTACAATTTGAAAGTTACCCCCAAGGGGTAAGAATCTATTTTACAATTTCACTTTCTTTTGGGATTTCTTTTACTCTAATTGAATGAATATTATAATTTATCCATCATAAGATCCAATAATTTTATTATCCACTATAAATTTAATGATTTTATATACTTTCTTCCAAATTTTACTCTCTTTGGAGATTAAATCAAGGAAATAAATGTTTAAAAGAAAAACTGATTTTTTTCTATTTAAATTGGATATATTTTTCTTCCATGGCCATGTTTTTTAAAATTATTTTACAAAAGTCCTTTTATTTACTCAAATGATTTAAAAAGGCAATTTTAAGTTATCCTATAATTTTAAAAAACTATTTTGAAGTGAATCTTTCTATAATTTTTAAAATGAGTCTTTTTAATAAAAATTCAAAAGGAATTTTTTTAAAACATATATGTAAATAACAGAATTCCCTATCGCTATAACCATTTTACAAAATATAGATTATTCTACACGTTTTCAATGATTTTAAAAATAAAACTATTTTATAAAAGAATATATTTTAATTTCATTCTCTTTATTCTTTTAAAGGATGTGATTTTATTACAAAAACCTATATTCTTGATGTACTGATGGTCACCTCTAATTTCTTGATTAATTTTGTGATTTTTAAATTTCTCTTGAGAAAATCACTTTTTAGTGATCATTTTTCTTTAGACATTAAATTTCTATTAAATATCCATATTATTTGTATCATGGATATGATTGTTTTCTAAACTATATACCATTTGTACATATGATGTTTAATTTTAAATTTATTTGATTAACTTGGGAAATATTGATAAATTGGTGTCCTTTACACAATACAGATATTTTTGATACGGCATATTGATTCATGAATTAAATTAATAATTTGATATATGAGGAATGCTTTGGACATATAGTGATGGGTGGGTCCCATAATTATATATCCCCTCAATGCATCAACATGTCTTATGATATAAATCAGTTGACCAAATTAAATAAGTTTTTACCCATAGTTTTAAACTGTATTGTGAAGGGTCTTGAGAGTATAGATATAAAAAATTTTGAGATCATGATATCTAAAATTAATAATTTTCCTTCATTGATAATTAAATTTTTATTATCTATGAGATTATTTCATTAATATTATCCATAGATGCACTTTGTGCTAAATTTATTGATCAAATGGAATGTGTGTTTAGTTATTTAACTTTCTATATTTATTATTACTTATTGATTCATGATAGATTCCATTGTATGTAACTCTTATAGAGAATTTGAACTCACCCTTATTTTGTTTCTTTTCCCTGGTATATGAAGAATAATTAATTAAATAAGTTCAAGGATTCCAAATGTTTTCCATTAATATGTTTTTTATTTTACCCCCATTATAAAATGGATATAATGTATATATATGGCTCTCTAATAATACTAAACTAATTGATACTTTAATACTTGACCCCTTGCATATATGCCAATGTAATAAAGTAAACCACCAATTATGGGTTACTAGATTCAGGGTTGTTGCAGTTAGTATCAGATAAATTTTAGTATATAACTTGGGAAACAAATTAAGGAAAATAGATATTATAGAACATAACCTATTGATATAAATTAAAGATAAGTATATAATAACATCTTAAAGTTTTGGTGAGGAGGAAATTGTGTGGTTTTTCCTAGAAATACATCTCTATATGGATACTACAAGTGGATGTTGTTATAGAATAGTTATATCTAGGGGTAATAACTCTGATAAGAGTGCATTAACCTTTAACTCAATTATCACTTGGTATACAAAAATTATCCTTAATGTGCACCTGGTTTGAAACTCCTGAGGGATATTCTTAGGATAATTCATTTTTTCTTTACAAACTATTATAATGGATTTGAAAATAAAGATATAACAAAAGAAAAAAATTTCATATTTTTTTGAAAAAATTCAGTATATTCCATTGATTAGAAAAGGAACTTGAAACAAATAAGGGTATCAATACTCATAGAAAATGTAGATATTTCCCTACTGAGCAAGTTAATATACTAGTATTAGAACTGATCAAATCATGGATATGTCAGGGAAGATTAATTAGTTATGATAAATAACATTGACCAAATGGAGCAACCCATTATTCTACAATGTGATTCGACTATGTCATATTGCTTCATGTGATAGAATCCCTCATAATTTAGTGTGACTACTAATCCTATGGTAGCTAAGCAATGGATTAAGTCCCTTGAAATGATATTTTTGGACTTAGGATATGATTAAAAGGAAAATTTTATAATGGAAGTATATTGTATCAAGGATGATGTTGATCAATGGTGGTCATTAATCCAGAATACTAGAGAAGAAGAAGAAATATAACATATGGAATAGAGATATTTTAAGGAGACTGATAAAACACTATTTTATTGAATATTTTATTGATAATAAATGATATAATTTCCTCACATTGTGTTAAACATGTTTATTTATTAAATATTTGGGATTTGATCATTCATTTGAAAATTTGGTGAAAATTCCAGTTTTACCCTTAATAGTGCACTGTAGTATTTCGAAGATATATATTTTTATGTTTATTATTTGAATTTGAAATTTTGTAACAGTGTTTCTAACTTAATTATCTACAACTTTTATTCAGGACACTAAAGCTAAAGAGTTCATTTGGTTGTTGAAATTGGGCCATGAAGTCAAAGTTGGGCTGGGCTCGCCAGAATGGAGAAGGTTCTGTATTTGGGCCATATATTCTACATACGGGCTTGGATTGAGCCCAAATTTTGATGAAAGCTCGGGGACATGATGTGGCACAAATCATCCTTCTGGAAGGCCGGCCAATTCACGCGTTTTGGTGGTCAAATGGGCGGTGCAAGTTTCATTAAAATATTTGGACGAGATTTTGCATTCACACTTGAAACCACTTTAAACCTAGCCTCCCCTCCACTCTATAAATTAGTGATTTTCTCATTTGGAGAGGCTGGTTCGTGCATTGGGAGATTGGAGGCAGAGGAGAATTGGTTTCAACCAAATTCTACAACCATTGTAAGAGAGGTAGCTCTTGAAGCAAAGATCCTCTCATCGAAGCCTCCTTCTCTCCTTCATGTTGTAATTGTTTTGTTTGTGTAATAAACTTCTTTGTTCTTCTTTTATTTCTTCTCTTTTCCTCTGTTTTATTTAAATTTATTCTTCTCTTAATCTTCCTCTTGGGGCTGGAATTCTTGAGTAGAAGCGATATTGGGTTATACCCATTATAAACCTTTGCACATGCAAAACGCTTCTACGATGATTACGCCACCCATGGAAGAGTAGTCTTTTAGTAATCGATCTATCTTCTACCCTCTTCATTTAATTATTTTGAATCAATGAGCTACTGTAATTCACTTAATATGATCCATGAATTGTGTTTTTAAATTGTAATAAACTAAGCAAGCAATTGAACAATTAACACAAAAACACGCGAGGTCGGGATTTTGTGTAAATTGTGAGAGCGCGATCTTAATCGGTAATACAAGACCACACGGGATAAATTTGTAGAGTTCAAATATAATCCCTAAACACAATTCATCCTCATTTCCAGAATGGATATGTGCCTTAATTTACCACTGATCATAAGCTAATCTTAGAACATCAATCAAAGCAGGGTGCTGCGATTGCACGTTCCAAAGTTAGCCTAGGTTTAAATTCACATCATCTTTGTGGTAAAGTTAATTCTCGTAGGGTTCGGGATTTAACAAATTAAGGGATCATAATTAAGTGAATGTTAATTTAAATGATAATGATTAATAATAAAGTGAAGAGGTAGAGTTAGATCGATTACGCTTTTTAAATAGATTTCTAAAAAAAACATCTTCTTGTTGTGTCATTTAAATTGAAATTCATTTCAAAACTAAAAACAAAAAAAATTATACAATCTTCTTCCAGCAAACTTCTTCTAGATTCATAAACTACAACAAACCCCAATCCTTTAAAGTAGTGTTTTTTATTCCCTTTTATTTTACTTCTTTAATACCTCTAAAAATTGTTTTAATTCACTTCCTCCTTTGAGAGACGACCTTGGTTAGCCCCCTATGCTACACCAAGTAAACTAAACATTAGCTTCATCGAGTGTTGTGCTTGGAGTTTTACCCAACGTAACTCACTTTTGAAGTTCTTTTGAGAGCGTGTGCGACAACGCTCTTTCAAATTGGCGCCGTTGCCGGGGAGGCAAGTAATTATTTCAACCAATTAGAGGTATTTATTTTATTTTACATTTCATTCTCTTCCTCTCTTCTTTCTTCCTTCTTTACCCAATCTGATTTTTCTTCTTCTTCTTTTAATTTCTTCTACTTCTCTTGGGACCATCAACTCAAACTTCTAATTTTTATTTTACTATGGTCCACATTCCTTCTTTTCATCTTTCATTGATTTATGACACGAACTAATCCCGAAGATCTCTTAGATCTTGACCCTGAGATTGAACGTAGCCTTAGGGCACGAATCAGACATTCTCAATCTACGGGAAGTTTCAACATTCAACCAGTTGGAGAATTACTCCAATATCAGAACATTGAAATTGGAAGCAATTCAAATTCAAACATAAAAGAGGAACCAATGGCTGATAATAATGGAAATGAACTTAATAGAACCATTCGAGAATTGGCTGCACCTGATATTAACTATCAACCAAATTGTATTGCATACCCAAATCTCGAATCGGACTTTGAATTGAAATCTGGATTAATTCACCTTCTTCCAAAGTTCCATGGCTTATCTGGTGAGGATCCCAACAAACACCTTAAGGAATTTAATGTGGTTTGCTCAACTTTAAAACCAAGAAATGTTTCTGAAGATCAAATTAAATTAAGCGCATTCCCATTCTCACTTGATGGAGCTGCAAAAGATTGGATGTATTATTTGCAACCTGAAGATGTAACATGTTGGAATGATTTGAAACGTCTTTTCTTGCAAAGATTTTTTCCAGCATCAAGGACAACATCCATTCGAAAGGAGATATCGGGGATCAAGCAAGCCCAAGGAGAGTCGATGTATGAGTACTGGGAGAGATTCAAGAAGTTGTGTGCAAGCTGCCCACATCACCAAATCAGTGAGCAACTCCTGATTCAGTACTTCTATGAAGGACTCACACCCATGGAGAGGAGCATGGTGGATGCTGCAGCTGGAGGAGCATTGGTGGACAAGACACCAGTAGCTGCACGAGCATTGATCGACAAGATGGCCCAAAACTCCCAACAATTTGGCGATAGAGGTACACTACATGTCAGGGGAGTACATCAGGTAAGTCCTTCTTCTCTTGAAAGTCATTTGATTGATACTAAGTTAGAAGAATTGACAACTATGGTGAGGCATATTGCATTGGCACAAAAGACATCTGTACCCCCTCCTTCAAGGCCTTGTGGTATTTGCACTGAGACAAGTCACCCAACTGACTGTTGCCCACAACTCCAAGAAACAGAAGATTGTGCAGCAGTGTTCCCTGGGAGACCATTTCAGCAGCAACAACAACAACCATATCCCCAAAAGAAGTTTGATCCAACCTACAACCAAGGGTGGAAAGATCTAGCGGACATGAGTTATGGCTCTGGACAACAACAAAGGCCCCCTTTTCAACAAAACTTCCAGCAGCCTCCGCCTTACCAGCAGGGTTTCCAACAACCCCAAAGGAGATTTGAAGCTCAAACATCAACAAGTCAGCAACAAGGGAATCATCCACCAAAGGTAGATTCTAATACTGATGATCTTTTGAAGCAAATTGTTCTTAATCAACAGAATGAGCTGAAGAGTCAAGGTTCGGAGCTGAGAGAGTTGAAGACTCAAATGAGTCAGATTGCCACCGCCCTCCATGAACTTGTGAGTAAGAATTCTGGAAATCTACCTTCCCAACCCACTCCAAATCCAAAGGGGAATGTTAGTGCCATCACATTGAGAAGTGGGAAGCAAATGAACGATACATCTACACCTACCATTCCACCGGGATTCACCTCAACTTCAGAGAAGCCGCATTCCATACCAACTGATGAACAATCCAAGGAGAAAGATAAAGGTAAGAAAAAGATTGATGATGTTCCTCCTAAACCCCTTCCTTTTCCAAACAGGGTTGTTCAAACCAAGAAGATGGCTGAAGAAGCAATGCAAAAGGAGGTTTTGGACACATTCAAGCGTGTGGAGATCAACATTCCTCTACTTGAAGCCATTAAGCAAATCCCAAGGTATGCCAAATTCTTAAAAGAACTTTGTACCAATCGAAGAGGGCTCAAGGGAAATGAGAGGATCAACCTTGGAAGGAATGTCTCAGCACCCATTACACCAACTCTAGCAATGCCAACAAAGTGCAAGGATCCCGGGACATTCACCATCCCATGCACCATAGGGGAGTTTCACTTCTCTGATGCTCTTTGTGATTTAGGAGCTTCAATAAATGTGATGCCTCACTCTGTTTTCTCTTCATTGCAGATTGGTGAGCTCAAGCCTACAAGGGTAGTGGTGCAGCTAGCGAATAGAGCTACAGCATATCCGGCTGGTGTCCTTGAAGATGTGTTGGTAAAGGTAAAGGACATGATCTTCCCTGCTGATTTCTATGTACTAAACATGGAAGATGACCAGGTAAGTTCTCATGCCCCTATCATTCTTGGTAGACCCTTCCTCAAAACTGCTAAGACCATTATCAATGTTCATGAGGGTACTCTTTCCATGGAATTCGGGGATGAAATCGTGAGGTTTAAAATCCTGGATTCTATGAAGTACCCACCAGAGGAACACTCAGCATTCTTTCTCTCTCATTCTGAGTCTCCATGTGATAGTCCCTCTATTTTTGATTCCCAATCTCTTGAGGACTATTCACTTCTTAATGAAATAATGAGTATTGGGTCCAACTTGATGTCTCATTCTACTTCATCCCCTTTAATTCATGATCTTTCTGATCTTGGGATTGGTTCATTTGTCCAATCATATTCGAATTCTGAGCATGTATACTCTGATTATGATATGGCTGCTAATTTTTCTGATGGATTTGATGCATTGTTCTCTCATTCAGATGATATGTATGATTGTGCACAGATGTCTACGCCACTCATGCTTCCATCCATTCAGCAGCCACCATCACTGGAACTAAAGCCATTGCCACCAAATCTCAAATACTCATACTTGTTAAGTGGTGAAAAATTACCTGTTATCATTGCTAACAATCTCTCTTTTGAACATGAAGAAAAACTTTTGAATATTTTGAGGGAGAACATCAGGGCAATCGGGTGGACCTTGGCTGACATATCAGGTATTAGCCCCTCCATTTGCATGCATAGGATTATTTTGGAAGATGAAGCTAAACCGGTGAGGCAACCACAAAGGAGACTCAATCCAACCCTTCTGGAGGTTGTTAAAAAAGAGGTTGAAAAATTGCTCGAGGCAGGTATAATCTATCCCATTTCAGATTCTCAGTGGGTAAGTCCTATTCAGGTTGTGCCTAAGAAAAGTGGTGTTACTGTTGTTAAAAATGAGAAAGATGAGTTAGTTCCAATGAGGGTACAAAACAGTTGGCGCGTGTGTATTGATTATAGGAAACTAAATCATTCCACTCGCAAAGATCATTTCCCCCTCCCATTTATTGATCAGATGCTTGAGAGACTAGCTGGGAAGACACACTATTGTTTCTTGGATGGATTTTCTGGATATTTTCAGGTTCCTATAGCTCCGGAGGATCAGGAGAAGACTACATTCACCTGTCCCTTTGGGACATTTGCCTATCGGAGGATGCCATTTGGACTTTGCAATGCCCCAGGTACCTTCCAGAGATGCATGGTGAGTATTTTTTCTGATTTTATTGAGACATGCATGGAGGTATTTATGGACGATTTTACAGTGTATGGATCTTCATTTGATGAATGTCTAAGTAGTTTGGAAAATGTGTTGAATCGTTGTATTGAGAAGAATCTAGTCCTGAACTTTGAAAAGTGTCATTTCATGGTAGAGCATGGCATTGTCTTAGGGCATGTAGTGTCAAAACATGGGATAGAGGTTGATAGATCTAAGGTAGACATCATTTCATCCTTACCCTACCCTTCATGTGTGCGTGATGTTCGATCATTCCTTGGACATGCTGGATTTTATCGACGCTTCATCAGAGATTTTAGTAAGATCGCTCTACCCTTATCTCGATTGCTTCAAAAAGATATTGACTTCAATTTTGATGATTCATGCAGGGTATCATTTGATGAGCTAAAGAAGTGTCTGACCACTCCACCGATCATACAGCCCCCACGGTGGGAGATTCCTTTTGAGCTTATGTGTGACGCCTCCAACTTTGCGGTTGGAGCTGTCTTATCTCAGAGGGTGGAGGGACGTTCACATGTGATCGCCTATGCATCGAGGACACTAGATTCAGCCCAATCAAACTACACCACAACAGAAAAGGAGTTTCTTGCTGTTATATTTGCTTTAGATAAATTTCGTTCATATTTATTGGGCTCTAAAGTAGTTGTTTTTTCTGACCATGCAGCTTTGAGGTACCTCCTAAAGAAGCCAGATGCAAAGCCACGACTTATCCGTTGGATGCTCCTTCTTCAAGAGTTTGACCTTGAGATAAAGGACAAGAAGGGGTCAGAGAATTTGGTGGCGGACCACATGAGTAGGCTTACTCACACACTAGAGGGTGACACCTTGGACCAGGTACCACTTCAGGACACTTTCCCCGATGAGCATCTCTATACCATCTCAGGTAAGCATCCTTGGTATGCTGATTTAGTTAATTACATTGTTGGCTCTGAAATCCCAGTAAATTTGAAGAAACATCAAGTCCAAAAATTAAAGAGTGAGTCAAGATTTTATGTTTGGGATGATCCATACTTATGGTGCATGTGTAGTGACCAAGTCATTAGGAGGTGTATTCCTGATCATGAGTTTGAGTCTGTTTTGCAATTCTGTCATACACTTGCATGTGGTGGACACTTTGGACCCCAACGGACAGCTAGGAAAGTTTTGGACTCTGGATTATATTGGCCTAGATTATTCCATGATGCCCATGTGTTTTGTAAGTCATGCTCTCGTTGCCAACACACTGGGAACATTTCTAGGAGACATGAGATGCCCCAACAACCCATACTATTTTGTGAGATTTTTGATGTATGGGGCATCGACTTTATGGGTCCTTTTCCTAGTTCATTTGGATTTTTGTATATTTTGGTTGCTGTTGATTATGTGAGTAAATGGGTGGAGGCCAAGGCCACCAGGACTGACGATTCTCATGTTGTTGTGGACTTTGTCAAAGCACAAATTTTTTGCAGGTTTGGAGTACCAAAGGCCATCATCAGTGACCAAGGGACACACTTTTGCAATAGGAATTTTGCTTCCCTCCTTCGAAAGTATGGGGTGACACACAAAACATCAACACCATACCACCCCCAAACAAATGGCCAGGCTGAGGTTTCAAATCGTGAGTTGAAACAAATCTTGGAGAAAACCGTGCAGCCAAATAGGAAGGATTGGAGCAAGCGCTTGGATGATGCATTGTGGGCTTATAGGACAGCATACAAGACCCCCATTGGTATGTCCCCATTTCGGATTGTTTTTGGGAAAGCGTGTCATCTCCCCGTGGAAATCGAGCATCGGGCATATTGGGCTATAAAGAAATGTAACATGGATTTGGCCCAAGCTGGAATTCAAAGGAAGTTGCAAATTCAAGAGCTTGAGGAGATTCGCCTGTCATCATATGAGAACTCAAGGCTCTACAAGGAAAGATCAAAAGCAGCTCATGACAAAATGGTCCAACAAAGGGAGTTTCATATTGGAGAGAAAGTCCTTCTCTATAGTTCACGACTGAAGTTGATGCCTGGTAAGTTGCGTTCCAGATGGTTAGGTCCTTATATTGTGTCTAATGTTTTTCCTTATGGTGCAGTGGAGATCACACAAGAGGACACTGGAAGGAGCTTTACAGTCAATGGGCAACGTTTGAAGAGATACATTGAGGGACATCCTACTGATGCAGTGGATTTTATCACACTGCATGACCCCATCATCACTTGATCACATCAGGCTGTTCCTAACCCTTTCACTTTTATATTATTTGTCCTATTTGAAAAATTCTGCATTCCATGTGCATATATCATCTCACGGGTTCACATTGAGGACAATGCAATATTTTAAGTGTGGGGGAGGGAACCTTTTAGTTTAGTAATTTCAATTGTTTTCCTGTTAAAAAAAAACAAAAACCAAAAAAAAAAAAAAAGAAAAAGAAATTGTGTGTCTTTCAAAATTTGTGTGTTTATTTTACAATTTTCTGTGTGTTTTTGAAACTTTTGAGCTGAAATGATTCTCATCACCATTTTTAAATCCATATCAATAAGTGAAACAATTTACCCCTTGAAACTAAGCTTACATGAATGCTGAAATGACTTTGTTTCAAGTTCAAATATTTAGTAATTTCATGGAAAGTACACCGAATTTTGAATCCCATGCCACATCTCACTGTCTTTAAATTTGAAATCACTTTCCTGTGAGGCTTCTGAACCATTATTTTCATATTCTTTACATTCACCTCACTTCTTGAGAGAACCAAACCATACTTGATTTAACCAGAATTTGATCTATTCCTGTCAAAACTTGAGGGTTTGAGGTACATATGTTTAAATGATTGAGGCATTTGTTTGGTATTAAAGCCCCCTTTTCAAAGAATCCTTTTTTATAATGGCCTACCTTGAATATTTAATCCTTGTAGCCCTTAGAAGCCATGCACAGCCTGTTAGGTTAAGCCACATTACAAGCCAATTTTCCCTATCCAACCAACTCTTGAAGTGAAATTGCATAATCTAGTTGAGCTTAAGTGTGGGGGAAGCTGTCTTGTGTTGTACCACCACATTATGTGATACTTTGGGTGGAAAATTAAATTCTGAAGAGATGTGTTTGCTGCTAAAGAAAGTCATTATATTGAAAGCTGTGCCTTTTCTGGAGCTTTCATGACAAGTGAAGCTGTGCCTTTTTTGGAGCTTCTAATTGAGGTGGAAAGCTGTGCCCATCTGGAGCTTTCAAGAAAATCATGTTTTAGAAGATTGACATTTTTTATGATGAAATGATGAATGGTGTAAACCTTTCATGACTTTTCATGATGATGGAGCTGAATTGATACTATGGGGATTGAAGAGAAGACCATATTTAAGTGAAAATTAGATTAATGCAATTTTGCTTTAAAAGAGTCAAGCCCTCCTCATTCAGCCTCAGAGTTTTTCACATCTTAATCCTACCAACCGAAAGCCACAGAACAACCCTGAAAAGTCCTCATGATAAACATATGTCCTTGACTCACATCGGGTAGCGATGTAGGAATCTATCAAGCCTATGGTGACCCTTGTATGAGTTTGGATGAGAAAGACATTGCAAAAAAATTGATATTTGAGTGATGAGAGAAAATTCAAGCGAGGTAAGTGTTTTGTGCATGGGTGGATAAATGAAGTGGAAATATATTGAATGATATAAATGGAGAACTTGAAATAAGGTTTTTTATGTGGCATGATATCTTTTGATTCTTGGTGTGAAATTGATTGATCTTAAAGATATGTGTTTTAAAATTGGTTTTGATTTGATATTGATGTTTACTTGATATGAGGTTTTGCCCAGGTGTGCAAAAGGGTAAGTGTGGGGGAGTTGATAAAACACTATTTTATTGAATATTTTATTGATAATAAATGATATAATTTCCTCACATTGTGTTAAACATGTTTATTTATTAAATATTTGGGATTTGATCATTCATTTGAAAATTTGGTGAAAATTCCAGTTTTACCCTTAATAGTGCACTGTAGTATTTCGAAGATATATATTTTTATGTTTATTATTTGAATTTGAAATTTTGTAACAGTGTTTCTAACTTAATTATCTACAACTTTTATTCAGGACACTAAAGCTAAAGAGTTCATTTGGTTGTTGAAATTGGGCCATGAAGTCAAAGTTGGGCTGGGCTCGCCAGAATGGAGAAGGTTCTGTATTTGGGCCATATATTCTACATACGGGCTTGGATTGAGCCCAAATTTTGATGAAAGCTCGGGGACATGATGTGGCACAAATCATCCTTCTGGAAGGCCGGCCAATTCACGCGTTTTGGTGGTCAAATGGGCGGTGCAAGTTTCATTAAAATATTTGGACGAGATTTTGCATTCACACTTGAAACCACTTTAAACCTAGCCTCCCCTCCACTCTATAAATTAGTGATTTTCTCATTTGGAGAGGCTGGTTCGTGCATTGGGAGATTGGAGGCAGAGGAGAATTGGTTTCAACCAAATTCTACAACCATTGTAAGAGAGGTAGCTCTTGAAGCAAAGATCCTCTCATCGAAGCCTCCTTCTCTCCTTCATGTTGTAATTGTTTTGTTTGTGTAATAAACTTCTTTGTTCTTCTTTTATTTCTTCTCTTTTCCTCTGTTTTATTTAAATTTATTCTTCTCTTAATCTTCCTCTTGGGGCTGGAATTCTTGAGTAGAAGCGATATTGGGTTATACCCATTATAAACCTTTGCACATGCAAAACGCTTCTACGATGATTACGCCACCCATGGAAGAGTAGTCTTTTAGTAATCGATCTATCTTCTACCCTCTTCATTTAATTATTTTGAATCAATGAGCTACTGTAATTCACTTAATATGATCCATGAATTGTGTTTTTAAATTGTAATAAACTAAGCAAGCAATTGAACAATTAACACAAAAACACGCGAGGTCGGGATTTTGTGTAAATTGTGAGAGCGCGATCTTAATCGGTAATACAAGACCACACGGGATAAATTTGTAGAGTTCAAATATAATCCCTAAACACAATTCATCCTCATTTCCAGAATGGATATGTGCCTTAATTTACCACTGATCATAAGCTAATCTTAGAACATCAATCAAAGCAGGGTGCTGCGATTGCACGTTCCAAAGTTAGCCTAGGTTTAAATTCACATCATCTTTGTGGTAAAGTTAATTCTCGTAGGGTTCGGGATTTAACAAATTAAGGGATCATAATTAAGTGAATGTTAATTTAAATGATAATGATTAATAATAAAGTGAAGAGGTAGAGTTAGATCGATTACGCTTTTTAAATAGATTTCTAAAAAAAACATCTTCTTGTTGTGTCATTTAAATTGAAATTCATTTCAAAACTAAAAACAAAAAAAATTATACAATCTTCTTCCAGCAAACTTCTTCTAGATTCATAAACTACAACAAACCCCAATCCTTTAAAGTAGTGTTTTTTATTCCCTTTTATTTTACTTCTTTAATACCTCTAAAAATTGTTTTAATTCACTTCCTCCTTTGAGAGACGACCTTGGTTAGCCCCCTATGCTACACCAAGTAAACTAAACATTAGCTTCATCGAGTGTTGTGCTTGGAGTTTTACCCAACGTAACTCACTTTTGAAGTTCTTTTGAGAGCGTGTGCGACAACGCTCTTTCAAATTGGCGCCGTTGCCGGGGAGGCAAGTAATTATTTCAACCAATTAGAGGTATTTATTTTATTTTACATTTCATTCTCTTCCTCTCTTCTTTCTTCCTTCTTTACCCAATCTGATTTTTCTTCTTCTTCTTTTAATTTCTTCTACTTCTCTTGGGACCATCAACTCAAACTTCTAATTTTTATTTTACTATGGTCCACATTCCTTCTTTTCATCTTTCATTGATTTATGACACGAACTAATCCCGAAGATCTCTTAGATCTTGACCCTGAGATTGAACGTAGCCTTAGGGCACGAATCAGACATTCTCAATCTACGGGAAGTTTCAACATTCAACCAGTTGGAGAATTACTCCAATATCAGAACATTGAAATTGGAAGCAATTCAAATTCAAACATAAAAGAGGAACCAATGGCTGATAATAATGGAAATGAACTTAATAGAACCATTCGAGAATTGGCTGCACCTGATATTAACTATCAACCAAATTGTATTGCATACCCAAATCTCGAATCGGACTTTGAATTGAAATCTGGATTAATTCACCTTCTTCCAAAGTTCCATGGCTTATCTGGTGAGGATCCCAACAAACACCTTAAGGAATTTAATGTGGTTTGCTCAACTTTAAAACCAAGAAATGTTTCTGAAGATCAAATTAAATTAAGCGCATTCCCATTCTCACTTGATGGAGCTGCAAAAGATTGGATGTATTATTTGCAACCTGAAGATGTAACATGTTGGAATGATTTGAAACGTCTTTTCTTGCAAAGATTTTTTCCAGCATCAAGGACAACATCCATTCGAAAGGAGATATCGGGGATCAAGCAAGCCCAAGGAGAGTCGATGTATGAGTACTGGGAGAGATTCAAGAAGTTGTGTGCAAGCTGCCCACATCACCAAATCAGTGAGCAACTCCTGATTCAGTACTTCTATGAAGGACTCACACCCATGGAGAGGAGCATGGTGGATGCTGCAGCTGGAGGAGCATTGGTGGACAAGACACCAGTAGCTGCACGAGCATTGATCGACAAGATGGCCCAAAACTCCCAACAATTTGGCGATAGAGGTACACTACATGTCAGGGGAGTACATCAGGTAAGTCCTTCTTCTCTTGAAAGTCATTTGATTGATACTAAGTTAGAAGAATTGACAACTATGGTGAGGCATATTGCATTGGCACAAAAGACATCTGTACCCCCTCCTTCAAGGCCTTGTGGTATTTGCACTGAGACAAGTCACCCAACTGACTGTTGCCCACAACTCCAAGAAACAGAAGATTGTGCAGCAGTGTTCCCTGGGAGACCATTTCAGCAGCAACAACAACAACCATATCCCCAAAAGAAGTTTGATCCAACCTACAACCAAGGGTGGAAAGATCTAGCGGACATGAGTTATGGCTCTGGACAACAACAAAGGCCCCCTTTTCAACAAAACTTCCAGCAGCCTCCGCCTTACCAGCAGGGTTTCCAACAACCCCAAAGGAGATTTGAAGCTCAAACATCAACAAGTCAGCAACAAGGGAATCATCCACCAAAGGTAGATTCTAATACTGATGATCTTTTGAAGCAAATTGTTCTTAATCAACAGAATGAGCTGAAGAGTCAAGGTTCGGAGCTGAGAGAGTTGAAGACTCAAATGAGTCAGATTGCCACCGCCCTCCATGAACTTGTGAGTAAGAATTCTGGAAATCTACCTTCCCAACCCACTCCAAATCCAAAGGGGAATGTTAGTGCCATCACATTGAGAAGTGGGAAGCAAATGAACGATACATCTACACCTACCATTCCACCGGGATTCACCTCAACTTCAGAGAAGCCGCATTCCATACCAACTGATGAACAATCCAAGGAGAAAGATAAAGGTAAGAAAAAGATTGATGATGTTCCTCCTAAACCCCTTCCTTTTCCAAACAGGGTTGTTCAAACCAAGAAGATGGCTGAAGAAGCAATGCAAAAGGAGGTTTTGGACACATTCAAGCGTGTGGAGATCAACATTCCTCTACTTGAAGCCATTAAGCAAATCCCAAGGTATGCCAAATTCTTAAAAGAACTTTGTACCAATCGAAGAGGGCTCAAGGGAAATGAGAGGATCAACCTTGGAAGGAATGTCTCAGCACCCATTACACCAACTCTAGCAATGCCAACAAAGTGCAAGGATCCCGGGACATTCACCATCCCATGCACCATAGGGGAGTTTCACTTCTCTGATGCTCTTTGTGATTTAGGAGCTTCAATAAATGTGATGCCTCACTCTGTTTTCTCTTCATTGCAGATTGGTGAGCTCAAGCCTACAAGGGTAGTGGTGCAGCTAGCGAATAGAGCTACAGCATATCCGGCTGGTGTCCTTGAAGATGTGTTGGTAAAGGTAAAGGACATGATCTTCCCTGCTGATTTCTATGTACTAAACATGGAAGATGACCAGGTAAGTTCTCATGCCCCTATCATTCTTGGTAGACCCTTCCTCAAAACTGCTAAGACCATTATCAATGTTCATGAGGGTACTCTTTCCATGGAATTCGGGGATGAAATCGTGAGGTTTAAAATCCTGGATTCTATGAAGTACCCACCAGAGGAACACTCAGCATTCTTTCTCTCTCATTCTGAGTCTCCATGTGATAGTCCCTCTATTTTTGATTCCCAATCTCTTGAGGACTATTCACTTCTTAATGAAATAATGAGTATTGGGTCCAACTTGATGTCTCATTCTACTTCATCCCCTTTAATTCATGATCTTTCTGATCTTGGGATTGGTTCATTTGTCCAATCATATTCGAATTCTGAGCATGTATACTCTGATTATGATATGGCTGCTAATTTTTCTGATGGATTTGATGCATTGTTCTCTCATTCAGATGATATGTATGATTGTGCACAGATGTCTACGCCACTCATGCTTCCATCCATTCAGCAGCCACCATCACTGGAACTAAAGCCATTGCCACCAAATCTCAAATACTCATACTTGTTAAGTGGTGAAAAATTACCTGTTATCATTGCTAACAATCTCTCTTTTGAACATGAAGAAAAACTTTTGAATATTTTGAGGGAGAACATCAGGGCAATCGGGTGGACCTTGGCTGACATATCAGGTATTAGCCCCTCCATTTGCATGCATAGGATTATTTTGGAAGATGAAGCTAAACCGGTGAGGCAACCACAAAGGAGACTCAATCCAACCCTTCTGGAGGTTGTTAAAAAAGAGGTTGAAAAATTGCTCGAGGCAGGTATAATCTATCCCATTTCAGATTCTCAGTGGGTAAGTCCTATTCAGGTTGTGCCTAAGAAAAGTGGTGTTACTGTTGTTAAAAATGAGAAAGATGAGTTAGTTCCAATGAGGGTACAAAACAGTTGGCGCGTGTGTATTGATTATAGGAAACTAAATCATTCCACTCGCAAAGATCATTTCCCCCTCCCATTTATTGATCAGATGCTTGAGAGACTAGCTGGGAAGACACACTATTGTTTCTTGGATGGATTTTCTGGATATTTTCAGGTTCCTATAGCTCCGGAGGATCAGGAGAAGACTACATTCACCTGTCCCTTTGGGACATTTGCCTATCGGAGGATGCCATTTGGACTTTGCAATGCCCCAGGTACCTTCCAGAGATGCATGGTGAGTATTTTTTCTGATTTTATTGAGACATGCATGGAGGTATTTATGGACGATTTTACAGTGTATGGATCTTCATTTGATGAATGTCTAAGTAGTTTGGAAAATGTGTTGAATCGTTGTATTGAGAAGAATCTAGTCCTGAACTTTGAAAAGTGTCATTTCATGGTAGAGCATGGCATTGTCTTAGGGCATGTAGTGTCAAAACATGGGATAGAGGTTGATAGATCTAAGGTAGACATCATTTCATCCTTACCCTACCCTTCATGTGTGCGTGATGTTCGATCATTCCTTGGACATGCTGGATTTTATCGACGCTTCATCAGAGATTTTAGTAAGATCGCTCTACCCTTATCTCGATTGCTTCAAAAAGATATTGACTTCAATTTTGATGATTCATGCAGGGTATCATTTGATGAGCTAAAGAAGTGTCTGACCACTCCACCGATCATACAGCCCCCACGGTGGGAGATTCCTTTTGAGCTTATGTGTGACGCCTCCAACTTTGCGGTTGGAGCTGTCTTATCTCAGAGGGTGGAGGGACGTTCACATGTGATCGCCTATGCATCGAGGACACTAGATTCAGCCCAATCAAACTACACCACAACAGAAAAGGAGTTTCTTGCTGTTATATTTGCTTTAGATAAATTTCGTTCATATTTATTGGGCTCTAAAGTAGTTGTTTTTTCTGACCATGCAGCTTTGAGGTACCTCCTAAAGAAGCCAGATGCAAAGCCACGACTTATCCGTTGGATGCTCCTTCTTCAAGAGTTTGACCTTGAGATAAAGGACAAGAAGGGGTCAGAGAATTTGGTGGCGGACCACATGAGTAGGCTTACTCACACACTAGAGGGTGACACCTTGGACCAGGTACCACTTCAGGACACTTTCCCCGATGAGCATCTCTATACCATCTCAGGTAAGCATCCTTGGTATGCTGATTTAGTTAATTACATTGTTGGCTCTGAAATCCCAGTAAATTTGAAGAAACATCAAGTCCAAAAATTAAAGAGTGAGTCAAGATTTTATGTTTGGGATGATCCATACTTATGGTGCATGTGTAGTGACCAAGTCATTAGGAGGTGTATTCCTGATCATGAGTTTGAGTCTGTTTTGCAATTCTGTCATACACTTGCATGTGGTGGACACTTTGGACCCCAACGGACAGCTAGGAAAGTTTTGGACTCTGGATTATATTGGCCTAGATTATTCCATGATGCCCATGTGTTTTGTAAGTCATGCTCTCGTTGCCAACACACTGGGAACATTTCTAGGAGACATGAGATGCCCCAACAACCCATACTATTTTGTGAGATTTTTGATGTATGGGGCATCGACTTTATGGGTCCTTTTCCTAGTTCATTTGGATTTTTGTATATTTTGGTTGCTGTTGATTATGTGAGTAAATGGGTGGAGGCCAAGGCCACCAGGACTGACGATTCTCATGTTGTTGTGGACTTTGTCAAAGCACAAATTTTTTGCAGGTTTGGAGTACCAAAGGCCATCATCAGTGACCAAGGGACACACTTTTGCAATAGGAATTTTGCTTCCCTCCTTCGAAAGTATGGGGTGACACACAAAACATCAACACCATACCACCCCCAAACAAATGGCCAGGCTGAGGTTTCAAATCGTGAGTTGAAACAAATCTTGGAGAAAACCGTGCAGCCAAATAGGAAGGATTGGAGCAAGCGCTTGGATGATGCATTGTGGGCTTATAGGACAGCATACAAGACCCCCATTGGTATGTCCCCATTTCGGATTGTTTTTGGGAAAGCGTGTCATCTCCCCGTGGAAATCGAGCATCGGGCATATTGGGCTATAAAGAAATGTAACATGGATTTGGCCCAAGCTGGAATTCAAAGGAAGTTGCAAATTCAAGAGCTTGAGGAGATTCGCCTGTCATCATATGAGAACTCAAGGCTCTACAAGGAAAGATCAAAAGCAGCTCATGACAAAATGGTCCAACAAAGGGAGTTTCATATTGGAGAGAAAGTCCTTCTCTATAGTTCACGACTGAAGTTGATGCCTGGTAAGTTGCGTTCCAGATGGTTAGGTCCTTATATTGTGTCTAATGTTTTTCCTTATGGTGCAGTGGAGATCACACAAGAGGACACTGGAAGGAGCTTTACAGTCAATGGGCAACGTTTGAAGAGATACATTGAGGGACATCCTACTGATGCAGTGGATTTTATCACACTGCATGACCCCATCATCACTTGATCACATCAGGCTGTTCCTAACCCTTTCACTTTTATATTATTTGTCCTATTTGAAAAATTCTGCATTCCATGTGCATATATCATCTCACGGGTTCACATTGAGGACAATGCAATATTTTAAGTGTGGGGGAGGGAACCTTTTAGTTTAGTAATTTCAATTGTTTTCCTGTTAAAAAAAAACAAAAACCAAAAAAAAAAAAAAAAAAAAGAAATTGTGTGTCTTTCAAAATTTGTGTGTTTATTTTACAATTTTCTGTGTGTTTTTGAAACTTTTGAGCTGAAATGATTCTCATCACCATTTTTAAATCCATATCAATAAGTGAAACAATTTACCCCTTGAAACTAAGCTTACATGAATGCTGAAATGACTTTGTTTCAAGTTCAAATATTTAGTAATTTCATGGAAAGTACACCGAATTTTGAATCCCATGCCACATCTCACTGTCTTTAAATTTGAAATCACTTTCCTGTGAGGCTTCTGAACCATTATTTTCATATTCTTTACATTCACCTCACTTCTTGAGAGAACCAAACCATACTTGATTTAACCAGAATTTGATCTATTCCTGTCAAAACTTGAGGGTTTGAGGTACATATGTTTAAATGATTGAGGCATTTGTTTGGTATTAAAGCCCCCTTTTCAAAGAATCCTTTTTTATAATGGCCTACCTTGAATATTTAATCCTTGTAGCCCTTAGAAGCCATGCACAGCCTGTTAGGTTAAGCCACATTACAAGCCAATTTTCCCTATCCAACCAACTCTTGAAGTGAAATTGCATAATCTAGTTGAGCTTAAGTGTGGGGGAAGCTGTCTTGTGTTGTACCACCACATTATGTGATACTTTGGGTGGAAAATTAAATTCTGAAGAGATGTGTTTGCTGCTAAAGAAAGTCATTATATTGAAAGCTGTGCCTTTTCTGGAGCTTTCATGACAAGTGAAGCTGTGCCTTTTTTGGAGCTTCTAATTGAGGTGGAAAGCTGTGCCCATCTGGAGCTTTCAAGAAAATCATGTTTTAGAAGATTGACATTTTTTATGATGAAATGATGAATGGTGTAAACCTTTCATGACTTTTCATGATGATGGAGCTGAATTGATACTATGGGGATTGAAGAGAAGACCATATTTAAGTGAAAATTAGATTAATGCAATTTTGCTTTAAAAGAGTCAAGCCCTCCTCATTCAGCCTCAGAGTTTTTCACATCTTAATCCTACCAACCGAAAGCCACAGAACAACCCTGAAAAGTCCTCATGATAAACATATGTCCTTGACTCACATCGGGTAGCGATGTAGGAATCTATCAAGCCTATGGTGACCCTTGTATGAGTTTGGATGAGAAAGACATTGCAAAAAAATTGATATTTGAGTGATGAGAGAAAATTCAAGCGAGGTAAGTGTTTTGTGCATGGGTGGATAAATGAAGTGGAAATATATTGAATGATATAAATGGAGAACTTGAAATAAGGTTTTTTATGTGGCATGATATCTTTTGATTCTTGGTGTGAAATTGATTGATCTTAAAGATATGTGTTTTAAAATTGGTTTTGATTTGATATTGATGTTTACTTGATATGAGGTTTTGCCCAGGTGTGCAAAAGGGTAAGTGTGGGGGAGTTGATAAAACACTATTTTATTGAATATTTTATTGATAATAAATGATATAATTTCCTCACATTGTGTTAAACATGTTTATTTATTAAATATTTGGGATTTGATCATTCATTTGAAAATTTGGTGAAAATTCCAGTTTTACCCTTAATAGTGCACTGTAGTATTTCGAAGATATATATTTTTATGTTTATTATTTGAATTTGAAATTTTGTAACAGTGTTTCTAACTTAATTATCTACAACTTTTATTCAGGACACTAAAGCTAAAGAGTTCATTTGGTTGTTGAAATTGGGCCATGAAGTCAAAGTTGGGCTGGGCTCGCCAGAATGGAGAAGGTTCTGTATTTGGGCCATATATTCTACATACGGGCTTGGATTGAGCCCAAATTTTGATGAAAGCTCGGGGACATGATGTGGCACAAATCATCCTTCTGGAAGGCCGGCCAATTCACGCGTTTTGGTGGTCAAATGGGCGGTGCAAGTTTCATTAAAATATTTGGCCGAGATTTTGCATTCACACTTGAAACCACTTTAAACCTAGCCTCCCCTCCACTCTATAAATTAGTGATTTTCTCATTTGGAGAGGCTGTTCCGTGCATTGGGAGATTGGAGGCAGAGGAGAATTGGTTTCAACCAAATTCTACAACCATTGTAAGAGAGGTAGCTCTTGAAGCAAAGATCCTCTCATCGAAGCCTCCTTCTCTCCTTCATGTTGTAATTGTTTTGTTTGTGTAATAAACTTCTTTGTTCTTCTTTTATTTCTTCTCTTTTCCTCTGTTTTATTTAAATTTATTCTTCTCTTAATCTTCCTCTTGGGGCTGGAATTCTTGAGTAGAAGCGATATTGGGTTATACCCATTATAAACCTTTGCACATGCAAAACGCTTCTACGATGATTACGCCACCCATGGAAGAGTAGTCTTTTAGTAATCGATCTATCTTCTACCCTCTTCATTTAATTATTTTGAATCAATGAGCTACTTTAATTCACTTAATATGATCCATGAATTGTGTTTTTAAATTGTAATAAACTAAGCAAGCAATTGAACAATTAACACAAAAACACGCGAGGTCGGGATTTTGTGTAAATTGTGAGAGCGCGATCTTAATCGGTAATACAAGACCACACGGGATAAATTTGTAGAGTTCAAATATAATCCCTAAACACAATTCATCCTCATTTCCAGAATGGATATGTGCCTTAATTTACCACTGATCATAAGCTAATCTTAGAACATCAATCAAAGCAGGGTGCTGCGATTGCACGTTCCAAAGTTAGCCTAGGTTTAAATTCACATCATCTTTGTGGTAAAGTTAATTCTCGTAGGGTTCGGGATTTAACAAATTAAGGGATCATAATTAAGTGAATGTTAATTTAAATGATAATGATTAATAATAAAGTGAAGAGGTAGAGTTAGATCGATTACGCTTTTTAAATAGATTTCTAAAAAAAACATCTTCTTGTTGTGTCATTTAAATTGAAATTCATTTCAAAACTAAAAACAAAAAAAATTATACAATCTTCTTCCAGCAAACTTCTTCTAGATTCATAAACTACAACAAACCCCAATCCTTTAAAGTAGTGTTTTTTATTCCCTTTTATTTTACTTCTTTAATACCTCTAAAAATTGTTTTAATTCACTTCCTCCTTTGAGAGACGACCTTGGTTAGCCCCCTATGCTACACCAAGTAAACTAAACATTAGCTTCATCGAGTGTTGTGCTTGGAGTTTTACCCAACGTAACTCACTTTTGAAGTTCTTTTGAGAGCGTGTGCGACAACGCTCTTTCAGAGACATTATTCAATAAATATTACTCTCTTGAGTAATGGACTAAAATGAAGAGAAATTTCCTTATCTTAAATAAAAAGGAAGAAGAAAGTGTTGAAGATTATGAGGACACCCTTAAAATATTATCTAGGTATTATATGGATTACATATGCAATACAAAATTAAAGATAATCTATTTATTTTAATGGATTAACCCAGGTATTCAAAGTGTATTGGTTTCTAAAAAAAATCATCATATGATGAAATGTTATTATGTTCCATCAAAAAAGAAAATTAATTTTTAAGATCCTATATATTCAAGGGGAATCATGAGAAGAAGAGGTAATAGTAACAAAAATAAAAAGGGAATGCATCAAATAAGAATAATAAAATGAGTTAATTTATATCATGTTAAAATTGTGGAAAGAAACATCCTAGAAAATTTCTAAAGGGAATTGGAGTGTGTTACAAGTGTAGAGACAAGGGTCATTTGGATCATGAATGAAATAGTAAGAATTAAATCAGTGATTTCTAGTGATTTAGTTATAAATAAATGGGGAATTATTCACACCAATTCCCTAATAATTAAGGGAACATACTATCGAAGATGCCAAGAGGAGAAGGCTAAGCATATGTGATCACTATAGCTAAGGTGGAAGTATGCAATTATGTGGTGGAAGGTAATTTAATTATATATTAAAATTTATCCAATTATTTATATGATTTTAGATCTTCACACTCTTTTATATCTTCCATGTTTTTTATGAAAATTAGATACTTCACTTGCACCTTAAGAAGGGAGTTTTTAGTCAAAACTTCTAATAGAATTATCACTACAAAAAGGATGTTTTAGGAAGTCCCAATTATAACACATAAATGTTATCTATTTTCAGAATTTATTATTATACTAATGATAAACTTTGATATAATCCTTGGTATAGAGTTGATTTCAAAATATTATAAAAAAAATTATTTTAAGGACAAGTAAAATAATTCATGATGAAGATGTGAAATTACTTATCTTTAGAGCAAAGACTTAATCATCTAATCCATGTCTAGATCCATCTTCAGTAGCTCTTCTGAATAAGATTCTTGGGGAATAAGAGAAAACACAATTAGTGGATGGAGAAGGTAATATTAAAATTGATTATATACTTATTGTATAGGAATACATTAATGTATTACTTAAGGAATAACCCAGACATCCACTAGAGAGTGAAATTGATTTTTCCATTAATTTAATCCCTGATTCAAGATAAATATCAAAGAATCCATGTGGAATGGCCACTATGGAATTAGTGGAGTTAAAGAAAAAACTAGAGAAGTTGTGTAATAAGGGATTTATTTACCCTAGTGTTTCAATAAGGGATCCCCTATTCTCTTCGTTAAAAATAAAGATAGATCCATGAGGTTTTTCATTGATTATAGGGAAATCAATTCTATTACAATAAATAAAAAGTATCATTTTCCTAAAATTAATGACTTATTTGATCAACTTCACAAAGCTCAATATTTTTCAAAGAATTACCTTCATTCTAGATATCATAAATTGTGATTAAATAAGAAATGCATTCCAAATACAGTATTATAAATTAGGTATGTACATTGTGAGTTTACAGTAATTCCATTTGGATTGACTAATTCACCATTGATTTTAATGGATCTAATGAGTAGAGTATTCAAGCAATATCTTGATGGTTTTTTTTGTGTTATTAATTTATGATATTTTGTTGTATTCAAAAAAATATGAGGACCGTAAGAATCACATGTGGATCAATATTGAGACTCTTATAAGAAAAGAGTTATATAGGAAATTTAGTAAGTTTGATTTCTATATTTAGGAATTTTATTTTCTTGGATATATTATCTCCAAAGATGGAATATTAGTCAATCATACAAAGAAAAAAGCAGTAAAAGAATGAATTACAACAATGAACATAACCAACGTACATAGTTTTATTGGTTTGGTAGGTTACTATCTGTCACGACCCGTTCTCAGGGCCCGTGCTGTGACTACCCCAAGCCTGTAAAGACCTGTAAATTTCAATTTTTTTTCTTAAATTCTTTGGAATTTTATGAGACTTTGGCTTCTGATGGCACTTGATTCTGAGGCCTGCTGTGCCCGGAATCAATTTTTGAAGTTTAGCTCAGGTACGTTCAGTAAACGAACGAGTGATTTTTTCTATCTTTTGAACTGGTGCTCAGAATTCAAATCTAAGGGCACCGATGAATTCGCAATGCTGGTAATTTCTTAAGGAGACCTTTACTGTAGTTGCGTTTGTGTGAGAGGAGAAGTTAAAATTTGTGGATTAAATAAGAAGTGAATAAAAATGTGGAACAATTTTTATTCTATATCTAAGTGGTTATATCCTATATGGGGGATTTGGGGTGGGCCCCTAACTACCCATGTGAGGATATTTGTGAGGTGGGTCCCACACAAGCCCCAACCCTTCACATTCCTTAAAACTCCTTAAACCTCCCCCTTTAAACTTGTTAACTCCTCTTTAATGAGGACTCTTCCTCTCCCTCTCTCACTCCATTAAAACTTGCCAACCTATCACTTAAGTAATTAGACAACTCATGGTTTAATTAATTAAGTGAATTGGAATTTGAATTTTTTATTTTGAATGCATGGAATGATTTAATAAAATAAGGATAATCTTTATTTTATTTTTGGTTGGCTTGTTATGTTGAGATTTTGGGGAGAGAGCTCTTGAGTTTTGAAGAACGCTTCATCTCCTTTGTTGAAGAATGCCAACTCTCCGACGAAGAACTTCGACTCAGTGACCCCGAATTATTCATCCTCTTCTTCCTCTGCGACAAGGGAGGAGACACCGACGTGGGAAATCTCCAATGACATCTCACCTTGTTTTCTTCTCTCTGTGATAAAAAAGGGAGAAGCCGATTCCTCCTCGGACGCTCACCGTTGACGTCTACGAATCCTTATCTCGCGACGCCGTCAACTGCGACGTCGACGTTCATCATCATTTGTTGAGGTGGGGGTTAATTCTTGAAAATGGATGTTTACGTACCCCATTATGGTTGGAAATTGATGTTAAATATGGTCGATTGCTATCATTTTTACACGGAGGGTGCGGGCCGAACGAACACGGCCCAACAACCCTCCATTGTTCTCATTTATTATTTTAGAATTGGCAATTGATGGAGGAGGCATGACGTCGATGCGCCATGTGGGGAACATGGCGAAGGGAACTGGTTCTGTCACGCTGGTTGTGTGGGAAGAACCACGGCCCGCTACACGGGACGCTTCGGCGGAGGAATCGGCCGGCCGGGCGGAGCTGGACCACGGCGCCGAGAGGGCACCGCGATAGAAGACCAGCAGCCCGCCCATGCGGGCCATGTGCGCTGAAGACTGGCTGGTCTAGCCGGCTATTTTGGGGAAGGGCAGCACCTCCTGGCGCCACTGGTGTGGAACCCCCCCCCCCCCACCTTGGAATCCGCTCCTCTTCGGCCGAGCCGCTCGGCCAGCCAGCCGAGCTGCGCACCCAACCGGGTCGCGCCTGTCCGGGCTGCACCTAGCTGGGCTAAGTCGGGTCGCGCCGGCCAATCCAATCGGGTTGCACGCCTAGCCGGGCTGGGCTGAGCCAGGCCACGCCCCGCCGGGCCAGGTCGCGCCTCGCCAGGCCGGGCCGCACCACTTCGGGCCGCGTCGCGCCACTTCGGGTCGGGCCGCGTCCCTTAAGGCTGAGTTGTGTAATTCTTCGGACCGGTCCAACACCTCTGTTGGGTCGGACACATCAAACTGGGTTAACCCGACCCGTCGTCCCACTGGGCTAAACGGGCCAGGCCGTTTTCCATTTAAACGGGAATAACTGAAAGACCACGCGTTCGATCGACGCGCAGTCTACGGCACTAGGACCCTTTCAACGAGACGGTTCTTTTGCGATACTCTAAGTGAGTTTTGGATGAATAAGTATATCATCTAGGTTAGAAACGAGTGTATTTCTAACCGGGCCCCTAGAACGAAAAGGCCATTATCTCTCAGATCGGGCGTCCGATTGACGCGTCGTCTATTGCGTTGAGTTCCTATTGACGAGACGGAACTTTGGGATACATCAAATATGGACCTTGTGATAGTTTATATATCGACCCACTTGGCTTGTGGAGCGGACCCTCTCGGAATCGAGCGTGATGTGTGCGGGGAACCCTAGAGCTAACTGTGACGACGATGACGACTGTACTTATATCCTACGTGGGTTCGGCAGCGAGGAAGACTGTACTTGGATCCTCCGTGGGTTCAGCAGTGATGACAACTCTACTTGGATCCTACGTGGGTTCTGCAGCGATGGTTATTGTACTTAGATCCTACGTGGGTTCGGCAGCGATGACTTTTGTACTTGGATCCTAAGTGGGTTCGGAAGAGGAGATTATTCAGAGGCTAAATCTAATCATCTCCACCCCTCTTCGAAAATAGTATATCTGTGTGAGCTGAGTCTTGACTTTCAGTCATTATCATCGATATGATTGACTTTCTTTCCTGTGTGGACTAGGTTGTGCTTTCCTGTGTGGACTGGGTTGTTCTTGGGCTTGTGAGTTGGAGCTGAACTGGAATTGATGACTTAGGTATATGTATGGGCATATACCTAAGTAGAGTTGGTTGATACTTTGTGTTTGTATCTTTCCTTGTGATTTATCCTTTGTGGATTCTGGGAGACCTCCGGGGGTCTCGGGGTCCCTACTGAGTATCGTATACTCACCCCTGCATGGGCTATGCCTGCACTACATTGTGTTGGATACAGATGGCAGACATCACTGATCGAGGTGGAGGCTTGTGGAGCGGGACGGTATCTGGAAGTGGACTATCAGGTGGGATGTACACGGAGCGGACGGACAGACTCGAGGAGCTGAGGAGACCATATGTACCCACCCTTTAGGTGGGGTTTCCGAAGGATGACTAGGTGGCTGCTGCTTTACTTTTCATCTGTTGTACCTTACTTTTCTTAGTTTTACTGTACTTTTAGTTGGGTTTGTATACTGGCCCATTTACATTCCATCACTTACTTTTGTACTCAGTTTACTTAGTGTTTACTTCATCTTACATACTCTATTGTGTTTGTTTACTTATATAAAGGCAGTGCCTTCTATTTTTATCGGGATTTACACCTTTGGTGCTAGTCGCCATCTTTTGGCCTATGGAAGGCGGGCTTGGGGTAGTCATGGCACGGGCCCCGAGGACGGGTCGTGACAAATTGGTATCAGAGGAGTCGGTTCTACCGTAGAACTTAATATTCTGATAATTTCTTCCTGTCAAGTAATAGTGTTAAGAGTATTGAGTGTGGTTATCAGTCCAGGGAGTCCAGTATTGGTGTGGCGGCCGACGTATCCATACACCAGGACCCTAACTTCTGATTTCCGACTCAGTGCACGAAAACATTGATTGCATGTGTGTTTAAAAAGTTTTCTTAGTGATTACTTTGTGTCATCTCACCAGGTATATTGTATTAATCGTGGGGAACCTATTTATTTTCAGGATGGCCCCATCACGAAAGCCACCTAGGGTTCCCAGTTATGTGCGAGATGTCATCCCACCGAGCGATAAGGCCTCAGTGTAGGGCCCCATTACAGCTGAGGCACCAGTGGTACCTCTACCCGCTGGGCCACCGATACCACCAGCCCCAGCAGTGGAGAGTTCACACCACCTGAGTGCGTTGCACGAGTTTCAGCGACAGAGGTCGCCTAGGTTCCGTGGAGATACGGACCCTCAGGCAGCCGAGGATTGGCTGGAGGCTATTGTCCAAGTCTTCAGATTGATAGGGACACCAGCAGATATTATGGTGATCCTTTCCATGAGTCTCCTGCACACAGTAGCAGGTAGATGGTGGAGCCTGATGCTCCAGGTGCACGACGAGGCATCTCTACTATGGACAGACTTCGAGAGCCTCTTTATCTCGGAGTTTGTTCTGGCCACCCTCCGTGTGGTGCGCATCCAGGAGTTACTACAGCTGCGGTAGGGCAGCATGACAGTAACCCAGTACTCGGTGAGGTTTACCAACCTCTCGCACTACTCCACGGACATGGTACGGGACCCATTCTTCTGGGCCCGGACCTTTGAGTAGGGACTGAGGCATGAGATCAGGGCTTCGATGATCTCCCTCAGTATTCCAACATAGGTAGGAGTACTAGAGCGATCCCTTCTTATGGAGATCTTCCTTGTTGATCCTACGCCAGCAGTGAGGCCTACCGCAGGACGACACGTAGCGGAGTCCTCTGCAGCTGGCACTAGACAGATGTCTCAGAGGTATAAGCGGACCAGGACATCAGGTGAGCGACCTCAGGACACTGGTTCGGAGGTGCGGGGCACATGTAGCAGAGCCAGTCATATGAGAGGCAGGCAGTGCTATGCATGCGGCGGGCAGAGCCACATGACTTGTGACTACCTGACCCGCCATGCAGAGGAGCAGCAGACGGTTGAGGGACCACCCAGGAAGAGGCAGAGGTTCGACTGTGGTGGTCCGCAGGGAGCTGGCAGATGAGGCAAAGGATCTTGTCAAGCAGTAGGTGGTGGACGACGCTTCGAGGCTCTACCACCACCACCACCAGGAGGACCATCCCGACCACAGGGAGCTAGCAGACATGGGAAGGCTCAGCTCTAGGCAGTTGAGGCCTACAACCACGGCGCACCTGAGATGATTCGAGGTACTATCTGTGTCTACTCCACCCTTGCTGCAGTTCTTATAGACACAGGAGTGAGTCATTATTTTATTTCTGCTGCCCTTGTTCGGAGCTCGGAGATTCCAACGGAGCCGTTGGCTAGATCCTTACGGCTATAGACTCCTAAAAAAGCAGACTCGATGATTACACACTGGTGTCAGCAGTGTGAACTTACTCTAGGAGGTGAGAGCTTCGGCTGGGATCTTCTTGTAGCAGCGTCGAGGCCTTACGATGTCATCTTGGGTATGGACTGGTTATCTACAGTCCATGCCCAGATTTACTGTATTAGGCGCAAATTTCAGTGTGTTTTCACAAATGGGAGTAGGTTCACCTTCACCAGTGAGAAGGGAGCCTTTGCAGCACAGGATGGACTTACGCAGAGGAGAGGGCAGCCGATCACACATCAGTTGGCTAGTCTCATCCTTGGAGTGGTTGATGTGAGGAGTCCGAGTTTTCCTATTGTGGTGGATCAGTATGCGGACGTTTTCCCTGATGACATTCCAGGACTACCTCCTCGCAGAGAGGAAGATTTCTATATTGACCTGTACCCTAGGACATCCCCGATATCTACTCCAGTATATCGGATGGCTCCTGCCGAGCTTCGTGAGTTGCGGGTACAGTTGGAGGACTTGCAGGGCAAGGGATTCATCCGACCCATTGTTTCACCCTGGGCTTCTCCGATTTTATTCACCAAGAAGGAAGATGGGAGCTTATGACTATGTGTTGACTACCATCACCTGAATCAGGTGACTATAAAGAACAAGTATCCACTCCCGAGGATTGATAACCTCTTTGATCAGCTCAACGGAGCACGGTGGTTCTCGAAGATAGACCTCAGGTCAGGCTATCATCAGCTCAGAGTTCGAGACGAGGATGTGCAGAAGACAGCCTTCAGGTGTTGGTATGGCCACTATGAGTTCTTGGTTATGCCTTTTGGTGTAACCAATGCTCCATCAGTGTTCATGAGTCTCATGAACAGGATCTTCCAGCCTTACCTCGATCGATTTGTCATAGTCTTCATCGACGACATACTGATTTACTCGACTACTGAGGAGGAGCACGCCTACCACTTGCGGGTTGTACTGGACACACTCCGAGAGTACCATCTTTATGGTAATCTCTCTAAGTGTCGGTTCTAGATTCAAGAGGTCCACTTCTTGGGGCACATCATCTCTGAGGCAGGATTTTTTGTGGATCATGCGAAGATCGATGCAATACTTTCTTGGGATCCACCCAGGATTGTGACGGAGGTGCGGAGTTTCCTAGGTCTGGATGGGTACTATCGGAGATTTGTGACAGACTTCTCTAGATTTGTAGCACTGCTTTCAGATTTGATGAAAAAGGGTAAACCCTTTGTATGGTTAGATAGATGTCAGCAGAGCTTCCAGGAGCTGAGGAAGAGATTGACCAGTGCACCCATATTGAGGCTACCGGAGGAGGGCGTAGGGTATGTAGTTTACTGAGATGCATCAGGGACTGGACTTGGGTGTGTCCTGATGCAGGAGCGGGCAGTGATCGCTTATAGTTCATGAAATTTGAGGTAGCACAAGCAGAACTACTCTACCCATGACCTGGAGTTAGCAGCAGTGGTCTTCGCCTTGAAGATGTGGTAGTACTATCTGATGGGTGAGCGCTTTACAGTATACTCTAACCACCAGAGTCTCAGGTTCATCTTCTCGCGGAAGGACTTGAACCTAAGACAGTGGTGATGGCTTGAGTTCCTCCAGGACTATGACTGTGTGATAGTTTATATTCCTATTAAGGGGAACGTAGTAGCTGATACTCTCAGTAGGAGATTGGGCATTCAGCTACTTGGAGAGGTGACAGAGCAGCTAACCGTGTTGCAGATATCCTTCATAGATAGATATAGAGAAGCCTTTCTACAGTCACTCCTCCACTACTTCAGGGGGTCAGAGAGGCACACCGTGGGGACGTTGACTGTGAGATGCGACGTGCTCAGATTTCCACAGGGCAGGCGCCTAATGGATTTTCTGACGGAGCAGAGCATGTCATCCTCTTCAGGGGACATACCATGGTACCAATTTTATTACAGGAGGAGGTTATGAGAGAGTTTCACACTTCCCCTTTGGCGGTACATCCAATAGTAGCGAAGATGTACCAGGATCTCAGACGATAGCACTAGTGGCTGGGTATGAAGAAGGTTTTGGCATAGTTCGTTTCATGATGCCTCACCTGCCAGCAGGTGAAGGTGGAGCACCAGGTTTCGGTAGGCTTGGTGCATCCCTTAGAGGTCCCAGAGTGGAAGTGGGATAGGATATCCATGTATTTCTTGATGGGGCTCCCACATACTTTTAGAGGACACAACTCCATTTGGGTGGTCGTAGATCGACTCACCGAGTCATCCCACTTCCTACCGATCAGAGAGCAGGGCTCAGTAGAGAGCTTGGGATGCCTCTACGTTCAGGAGATTGTACAGCTTTATAGTGTGCCATCGACTATCATCTCTTATCGAGATGCTCGCTTTACTTCTCAGATTTGGAAGGGGTTTCATGAGGCATTCGGGACACAGCTACGCCTGAGCACCGTCTTTCATCCTCAGACTGATGGCCAGACGGAGAGGACCATTTAGACACTCGAGGACATGATCCATGCATGTGTCCTTGACTTTGGTTGCAGCTGGGAGGATCACCTACCCTTGGTGGAGTTTGCGTACAACAACAGCTACCACTCCACCATCGGGATGGAACCATACAAGGCATTGTACGGCTGACCATGCAGATCACCTCTGTACTAGACTTACCCTAGGGAGTCAGCACTCGTAGGACCAGAGATGGTTCAGGCTACGACAGAGAAGGTGCTGATCATCCAGGAGCGGATGAGGACTGCACAGAGCAGACAGAAGTCCTATGCTGATAGGAGGTGGAGACCACTAGAGTTCGAGAATGGTGACCACGTTTTCTTACGGGTCTCACCTTGACGTGGATTACGGAGATTTGGCTGGGGTGGTAAGTTATCTTCATACTTCATCGGACCATTCCAGGTTCTCAGTAGGGTAGGTGAGGTGGCTTATCGCCTGTCCCTTCCACCTCAGTTGCACCGGGTGCACGACGTCTTCCACGTATCTCAGCTGAGGAGATACGTGCACGACCCAACGCATATCATTGATCATGGGGAGATGGACATCGATGACGGGGCAACATTTGCGGAGGTCCCGATGGAGATCAAGGATCGATAGAAGCAGGTCCTACAAGGATGGTCGATTCCTCTGGTGCGCATTCGTTGGTAGTACGGGAACCTCCAGGAGAGCACATGGGAGCGGAAGGCTCAGATGCATGCACAGTACCCTCATTTGTTTCCCTAGTTTATGATGTAGCTTTACGGGGACGTAAATCCCTGAGGTGGGAGTAATGTAAAGACCCGTAAATTTAAAGGAAAATTTTTCCTTAAATTATTTGGAATTTTACAAGACTGTGTCTTCTGACGGTACTTGATTCTGAGGCCCGTTGTGCTCGGAATCAATTTTCGAAGTTTAGCTTGGGTACGTTCAGTAAACGAATGAGCGGGTTTTTCTATCTTTTGAACTGGTGCTCAGAATTGAAATCTGAGGGCACCGATGAATTCGCAACGCCGGTAATTTCTTAAAGGGACCTTTACCATAGTTGTGTTTGTGCAGGAGGAGAAGTTAAAATTTTTGGATTAATTAAGAAGTGAATAAAAATGTGGAATAATTTTTATTATATATCTAAGTGGTTATATCCTACATGGGGGAGTTGGGGTGGGACCCTAACTACCCATGTGATGATATTTGTGAGGTGGGGCCCACACAATCCCCAACCCTTCACATTCCTTAAAACTCCTTAAACCTCCCCCTTTAAACTTGTTAAATCCTCATTAATGGGGACTCTTCCTCTCCCTCTCTCACTCCATTAAAACTTGCCAACCTATCACTTAAATAATTAGAAAACTCATGGTTTAATTAATTAAGTGAATTTGAATTTGAATTTTGTATTTTGAATGCATGGCATGATTTAATAAAATAAAGAGAAGCTTTATTTTATTTTGGTTGGATTTTTGCGTTGAGATTTGGGGGAGAGAGCTCTTGAGTTTTGAAGAACGCTTCATCTCCTTTGTTGAAGAATGCCAACTCTCTGACGAAGAACTTCGACTCAACAATCCCAAATTCTTCATCCTCTTCTTCCTCCGTGACAAGGGAGGAGACACCGACATGGGAACTTTCCAATGACGTCTCACCTTATTTTCTTCTCTCCGTGATAAAAAGGGGAGACGTCGCTTCCTCCTCGGATGCTCACTATTGATGTCTACGAATACTTATCTCGTGACGCCGTCAACCGCAATGCCAATGTTCGTCATCATTTGTTGAGGTAGGAGTTTATTCTTTAAAATGGATGTTTACGTACCCTATTCTCATTGAAAATCATTGTTAAATATGGCTGATTGCTATCATTTTTACGCGGAGGGTGCGGGCCAAACGAACGCATCCTGACAACCCTCCGTTATTCTCGTTTATTATTTTAGAATTGGAAATTGAGGGCAGAGGAGGCATGATGTTGACGCGCCGTGCCGGGAACGTGGCGAAGGGAACCGACGCCGTCGCGCCGGTTGTGTGGGAAGAACCACGGCCCGCTACACAGGCCACTTCGGCGGAGGAACCGGCCGACCCGTCAGCCGGCCGGGAAGAGCTGGACCGTGGCGCTGGGAGGGCGCCACGCTGGAAGACCAACAGCCCACCCATGCGGGTTGCGTTCGCAGAAGACCGGTCGGTCTAGCCGGCCGATTTGGGGAAGGGCAGCGCTGCCTGGTGCCGCCGATGAGGAAAACTGGGCCCCCCCTGGAACCCGCTCGGCTTCGGTCGAGCCACTCGGTCAGCCTTCCGAGCCATCCGGGACATGCGCCCAGCCAGGCCGCGCCTGTCCGGGTCGTGCCGGCCAAGCCAGCCAAGCCACGCGCCCATCCGGGCCGCGCCTGGCCGCGCCGAGCCTGGCCATGCCACTTCGGGCCGGGCCGCGCCACTTCGGGTCGGGCCGCGCCACTTCGGGCCGGGCCGCGTCCCTTCGGGCTGAGTTGTGTAATTCTTCGGACCGGTCCGACACCTATGCTGGGTCGGACCCGTCAAACTGGGTTAACCCGACCCGTCGGCCCCCTGGGCTAAATGGGCCAGGCTGTTTTCCATTTAAACGGGAATAACTGAAAGATCGCGCGTCTGATCGACACGCCATTTGTGGCACTAGGACCCTTTCGATGAGACGGTTCTTTTGCGATACTCTAAGTGAGTTTTGGACGACTAAGGATATCGTCTGGGTTATAAACGAGCGTATTTCTAACCGGGCCCCTGGAACGGAAAAGCCATTATCTCTCAGACCGGGTGTCCGATTGACGCGCTGTCTGTCGCGTTGAGTTCCTATTAACGAGACGAAACTTTGGGATACATCAACTCTGGACCTTGTGACAGTTGATGTATTGACCCCCTTGGCTCATGGAGTGGACCCTCCTGAAATTGAGCATGTTGTGTGTGGGTAACCCTAGAGATGGCTGCAACTACGACGACGATGATGACTGTACTTAGATCCTATGTGGGTTGGGCAACGAAGACGACTGTACTTGGATCCTCCATGAGTTCGGCAGCGATGACGACTGTACTTGGATCCTACATGGGTTTGGCAGTGATGGTTACTATACTTGGATCCTAAGTTAGTTCGGCAGCGATGACTTCTATACTTGGATCCTACGTGTTTTTGACAGAGGAGATGATTCAAAGGCTACATCTAATCATCTCCACCTCTCTTTGAAATTAGTATACCTCTGTGAGATGAGTCTTGACTTTCAGTCATTATCATCGATATGATTGACTTGCTTTCTTGTGTGGACTGGTTTTTTCTTTCCTGTGTGGACTGGATTGTTCTTGGGCTCGTGAGTTGGAGCTGAACTGAAATTGATGACTTAGGTATATGTATGGGCATATACCTAAGTAGAGTTGGTTGATACTTTGTGTTTGTATCTTTCCTTGTGATTTATCCTTTGTGGATTCTGGGAGACCTCCGGGGGTCTCGGGGTCCCTACTGAGTATCATATACTCACCCCCCTACACGGGCCATGCTCACACTGCATTGTGTTGGATGCAAACGACAGACATCACAAATCGAGGTGAAGCCTTGTGGAGAGGGACGGTATCTGGAGGTGGACTATCAGGTAGGACGTACACGGAGCGGACGAATGGACTCGAGGAGATGAGGAGACCATCTGTACCCACCCTTTAGGTGGGGTTTCCGGAGGATGACTTGGTGGCTGCTGCTTTACTTTTCAGCTGTTGTACCTTACTTTTCTCAGTTGTATTGTACTTTCAGTTGGGTTTGTATACTGGCCCATTTACTTTCCAGCACTTACTTTTATACTCAGTTTACTTAGTGTTTACTTCAGCTTGCATACTCTGTTGTGTTTTTTTACTTATATAAAGGCAATGCCTTCCCTTTTTATAGGGATTTGTGCCTTTGGTGCTAGTCGCCAGCCCCTGGCCTATGGAAGGTGGGCTTGGGGTAGTCACGGCATGGGCCCCGTGGATGGGCCATGACACTATTAGTGATTCATTAAAAAATTTGACTGATTGGATAACCCATTAACTAATCTTACTATTTAGGGGTTAAGTTTGTTTGCAAAAATTTATTTGAATAATTTATTGAATAATTGAAGAGGGGTTGTTCAATGCCCTAATTTTGAATCTACCATCATGAAATGATGGGTTTGGGATATATATTGATGCATTGAAGAAGGAACTTGGTTGTTTCCTTATAAAAATGATAAATTTATTACATGTACATCAAGTTAGTTAAGAAAAGTGAGTAGAACTGTCCAACCCATTATCTTGAGTTAGTTTTTATAATCATTACTTTGAAGATATGGAGACATTATCTTTATGACAAAATATGTGAGATATATGCACAGAATAAGTGCCTAGAATACATTTTTCATATAATGAGATAAACATGGGGAAAATTTTATGGCTTGAGCTACTCAAGGATTATGATTTCTTAATACAATACCACTCAGGTTAAGAGAATAAGGTATTGTATACTTTGAGTAGGAAGGATTATGGAGTTATGACCCAAATGAGGATTGAGATGGATTCTATGTTCATGGATCTAGTAAAGAAGAATATAGTAATTATTAAGGAAGGGGAGAAATTAATCCTTTTTAAAATGATTGTGAAACCATATTTATTGGAAATTATAAAAATTTATCAGTCTAATGATGATAATTTTCAGAAGAAAATTAAAGATATAAATGATGGGAATTTGGAATATATTGTTTGTGAAGATGGAATTCTAAAATTTGGAAAGATATTATGTGTTCCATCTGTACCTGATCTAAAATGGGAATTTTTTTATGAGGATTATAGCTCAAATTTATCTATACACCTTAGTAGTGCTAATATGTATAGGTATTTTAGGGAAAAAATTTTGTGGGATAACATGAATCGGTAAATTGCTGATTATGTGTCCATATGTTTGGTTTTTCAACAAGTTCAGGTTGAGATGTATAATAATAGAGGATTCATGCAACCTATTCCTATTCTTATATGAAAATTTTATGAAATTACTATGTAATTTCTCATAGTACTACCAAATACTCCTAGAAGTAATGATTCAATATGGATTATTGTTGATCGTCTTACCAAATATTCACATTTACTTTCTATAAGAGAATATTTACCTATTGATCACATCATAGGGCTCTATATTAATAATTTTGTAAGACTTCATAGAGTACCTATTTCTATTGTGACTAGTTATGATCCTCATTTTACATCGAAATTCTAGAAGATTCTTCATAAGCCTCTTGATACTGAGCTTTATTTGAGCATTTCCTACCATCCTCAAACTGATGGATAGTTTCAAATGACTATTCAAACATTAGAATACATTTTGAGGTCATTCTCACTTGACTTTCAAGGTGTGTGGGGTCCTTATTTACCTTTGGTTGAGTGTTCCTATAACAATAGTTTCCATTCAAGTATTCAAATGGTATCTTATGAAGCATTATATGGAAATAGGTGTCGTACTCCAACTTATTAGGATGAAGTTGGTAAAATGAAACTTATAGGCCTAAAACTTGTTAAAGAGAAAATGATTAAGGTAAAGAATATTTAGGATCATATTAAAACAACTCAAATTAGGAAAAAGAGTTACGCTAATAATTAGAGAAAATATTTGTAATTTCAAGTGGTAGATTATGTTTTCTTAAAATTATCTCCATATAAGGGTGTCATAAGGTTTAGTAAGAAGGGAAAACTGAGTCCTAAGTATATTAGACCCTTTGAAATTATAGAAATAATTGGAGCTATAAATTATCATTTGTAAATTCCACCAAGTCTCTCTAAATTACATGATGTGTTCCATATAACATTGTTAAGGAAGTATATTTCAGACCTAGTGCATGTGCTCACCTCTAAAGAAATAGAATTAGAACTTAATCAATATTACTATGAAGAGCCTATCCAGGTTCCTGATACTAGAGAGTGAGTATGGAGGAATCAGATGACTTTATTAGTAAAGTTACTTTATATAAATCATAAAATAGATGAATCAATGTGGGAATAATAGTATTTTATGAAGAACAACCAACCTTGTTTTTTTAGAAGGTAACATCCATGAAAATTTTAAGAATAATATTTTTGTAGGAGGGAAGAATGTAACACCCGAGACTCAATTATAGTAGGTAAAATTTATATTATAATAAAAATATAATATAATTAAAATTTTAATATTTCATGGTAAAAAATATAATTTTATAGTATGAATATTTATTGTTATCTTACTTGGTCAAAATAATCCTAGAATGAATTTTTAAACTTTTCCCTTCGAAATAAGCTTCTATAAAAAATAAAAAATGTAGTATTTAATTACTTACCATTTTATTTATAATAATGTGAAATAATATGTTTAATTATAAATTTAATAACTATAAATTTTATATAAATAAATATAAGATCATTTGGAGGTAAAAACATGTATTTTTTAGAAAACTGGTTTTTCCAAAAAATTGTTTTTGTCTAAAAAAAATAATGTTTATACATTTTAATTAATTAAAATAATATTTAATGATAAATTATTTAAATGAAATTTATATATAATATATCAAAATATAATAATTTAAATCCATATAATAATTATTACTATTCATATAGTTAATATAAAATCATATTATACTTGAAAAATGCATTTCTTGGAAAATCATTTTTTCGACATGATTTGTGGGTTTTTTAAAAATAAATTCTAACAATTATGTGAATTTTAATTTAATAAAATATATTAAATATTTTTAATATTAATAATTAATATTATGAAATAATTTTAAATTAATTTTTGGTATTAATTATTAGTAAAAACATTAAATAATTAATTAACATGGTTAAAGTTATTTGAGGTTTTTTGTGTTACATGTGCTTGTGTTAAAATTAATTTTCCACACACATAAAATTTTTATTTGATAAATTTTATTTAATATTTATAATAATTAGTTCAAAATTATCTAATAATTCTCATTTTATTTTAGTCTTAAAGGATTAATTACCTAGGTTTAAAAACTAATTACCGTGGTGAAAACTAATATAGTAAAAGTAAGTAAACTTAGTATAAGGTAATAAAGGAATAAAATGTTTAAAAGTGTTTATTTTTATGTGTTGGAGGTTTTTATAGTCCTTAAATTATATCTACACCTTTATTTATCAATTTTTGAGGCACTTTGTGTGAGAGTGACTTCCCATTATTGAATAGTTTTGGGTATTTAAAAAATATCAATTCTCCTCAATTATAAAAGGGTACTCCCTCTCATCACTTATTCATGCCTCTCAAGCCATTTGTATCAAAAAAACTATAAAAATATCTCTCCAAAATCCTTATCCACATTCTATATCTTCTGGTATTTCTAAAATTACAACTCTAGGGTCCTTAAGAAGAGATCCATAGGTGGTTTCTCTAATAAAAGGTAACCATATTAATAAAGATATTTCTTTTTTTTTGTCTTTTACCACAATCAATTATGTATTAACACTTACAATATAATAACAAAAATATATTCTATATACTAATTTTTTATTATGTTTATGGAATAATATTTATCCATATCCTTCTCCATCAAATGGGAAACAAATTCATCACTTGTGTGTACAGCGAACTATCACCTCGTGAACCGATCTAATTTGTTTTCCATCACTAACTCACATGGATAGTAATAATGATGTAAATAATGAATATATATGATATTTATTACATGATATAAATTCTATAAAATTGATATATCATCCACCTACTTACCCTTTCACCCATTAAGGTAAATATATTTTCTCATGCGTGTATGTACGGCCTATTGTCTCCACGAAGCGATACAATTCATTTTACATGTACAACTTCCATGAATGGTTATAAAAATGTAATTAATGATTAAATAGGATATTTATAAAATTAATATGATCATTTATATTATAGAACAATATAATTTACTCAAGAATCATAACATTCATGATAAAACATTCATGGGAAAACAATTCAATTAACACCCGAAACAATTAAAATAATGAAATATTATTAACAAACTGGTGGTAAAATGTTATAAAAAGATAAGATGTAACACCCCAGGTAAATAAAGAATATGACATTTTCATATTTATCCATATTTTTGAATAAAATATTAATATTACTTTAAAGGGAAAGCTATGTTCGATGGCGTACCCAATATGCAACAACAAGTTTCTTTGAAATCTTACGTTGCACTCTAATAATAAAATAATATTATTTTAAATGGTAGTTAATGCCTAGCTGTTGTAATGGAGGGAATGAACAAAACAAACTACAAAATTATTATATATGTTTGTCAAATATTTTTACTTTTTACAATAAATGTTAGAGGATTAAAAATGCGAATGAATCCAATTTTAAGCGTAAACATTATAATATTCTTTAAAAGGTCGATTGACCGCCTTTTGATGGTGAACCTCTTTTAAATCCACTTTTTGACAATTTTATATGTTATATTTGACAAAATAAAATTCTTCTTTAGAATCGGGACATCAAAATTTACTTTGTGTAAATTTTTGGTATTTTTCCAATAAAGTTCATTTTTTAATGAATAGTGAAAAATGTTGTATTTTAATTCAAAACCACTTTTTAATATAACTTATTTGTATTATTAGATTACCTTTTGAATTGTTTTTAGAGTGAAATTAGAATATATTTTTACCATTTAATCCAATAGTGGTCATTGGAATTAATTTCACTTTGAAATTGGACTTAAACTAGTGTCAATCTTTTGATACTTATTCTTTCATAAAAACACGCTATTTGCTCTAACAGCGGGAATTAATTATTAAATTAATTAATGTAACTTGTATGTTATGAATTTTTTAAAATAGACATCATTTTTGAATTCGGAATATCAAATATAGCTTAGGGTGAATTTTTGGTATTTTTCTGAAAAACTTCAATTTTTGATGAATAGTGAAACCACTAAGTGGTACTTAAAAAACAGATTTTTCGTTTAAATGAAATTTTACCACCTCTATGTTTTAAATATCAAAAATATGACATACATGGTTTTCATTAGGATTTAAAATGTGGTTCAATGGGATTAAAATAATTTTTTGGTGAATAGTAACTCTTAAGTTTTTAATCGCGATTAGAGGTAATTAGTGTAGTTTAAGGTAAAAATAATGTTTTAATAATATGAAATGACCTAGACACATGTCCTACCCTCATTAGATGATTCATGGCCGAAACAAACAATCCATGGGTCAACTTGGGACCCCATGGAGCCACTTTGCTTGGAAAATGACATTAATACCTTTTTATTTAAAGTTAAAATAAAAATGTCACAAACATGAGTTATTTTACTAAAATAATTTTTAAATAGGGTTATACAAGTCATATGTTTTACTATAAATATTCATTAGAAAGATAAAAATATTTCCTACATCATGATATTTTTTTTAATAATTTTTTAGGCATTAAATAAATTAATTTATTTATGACACCATGATGATGTAGTGATTACCTCATAAATGAACGATTTAAATAAAATGAGAATATAGGGTGAAATATAAGTATTAAACTTGTCACAAACCTATTTTATGGGTGGATATAGAAACCTTATCACCTTATCCTCGAAATATATCCTTTTGGGACCTTTTAAATCCGAAAATCATTTTATAATAAAGTAATATTTTATAACATTCCAAGAGTGCCCCTCCTCTCCTCTTATAAAAGGCCCCCACCTCTACCACCTTACACACACCTCTCAAGCATTTGGATCAGCCAAACCCTACCCATTTCATCTCTCCAAGTACCTCTCTTCATCATTGAAGCCTCACATTAGGAAGAATCCTTTCCAAGGAAGCCTTTGAGCTCAAATCAAAGAGAGTTACCTGATTTAAAGGTAATGTCTTCCCTTGTGTTCTTTTGTTTTATTTTGCTTCTCCAAACCCCTAAACTCTTTTTATTACATTTTTTTGTAACAACACCAGTATCTTAAATATAATAGGATTTTTTTATAAGAAGTATTCGAGCTACACTTTCACACACCTCTGTCTAATGGTTAAAGAACATACTGTTTCTGTGGATGGAGAATTACTGCCTCACGAAACGATGATTGTTCAATATTATTTTAACACCTTAAAATGTGGCCATTAAGATGTCACCATATTTATATATGATATATAATATTTTTATTTTTTCCTTAATCTTCTTTATTTTTCATTTATGTCATACCTTTATGGTTTCCATTATGGGTAAACGTGATATCTTCATTTTAGGAAGTGCGGACTACCGCCCCCTCAAAGTGATTTGATTCGTTAATGCCATATGTGGGACATATAAAGGATGGAATTAATGGTAATACATATGATATCCTACTGGAATTATAATATACCTTTATATCATTATTATTTCATTCCATTTAATATAAAAAAAAATAAATGAAAGTAGCGTTCATGCGTACGTACGGCTTACCATCTCCATGAACGGTACATTTCATTTCTTTTCTCCAAATGTTATGTACTATTATAAGTACATATATATAATAGATATATATGTAATATATTACATCTAAATGATGGATATCATTCTGTAATTATTATATATATATATATATCTCATTTTGTTTTAATTCCGTTAATATGACAAAAAAATGAAAGTAGCGTTCATGCGTACGTACGGCCTACCGTCTCCATGAACAGTGCTTTTAATTTTTTTATCTCCAAATGCTATGGAATAGTATAAAATAAATATATACTGGATATATATGATATTTAAAACATCAAACTATTCTGGATATGATGTACCTATAACTACATGGAAAATTCTTTTCCAATAAGTTCAGTTTTTACTCATGTACCGAACATTGACAAAAACGTCTAATATGAACTCACTTTATTAACCAATTATTATAAAATTATAATATGGGATATGAACTGAATAATAATCTTTAAATTAGTTCCTTAATAAATTATAAATTGACCAAATTTTATTATTTAGGAGATTAAAGAACGATCGAGTCATGTCGGACACGAGGTAAGGGATCCTACCCCTCTCTTTCTTTTTAAGTACACTCTTTTATGTCATTCCTTTTAATCTCATCTTTATTATGATTGGGATGTTCTTTTATATTAATCCTACTGTAATTTTTATGTTCATATTATTAGAGACCCTATTTTCTCTCATCAATCCATTTTGGAAGTTTTGAGTGGCGCCGTTAGGCTGCCGAATTTTCTTAAGGGATCCAACCTCTCTCTTTCTTTTTAAGTACTCTCTTTTATGTAATTTCTTTTAATCTCATCTTTATTATGTTTGGGGATGTTATTTTATATTCCTCATACAATACTTTTTATGTTCGTATTATGAGAGACCCTATTTGATCTCATAAATCCAGTTTTTTGAAGTTTTAAGTGGCGTCGTTAGGCTGTCGAGTTTTCGTAAGGGATTTTTCATCTCACTTTTATTCCCATGACATTTATGCTATGTTTGCCACTATTTCCTTTGATTGGTGTATGTACTGAACATTATTATACACTTTGTGTAGCATAATTTCATTTATGGGTATTGACATCTTCATTGTGTGACCCTTCTTCCATGGGGTGTACGTTTTGAAAGTTACCCAAATCGGTAAGGAAACCTTTCACCCTCCACTTTTAAAAGACTTCTTTTATTATGTCTTTTAATTTTCATATTATTATGTAGGGATATGTTCTTATATATCCTTATTTCCTTAAATTTTATGTCCAAGTGATGAGATACCCTTTATCTCTCTCATCAACTCTTTTTCTAAAATTTTATGTGACGTCGTTAGGCTGTCAAATTTTACCAAGGGAACTACTTAACCCAATTTCGATTTCTTTGGGTTCAACATGTAGTTATTGAATATATCATACTTTGAATATGTGTGAATGACCTTTGATTGTTTTACACTTAATATCCACTTATATTGGGTGTATTTATATTTGTCACACATAATTATGAGATTGATTTATCCTTAATTTAAGGATACCTTCTTTATAATGGATTTCATCTCATTTTACATTTCCATTGAGACTTCATTGTTGTTATGCACCAGTTCACTCTTATATGGTGTATATACTGACCTTTGGAATATTATAACATGAATCCCTCTATTCTCATGATATTATAAAGTTCTAATTAAATGTTATTCCTCAATTATTGTATTCAAGTGTCTCTCATTTTGTTAAAAATACTTTAACTAAAATATCATTTTAAATGTTTTAATGATTTATTCTTATAAATATTTCTCATTAATATCCATGTTTTCAAAATGGTTTTAAGGATTTATTTATATGGATATTAATGGTTTAAAATTTTAAAATCTTCAAAGTGGTATGGGACACTTTGATTCAAAAATCTCTTTATTAAATGTTTTAAATGGTTTTGAAAATGGTTTTTAGAATAGATTCATTATTTCAATATCTTAAATTGTTATATTGTTATTACAATGTGGGAATGTTATCTTTATTTTGTGCTTAAGTTATGTTCTATGATTATGTTATGGTTCTTGGGCATTGTTTATGAATACGGGTGGTTCCGTGATAAACTAAGGGCGAGTCAGCCCAATATAGCTCTCCAATGCATTGGGTAACGTGAAGGAGTTAAATGTTAAGGTTTCTCCGAAGAGATTTAGGGAATATACTGTGATGGGTATTCCAAATGTAACCAAGAGGGTTACTCCCTACATAAGAATGTTATGAGTTCCTCAAGTTACCTTTATGAATTATGATTTCTATGATTTATTCATGATTTGATGAGGTATGTTAAAATGATTTTGTTTTATGAGTAAAGTATGATTTCATACATGGACTAATGTTTTCTTTTCATACTTTTATATCCCTTACTGAGATTTTTATGCTCATCCCAAGTTTTTGAAATGTTTTTCACAGGTCAAGGGAAAGGTTCATGATATGATGATAGTGTCAAGTAAGTGTCAAGAAAGAATCCATGTTTTATTTTAAATATGTTTCTGTTGATGGGAAAAAATGAATATTATCTTTTATGTAACCACTTTGTTTAAATGTGCAATGTAATTCATGATTTATGATCTAATTCTCTAAAACTCTAAACCTAAAAAGATATTTAATGTGAATTATTCATTTAATTCAATATTAAGTAAGGTTTAAGGTCGGCACCTTATAGTTGGTATCAAAGGTTGGTTTAGATAACTTTAGAGGTTAGGGTATTCTCTAAGTATAAGTGACATTACCATAATGGTTAGGATTTCAGAAAGAGTCATAGTTTTAGACAAAGTGAATGAGTAAGTATATCTTAGTGTTTATATTCCTCATTAGTACATGATGTTTTTTTTGATATACTCACACTAACATTTCTATTTTTAGTGAATGGATGGATCTAGCAGGCACTAAAGTGACAATAGGTTTGAAGGAAACTGCGGTGGTTCTCTGATTAAGAGACTGGATGAAATGGGGGATTTAATAAGGAAACTTGTGGTTGTTCTAAACCAACTATCAAGGAGTCATGATCAACCACTTGAACCTTGGTATGTTCTGTAATGCATCATGTACGAGATGACCAATCGATGTGGAAGTTCAGGTAATAATTATAAAGGTAACCATTAGGGTTTATATGATCCTTACTTTTGAGGTAATTATGGGTTATTATATGTTATTATGGAAAATGAAAGGCATGATATAAACTTGAGGTTAAAATATGTTATGATTATTTTTGAAGATTTTATCTCGTTTTGGGGAATGCTTTAATAATTATATAGTTTTGGAAAAAGGACAACACGCAGACCGTGTGACGACCCGTCGTGTCGGACAAAGCTGCGGGAATCGAACCCACAACCAAAGTGCGACTGGTATTTATCACCTACCACTGGACTACATGAAGTCCCTGGTTAGTTTGACTAATTCTTTTTAGTTAGATAATTTTAGGAATCAAGAGTAAGTTTATTTTGGGTTATCTATGGAAATGATTAACCTATCATGGAGGATATGTGAATAGGTTAATTACTTTTCAATATGAAAATTTAAGAGCAACTGATGTTATTTGGAGATAAAAGTTAATTTGTACCTTGGAAGACTATGTGATTAAATCCTTCAAATGTTTGGGTTTCAATCTTAGTTTGGTTTACTTTGAAGAATTTTATGGACAATTGTTTATCGAATGGTCTTCGTTGAACTTTGGGTTTTTTTGGACAAATTTTGGAGATTAAGAATAGATTTTCTTTTTATAAAGGATTATCCTTTTGAGGATTATCTGATCTCATACTAACTTTTTTGGTTTTAGTTTTGGTTAAGGTCTAAAGACATGGGAAGTATATAGTTATCTTTTGTGGATTAGGTGATTCTCAAGAAGTTGATTATAGTACTCTTAATGCGAACAAGTCTTCCTAAATACTCGTCTTTTGGAGAAAATATGAGTTTGATTAAGGAATCTAGTAAAAGTTGAAAGTCTGCGTGACAAGTAAGTATGTTTTATTATGATTTTGTAAAGCCCAAAAATAAATCCCTCAATTAAGAGTAACTTAAAACAAAAATTTTGTCTATTAACTTTTCCTATTGGGGAATCGAATACCTTTTAACCCATCACAAGTTTGTGATTTTCTTATGGTTAACTTTCTCCTAGACATGTTTACTATCACCCTCCATCAGAACATAACCCTTTGTTTTCTCCTCCATATCCATATTTTCCTACATGGAATCCTAGTATGGGTTAACTCGGGTGACCTTTGTACTTATCTTTCTTTATTTTAAAGTGATTGTTTTACTGACTCTTGTTCTGATGTGGGATTTTCAATGAAGTTTCCAAGCCCAATTTTAAAATTGCGAGGACACAATTCCCAAAAGGGGGGAAGGATGTAACACCCCAAGTAAATAAATAATATGACATTTTCATATTTATCCATATTTTTAAATAAAATATTAATATTACTTTAAAGGGAATGCTATGCTCGATGGCGTACCCAATACGCAACAACAAATTTCTTTGAAATCTTATGTTGTACTCTAATAATAAAATAATATTATTTTAAATGGTAGTTAACGCCTAGTCGTTGTAATGGTGGGAATGAAAAGAACTAACTACAAAATGATTATATATTTTTGTCAAATATTTTTACTTTTTACAATAAATGTTAGAGGATTAAAAATGCGAATGAATCCAATTTTAAGCGTAAACATTCTAATATTCTTTAAAAGGTCGATTGACCGCCTTTTGATGGAGAACCTCTTTTAAATCCACTTTTTGACAATTTTATGTGTTATATTTGAAAAAATAAAATTCTTATTTAGAATCGGGACATCAAAATTTACTTTGTGTAAATTTTTGGTATTTTTCCGATAAAGTTCATTTTTTAATGAATAGTGAAAATGTTGTATTTTAATTCAAAACCACTTTTTAATCTAATTTATTTATATTATTAGATTATATTTTGAATTTTTTTAGAGTGAAATTAGAATATATTTTTACAATTTAATCCAATAGTGGTCATTGGAATTAATTTCACTTTGAAATTGGACTTAAACTAGTGTCAATCTTTTGATACTTATTGTTTCATAAAAACACGTTATTTGCTCTGACAGCGGGAATTAATTATTAAATTAATTAATGTAACTTATATGTTATGAATTTTGTAAAATAGACATCATTTTTGAATTCGGAATATCAAATATAGCTTAGGGTGAATTTTTTGTATTTTTCTGAAAAACTTCAATTTTTGATGAATAGTGAAACCACTAAGTGGTACTTAAAAAACTGATTTTTCGTTTAAATGAAATTTTACCACCTCTTTGTTTTTAATATCGAAAATCCAACATACATGGCTTTCATTAGGATGTAAAATGTGGTTCAATGGGATTAAAATAATTTTTTGTTGAATAGTAACTCTTAAGTTTTTAATCGCGATTAGAGGTAATTAGTGTAGTTTAAGGTAAAAATAATGTTTTAACAATATGAAATGACCTAGACACATGTCCTACCCTCTTTGGATGAGTCATGGCTGACCAAAAAAATCCATGGGTCAACTTGGGACCCCATGGAGCCACTTTTCTTGGAAAATGACATTAATACCTTTTTATTTAAAGTTAAAATAAAAATGTCACAAACATGAGTTGTTTTACTAAAACAATTTTTAAATAGGGTTATACAAGTCATATTTTTTACTATAAATATTAATTAGAAATATAAAAATATTTCCTACATCATGATATTTTTTTTAATAATTTTTTGGGCATTAAATAAATTAATTTATTTATGACACCGTGATGATGCAGTGATTACCTCATAAATGAACGATTTAAATAAAATGAGAAAATATGGTGAAATCTAAGTCTTACACTTGTCACAAACCTATTGGATGGGTGGCTTTAGAAATCTTATCACCTTATCCTAGAAATATATCTTTTTTGGACCTTTTAAATCCGAAAATCATTTTATAATAAAGTAATATTTTATAACTTTCCAAGAGTGCCCCTCCTCTCCTCTTATAAAAGGCCCCCACCTCTACCACCTTACACACACCTCTCAAGCCTTTGGCTCGGCCAACCCCTACCCATTTCATCTCTCCATGTCTCTCTATTCATCATTGAAGCCTCACATTAGGCAGAATCCTTTCTAAGGAAGCCTTTGAGCTCAAATCAAAGAGAGTTACCCGATTTAAAGGTAATGTCTTCCCTTGTGTTCTTTTGTTTTATTTTGCTTCTCCAAACCCCTAAAAAAAATTTATTACTTTTTTTTTGTAACAACACCAGTATATTAAATATACTAGGATGTTTTTATAATAATTATTCGAGCTACACTTTCACACACCTCTGTCTAATGTTTAAAGAACATACTGTTTCTGTGGATGGAGAATTACTGCCTCACGAAACGATGATTGTTCAATATTATTTTAACACCTTCAAAGGTGGCCATTAATATGTCACTATATTTATATATGATATATAATATTTTTATGTTTTCCTTAAGCTTATTTATTTTTTATTTATGTCATACCTTTATGGTTTCCATTATGGGTAAACGCAATATCTTCATTTTAGGAAGTGCGGACTACCGCCACCTAGAAGTGATTTGATTCGTTAATGCCATATGTGGGAAGTATAAAGGATGTAATTAATGGTAATACATATTATATCCTACTGTAATTATAATATACCTTTATATAATTATTATTTCATTCCATTTAATACAAAAAAAAAAGAAATGAAAGTAGCGTTCATGCGTACGTACGGCTTACCGTCTCCATGAACGGTACATTTCTTTTCTTTTCTCCAAATAATATGTACTATTATAAGTACATATATATAATGGATATATATGTAATATATTACATCTAAATTATGGATATAATTCTGTAATTATTATATATATATATATCTCATTTTGTTTTAATTCCATTAATATGACAAAAAAATGAAAGTAGCGTTCATGCGTACGTACGGCCTACCGTCTCCATGAACGGTGATTTTAATTTTTTTATCTCCAAATGCTATGGAATAGTATAAAATGAATATTTAGTGGATATATATGATATTTAAAACATCAATACTATTCTGGATATTATGTACCTATAACTACATGGAAAATTATTTTCCAACAAGTTCAATTTTTACTCATGTACCGAACATCGACAAAAACGTATGATATAAACTCACTTTATTAACCAATTATTATAACATTATAATATGTGATATAAAATTAATAATAATATTTAAATTATGTCCTTAAGAAATTATAAATTGACCAAATTTTATTATTCAGGAGATTAAAGAACGATCGAGTCATGTCGGACACGAGGTAAGGGATCCTACCCCTCTCTTTCTTTTTAAGTACACTCTTTTATGTCATTCCTTTTAAGCCCATATTTCTTATGATTGGGATGTTCTTTTATATTAATACTACTGTACTTTTTATGTTCATATGATGATAGACCCTATTTTCTCTCATCAATCCATTTTGGAAGTTTTGAGTGGTGCCGTTAGGCTGCCGAATTTTCATAAGGGATCCAACCTCTCTCTTTCTTTTTAAGTACTCTCTTTTATGTCATTTATTTTAAGCTCATATTTATTATGTTTGGGGATGTTCTTTTATATTCCTCATACTGTAATTTTTATGTTCGTATTATGAGAGACCCTATTTGATCTCATAAATCCAGTTTTTGGAAGTTTTAAGTGGCGTCGTTAGGCTGTCGAGTTTTCGTAAGGGATTTTTCATCTCACTTTTATTCCCGTGACATTTATGCTACGTTTGCCACTATTTCCTTTGAGTGGTGTATGTACCACACATTATTATACACTTTGTGTAGCATAATTTCATTTATGGGTATTGACATCTTCATTGTGTGACCCTTCTTCCATGGGGTGTACGTTTCGAAAGTTACCCAAATCGGTAAGGAAACCTTTCACCCTCCTCTTTTAAAAGACTTATTTTATTATGTCTTTTAATTTTCATCTTATTATGTAGGGATATGTTCTTATATATCCTTCTTTCCATAAATTTTATGTCCAATTGATGAGATACCCTTTATCTCTCTCATCAACTCTTTTTCTAAAATTTTACGTGACGCCGTTAGGCTGTCAAATTTTACCAAGGGAACTTCTTAACCCAATTTAGATTTCTTTGGGTTCAACATGTAGTTATTGAATATGTCATCCTTTGAATATGTGTGAATGAACTTTGATTGTTTTACACTTAATATCCACTTATATTTTGTGTATTTATATTTATCACACATAATTATGAGATTGAATTATCCTTAATTTAAGGATACCTTCTTTATAATGGATTTCATCTCATTTTATATTTCCGTTAAGACTTCATTGTTGTTATGCACCAGTTCACTCTTATATGGAGTATATACTGACCTTTGGAATATTATATCATGAATCCCTCTATTCTCATGATATTATAAAGTTCTAATTAAATATTTTTCCTCAATTATTGTATTCAAGTGTCTCTCATTTTGTTAAAAACACTTTAACTAAAATATTGTTTTAAATGTTTTAATGATTTATTCTTATAAATATTTATCATTAATATCCATGTTTTCAAAATGGTTTTAAGGATTTATTTATATGGATATTAATAGTTTAAAATGTTAAAATATTCAAAGTGGTATGGGACACTTTGATTCAAAAATCTCTTTATTAAATGTTTTAAATGGTTTTGAAAATGGTTTTTAGAATGGATTCATTATTTCAATATCTTAAAATGTTATATTGTTATTACAATATGGGAATGTTATCTTTATTTTGTGCTTAAGTTATGTTCTATGATTATGTTATGGTTCTTGGGCATTGTTTATGAATACGGTTGGTTCCGTGATAAACTAAGGGCGGGTGAGCCCGATATAGCTCTCCAATGCATTGGGTAATGCGAAGGAGTTAAACGTTACGGTTTCTCCGAAGAGATTTAGGGAATATACTGTGATGGGTATTCCAAACGTAACCAAGAGGGTTACTCCCTATATAAGAATGTTATGAATTCCTCAAGTTACCTTTATGCATTATGATTTCTATGATTTATTCATGATTTGATGAGGTATGTTAAAATGCTTATGTTTTATGAGTAATGTATGATTTCATACATGGACTAATGTTTTCTTTTCATACTTTTATATCCCTTACTGAGCTTTTTATGCTCATCCCAAGTTTTTGAAATGTTTTTCACAGGTCAAGGGAAAGGTGCATGATATGATGATAGTGTCAAGGAAGTGTCAAGAAAGAATCCATGTTTTATTTTAAATATGTTTCCGTTGTTGGGAAAAACGAATACTATCTTTTATGTAACCACTTTGTTTAAATGTGGAATGTAATTCATGATTTATGATCTAATTCTCTAAAACTCTAAACCTGAAAAGATCCTCAATGTGAATTATTCATTTAATTCAATATTAAGTAAGGTTTAAGGCAGGTGCCTTATATAAAATATGATATTATAAATATGAATATGGTTATTTTATAAATTAATAAAATTATTAAAACCATTATACATGATTTTAAATCATGTTTAACCAAAGGGAATCATGAGGTAATGGATTTTGTCTCAATTTCCATTCCATTGAGACATATTTGTTAATATTTATCTATTTACTTTTATACGGTGCATATACTACCCATAAGATGAATTTAAAATGAATAAATATTTATTCATGATGGTTAATTGTTCAATTCAAGTTTATTCATTCAATGGGTTACAATTTGAAAGCTACCCAAGGGGTAAGAATTTATTTTACAATCTCACTTTCTTTTTGGATTTATTCTACTCTCATTGAAGGAATCTTATCATTTTTACTTCATAAGATATAATAATTTTCTTATCCATTATATATTTATGGATTTTCTATATTTTATTCTAAATTTTCCCCTCTTTTGAACTTAAATCAAGAAAATAAATGTTTAAATAAAAAATTGATTTTATTTATCTTTAAATAGGATAAATTTTTCTTCCATGTCTGTGTTTTTTAAATTTGTTTTCAAAAAAATTTGTTTATTTATTAAAATGATTTATTAATAATATTTTAAGTTATACTTAAATTTTAAAAAAAGGTTTGAAATAAATATTTATACTATTTTTCAAAAGATATTTTTTTGATAAAAATTCAAAAGGAATATTTCATAAACATATATGGTGATAATGAAATTCCCCACCACTATAACCATTTAAAAAAAATATAGATTCTACTACATGTTTTCAATGTTTTGACAAAGAAAAATCTTTTATGAAATCTTATATTTCCCTTACATTCCCTTTATTATTCCAAAGGACATGATTTTATTGAAAAAAACTATATTCCTGATGAACCGATGGTCACCTCTCATGTCTTGATTAATTTTTTGATTATTAATTTTATATTGATATAATCACTTTATTGGGATCATTTTTCATTGGAAATTATATTTACTTAAAATATTAATATTATTTTTATCATTTATATTATTATTTCCTAAATTTTATACCATGTTTACATACGGTGTTTACTTTGAAAGTCATTTGATTAACTGGGAAAATATTGATAAATTTGTATTCTTTACACAATATAGATACTTTTTGATAAGTAATATTGATTCATGAATTAAATATATCATTATATATATTATAAATTATTTTTACATGTAATTATGGGTGGGGATTGGAATTATATATCTCTTTGATGCATCGACAAGAGTCATGAGACAAATCAGTTAGCCAAATTAAATGGGTTTTTTACCCAGAGTTTTAAATTATCTTGTGAAAGGTCTTGACAGTATAGATATCATGATGTCTGAGATCCTGATATCTAAAATTAATAATTTTCCTTCATTTATAATTCAGTTATTATTATCCATGAGATTATTTCATTAATATTATCCATGTATTCACTTTTTTATCAAGTTATTGATTAAACGACAATTTTGTTCATTTATTTAAATTTCCATATTGATTATGCCTTATTGATTTATGATATACTCTATTGTACATAATCCTTACAGATCATTTGAGATCACCCTTATTTTTTTTCCTTTCCTTAGGATATGAAGAAGAATTCTTTGAATGAGTTTAATGATACTGAATGCTTTCCATTACTATGTTTTATATTTTATCTCCAATATAAAATAGGAATAATGTATGTATCAGGATCTCTTAGAAAAATAAATTGATCACTCCTTTGGGACTTTACACCTTATATTTATGCCAATGTAAAAAAAATAATCCACCTTCTCTGGGTTACTAGATTCAGGGTTATTATAAGATAAGTATGAAACTCCCTCAATACCTCCTCACACAATGTGATCAGAACTATCATCCATCCCTAGAAAAGGATAACATGCTCCCATACTTCATAAAATCTATCTATTGAAACTCTTAAGGATATATAGTTACTTAAAACCTTATAGTCGATATCTCCCAACTAAGTATCTCATGAATTCTGAATAAGTTGTGAATTCACTACCATCGAATAAGGATAAGTTTCACCCCTATACTCAACCAGGGTCAGCTACAATGAGGCCATATACTCTAAAACCTCCTCCACCAAGAGAGAATAGTACTTCCTATTAATGGAATCTGCCACCATGTTTCCATTCCTTGGATTATAGACTATCTCAAATTCATAGTCCTATAGGAACTCTGACCAATTCCTTTTCCTCAGGTTTAGATATCTCTAAGTTAAGATGTACCTGAGACTCTAGTGGTATGAGTAAACAATAAAATTATCACCCATAATATAATGCCTTCATATCTTCATGGAAAATACTACCGCTACCAACTCAAATTCATGGGTTGCATAGTTCTATTTATGGGGTCTCAACTTCATCAACCCGTAAGCATTGATTGTGAACATATACATCGATACATACCCAAGCCTATCTCCAGAGACATAAAAACACCACATACTCAATTACCTCTTCTGATATCCTCAATATAGGAGCATTGATCAACCTAAGCCTCAACTCCTCAAAGTATCTCTAAAACTGCTCAGTCTAGGTAAATGGATTCCCTTTCTAGGTTAATGCAATAAAATGGGATTTTATCCTAGAAAATTATACGATTAACCTATAATACTACCCTAAAAATTTGAGAAATCTTTGTACCTATGATGCACTCTTGGGTGGTTACCAAGAAAGCACCATGTTAATATTTTTCAGATTCATAGCTAAATTGTGTTTAGAGATGACATGCCCTAGAAAGTGAACCTCTAAAATCCAAAACTAACACTTTGAGAGTTTACCATGTAGCTAGTTATCCCAAAGTAAGTCTAGGACCATCCTCAAATTCTCCTCTTATAACACAGTGCAAATGAGAATGTCATCGATAAAGAAAACTATGAAACAGTCCAAGTATGGATAGAATATTTGATTCATAAGATCCATTAACATAGTTAGGGAATTATTCACACTAAAGTGAATCACTAGGAACTCATGGTTTCCATAACGACATCAAAATTCCATCTTTGGAATATCAACCTTGTGAGCCCTCAACTGATGGTAGTCAGACCTAAGATCGGTCTTTAAAAACTAACTCACACCTTTTAACTTGTCAAAAAGGTCATCAATGCTTGGATTGGGGTACTTATTCTTGATAGTTACCTGGTTTAGGTGATGACAATCAACACAAAGTATCAAAATACCATCTCCCTTTTTCAAAAACAAAACCAGATCCACCTAGGGGACACATTAGGTCTAATAAAACCTTTCTCTCAAAGGTCTTCCAACTGCACCCTCATCTCCCAATGCTCAGTATGGGATATCTGGTATAATACAAAATATATCATTGAGGTCTTGGGGTGTAATTTGATGAAAAAGTCAATCCCACACCACAAATGTGGTTCTAGAACATCTTTGGTAAATACATCTATATAATCCTCTACTAGAATTGGAATCTATATGTTAGAAGAGACAACTACCTGAGGGATAAACTCTCCAACTTATGGGTGATAAGTTTCAGATTCCTACTCACAATTCCCAATCACTCAACCATAGTATCCCTCTCTCCCATGAAGGATAATATCGTCCCATATATACAAATTCATTTAACTTTCCTAGGATGATAATATATCTAGGATCATTCCATAAATAACTAGTATATACCCAATATGACATCATAAGGTTTCATCATGATGACCAAGAGGTCCCATGTGAAACTCTCTCCACTGAATTACAACTCACACTACCAGAATACGTGTGATATATAAGAATTTATCCCTGTATGAACCTCTGATACAACTCTGTCATGACCCAACCCACCAGGACCCCTCTTAGGACAACTGTAAGCTGAGGGTGACACCCCAAGCTAGTCTCTAATAGGATAGGAGCTGGAATATAGTATCAAGTAGGAATATCATTGAAATCGGTGTTTTTAGCATAATTACTTGTACAATTTTACACAACCTACTCCATACAACAGTGAAGAGATATAATGAAAGACTGAAATATATAGAGTGTAAACCATAGATGCAACAATATCTAGGAAATACATCAAAGTAAAGTAGCATAATACAAAAGTCTTAATGGGGAAAAATAAACATACAAATAGAAAAGAGGTTTCAACCTAACAATAACTGGAAAAATGGAATACTAAATAGATTCTGGCTCATGATCTTTAAGACTGACCACTGAACATGACTAGTAACATCAGGTACCACTATACTCCTTCAAAACTCGGTTCATCAATATTAACATTGATCCTCCAATCATATGAATAAACACAACATGTACAAGAAAAACTCATGAAATGTTGAGTATATACATACCTAAGAGCACACCCTAAAACCCAAAAAGGGAGCAATAAAAATAGCAACAGCCATTTTAACCCATAAAGAAAGATGTTAAAGAAACCTAGCATCAGAAATGCTCTAAAGAAACCCAATCCAATAAGGAAAGGGGTATACATATATACAACTAGCTAAGAATGATGAGTTAGCCTAAAACTCCCAAAGTTCTATCTCTAATGCATAGAAACACACACAACCTCACAAGAATCAGTGTGGAGGAGCATACTTCTCACTACTACGCTCCATAGTCGAGTGATCACTAGCTCTAGTGGAGGACCCGATCCCTACTAAAGCTCGATGATGTGGGAGTAACACTTAATAGATATAGGAATTTCACCCTCTATAATATGAGTGAGTATCGACTCCACCTGAGTAAAGAGTATTGGGGACCCACACCCCACTGTGATAGGGGAGTACCAACCTAGTATCTCTCTGATGATCAAACCTGATCATTGTCATCAGCCAAGAATCACTGAAGGAAGAATCATACTATTAACACCTCATGTCATATGTTTGATATCAAAAAAAATTCCACCATCATGTTCTATATGGAAAACTACTCAGGATAAGATACTCGTGAGCCCAATTTTGAGTCCTGATTAGGAGATACGCAAGGTATAAGTCTCATAGAAAAGTGCATGGTGTGTGTATAGGGTCGCATGGTGTGTGACCTCTCCTAGACACCTATGTGTTTCCTCTCTTCCACATGAATTTGATACTCATGTGGATATAAATGGTTTACATGGTGTTCCTAGTAAACTTAGGGTATACCCACGTCCTCCCAGCCCATGCTCGTGTACTCAGGCTCATGCTCGTGTACTCTGGTCATGCCCATGTACCTGGTCATGCCGGAGTACCAGATAGATATAATATTTTTATAATTATTAATATTTTTTTAAATGATTTAATCCCATAAAATTTAATATTTTGATCTGAATTTCATCATTTTTTGGGATTTTTGGTGATTTTTAGGCAAAAATGTAAAAAATGCTTAATTCTGTAATTTTTCTAGATTTATATCAATTTTTTATTTCAAGAATAAATTTTACAATAATAATAAAATTGAATTGGTTACTTTTTAGGCTTCCTTTATTCTTGGGATTTAACTTCTTATTTTATAAATAGTGCTAATTCAAACTTCATCAGGCCCAAAAAAATAAATCAAGTTGAAAAATATTTTTGGCCGATAGAATGGACCCCACCTCAGAAAATGAGTCATATCTTGGCCTATAAAACTCCAAATGAGGTTATTCCAATTGTATTGGAAAGTGGAATATAATAATAATTCTCAAATTAAATACCATGGAGAAATTATCTCATTAAGTTAGCCTTTTCATGAGTCCAAGTAGAGGAGGTTAAAGAGTCTCATTGTCAATAAAAAGTGTACTTGATTAATTAGGGAATAACTCTCTCTAAATGTCTCCAAATGAATTGAAATTTTGAGGCTCAATATCCAACTCAATTTCAAATAAATATTAATAAGTTAACTTGTTGATTTTAGATTGTATGTTTGGAAGAATAGGAGAAAACTTTGGGAAAAAATATTCTATAGGATAAATTTTATGTTCTTTCTTTTCACTCTTTTCTTATTTTTTAGTTTTTGTAATGCCTTATTATTCCCCCTTATTTATAGATACCCATCACATGGAAGGGTAATATTATAAGTGATTGGATAAGGGGAGGGTTTATATTTTTTTAATACTTGAGTTCATGCACTTAATGTTATAAAATCATTTATGTCTTATGTGAAGTTGGTTTCAAATTCTAATAGTGGTTTTTATTATCAGGTACGATTGTATTTGGTATTATATTTTTTATTGGTATTTATTTGGAAAATGGTCATTTTTATCCCTCATCTAAGTTCTGGTTTATATGTGATAGAATAAAAGAGGTCTTAGTGGTGAAGTACTCAGTGATCGTCAGTATGTGTGGGAGGGGTAGTGGGTATTCTTGATTGTTTGGGATAAACAAGACCCAATATGGAATTGCCTAAGTAAATTGAGGGTATTAATTGAAACTCTATAGCACATAGGAAGGATATTAGATCAAGATGAGATCTTTATAAGGTTCACTATCACCATCACCTTTTGACCAAGGGAAGTATAGGAACAAATCATGGAATCTCAATTTAATTATCTTAGTAGAAGAGTATTAGATAAATTGGAACTATGATAGCATTAAATTTGGAAAACCAAACCCGGCCTGATCACCCTCCTCATATAATGGTATTAAATCAATTTCTTTTTCAATTTTTTCTCAATATTTTTCTTAATTTATTTCTTTTTTTTGTTGCTTTCATTTGTTTTAAAAATCAAATAATTTGAAAAAACAACTTCCACTTATTTCTATAATTTCAAGTGAAAAATAAGATTGTTGTGTTCTCCTATCTGGATAAAACGTTTGTTAAACACTTTAATGTATTTTAATTTAGAAAATAATTTTTTTTATCACACCTCATGAAAACCACGTGTCAAAACATATAACCGTTTTCGGTGAGGCAGTGCCAAATCTATTCTTCTATCATTTAAAAGAATCTAAAAAACCTTTTCCATGATGTATGAAAACTAAAATTATTCTTGGATTGATTTTCCATAGGTTAAAAAAAATGTTTCATAATGATGAGAATACCCACATAAAAAGGTTTATGAAATCACTATTTTGGCCAAGAAAATATTGAATGGCCATGTCACAGGTTTCTCTTTTCAAGAACTTTTGTACATGGTTAAAAAATTAAAAACTAATTATCAAAGATTGAAGTACAAGGAGGAAGTGCCATTGGATAGGGGACCTCAACCTGAACCAGAATCAAAACCAATGGTGGAAGTGAATTCTAAAATTATATTTAAAATAGAGGAGCCTAACTACCTACCTCTATAAAATGAAATTAAACTCAAAGAGGCACTTTACATAAAAGAAGAAATTGAAGCTGAAAAGAATCATGGAGATGATCTTTTCTTGAACTCACTATATTCTAATTTTATTGAAACTAAATTGAGTATTACCTCCCACTGTTTAAAATTTTTAGATTCATCCAACACTTATATTTCCTTGGAGGGAAAATACAAATAAAAATATGATGCATCTGAAGAGGAACATATAGATCTCCCTGAACTTAGTGAACATTTATTAGAGATAGTACATGAGGATATCAAAGTAGATTTTCTTGAGGAAACCAAGATGCAAGCTGCCTGCATTGAAAAGGAAGAATCTAATATTGAATCTTCATGTTTTAATTTTATTCAAATATAATTACACTATGACATTCCCTTTGATTTTTCCATTGGTGAAACATACCTAAAGAAATCATTTGAGAATGAAGAGGGGTTGTGTAAGTGGAAACCAAGAAAGAAGGGAAATCTTTCTATGTACTACCCCCACCATGCAAGTTGTATATCATTATCATGGGGGTGGATTTTCTATACTTTATTTTTAGATTCCTCAACAAAAACGAATAAGTGAAAGCTATAAATAAGAAGTGATTTTGGTTCATCTAAAAGAAACTCCACCCACCATTCGATTGGGGATAACCAACTGGAACTGCTCATATGGAGGTAGTCAAAACCCAAGGCCCACTTGGGGGATTAAACTAAGATCTATCCTTATTTTATTTTCCTTTCTCATTCTATTTATCTTTTCTTTTATTTTAATAAATTTATTATCTTTTATTTTGTTTTTTTTTCTTGTATGTTTTCAATGAGAAGCACTTAGGAGCTTAACTCAACATTGCACTGCCAATCGGTTAGGTTGTACCTCTCCTTATCACTTATTTTATATGATTAAATTATAAATCTGATTAAATATTAAATCTTCTTAAATTAATTGGTTAAAATTCATCATTATAGTTTGGGAGAGGGAACCTCTATAGTTTATAATTTTCATTTTTTTATTTTTTTTCAAAAATAATTGTGTGTTTTTCAAATTTTTGTGTTTTTATTTTTCAATTTTTGTGAGTTTTTTAAAAATTATGAGATAAAATGATTATATTTTTCATTTTTTAAACCCATTTCAATGGTTGAACCAATTTATCCCATGAAACTAAGCTTAAATGAATGCTGAAAATGACTTTGTTTCAAGTTCAAAGCTTTGGTAATTTCATGAGAATTCCTTTTATTTTTATATCTCATATCACATCTCACTGTCTTTATCTTTGAAATCACTTTCCTATGAGTCTTAGGAACCTTTTATTTCATATTCTTCATATTCAACTAACTTATTAAGAAAACTAAACCATGATTAATTTAACCATAATTTGATTTATTCCTATCAAAATTTGAGGGTTTGAGGTACTTCTCTTTTAAATGATTAAGACATTTCTTTGGTTTTAAAGCCTCATTTTCAAGAGAATATTTTTTATTCTGGCGTGACTTGTATATTTAATCTATTTATACCTTAAAATACATAAAAAAATTTAGTTTATCCATATTATAAGCCAATTTTCTCTATCCAACCTACTCTTGAAGTTAAATTGCATGATCTAGTTGAACTTAAGTGTGGGGGGAAGCTATCATGTGTTGTGATACCTGGTTTGGAGATACATTGGGTAGAAAATAAAATTTTGAAGAGATGATTTTAATTCTGAAAATTTTATTCTATTTAAAGTTTTTACCTTTTGGATATTTCATTATAAAAGAAGTTGTGCCTTTATAGAACTTCTAAAGCAGAAATAAAGTTATGCCTATCTAAATCTTTTAAGAAAAATTATGTTTGAGAAGATTGACATTTTTACTATTGAAATGAAAAATAATGAGAACCTTCCTTGAGTTTTCATGATAATTGAGATTATTTATACTAAGGAGAGTGAGGAGGATAGCATACTTGAGTGAAAATTTGAATCATGTAATTTTTCTTCAAAAAGAGCCAAACCCTCCTTATTCAACCTCATGATTTTTTATATATAAATCCTACCAACCAAAAGCCATAGCAAAACCCTAAAAATTAATCATGATAAACACATATACTTGACTCACGTCGGGTGTAGATGTAGGAATTTATCAAGACTATGGTTACTCTTATGTGGGTTTGGATGAGAAAAGATTTATTGAAAATTTATATTTGTGATATTAGAGAAAATTCATGTGAGGTAGGTGTCTTGTGAGTATGAGAGGAAAAATTAAGAGGAAATATATTGAATGATATAAATAGAGAACTTGAAATGATGTTTTTTAAGGAGGCATGATATCTTTTGTTGCTTTTTGTCAAATTACTAGATCTCATGATCATGTGTTTTGAATCAACTTTGATTTAATTGTGATGCTTACTTGTCTAGTAGTCTAAGTTCTAGGTATGGGGGAAATTATAGAGATAATATTTTAATCATTCTTAATATGTTTTTCAATGATTTAATCCCTTACAATTTAACAATTTGAGCTAAATTTCATCATTTTTTGTTTTTTTTTTTTTTTGAATTTTGTGCTAAAATGTGAAAATGGTTAATTCTAGAATTTTAACAGATTTATGTCACATCTATATCTCTAGCATAAATTTTATAATATTAATCCAATTGGAGTGATTATTTTTTTTATTATTCCTTTGTTCATGTTATTCAACTTCTTGTTTTGTACATAGAGCTAATTCAAATTTCAACAGGCATAAAAAAACAATCAAGTTGAAAAATATTTCTGGCTGAGAGAATGGACCCCACATTAGTAAATGAGGAAAATATCAGACTACAGACCTCCAAATTATGTGATTATAGTTTTATTGGAAATAAAACTCGAATAATCAAGTAAAAATTAAATACCATGGATAAATTCTCTCATTAAGGCTTCCTTTTCATGCATTTAAGTAGATAAAGTTGGATATTCTCCTAGAAAATAAAAAGTATCCTTGATTAATTAGGTCATAACTCTCTTTATACATGTCCAAATGCATTAAAATTTTGAGGTTCGATATCCAACTCAATTTAAAACAATTATTAATAATGTAACTTGGTGATTTTTTTTTCTTGTGAGAAGAATAGAAGAAAACTTATAATGGAAAGATTCTGGAGGAGAAATTTTTTGTTCTTCCTTTTCAATCTTTTCTTATTTTTATTTTTTTTAATGATTTATTATTCCCCCATATTCATGGATACCCTTTACATGGAGGGTTAATATTCTGAGTGATTGGTGAAGGGGAGGTTTTCTCTTTTTTAATACTTGAGTTCATTCACTTAATGTTATAAAATCCTTTATCTCTTCTATGAAGTTAGTTTGAATTTCTAATGCTAATTTTTATTATCAAGTATGATCATATTTGGTTTTAGATTCTGTTATTGATATTACTTTGGTCAATGATCATTTTTATCCCTCTACTAAGTTATGGTTTATATATTATGGAATAGACCAGGGTGTAGTGGTGAAGTATTTTATGATCGTCAGTATGTGTGGGAGAGGTAGTGGGTATTCTTTATTTTTTGGGATAAACAAGACCGGATCAGTAATTTCCTAAGTCAATTGAGGGTATTAATTACAACTATATTGCACATAAGGGGAGTAGATCAAGATGAGATATTTCTAAGGTTTACTATCACCATCACCATTTTACGAAGGGAGTGAGAGGAAGCAATTATAGAATATCACTTTAATTGGCTTAGTAGAAGAGGATTGGATAAATTAAAACTGGGATAGCATTGCATTTGGAAAACCAAACCCAACCTAATCACTCTTATCATATAATATTTTTCAATCAATTTATTTTTTAATTTTTTCTTAATATTTTTCTTAATTTATTTCTTTTGTTTTATTTCTTTTGTTTATTTTAAAAATCAAACAATTTTGAAAAAAAAATAACTTATTTATCTAATTTCAAGTGACAAGCATGATTGTTGTGCGCTAATCTATAGATACAACCTTGGTTAACCACTTTACTTCATTTTAAATTAGGAAATAATTATTTTTTCCACATCCTAAGATAATAATAGTGCAGTACCTGGTTGTGTCAGTGTACCTGGTCAAGACCATATACCTGGTCATGTTCATATACCTGGTTGTTCTCATTCCTATATACCTTAGTGGTATACCACGAGCTGATAAAATTGGACCACATATCATGTGGTAGTACCACACGATTTGTGATATTTAATTTACATAGAAACCCTAACTACCATAGTAAGGGACTACATAGAATGTGTTCTCTAAAGAACACACCATGTATGGAGGGATTTTCTATAAACTCAAGCCATTTCAACACATCTCACCCATGACACCATTACTGTCAATTATTCCATGAATCATATAGAGGAATTTTTATCTAGAGTTGACTACACTCAATCCGGTAGTGGTGGTTGGATTCCAACCACATGATCTGCTCATGCTTCGATCCCACCATGTTGCTCCGCCAAATATCAAAACCCATAAATGAAGACCCTCAATCTGGACTTTGATCCATGTCTCCAACACCCAAATCTTGTATCAAACCTCAATATAACTAGAAAAAACCATTATCCAACTCAATGATTCATCTTCCATGAATTTGGGCATTCTATTATGCTCGAATCCAGTCTATCAATGTTGAATCGTGACTTCATAGGCCAACGGTGAAGAACATAAGAAACAGTGGGGATAAAATCAAAGAAAAAAGTGATACCATCATTGGATGGTGTGATTCCATCTGATGATTATATAATTTAGAAACTAGGTTGAAATTATGGGTGCAAAAAATATAAATAACCAGGTTTAAGAACTTGATTTAGATTCAGGCTCATGTGAAGAATGATAATCACTGGAAAACAAAAGAAGATTAAAATCCATGCTTATAAAATAATTCAAAGGGAATAAATCCATGAAATAACTTTCCTTGCCTTGGGAATAGATTGATAATTAGTGAATAATGGGTATACTAGAAATGAAGATGATGATCTCAATATGTTCACCATCTATCTCACATTTCTCCTTGATCATTCGTTGTCAATCCTCATTCCCATTCTGCTAACGTCAATGCTCTCCTCTACTCTAATATCTTAGGTTTATGTGGCTAACCCTATAAATTTATCATAAAAATGTATTTATAGAGTAGGGTTAGGGTTTTTCCAATTAATAAATTAATCATTTAATTTATTTAACACACCCACCAATGGTTTCCCTCAACCAGTAACCTGATTCCAACCAACTTTATATCAGGCCTAGGGTAAAACCCTTTTTCTAGAAAAAACCATCGTATTTGATTTCCCATTTGAGGTCTAGATCAATTTAAAATACATTTATTATGAAAAGATGAATGTGAGTTCTTTAATATATATTAATATTTTTAATATATTAATTTTGGGATCCTGTAACACACTAACACAACACCAACTCTGAGTAAAAATACAAATATATATATATATAAATATTAAAAAGATCAAACAAAAAAACTAGAGTCATTACACCAGGTTATGAATTATTTTCTTTCATTTTGATGAATTTTAAGGTCTTTCTTAATCTTCTCCTCCACCATCTCCTCTAAATGGCTCATTCAAGCGGGTTACAACTCTAATAGACTTCCAAACTCTTCACCAGCTTCTTATGCAGGCTATACCCCTTATAAATTCAGCAACATAATCAATTTATTCCCTCTTTACTTATTTTTTTCACATCATTGATTCATATTTTTTCAGATCCAAATTTCTCTTTAGAATCTCAAATTTGAAGGAAATAGGGGATTTTTTCCTTCGAAATATTAGGGGACTTTCATGGGAATATTTATATTACATTAAGAAAATTTATCCAGCTCTAACATCATGATTTTTCTCCCAAAATAACTACAACAAAGTTAGTAAATTATTCTTTAAGTTCAAATAGAACCTACCAAATAGATTTTTTCAACTCCTTTTATTCCTTCTCCCGCACTTGGATTTAAATTAGATCATACAAAAGCTTCCAAATAAAAGTGTATATAGATATATGGATTGTAATTTAACTTATTAACAAAGTAATTCATGGATGCTAAAGGCTATAAGGAATTACTATACATGTAGGTTTGAAATAGATTTTATTGAAAAGGGGGGATTGAATCCAAATAAATTTTTAATCATTTAAGAAAATTTTCTTGAATGATCTAAGGTTTTGATTATATTACTCTGTAGATTCTAGTTATTAAAGTATGATCAGGTTTTATAAATAAGTATTGTATTTTAAGGAAGATGTAAAATTTGGTTTAGAAGCCTCTCGGGTAAGTGATCAACAATATAGGACAATATATCATGGCATGAGTTTCAAAAATCAGTGGGTTTGCATAAAATTACTTCACTAGGAATATGAAATTAATTGAATTTTAGCATTCATATAAGGTGATATGATGGTTAAAATTAGTTTCTAAACATTTACATGGATTTAAAATTTGTAAGGGTATTCAATTTAATCTCACGAATTTCAAAAACACACTAAAAATGAAAATGAAAAATAAAAACATAAATTTGAAAAAAAATCCTAAGCTACACAGGTTCCCTCCCCCACACATAAATGATGTAGTTTCTTCAATTCATTTAGATTGTTTTATCATGTAAGTATATTTTAAATGGAATCATGACATGAATAAAATTTTAAGGTGAGGTACAATCTGGTAGGTTTTCATTGAAAAATAGGTTGAAGGAGTGTGATATTCTCTACTGGTTCTTGGGATAGGTTCCCATGGTACTTATTTAGCCTGTTCCCCTTAATAGTGAATGGGGTTTCTTCTCCTCCTTTAATAATCAGCACAACACCAAAAGGATATAAATGAGTGACAATAAATAGACTTTTCCATTTGGAATGAAGCTTACTTAGAATTATCTTGAGTCTAGATTTGTAAATTAACACTTAGTATTTAGGGTGGGAGTCTTTTGGTTGGATCAGTTTGTTATGAGACACCCTTTTCATCTCTTTAAAAATTCAACACTTTTTCAAAATACTCTCTTAAAATTTCCTCTAACTCTTTAAACTAAAATATCCTCTATTTTTAATCTCTTTCAAGGTTAAGATTCATCTCCCTTATATCCCATTAGGATTTGTGTTCCAATTTTATAGGCAAGTGGAATATTTTCTTATAAATCAGCATGTATGGGCTCATTCTTAAGGAGGTTTATAGGTTTTCCTATAATCCCATAAAGTTTATTCCAACATTTGGCTCCAGCCCTTCCTTTTTGGTTTGACATTATTCTCTATAATTTCTTTGATTTTCTTATTGGACACTTTATCCCAACCAGTGGCTTGTGGATGAAGGGTGTTTGTGTTTTATGATACACCCTATACTTTCATAGTAATTCCTCAATTATCCTATTTAAAATTTTAATCAATTGATCACTAGTGATGGATCTAGTCACTCTAATCCTACAAAATATATTATCCTTGACAAAATCACATACAACATGAGCATCATCAGTTTTGGTGGATTTGGATCCCACCCATTTTGAAACATAATCAATTGTAAACAAGATATAATAATTCCCAAATGATATTGGGAAATTTCCCATAAAATTTATTCCATGAACATAAAAAATTTCACAAAAATATAATGGGTTTTTGATTATTTTATTTTATTTTTGAAATTTTTCTAGAAAATTAACATTTTCAAAAAAAAATATAGAAGTCAAGTGAATTTTGAACAAGATGGGCTAATAAATTATGAATTCTAAAACCCGTTTTGTTTTCCTCTGAGGTCAAAAGTGATCTCCACAATATAAAGTGTGAAAAAACTCAAAGACATATTCAATTTCACTTTCAAGAGAGCATCTTCTTATCATTTTATCATTAAAAAATTTCTAAAGAAATGGATCATTCCAAATGTAATATCTAGATTCAAATTTTAGTTTTTAAATTTGGTGGGGATGTAAATGGGTTGGGGTTTGATATTTTACCAAATAATTCACCATTTATATATACCATGGTATTTCACCTTTAACCAAGTATATTTTCTCCCCTAGGATGAGGTCTGGTTCTGGTATTTAGGATGGAATATCCACTTAGGATGTGTTGGGTAGTCTACTCAAGTTATCGACCACCTAGTTCTCATCTCCCTTCTTGCCTTTGATTTCCAAGTTAAACTTCTGAAGTAGTAGAGTCCATATCAAAATTATTGTATTGTCATTTGACTTTTTAATCAAATGTATAAGAGTTACATTTTCATAAAAACATAAACTTTAATTCCAAGAAAATATGATCTAAATCTATCAAAATAAGAAAAAAACTTCTAAAACCAGTTTTTTGGGTTGTTTAGTAGAATTAGAAAACATCTAGGGTTTTTAATGCATAAGGTATGACATGTGACCTACCCTCAGTTCTCTAAGAAAAAACTAGTCTAACTCCTTATTTGTAAGCATCACAAATTGCCCCAAATGGTTCTTCCCAATTTGGAGGATGCATTATTGGTGGTGTTATCAATCTATTTTTCAATTCATCAAAGGCTACCCTGAAATCCTCATTGTAATAAAAATTATAATACTTCAAAATTAATCTAGATATTGGGGGAGTAATATTACTAAAATTATTGATGAACCTCATATAGAATCTCTCATATCCTAAAAAATATCTTTTATATTTTACACAAGTGTGGTAAGGCAAGGAATTTATCACTTCAATTTTTTATTTATCTATTTCAATTCCTTTTGGTGAAATGATATTCTCAAGGTCAATTTATATCTCAACCATGAATTGAAACTTTTCAAAATTCAAAAAAAAATCCTTTTAATGCATTTTTTCAAGATTGTTTCAAGATTTTTCGAATAAAGGTTAAAAGAATTTACAAAAATTGTGAAATATTTCAAGAATAACTCCATTAAATCCTCAATATTATCAGAAAATATACTTATAATACACTTGTTAAATGTATTTTTAGAATTATATAGTCAAAATAGAATCCTCCTTTAAGAAAAGTTTCCAAAGGGACTATAAATGTGGTATTCGCTTGGTCTTTTGGAGTAATAGGCACTTAAAAATAACCTAAAAATCCATCTAAGAAGAAATAATGAGTCCTCCCTATCAATATCTTTAACATATGATCAATAAGGGGGATTTTGATGTGATCTTTTAGAGTTACCTAATTTAATTTCCCATAGTCTATGAAAACTCTCTAGTTTTTTTGAATTCTTAGAGGGATTAATTCATTCTTTTCATTCCTCACAATGTTTAGGTTGGTTTTATTTGGAACCACATGAATAAGGATGGCCCATTGGGATTTTGAAATAGGATTGATAATATTTAATTGTAATATCTTCTCTGTTTCTTTTTATGATACCACCATCAAGGTAGGTTTTAGCCTCCATTATAGCTACCTAATAGGTTTATCATCTCCCTCTAAAAGAATTTTATATAAGTATATTTTTGGGCTTATTCCATGGAAATTTTAAAGACCACGAACATAGTATCCTAGATTCATTGGTTAATTTATTACATTGGTTCTAGATACAAGATATCACATCCCAAAGGACCTAATAGTTTTTTAGTGTTTGAAAACTAGATATATACTTAAAACTCACATTACATTTGAAAACTTAAAATGAAACTTAGTAATTCCTTTGAGAAAACCATTATTCCCTTTAGAATATCCCAGAATATCAATCATAAAACACTTCCTGAGATCTTGGGGAAAGGAAACATAAGAAAGGGGTGATATTATATTCTTAGTAAGGGTATATGTACAGCAGAAGAAATCATGAATAAATAGAGCATAATCAATATAAAAAGGTAAATATCTGAAAAAACATGTCATTTAATCAATAACTTGAGAACGAGCATGAATCCATGGATAATATTAATGAAATAATCTCATGGATAATAAATACTAAATTCTCAATGAAGGAAATGATTAATATTGGATGTTATGATCTCAAACATCATGGTATCTATATCGGCAAGACCTTACACCAAGACAGTTTAATCGATGGGTAGGAATTCACCAAAAACCCATTTAGTGTTAGATTATTGATTTGTCTCATGAGACATATCGATACATTGAGGGTCTATATATGATCAATTGAATTTATAAATGATATTCCTTATTAATAAATATCTGTATTGAGTAAAGAATACAAATTTATCATGGTTTTACCTAGTCAATCAAATAAATTTCATAGTAAAATTACATATGTTGAAATGATATACATTTTAATCAATAATTATATCCAAGATAAATAATATAGATATTTAAGGTAAATGTAATGTCCAATTATCATAAAAAAGTGAATGTTTCAAGGGAAAGTTAATGAATACCAAATTAATCAAGAAAGTAAATTTCAATACTTTCCCAAGTTAAACTGATCATAAACCATCCAAAGAATGAATAAGGATGGTATCGTTAAAATATATACTGATTGGAGTATAATTAAAATAAATAGTGGTTGTATTTAATGAATATAAATACCATAAAATATCATTAAAACATTCTTGAGGAAAATACCCTTTTCAATTTGAAAATAATTTTTAAAAACTAAAAATTTACAAAATATTAATAAAAAAATTCTTTGAAAATGAATATTCAAAGAAATTAGTGATCATGATGGTGGAAAAATTATGTCCATACCGAGTATGTTAAAACAAAGATTCGTTTCACATTTTCGATAAAAATTCAAAAAGTGCCTTGTTTATAAAATGACAAGAAGATTCTTTTTAAAAAAAATTAAAAAATAATACATGGGTAAAAATGAATCTAAAAATCATAGTATAAGATTAAAAATATTCTTGAATTTTTTTTAGAAAACATGGATATGGAAGGAAAAACATTTTTGACCGAAAAGTAAAATAAAGTTGGTTTTTATAAAAAAACATTTTCTTAGTAATTTTAAGTACCAAAGAGAGGAAAAAAGTACTATTAATTGAAATATTCATGAATATATAGAGGATAATAAAATTAAATGGGTTTATTAGTCAATAATCAAATAATTTCCTTTAATGGAAATCCAATCATAAACAATCCTGATTAAAATGAGATTGAAGCATAAAACCTTACTACCTTGGTAACTTTTGAATAATAACCACATGTATAATGGTTTTAAACATGGTATTAATTTATATAAGAACCATATTCATATTTATAATATCATATATGATATTATTATAATATCTTATCAATTTTTCATTGATAATATTTCAATATTACCATTGTTTCAAGTGTTAACTACTTTGTTTTCTCATGCATATTTTGTCATGTAAGTTTTAGTAATTGTGTATATAATATAGTTCCATAATATATAGAATTATATTGATGTTATAAATATTATATTTATTCATTAGATATATTTTTATGATCATTATTGAAATTTAATCATGGAAATTGAATCGCATTGCTTTGTGGAGACAGTAGGTTGTACGTACACATGGGTGACATTATCATTTCCTTAATGGGTGAAAGGGTAAGGAAGTGTATGGTATAATAATTTTAAAGAATAAATATTATTTCATAGTTATTATATATCATCATTATTTCCATCATTATGATTGTCCATATTATTCGGTGATGGAAAACAAATTGTATCCATTCGTGAGGTGGTAGTCTTCCATACACACGAGTAATGGTTTTATTTCCCATTTAATGAAGAAGAAGATGGATAAATATTATTCCATAAACATAATAACATCTCATTATATAATAGATACTAATTTTTTTATATTTTAATTTCTAAGACATAATTTAATGTGTTAAAAGAAGAAATAAAAAGAAGGATCTTAGTGAGGATGATTACCTTCACTTAGAAAATACTCTTTTGAATATCTTATTAAGGACCCTAGGATTGGTATTTTAGGAATACCAGTAGATCTATAATGTGTCTAAGGATGTTGGGGATAGATTTTGGCTATTTTTGGTTGAGATAAATGGCTTGAGAGATGTAAATAAATGAGGAGAGGGGTGCCCTTTTATAATTGAGGAAGAGATGAATTTTTGTAAATACCCAAAACTATTCAATAATGGGAAGTCACTCTTAAACCAGGTGTTAGGACCAAGATGGTGATGAAGGTGTTTATTTTAAAATGTTTTATTTTTTTTAATGAAAGTTTTTGAAGAAATAAAATCGCCTCACTTTATATTTGGTGAAAATCATATTGATGGTTATTTTCAAATGAATAGGACTCACTTTGTCCATTGTAATGAGAAAAAACTATTTAGAAGAAAGATTTCTAATCTGAATCACCTCATGTCCGATATGTGAAAATATCTTAATAAGGAATTGATTATTATTTGGAATGATAGAATCAATCTCATGGAGAATGTATTTTTTTGGAAGTAAATGGTCATCGGATTCACTCTGAATTAGATGTGAAAGAAGTGGTTGTTTGATAAAGAATAGGAGTCTCTATGACTATGATAAAATAAATGTGATGATTCTTTTTTGATTCATATTTCATGAATCATAAGTTAATTTTAGAACTTATGATGAAATATTGATGGAAGAAAAGGAAAAATATGTATTCCCAATAGTACCCAGATTAATCGCATCTGAGTGAAAGAGAAGAAAGAGTTGATGTTGATCAAAAAGGAATCATACCTAGTATAAATGTATCCAGGATGATTATTATTAGGATGATCATATAAAGGCCAATCATACTCAGAAAGATCATACTCATGACAATCGGATTCAGGATGAGAAGAAAATAAATAGGTTACTAGAGGATTGAAAAGTTTCAATAATTTCAATTATGAGTCATGCACTATAGCATTCGATCCTCAAACATATTAAAAGGCATGAGAATGAAGTTTATAGTAAAAGAGAAATAAGTTTTAAGTGGTATCATATTCATAAAAGAAAGAAGTTGCTGATTGGACCCAGATTCCATCGTATTCAGATAAGGAATTGCTTGAATGAAAAGATAAGGAAATAATAATATCAAAAATGTAGTCAAACATTTTCTAAAGGGTTGAATTAATTTTTAGGTTTCCAACTAGGTCAATAGTAGAAGTGAATAAGTAAAATTTGTTTATAAAATTATCTTGTTGGATGTGTTTTCAAGGGGGGTCTTGGCATTCAAATGAATGGTTGTATTCAACATGCAGAGTGGCATCCATTTCTTCATACATTTATATTCAATTGGTATAGATCATTGTATGGAAGAAATTGGATTCATAAAATTAAACTCATGAATTAAAACTAGACTATAAATTGAAAATAATATTCTAAGATGAAATTAGAATAAGGATCGAGAAGCTTCGAGAAGTGTCGACGAAGTCAAAATGCACCTGATATTTAAGGGGAAAGTGAGATTAAGGTGAATTTTATTAAGTGGGAAATTTTTGGGATTCCTACAAAAACCTCTCATGGGTCACCTATAAAAGTAGAAGTACTTTGTACTTTATTACTGATGATTTACTATTCATTACAGAAGAGACATAAGCTCTAAGTTTAAGATAGAGAAATAATTTTCCCTAATCACTTGTGTTGAAGAAGTTTTGACAGATTAAAGTGAAAGGACAAGAGACAAGATCGTAACATTTTATTCAGCTGATCATTGTACTTAGTGATAATCGTACTCAGTTGATTACCATTCTCGGATTGTCAAATCTTATTCGGCTGATCATCGTATTGGGATGGATAATCGGATTCAGTATTTTCATACTGAGATTTTGGGATTGAGGAATAATCATACAGGGATAATTGTACTGAGTTTTTTGTACTCATAATTTAAGTGGTTCCAATTCATCTATATTTCATTATATCAAAGTCGTATTTTTTATATTGAGGATAATTTTATCTAGAATAATCGTACTTGGAAAAATTGTATCAAAGAGAATCATACTCGGAGGAATCAGACTGGAAAAAACGTACTGGGAAAATTGGACTGGTTTTTCCTTAACAAATTCTAGGAAGTTCTTACCTTCTTCTGGGTAATAAATTGAATAAGTTTTTTCAATTGAATACATTTGTGTAATTTAAAAGAAGAATGGGTAAAATGAGTTGTTACTTAAATTTTTTATTACCCTATTTGTGCTAATAGTGTGCATATGCACTATTGGAATTGTTTACATAGTGATACACAAGTGAAAGGGTATATCCTACTCGTTGTAATACAAGGATTAATTTCTAGTGGATTGTGTGGTATTGGATTTCTTATAAATCATACCAAGGACATACCTATTCTTATTGAATAGTGAACCTTGTAAATACTTATGTTCCCTTGGAAGTGTGGTTCAATTTTTTTTAATAGGGAATTGAATATTTAATAGGAGGTGAAAGTTGTTTCAAGAAAACATAAAAGAAAAAAGTATCAATGATTCACCCCCCCCCCTCCCTCTTAGTGATAGAATCATCCTAACTGGGCACTTTTAATTGGTATCAGAGGGTAGGTACCCTTCACTTATTCTTTACTGATGGAGAATTTTAATTGTGTTAATAGTAAAGGTATTCTGGTCTTCGATGGAAATAATTATCATATCTAGAAAGATAGAATGTTTTCTTATCTTATGTCTATCATTTATGATGTTCATGAATCTTCAAAAGTTATATTTTATCCCATTGATGATAAATATCCTCTTATATATATTGATAAAAAGAATATGGATACTGATGGTAGGGCCAAGAATTCCATATTATCATCACTTTATAAAAGTGAATTCTTAAGAGTTAAAGTTGTTTCCACAGACAAAGTTATATGGGATAAATTGAAAAACATATACAAAGGCAATACAAAAGTGAAGAAGTAAAAGGTTAAAAATCTAGAGATTGAAATGTGCAGGTTTGAATATGGGTGAGCATGAATCTATTGGGGACTTATTTACTAGGGTAAATGATGTTATAAGTACTGTCATATGTCTTGGTGAAAAGTTGTATGACTTTACAGTTGTTGAAAAGATCATGAGAATCATTCCTGATAATTTTGATGCAAAAGTTTCTTCACTAGAATACAGAGATCCTGAAACATTATCTCTTTATGATTTACATAGCACTCTCATCACTTATGAAATGAGAAGGTAGAAATCTATGAAAGGCAAACCAAAAGGTTATAGAGAAATGTCTTTCAAGGATAAAAATAATGAAAAGTCAAAAAAGATTCATATTGAAGATGAAGCTAGTGAATCTTATTCTAAATATGAGGTATGTAAAAATATTGACAATATTTTATCCTTGTTTTTTAAAAATGTGAAAAGAGGTAAAGTAAAATACAAATAAAAACTTACCTTGAAATGTTTTGAATGTGGATGTGTTGGGAACTTTTCCTCCAATTTTCCTCAAATAAATAAAGAAGAGGATAGTGAAGAAGAAGAAATAAAATCCAATAAGATCGTAGAATAAACAGGGTAATAAAGGAAAATTGTATTCTATAAGGAAAGATAGGAAATTATTCAATTCCAAAAGAAGAAGATTCTTATCTAAAGATGAAGAAGAATAAGGAAATGATTTTGAATCCAAAAACAAAATTGGAAATGGTATTGAGAATAATTTTATTGAAATAGTGAATGATGAAGAATTTGGAAGTAATAGTTATTAAGAAGAATAAACTAAACTTGAAATGCATTTAAAAGAATAATTTAAATAATGCCTAAGAAAGATTAGAAGGATTGAAAATAAAAATAAAAGGTTGGAAGATTAATGTTCCTCAATAAGTAATCAAGAATTTTTTTTCTGATGAAAAGGTTAATCTAATGAAATAAATTGATTATTTGAAGAAATATCTTGAGGAATAAAATAATCATAATAAATATTTGGAGATGAAGATAAAGGAAAAAGAAGAAGAGTTAGAATTTTTCGAACAAAAACTTTCAAAATCTGAACAAATAAATACAAGTTTTAAAAACACTATCTCTGAAGTTTTTGAAAGTTATAAAATGGAGAAAAATGAGGGGAATCAACAAAATATATTTTAAAAGGTTTAAAATAATTAGGGAATTGTTTCTGAAAAGAATAAAGATGGGAAAGTTATGTATGTGGTTAGGACCAACAAAGTTTGTAATTCATAAGTCTCAAAGAACCCTAAGTCCAAAAAGGTTTTGAAATAATATGAATCCAGAAAAGTTTCAAATATTTCTGGTTCTGATAATTTATAAAAGAAAAGGAAGAATCTGATTGATAATAGAAAGGTTGGTGGCTCAGAAAATAAAGAGAAGAAGGTGGATGAGAAATGTTTTCACAATTCCGACTAGTATGGAAGTTTCATAGGAAAATACTCATTTTATAGATATTTCTGGTATTGTGGTGAATTCGGAAATATGGAAAATATGTGTTGGTTTAACCAACAACATTACTATTATTCCACAGGTTAGGAAAGACAAGATTTGAGGGGATACAATTCCCTCAAAAAAAGAGGTCTGGGAATATTGTTTTGAAGAAACCTGAAAAGGTTAGAGTAAATATTGAAAATAGGTTCCATCCTCTAGAAACTATTTGTGAAAGATGTGAAAAACCTAGAAATCTAGAAAATGTATTTCTTGTTTTGTTACCATCACAATAAAAGATTCTTAAAAATTATCAAAAGATGAAGATGAAGAAAGAAAAGGAATAAAAAAATGCTCTTCTTGTTGAAACTGCTTTGAAAGTTAGAAAAGGAGAATAACCTTGGATTCTTGATAGTGGGGGTGTTCTTCTCATATGAAAGGAGATTTGAAATTTTTAAATAATTTTAAATATTTTAAAGAAGGTACAATGACATTTGGAAATGATGAATCCCTGATAATTAAAGGTGTTGGATTAGCCATCATTGGGAAAAAATATAAAATATAATAAATATTTCTATGTTGATGGGCTAAAAAACGATTTTATAAGTGTTTCACAATTGTGTGATGAGGTTAAAAAATTTATCTTTAGAAAAAAATGGGTTTTTTGTGAAAATTGAAGAATATGGAAAGATTTTTACAACAGGCCAAGGTACAAAAGAAAATTTGTTTCAAGTTTGTGAAATACAAAACTCTTGTTACATGAGTATGGTGGAAGCGAATCAATTGTGGAATAAAAGGCTGGGACACATGGTTCAAAGAAATATAAGATAGTTATCAAATAGAGATAGTGTTCGAGACATTCCTAATTTTCCAAGAATAAGAGATTTGTGTTGCACTATTTTTCAGAAAAGAATGATTATAAACTCAGTGCATAAGAAAGTTGATATTTGTTCAAGAAAACCCCTAAAGTTGATTTATTCCGATATTTGTGGGACGATTAGAAAAAAATTGATAAATGGAGATAAGTAATTCATCACTTTCATTGATTATTTTACTCTCATTACTTGTGTTGTGTATATGAAACATAAATAAGATGCTTTGAAAATGTTTAAAAGTTTTAAAAGTAAGGTTGAGAAAGAATGTGAGTATTCAGTGAATAAGTTGATAATAGACAATGGTGGTTAATAAAAAAGTGAAGAATTATAAAGTTATCTTGATAAGAATGAAATTAGGTATGAGTATAGTTCCCCATAAACTCCTCAACAAAATGGGGCCGCTAAAAGAAAGAATATAAGTTTGGTGGAAATGGGAAGAACCATGTTACTTGAACATAGCCTTTCTCATTACTTTTGGAGGCAATCCATGATTACCACTATTTATATCCAAAAACATTATTTCTATAGGCCTCAATCATATATGACTCCATATGAATTATTTTATGTCTGAAATCAAAGTTTGAAACACTTAATAGTTTTCGGGAGTCCATGTATTAAAAATAAGAAAGGTGGAAACTATGGAAAGTTTGAGCAGAAAGATGAAGATGGAATATTTCTTGGATATGCTCTAAAAGGATGAGGATATATATGCTTCAACAAAGAGACAAAAATAATTGTTGACTCTATTGATGTGAAATTAATTGAAAGAGGTGAGAAACAAAAACATATTTAGGTGTAAAAGGAATTTGATCAAGTTGAAGAAAAAAATTCTGATAAGGATACAGACAATTGTATTCCTACTCAAGAAGAAGAAATGGACTTGGCTATTTATAGTGATGAGGAAGATATTCGAAAATATCATCCAAGGATGAGGAAGAAATTTGAAGATTAGAATATAATTTGTGATCAACATCAAAAGGTTCAAAATAGAAGAACAACAACTGCTATTACACATACTTTTTTATATTCAAAAGTGGAGCTGAATGATGTGAAAGAAGCTTTTGAGAATCTGGAATGGGTTCATTTCATGAATAAAGAGTTGAATCAAATTGAAAAGAATGATACATGGGAACTCATACCCAAGCTAGAAAACAAAAACATTATTAGCACAAAGTGGGTTTTCTGGACCAAACTAAATGAAGAAGGTGAAGTGATAAGAAACAAAGAAATATTGGTATGAAAAGGGTGTTACCAAATTGAAGGCATTTATTTTGATGAAACCTTTTCTCTAGTAGAGAGACTTGAAATAATTAGAATATTTCTTGATATTTTTTCACAATGAGGCTATAATATTTTTTAAATGGATGTTAAATCTGCATTCTTGAATGGTGATCTGGAAGAGGAAGTTTATATTGAACAACCTTATGTATTTTTTATTGGAAAAGATGAAATTTATGTGTGCAGATTCAAAAATGCTTTGTATGGTCTAAAAAAATCTCTGAGGGCATGGTATTCTAAATTGGATACATTCTTAAGGAATATAACTTTTAAGAAATGAAGAGTGGATAAAAATATCTACATTAGAGAAAATAAAGAGTATTCCCTCACTGTATTTTTTTATGTTGATGGTATTATCTTTGTTGGGGATGATGAAAGATATTGTGAAATATTTTCTTAATAAATGAAGAAGTTATTTGAAATGTACATGATGGGGGAAATGAAATCCTCTCTTGGGTTAAAAATACATCAAAGAAAGTAATACATTTTTATTTATCAAGAAAAGTATGCTAAGGAACTTCTTAAGAGGTTTGGCATGGAAAACTCAAAACATGTTTCCACACTGATATCAGTGGTAACAAACCTATCTAAAGATAGAGAAGGAAAATAATTTGATCAAAAAGAATTTCAAAATCTGATTGGAAGTTTGTTGTATTTGACGGCCTCAAGACCCGACATTATTTATATTGTTACCTTATGTGCAAGATTTCAGTGTGCTCCAAAATAATTACATTTACTTAATGGAAAAAGAATTATTAGATACATCAAAATCACAATAGAATTCAGAATCATGTATGGCATCTCATATAGTATTGAATTGTTTGGGTACTCAGATGCTGATTGGGTGGGAAATGTTGATGATATAAGATCCATATCTGGTGGAGTATTCTTTCTGGGAAATAATTATGTTAGTTGTAATTAAAAGAAACATAATTCAGAAACTCTCAGTATGGCTGAAGCTAAGTATGTTTCTGCCACTCAATCCACTACTCAGCTTATGTGGATAAAAACTCAATTTGAATATTTACTTATTAAAGTGAAGTTACCCTTGCTCTTGGTTTGTGACAATCAAAGCACAATCAATCTCACTAAGAATCATTTTCAAAATTCTCATTCAAAACATATTGATATAAAATATCATTTCATCAAATAGAATGTGGACAAGAATGAATTGAAGCTAGATTATGGTCCAACATCGGAACAAGTTGCTGACATATTCACAAAACCTTTACTAAAGGAATAATTTTCTAAATTGAGGTTGAACATCGGTGTCCAACCTATTTCTCTTCAAGGTTGAGGTATGTGTTTCTATCCCCTCTCTTATATTACATTTGGATAGTTTTTTCAAGGGGGAGAATGAATTGTTTCATAAATCTATCCATTTGATGCATGTAAAAAGGGGGAGTTGTGGGTAATCTATGAATTCATAATTGTTTTGTGATTAAACTATTATAATTATTTGTTAGAGTGGTTGTAGGAAAAGAAATTGTTTTTTATTATAGGGAGGATCAAGAAAAGATGAGGTTGAAAAAGAATTGAGGAAGTAAAAAGATGAAAAATAAAAAGGTTTTCATAATCACTACTTTTGGACATCATGGTTTTGTTATCAATGATTCTTGTTTCCTACAATGAGTTAGCTCACGTAGGATTAGAATTGTTGAAAAGTGATCCATTTCTTGAGGATACAAAGTTTATTGATTTATGAAACTTGGTTGATAAAAAAATCCAAAGGGGTAGATTATAAGGACCAAGATGATGATAAAGGTGTTTGTTTTCAAATGTTGTCTTTTCTTATTAAGGAAAGTTTTTGAAGAAATAAAATCACCTCACTTTTTATTTTTTGAAAATAATATTGATGGTTGTTTTCAAATGAATAGGACTTACTTTGTCCATCATAATGAGAAAAATATGTTTGGAAGAAATGGTTCTGATTAGACTCACGTCGGGTCCATTATGTGAAAAGATCATAATGAGGAATTGATCGCTATTTATAATGAGATAATTGGTCACATGGAGATTATATTTTTCTGGAAGTAAATTGTCATTGGATTCACTCTGAATTAAATGTGAAAGAAGTGGTTGTTTTGATGAAGAATCAGATTCTCTATGACTATGATAAAATAAATGTGATGATTCTTTGCTAATTCGTATTTTATGAATCATAAGTTAATTATAGAACTTATTATGCAAGTTTAATGAAATAAAAGGAAAAATAGGTATTCCAAATCATATCCATATTAATCATATTCAAGTGGAATAGAAGAAAGAGGTGTTGCCAATCGAAAATGAATCAGACCTGGTATGATTGTATCCAAGCTGATCATTATCAGGATGATCATATCAAGGCCAATCATACTCAAAAAGATTGTACTCATGACAATTGGATTTGGGATGAGAAGGAAATAAACAGGTTTCTAGAGTATTGAAAAGTTTCAATAATTTAAATTGTAAGTTAGGAACTATAACAGTTGATCCTCAAATGTATCCAGAGGCATGAGAATGAAGTTGACAAGAAAAGAGAAATAAGTTTTAAGTGGTATTGTATTCAAAAAATAAATAATTTTCTGATTAGACTTGGACGCCATCATATTCAGAGAAGGAATTGATTGAGACTGATGAATTAAAAGAGAAGGAAAGAATGAGATCAAAAATGTATTCAACCATTTTCTAAAGGGTTGAATTACTTTTTTGGTTTCCAACTGGGTTAAGAGTAGAAGTGAAGAATTAAAAGTGGTTTGTAAAAGGAGATTGTTGGATGTACTATTAAGGGGAGCATGGAATTCAAAAGAATGGTTATATTCAGCATGCATAGTGGTATCCATTTCTTCATACATTTATATTCAATTGGTACAGAGCATTGTATTAAAGAAATCGGTTTTAGAAAATCATACTCATGAATTGAAACCAGGTTGGAAATTGAAAGTTTGAAGAAGAATAGAGAAGCTTCAAAAAGTGCTGACAAAGTCAAAATGCACATGATATTTGAGGGGAAATTGATATTAGGGTGAATTTGATTAAGTTTTACATTTTTGGGATTCCTGTACAAACCTATCATGGGTCACCTAAAAAGGGATAAGTACTTTTTACTTTCTTACTGATGATGTATTGTTCAATGTAAAAGAGAGAGAATCTCTAAGTTTAAGAGAGAGTAAAAATTTTCTATAATCACATGTGTTAAAGAAGTTTTGATAGACTGAAGTGAAAGGAGAAGAGATAAGATTTCAATGTTGTATTCAGTTGATCATCGTAATCAGTGATAATATTAATTATCTGATTACCATACTTGGCTTGTCAATAACATTCATATGATCATTGTATTAGGCTATATAATAGGATTTAGGATTTTTGTACAGATATTTCTAGACTGAGGAAGAATTATACAGGAGAATCAAACTGAGTTTTCGATAATAAAAATTTAAGTGGTGCCTATTCATCTCTACTGTATTCTGTCAAAGTCATATTTTTCATATTGAGGAGAATCGTATTTGGAAGAATCATACCTCGAAGAATCGTATCGAGGAGAATCATACTCAAAGGAATCGGACTGGGAAAATGTGTTGGGAAAATTAGACTGGTTTTTCCTTAACAAAGTCCAGAAAGTTCTTACCTTCTTCTGGGTAATAAATTGAAGAAGTGTTTTAAATTGAATACATTTGTGGAATTTAAAATAAGCACAGGTAACATGATTTTTTACTTAAATTTTTTATTACCCTATTTGTGCTAAAAGAGTGCACACTATTGGAATTGTTTACACAGTGCTACATGAGTGAAAGGGTATACCCTAATCATTGTAATCCAAGGATTTATTTTTAGTGGATTGTTTGGTATTGGATTTATTCCAAAACATACCAAGGATATAGTTATTCTTATTGAATAGTGAACCTTGTAAATAATTATGTTCCTTTGGATGTGTGGTTTAATTTTTTCAGCAGGTAATTGAATCTTTAATAGGAGGTGAAGGATGTTTTAAGAAAACATAAAAGGAAAAAGTATCACTGATTCACCCCCTCCCCTTCTCAGTGATACAGTCATAATGATTGGGAACTTTCACCAGGTGCCCCCAAAATTAATAAATAATGGTTTGGAGGAAATATAAGGTCTAAAAACACCTCCACCCCTAAAAAGAGACATGTTTTAAACATTTTATTCTCATTACCTCCAAAGTTACCCACTTTTACCATTTTAGTTTTCACCACGGTAATTGGTTTTTTAACCTAGGTAATTTATCCTTTAAGCCTAAAATAAAATGATCCTTTTTAGATAATTTGGACCCATTGATTCTAAATATTAAATCTAATTTATCAAATAAAAATTCTATGTGTGTGTAAAATTAATTTTAACACGAGAGCATGTAACGTGTAAAGCCTTGTTTTAACCACAACCATAGAAATTAATTTTTAGTGTTTTCGCTATTCATTATAACAAAAAATTAAGTTGAAATTATTACCTAATATTAATTATTATGATTAAAAATATGGAATAAATTTTATAAAATTAAATTTATATAAGTGGTTGAATTTAATTTAAAAATTAACCGATAATCGCGATGAAAAAATAGTTTTTCAAGAAATACATTTATCAAATATAAGATGATCTTACATTAACTATATGACTATTAATCATCATTATATGGATTTAAATTCATATAGTTGGATATATGATTTATAAATTTTACCTAAATTATTCATTATCAAATATTATTAGTTAAAATGGTGAAACATCATGCACTTAAAAACAATTTCTAAAGAAATGGGTTTTTAAGCCTAAAAATAAACTTATACTAAAATTTAGTATAAAGATGATTCAATTGTAATTAATTAGATTTAATATAATATAAATAATCCTTGTGTTACTTTGAAATAAAATTTAACACATAATTAGACTTTTAAATTATTTAATTTACTGAAAAGAAATTATAGTTTTATAAAAAGCTATATTTTTTCATTATTCATTGAAAAATCACCCTTTTTAGAAAAATCCCAAATTTTTAACCTAATTTAATTTTGAAATTATGATTTCAAAAATGAATTTAACTTTTTGTATTTCAATTTCTAAAATTGGAAGAAATTAATTATATTATTTTCTCACAAAAAGAAATAAAAACATTTTTGATGAAAAATATATTTTTAAAGCATGTACAGACTTTACTAAAAATTGATTCCTTATTTAAGAATATTTTTTATTTATCTAAAATATTTATGCATAAATTTTAAAAGGTGATTATTCATATTCATACCTCCAATTTTAATGATGAGGTCATAACAGTCATATTTAACACTACATGGAAAATAGTAATTAGTGGTAGTTTTTTTGGGTTTTGTGGTGGTTTAAATCGTCACTAAATTATTTTGATGTGGTTTCAGGAAACCATTTTGAAAATAAATTTCATGAAACATTTAGAAATGGTTTTTAAAAATCATCACGAAATGATTTATCAATGATTTTTTATTTTGTTTTATTTTTAAAAAAAATATTTTCATATTATTTATTATTTGTTTTTTATCTGACCATGCATGCATATTCCATGAATTTCATGCATAAATTCATCCTATATATGTGTTAGGTGAAATTTTAACCCCTTACCTCTTATTTATTATGTAAAGACTTTACCACTCCAGTAATCTCTTCATGTGGTTAGTAAACAGAATTTATTATACTTATATATATACATAAAGATACATATAACTGAAGGTTCTGAGTATAGTGGAAGCGTGGTTGGGATGGGACCCAACTTTTATTTTTACCATGATCAATGATTATTCTGGGATCAATACGAAAATGAACTCCAGTCTCCTTGGAATATAATCAAAGATTTAGATAAAGAAGAAAGAGGCATGAAACCTTAGAGAGGATCTTGCACATCATGTTTATAATTAATTTAATTAATTTTATAAAGAAAAATAATACATGTATCTTTGGTATTTTTCTTCATTGATGATTTTGATCATCTGGAATGACCTTTCCGAATTATCTCGTTGTGCTTGTAAGGATCCAAACTAGAATCCCTCTAGCGGTGATCCACACGTGCTCCGATGGCCTCTGATCAACATCGCTTGTTCTCCGGGTGCTAGCACGGTGAAGCGAGTGTCTTGTATCAGTCGTTCTTGATCGCTTATTCTTTGTCATTGAAGAAAGTCTCTCATTCTTGAGAGGGGAGAGAAGAGGATTTGAGATAGAAATTGTTTGGCTCAATAATTCTCAATTTACCAGGCGTGTGGTGTGGTGTCTGGCACAATAGGCGTACTTGCCTATTTATATACATGGAATTTAATTTAAAATATTTAATTGCATATAAACAATTAAATACATTCCTAAACTTAGAATAAACCCATGAATTTAATAATAATATTGTGTCATTATTTATGGTGCGCCAACTTGGGAAAAACGGAATTATAAATAAAATTCTACATCATAAAATAATAACAGCGTTATTTTAATTTGTGACAACTAGTTAAATAATTTTTTATCATCTTGCAAATAATTATTTTACTACCAGACCGACCTTGGTCTGCTCGAACTCCACTTCCATTTATAGAACACCCGAATAAATAAATAAATAATTTATTCTCTTAAATAAATATTTTATTTACAAACTAGTAAATAAATATTTATCAAATGTTCAATAAAATAAATAAATATATTTTATTTAATTTATGCGATCATTGTAACTTGAATAAAATTATTCCACAGTCTTGAGAATAATATTTATTTCATTAATTAAATTCAAATAGAATTTAACCGAGACCACTAAAAACACTTAGTGTGTGACACTCTAGGATTCTTTCTCCTTGGCATTAGGCAGGCTTGCCTAAAGTCCAAGAGTACTGTCTAGAAATGGGTCAAGGAACCCAAGAGAAAGAATGTAAAGTCGCAACAACGACATCCACATACGAACACTCACTGTGTAATATAATCCCTTTTTCACAATATCTCATCAAGAAAGTTTCATGATTGTGTCATCAACTTTTATGCTTGATACGTCGTTCTTTGACTACCTAAAATAAACTCGTCGTTACACCATGGCCATAGAATTTTGCGCGATGGTTCTATTTCAATCAAAGGGCCGAGATATCAAATTTTATAAATGGAAGGGACAAATCCTTCCTCGACTTATCCATTAATAACATGCCACTTGTGGCGCACCCAATGTACCCCACTTCCTGCCAACTGTCTACGTGGTGGTTTTCGTCAGTAAATCAAAGTACGTAAGTCGTGACACGTATTAATGATAATATTAAAGTATAAGGATCATTACACATGCTCGTAGATAGAAATATCTAATGACACCAAAACATGTGGAATTCCTATTAGTGGGTATGTTCTCATAATCTCCTATTTCGGAGATTACCAAATGCAAACTTCATGAGATGAAGTCTCATTTGCTTGCAAGTACTCACACCTGACGGTTTTAATTCTATGTGTCCCATCATAGCATGTCATCCAACCACAGAACTATATTTAAGAAAATTGTTATAGCATTTCAAGGTTCTCATCATAGCGGGGAACTTCTATGACCTTATCAATGCAAAAAAATAATCTAAGAAATTATTACATCATAGTCATGAAGAAAAATGAATAATATGTAATAATACATTAAATATCCATGTAATCAAAGTAAAACCAGTTGGTTCTAGGACACCAAATCTTAAAAACTCCCACTTGAACTAGAGCCAACTGCCTACGACTTTTAGTCTGCTAGACCTCACATGATGATCATGTTTCTGCTGAGTCGAGGCTTTAGTCAAGGGGTCCACCACGTTGTCTTCTATGGAAATACTACTCACTATAACTTCACTTCTCTGAGAAAAATCTCTCAAGAGATGATACTTCCAAAGTATGTGCTTCGTCTGCTGATGTGACCTTGGATCTTTTACAAGAGACACCGTTGTAGTATTATCACAGTACAGTGTGATGGGATCTTTACTGCTAGGTATCACATATTGATCCTAGACGAAGCTTCACATCCAAACTCCTTCTTTAGCTACCACAGAAGCTGCGATATACTCGTACTCTGCTATAGAATTTATGACCACACTCTACTTTGAGCTCTTCCATCTCACTGTACCTCCATTCAAAGTTAAGATGTATCTTGTTTGTGACATCATGTCATCTTGATTAGTCTGGAAACTATCATCTACAAATCCTCTCATGACTAGTTCATCATCTCCTCCATAAACCAGGAACATATCCTTAGTACACCTCAGATATTTTAGGATAGTATTGACTACCATCCAATGGTGGTCACTTAGGTCAGCTTGATATCTGCCTACTACACTCAATGCGTAGGTGACATCCAGCCCAGTACATAGTATGGCATACATGACTGACCCAATCACTGATGTGTATGGATTCCTTGCCATTATCTTTCTTTCCTCATGTTTCTAAGGACACATTTTCTTAGAAAGATGAATTTCATGCGATGTTGGTGTTTCGTCTGGAAATGGGGATGACCTTGTTTGTTAAAGGTTCAAACTTTCCAATCAGTTTATAATGGGTTTATTCGTAGAACCGGAAACACTAAATGATTCTATATCCATTTGGACCTACTTTCCAAAGGTAGGTGCTCATTAGTTGTTTACCGATGAGGCTTAATAATTTTCATTGGTCGAAAGGATGGGAGGTCAGGCTCATCACACCTTTTTTAGGGGGAATTATTATCTACTTCGGGACTCTCTTATAGATTTAAGTTATGTTCAAGAATCCTTATTAATTCACCAAGCATGAAAATGAGTTTTACTTTATATTTGGAAAGCGATAATTGATATTTATGGGATTTAGAGAATCTTTTATATGTATTTGAAGTTCTTCATCGATGGAGAATCATCCATATGTATTAGATATTCTTAGTCAATGGTATCCTTCAATACATTATATAGAAATCTCTTGGTCATTATGATGACCATACTGGTTTTAAATCCACTCAGTGGGGCACTTGAATTTTATTGTCATTCAGAAAGACATGGATTATTTCAAAGTTGGTATCATACCTGTAGATGGGCTACCTACGTATCCTCGTTAAAAAGGAATCAGAACCTACATAGTTCAATAAAAATGATATAGTTTAATGTCATATGGGACAGAAAAGAATTAATGAATGATGGGCTTGAACCTTAGAAAGTCTTCCTATGTACTCTACTTTTAAGGCAGAGATCAAAGTCTACGTAGTTCGAGTGAAGAAATATGGGGCTTATACATGGTTAATGGCCCAAAAAAATATGTCTTGATTACTTTTACACTCTAAGCTCACGTGATTCATGCTTGGTGTGAGTAACAAGAGGTATCAGTAAACTTGACGATTGTTCCACGAAAGATGCAGTCATGAGAAATGATATGGGGATTACGTATGAATGACTGCCCAAGTAGATGAAGACCAGGACTTACTTCAGGAAATAAGCCCAGGAGCAGGGTCCATAAAGGTATTTGTACTTTATGGAGATTTGGAGATTTAACCTGGGGCTTACTCCTGAGAAGGAGACCCAAATCAAAAGAAATTAATATTGGCGCTTACTCCTGAGGAGGATGCCCAATGTTAAAGGAAACTATGATTGGGGATTACTCCTGAGAAGGAGGCCCAAACCAAGGGAAATTGGGGCTTACTCCTGAGGAGGATTCCCTAAAATAAAAAGATCTTCTCATATTAAAGGATGAGGTTACATGGAGGAAACCTCTAACCATGGTGACATAAAGTTTTTAAGTCATGGGGTTTTGGGAGAGGTTCTCACAGAATTCATTTCAGATAAGGAATCCAACAAAAAAACCATGCGATAAATGGATTTGAAAAGGGGTTCAAGGGCTAATATCTTCAAGAGGTGAGGTGGAAGGGAGAGAGGCACACAAATGAATTTTGTGCGCAAGTCTTGGTAGTTCAAGTGTACTTGCGCAGCATGGGTTCACCTGGGAGATGAATAATATGTAGGTTAATACTTGGTTAAGACTTAACTCAAGCCTTTAGTATTATCCTAAGATGTTTCCAAAAGGGCGGCGCACAAGTTTCATCAAAAGGGTAGGGCGGTGTGCAAGTGTTTCCACTTTTAAGGAGGTCTGGATACTTAGGCGTGCAAGTGTTGATGAATTCTAAACACTTGGTCCTTATCCTACTCCTTAAAGTATTCAATTCTAGGTAAAAAGTTACCTTAGAAGATTTCAGAAGAGTTGAGTTGAAGACTTGGGCAACTAGAGCTTGAATTTGATTTTTGGAAAATCCGTCCTCGAAATGGGGGGCCCACAGGGGCTATTTATAGGCCACCTTGCACCTTGGGTGAAAAAATCAAATAGGGAACGTAAGTGAGCTGCACGACCTGTAGGTGGCGCGCAAGTGACTTGCACGGCGCACAAGTAACTTGTGCGGCTTACTCCAAATGGGCTCCTAGTCCATGCATTTATCATTTTTTTTGATGTTTCTTCAAAGGGTGACCCTCTTTGTGCTTAAGGTATTCCCCTTTTCCATTGATTGGACTCTGTTATAGAAATGAGCGTCAAAAAAATTCCCCCTTCAAAGTTGGATCCGAATAGGAATGAGGTTACAGCTCTGAGGTATGGCCGGAGAAATCAACGATCTGTGGCACGCAAGTTCCGCGCGCAGATGATGGGGTGCGCAAGTATGGCGCGTAGGTGGTCTGGATTGCCTATATATATAGGCTAACTCCTGTTCAAACTCACTCGGCTTCCAGAAACTTGATCTCTCATCACGCAAGTGCTTCTGTCTTTGGCGAATCGCCCTTCTGTATTTTTTATCGCGCTTCTGCATAAGGTATTTGACTTGCGCACCGTAACTAGGGCGGGAAAACTTGCGTGACTGGTTTGACTTGTGCGCCAATTTTGGGGCTTGCACGCCTTAATGCCTTTTCCATTTTTTTTATTTCCTTCATCAAAATTTTACAAAACAAACTTACTTAAGAGTTGATTGTTTGATCTTTTTGTAGATTCAATGGATCCCAGAAGAATTTGATCAGCTGATGAGTTGTCCAGCAAGAGAATAGATGATATGATGAACGTCATTTGCCATGACTATTATGTTATCTGTGACAGAACTCTCTCGGATTTGTCTAAGCACTTGAAGAAATATCATGCCAATTTCCCACAGAGCATCTACTTGCCTTTGTATGGCCATGGTCATCTGCAAGGAGTCCACATTCCAGAGGCAAAGAATTATATCCCTCATTCCTGGTTTCAAACCTACACAAACTTCTCTTTGGCAAATGTCTCGGTTGCAGGATCATTTTCCAATGCTGGGACAGTAGAGAAGGCATACATAATGCATCATAGCCCATGTGATCCAGATCAGAAACCTCACATGCCTGAGCTGCAGCCGCATTTCTATCCCTCTATTTTCCGAAATTATCAGATGGACCAATCTAAGGAATGGAAGAAGAGTTGGGATTTCTGTCTTGGAGGAGGTGTGAAGAAAAATTGGATGTGTGCATATTGGGTTCGAAAAACTTGTGCAGAGTTTCTCGATGATCTGAAGGGAGTTGCAATATATAAAGATATTTGGGTTGGGCAGACATATGTCTACAGGAATGACAATTTATTATTGGATTTAATCAGTCGTTGGAGCCTGGAAATGAATTCTTTCCATATGACTCATGGAGAAGTAGGCATCAGTTTGTGGGATGTCTACAAGATTTCAAGGACTCCAATTTTGGGAGATATGTATGATGAATTAATCCCCCCCAAGGTGACCTATAATGATTCAGAGAAGACTCCAGCTTTGGCTTGAGAGTTAATGAAAATTTTCTAGAAGCTTAAGAATACCACTACCACGAAAACCCACTCCAGAAAAGATATCCATCCAGAGGATTGGATGGACATGTTTTTGATTAAGAAGAGATACGAGGGACCTTCCTACACTCATCCTACTAGTTTCCCTAGAGCATAAAAGATGGATTCTCTGGACACATTTTGGCCAACTCTGGAAGCAGGAGAGTTTGATAGGTGGGGGTATGAACTGAATCAAAAAATTCCAGTGAAGACCCGTCTGGCAGGCTTTTTGGCCTTGTGGCTTAGTGTTTACCTTTTACTAGAATGGGATTCAAAAGGAGGTGTGAGGTCAGGGACCTTTTTCATTGTAGCCAAGCTGGCTGAAAGGAAGATGGTTGGGTTGGACACCCCAGTTTTGGCAAAGATTCATAGGAGTTTACTTCATGTTTATATGGTTAAGTCTCTTCTAATAATAGTGGTACCATTCCAAGTTTTATGGGGATGAATCGTCACCCACTTTAGGACATATGTTGTACAAAGTGGGGTATAGGTTCCTGGAAGTTCTTTTCGGCCGTTTGTTCAGGCCTTTTATGGAATTTCTCCCTTATCCCTCAATGCTTATGATATCAAAATAAGGTTGAGTATGTTCAAGGAGTTTCACTTATTTTCTTATGGAAATCCTCCAACAGGGTGATTTGTTGATGATGGAACAGCCATCCTGAAGTTAAGGTCATATATGCTGGCATGTAGAGATAGTACACTGGCCACGAGGATTGACGGAGAAATTATATACAAGGCCTATTCTTCATATAGATTCGCACATCAATTCAACTGTCTATAGAAAATTATCATATCCCCTCCAGTGTATGTCATGTTAAAGCAGCATCTGATGGTTGCTCATCAACTATGGTTGCTGACATCTATGGAGAAGACTGGGGCGGTATTCGATCTACCATCTGTTGGAGCGACAAGTCGATTGACTACATGGTATTTCGAGAGCTGGGTAGCATCATACCCTGAAGGGGTACTAAATCAGCTGGTCCCTCAGTTGGGGATAAAGAAGAGAACCATTAGGAAAGAAGATTTTCATTTGGAAGCTGACTCTTCCTCACCCGGAGCTGATTCACTGGATTCCTCAGCCGGAGATGATTCTCCGGATTCCCAGGATGGGGATGATGAGGCTCGAAATGCATCAAAGCGGCCTCGTTCCAGATATAATCCGCATTCCAGAGTCAAGATACCTACTCCATCAACTTCTGGTGAGTTACATCATTGAGTAAATTTAGTCGCCATTATTTTAAAGAGCAATAAGTTTCATTTTCTTATCCTTTATCTATGATTGCAGGAGTTGGGAAGAAGTTGAAGTCCCAGATTATAGGACCCTCCTCGCAGCCTTCTGGTGTACATTCTGAATATTTACGACCAGAGGCTATCTGAACATGGAGGAGTTTATATTTTGATAATGAAACCACCTGGATAGACTTATGTGAAGGGATGTATATCCCTAGAGTGGGGTGTCTTCAGGCTTCCTCTGACATTCGTTTTGAGTACAACCCCAATGAAGTGAGGGCTTACATCAAAGAGCTGGAAATGCTCATATATGCCACTGATGAGTCAGTTCCTGTCACCAAGAGGGTGAAGGAAATGATGGATCGTGGTACCACTAAGGGGATTGGTCCTTCATTAGACGAAGAGTGGCGTGATTACGTGGCTCCTAAAGATGTAAGTTTCCTTTTTCTCATATTTCTATTTGCTTTTCAATTTTAATTTAGTCAAATATTTGTTATTTAAGGAAATAATCTTCTTCATCCTACAGCTTGTAAAGGAAAGAACCACTGAAATCCCTTCGTTGTGGTATAGCCCTGGTGGCACCGCTCTTGGAGCCACTGAATCTCCTCGTGAGCTGAGAGAAGTATCTCCAGGCCAACAAGTCATGGATGAGAAGTTAGAAAGGACGTTATTGTCTCTGATACCTATTTTTGGAGATGATGACGCTAGTCCACCCAAAAAGGACAATAAGCAAAGGAATCGAAGAAAGAATACTACAGTCAAACGCTTTATTAGTAGTGGTAAGTCTTTCTGGTAGTCATAAATCTTAACTTATGGAAAAGTGCTCAAACTTCTTGGGATTTCAGAGGATTATTCAGTTTCCCCTTTAAGGGAAAGGACTGACCATCCTCAGAGTACAACGGAGGGCACTGTAGAACGGCTGAAAGTTCCCACTAAAACTGTTGTTCCTGAAGGAATACTGAGAGCAGATGAGACAGCATCTGTTCCCAACACCGCTCCTATTTTTGATGCCATGAGAGAAAAGACTTCTGGTAAAATAACAATACTTCATAGAACCTCAAATGAGACAACAAATGACTTCCATTCTGTGATGTTTTAAGTTCAACACATGCACCAGAACATTTGTCAACCACTGAAGCTGACCCCACAACAATCTTTGAAGAAGCTATCTGGGGTCAGAGAATGCTAGATAAAAGTCACGAAGAAGATATGCTGAGTGATCCCACTGGTGAGACTAACCTGGGATCTGGGACATCATTGTATAAAATGATGAATCTTGGCATGTCCTTTGAAGAAATTTTAGAACATGTTAAATTACCATGTGATTTAGAAGATTTTTGAGATCTAGTTATAGAATCAACTGGATGTGAGTTTCATCATTTGTCATGTTAATCTTCTCATGATTACACTTCTAACCATGTTTGGTTAAAAAATTTAAAGTTCCATCTGAAGAAACTATTGAACCAATAACACTTGAATGGGGTGTAGACATTGATGTCAACCCTGTTATTGCAGAAACACTAGCTCAGGTGGAACTTAACACAGAAGATCCTCCTGAAACCCATCCTAAAAATCCTGTTGAAGCTAGGAAATATGGGGAGGAGTCTTCACAAGTTTCTTATCTACTATTAGGTAAAATATGATGATATTTGTGGCTTACTTAACCTACAATACAATCAATCAACTTTTACTATCCTTTGAAACTAACCATACTTTCAATTGACCAAACAGGGTTGTCAACTTCAATGGCTAGATCTAGAGGTGAAGCCTCAGCCTCAGCCCAAACAGTAGCAGAAAGTGAAGCAACCAGGGTCAGGGAAGGAGTAGAATAGGGCACTTCCTTAAGTGCATTAATCCCAAACTATGTTCCTCCATGTGATAGTGATACCGAATCAGACCCAGCGGTGAAAAAGGTGCTCCAATTCTCACGTCGTAAGCCATGGAAAATATATGGAAGATAATATCTAAGGTGCCTCTTGAAGATATACCTTCAAAAATTCCAAGACTTTCATCCCTATTCATCATTATGGGACTTGGCGGTTTTGGATATCAAGAAATCCATGTCGTAGTGAAATAAGTCATTCGAAGGAGGGAGCAAGAGAAAAGGTGTCGTCAAGACCTAATCAGAGCTAGATTGCTGACCAATATCAATGAATTTTAGGCTGCAGTGTCCCGAGCTAAGGATGATCATGCTACAAAGTTGAAGGAGCTGAAGCAAAATATCAAGAAGAATATTTTCCAGAAGTTGCACCTTCAGCAGGAGCTAGATGTTGTTACTAGGGAGCTTGAATAGCTTCATAATTCATTGGAAGAAGTCCAAGATGATGGTATAAAATCCATCACATATGCTAAATAATCACTTCATCGAGATAAAGAGAGTGAAGATGTTCGAGTAAATGAACTTCAAGTGGCTGCTGATGAAGCTCAGGATGATGTGAAATAAATGAGAAATCATGTTGAAAGTCTTTTGTACTTTCTGAAAAAAAAAAAGGAGACTCCAATCTGTGGATGGTCTTCTAATCTTGTTCATCAATGAAAAACAGTTCATCTTCAATCATTTATACCATAATTTTCTTGATAATTGTTCTTATTTTTACCTAAACCAATGGGCCTAGTAAACATAGTTTTATTTTTTACTAAGGTTATATAAACAACCTCACAAACTTTTTATCTTTTAATTGCTCAATATTTCCTAAATCATACAAAATGTACATTTAGTGAGCTGAGACTTGACTTTTGTTCAGAGTACCCTTTATAGGTTCCCAATTTAATGAGTACCATGTCTTTTGTTATTAGTAGTTTAAAGTCATGCATGTTGGACTATAAAAAGGATAATATTTAAGGTCAAATACCTTTGACCGAATGGATGATATTGACTCAATTATTGATAATTTGTTTGGAAACATATTACCATATTCAAGTATAGAGGGGGAAAATTGTAAAATGTGACTTGACAAACTTTGAATCTGAGGAATGACATGAGAAAAGAGCTAAAAGGAATTAGAGGAATTCTTTTCTGAGAATTAAGTTACCACTACTTGACAAACCCATTATAGGGGATGAATTATGTAGGTCCAACTAGGACATAAGCTGCATAGTCAAATAGTAGTATCTTTTGGCTGACAGGTCCGTTATGTAGACAACTTATGCAAGGCCACCTAAGGGAACGTGCTGCATAGTCGGGAAAAAGAACTATCATAAATTTGACTTTCTATTGCTAAAATCCGAAGAAAGTTTCATGGAGATTCAAATTTTCCAAAGCATAGAGTCTGCTTTATGGAGAAAGGTACTTGAATATGGAGAGGATATTTCCAATCAGAATTGTCAAAGAATTGGAGGAATGTGACTTCTACGAAGGTCTGACCCAAATGTAGGAAAAAAGGTATCTGTGGTTTTAAATCATATGACTAAAACCGGATATAGAAACATTATATGACATAATACTTTCAGATCATGAAAAAGAGTATGAAACAAATATGTTAAGGATGACAGTTTTTTTTTTTTTGCAGATCCCTACATATCGTTGTTAAGACCAATAGGGACAAAAGAAGATTCTCCTAAGAATGAAGTTACCATTACTTGACAAACCCATTATGGAGGTTGAATTATGTAGGGACGACTGGGGTATAAGCTGCATAGTCAAATAAGATAATCTTTTGGCTGATAGGTCCATTATGTAGACAACTTATGCAAGGCCACCTAAGGGCGTGTGCTGCATAGTCAGGAAAAAGAACTCTCAGGTATCAGACATTTTGCGACCAGAAGTCAAGAAAAGGGTTATAGAGACCATGAATATTATTTGTATAATGTTGTGTATGGGTCCTGAATTGAGATTCTGGATTTCACTACGTATCTCACTAGGATGAGCATCAAGTCACACGTAGTTCTTGAAATACAGTTTAACGTCATGCAGGATGAGAGCATGGAATATCTTAGTTTAGGGTCGTAGAACTCGGACCATAGTGAGGGAGACACATCATGCATTTTTATAAACCTGGTGTGAATAAAGACCAGGGTGTTCTATATCACACCATATGCTCCTAGGGGGACTTTTCAGCCAATATACTGAAAGTGGAGCTCAAGGTTAGGCCCAAAGGCTCGGTGCTGAACTCAAGAAATGCTCGAGTGTTCCTACATATCCCATGAGGATGGGAATCAAGTCGCATGTAGTTCTTGAAATACCCTTTGTACAGATTTGGTTCATACATATGAAGGGTAAAGAGGACTTTATTGCAATTATGGCTGGACCCAAGATTAAAGACTTGGGTGTCACTACGTATCTCATCAGGATGAGAATCAAGCCACACATAGTTCTTGAAACATGACATGGTTGGAGACCATGTCGATGATGATTCCTATCAGGGATTGTTGCAGTTTATTTTCATACAGGACAAAAGTGCAAATAGTTTAAGGTCATATGCATGGACCAGTGCTATGCAGTTTAATGTCTTGCAGTAAGAACAATGGAGGACTGTATAGTTTAACGTCATATATCTAGGATGATGGGACGTACACAGTTTAACGTCATATTGGATGAAATTGAACCAATATAAATAAGAAAGTTGATGGGGGTTTCACAGATCAACATCGTATGGGATGGAGGTGAATCGATGTGAAGAAAGTGGTTTTGGGCTTGAACCTTAGGAGGTTGCTTACGTACCCAGCCTAGGAGGTAAGGATCAAAGTCCGCGTAGTTCAATTGAGAGGGATTAGGCGATCGGGGTGTACTTGAGGAGAACAACCCAAAGATGATGTTGGGACCTAAACGTGGTTAGCGGCCCAGAGAAGATGTCATGGTCGAAGCTTACTCTAAGATCATGTGAGTCATGCTCGGTGTGAGAAACAAGAGGCAGCAATAGACCTGACGATCGTGTCGTGAAATATATGACCACGAAGGATGGTGTGGGGCTTATGCATGGTTAGCTGCCCGGGGTACACATGGAAACAGAGTTTAAAAGACAATTGCACATGTGGTGATCACAGTTTAATGTCATGTGTCACAGACATGGGGTGCTTGTCAGTTTAATGTCTTGAAGCTCGGATGATGCACAGTTTAACGTCATGTTGGATGATAGAGGGGACACAGTTTAACGTCATGTTGGACGATAGAGGGAGCTACATAGTTTAATTTCATGCAGTAAGGAAAATGGGTGTATTTGTGTTACATAAAATACTTCTTCAAGAATCTTGAATTGTTTGGAGTTGTAATGAGTTCTCCATCCATTGAGATTAAAGAATAAGCTCCATTGGAGTAGACCCTATGTATTGAGTAAGGTCCTTCCCACTTTGGCTCAAGCTTTAGAGTCTTCTTTCCTGATATCATTGAGGTTCTGATGACCAATACCAATTCTCCTTGAATGAATAAACTAAGATGAACTTTTTATTGAAAGATTGTGCTATTCGATTCTGATAGACTTCTAAATGGTGCAGTGTGCACAATATTTTTTCATCTAGTCATTCCAATTCATCCAATCGCTTTTGAGATTATTCATCTGTAGAAAACTAATCAAAAATGGTGACTCTAAGTGAAGGTAATTGGACTTCAATAGGAAAGACTGCTTCTGTTCCATATACCAATGAATATAGAGTTGATCGTGTAGCAGTTTGGGTGGTAGTCCGATAAGCCCATAGATCATGAAAAAGTCTATCAGGCCATGACTTCTTATCTTTATCCACCATCTTTTAGAGTATGTTTCAAAGAGTCTTATTGAAATCCTCTACTTGACCACTGGCCGCTGCATGATACTAAGATGAATGGTTGGATCTGATATTGTATTCTTGATACAATTTTCTTACCTAGGACGAACAAAATTTGGTGCCATTATCCATCAATATGGTATGAGGAACACCAAATCTGGTAATGATGTTGGACTTGACAAAGCTAACAATGTTTTTAGCACCGACTTCTTTGAGAGTTATTTTCTTTTCCTGTTTGGAAAATAAGTCAGTAGCAGTAAGAATATACTTAAAATTCTTAGTTGTAGCCGGAGGATAAGGTCCTACTACATCCATTCCCCATGTAGCAAATGGCCAGGAGTATTTATCCATATGAAACAACTTCAGGTGTTGATGAATAAAGTTGGCACATACTTGGAAAGAATGATACTTCTTAGTGAAATCAACACAATATTGCATCATTGAAGGCCAAAAGTATCCAAGCCTTCGAATTTGACCAGACAGTCTATGTTCAGACTGGTGGGTACCACAAACTCCTGTATGTACTTCATTCATGAAATCCATTGTCTCTTCACCATTAATACATCTAAAGATAATTCCATCAAAACCTCACTTGTAGAGAATTTTTTGGTGATCTGGGCTATTATAAAGAGTAAAATTGGCAACACATCGCCGGACTTTTTCTTTCCCGGCTCTATTAGGTGGGAGTGTTCCATTTTGAAGGTATTCCCTGATAGGTGTCATCCATCCTATAGTATGACCATATGGTTCAGAAATGGGACTGATTTCATTGAATTCCTCTTTTTTTATTTGAAAATAAGGTGAAACTATATGACGGTGGGAAATACTGATGATTGTTTTGTCCCAATTTGGATCTTCCAGGGCTGTGGCTATATTAGCCAATGCATCAGCTTGGACATTTTGTGATCGCGGGACATAAGAAAATGTCGGTTCCGAGGGAAATTCTACCATTAACTCTATAACGTAATCACACAAAGGGATTAACTCTTACTTTCTGATGGTATAATCCCCATTGATTTGTTTGATTACCAAATCTGAATCACCTTTTACCTTCAAGTGATTCACCTGTACCTGAAGCGCCAATTCCAAGCCTGCGATGAGAGCTTGATATTCTGGTTCATTGTTTGTACCGCCTTCCAATAATAAGAATGAATAGGGTAGCACTACCTTTTCTAGGGAAATAATCATGATTCCTAACCCAACTTTGTTGAATTTAGGATCTTCCATTTTCTTCCCTGTTGGACTTCTGGAGGCGCCATCAAAGTACATTTCCCATGTTTGAGGATTATCTTGAATATAGAAGTCTTCCTCATAAGGAAGTTCAATATTTAAAGATGTATTCTATACAGATGGGTGTTCAGTAAGTAAATCGGCCAGAGCTTGGACCTTTATTGCCTTTTGAGACACATGCTAGATATCAAACTACTGCAAAATAACTGCTCGCCTTTCTATACGTCTTGTAAGCATTGGACAACTAAGGATAAATTTGAGCGGGTTATTGTGAGATACCAATTGGACCTCATGATGTTGCAGGTAGTGTCTCAATTTCTGAACTACAAAGATTAATGCTAGGCATCACTTTTTAATACTTGAATATCGATTTTATGCCTCAAGCATAGTCTGACTGAGATAGTAAAGGATGATTCCATTCCCAGCATCATTCTTTTGAGCAAGGAAGGCACCCAATGATCTCTCTAAAGCTGTCACATAGAGAATAAGGGGTCTTCCTTCAATAGGTGGCATTAATACCGGTGGACTCAAGAGATATTTCTTGAGAATATCGAATTCTTCTTGAAATTATTCAATCCACTGGTAGGTGACTCCCTTCTTCATTAATCTGGTGAAGGGTAAACACTTGCCTACCAAATTGGTAATGAAACGCTGAATATAGGCCAAGTGTCCTTAAATTACTCTTAATTACTTCAAATTTCTAGGAGGTGACATGTCAAGGATTGATTTTGTCTTCTTAAGATCAACTTCGATACCACGATGGTGTACAATAAAGCCGATAAATTTTCCTGAGGTTACCCCGAAAGCACATTTCAAGGGGTCCATCTTCAAATTGTATTGTTGGAGTTTTTTTAATATGATTTCCAGATCGACCAAGTGATCAGAACATTGTCTGGATTTAACCACCAAATAATCCACATAACATTCAACAAATTTCCCTAAAAAAGGTTTGAAGATATGGTGTATGGCACGTTGATACATTGCACCTACATTTTTCAGGACAAAGGGCATTACCCAATAGAAAAACACACCTTGAGGAGCTATAAAGGTTGTATACTCCTCATCTTCTGGGGCCATTCATATTTGATTGTACCCATAGTAACCATCCATGAAGGAAAGATCTTCTTAGCTAGTTGTTGCATCAATTAAGAGTTCTGTGATTGGAACTGGAAAATCATCATTAGGACAATGCCGATTAAGATCTCTAAAGTCAATGAAAGCTCTAATTTGTCCATTCTTCTTTTTCACATGGACAATATTAGCCAGCCATTTAGGATATTGAACTTCTCTGACGAAGTTAGCCTTGATAAGCTTATCAACTTTAGCTTCAATTTTGGAGGCATAATTTGGGTGTGTTCTTCTTGCTACTTGCTTGAATCCTCGATGTTCTTCTGGAAAACCCAAATGATGAGTGGAAACATCGGGATCAAGAACTGACATTTCTGTATAATTCCAAGAAAATACATCCTGATTTTTCTTTAGAAATTAATTATACATTTTTCTCTTCAAGAGTCATGGATGCACTGATTAAAGTGGGGCGTGGATCTTCTTTTGTACCCAGATTTATTTCTCTGTGTTAATTTACAGTGGTAGAGATACCCTCTTAAAATGCTGGAGGATAATCCTTGAGATCCTCCTATTCTTCTTCAATATGTGTCACTTCTTCTATTTCTACTTGCATAGTAGATGATGAAGCAGAATTTCCATGGTCATGTGAGAAGTTAAAATTTGAATATTTTGAAGAAGAGGCTGCCATTTCTGACCCTATTGATGATGAAGGGTCTTCTTGGGGTGATATAGAGGAGATGATGGATTGAGAATCGACATCATTGTTTTCCTATGGTATTGCTATAACTTCTTCTGGCCTGGTTTATGAAGTATAGAATTTCAGTATTTCAGTGGATGAAATGAAGACATCTCTATTTAATCTTTCATCACTACTTGGTAAATCAGTAATTTCTCTTATGTTGTCTGGATTGATTTTCGTAATTGACATTATGGAAGTTTCCATAAGAGAGTTTGGATTTAGGTCTATCCTTTCAATTTGACTGATAGGCAACACATAATCCATACCCACATGTATGAATGGGTTTACTGGAATCTTTTCCAAACCATTTGGAGCATTAATTTTGGTGACCTTATTTGCCGTGGATTTTTTCTTTCCCTCCATGTGATAAAATTATGCCTCAATGTATTGAGATTCACACGTTTTGAATGGGGTCTTGTCACCATAAAATGTCCCAATTTGACCATTGAAACAATATTTGAAACATTTATGGTATGACAAAGGTACGGCTGCATGTTGATGTAGCCAAGGTCTTCCAAGAAAAATGTTGAAGGTTGTGTCCTGAAGAACAACCATAAAATCTGAATTAGACACAAGGTCTCCAAACTTAATTCTGAGTGTAATTTCACCCAGATGTTATTTCTCATTCTTATCATATCAATGAAACATCAAAGTAGAAGGAGATAAATCATATTTGGTGAGGCCCAATCGATGAAGTGTACGAATAGGAATGAGGTTGACTCCTGAGCCATTATCAATGAAAGCTCATCGGATGTCTATGTCATTGACTTTTCTAGATAGATACAAAGGTATAATATGTCCATGTACAACATCATCTTCATCTTTATCTGTAAAAGATATCACTGCATGGAATTCTGCAGGATCATTCTCTATATGGTAGACCTCAGCCGCAGGAATTTCGGTTTCGAATTCTTGAGGACTTGATAGAGCCTCAATAAGCACCTCCCGAAGATCTTTTGATAGATTCAAGGCATCCGGAATTGATAACTTGGCCGGTACTTGGGCCAAATTTTTCAAGACATCATACTTTTGGTCTAAAGTTCTGTGTTTCCCATCATGAAAATGTGGTTTTTCAGGTGCCTTGGAAGTTGATGCTTTGGCAGTAGATGCATCTCGTATCGGGGCAGGAATTGGAAACACTCCTAGCTTTGGTAAATTAGACCAACTAGGTCTATCTATTTGGTGAGAGGAAGAAGGTGTAACCTCTAACCAGTCCTCCAAAATAACTGTGTCAGGACCGAATCTTCCATTTGTGGAAGAACTTTCTTGTTCCTGTTGTGCCCACTGGAGGGATTTTCCATGAGTTTCTACCGCATATGCAGTTCTGGAAAGGGTAGGATTGAAATAGTGGATTTTGAAATATCCATGTCTTCCCCTGTATCCTAGACCTCTGTCACTTCCTCTAATTCTTCTGTTAGATACAGGGAACTTCGGCTCATCATAATCGAAACTATCGTTGGCATAGGGATCCGTTAAATGAATCATGTTAACAGAACTAAATATCAATTCTTCATCTGATGAATATTCTTCCTGATGAACCAGTTTAGGTTGTTCCATTTGGTGGGCTAGTGCCCGTGCTTTTGAAGCAGATGGAATAAAATTTTCCAGAGTCAAAGACAACTTAGGCGTTGACACGAGCTTGTCTTCTTCTGACTACTATTCTTTCTTCAAATTATGCCACTTATTTGAGGATTTTCCTTTTGATGAAGGGGGTTTTCTATAGTAGAAATAGCAGAAGACAAAATTGGTTGATTCAATTATGTTCGTAAAATGGCATGAGTTCAGTTGATCATTTTCCTGACCATCCAATCATCATATTTCTGCACATTTTTACTTTTAACTTCGTTCCACTCGCCTTCTTCCTCTGGATCAGTAGCAGTAACACATGCTACCTGGGTTGAAGAACCTTTCAGTTTTACTTGTCCAGAGTCCACCATCTTTTGCAGGAGGTCTTTGAAGAAAAAACACTTCTGAATGGGATGCCCCAACATCTGATGAAATGGGCAATAGTTGGGGAGGTCTTCATCTCCTTCATTGTTCGGCCTTTTGGGCCTTGGCAACTGAACCAAATTGTTTTCTAGAGACGAGATAAAGTAACCAGGAACTTGTTCATTCCAGAAAGAATAAAATTTGTTCTTTAAATCCTAAAACTATTTCCACCTTTGATCTCTTTGATCATCTTGATGAGGTGGCCATTGTTGTTGACGCTCAGGAGGTGGAGCTCTTCGATATGATGAAGGTTTTGAAGTGGAAGTGGGTACAGGTGCTTGTTTAAGTATAACTGTAGCAGTCTCTGATTTCCCTATTCTCCTTCCCGGAACTGATGGAATTACACAAGTTTTAGACTTAGTCTTTATAAGAGAGTCTTCTATCTGTTGAGCGATTGAAGTAAGGTCTCGAAACCCTCCTGTGTATTTCAAAAGGATCAATAGTGTGCGTAATTCATCACGTAGATTTTCCACACAGATTGGCGGAAACTCTTCTTGAGGGAGTTATAAACTTAAGGAATATGTTAATCCTTTCCAATGAGCAATGAAATCTAAAACTCTTTCATTTTCCCTTTGTTTACAATTTGTAAGATCAAAAACCGTCATCTTTGGTAATGTTGAGCTAAATTGAAGAAGGAATCTTTGACGGAGATCTTCCCACCCAATAATTGACCGATATTGAAAACTTGTATACCAGACAAAAGCAGGTCCTTGTAATGACTACACAAAACACCTGAGATTAACTGCTTCTTGTTGTTGAGGAGTTCCCATCATAGGATCAAAATGAGAAACAAAATGTGTTAAGTGTTTTTCTGGATCTCTCAAACCATTAAAAATTGGGAATGTGGTATTTACAAAATTTGATGGGGGGGAATTTCATCCACCCATTCATGGTAAGATCTCTTTTCAGGTTGAACTTGTTCACATCGGCCTTCCATAGCTTCCAACTAAGCTGTTAATGACTCAATGGTATTCATTAATTTTTGAGAAACATCTGGTTGAGCTTGGACCTGAGCAGGTGCAATAAATGGAGTTTGGACGGGTGTGGCAACCGGTACTGCCACTGATGGTATTATTGTTAGTTTTTGTCATGTATGACCCATAGGATTGGACCTATGAGGGTGTACTTGTAAAGGGGGTATTCTTGATCCATCCCAGTAGCTGCACCAAAATCCCTTGATTGATTAACTCCAGCATGATTAGGAGGAAGACTACCTTGAAGTAGTTCTGCATTTAACCTCCTTAACTCCTTCATTTCTTCTTCTTATTGTGTGAACCTTTACTCTAATGAGATTGATTGGCCTTCTCCAGAGGTAGGGTGGGATGTAACCTGACTTTTACCCTTTTCCTTGGCATGTGCCTTTCTGGAGTATGGAAGGGCATTACCCAATAGAATGTCTTTCCTTTGGGAAACCCTTTAGCTTCTGGTATGCACACCTCCTTCATTTGTTTCTATGTGTACAACCTCTTGAATAGGAACTTCTTTATCTGATTCCTCTGAGTGAGCCTCATGTTATGGGGGATCAGTGACAATGAGATTGATGACATTTATCGATGCATAACGCATAGCAGCCCTTTTGTCATCTTTTATGCAATACTGTCTTCTTCCATGTCCTTTATGAGACATTGCCTTTTGTTTGGTTGATCCCTCATGAACTTCTTGATGAACTATAATTTGGAGGGAATTTCTTGATAATTTGGATCTGTGTTCCTCTTGTGGCTTATTCCCTAATCGAGAGAAGACTGACTTTCGCTGAGGAAGAGATTGAGAATTTGAAAAGGTCCCCAGTCTGGTGGACTGGGGCTGTTCCTGTTTTTCCTGCTCAACTCCTCGAATCAAGTCTGTTGATCCTGAGGGTTGGATTAAAAGAGTCCCCATCCTGGCAAGCTAAGGTATCTCTTGAGCTGCTACATCTGAAACTTTCTTAAAAGCTCTCCTGATTTTGCGGATTTTAGTTCGGAAATTGACCGGATGAATCATCCTACATCCACTAAAATCACCTAGCTTAGATGACCATTGTATTATTTCTGACACCTCTCTCACCTGATGATGCGCATGCTATAAATTATAATCTTGTTCGATATTCTCATTTTCTTGATACAAGAGTAATTAGACAACTTGTTCTTTATATGCCTGACTTTGGGAAGAACTAGTTGAGGCCTGTTCTTGAGCAAGCCTTTGATTATACACAAAACCAGTTAGTTGTGGCTAACCATGGGCAATAAAATTGCATGAGACCACTTTTGGTGGGATTTTTTTACTGGAGAGCACAGTGAAATGCAATGCTCCATGAACACCCCATCCCCTAATATGAATACCAGATGGGGCATTGGTAATTAACTGGTGAAACCTTTTTAATGTGCCAAGGCATGTATTCTGAAGGTCTCTCTGCTGATTTTCAACCTTTGGATGTCAGGAAACTGAGAGAGATGTCAAGTCAATTTGGCATTGCAACCCTTCTATTACCTTAACATGATTTTGATATTCATCATAAAGTAATATCTTCTCTTTTAAGTGACAAAGAGTTTTCCATATGTTGAGATGAATATCGTGAATACAATCTTCTGTCAATGTTTATGGAATATCATAATGAGAGTCAGCCAAAGGCCAAAACATGACTGGTATTTCACCTTTGACCAATTGTTTTCTCATATTCAGCACTTCCTCTTTTTCATTTGATGAAGATTATTCTACCTGATTGGACCAAAGATGGTGGTTCTTTGTTGCCTCATCAGATTCAACAAGATTGGTAGAGAATTCATTTGTCAAATTAGAAGATGAATGACCCAGGGTGGTTTAGAGAATGACCTACACCATGGGATATCTTCTGATTGAGAAAGTATTTCACCTGCTAGTGGTAAGGCATCAGACATGACTGTCTTCGTATTTGTAAGTGCCTTAAGATAAGAGGGATTTCTCATTACTGCATTTTCCATTGAATAATTTTCCAGGAAATGTGAATTATTACTATGGAGAGGACTTTCATAGCTAAATTCATCATCATGGGGAGCACCACCATGGTGAGTTACAGCAAAAGATGAAACCTTTTGCTCCTTGGTCTTCTGGCCATGCGGAGGGTTATCGTGGCTCTCATATGAAGATGATGCTTCAATATTGACCAAATTGTCATGAAGAAAGCCTTCATGCGGAAGTTTATAATGAAGACCTTCAGAATTAGTGTTGTTATTTCCAGAATTTGGAAATGAGAGAGTAAAATCTTGAGTTGCAATAGATAATTGTCTGAGGGATTCAAGAACTCCAGCATTGAGCAAGGCCTTATTGCAGATTGGCTCTTGATTTTTTAACTACGCTGGATGGGTCTTTTTCTTGGATACCTTATTAATCACTTTGGAAACCACTTGTTGACGAAAGTGATTATTATGGGCAGGTGTATGTGTCTGCTCAGGAGAAATGGTCAGGTTAGGCTAACTATCTCCATTTAAATCGGGTGTATGTGTCCGACTTGATTGTCCGTATTACATGAGGGAGTATGCCCCACGACCCTCCTGGACTGGAACAGAGGTGTGTATCTGCTCCGGGGTGACATGTTGATGAGTCACTCCACTGATAGGGATAGATTTATGTTTCTTTTCCTGTGATGTTGCTAAAGTTGTTATAATATTCTGACAGGTATCCAGAATATGGGCAGGGATTTGCTTTTGCTCTTTCACCATTGTCAGAATATGCTTGGTGACTTCAGCTGCCAGAACGAGAATATAAGTCCATTCTGTATTTGGAGTAGGTGTGTGTTCCTGCTCCTATCCTCTTTTTCCTGTTAGTGAATTATGACAGTACTCATGGGTGGGGACAGAAAGTTGTGTCTGCCTCTTGTTTGTCATTGGAGATTTCCAATTGACATCTTCAGGTGCTACCAAACAAGACTGTTGGTTAACTTGATGAATTACAGGTGTATGTGCCTTCTGATTTTTATCCACTGAATATGATTGATGAACTTCCTTCAATACTAGAAGACGAGACTGCTGGCAGAATTGATGATTGTAAGCAGGTGTATGTGCCTGTTTACAGGTGGTCACCACATCTAGTTGGGGGGCTTCTTTGGATACAGTCAGATGACCCCGCTGACTGACTGATAATTTATAAACAGGTGTATGTGCCTGCCTATAGTAATCCTCCAGAATTGCCTGGCAGGATTGGTGTGTTACTGTCAGATGAGTCTGCTGGGTAGTGAAATTAGGACGGACAGGTGTATATGCTCGCTCGTTGTTTTCCATAAAGTTAGGTTGATGGAATTCTCCGGTGGGGGAAGAGGAATAACCTGCTCCCTGTTGGCCGAATTTCACCTATGAAGGTTCGTCTTGCGTGCTCGGGTCTGAGGAACCTGAGCCGAACACCTAGAGGCGATACCCCCATCATGTTGAGGGTGCACTACCGCATGAGTCTAGCGGCGATTGTTGGTGGGAGTCCTCAGGAAGGACTCATGTCTTCTTAAACTGAGGCCTTGAGTGACCTCTTCATTCACCTCCCTGTAATATGGGAGGGACTAGTTGTTGTGTTCCGGGGATAATGACCCAAAACGGTTAGAGACGGTGGTTGGCACTACCTGCTTCTTGACCACTCGTCGTCGCTGTCTGGACAACTAGGGTGATTTGTTAACTTGGAGAGCTTGTCGAGTGGCCTCCAGAGTCGGGATGGTACTGTGTTGACGATATTCCCTCACCAATGCATTTAAGACCCAGCGTTGAAGATGCTGAGTAGGTGATGTCGTCCTTAGAGCGGACGAGGATCCAGCAGGAGTAGCGACCGAGGAATTCATAGGTGTGAACCTTAAAGAATCCATTTTGCATTGCATAGAGATCTTGGAAAAGAGTGTATGTTTGATATAGCAGACATAATCAATATAAGTTTTTCCAGACTACATCTTTTGGATGAGCATATATGTTATTTATTGCTTTTTTGGCCTTCATATTGAGTTTAATAGGGGCCTAACAAATAAGTAAAACATCATTTAACTTGGTTAAGGATTCAAACTGGGTTCACAATTTTTTGTTTCATTTGGAAATGGAGATGACCTTGTTTGTTTAAGGTTAAAACTTTCCAATCGGTTTCTAATGGGTTTATTCGTAGAACCGGAAACACCCAATGATTCTATATCCATTTGGACCTACTTTCCAAAGGTAGGTGCTCATTAGTTGTTGACCGATGAGGTTTAAGAATTTTCATTGGTCGAGAGGATGGGAGGTCAGGCTCATCACACCTTTTTGGGGGGGAATTATTTCCTAATTCGGGACTCTCTTATAGATTTAAGTTATGTTCATGAATCCTTATTAATTCACCAAGCATGAAAATGTGTTTTCCTTTAGATTTGGAAATTGATATGTATGGGATTAGAGAATCATTTATATGAATTTGAGGTTCTTCATCAATGGAGAATCATCCGTACATATTATAGATTCTTAGTCAATGGTATCCTTCAATACATTATATAGAAATATCTTGGTCACCGCCAATTGCTTTTTTTTTATTTCATCAAAGGGATAAGGCCGAGGCCTGAAAACATACAGCCCAGACACTCAAGGAGGACGGAATTAATGTAAACCTAAAGCATCCCCAATAACAAAACCCTTACACTCAAAAGGAAGAGATCCCAAACTACCATAGATAACGACCTTGTCTCCGGGGCTTCTAATCCTTAAAAACGCATCCGCAACGAAATTTCCCTCCCTCCAACTATGAAGCATAAGCCGACCTTGGTTGGACTCCAAGGCGCACCTCCTAATGATGTAAGCAAGATCCCAAGGGGCGTCCGACCACCCCTGTACATATTTAACTAAAGCTTCTGAATCTGACTCCACCTCTGACACCAGAAAGCCCCTGCTCTTGCAAACTGTCAGCCCCGTGAGAAGTGCCCGGGACTCCGCCTCCAACAAATTACCCATACCAAAGGTAGTGCTGAAGGCCAGATGAACCGACCCTCCTGAGTCACGTAAAACCCCATTGCCTCGCATAATGCCTTAAGTGCAAGATCCATCCACATTTAACTTGAGTCTACTGGAAGGAGATTTCCATTTAACCCACCCCCCCCCCCCAAACTGCCTGGAGCACGCGGCCTTCCCAGAAAATTGTGTGCCACATCCGAGTGTTGATCCACCCTCAACAGTGAGACCAACTCATGGTCCAGCGCTCTGACCCTTAACTGGATCAAAGATGTCGAGCACCGGGAGCCCATCCATTCATTATTCCTGGCCTCCCAAATCACCCAGCAGATGGCCGCAAGAACACATGCCCATACCATACTGTTTTTAAATCCACTCAGTGGGGCACTTGAATTTTATTGTCATTCAGAAAGACAGGGATTATTTCAGAGTTGGGATCGTACCCACAGATGGGATACCTACGTATCCTCGTTAAAAAGGAATCAGATCCCATGTAGTTTGATAAAAAGGATATAGTTTAACGTCATATGGGACGGAAAAGAATTAATGAATGATGGTATTGAACCTTAGAAAGGCTTCCTACGTACTCTACTTTTAAGGAAGATATCAAAGTCTACGTAGTTCGGGTGAAGAAATATGGGGCTTATGCATGGTTAATGGCCCAAAAAAATATGTCGTGATTACTTTTACACTCTAAGATCACGTGAGTCATGCTCGGTGTGAGAAATAAGAGGTGTCAGTAAACTTGACAAATGATCCATGAAAGATGCAATCACGAGAAATGATGTGGGGCTTATGTATGTATGACTGCCCAAGTAGATGAAGACCGGGACTTAATTCAAGAAATAAGCCCAGGAGCACATTCCATAAAGGTATTTGTACTTTATAGAGATTTGGAGTTTTAACCTGGGGATTACTCCTAAGAAGGAGGCCCAAATCAAAAGAAATTAAGATTGGAGCTTACTCCTGAGGAGGATGCCCAATGTTAAAGGAAACTATGATTGGGGATTACTCTTGAGAAGGAGGCCCAAACCAAGGCAACTTGGGGCTTACTCCTGAGGAGGATGCCCTAAAATAAAAAGATCTTCTCATCTTAAAGAATGAGGTTACATGGAGGAAACCTCTAACCATGGTGACATAAAGTTTGTAAGTCACGAGGTTTTAGGAGAGGTTATCACATAATTCCTTTCATATAAGAAATCCAATAAAGGAACCATGCCATAAATGGATTTGAAAAGGGGTTTGAGGGCTAATATCTTGAAGAGGATAGGTGAAAGGTAGAGAGGCACACAAATGAATTTGGCGCGCAAGTCTTGGCCGTACAAGTGTACTTGCACGGTATGGGTTCACCTGGGTGACGAAGAATCTGTAGGGTAATACTTGGGCGAGACTTAACTCAATCCTTTAGTATTATACTAAGATGTTTCCAAAAGGGAGACGTGCAAGTTTCATCGAAAGGGTAGGGCAGCGTGCAAGTGTTTCCACTTTTGAGGAGGTATGGATACTTAGGCGCACAAGTGTTGATGAATTCTAAACACTTAGGCCTTATCCTACTCCTTCAAGTCTTCCATTCTAGGTAAAAACTTACCTTATAAGCTTTCGGAAGAGTTGAGTTGAAGACTTGGGTGACCAGAGTTTGAATTTGACTTTTAGAAAATCTGTCCTCGAAATGGGGGGCCCACAGGGGCTATTTATAGGCCACCTTGCACCTTGGGTGAAAAAATAAAATAGGGTGCACAAGTGAGCTGCGTGACCCATAGGTGGCGTGCAAGTGACTTGCGCGGCGTGCAAGTAACTTGCGCGGCTTACTCCAAATGGGCTCCTGGTCCATGCCTTCATCAATTTTTTTGATGTTTCTTCAAAGGGTGACCCTCTTTGTGCTTAAGGTATTCCCCTTTTCCATTCATTGGACTCTGTGGCAAAAAGGAGCATCAACAACTGGCAAAAATACCCTCTTGGATTGTTCTATACTGAATCTCTTCAGTATCTTATCAATGTATGTACTTTGACTTAGGCCTAGTAATCTCTTGGATCTATCATTATGTATCTTGATCCCAAGAATATACGCTACCTCTCCCAATTCTTTCATGGAGAAGCATTTATTCAACCATGCCTTAACAGACTATAAGACTGGTATCTGGTTTCCAATAAGTAATATGTCATCAACATATACTATTAGGAAAACAACTACACTCCCACTAAACCGTTTGTAGACACAAGGATCACATTCATTCTTGATAAAACCAAATTATTTTTTGGCTTCATAAAAATGAATTTTCCATGACATAGATGCTTTATTTAATCCATAAATGGATTTCAGCAACTTTCATACCTTATTGGCATCCTTTGGAGTCACAAACCCTTCAGGTTGTGTCATGTATACATCTTCCTGAAGGTCCTCGTTAAGGAATGATATTTTTACATTCATTTTCCAAATATCATAGTCATGGTAAACCGCAATGGCAAGTAGAATTCTGATGGATTTCAGCATTGCAACTGGTGAGAAGGTTTCATCGTAGTCAATTCCTTGACACTGTTTAAAACCTTTTGCAACCAGTCAAGCCTTATAGGTACTGACTTGTCCTTCCATGTCCAGTTTCTTCTTGAATACCCATTTGCAACCAACAGGCTTTACATCAACTAGAGGATCTACCAAAATCCAGACTTGGTTTTGGTACATGGAATCCATTTTAGAATTCATGGCTTCTTGCCACTTGGCAATGTCTATGACACTTACTACTTCCTTGTAGATTAGAGTATCATTATTATCAACTAATAAGGAGTCACCATACTCGGTAACTAGAAAACTATACTGTTCTGGTTCTCTAACCTCTCTTGTACTCCTATGCAGTACATGTGTCTCTGAAATAGACTCTTCTTCCATGGGGCTTTGTGGAATCTATTTTTGTGCCAACTCTTGTGTACCTTGAGCCTCGACTTCATCAAAGTCTATCTCACTCCCACTATCTCTTTTGGAGATGTGCTCCCTCTCAAGGAATATGGCATGTCTTGCCACTATAAACTTTTTGTATAAGGGGTTTTATAGGTAATATCCCCTTGTTTCCTTGGGGTATCCTATAAAGGTACACTTTGTGCCTCAGGGTGCGAGTTTATTACTTGAAGAGGCCTTAACAAATGCTTTGCTACCCCACACATGTAAATTCGATAACATGGCTTTTCTTCTACTCTAGAACTCGTATGGAATACCATTTAACAATTTAGTTAGTACTTGGTTTAGTATGTGTACCGCTGTTTGTAACGCATATCCCCAAAAGGATAATGGAAGACTCACATGACTCATCATTGATCTCACCATGTCCAACAGGGTGCGGTTTCTCCTTTCACTCACACCATTCCACTGGGGCATGTTTGGAGGAGTGAATTGGGATAGGATCCCAAACTCCCGTAAGTAATCAATGAGTCTTGATTAAGATATTCTCCACCTTGGTCTGGGTGGAGTTTCTTAATCTTCTTAACAAGCTGGTTCTCAACTTCATTCTTGTATTCTTTGAACTTATAAAAAGAATCCAACTTATACCTCATTAAGTAGATATATCCATATCTACTAAAATCATCAGTAAAAGTTATGAAGTATGAGTACCCTCCCCTTGCTTCAACTGGAAATGGTCCACACACATTGGTATGAACCAATTCAAGAAGTTCTTTAGCCCTTTCACCTTTCCCAATAAATGGGGATTTGGTCATTTTGCCTTGTAAACATGCATGACATATGCCAAGTGGTTTTAGCTTGAAAGAATCTAAATATCCATCTTGATGTAACTTTTTCAAGCATTTATCATTTACATAACCTAGCCAATGATGCCAAAGTTGGTTTTTGTATGAGTCATGTGAAGTATCTTTGTTATCGATTTCCATTACTTGGTTTGTGTAATCCAACACGTAAAGTCCATTGTATAAATGTGCCCTACCATAACAAATGCTATCTTTGTAAAAGAAGCAACATTCATTTACAGACATGAAAACAAATCCATCTGTATCTAATCTGGATACAGAAATAATTTTTTTAGCAACAAAAGGCACATAATAACAACTCTTTAACACCAAGATCATCCCAATTGGCAATGTGAGGTGGTAGTCCCCGACAGCTACAGCAGCAAGTCTAGCTCCGTTGGCTTCTCGTAGATCTACCTCCCCTCGATCAATCTTCCTAAATCTAATTGGTTCCCATATTTGGATACATATATGAGCACCAAAATATTTATCTAATACCTAATTTGTAGAAACATATAGATTGCATTTGATAACAAACGCACATGAAGCTTCCCCTTTCTTCTTAGGCTGGGTGTAGTTCTTCTTTCAATGGCCCTTCTTTCCACATGTGAAACAAACAGCCTCTTGTTCCCTTGCCTCCCCTTTGATCTTCCTTTTCTTGGAAGGTTGTGAAGAAACTTTGGGATTAAAGCTCTTCGCCTTCCCTTTCCTCTTACTCACCATAAGGACAAAAGGCTTTTTCTGCTTCATATCTTTTTTTACTTGGCGAATGAGGATAAGAAGATCATATAGAGACTTCTCAATGTTGTTCATATTGAAATTGACAACAAAGTTATAGAATCTATAAGGGAGTGATTCAAGAATGAGATCGGTGCCCAGTTCTTTGGGGAGTTTAAACCCTAGAACCTTCAGGAACTCAATATAGCTAATGAGATTGATTACATGAGGCCTAGCTGGGGCACCTTCTCCAAGCTTACTCTGAAAGAGTGCCTTAGAGATCTCAAAAATTTATGTCTTGCTCTCTCCTAGTAAAGACCACGAAGGTTCTCGAGCATGCTATAATCATCCATGTTTTCATGAGACTTCATGAGCTCACTAGACATTGATGATAGCATCAAACATTGAACGTCGACCACATCATTCATGTGTTTCTCATAGACCAGGAAATCCTTATCACTTGCCTCTTTAGAAGGTGGATCAGGTAATGATGACTATAGCACGTAAGACTTCCATTCATGGCATAGGATAACCCGAAGGCGTCTAAACCATTCTTGGAAGTTACTACCGGTGAGGATGTTATCTTTATCCAGAATTGATCGTAGGGATAGTGTGGTTGACGATTTTTTCATTTTTATTCTACAATTAAAAGAGAAGATCATTAGTACTTTCTTGATTACATTTTATAAGAAATAATAAATTTTATTAGTCTCCCACTATTTTATCAAGTCCCAATATCCCTCACCATTGAACTCGGAATGCACAGTTTCCATGAATTCTAGTGGCAATGATCCATATTCCCCTTCGCATAACCCCAACAAGGGTTGGTCAAGATATTAGAAGGTATTTAGGTAGGCAGGTCTTTGCCAACTGCAGGCTTTCATCTCCTTGATATGTTGAGTGGACTCCCCAATCCTGAAATCATGACTTTGGATTTCCTCAACTCTTGCCTCCAATATTACACCAAGTCTAGCAAGGGCTTTTCCTCTTGATGTAATATGGTTAAGCCAACCCGAAACCTTTCTAAGGGATTCCTGTATAAAAGTAAGTGTCCCAACAAGGGTTGGTCAAACACATAGTTTTATTGAGTTTTCCCCTTAATCAAGTAACGGAAGGCTTGTTCTGACTTAATATTTTATTTGAGGGATTTTTTATCTCTTATGCATGAATTGATTATTATTATTATCACACGCTTGTTAATATTAAGTGGAACTTACTTAAGTGATTAACCATGTATTGATAATATTTATGCATAAGTCTAGTTTATTTTAGTTCCATCTTGCATGCTTATTTAATTCATTAATTATGTGATCGTGACAACACATTCATAATGATAAACCATGAAACTGACAGAAATAAAATAAATTAAATGGAATGATCAGGATCTTTTCTAATGGTTAGTTTATCTAGTGGTTGATAAACTAACCCTGTCCTAGGGGGGAAACACCTTGAACCTTTTGGGTTCGTTTTTATAGCTTCCACCTATCCACCTCTATATCTCCTGGGATTAATTTTGTCTCGACTCCAGCTTGAACCACCTCCACTAGCTTAGGAGTTCCATCCATTACATATGCCTTTTTTTAACTCACATGTAGGTGAGGGGTAAAAAGGGGTTTTACATAAAAGAAACCTTGGGAACGCAGGCTCTACATATTAATGAGGAGAAGGCTCGCAGGCCAACAAATTTAATTAAAATAAATAAATTAAAATAAATCATCCACATACAAAGGTCTTGGTCTAACTCATGATCATCCATACATACAACGATATTTACACATAAATAAAACTATTAATCAATTCTTTAATCGTTCTTGTTTAAGATAAATCTCACTTGAATCAATTAATTATCATCTTTAATTAATCAATCCTTTCATCTTAAACCCTTTTCTAAATTTCCTTGAGATTCTCATCCATCGTAATTTTAAACAAATAAATTAATTTAAAATTATCTTTGTACGTAACTTGTATCTTAGAGGAAACCTAGTGAATTCCTATTCATAACTACCCAATGAGTAGAAATGAACATTACGCAAATGTTAAATTAAACACATATATATAAAACACCTATCATGTGTTGTGCCTTAGCTTTATGCCTACACGATGGTACATGTCTCAAGGGTTTGTATAATATAATAATAAATTTTAATAAATCTGCGTAATTTGGATGAGTACACGATGTGTAGTTCCAACTACACAGTGTGTATTATTTTTTATCGTCTATCTGAAGTACACACTCGAGGAAATGCTTTGTGAGTATACTTCATAAATCTTCAGGGTACATGGTGTGTCTAGTGGGCCACACGTCATGTAGTTCCTCGTTACACGGTCTCCAGCCGAGCAAGCCGTGTACAGGGTATACGGTCCAACCCTAACCCGAACGGACTACATGTTGTTTCCATTGGGCCACATGACATGTAATCTAGAAACCACATGCCACTTGTTCCTGGTCAACACACAGAGTCATTTAAGACATATAAAGACTCCAACACACGGCTTGGTTTGGCAGATCGATCTGATGCATTGAATCTTGACTACACAACGTGTATTGCCGAATACACATTGTGTGTTCTGGTGTTGTATGTCCAGGAAGCTTTGGAACCTCTAGATGAGATCCCCTATTTTATCTTAATCAAAATTAAAAGAAAAGATCATTTTTGTAAGGTGAATGAGAAACAAAAGAGGAGGAATATATCTTGAGATTCAGATTTACAGAATGGTTAACTTGAATTGAAACAACTAAATTATTAAATGTGTAATTAATCAATGAAATATTTAAATAATTATAAACTATGATGTAACCCCTCTGATACCACTTGAAGGTTCTGGGTGCAGTAGAAGCGTGGTTGGGACGGGACCCAACTTTGATTTCTACCATGATCAATGATTATTACGGGATCAATACAACGATGAACACCAGTCTCCACAGAATATAATAAAATATTTAGATAAAGAAGAAAGAGGCCTGAAACCTTAGAGAGGATCTTGCACATCATGTTTATAATTAATTTAATTAATTTCATAAAGAAAAATAATACTTGTATCTTTGGTATTTTTCTTCATTGATGATGTTGATCGTCTGGAATGACCCTTCCGGATTATCTCGTTGTGCTTGTAAGGATCCAAACTAGAATCCCTCTAGCGGTGATCCACATGTGCTCCGATGGCCTCTGATCAACATCGCTTGTTCTCTGGGTGCTAGCACGGTGAAGCGAGTGTCTTGTATCAGTCGTTCTTGATCGCTTATTCTTTATCATTGAAGAAAGTCTCTCATTCTTGAGAGGAGAGAGAAGAGGATTTGAGAGAGAAATTGTTTGGCTCAACAATTCTCAATTCACCAGGTGTGTGGTGTGGTGTCTGACACAACAGACGTACTTTCCTATTTATATACATGGAATTTTAGTTACAGTATTTAATTACATAGCAATAATTAAATACATTCATAAACTTAGAAAAAACCCATGCATTTAATAATAATACCACATCATTATTTATGGTGTGCCAACTTGCGCAAAACAGAAATATAAATAAAATTCAGCATCATAAAATAATAGTAGCGTTATTTTAATTTGTGCCAACTAGTTAAATAATTATTTACCATCTTGAAAATAATTATTTTACTACCAGAACGACCTTGGTTTGCTCGAACTCCACTTCCATTTATTGAACACCCGAATAAATAAATAAGTAATTTATTCTCTTAAATAAATATTTTATTTACAAACTAGTAAATAAATATTTATTAAATGTTCAATAAAATAAATAAATATATTTTATTTAATTTATGCGATCATTGTAACTTGAATAAAATTATTCCACAATCTTGAGAATAATATTTATTTCATTAATTAAATTCAAATATAATTTAACCGAGACCACCAAAAACACTTAGTGTGTGACCCTCTAGGATTCTTTCTCATTGGCATTAGGCGGGCTTGCCTAAAGTCCATGAGTACTGTCTAGCAACGGGTCAAGGTGCCCAAGAGAAAGAACGTAAAGTCACAACAATGAAATCCACATACAAATGATCACTATGTAATATAATCTCTTTGTCGTGATATCTCATCAAGCAGGTTTCATGATTGTGTCATCAACTTTTATGCTTGATACGTTCTCCTTTGACTACCTGAAATAAACTCGTTGTTACACCATGGCCATGGAATTTTGCACGATGGTTCTATTTCAATCAAAGGGTCGGGATATAAACTTCCATAGATGGAAGGTACAAATCCTTCATCAGCTTATCCATTAATAACATGACACTCATGATGCACCCAATGTACCCTACTTCCCACCAACTATCTGTATGACGGTTTTCATTAGTAAATCAAAGTGCGTAAGTCGTGACATGTATTAATGATAATCTTAAAGTCTAATGATCATTACACACGCTCACAGATAGAAATATATGATGACACCAAAACATGTGGAATTCCTACTAGTGGGTCGGTTCTCATAATCACCTATCTTGGAAATTACCAAGTGTGAACTTCATGAGAGGAAGTCTCGTCTGCTTACGAGTACTCGCACCTGACGGTCTGCATGCTATGTGTCCCATCATAGCATGTCATCCAACCACAGAACTATATTTAAGAATATTATTATAGCATTTCAAGGTTCTCATCATAGCAGGGAACTTCCATGACCTTATCAATGCAACAAATACTCTAGGACATTATTACATCATAGTCATGCAGAACAATGAACAATATGTAATAATACATTAAGTATCCATGTAATCAAAGTAAAACCAGTTGGTTCTAGGACACCAACTCTTACAATAACTACATATACCTAAATAATATTATTAAATTATAATTATAATAAATAATAAATAATAAACAAATAATACATAAAAAATAAATATAAAATAGATAAATAAAAAATAAAAAATAAATTATTAATAAATAATAAACAATAAACAATAAAAAATAAATAATAACTAATAAACAATAAATAATATACCATAAATAATAATAAATCATTAACAAATAATAAATACGAAATAAGCAATACATAAATAAATAAATAATAAAATAACAAATAGAAAATAATAAATAAATAATAAATAATTTAATAATAAATAATAAATCAATATATAATAAATAAGTAATAAATTGATAATTTATTAATAATAAATAATAAATGAATATATAAGAAATATGAAATATGAAATATGAAATAATAAATAATAAATGAGAAATAAGAAATAATAAGTGGTAAATAATAAAGAATAAATAGTAAATATGTGTATATATAATTACATATAAATTTATTTAAATACACTTATATATATCTTATAAAAATATATAAATATAAATAAATTTACATAAATGTATATAGATACAAGCACAAAGACACACACACCAACCAATAAAATATATAAAAATTTATATACCAACATTGTATATATAAATATACATTAATGTACATAAATATACATAAATGGATATAAATATATATAAATATAGACTAATGTTCATAAATAAATATAAATATATATAAATATATGCAATTATATATAATTTTTAAATAAATATTGATATAGATACATAGATTATAAGTATATATACATAAATGTATAGAAATACATAAACAAATATATATATATAATAGATAATAAATCACCAAAAGAGGGAAAACCATGATAATTGAAACACCATCAAATCAATGTGACTATAAATCCATGGAATAAAATCATAGACAGACCAACAAGTATATGAAGACACTCTTAAATAAAGATGAAATCACATTGAATGTTCAAAAATCAAGATATTCGAAAAAAAACTCAGATTTGGACGTCTTCTGGGCCTTTTGACCTCAAAAAAATACTAAACTAAGTCTCTAGGGTCAACACTTCATATATCTCTTTTCAGGCTTCGATTTGATATATGGTAGAGCCCAAATGGACACCTAGATCAAAAGTTATGGTCATCTGAAGTTGAAGTTAGATTTTCAACTTCTCTTAAAATAGTAATAAATTTTATTCTATTACTTATTACAAAATAATTATTTAATTTTTTATTTCATTTCATAAGCTTTAATTTGATTGGTTGTGGAGCTAAAATGGACATTCAGATCAAAACTTATAGTCATTTTATGCTAAAATGTGATTTTTTTAATTTTTTAATTTTTTTAAATTAATTTTTAGCATTATTTTCCTAAAAAAATTGCTAATTCTTAGTGGTTTTTAAAAACCACCACTAAAATCAAAATAAAAAAATAAAAAAAATTAAAAACATATTCAACGGAGGTTTTTAAAAAACCGTCGCTAAAAACCCACTACGAATTTCAATTTTTCCTGTAGTATAAATATTATATCTTGGTTTATTTAGGCTTGGTGTTTTGTTTAATATAAACTGTTGAACAAATTATTTGTTTTAAAAAAAACCAGGGTGTTACCTTTGCCCCACCTTCAATAAATTATTTCCTTGCAATTTGAACTTGCACTCAAAAAAATCAAGGGTTTGACATTTTAAAATTCCTTTGTGGAAACCCCACATTGTAAGAGGTTTAATGAAACTTCCTATTAAAAATAGGGGAAAGATAAATATTAAGGTCATATATAATAACACAAAACTATGTTTCCAAATATTATAACATTAGTGGGAAGTGAAAATATGGGCATAGAGGAGAGAACTAACATCCAGTGACTAATAGGGAGTGATAGAGAACATGGTGAGGATAAATTTAACCAACACAAAACCATAAATATGTGATGGGTTAAAAGACCATTTATTCATTATATATGAAGTTAATAGGATAACATTTTTGTTTCAATATCCTTTTCATTGAGATGAGGAATTACTTTACCATCTAGATTAAGAACATAAAGAAATATACTTGATATCTTTCTATTTCATAAGCACTATTTCATCCATTGGTTGTGCTTCGATCAATTACCACTTCATTTCTTACTCCAATAAATGAATATCCAAGATGACTATTTTTCCCTAAAGCACTAAAATTAACATTTAATGGATCATAAGATTCATAAAAGAGTAACAATCCCTTTCGTATGTCTCTTAATATTTACCAAAACTGAAATGGTTAGCACAATTTATCCAATATAATACATTAATATCTAAACCTCAATAGTGACACCCAAATTTCAGCTTAATATTTATCCATAAAATTATTTGATTAAAAATAATTTTATATTAACCAATACATCACATAGGCCAGTGGTAGGCATTTCACCCTTATCGCCCTTCGGTTGTGGGTTCAAGCCCCATGGCCTTGCCAAATACGATGGGTTGTTGCCTGGAATGCAGGTTGTCCTTTTTCAAAAAATATATTTATATAATTACTATAACGTTCCCAAAAATATTATGATCATACTTGAAATAAAATTAATCATTAAATAACTTTTTAACCACTAAGGTTTTCTATAAAAGCTATTTTTTTCCACAAAATAAAATAATTTTAATTAACTAATATTACCTTAACATCAATGATAATATTAATCCTAGAGGTTATCAATACCTTTAAACTTGTGAAAATTTAATTCTTCCTCAAATAATACTTCATGTTAAACCTAAGGGTTACAGATACCTCAACCAAATAAAACATCTCTCAAAATGTCATTAATCACATGAAAATCCCATCACTTAAAACCTAAAAAGGGGTGTCTAAGACTTTGAACATATGATAAACCTTAAACTCATAAACCCATAATGGTATCCATGAATCTTTATTTAATCTTATATGAATACATGTATTCTTCCAAAAAAAATAACTTAGTTCTTATATGTTTCATGATTTTTATAACCAAGATACCATTGATAATAATACTTCTACAACATAATTCTTGAATCCCAATACATAAACATTTCAATCACTCAACTTTAATGATTTTAATAACATAAAACCTTCCTTGGTATAAAATTTAACCTTTAAAAGATATAATTTACTCAAATAATGTCCAGGTTACCCACATTTAAGACAATGAACTATAAATGGATCCCCATGATGAAATTTATATCCTTCCATTGTACTCTTAATTTTTCCTTGGTAATTCATTACTTTATCCCTTCTTTTCCACATATAAAAAATTTTCTCATTCCTTTTATTCATTATCTTGGGTGTCGTTTTCCACATTTCCGACATGAATGAAATTGATCCTTCTTTTCTCCATGGTCTCCACCACCAAAGCTCACAATGAACTCCATTCTTTTATTCTTTGGTGATTCTGAGAGTTTTTTAAGGTGTAGGTTGTTATTAATGTATCTTGACAACTTATTAGGCATAATAATGAAATATTTCACTATAGTAATCATCCCATTTGGTTTCTCATGATCACTGAATTGTTCATCATATTCAATGATAACATGATTCCTTTGGGTTTCATCCATTGACTAAAACCAAAAAACATAGTGTTAGCAATAATAATCATTGTGGAAAACCATATAATCATTTATAGGATGTCTAAATCATGACACCTTATTTTCAATCTAAGACACCTTAGGTTTAACTTAGGTTATTCATAGCCATCGTGTATTTAAATCCTCTATGATGATTTGTAAAGAAAATGTGAATTAACACAAGTATATCCCCTAAGAGTTTTAAACCAGATGTGTAGCAAGGACCGTTGTTGTGCACTATGTGATGATTGAGTCAAATCCCAATACACCCTTTTTGTATTTATTACCCCTAGGTAAAATTGTTCCAAATTCACAACCACATGTAGTATCCATACAAGGATTTATTTCTAGTAAAACCACATAATCTCTAACTTAAAAAAAAATTGGATGTTATCTTATACTTATACTTATCCTCAAATTTAGTCATAGGGATATATCCCTTAATCTATTTTTTCCTAAATCTAGTTCCTAAGTTTTACACTAAAATTATTCTGATACCAACAATAAAAAACCTAACCCTAGTAGCCTAGAGTTGGTGGTTACTTTATTACATTGGTTTTAGATACAAGCGATCACATCCCAATGGACCTAATAGTTCAGTAGTATTGGAAAACTATATATATACTTGAAACTCACATTATATTTGAAAAATTAAAATGAAACTTAGTAATTACTTTGATAACACCATTATTCCCTTTAGCATATCCTTGCATATCAGTCATAAAACACTTCTTATCATCCTGGGAAAAGGAAATATAATAATTGGGTAAACTCAGATACTCAGTAAGGGTGTGCATATAGTATAAACTATCATGACTAAATAAGGCATGATCAATATGGAAAGGTAAATAAATGAAAACAAATTCTATTTAATCAATAACTTGAGCATGAGCATGCATCGATGGATAGTATCAATTTAATAATATAATTGATAATAAATAGTGAATTATCAATGAAGTAAATTCTTAATATTATATGTCGTGATCTTATACATCATGATATCTCTACCATAAAGACTTTATGACAAGATAGTTTAATCTATGGGTAGATATCCACCAAAAAACCATTTAGTGGTAGCTTATTGATTTTTCTCATGAGACTCATTGATGCATCGAGGGGATATCTATAACCATGACTCACCTATCACTACATTTCCAATGAATTACTAATATATTTAATTATCAATTCAATTCATAAACAATATGTCTTATTAATAAATATTTGTATTGAGTAAATAATATGGATTTATCAAGGTTTTCCCCAGTCAATCAAATAAATTTCATAGTAAAACACCATATGTAGAAATGATATATGGTTTAATCAATAATTATATCCATGATAAAGAATATTAATATTTAAGGGGAATGTAATTTCCAATTATCACAAGAAAGTGAATGTTTCAAGGGAAAGTTAATGAATACAAAATTAATCAAGAAAGTGAATGTCAATACTTTCCCTAGTCAAACTGATCATAAAATAACCAAATAAAGAATAAGGATGGTATCATTACAACATATCCCCAATGTATTATAATTAAACTAAAGTTTTATTTTCATTTATGAATAGAAATACCATAAAAATATCATTAAAAACATTCTTGAGTAAAATAACATTTTCACTTTGAAAATCACTTTTAAAAACTAAAAATTTATAGAATATTAAGAAAAATGATTTGTTTGAAAATAAACTTATGAAATTTTAAATGGGTCTTCAAATAAATGAGTGGTAATTACATAGGTAAAATTCCATTCATGCCTTGTATATTAAAACAATGATTCCTTTCACATTTTCTATAAAAGGTCAAAAGGTACCTTGTTCAGAAAATGACAAGAATATTATTTTTAAACCATTTTGTAAAAAGTAAAACATGGGTAAAAAAGACTCTAAACAATCATAATATAATATTAAAAACATTCTTGAGAACTTTTTTTAGAAAACATGGATATATAATAAAAATCATTTCTGTCCAAAAAGATAAATAAAGTTTTCTTTTCTAAAAAAAACTTCTCAATCATTTTAAGTACCAAAGAGAGGAAAATGGTACTATTACTTGAAAATTTTATGAATAAAAATAATAGAATAAAATTAAAGAGTTTTATTATAAAATTATAAATTAATTTCCTTTAATGTAAATTCATTCATTAATAATACTGATTAAAATGAGATTGAAGCATAAACCCTTACTACTTTGGTAACTTTTGAATCATAACCCTTGTGAAATAAATAATTTAAAATTGAACATTAAATACCATGAATATAAATATATTCATTATATAATATATCAAATGGGTATTAGATACACCTCATAAAAATAAATAGGTTCATAATACCAAATATATCTAAATAGAGTGAAAATTGAGACAAAATATCATACAAAGATCATACCATTGAAGTGAGAATTAATCAATTAAGTTGTTATGTGTATCAAATGTAAATCCACATAAAATGAGTTTAAATAAAACATAAAATAATAAAATGAAATTACACACATAATCTTAGAATATTAAAGAAAATGAAGAAGTAATATAACCCAATGAAAAGAAATTGAGTTATGAAACACTTACCACTTGGGAACTTTCAATTCAAATCCCCTTGGATGAAATAATATTAATTGAAACTTAAAATACAATGAATTATAAATGATTCATGTTATAAAATATAAAATGGAATTTTATACACCATATAAAATAAATTAGGTTCATAAAAATAAAATATTCCTCAATGGATGGAAATTGAGACAAAATCCCTTATGGTTTAAGAAACGTCTTAATAAAAAAACTGCTTGAAATAGTGGGATCTTAAAGTTGAAGTTAAAATACCATGAATAATAACAATTAAATATTTTAAATGTTAAATTTTTATAATATAAACCATTTAAAATAAATTAGGTGCATAAAATAACATGTGTCTCAAAGAAGGAAGTTTTGAGATGAAAACTCTTACTTCACATTTCCCTCTAGTTGAAAATGCTTTAACCTCTTATATAATGGTTTTAAACATGTTATTAATTTATAAAAAAACAAATTTATATTTATAATATCATATATGATCATATTATAACATCTTATTACCCATTCATTAATAATATTTCATTATTATCATTGTTTCAGGTGTTAACTGATTTGTTTTCTCATGCATGTTTTGTTAAAAAAGTTATGATTATTGTGTATATGATATAGTTACATAATATATATAATTATATTAATGTTATAAGTATCATATTTATTAATTAGATACATTTTTATAGTCATTATTTAAATTTAAACATGGAAGATGAATCACATCACTTTGTAGAGGCGGTAGGTCGTACGTACACACGAGCGACGTTATTATTTCCTTAATGGGTGAAAGGTTAAGGAAGTGGATGGTATAATAATTTTATAGAATAAATATTATTTCATAATTATCATATATATTTATTATGTCCATAATTATGAATATTCATGTGAATAGGTGATGGAAAACAAATTACATCTATTCATGAGGTGGTATTCCACCGTACACACGAGCGATTGTTTTGTTTCCCATTTGATGGAGAAGAAGATGGATCAATATTATTCCATGAACATAATAACATATAAACAAAAATTAGATACTTGTGTTATTATATTATAATTTTTAAGAAATTATTGAAGGTGTGAAAATAAGAAGTAAAAAAAGGAGCTTAGTGAGGATGATTACCTTCGCTTAGAAAAACCTCCTTTGGATCCCTTATTAAGAACCCTAGGGTTTGTCTGTTTGGAATACAAGAAGATATATAATGTGGATAAGTATTTTGGGGAGATATTTTGATAGGGTTTCTTCGAGCTAAATGGATTTAGATGTGTGAAGAAATGAGGGGAGGGGTGCCCTTTTATAATTGAGGAGGAGTATCATTTTTGTAAATATCCAAAACTATTCAATAATGGAAAGTCACTCTCAACCCAAGTCCCCCAAAATTGATAAATAATGATATGTAGGGAATATAAGGTCAATAAAAACCTCCACCACTAAAAATAAACATGTTTTAAACATTTTATTCCCTTTACCTCTAGAGTTACTCACTTTTACCATTTTAGTTTTCACCGCGATAACTAGTTTTTTAACCTAGGTAATTTACCCTTTAAGCCTAAAATAAAATGTTCCTTATTAGATAATTTGGACCTAATAATTATAAATATGAAATATAATTCATCAAATAAAAATTATATGTGTTTGGAAAATTAATTTTAACACAAGCACATGTAACGCGCAAAACCCCATTTTGACCTTAACCGTAGTAATTAATTTTTACTATTTTTACTATTCATTATGACCAAAAATTAAGTTGACATTATTAATTAATATTAATTATACTATTTTAAAATATTTAATCTATTTTATCAAATTAAATTTACATAAATGGTATAATTTAATTTAAAAATAAATCCACAATCACGATTAAAAAATATTTTTTCAAGAAATGCATTTTCCAAGCATAAGATGATCTTACATTAACCATATGACTAGTAATCATAATTATATAGATTTAAATTAATATAGTTAAATATATTATCTATAAATTTAATTAAAATAATTAATTATCAAATATTATTAATTAAAATGTAGAAAAATCATGCACTTAAAAACAGTTTCCAGAAAAATGCATTTTTAAGCCTAAAAATAAACTTATACTAAAATCTGGTATAAAGATGATTCAATTGTAATTAATTAGATTAAATGTAATATAAATAATATTTATCTTACTTTTAAATAAAATTCAAATCATAATGGGACTTTTAAATTACTTAATTTATTAAAAATAAATGACTCTTGCGAAGAGGTATTTTTTCACTATTCTCTAAAAAATCACTCTTTTCAGAAAAATCTCAATAATTCAACCGAAGTTAATTTTTACATGATGATTTAAAAAATTAATTTTTTTTTTACAATATAATTTCTAAAATTGGAAGAAATTAATTACATTATTTTCTAACAAAAAACAATAAAAACTTTTTTGATGAAAAATATATTTTTGAAGCACGTAAAGAGTTTAAAAAAATTGAGTCCTTATTTACCAATATATTTGATTTATATAAAATATTCATACAAAATTTTAAAAAAAAAATTATTCGTATTCATACATCAATTTTAACATTTAGGTCATAACGGTCACATTTAAATAGTATATTGTGGTTCGTTTAGGCTTGGTGTTGCATGTCGCATACGCTATCAAACATAGTCTTTATTTTAAAAAAACTCAAGGTGTTACATATTTCACCTAATCTCCATCCTATTTCTTATAAATTTCTTCTCAAAAGTTAAATCCATGTTTTTTCTCAATTTTTAGACAGATTGTTAGTAATTATTATAAGTAAATTTTCTCTATAGATTAAATGCATGTATTTTAATTCAGCTGGGAGTGGTTTTAATTAAAAATTTAGGGGTTGTTCAAGAGATTAAATTAAATTGTTATCCCTCACCCCAAAATCTTTAAATTCTTGCACACAAGGTAACATATTATCTTCTTCATGAAATAAATCATCAGATTCGCTAAAAAATTCAAAAGTTGCCTCTTCTTCCATGTTGAAAACAGAATTTTTAGAATCCTGGGTAACCTCATTTTCCATGGTATTTTCAATCAAATATTGTTCTCATAAGAAAAAAAATTGTGTAAAATACTTGAATATTCAAAGGTTTTAACCTCTTCAAGGTGGATAGTGTAGAAAGTGAATAGTTATCTGAAGGGTGCCTCATGGAGTCAAAAATATTGAAGTGTATATTATTGTCTCCAAACTCTATTGTGACCATTCCATCATGGAAATTGATGATGGTCTTAGCCATCCTCAAAAAGGATCTCCAAAAGATGATTGGTGAGTGTCCTGGTTCTCTATCCTTCTCTATGTTGAGCACATATAATTTAATTGAAAATAGCATATCTTAGACTTTCACAAGGACATCTTCCAATAATCCTATTGTAAATATAGTGGATCAATTTTCTAATTGTGTCACAACTCTGGTGGGATTCAAATATCCTATATTCATGGATGTAAATACAGACTGAGGCATTACATTTATTGAAGCACCAAGATCACACAAGGCATCAAATAAAATATGGAATTTAATGGTGTAAGAAATAAAAAAAATCTCATTTCCTTGAAGTCTTCTTTTCTTCGTGAAAATATCCTCGAGAAACTTAGCATACATTGGAATTTTTTTAAGGGATTCAAGAATGGGAATATTAATTTCCACTTTTTGGAAAGTGTCTAAAATTTATTTTTGAAGTGATTCTTCCTAAATCTTCTTTCATTGAATTATTCTTGATGGTAATAGTGGGGGTAAGTATTTATTATCCATTTTTTTCATTGGAGTAGTGTTTTTGGTCTCTTCTTTCTTGGTTCATTCTTCTCCCCTTCCTCTTTCTTTCCTTCTTCTTAGGGTTGTTTTTCGAAAAATTTCCCAGAATTTTCAGATTTTACAACTTCATTATCCTCCAGTTTAGGTTTTCTTGGCTCAAATTTAAGTATTGGTGGTGGTGAGGGTTCTTTTCCACTTCATTCAGTTATTATACTAACATTCTCCATGGGGTTATGCAGTATTTGTACTGGTATTTTTACTAGGTTTTTTGTTAGAATGACCACAAGACTTTCCACTATGTTAACTTATCTGCTCTACTATTTAGTTCCTCAACCTTATATCCTTGTTATTTTCATATTGGGGGTTTTGAAATATTTGATGGTTTTCAAAGGGATTATTTTATTGGGAAATGGGTGTTTAGTGGGGTTGGTTATAAGGTTGTTTATAGGTTTGGTAGAAGGGTGGTGGGTTCTGGAACTGTTGATTTTATTGTTGGTAAGGGGGTGGTTTGAGTATTGCTACTGGAAGGATGGTCTATACTGATTCTGCTGATTTCCAAAACCATACTATACTTGGTTAGACTCTCTCCATCCTTGATTTTTTTGGAATTGCCTTGGCTAAAAGGCTTCTACACAACTCTCCATGATCTTTACTTCATCACATTAGTCAATAAAATGGCTAGATGATGATCATAAAACACATATCTTTATTGGTTCTTGTTGTTCATTGATTTTTTTAGATCCATTTCTATCACTACATCGGTTAGCTCTTAAATTTTAAATTAGTAAAGGTGATGAATCAAAATTTCTTACCTCGTGAATGCCTCGTGTGTGAGTACCTCTTATGCCGAATTGTTTTGAGTTTTGTGCAATCTTCTCAATCAGTCCTTTGGATTGTTTTGGTCACTTTTAAATCAAATATATTTTGAATGATTCATATAGTAGGTTTATATCATTTTCTAGTAAGACTTGGTAGAAAAAAAGGAAATGGTTCTCTTCTACAGGTTGATAGGGATGGATGGAACACAACTTTTTGAGTCACTCCCAGTACTTATAGAGAGTCTCTCGAGATGCTTTTCTGATGGCATAAATTTCTTTTTTGATTGTTGTAATCCTATGGGAAGGGGAATAATATTTTCATGAGTCATATTTAAAGATCATCATGATCATGGTTTTCACTTGGTTGTAGGTTTTACAACCAATCCTTGGCTACTCCCTCAAGTGAGAGGTAAAATTCTCACCACTTCATTTGTTCTTCAACTACTACTTGGGGTTTCAGAGTTGATCACACATGTGTGAATGCATGTATGTTCTTGTTATGGTCTTCTCCTGCAAGTCTATAAAACTTGAGTAATACTTGGATTAGACTAATTTTCGATTCAAAATCATTTTTCAATTTAGGCATAATAATTTGATTATATTAATTAGAAAATGGTGGTGCACACAAATCTCTAAGGGTCTGGTTAAGATTTACAATAATTCCTTCAGGCTTGGAGTAAACACTTTGGGCTTTACTCAATTCTATAAGAACAACTTCCTCAAAGTTTGAATGTAAATTTAAGTTTCTTAACCTAGTCAAGGTTCTTTCAATTTCAGGATCAAAATCAAGTAATGCTTTATTAGATTTGTGTGTCATGAAAGGCTAAAATTAGTGGTCTTGTGGAATTGTCTCCCCATAAATAGTGCTAAGTTGGACACATGCCTTATCATGGGGCATGGAAAAACAATTTTTTACCTAAGTTAAATGTAGTGATAGTGGTTAACTTGGGTAGTCTCCTAGAGAGGAGTGCACCCAAAAATCAGTAGTCACTTTTTAATTTATTAAAAAAAAGGGGGCTTTGATTTGTGTTTTGATTTTGAAAAGAAATAAAGTAATTGAAATAGTGGTTTGAAAATAGTTTACAATAAGGTAATCAAGTTAGGTTTGGATTCCCAATTTTAATGTTATCTAGGTTTTAAAATGTTTTTTCTTCTTCTTATTATCTGATGAATGAGTGGTTTTGTGATTGCTTCACCAATCACCCTTGGATGAATGGTATGGTGAGGATAGACTTAAAAAACCTTTAATTTGGTTGACCATCCTTCCTATGTGTTAAATTGATATATAAAATCTACCCTAGTTCACTCAAGAAACACCCAACTAGGTCTTATGATTCCCAATCAATCTAAGAGTAACTACTGTACTTTCCACATGTGCCAGCAACTGCCAAGAACTTCACTACTCTACCCTAAACCATTCCACCATATATATTCTAAAACTAAGTGGAGGGAGATGATGGATCCTAATCCAAGGAAATAATCAACTGATAGAATTAAATAAAATACATCTGGATTAAAAATTAAGAGCTATTATTGAATATCAAAATCAATTAATAAGAAACAGAGAGTTTATTCATTGAAAAGAAAAGACTCAAGCATTACAAAAGGATTTTCTTTCCCTTTATTACTCGATAATTTCCCCTCCATTCTAAGGGTAAAAAATAATAATAGGAAAGGAGTAGGCATTGAAAAACTAAACATAAAGTAGAAATAAAGAATGAAAAGTAGAAGATTCCAACAATCATGATCCAAGCCTCATGCAAAAATCCCAGAAGATTCCCCCTCCAGTGTGTGATTATTTCTTATTATAGACACATGGTTTATATCTTCAAATCTTATAGTAAAACCTATAGAATCTAATCCTTTTGATTTTTAGAAATCCTCCTTTCTCATGGCTAAAATCACTTTCACGATTTGACTTTCTAGAAAACCCAATGTTTCACTTCTTTGCTTCTTGTGAAATACCCTGCATGAAGATATCAATGTGGAAGCCTCTAAATGGTTTTATGAGTATTGATTTGGAAACCCCAAGGGTTTGGTTTGATGTTTGGATGAATTTCCTATAGCCTACACATGATCATCGCCCGATCTTCAAAAGTTTATTTTTGGTAAGGGGCTAGATCGATCGTGAGGTGGCATCGGCATGTAGAAATTGTATGGAATATGAGTGGACATGGTATATTGGATGGTTTTGTGGTCACTTTGGAATAGGCATGGTCGATCAGGTCATTAACATGCTATGGCTTGGGATTTCTTCTTATGGCAGCTGTGGGACTTTGCGTATTTTTTCAATAGGTTGGAATCCTTCTTGTGGTTGATGGATAGACCGTGCGAGTAATAATTAACCTCACATAAAGTTCTTCATGCAGTCGGTGAAATTTCTTCTTTCGGTCAATGGATCGACCATTAGGCTGACAAGTGTGCAGTGGGTTGAGGGCTCTAAAAAATCCCAACCAAGGTTAGTTGTCTTCATCTTTTCTAGAATTCCCAAATCTTCACAAAACTTACTTGATTCCTTTGGAATACCATACAATCACCTAAATCATCAAATGAAAAAAAAATTATGTGTAGGCCTTGATCTAATAATTCCAAAAGATCAAATAATCAATTAAAATTCAATATTTAATCAACTTATCAATTAAACTCAACATTACTTCTAAAACTACAAAATGTGATATTTATATAAGTTTATCTAAAAATGGTGGGTTTAAAATCATTGAATCTCAAGATAAAATATATGAAAATATGGTCTTGTCAGCTTTCTCTAGGATGTAATATCCTTGCTATGTTTTTTTGTGAACCTGGAATGGTTGGTATATTTGAGAAACAATGGGTTGGGTTGCCCGGGTTCTAGTAGTGGCTTAATGATGGTGATGGTGGGATGGAATTTGTTATGCACGATGGTGTTGGGGATGACATTGAGGAAATTGAAATGAGTTGAGAGTTGGTATAACTCATTGGTTATATTCTTGGTGTTTTCTTTTCATGGCTAGAATGTTGGATGGTTTATTATTGTGATTTTCAACTACTTACTACAGTTGGTTTTGTGCACTTCAAGTGCATATTTTGTTGTGGTAGATAAAAATGAGTCTTATAGGACCTATAAATTATTTAATGATAAATTAATTAATAATTAACTCATGAAATGGGTGTTGTTGATGTGGTATTGATATATGTTAAACAACGGAAACCATGGAATGGTTGGTTTAATGCTCTAAGGAGTATGGGATGGAAATCTGGAATTGTAATCTGAATTATGAAAGCATGTTGGCTTGTAATGAAATGAAATGGTTAAACCAAAATTAATGATTAGATAATAAATAGTGGGTAAATGGTTGAATTGTTGAATAAATGAATATAAATTTATAAGCAATAGGCGGAAATGGTTAATAATGTTAAATCTTGATGCTTATGTGTTCTTTTGGAATCATGTTTCTTATACCTTAGCAGCGGTAGTCAGGTGTCATATAGAAAGATGGATTTGATTCAAAGGCTAGGTAGTTTCCCTTAGTGTGATTTTATGTATTATTATTCCTTATATTTTCTAATTTCATAAGCTTCACCGCCTGATTTGATAGGGAAATCGGCACCCAAATGTTTTGGGGGTGTTTTCCCTAAAATCCAGGATGGAGAGGAAATGGATGGTTGAAGATACGATGAAATACATGGTATGAAGGATGGTTTTGATATGATTGCCCGATTTGGAGTAGGATGACTTGTGAGAGGGATGAGCATATGATGTTTTGCATTGGGGGCATAAGAGTGACAAACAAATGGGGTATTGGAAGTGGGGTACCTTTATTACATATATGTTGTAATATGGATATGATTACTTATATGAATTACTTGGTAAGCGATCCATAGTGATGATGGCGTATAGTTTTACCTATTTAGGTGATGAGTTGGTTTCATTTGTTTAATTACTGGGCTTTAGTATGTTTTTTCACATTTTTCATGAGAGTTTATGAGGAGGATCATATTGATCATACTTGTATGCTCACCCTATGTGTATATAAACTTTTTTCAGGTCCTCAAGAGCTGTTTGGTGATTGAGTTGGGCATTACTAGCTCGTAGAGTTTTTTAGGAGTAACTGGAGTTCATAGTTGCTGCCTACGGTTGTTTTGGTATTTTTAGTTACTTCAGTTTGTATGACATTACACTCATGTATTGGGATTACTTATTTATTTTACGAAGTTTGTTGGTTGATTTCATCTTGTCTTTTATTCCTTAAATTTATATAAATAGGGTAATGCCCATCATTTGTGATTATATACCCTCAACTCTAGTCTCCAACCTGTGGTCTATTAGAGGGGTACCAGTGGAGGGGGGGTTGTGACAACTAACATGGAGTTCTATGGACTCTCTTCGATACTCGGTCTCTCTTTCTCAGATTTGATGTTGTTGGGTGGCTCTCATGGCATCCTTATATAGACAAAAGGTAAGGAGTAAAACTTTGACACAAATCCTACCAAAACCCACCTAAACCCACATGTACGTGGAATTCAACCATTGAACAATTTTTCACATACAACAACCAAGGTTTAAGTATCCATGGTCTTTGTGGTATTAATGTAACCCCCTTTGAAGGTAGGTGGCAGTTAGACATCTACAATTCTCCCCCTCCTATTATAATTCATTGGTATGTTTATAAAGTTCCATCTTATACTGAGTTATAACATTTTTCAAAATATCCAATAGGATTCGGTTCATATAGATCTTCACAAGTCTCAACAATTATTGATCCATCACCAAATGTATTCAATGATAGATAATATCGATGTTCTTTGTTTGAGAATAGTACATGGAATTATGACTCAAATAAAAAAACATTGACTATTACAATGAACCTTGTACTCCTTTGAGTTAAATCCAAGCTCCGAGAAAAAATGATCTAACCACAACATCTCCTTATTAGACTTTGAAGCAACAATGTACACTACTTCAGTCATGGATAAAGTAATGCACTTTACAACCTTGATTATAAAGATACAACTCCTCATATAAAATATTATATAAATTATGATGTAGACTTTGTGGTTTCAAGATCATTGATCATAGATGCATATATATAGCCCACTAAGAGTGGATCAGCTCCTTCATAGCACAAATATAATCTTGATAACCCATTAAGATACCTAAAAACCCATTTGAATATATCCTAATGTTGCTTCCCGGGATTGGAGAGAAACCATCTCATAATCTCCATTGCATGAGCAATGTTTGGCTCATGTGCACCATAACATACGTCAAATTTCCAAACAATGAGTAGCATGGTATCATCTTGATTTCCTTGATTTCTTCCTCAGATGATGGGATTAAACTTTTGCTCAAATTAAAATGGTTAGGTAGAGGAACTCTCATCGGTTTGCCTTTATCCATGTTGAAACATTTTTTGAACATGTTCAACATACTTCTCTTATAATAGAAATAACCGCCTCATCTTCCTATTGGAGATTATCCGCATCTCTAGAAGTTTTTAAGTTGCTCCGAGTCTTTCAATTCAAAATACATGGATAACTCATTCAGTTGACTACTTTTCAACACATCCTCTCTAATGATCAACATGTCATCAACATAAATTAGGAGAGAAATGAAGTTACCATCTTGCCTGAATGGTCCGAAGGCCTTCTTTTTTTATTTTATTGTGGATAATCCCCCTTTTAAGGGTTGAAGGGGAACCCATACATGACCCATAGGCCAAAGGCACAAGGCCCGACTGACCCGCAATACATGACCTGAAGGTCTAGAGGCATATCATGCCCAATACATGACCTGTAGGCCCAACCCACTTGAACTGCCCCTCCCCATCTTCTGCGTCATTGATCACCTAGCTCCCCACCTTGCATTGTTGATTGGCTAGCATTGCCCCATACAAAGTTGCACGGTGTCTGGTCCTGATGGCGGCTGTCATACCCTCTCATTCTTCCAATTCGGTTAGCTCTGCTTCTGGTGGCTGCTACTCTTGTTGCTCTGATCCTCTTCTGATGCATGTTCTATGTGAACTGGGCTACTCCATGGTCTGCGTGGCCCGATGGCCCTGTGGCCCGAAGGCCTTTTATGACCCGAAGGCCCAAGCTAGCCACCAATTCGAAAATGACTTGAATTGGATACATTTTCACCACATGTGAAAAGATCTTGTCAAAGCCAACTCCTTTCTTATGAATAAATCCTTTGATCACTAATTGATTTTGTGTTTGACCTTCTTTTCCATTATCATCCTCCTTGAGCATGAACACTCATTTGTGTGTAAGTGTCTTCTTACCTATGGGTAGTTTTTCCAAATTGCATGTATGGTTCTCCGCCAATGAATCCATCGCATCCTTAATTGTATACATCAGCTTGAGTTTTTCATAACCAGATACCACTTCCTAATAACTTTTTAGATCCCCCCTCATCAGATGGAAATAGTTACTCATATTCTGGATATTTTGTTGATGGAATCTCTCATGAAAATCGCCATACCTGATAAATGCTACATTCAGGAGGCACACCATCTCCTAGATCATGTGATAGTTCTGCAACTTCTTGTAGAAAAGATTGAGTCTCTACCTGCTCAATATCCTCCTCTATTGGCTGCAAGCCTGCTACTGATGGGTTTTTTGGCACCTCTTTTTCTTTAGTGGAAGGTTGTGTTGTTACAAGCATTGGATTAGAAATTGATTCATTTGTAGTTACTTTTTGAGACATTATAAAATTTTGAATGTCCTCAATTTTCTAGTTTTCATGGAACATGACATCTTTACTTCTGGTCGTCTTCTTCTCTTTTGGGTTTCCAAAGCTTGTATATAAACTCCTCATCTCCATAGCCACTGAAGATGCATGGAGTAAATCTCTCATCTAGCTTTTTTCTAAGGTATTTAGACACATGTATAAATGCTAAACATCGAAACACTCGTTAAATGATACTAATAAGGATGTTTATCAAACAAACTTTTCTGTGAAATCTCAAAATTCGGAGGGACTGATAGTGATTGGTTAATGAGGTAACATGTCACTCAAACTCTTTCTCAGCAAAATTTCTTTAATCCAAATTCATCATAATTCTAACCTTCACCGTGATGGTTATGTTCATCCTTTCTATCCATTGTGATGTGGGGTGTAAGAGAACATCCCCTCATGTTGGATGTCATGACTCTTGAAATATGTAGCAAACTCCCTAGACATGTATTCTCATTCGTTATTTGAACGAAAACACTTCAACTTCCTCTCAGTTTCATGCTTCACTATGTTATGGGACATCCAAAAGCGCTCTAGTACTTGGTCCTTTGTTTGAAAGGACATTCGCACCTTTCAATGTGAACCATCAATAAAGATTAGGAAATATTTGTTACCTCTGGGTAATTTTACCTCCATGGGACTACATACATCAAAGTACACTAGACTAAACAACTCAAATATCCTCGATAAAGCAATGTTAAATGAGACTTTGTTAGCTTCTTGTTCAAGCAGTAGTTGTAAGGATCTATTGATGCATTCTTGTCAACTCTGATGTGAATCTTCTTTGTTAGAGTACATAATCTTCCTTTACTCGTGTGATCGGATTTCATGTCACATATTTGATGACGTCCCTCCCTCCACAAGGTTGAGGTTGTCTGCACATATTTTTTCATGAGTTTTGTACAATGTTTCACATGTCCTTGGGTGACAATGATGAATCATTTTGTCATCTTCCACACGCTATTGTTGAAGATTTTATCATAACCATGTATGTCAAAGATTATACATGATAATTGATTGAGTCGAAGACTTGGAATGTGTTAGATATTTTTCATGATGATTGTGTATTCAATATTGATCTTAACATGGGTATCATCAAGCCAACAATCTCCGTTGAACCGGGATTCCCTATTTTGACAACATCAAAGTCTCAAACTTGCACACAATGTGAAGTGACGTGATATGATGCTTCAAGATTGACCACTCATTTTGTGTTTTGGTTTGATAAGCAAAGAATGACTTCTACAATGACTCACGTCCACATATTCATTTTGTCTTTATTGGTTAGTGATTTGGACCCTTCTTTTAAAGTAATTTTTGACAATTCTTCCTCTATACCATAATGGTAACACCAGTATGTTGACCTCCTATCTATTGACCTTTGTTTTTGCTTCAACCTCTACTTCTCATTATTTAATCACCGCCTTATTTGCTCTCTTGCTTCTATGTGGCAAGGGATTGGGTCCGCTTCAGTCTCGCACAACAATCTGATACTACTTGCAGTGATTCACAGAACACTCAGAAAGAGAACATAAATAAAAATGATGAATATTTCCTAATAAACAGAACTTTTACAAAACAACCTCCTCTGCAGTTGCTATCATGAAATCTTGTTTTCTTTTTATGTGCCAATAATAACAACAATAAATGCACTACGTAGATTGACATTTGGCAATACATATACACTTTTCAATTACCACTACAAGGATGAAAATCTACAGGTGCAGAAAGGTAAGTGAACAATTACAGGCAGGCATCTGACTAACAGAACGGAGGTTAAACAAAAATAATCCCATTCTCCTTTATGGTGTCAATAACAACTTCGAGCTTACCCTCAACCCGCTCATTCTTCCGGGGCTCATACGACATCGCAAAAACATCGGCATCCATCGACCGCTCCGCAATCAGCTTCCCAATGATCCGACAAGCATTATAATCAGTGAGAGATGGCAGTGCGTTCCTCAGGTCCCTGGCATTCGTGGTGGCCACGGACACGACCTTGCTGGTTGGACGGTGCATTACCTTGGCCTGTATGAACCGCCGGGAAAAGAACACGTCCAGCAGGAATGGCCGCATGTACATGTCCGTCCTCTGCTTCCATGATTTCTTATTTGGCCGTTTCTCCCGTTCGCTCCGTGATCGCCGGGTCCAAGCCGCTTCAACCACGAAAGGGCCCTGCATCAGCCAATGACTTCAAGGGAAAACATTAGGTATGTGTTTGGTTTTAAAAATCCTTTTATAGGAAGGATGAATATCATCCAAACTAGTTGACTAGTTAACTAATACTAATGTTTAGACACAAGCTTGGCTTTATCAAACACCAATTCTTACTATGACACATGATAAAGATTACCATTCGACTCACAAAACATATATGATTCTGTTTCATACTGGCATACATTAAAAAAATGATGAATCAAGCAACATCCCAACATCCTAGCTCTAACAAGAAAACAATGTTGCGTTCGGTTTTTAAAAACATTTCTTGTTTTCATTTTCAAAAAATGTATTAAAAAATATGTTCGAGTCCGCATTCCACATCGGACTTGTAGTCCAGAGTGGTCTTTAGTATTCATTATAAAAGAACCTCAAGGCCTCCTTAGAGAGCACCTTGGAGGTTCGGGCATACCTCATTTATTATTCTACAAAATATATCAGAGTATGTAAATGGAAAAAACTTTTTAAAAAAAATTAAAATGAAATAAGATTTAAAAAAAAATTGATTTCATGTTTCAAGAAAAATCAAAATGCAAAGAGTTCATATACTTTCTGAGTTTATCATATTTTCCAGAATATTTCTAACACATTGTATAATATATTTTTAAAAAATGTTGACAAAAAACATTTTCCAAGACCAAACACGACCTAAGTGTCCAATCCAGAAACAGAAGCTATGAGAGAGAAGTGTCCATTAAGTTCCAAGAAGTACCTCAAATACAAATCAGAGAAAACAAAAGTGACAGCCCCTGTCGGGGATATATCAGTGGATGATAAATGTAGCTTTTACTTTGGATGATAGTAGATAAAACTCGTCGAGAAGCGTTACGCCGTCGCTCTCCTTAAGAGTAGATTCACTCCCATCAAATCAACAGGTATCATGGGTTGGTGGTAAATCCTCTTTAGGATACAACGGTGGCTCGATACTCGATGCAAGTGCTTTGTGAAGAGTATTCCTTGAAGAAGTTTTGGAAACAAGAGTAATAAAAGGATTTTGTTGTTGCCCACCAACAAAATTCTTTTTATGTTTCTTAAAACTTTTAGAGAAATCTCAATTTGTAGGAAGGATTTAAGTGTTTGGAAATGGTTGGAATTAATTTTCTCCTTCAATGGAGACTCCATTTTATAAGCATGGAAACACTCATTCAGATAAGGCATCATACCCCTTGGAATTGGGTTGATACCTTGTCTTTTCCAGATTTAATCTTATCCGTCGAATCACACCCAATCGAATAAGTGGATCAGATCACACCCTCTAGCGAACAGACGTGTCCGCTAGCGAACGGACATGTCCATTCCAACCCATTTTACATTGTGGGATTCCAAAAATAACCTTCCCCTTTAAAAAACTTAAAATAAAACAATTTAAATATTTTAAAAACATTAAAATCCCACAATCCCCCACCATTTTAAAATATTTAAAACAACCTTTTGAAAATCAAGCATCATACTCTTTTGGAAAGAACTTACATAAACAAAGGTATCTCTCGATTTGAACATTTACATAATGGAGACAAATCAAAGTGGAATAGGGAAACATGTGATATTGCCTTAAACATGTAACTCTTGTTATCCGCATGATTCATCCTACACAAGTCCGTTCAAATTCCTAAGTTCTTCATCTACTCCTAAACACCATTATGGTCATGTGTCATTCATCTTGTCATAAGCTTTTTGGAGCAGCTCCACTCCTACATTCACATAAATGAACCAAAAAATGTTCTCATGTTTCAACACTTGATATCCTTGGTTCATTAAGAGTTTTATAACTCACCCTCATCTTTGCATGGGCACCAAACACCATTTTCCTAGGATGTAATATACTTTTGATGTTTCCTTCACACATATGATAGAATTTCCTAGATTGAACTTATACATGCGAAGTTATCACATGTTAAGTTGAAATCCCATCATTGGTGAATTGTTTACAAGGACTTTAAAGTCATCCCTAAGGAAGTTTTGTACACCAACTAAGTTAGTTTTTTTTGTTAGTGGATCCATCAATTTTTGGCTCAATCTACAAAGTCCATAGTTATGATATCATCCTGTATCAACTGCCTCATGTGGCTATGTCTGAGACCAATGTGTCTCGATTTCCATTACAAGTATTATTGTATGCCCTAGCTGAGCTTGACTGTCACAGTATATAGCAACCAAAGACATTGGCATAGGCCACAATGGTAAATCAGATAAAAGAGATCTGATCCATTATGCATCCTTTCTGGTAGCTGCTAAAGAAACAAACTCAGAAGCCATTGTGGAGTCTGTTATTGATAGGAACTATGGGGGTAATGATGTCATTACATGTGGGGAATATATTGTGGGGCCAGGGGAATATTCTAGGGAATATTTTTAGTTTGTTAGTGGGGGACTTCAGTTATAAATAACAGGTTAAGGTGAGAGGGAAGGGGGCATCGAGAGTATTGGTATTCAGGCTGCTTAGCAAATTCGGCTTGGGCTTGGGAGCCGGCCTTCTTGGCTTGGCTTCGGCGGGAGTCTCTCCCGATCATCTTCTTCCTCCTCTTGTACTCCTGTTGTTTCCTGCTACCTCTGTACTTCGGTTCCCTTTCATACATAAATATAAGAAGGTGATCCTTGGTCTCTATCAATTGGTATGATCTGTCGGATGCCTTCTCGCTCGCGACGCTCTGTTAGCCGGATTCATCTCATCGCGCCTTCAGCTGCTTCCCACCGACGAGTCGAACTGAGCGCGCGACGAGATTTCGCCTGACGGAAACGGGACAAGGCGCGCACATCCACTCTCTCGGTCGTGGGACCTGCTGCAGGGACTGTGTTCCGTCTTCAACTCCCACCACTGTTCTCCACAAACGCGGGCGCGAGCGCAGTAGGGGAACGCGCACATTTCCGATCGCGCGAGAGGAGGCGGCCTCCAGTCTTTTTTAGGTACAGCAACGCTGCCTAAAAGAAAAGAAAAGAGAAAAAAAAGGGAGGGCAGGAACCAGCAACTAACCTACAAGCAACTAACCTACAGAGGGACTGCCCAACAGGGAAACAGCACGACACACGTTGCTCGCTCTCTACGGAAGGATACTCCAATACTTGGGAGCACCCCACTGTTCGGGCGCCGCAGCCTATGGCGACGCAAATGCCGGAAATCTGGGCTTCATTGGCCCGGGTGACTAGAAATCAAGAAAAATACTTACAGAAAGAGTTTTTACCGGAATTTTCTGCCACCCATTCAGAGTCTTGGATCTCGCAAGCCGAGGAATATTTCCCGCGCAATCAAACACCGGACCAGATGAAGGTGCCGATGGCACGCCTCTACATGTCCAAAATGTCTGCACTTTGGTTTTTAGTGGTTAAAAGTCCTACAACTACGTTCACTTGAGAGCATTCTAAAGAAGCAATCCTTTAAGATTTTGGCAGCTCCATCAGCAAACCCCCTACAACTACATTCGAGGTCCCGCCACCGGTAACGCAGTTGTCCGCGTTTCACTCCGAGGAGCCTACCGAACATGGGCCGCACACGGGGCAAAGAGCTGGCCAAAAATCCTAACAACACTTTCTCCAACCAGTCTGTGATAGATTTCCAGCATATTGAGGAGTTTGACACTTCCACGTTCATAATGTTGGAGCACGAGCCAAAGCAGATTGACCCAGCTCCTACTTGGGCTCTTGTTATTTTACCTCCAGATGCACAGGTCACGCCCACGGTGTCGGGTTGGGGTCCCCAGGCTCATACAGAAGATTCATACGGTTTTTATCCACCAGATGTCGGGTGGTACAAACCGTACTTGCGGCCCACTTCATGGAAGCGGACAAGGGGCCTCTCCAATGGCCGGAGGGAAAGCATTACGGAAGGAGTTTGACACTTCCACGTTCGTAATGCTGGAGCACGAGCCACAGCAGATTGACCCAGCTCCTACTTGGGCTCTTGTTATTTTACCTCCAGATGCACAGGTCACGCCCACGGTGTCGAGTTGGGGTCCCCAAGCTCATACAGAAGATTCATACGGTTTTTATCCACCAGATGTCGGGTGGTACCAACCGTACTTGCGGCCCACTTCATGGAAGCGGATAAGGGGCCTCTCCAATGGTTAGAGGGAAAGCATTACGGAAGGAGGCGTTCTCAAACTCGTCCATGATGAAGGCCGATGCATTTGGAAGATTGCTTAGCGTGCACCTGCGGCACGTGCGCCCTATACAGGACCACAGCGGTTTGGTCCTCAGCCAACACTATTGTTTGCTTCGACCCGACTCACCAAACTAGGGCACCGAATATGGAAGATTGCTTGGCATAACTATTTGCCCAGCACCCCTTGTTTGCAGTTCCCTGAAGCACAGCTAGTATGGGAGATCGCTTGGCATACCTGCGAGATCAACCACCTTGAGGACAAGGTGGTTTTTCAGGACGATGGCGGTGATAGGAACTAGGGGGTAATAATGTCATTACATGTGGGGAATATATTGTGGGGCCCAGGGGAATATTCTAGGGAATATTTTTAGTTTGTTAGTGGGGGACTTTTATAAATAACAGGTTAAGGTGAGAGGAAAGGAGGCATCGAGAGTATTGGTATTCAGGCTGCTTAGCAAATTTGGCCTTGGGCTTGGGAGCCAGCCTTCTTGGCTTGGCTTCGGCGGGAGTCTCTCTCGATCTCTTGTACTCCTGTTGTTTTCTGCTACCTCTGTACTTCGGTTCCCTTTCATACATAAATATAAGGTGATCCTTGGTCTCTATCAGTTATACAGGTTTGTTTCTTCGATCCCCAAGAGATCGTTCCACCTCCTAGTGTAAAAACTCAACCACTCATAGAAGAGTGGTCCTCCAAATTAGTTACCCAACTCGCACCGGAAAAACCTTCTTAATACCCTTGGGTTTCCACTTTAACATATACAGTAATTCATAGCACCCTTGAGATATTTGAGTACTCTTTTAACTGCATCCCATTGTGCATAACCAGAATTACTTTTATACTTACTCAACTTTCCAACTGCATATCAAATATCGGGTCTTGTGCATGTCATGGCATAATGAGACACCAAATAACCCATGCGTATTTTAGTTGAGCAACCGCCCTACCAAGATTGGGTAGAATCCTACTCCCACAAGTATATAGGGTGGAAACTGATGAACAATCAAATTATTCAAACCTCTTTAAGACCTTTTCAATATAATGAGATTGAGAAAGCATAATAAAATTCTTATTCCTAACAATTTCTATTCCCAAAATAACATTAGTTTCACCTAAGTCTTTCATATCAAAGTTTCTAGACAAAATATACTTCGCCTCATTTACTTGATTCATATATGTTCCAAATATTAGCATGTCATCAACATATAAACAAATAACTACACCATGATTATTATATAACCTACTATAAACAAATTTATCAGTTTGGTCAACTATAAAACCGTTTCATAAAATTACTTCATTAAATTTTTCATGCTATTATTTGGGTGCTTGTTTTAAACCATATAGGGACCGTACAAATTTGCAAACTTTATTTTCTTTACTTTTGAATCTACAAATCCTTTCGGTTGTTCCGTATATATTTCTTCATCCAATTCATCATTTAAGAATGTTGTCTTAACATCCATTTGGTGAATCTCTAAATTATATATGGAAGCTAAAGCGGGAAGAATTCTAATAGAAGCAGTCCTAAACACAGAGCATTAAGTATCAAAATAATCAATTCCTTTTGGATAAATCCATTTGCTATCAATCTGGCTTTATATTTTTCAATTGTATCGTCAACTTTCTGATTTCTTCTAAATACCCACTTACAACCTATCGATTGTGAACCTTGAGGAAGAAGATCAGCTAATATCCAAGTATTGTTCCCGATTATAGAGTCTATTTCATCATTTATGGCTTCCTTCCAAAGTGATGCATTAGAAGCCGACATAACCTCATTGAATTTTTTTGGATAAGACTATATTGAGCAAAATCGGAATTTGTGTAACAATACTATCATTAGTTCCTTCCAACAAGAACATATAGAAATCAGATCCATATGTCTTGGGTATTTGAGGTCGTTTACTATTACAAACTTCATCGACCGTATCTTGAGATACTCTTTTACCTGAGCGAGATTCCTCTATTTGCTTAGGTAAAGAGGTAAACCTGGATTCATCAAAGATAGCATCTCTTGATTCAATAACTGTACTAACAGCTACTAAATCATCTGATTCTATAATCATGAATCTATAAGCTTTTCAATGCTCTGCATATCCAAGAAATATGTTATCGATACCTCTTTTACCCAAATCTTCCCTTTTGGGATCAGGCACTCTTACAATTGCGTGACAATCCCAAAGCTTTAAATAATTTAGGTTTGGTAATCCATAATTCATATGAAGTCATAGTCTTTCATTTTTGTGGGAACCCTATGTTGGATTGGTGTAGCCCGATCCGGTTGGGTCGAATGCTTGTAGCCCACAACTTTCGTAGGTCGAGCTCCGCGGTGAGCTCGTTGGGGGTTGCGGGGGGCAACGCACCCCTGCTCCGGGGGTCCGAAGGCCAAAGGCTCCCGGCCCGATTTTTCTGGGACTAGCATCTCTGGCACTGTAACAAAGTTGACCGACCGACACCAACAGAGCATTGTAGCAGTGCGGACTTTGAAGTCAACTTTATTGTAACCTTTTGGACTTCCAGCCGGCAGCCACTATAGCACTTTTGACTTGGGTGGCCGCCTTTCACTGTAGCGACGCGGACTTTCTGTGCAGCTGGTGGAACAGTGGATCGTCTTCTCCATTTGTAGCACATTTCGGGCTAGGGTTTCTTACTGAAACACTTTGTAATTGTGCTCCCCAATATAGTGATTTTCTGTCTCCCCGTGGACATAGGGATTATTCCCGAACCACGTAAATCGTTGTGTCCTTATTCCTTTTTTTCCCTTTTACTCTTCTGTGATCCGTTCTTTGCTTCGTTGCTCCCGGCGTTTCCGCAGCACCCTATTTAGGATGTGACATGCAGTCAGAGTTGTCAAATAGCAGTGTCTCGACCGCGATCTCGGCGTCGCGGTGCGGAGCGGCGGCCCTCCGCTTCTGTGGGGTGGATCGAGGGCAGAACGCGATTGCGCCGCGTCCACCGCGATCCCGGCTATCGCAGTTCGCCGCGATCCCGGTGGGAGCGGCCGCGTCTTGTTTTGACTCTAACAAAACGCCTTTTTTTTCCCCCGACTGCGACGTTGCTGCCGCCCCCCGCCTGTGACGACGCCCCCCAGTTGTGACGCCGCTGCCGCCACCCGCCTGCGACGCCGCCACCGTCCACGCCGTCTCTTTCATGCAACGCTGTCGCCACCCTCGCCTACAACACCACTGCCTCTCCCGCTGACTCTAGCCTAGGATGAAGCTGCCGCCAACCCCTCGACGCTGACAACTACGCCGACCCCTACGACGCACCATGACTCCAGTTTTTTTTTGTTTTTTTTTATGCGTTTTTAGTTAATTTCCATTCCGCTGGACTTTTTTTTCTTTTGTTATTTTTATTATGTTTTATACTTTATCATATTTTTTGTTTTTTTTTTTATTATGTTTTTTTTTTTATTTATCATATTTTAATTTTTCATATTTTAATTTTTCAACATATATATGTGTTGAATTTTATAATTTAAATTATATTAATTGATCCGCGATTGGATAAAAAAGCGGCCGCGACGCGATCCGCGTCGCTGCTATCCCGTTATAGGACCCCGCTGCATCGCACCGCGATCCGAGATTGACTACTATGCATGCAGTTAATTATGTCTCTCCCCAAAATCCTTTTAAGAAACCCAAGATATACATCATGGAATTAACCATTTCCATTAATGTTTTATTCTTTCTCTCAGTTACACCATTTTGTTGAGGTGTATAGAGAGTTGTTACTTTATGTTGGTTGGAGTATAATGACAAAAGGGGGGGTGAATTGCCTTTTAAAATTTAAAACAATAAATGCAACGAACAAATTCAAATCAAAATGATTTAGATACAAATGATGCGATAAAGTGATAAATTTGATTCGTATTATAAAAGATAAAATCAAAGTTAATTAAGCGAGTATGCACAGCGAAAAACAGACGAATCGAATTTATGCAATTATGCGTATCGAGATTGAATGATGCAATGCTTAAATTTAAAGAGAGAACAAACCCAGTGTGATAAAGGAGTTTAGCAATAGCCCGGTATGAGCCCCTAAGTCTCTTTCACTCGGGTTGAGAGGTTTGTCTTATTAGTCCCTTGATTTTAACGAAGATCAAGTAACCCCCGTCCACCCTTGCTTTTTGACTGAAAAAGCAAGAAACCAATCATCTCTTGCTTTTTGATGGAAATAGCAAGAAACCAATTGAAGAAGATAGGTTGAGAAGAGATAGATTTGTTTGACGCAAATCTGTTACAAATCTGATCTAGTATCTCACAAAGGATAGAACAAGATGAGAGAGAGAGAGAGACAAAGGTAGATAGTGAGAGCCTTTGAGATTGAGAAAATAGAATTGGCTCTTTGGGAGGATTTTAAGATTACTAGATATTCAGGGTTGATTTGATCAAAGAGATGTCGCACTTGAGTGTTTTCCAAAGCTATCAAGGTCCTCCATTTATACCCTCCAACGAAGCTAGGAAACTTCTGGAATTCGTCAGGATCATTAAGCCACGTCAACGGCACTTTAAAAGCAGCGGGATCCATGGGAATTGATGATCCATGACTTGTTGGATCGGCCCCACCAGCTAGCCGCCCAAAGCCACCGGCTAACCGCTGCACTACCTAGGAACTCCTTGGCTTTGTCTGCTTTCATCGGTTGACTGCCTTCACCACCAGGTGGCCGATGTCTCTGCACCGGCTAGCCAATGCTCCCTGTTGGTTCCTTCTTCAAATAGTGGCACCACCAATTCCTTCCATGGCCTTCTATCAGACTTCCAACTTCATTCAAAGATTTTTAAACATGATTTAAGACTGGCCCAAGCCTTTAACAAGATCATCAAGAAGCCTTTGAAAAGACTTCAATTGATTTATCAAAGATGTTGAAGTTGGTGCCCTAGAACCAACTTTTGTGTACTTTATGATAACTTGTATTCATAGTTTTGAATATTAATAAATTTCTTATCACATCATGATTGTTATTCTGTGTAACATAGTATGTGATAATGTCTCAAAAGTGGTTGTCGCACTAAAAGGTCGTAGCAGTTCTTCACTATGATGAGAACACAAAAGTGTTACGACGTTATTAAATATATGTTCTATAGTCAAATGATAGCATTTGAGGGACATAAATGATACAAGTTATCAGAGGTGGAGACTCATAGGACTTAAGTACCTTCTCATAGTGTACGCCCTTGGTAATATCCAGTGTGGGATATTATGAGAACGAGACCCACCAGTAGAAAATCCACATTTATATGTGTCATTGGATGTTCTTATCTGCGAACGTGTGTATTGATCCTTAAACTTTAAGATTATTATTAATGAGTATTATGAGTCACGTACTTTGATGTATTGACGAAAACCGTGACGATATATGTTCACGGCGAGGTAAGATATGTTGGGTGCGTCACGAGTAATATTGCATTAATGAATAATGCAAGAAAAGATTTGTCCCTTCTGTTCTTTAACGGAAGTTGATATCTTAGACCCTTTGATGGAAATGATATCACCTAAATAAATTCATGGTCATGGTGTTCTAGGCAAATTCGGTTTCCAAAAAGTCAAAGAAAGAGACATCAAGCACATAGGTTGATGAAACTAACATGTAACCTACTTGATTAGAGATATCGTGATAAAGAGATTATATTACACGGTAAGAGTCCGTATGAGGTATTATGTCGTTGCGGCATTAACTTCTTTTTCTATGGGTGTCTTGGCGTGTTGCTAGACACTACCCTTGGACTTTAGACTGTTTCGCCTAATGCAGCTGAGAAAGAGGCCTAGAGGGTTACACACTAAGTGTATCAAAAATCTCAATTAAATAATATATTATTATTTATTATTTAACAAGTTGAATAAATATTATCCCCGCACGTGGTTTAATAATTATTCATGTTTATTTGATCGCATATATTCTGGCACCAATTATTCGAGGGAATATAATATGAGCGGAATATTTAATAAATATTTATTTGTTATTTAGTGAATATAATATTTATTTATTTATTGACAAATAATGAAGTATTTATTTATTAAATAAATAGTCATTATTCAAGGACCGATAAATATTGCAAAGGAATGGCGGACCAAGTTTTTAGATCCAGTGAGAAATAATATATATTTAATATTATTTCATAAAATAATATTTAATTTAATTCGCAAGTTAAGCGAATGTCGAAGAAATAATAATATTAGTATTATTTTAGACATAGGGTTCCGCAAAGGATTAAATAAATATTAAAAGGCACTTATATAAATATTTATTTCAGAACCCCAACGGTATTTAAACCCAATTATATTATTTTTCCTAGAGAGCCAATTCATTTTGTGTTGTGCACAACGACAGTCAAAGAGAATCCTCTCGAAACCCTAGACAGCTCCCTTCAAGAACACTCCCAAGAACGGAGAACGATCTTCCTTCACCTCACACTCTCAAGTCAAGAGAGATCAAGGAGAACGATTTGGAAGCGATTCTCATGACAATCAAAGGCGAAAGACGCAAGTGATGGGATCTGTCGTGCTAGCACTCGGAAATTCCTACGACGATGTTCGGAGATTTTTGGAACATGTGTGGATCACCGCTAGAGGTAATCTACTCTTGATTCCTACAACACAATGACGGTACAACATAAATTTGTTGTCAGATCCATCAACGAAGAAAGAATTCTCACAAGGTAATTATTAATTAATTAAATTAATTATAAATAATATGTGATGATCTTGCGCTTGGTTCCGGCGTTCTATCTCTTGTCCGTTACTCTTTGATTCAATTCCGTTGATCACGACGTTTATCGTTGTATAAATCTCGGATTAATCATTGATCATGACAAAAAACAAAGTTGGACACACCCATCGTACGCTTCCGCTGCGCCTGGAACCTTTAAAAGATGCTTCAAAGTCTATTAAATAAAAACTGAAATCACTTAAATGAAACCGTTTGAAATATAGATGAGTGTTTGCGATCATGGAAACATCATGAGAGATACAGAGAGGTACAACAATCCCCATTTTTTATGATCATAAACAGTTAATACAAAAAGATATATTAAGAGTAAATCAAGAGTAAAACATATATTCAAAGCAATTCGAGATATTAGAGATTAAGACATTCAACATGCTCAAACAACTTAAACCAACTTCTCCCCTTTTGAATCACAAAAACCCTTCTCTCCTGAAATCAAAAACTTTTCCCCCTAAACAACCAAAACACATCTCCCCCTTTGAGATACAAAACATTTTTCCCAAAAAAAAAAGACTTCTCCCCCTTTATGATTATCAAAAAGAAAACAAGGGAAATGAAAAGTAACTTAAAAAAAGAAGATAATTGCACAAAAGGTAAAACAATGGAGACATGCAATACTATCTCCCCCTTAATAATTATCATAAACTCAAAAACCAAGATAAGACAATAAGGCATGTAAAGCATGGACAATGCATAAGGTAGAAAGAAGTAAAGCACATGAGATGGATTAAAGATAAAACATACATTATCTCTAATTATAAGGATATTCAAAGAAACTTTTCAAAGAGAATTTCAAAAATTCAAAAGAAAGGGATAAGGAGTTCTTCTCAAGATTTCAAAAAGTTAAAAGATTTTGAAAAGGAGTTTTGAAAAAGATAATAAAAAGAAATTTGAAAAGGAGATAAACTTGAAAAAGAGAAGAAAAGGAAATTTGAAAAAGAAATAAGATTGATTTGAAAACAATTTTAAGAGAGGAAAAACAAGAGAGAATTTTTTATAAAAAAGTTTAAAAAGATAACATCTCCTCTTAAGAATAAGAAAGCAAAGACGAGAGAGAGAGAAGAGATCTTGAAATGAAGTTCAAGGAAAAGAAAAATTAAAACATACAAAAATTTGCCCTCTATGAGATGAAAGTTGATGTCCAAACTTCTCTAGAAAGGTAAACACTAGGCTCTCCCTAAATTGGAGCATTTAACAAAGAGCACGATAGGTAAAAAAAATAGATCAACCATTTCAAGAGTTTAAAGTCTACTTATATTAAGAAGCCACCATATGATATGACAATGAAAATTGGTGGCACATACCTACAAAAACTCAAAATCAAGTGTCTTTTGGTACCCTTGTGGATTCAGGTCGGGCAATATTAGCTAATAAACGTTTTGATGTCAAAAGAATCTTGGGTCCACTTAGATGGGCTAATAAAGATTTAGGAACTAAAACTTGTTAAGTATGAGATTTTCTATGAGTTAAACAAGATGAAATATGAATAGACTTAGGTCTCCCATATCTAGTATTTTTGCAATCGCACTCATAAATAAGATGCTCGATTTTACGACGATAATTACAAAACTTATTTTGCGAAATCCCTTTTACAAAAATAGTATTTTTGAACGAATTAACATTATTTGAAAAACCGAAACCATAACGATTTTTTATAAGACGTTGAGAACCCAAAATCATATCAAGATATTGATCGCCATGGGTGAATTGAGCGAGAGTTTTTTAATCTCTTTGATTTGGGATTTTAAATTCTCAACATTTAGTTGATCTTTTAATTTCAAAACTAAATCTTTCTCTTTAGAAATGAGATCTTTTTCATTAAAAAGATGATCTTTTTCTTTAAGAACTTGTTTGTATTTCTTTGTAAGATATTCATATTTAGAAATGAGTTCTTTACAGAAATTTTCAAGTTCATTTTGTTGATTAGAAGAACAAGAAGAAAGGGATGAATAAGAGGAAGATGAGGAATGGGGAGAGTGAGAAATAGAAGAACAAACCTCATCACCTACCTCGAGATGCGCCATGAGGCATTTAGGACTTCACGAGAAGAGGTTTGAGTCCATGGAGTCATCGCTTATACTCCAGGTTGAGATGAGAGTTTTCTTACCTTCTTTTCTTTCAACTTTTTTTTGTAGATGGGCAATCCGGTCTAATACATCCCTTCTTGTTGCATTCATAACATGTCACTTTCGGTGCTTCAATTTGATTTTTCTTTTTAGCACAGCTAGATGTCTTCTTTTTGTTCAATTTGTTCAATCTCTTGGTCAGGAGTTCAATCTTGGATTCATTATCAGATGAATCTTCACCATCAATAGTGTTAAAAGCAATTGTTCTTTTGGCTTTATTGGCTTCCTTTGCTTCTTTTTCAAATTGACGCTTCATGGTGATTTCATACGTCATAAAAGAGCCCATTACTCCTTCAAACGGCATATTTTTTATGTCTTTTTCTTTTTGTATAGTGTCATCTTTGGTGCTCAAAAGCTTGGTAAGACCCAAAGAATTTTTTTTACTAAAGTTTCTGTAGACAAATCATCACATCACCAAGAGACTTCAGCCATTGCAAATGTTAATAAAGCAAGTAAACATATTGGAAATAGATTCATTTGAATGTATTGTCTATACAAATCAAGCTTAGTATCTTTGACTGTGTTCGTATTCATGAGCAATTTCTAACAATTTCCAAATTTCATGAGCGGTTTTGCAAGTAGATATGTGATTAAATTTGTTGAACCCGGTTAATTGTATTTTCGGGTAAAGAGTATTTCTGAGTCTCACATCGGATTATTCCAACATGTAATTCTTTTCATCTATCTATAAAAGAATCTCTGCACCTCTCATTGAGGTAGGGACTTCTACAGAACTACATGGTATCAGAGGAGGTTTTCTAAAAACTTTCGCCCGCCCCCCTAATCCCGTGACCGCCTCCCTGTGCGGAATACCGACCCCGCCTCCCTCCCTGTGCGGATTACCGACCTCGCCACCCTATGCGACTTCCCAGCTCTGCCTCCCTATGCGGCTTCCCAGCCCCGCCTTCCTCCTGTGCAGAAGTGCCGCACTCCCCTCTCGTCAGTTGATCCCTGCACGCGATGGAACCAGGCGGCCCCCTCCGCATGCGCGCGACGGTCCCCAACGACTCTCCCTCCCGCGAGGCATCCCCTCGCGCCCTAGCCTGATCGCACGGCTCCCCGCAGTGTCCCATCTCCAGCCGGTTTCCCGGCGATCCCGTGCCAGACGACCCGCCTGTGCATAGGCCTCTCCTACAGAATCCCGTCGTCGGCGCCCTCCTACAGACATATCCCGCCTCCCTTCGTCGACCTCCTGTGGAAGCTCCGCCTCCTGTCGGCCCACCTGTGCGCAAGCCTCTTCCGCAATAATTCGTCGCCCCGTCGAGAGAGCCCCATTGTGAGCGCCTCTGAACGTGTGCCCGTCCCCCTACCGACTTTCCTCCCTCTCGGCAGATCTTCCCCGCCAACCACCATCACTGCGCCGCATCGGCACCTCCCTGATCGGTGACTCTCGTGCGGCGACTCCCGTGCGTCGACCCCCTGCGTGACGAATCCAGCAACGTCGGCCACCCCTCCCGTGCGGACATCTCCATCGTCGCTCTCCCGACAGCCCATCCCCCTCCAGACCAGCCTGCGCATCCCGTCCCGCGCGTCTCCCTCCCAAATGGCACCTTCGAACGTCCCTCTCCCTCGCGACGTCCCTCTGCGGCAGTCCCGCCTCCACCTCTATCCCTACGGGTGCCCCTCCTCTGTTGGCCCACGGCCCCAACAAATCTCTCTCGTGTCGTCCCGCGCGCATCTCGGCTTGATGCGCGACGTCCCTCCCTGCGTGCGGTCTCCTGCTCGTTGCCCCCTCCCAACTGGCAGTCCTGCACCAGTCCGACACAGCATTCTTGCGGCTCCTCCACGGCGCCCCGCCTCCCGGCCAGTCGTCGGCGGCTTCTCCGACTTTCCCGAAGCTCCAAAGACCAGGTCCGGCGTCCCCCTGAGCATCAGGACAAAATTCATTTTGGTCGAGCCCACAATGGAGAGCATTCATGGCTTTGCAATCTAATTCAAAAGCAGTTATATCTTGGGGAGTCCATTTATCTTCTGGATCAGTTGTCGGGGTATAACCATGCATAACCATTTTCCAAACAGGATATCCAGTGCTTCCAAGGAAAATTAACATTCGAGTTTTTCAATAGAGTAATTTGTTCCATCAAAGAATGGAGCATGAGTATAAGAGGTAGATATCATCATAAAATCATATTTTGAAATCGATTAAGATTTTGAAAATTAAAACTAATTTTTGAAAGCAATAATTTTTAAGGAAAAACCCAAAGAATTCTTTTGATACCAAATGATACTCGGAGTAAAATGGCAAGAGGGGGGTGTATTACCTTTTAAAAAATAAAACAATAAATGCAAAGGACAAATTCAAATCAAAATGATTTAGATAAGATGATGCGATAAAGTGATAAATTTGATCCGTATTATAAAAGATAAAATCAAAGTTAATTAAGCGGCATAGCGGAAAACGGACAAATCGAATTTATGCAATTATGTGTATCAAGATTGAATGATGAAATGCGTAAATTGAAAGAGAGAACAAACACAGTTTGATAAAGGAGTTCGACAATAGCTCAATGTGAGTCTCTACGTCTCCTTCCCTCGGGTTGAGAGGTTTATCTTATTAGTACCTTGGTTTTAACGAAGATCAAGTAACCACGTTCTCCCTTACTTTTTTACTGGAAAAAAAAAAAGCAAGAAACCAATCCTCCCTTGCTTTTTGACGGAAATAACAAGAAACCAATCCTCCCTTGCTTTTTGACGAAAATAACAAGAAACCAATTGAAGAAGGTAGGTTGAAAAGAGATAGATTTGTTTGGCACAAATCCGTTACAAATTTAGTCTCATGCCTCTCAAAGGATAGAACAAGATGAGAGAAAGAGAGACAAAGGTAGATAGTGAAAGCCTTTGAAATTGAGAAAAGAGAATTGGCGCTTTGAGAGGATTTTGAGATCAATAGAGATTCAGTGTTGATTCAATCAAAAGAGATGTTGCACTTGAGCGTTGATCTTCCAAGTCACCAAGGTCCTCTATTTATAGCCTCCAACGGAGCTTAGGAAGCTTCTGGAATTCATCGAGATCGTTAAGCCACATCGATGTCACTTTAAAAGCGACGAGGTCCGTGGGAAATAATGATCTCTGACTTGCTAGATCGGCCCCACCGGCTAGCCACCCGATGCCACCGGCTAGCTGGTGCACTACCTGGGAACTCCTTGGCTCTGCCTGATTCCACCAGTTGGTCGGTGCTCCTCCACCGGCTGGCCGGTGGACTCCTGCTCCATGGGGAAGTTACTGCCTTCACCACTGGTTGGTCGGTGGCTCAGCACCGGCTAGCTGGTGTTGCCTGTTTATTCCTTCTTCAAATAGTGGCACCACCACTTCCATGGTATTTTATCAGACTTCCAACTTCATTCAAAGATCTTTAAACATGATTTAAGACTGGTCCAAGCCTTTAACAAGATCATCAAGAAGCCTTCGAATAGACTTCAATTGATTTATCAAGGATACTTCAAAGTCTATTCTATTAAATAGAAACTGAAATCACTTAAATGAAACCGTTAGAAACATAGATGAATGTTTCTGATCATGAAAACATCATGAGAGATAGAGAGAGGTGCAACACTTTATGTATGATCCTTACGGATTCAAACAAAGAATGACTAATATTCCCCTCCTCTGTCGAATCTGAGGCATTAAAGTGTAAGCCCACGTTGGTTTTCAACCTCATTTTTATAGATAATAAATTTATCTCTAACTTCATTTTTAGAATGTAAAAGATTGACATGAAAAAATCTAGAATAACCATCAATATAAGTTATGAGGTACTTTTTATTACCTATGGTTGGTGTAGCATGCAAATCACATACATCACTAAGTATTAATTCTAACAAGTTGCATTTCCTTTCTATAGTCGAAAATGGATTCCTAGCTATTTTAGTTTGCATGCAAGTCACATTTATGACCATTTTTATCCATGCTAGGAAATAATTCTATTTTTTACATGCCATTCATTTGCTTAAAATTTATGTGACCTAAACGATTATGCCATAAATCAAGACTCTAGCAAGTAAGCAGAAACAATATTTGTATTTAATTTGAATAATTCATCGTACAAGTGACCATTTCCAACAAAGATCTCACCTTTGGATGGAACAAAGTTATCTGCCTCAAATACAAGACCAAACTCGTGCTTGTTTAACAAGCTCACCGATACTAAGTTCCTACAAACTTCGAGCAAATACAAGACATCATTAAAGGTGAGGATCTTTCCCGAGGTAAACTCAAGATCAGCTACTCTCTTCACTTGTACGTTTATGCTTGCAGAGTTCTCCATGTAGAGTGGCGTCCTGTCTTTGATTGATTTCAACCTCTTAAAGAGAGGTTGGTTACTGCACACGTGTCGGAATCGATCCACCGAGAAGGGTTATTCTCAAGCACATTCGCTTCAAAGATCATGGGCGCAAAGTGCCCTTTTGAAGCATTGTTGTCATCTTTCTTCTTTCGGAGACGACAGTCCCGTTTAAAGTTTACTAGTTTGCCACAGAAGTAGCATGCCCCTTTCTTCTTGAATTGCTCCTTTCCTTTTGAAGGATGGTTTGGATGTTATTGCCCCTTTGAAAACCCAAAAGGATCCACTCCCTCCGCCACGAGAACCTTGGATTATTTATCATCCTTAGGCTCATTTGCCTCATGTTTTTTATATTCCTCCTCAATTTGTAGTTGAGTAACTCGTTAAGAAAAATATCTTCCTTCTTTTGCTTTAGAGAATGTTTAACATTCTTTCAAAAGGGGGGGAGTTTATCGATGATGGATATGACAATGGTAGCATCATTTGTGTTCATCTTGTTTTGCTTAAGATGTTGTAAGATGCGTTGTATTTCACATAATTGTTCTACGATAGATCTATTATCTGCCATTTTGTATGAAATAAACTTGCTTGCTAGAAATTTCGTGTTTGTCGCATCCACGATGATGTACTTTTGCTCCAAGGCATCTCATATCTCCTTTGCAGTTGGAAGATGTTGATATGTGTCAAAGAGGTCATCGGCTAAAGCATTGAGTATGTGTCCTCGACACATGAGATCATCATTCTCTCATTTTTGTCTTGTGCAGGGAGCTTAAGGCATCTCATCTTCAGATGTGGGGGGGTTTGGAGTTGATAGCACGTAAACCACGTTGAGAGTCGCAAGTAGCAAGCGCATCCTCTTTTGCCACCACTTGAAATTGTTGCATCGAATTGTTTCACCTTCATCATGTTGTTGAGCATCGACATATCCATTTTGATGGAATCTACTCTTAAGATTGTCGGGGATATATCAATGGGTAATGAATATAGCCTTTACCTTGGATGGTAGTAGATAGAGCTCGTCGAGGCGTGTTGCATTGTCGCACTCCATAGTAAATTCGCCCCCACCAAATCGGTAGTACTATGGGTTGTCGGCGAATCCTATTTAGGATATAATGGTGGCTCAATACTTGACACAAGTACGTTGTAGAAAGTATCCCTTAAAGAAGCTTTGGAAACAGGATAGTTATAAAAGGATTTTGTTGTTGCACACCAACAAAATTATTTTGATGCTTGCTAAATACATTTAGAGAAATCTCAATTTGTACGAAGGATTGGAGTGTTTGGAAAGGATTCGAATTAATTTTCTCACCCAATGAGGACTCCATTTTATAGACATGGAAGCACCCATTCGAATAAGGCATCATACTCCATGGAATTGGGTTGATGTCTTTCCTAGAAAGGCATGTCTCTTCCCAATTTAATCTTGTCCGTCGGATCGCACCGGATCGAATAAGCTAACTAGATTTCACCCTCTGGCGAACAGACGTGTCCACTAGCAAACGGACATGTCCATTCCAACCCATTTTTCAATGTGGTGGGATTCCAAAAATAACCTTCCCCTTTAAAAAACATAAAATAAAACAAATTAATTATTTCAAAAACATTAAAAACGAACATTAAAAACGAACATAATTTCCACCACATACAGTCAAAATAACATTGTCTTCATTCATGGACCAAATACAGAAAGGCGCAAGGGAAACAAAAATGGCCTCGGGTCTGACATACAATCACAAGAAGCATGCAGCATAGCTTGAACACTTTCTCGCAAAAAATCTGTTTTTGAGTCCCTTTCCTTAGACTAAAAGTTACGCCGATCCAATAACAGGACATTCCAAATGATGACTAGGGTACTGAGAACAACATAGCACAAACTTCAAAATTAAAACATCATTCGTATATGCGCTAGAGATTGGTTTAAACGGAAACATTTGAGACAAGATTTTAAAATCACTATATGCATCAAGGAAACAAATTGTTGCAACGGAATGAAATAGCCAAGGATGCAACAGACATACCTTGTTGAATGTTGGTCTGCAAGCAACTGGAGCTGAATTGAAGGAAATACTGAGCATGGAAAATGAAGAGGCCCATGAAAGAGAGGTGCGCCTATCTCTGCCAGTTGAATGCAGCTCTACAGGAAGAAACAATGGCGAAGTAGAGATGCATGCCATACTGTTGTCGAAAGGAAAAAATAAAATTCAAATATTAGGAGATCGCTTTTCGTTCAGTAAACCCATCACAAGTGTGCAGCTGTTCAAATTTGGGGCTTTGCCTGCGACAAATTGAGCATTTTAAAAATCAATTTGTACGATTAAATGGTGAAATTTAAAGGGTGCACAAACCGTATAAAACCCAAAAAATCGTATGTGGGAATATAGAGAATGGACAAAAGCTGGAAAGAAATGAGAGGATTGACCTGGACAGGGAAGCAGGGGTGCGCGTATTACAGAGGGATAGAACGAAAGGACGAGGCCCGAGAGAGGAGCGGGGTGCGCGTGTTTTCGGGATTGTTGAAAAAGTAATTTATCCCGGCAGATAATGTAAAATAGGAGAATCGAGCATAAGTGGACTCAAATTATCGTTTCCAGTTCACTTTTTGCACTTCAAAAAATACATGGGAGGTGAAAGTTCGAATGAGGATTTCAGCTGATTTATCGAATGTTCCCATATACATGTTCATTCTTACAGGTGACATCATCCTGTTGCGCCGATTTGCTACAAGGCATTTTTATCACGTGGAAAAATGGGATGTGCGTGAAATGAAGCATCGCGTCGGGACAGACGTTTTCGCGGCATGTATGCTCAGAAGGATTGCAGGCAAGGTGCACCGGGATTTTCGTGGTGTGCGCGCTTTGAAGGATTGTGGGCAAGGTGCAGTTTATCAGTGGGTTTCGTTGAGATTGCGCGACGGTTTATCGGTGGGTTCTGTCGGGGTGCGGTTTATTGGTTTCCTCGGGATTGCGGGCAAGGTTTGTTGTGTTTCGGCAGTCAAGGTCTTGTTAGGATTGGTGTCCTGAGAACCAACTGTTTATACTTTGATTACATGAATGTACACTTATTATATATTGTCCATTGTTCTGCATGACTATAATATAATAATGTCATGGAATATTTGTTGTATTAATAAGATCATGGCAGATCTCCGCTATGATGAGAACCTTGAAATATTATAACAATATTATTAAATAAAGTTCTACGGTTGGATGACATACAATGATAGGACACATGGTATACAGATCGTCAGTGCGAGTACTCGTAAGAAGACGAGACTCTCTCTCATGGAGTTCGCACTTGGTAATCTCCGAGATGTGAGATTATGAGAACAGACCCGCCAGTAACAATTCTGCATGTCTTAGTGTCATCGGACATTGCTATCTACGAGCGTGTGTAATGGTCCTTAGACTGGAAGATTATCATTAACTCATGTCATGACTTGCGCACTTAGATTTGCTGACGAAAACCATCACGAAAATAGTTGGCGGGAAGTAGGGTACGTTGGGTGCGTCACCAATGACATGTTGTTAATGGATAAGTTGAGGAAGGATTTGTCTCTTCCATATTTATGGAATTAGATATCTCGGGCCCTTTGATTGAAATATAGTTGTCGCTCAAATTCCATGTTCATGGTGTCACGACGAGTTTATTTCTGGAAGTCAAAGAATGACAGATCAAGCATATAGGTTTATGACACTGTCATGAAACCTGCTTGATGAGATATTGAGACAAATAGATTAAATTACACAGTAAGCGTTCGTATGAGGTGACATGTCAATGCGGCGTCAACTTCTTTCTCTTGGGTGCCTTGACCCGTTGCTAGACAGTAATCTTGGACTTTAGGCAAGCCCGCCTAATGCCAACGACAAAGAGGCCTAGAGGGTCACACACTAAGTGTATTCAAGTATCTCAAGTAGAATAAAGATTATTCCCGTATGTGGTTTAATAATTATTCAAGGAAGCCTAAATCGTTTTAATGTTTGAGGAATAATAAAATGAAAAACAAGATATACACGCCGTGTACATTGAATGTACACGCCGTGTAGTTTTTATTTTGGAAAGGAAATGAAAAATGAAAACAAGATGCGCACGTCGTGTACATTAAATGTACACGCCGTGTAGTTTTCAATTAAAAACGAGTACACGCCGTGTATTAATGATTATACGTCGTATAGTTTTTCCAGTTGAGATTTTGAGGAAATAATATCGTTTTATTAAATTATATTTATTATAATCAGCGTGGGCGCATGTCAATGAATTAATGATTCGACATGGGGTTTTCAATAAGAGTTAATTAAATAAATAAAACGCGTAACGTGTTTATTTATTGTCATAACTCTATAACCTCAAACTCGATTATAAATATTCTCACAACCCCAACACTTTTCCGAAGAATCGTTGTGAACAACAATTCTGGAGAATTCTCTCAAGACTGAAAGAACTCCATCCTCCAAGAACGCTCTCAATACCGAGAGAGATCCACCTCCATTGGATCAAGGCGATCTAAGGCTGACAACACAAGTAAAGGATTCTCCACGCTAGCATCTGGAGATTCTTTTGGCGACGTTCAGAGATATGTGGTTCACGTGTGGATCACCGCTAGAGGAAGTCTACACTTGGCTTCTGCAACGCAATGACGAATCACATCGGAATGTGATCAGAAATATCAACTATAATGTCCCGGTTCCAGAAGCCACCCAGACGTGCCCCGTACCCAGTTGGTCACATGGCCTCGCGCGCATTTCCCCGAATGCCAGAGACTGTCGACTAGCAGTGAGAGCCTTGGGTGTGATAGTGGGGAAACTATGTCTTCATTGGCAGAGTACACATCGGAAGTAAACAACACACAATAACGAAAACAATAAATATCAACAACAGTAAACAATGGAAGACTGATAAAGAAACAACTGGAGCATAAATATATATAAATGATGCATGATACATATATGTCTAGAAAAACAGTCAAACAAGTCACAATGTTGAATACACTACTAAACCAAAGTACAAAAGGAAAAAACAGATGAGCAACTCCTCAGCATCGCAATCCTCGACTTGGTCTCATGCTCTCCAGCTCCAATGCAATCAAGTACCTGAAGTCGAAGGGTGCTTGTCATTGTCTATACCTGCAGCAATATAATCTGTTTGGGCTCAAAAGCATGACCCAAACAGGGTGTGAGACGAATCCCAGTAGGCAACCACCACAAAATCTGTGCCTAACAGTCACTGAATATATGACAGGTAAAAGTGCAGAAAGCCGTAAACAAGGAAAGCACTAAGCAACAACCAATCCACAATTTTAAGCATTCAAAACACCACACAGCATGCAACAACAAAACAGATAACACAATAGGTAACCCTCTGGGAAGTACCCACAGCCTATCCCCTCTGGTCCTACCTATCAAGTACAAGCAACCCTCTGGGTAGCACACATAGTCTCACCCCTCTGGTTCAGCTAAAGTATAGACTCTCTAAGGAAGCACTCACCTTCAATTCCCCCTATAGTCTCGTATCGTACTAAATGTGCTCTCGGAAAGCACTCAACGTCAATTCCCCCTGTTGCCCGCGTCGAGAAACTACAAACACTCTGGGGAAACACTCAACGTCAATTCCCCCTGTGGTCTCACATCATATAATTATAAAGACACTCTGGAGAATCCCTCAACGTCGATTCTCTCCATGGTCTATACACTAGGTTCTCACGGCCTTGTGTAAGTCAAGCAAGTGTAGCAGCGCGTAACAGCCAAGGTAAACCTCATGAACTACTTGACTAACATTCTATAGCACAACAGTCACACCATCCTACAATACTAGGCATGGGAAGTAAACAGCAACCTAACAGGAAAACAAGACCCAAAGGTCAAAACAGGAAAAACATGCATGGACAATACATCCAAAGCACAACAATTCACCCTATTCACAATCAAAAAACATCTACTCAGGCATACCAGTATAGCAGAGAAACAAAAAAGGCTAAAACGGAAAACACACAATACCCTATTCATGGGTATTGGGCGAAATTGCACATATAACTCAAAGACTCCCTACAGAAAGGCACAAACCACCCACCTTAGGGTTAGGAGATCAATATACTTGAACCACGAAGCTTGAATCTCCTTAGAATGTTGTAGATCTAAGAAAACGTCCAAAACGTTTAACCCACAATAACTTGGAAAAGAAGAGGAATCATGAAAAGTGGTTCCAGCAGAAGAGATAACTCACTGATGTAATTCCAACGCAATCAACGATGTTCGAATCGGAGGACAGACGGAGGCTCGGGGGCTCGTCAAAGATCCGCGGTTGCTCGATGCTCTCGGATGAACAGGACCTAAAAGAAGTTTGTTTTGGCGATTAGACGCGAACCTGGTGCGTTTAATGAAAAAAAAAATACACGACGTGTACTTTTAAAGTACATGGCATGTACTCGCCTTTTCTATACTCCGCTTTAAGTGGCCTCCAAGTCACTCTCACACGACCATGTGTGTGGCTATTACACGGCCAACACACGGCCTGCTGCAGCAAGGAAGTACACGAAGTGTACTCATAAAGTACACGATGTGTACTTAGAAAATTTTCAGAAACTCCTCTTTTCTCAAAAACTCCAAGAAAAAGAAAGACATACTTGAAAGGAAGGTCCAAGTTCTTAAAAACTTCCCCCCTTAAAGAAATTCATCCCCGAATTTCCCTAGTGCGGTGTAGAAGAAGAAACCCCGAACAGTTCCCGCCACTGTGCTCGTACATCGACCTCCCTCTCCCAAGTCTCGTCCTTTACCCGCTCGTGCTGCCACAACACTCGTACCAAGGAAACATACCGACCATGGAGAACCTTTGTACTGCGGTCCACAATCCGGATATGATGCTCCTCAAATGATGCATCCACTTCGAGCTCAACCTCCTCGGGTTGAAAGACATAAGACGAGTCTGAAAAGTAACGTCGAAGCTGAGAAACGTGGAAGACATCGTGCATAACTCGATACCTCTGAGGTAACTGCAACTGATAGGCAACCGGCCCCACTCTCTCCAACACCTCAAACGGCCTGACGTACCTCGGTGAAAGCTTACCATGTCTTCTAATCCTCTTGTGTCCCAACCTCGGTGTGATACACAGGAAAACCTGATCCCTGACCTCGAACTCCATAGGTAGTTTCTGCTGATCAGTATAAGACTTCTGATGAGGCTGCGTAGTAGTCATCCTCTTCCGAATCAACTATATCTGCTCTGTGGTCTCCTGAACAAGGTGAGGTCCCAGCAAATCTGCCTCTCCTGCCTCCATCCAACATAAAGGTGATCGAAATGGCCTACCGTACAAAGCCTCATAAGGTGTCATCTGAATAGTTTCTTGAAAACTATTATTGTAGGCAAACTCCACAAGAGGTATATACTTCTCCCAAAAACCTCCAAAATCCAGAACGTATGCTCGAAGCATGTCCTCAAGAACCTGAATCGTACGCTCAGAATGGCCATCTATCTGGGGATGGTAAGCCATACTCAAAAGTACCTATGTACCCAAAGCCTTCTGAAGCCCCTGCCAGACCCGAGAAGTAAAACGGGCATCCCTGTCTGAAACAATGGAGTGTAGAACTCCATGAAGACATACAATCTCATGGATGTACAATCATCCCAGCTCATCAACACTAAAGGTCTCCTTGATTGGAATGAAGTGAGAAACCATTGTGAGCCTATCAATGATGACCCACACTGCATCATTCCCTCGAGGCGACCTCGACAACCCTATCACGAAATCCATCGCGACGTTTTTCCACTTCCACTCGGAAATGGGTAACTGTTGTAGAAGCTCTGCTGGTCGCTGATGCTTTGTCTTCACCTGCTGACAAGTGGAACACCTCATAACGAAACCAACAACGTCCCTCTTCATACCTGGACACCAATACTGACAGTGTAGATCACGATACATCTTGGTGATGCCAGGATGAACTGCCCAAACTGAGGAATGAAAATCTCACATCAGCTCCTCGTGTATATCTGCTGGAACCCATATGCGTCCCTGGAAACACAAGATATCATCCTCGACTACAGTCCATCCAGGAATAGGGTCCTCTCGTGACACACTCTCCCTTAGGACCAGGCCTTCAGAATCTGATAGTTGCCTCATTCGTACTCGATCAAGAAGGGTAGAGGTAACAACTATAGAAGATAGAAAAGTCTGTCTCTATCTGTCATGCACCTCCAAATGCATCTCAGAGAATAGAGCCATAAGCTGCCACTCACTGTTGGCCTCCCGAACTGACTGTATTTGAGTCCTCCTACTCAACGCATTATCCACTACATTGCCTTTCCCAAGAATATAGGCAAGCTCAAAGTCAAAGGACTGTAGGTACTCAACCCACCTGCGCCGTCTCAAATTCAGATCACGCTGATTGAAGATGTACTTGAGACTTTTGTGGTCGGTGAAAACCACAAAATGCTCTCCCAGAAGATAATGTCTCCAACAATGTAAAGACCCATAAAATTCAAGGGATTTTTTTTCTAATTTTCTTTGGGATTTTACAAGAACGCAGTTTCTGACGGCGCCTGATTCCGAGGCCCGGTGTGCCTGGAATCATTTTCCGAAGTTTAGCTCGGGTACATTCAATGAACGAACGAGCGGGTTTTTCTAACTTCTGAACCGGTGCTCGGAATCGAATTCCGAGGGAACCGATGAAATCACAACGCTGGTATTTGCTTAGAAACGCATTTTCTGGAGTTGCGTTTGCTCGGGTGTGGTTTTTAATTTTTGGGGGTTAAGTGAAGAAAATAAAATAAAGTGGTGCGACAACTTTATTTTATTTCACTTAAAGCCATTTAAAGACACTTAAAGCCACTTAAAGCTACTTAAGCTGGGTTGAAGCGGATAGGGTGCAATCCAAAATATCCTACCCTCTTGGTAGGATATTTGTGAGGTGGGGCCCGCACGAACCCCACCGTTTCTTTTCCTCTAAGTAATGCACCCGCACCCCCTCTTAATGTCAAGTCAACCCTTGTGTTTAATAAGTTATTAAAAACCTCTATTAAATTTGGGGGATTAAAGCGTTGCATTTAATTCAATTGAATTAACTGTTTTAATCTTATTAAATGCAAACTTATGACTTGGTTAATAAAATAAGTGATACACTTATTTTGTTTGGGGGTTAGCTTGTCGAGAGGATTTTGGGAGAAAGATCCAAGGCTTGAAGTTCTTCATTCTTCGACGAAGAACGCGAAGAACGCATCGCCGCCAACGAAGAACGCCGCCCTCCGACGAAGGTTGACAAAAACGCCGGATCCTCAGAGATCGACGATGTGACATCGACGATCCCCTTCCCGTGACGCTTTCTTCCGTGATGAGAAAATCCGCGACGAACCCTCGCTCGACGACGCTTGAGGTAGGGGAATTTTATTTTGGTGTTCTATTATCTTTTGAGAAAAGAACGACGAGCGCGAACCAACCAATTCCAGGTTGATCCGCGGATCGTTCGTTCATGCGGATTGATGTTGAGGATTATTTATTTAATTTGTTCATGATTATTACCTTGGCGATCTTCGTGAAATATGACCATTTGCTATCAATTAACAAGAGGGGGCCGGACCGCACAAACACGGCCGACCCTCCTCCTTATCCTTGTGGGTTTCTTTTGTGGATTGAAATGGGGATGGCGCGGTGCCATCGCACCGTGCGGAAACGTGCGACAAGGAATGCGCGGTGCCGTCGCGCCACGTCGTGAAAACGAACAAGGGCACGACGCCGTCGTGCCGCGTCGGAGAAACCCAAAGACATCCGCGGACGGAGTCGGGCCACGACGAAGGGGCGCGACGCCATCGCGTCGCGCCGGAGAACCACGAAGACGGCGCGTTTTGTTATTTGACATGCGGATTGTCGGATGACGACAAATGGGGCCGCAAGGGTGATTTGAAAGCTTTGCAGTGAAGGTCGGGTCCCGGGAGGACCTCTGGAACAGACGGAAATGAAATCGGACTACCGGAGCATCTTCGGTGGCCCGCGGACTCCACCGGCGGCGCCCCGGCGCGCCGCCGGACGGAGCCGCTGCGGCTTCAGCCGCGACGGCGGGGTGCGGTTCCACGACCGTGCAAAACCGAAGCAGGGACGTGGCCGGCTGCCACGTCCGTTGGTGAGAGGTGGCCCCAACCGGGGCCGCGGATCCATCACGCGGGGGCAGCGCGCCCCCGCCCCCGGATTTCCCTCGCTCGGCCGCTCGGCCGAGCCGAGCCGAGCCGAACCGCCGGTTCGGGCCGGGTCGCGCCCAAGCCGGGCCGGGCCGCGCAGGACGGGTCGGACCCGGACCCGGGTCGGGTCGACCCAGGGGGGTTGGGCCGGGTCGGTCCGGGCCCAGACCTCCCCGTTTTCGGACCTTTTCGGTACTTTGCTCATAACTTGAGCTATGGGCCTCCGAACGACGCGCCGTCAGCGGCGATGCGATCCTTGGATCGTGACGGTCGTTTCGGTATACTACACCCAAGGTTTTGGAATACTTTGGGTTCGGCCGGGTTGGTTCGTACACGAAACCAACCGGGCCCTCGGAGCAGAAACGCTCATATTTTGAGCTCCGGACGTCCGATTGACGTGCCGTCGACTTTGGTGGATTCCTATAAGTGAGAATGATCTTTTGGCTTACTCCGCTCGAGGTTTGGATGTCGTCGGAGTGCGGTCGGGTTGGTTCGCTCACGAAACCAACCGGGCCCCTGGAACAAAAAAGCCAATAACTCACAGACCGGGCGTCCGATTGACGTGTCGTCTGTCTCGTTGAATTCCTCTAAGTGAGACGGATCTTTTGACTTACTCCGCTCGAGGTTTAGATGCCGTCGGAGTGCGGTCGGGTTGGTTCGCTCACGAAACCAACCGGGCCCCTGGAACGAAAAAGCCAATAACTCACAGACCGGGCGTCCGATTGACACACCGTCTGTCTCGTTGAATTCCTCTTGATGAGACGGAACTTTTGGCATACTTCGCCCGAGTTTTGGTTGCTGTTGGATAGTGGCCGGGTTGGATTGTACCCGAAATCCAACTGAGCCCTTGGAACGGAAAAACTGTTATCTTTCAGACCATACGTCCGTTTGACGAACCGTCAGCGGCGTTGGTGATATCGTTGAGAAACAGTCCCTATGAGTATACCCTATGAGAGTTCGGGGTACAGTTGAGATACGGCTGGGTTGGTTCGCACACGAAACCAACCGGGCCCCGGGGACAAAAATGCTAGTAACTCACAGACCGGGCGTCCGTTTGACGCGCCGTCTGTTGCGTTGAGACCCCTATGATGAGGCGGTCCTTTGAGATACTTCTTCGTGGTACTTTGAGATACTTGGAGTATCGACCTGTAGCTCGTGGAGCGGACCCTCCCAGAGACGAGCGTGCGGAGTATGGAGACCGTGTAGCCGACTGAGACCTGACGACTGCTTGACCGACTCGACTTGGAGTGAGTCGACTAGCCCAGTGGACGGAGCACTACTTTGTGAGGTGCAGACCCATGGAGGACGAATCACTACCTGTGTGACAGTGCAGACCCGCGGTACTCATCCGGAGAGTACCTCTGCAGGCTACTAAGTGGTGTACACTACTGTGTTTGGGTGGCATACCCCGGCGGGAAGCACTACTGTGTTTGGGTGGCTGACCCGCGGTACTCGACAGGAGGAGTACCTCAGCAGTCTTAGGTTAGTGAGCAGTACCTCGGAGTCGTGATAGGACCACTGTACACTCCAGAGATGGAGCTCTTCAGCAGTTACAGTTTCGATAATAAAAATCCTGGTTTGAGCTGAGTCTATGACCTTTGTGTTTCCTCATGATTGAGATGGGTCACTTGATAACTTAGGTATATGTATGGGCATATACCTGGGTAGTGGTTATCCGTTGATTTCATAATCTTTGTGTTTCCTCAGGATTGAGATGGGTTACTTGATAACTTAGGTATATGTATGGGCCTATACCTAAGTAGAGGTTATCTGTTGAGATCTTCTTTGTGGTTATCCTTGTTGGTTTTAGTGAGACATTGAGGGTCTCAGGGTCCCTACTGAGTATCGTTATACTCACCCCTGCACGGGCTATGCCCGCACCTCGTTGTGTTGGTTGCAGACGACGGGCAGTGCTGACGGAGGCCGAGTGTTCGAGGACTGGACGGTACCCGGAGGTGGACTACACGACGAGTCAGTACCCAGAGGTGGACTACACGAAGAGTCAGTATTCGGAGGTGGACTTCACGGCGAGACGACACTCGGAGGAGGTTGACGGGCAAGAGCGTTGTGGAGGCTATCTGTACCTACCCTTCAGGTAGGATCCGTGGTGGACGATCCAGGAGCTGCGCCATCTGTACCTACCCTTCAGGTAGGATCCGAGGAGGACGACCCAGGAGCCGCTTCCATCCTTCCAGCTGTTGTCTTTTTTTTTTCTGTTGTACTTTGTTCAGCTGTAGTTGTACATTCATTTGGGTTTGTATTCTGGCCCATTTACCTTTCAGTTTTTCTCTTTATACTTAGTGTTTTACTTCTGCTTGTACTCTGTGGTGTTTTGTTTACTTTTATAAAGGCAATGCCTTCCCAGTTATCGGGATTTACGCCTTTGGTGCTAGTCGCCAGCCCCTGGCCTATGGAAGGTGGGCTTGGGGTAGTCACAACACGAGCCCCGAGGACGAGTCGTGACAAATTGGTATCAAAGGAGAAACTCAGCCTTAAGTGCGGTGCACTACCTGGGTTGAGATGTAGGGCCCACAACGAGGATGTTGTGCTCTAAAGGGGGGGGGGGGTGATTGTAACACCCCCGAATGATAAAGGGTTAAATGACTAAATGATATGACCCATGTCAACAAGGTGCACCTTCCTTTTCGGGAGCCTGCCTGGTTAGAACTCCACAGTTAAGCGTGCTTGGCCTGGAGTAGTGATTAGGATGGGTGACCTCCTGGGAAGTTTCTCAGGATGTGTGTGAGTGAGGACAAAACACACTGGAAAGGACATGTGTTGGCCTGTGGGGGCAGTCATTAGTCAGATGACCCGTTCAGGCATGTGGGTGGACCTTGGGGTGGGCCCCACGTGTCTGCGGGGCAACTGGTGGTACCTGGTGGGCCAGGACCCGATGACCATGTTAAGGCGGGGTGTCTGTGCTATCATCGGGACCTGGTTGTCACAATTGGTATCAGAGGAGTCGATTATACCGCAGAAACTCTGATATTTTCTTTCTGTGAAGCAATAGTGTTAAGAGTACCGAGTATGGTTTTCAGTTCAGGGAGTCCAGTGTTGGTGCGGGCGGCCGACGTATCCATACACCAGGACCCTGACAACTGATTTCCGACTTTGTGCACAAAAACACTGATTGCGTGTGTGTTTCCAGAAGTTTTTAAATGTCATCTCAAACCAGGTCAGCTCACTAGGTATAATCGTTTGACCGTGTCACGTTGTTTCTTTCAGGATGCCTTTTCTCAGACAACCAGCTAGAGCCCAGAGGGATGTGCGTACTGACAGCCTGTCGAGCGACGAGGCTTCGGTATAGGGCCCTCTTGCAGTTGAGGCACCAGCGGAGGCACCATCGGTACTACCATACGTTGGGTCACCAATGCCACCAGCCCCAGCAGTAGGCGATGCACGCCACTTGAGCGCGCTGCACGAGTTCCAGCGCCAGAGACCACCCAGGTTCCGGGGAGAGACGGACCCGCAGGCGGCTGAGGATTGGCTGGAGGTTGTGGTGAGAGTCTTCAGGCTAGTGGGGACGCCGGCAGACCTCATGGTGATCTTTGCTGCCAGCCTTCTTTAGGCAGCAGTAGGCAGGTGGTGGAGCCACTTGTTCCAGTTTTGCGACGGGATGACCTTCGCATGGGAAGACTTTGAGACCTTCTTCAGGGTGGAGTTTGTGCTAGTAGCTCTACACCCCGAGCGTGTACAGGAGCTTCTGCCTTTGCCGTAAGGTTTTCGATCAGTAGCCGAGTCATCTGTGGGCAGTAGACAGATGATGTAGAGGTCCAAGAGGACTAGAGCTAGCCGTACGAGGAGTAGGAAGTGTTATGAATGCGGAAGGAAGGGTCACCTGGCACGTTACTGTCCAACTCCTCGTACAGATGATCCGTAGGCTTTGGAGGAGCCACCGAGGCAGAAGCAGTGGCGGGTGCTTGAGAAACAGCCGAGCAATGGAAAAGGCAGTAGAGCTCCGGGAGCAGGTGGACAGGAGAGGAACTAGTGGATACGTCCCTTGTACTTCTAGTTCCATGTTGTTGTTGTATTTGTGTCTTTGTACTATGAGCTGCAATAATAAAAAGATACTTATCTTTGTGATGTTTTCTTTCCTGTCCTTTTTGTTTGGTTGATACCGAGTGGTCCTGGTTAAGACTGTTGACTTGACCCTCACTTTCGAGATTCCTACTGGAGGAGACCCAGTAACCTCACACTGATGCCGACAGTGTGACTCGAACCTTGGAGGCGAGAGTGACAGTTGGATCTCTTGGTAGTTACGTCGAGGCCTTACGACGTCATCCATGGCATGAATGCATCCTTCATGTCGGGATTGACTGTATTAGGAAATAGGCGTGGTTCATCCAGGGGATGAGACCGAGTTTCTCTTTTCGGCAAAGGAGAAATTTTAGCAGCTCTTCCAGATCGTAGGAAAAGAAGGTGTAGATCATCCAGGAGCGGATGAAGACTGCACATTGCAGTAAAAAATAGGAAACCGGTGCCAGTCTTAGAGACTCGGGTGTGTTAAATGTTTCAAGAAGAGGAAGCTTTAAAGAGAGATGAGTCTGCGAAGTGGTAGACGTGGAGGCAGAGCTAGGAGAGCAGGATGAGGTGGTGCACATCTTAACATGCTACAACCACCCGCCTTTGTTATCCCCGCCAGGCTCAGGGAGCTGGAGGGCGGAGGAAGAGTGCGGCTGCATGCGGTCAAGGAGTGTGACCCAATGGCTCTAAAAAAAATGATTCAAGGGACAGTCTATGTCCACTACTAGCTGTTGTAGTAACAGACGTCGATATGAATCATTCCTCGCTTTCACAGATCTTTTCCCAGACCTAGAGTTTCCGGTAAACCGTGGACTTGACCCTCACGTCTGGAGATACCTTGGGAGGAGACTCGATAATCACACTTATGCCGACGGTGTGGTCAGACCCTCGAGGCGAGAGTTTCGGTTGGAATCTCTTGGTGGCAGCGTCGAGGCCTTACGACATTGGTCTGAGTATGGATTGGATCCACAGTTCATACACGGATTGACGGTATTAGGCAAAAAGGTTGTGGTTTAACTACGACGTCAAGATGGGTTTTCCTTGGTCGGCGAAAAGAAAACCCCAGGCAGCACAGGATAAACTCTTTCACAGGAGGGTGCGACCGATCACTCTTGAGTCGGTCAACCATACCCTCGTGGCAGCAGTCGTTTGAGTTTTAGTTCTAATAGAAATTGGAGACCTCTAGAGTTCGAGGATGATGATCACGACCTTATACGGGTCTCACCTCGACGAGGTTTACGGAGATGTGGCTAAGGTGGAAAGTTATCTCCGAGGTTTAGTGGATCATTCCTAGGTCCTCAGCTGGGTAGGTGGGATGGTTTACCGCTTGACCCATCCACCTCAGTTGCACCAGGTGCACAACGACTTCCACGTATCTCAACTGAGGAGATACATGCTCGACCCTTCGCATATCATCGACCATAAGGAGTTGGACGATGGCGATGGGGTTACTTTCACGGAGGTTCTAGTGGGGATCGAGGATCGATAGGGGTGGATCCTACGAGAATGGTCTATTCCTCGGGTGCGCTTTCACTGGCAGTACGGGAACCTCCAGGTGAGCACATGAGAGCGGGAGGCTTAGATGCGTGCTCAGTTCCGCTTTTGTGACCCTAGTTTGTGTTAAAGCTTTACGAGGACGTAAAGCCCTGAGGTGGGAGTAATGTAAAGACACGTAAAATTCAAGGGAATTTTTTTTCTAATTTTCTTTGGGATTTTACAAGAACGCAGTTTTTGACGGTGCCTGATTCTGAGGCCCGATGTGCCCGAAATCATTTTCCGAAGCTTAGCTCGGGTACGTTCAGTGAACGAACGAGCGAGTTTTTCTAACTTCTGAACCGGTGCTCGGAATCAAATTCTGAGGGCACCGATGGAATCGCAACACCGATATTTTCTTAGAAACGCCTTTTCAGGAGTTGCGTTTTCTCGGGTGTGGTTTTTAATTTTTGGGGGTTAAGTGAAGAAAATAAAATAAGGTGATGCGACAACTTTATTTTATTTCACTTAAAGCCACTTAAATCCACTTAAAACTACTTAATCTGGGTTGAAGCGGATAGGGTGCAATCCAAAATATCCTACCCTCTTGGTAGGATATTTGTGAGGTGGGGCCCGCACGAGCCCCACCGTTTCTTTTCCTCTAAGTAACGCACTTGCACCCCCTCTTAATGTCAAGTCAACCCTTGTGTTTAATAAGTTATTAAACGCACCTATTAAATTTGGGGGATTAAAGCATTGCATTTAATTCAATTGAATTAACTGTTTTAATCTTATTAAATGCAAACTTATGACTTGGTTAATAAAATAAGTGATACACTTATTTTGTTTGGGGGGTTAGCTTGTCGAGAGGATTTTGGGAGAAAGATCCAAGGCTTGAAGTTCTTCATTCTTCGACGAAGAACGCGAAGAACGCATCGCTGCCAACGAAGAACGCCGCCCTCCGACGAAGGTCGACAAAAATGCCGGATCCTCGGAGATCGACGAAGTGACATCGATGATCCCCTTCCCGCGACGCTTTCTTCCGCGACGAGAAAATCCGCGACGAACCCTCGCTCGACGACGCTTGAGGTAGGGGAATTTTATTTTGGTGTTCTATTATCTTTTGAGAAAAGAACGACGAGCGCGGACCAACCAATTCCAGGTTAATCCGCGGATCGTTCATTCATGCGGATTGATGTTGAGGATTATTTATTTAATTTTTTCGTGATTATTACCTTGACGATCTTCGTGAAATATGACCATTTGCTATCAATTAACGAGAGGGGGCCGGACCGCACAAACACGGCCGACCCTCCTCCTTATCCTTGTGGGTTTCTTTTGTGGATTGAAACGGGGATGGTGCGGTGCCGTCGCACCGCGCGGAAACGTGCGACAAGGAATGTGCGGCGCCGTCACGCCGCGTCGTGAAAACGAACAAGGGCGCGACATCGTCGTGCCACGTCGGAGAAACCCAAAGACATCCGCGGACGGAGTCGGGCCACGGCGAAGGGGCGCGGCGCCATCGCATCGCGCCGGAGAACCACGAAGACGGCGCGTTTTGTTATTTGACGTGCGGATTATCGGATGACGACAAACGGGGCCGCAAGGGCGATTTGAAAGCTTTGCAGCGAAGGTCGGGTCCCGAGAAGACCTCTGGCACAGACATAAATGAAATCAGACCACCGGAGCAACTCCGGTGGCCCGCGGACTCCACCGGCGGCGCGGGTCACCGACGCGCCGCCGAACGAAGCCACTGCGGCTGAAGCCGCGATGGCGGGGTGCGGTTCCGCAGCCGCGCGGAACCGAAGCAGGGACGCGGCCGGCTGCCGCGTCCGTTGGCGAGAGGTGGCCCCAACCGGGGCCGCGGATCCATCACGCGGGGGCAGCGCGCCCCCGCCCCCGGATTTTCCTCGCTCGGCCGCTCGGCAGAGTTGAGCCGAGCCAACCCGCCGGTTCGGGCCGGGTTGCGCCCAGTCCGGGTCGGACCCGGACCCGGGTCGGGTCGACCCGGTTCGTGCCGACCCAGGGGGGGTTGGGCCGGGTCGGTCCGGGCCCAGACCCCCCGTTTTCGGACCTTTTCGGTACTTTGCTCATAACTTGAGCTATGGGCCTCCGAACGACGCGCTGTCAGTGGAGATGCGATCCTTGGACCGAGACGGTCGTTTCGGTATACTACACCCAAGGTTTCAGAATATTTTGGGTTCAGCCGGGTTGGTTCGTACACAAAACCAACCGGGCCCTCGGAGCAGAAACACTCATATCTTGAGCTCCAGACGTCCGATTGACGTGTCGTCGACTTTGGTGGATTCCTCTAAGTGAGACGGATCTTTTGGCTTACTCTGCTCGAGGTTTGGATACCATCGGAGTGTGGTCGGGTTGGTTCGCTCACGAAACCAACCGGGACCCTAGAACGAAAAAGCCAATAACTCACAGACCGGGCGTCCGATTGACGCGTCGTCTATCTCGTTGAATTCCTCTAAGTGAGACAGATCTTTTGGATTACTTCGCTCGAGGTTTAGATGCCGTCGGAGTGCGGTCGGGCTGGTTTGCTCACGAAACCAACTGGGCCCCTGGAACGAAAAAGCCAATAACTCACAGACCGGACGTCCGATTGACGCGCCGTCTGTCTCGTTGAATTCATCTTGATGAGACAGAACTTTTGGAATACTTCTCCCAAGTTTTGTTTGTTGTTGGACAGTGGCCAGGTTGGATTGTACCCAAAATCCAACCGGGCCCTTGGAACGGAAAAGCTGTTATCTTTCAGACCAGACGTCCGTTTGACGAACCGTCAGCGGCGTTGGTGATCTCGTTGAGAAACAGTCCCTATGAGTATACCCTATGAGATTTTGGGGTACAGTTGAGATACAGCCAGGTTGGTTCGCACACGAAACCAACCGGGCCCCAGGGACGAAAAGGCTAGTAACTCATAGACCGGGCGTTCGTTTGACGCGTCGTCTGTTGCGTTGAGACCCCTATGATGAGGCGATCCTTTGAGATACTTCTTAGTGGAACTTTGAGATACTTGGAGTATCGACCTGTAGCTCGTGGAGCAGACCCTCCGAGAGACGAGCCTACGGAGTACGGAGACCGTGTAGCCGACTGAGACCTGACGACTGCTTGACCGACTCGACTTGGAGTGAGTCGACTAGCCCAGTGGACGGAGCACTACTTTGTGAGGTGCAGACCCATGGCGGACGGAGCACTACCTGTGTGACAGTGCAGACCCGCGATACTCGTCCGGAGAGTACCTCTGCAGGCTACTAGGGGGTGTGCACTACTGTGTTTGGGTGGCATACCCCGGCGGGAAGCACTACTGTGTTTGGGTGGCTGGCCCGTGGTACTCGACAGGAGGAGAACCTCAGCAGTCTTAGGTTAGTGAGCAGTACCTCGGAGTCGTGACAGGACCACTGTACACTCCAGAGACGGAGCTCTTCAGCAGTTACGATTTCGATAATAAAAATCCTGGTTTGAGCTGAGTCTATGACCTTTGTGTTTCCTCATGATTGAGATGGGTCACTTGATAACTTAGGTATATGTATGGGCATATACCTGGGTAGTGGTTATCCGTTGATTTCATAATCTTTGTGTTTCCTCAGGATTGAGATGGGTTACTTGATAACTTAGGTATATGTATGGGCATATACCGAAGTAGAGGTTATCTGTTGAGATCTTATTTGTGGTTATCCTTGTTGGTTTTAGTGAGACCTTGAGGGTCTTGGGGTCTCTACTGAGTATCGTTATACTCACCCCTGCACGGGCTATGCCCGCACCTCGTTGTGTTGGTTGCAAACAACGGGCAGTGCTGACGGAGGTCGAGTGTTCGAGGACTGGACGGTACCCAGAGGTAGACTACACAACGAGTCAGTACCCGGAGGTGGACTACACGACGAGTCAGTATCTGAAGGTGGAATTCACAGCGAGACGACACTCGGAAGAGGTTGACGGGCAAGAGAGTTGTGGAGGCTATCTGTACCTACCCTTCAGGTAGGATCCGTGGTGGACGATCTAGGAACTGCGCCATCTGTACCTACCCTTCAGGTAGGATTCGAGGAGGACGACCCAGGAGCCGCTTCCGTCCTTCCAGCTGTTGTCTTTTTTTTTTTCTGTTGTACTTTGTTCAGCTGTAGTTGTACATTCATTTGGGTTTGTATTCTGGCCCATTTACCTTTCAGCTTTTCTCTTTGTACTTAGTGTTTTACTTCCGCTTGTACTCTGTGGTGTTTTGTTTACTTTTATAAAGGCAATGAATTCCGAGTTATCGGGATTTACGCCTTTGGTGCTAGTTGCCAGCCCCTGGCCTATGGAAGGCGGGCTTGGGGTAGTCACGACACGGGCCCCGAGGACGGGTCGTGATAAACAACGTAAGGCATGAACAACGACTGCCAACTCTAGATCGTGCGTCGGGTAATTCCTCTCATGTGGCCTCAACTACCGAGACCCGTACGCAACGACTCCGTCTCCCTGCATAAGCACAACTCCCAGCTCGATACCTAAAGCATCATAGTAAACAGTATAGCTCTTGCCTAGATCTAGAAATAATAGTATCAGTGCTGAAGTCAACCTCGCTTTTATCTCCTGAAAGGCTGACTCACAAGAATCTGACCACATGAACTTCGCACCCTTCTTGGCCAGATCTGTCAGCGGTGCTGCTAAGCGTGAAAAGTTCTGTATTAAACGTCTATAGTATCCAGACAGCCCTAGAAAACTCTACACCTCAAAGAAGTTCTTTGGATGCTCCCAGAAAACTACAACTCTCACTTTTTCTAGGTCTACTGATACTTCTGCCTCTGAGATAACATGACCCAAGAAGTGAATTTGGTCCATCCAAAAGTGTCACTTTGAGAGCTTAACATATAACTGATGCTCCCTCAGTGTACTCAAAACGATCTCAAGATGGGTAACATGGTCATGACGAGTGTGGGAGTACACTAAGATATCGTCCATGAAGACCACCACAAAAGAGTCTAAGTATGGATGGAACACTCGGTTCATTAGTACCATGAAAACTACAGGCGCGTTCGTAAGACCGAATGACATAACCAAATACTCGTATAGACCATACCTGCTCCGAAAGGCTGTGAGAGGTATATCATATGGCCTAACGTGCAACTGATAATAACTAGACCTCAAGTCAATCTTTGAGAATACCCGGGCTTCTCGAAGATGATCAAAGAGATAATAAATCCTAGGCAAGGGATATCGGTTCTTGACCGTCAACTGGTTCAACTTTCAATAGTCCACACAAAGCCTGAGGGGTAACGTCTGCCTTCTTCGCAAACAGGATAGGTGAACCCCAAGGAGAAGTACTGGGTCAGATGAAACCCTTTTCCTGTAACTCCTCCAACTGCTTATTGATCTCCTGCAACTCAGGTGTATCCATCCTATAAGGAGGAATAGACACCGGTTCTGCTCCTAGAACAAGCTCAATATAAAAGTATACCTCACGCTTCAGAGTAAAACCTAAAAAGTCCTTTGGAAATACATATCTGAAATGATCCACCGCTGGAGGAAAGTCTAATGGTGAAGTCCCCTAGTCATCCAGATAAAGACTAACAATATGGGCTGTAACTGCTCCCAACCCATGATGCTCTGGACCCACTCTACTCGCCTGGACATCCCACTCGCCCTTATGAAGAAAAGATCCACCCTATGGTGATATGAAACTCACCCTGTGGCAATAACAGTCGACGACTGCCTGGAAGGGAACTATCTAGTCCATTCCAAGAATGACATCATAGCCTGCCATCTCTAGGACATAGAGATCCCAAAGGAAGTGACACCCACCAACCTCAAGAGGGCACTCCTTGCACTGACGTACACCAGATGTTCTTTTCCCCAATGGAGTGTCTAGTGTCAAAACACCGGTAGAAGAAAAGATACTGAGCCCAAGGCTCTCCATAACAGTTACAAATATAAATCTATGTGTAGCACCAGTATCGAAAAGAGCTGAAGATAAAACCAAGGCAAATAGGATCGTACCTCGAACTATAGAGGGGTCGAGATCCTACTCCTGATAGGTCTGGTCCACTACAAAAGTCTGGCCAGCTCTGCGGCCCTGTGACCCTGCCTGACTACTCTGAGCTGATCCACCCTACTATCACTGGTGGCCTGGTGACTGACCACCACGGCCACAACCTCCACCTCGACCTGAATGGCTGGAAGAACTCCAGTTCCCAGACTGGTGAGAAACTGGCGGAGCTGCTCCTGTACATGGAGTCATAGAAGAACCCCTGTCACCAGCTGCTGGTGAAAAGATCTAACAGAAATGCTGAAGGTGTCCCAACTTTCTACAAGATCAGCACTCCACCGGGTCTCGCTGGCACTGCGGCCTCATATGTCCGCTTCTCTCACACTGATATCACACCACCTGGCTACCAGAAGATTTACCCCGCCTACTCGGATCTCCCCGTGTAGTCTCCCTACGAAACTTCCGGCTATCAGCTGACAGATCACTAACTCTAGATGTCGAGATGCCTTGGATCACAACTCCATATTACCTCATATTCTGCTCCATGATCAGTGCCTGGTTGATGATGGAAGCGATGGAAGTCAACTTGAAGATATTCACCTGAGAGCGGATGTCCTGTCTGAGGCCATCCTCAAACTTCCTTGCCAAGAATAACCCATCTCCTTCCAGGAAGGGTGTGAAACGTTGAAGCTCAGTGAAACGGGAGGAATAATCCATAACAGAAAGAGTACCCTGCTCAAGGCTCATAAACTCCTGGGCTCGGTCGGCCCTCAGGGTCTCCGGATAGAAGTAGTCATAAAAGATGCGCTGGAACTCTTCCCAATCCATAACCTGCTGATGAACCGCCTGTGAGAATACATCTCACAATCTCTTGGTAGAATCCCATAGCATATAGGTAGTGATCTTGAATCTCTTCTCTAAAGGCATCTCTAGATGCTCAAAGATCATCAGCATGACTTCTAGCCATGACTCTGCAGCCTGAGGTCCTCCTTCCCCTGAAAAAGTGATATATGATATGGTCAAGAGAATGTTAACAACCACAAAACCACAAACCTATGATGGGTGAAAAAGACCATCAATTCATCAGAAATGATTGTAATAGGAAAAAAATTGTTTCAATATAATTTTCCTAGATTTAGGGAAATCAATTATCTTCTATACTGATAACATAAGTATATATACTTACTTGATATATTTCTATTTCATAATAAAAATTTCAACCTTTTATTGTGCTTCAATAAATTTTCACTACATATCTTAATCCAACAAATGAATATCCCATTTGGATTTTTTATTTTTGAACCAATAATATTAAATTTTCATGGACCATAATCTCTATAAAATAATAATAATTTATTTCTCCTATATTTAAATATTAACCAAAAATAAAATTGTTACCACAAGGAGTGATAATAAAATAAATATATGAATCTTCGTATGAAGAAATAATACAATTTACTTCAAAATTTACACCAAATGTTCATCATTGATTATTCCAAAAATAAATAACAATAAATACCAAATAACCTCAATATTATCAATATTAAATAATTTCTTCACCTCAAATATGTTCTCATACATTTTAACTTACATATCCAAAATTTAATTGTATTTGTCCCAAATAATCCTTTGTGTTTAAAATAATGGTTACATATTCTTCAACCTAATAAAAAATCTGCTGGAAGACCCACGTCAAATCAGCCATCGATGGGGCAGGAGGCGGTGCTCCCTGAAAAGTCAGCATCATCCTCATGAAGCCTTCCCTAAACTGTGCATCTGCTCCGGTAACAGGTATAACTGTTGGTGCCAAGACTGGCACAACAGGAGGATCTGCGGGAAGTCTCTGATCAGCCATGTCCGGTGTCTGATCACCGCCTGGCAACTGACGTACAACCGGAGGACGTCTCGGTGACATGACTCTACAAGGTAAAGAACACACCTTAGATCAAGGTATCAAGGACTGGAAACAAGGAACATAAGAAGAGAACAAGAGAAAGAAATATTAAAGTTTATAAAACATGACTACACGGCGTGTACATTTCCTACACGGCGTGTTCCCTGAAGTCATTCACATGGGCGTGTAATCCTGCCTAAACTGGTCATGTAACACCCCAGACACACGGCGTTTATTCTTAACACATGACTTGTACTTGAATCCTCTTTATCTTCCTGAGTTCTTCTACACAGTTAAGCCACACGACTCTCCTAAAGCAAAAGACTGCACGGCGTGTAAAATTCCTACATGGCATGTACTAAACAAGCTTCACCGGGACCATGTTGTTTGTGACACAACCTGACACATGACTCACACTACATGGTGTGTTCCAGATGGACACAACATGTATGAAAAAGGATAACACCATCCCATGTTGTTCGTGACATGGCCGGGTACCTAGGTCAACCTACACAGCATGTTCATGGCAGACACGGCGTGTACAAGAAAGGGTGACACCAACCCGTGTTGATCGTGACATGGGTGGGCACGGGGTAGACACGACATGGTGTGTATGGATGATACACGGCGTGTTTCCACCAAACTTTTCCCATCCCGTGTCTCTGCCCACATAGCCTACGACACAGTCAGATACTACACGACGTGTACATAAAGTACACGGTGTGTACTTAAGAAAAATAGTTTCTTCCTGAACAGAAGAACACATGTCATGTACTTAATACTACACGATGTGTATTTTGGGTTTTTCTGGATAGTAAGCCTCAGAAACTACTCCGGAACCCAGAAAACACTGAAACATGCATTGAAAGTGCCAAATTCCGATCTGTGAGGGTCCATACTCCCCGCGAATCAAAGTTTGGCATCTTGTACACATTATAACATAGCAAACAAGGTAATGATCCACCGAATTCTGGTCTATGAGGGCCCATAACACCTCAAGAATCAAAGTTTGGCGTTCATTCAAACAAATATCTACACAACAATATCCTATCAAACAACAGGTATTTCTATCAAGGCAGCTATCACAACAGCATGCATACTTTACACATCATCTATCATAACAACATGTAATCTCTATGCATCCTAGATGGCATAGAAAAAATGCATGAAAAGTGATTTCTAGCAAGTGCCTATATGATGGATGATATGGAATACCCTCATCCCATCGGGTTGTAATAGAAATAAAACCTCAATAATATCAACAACAATAACACAAACCATGTGAATCACTCTAGGTGAAATCAAATCATCTGTAATAATTGAAAAACCAGAAAAATGCAATTAAATGAGGTAGATTGGATTTTCCCTGTACATGGGTTAGCTACTCCTGGGCACAACTTATTACCAAGTACATACTCCATCCTATCCCTGTCTAAGGCTCCAAACAGTAAGTCAAGAGAAAAGAAACCTCCTTTGATACCACTTATAACGTCCCGGTTCCGGGAGCCACCCAGATGCACTCCGTACCCGGTTGGTCACATGGCCTCAAGCACATTTCCCCGAACGCCAGAGGCTGCCGACTAGCAGTGAGGGCCTTGGGTGTGATAGTGGGGAAACTATTCCCTCATTGGTAGAGTACACAGTGAAAGTAAACAACACACAATAGTGGAAACAATAAATATCCAACAACAATAAACAACAGAAGACTGATAAAGAAACATCTGGAGCATAAATATATATAAATGATGAATGATACATATATGTCTAGGAAAGCAGCCAAACAAGTCACAATGATGAATACAGTACTAAACCAAAGTACAAAAGGAAAATAGATGAGCAACTCCTCAGCATCGCAATCCTCATCTTGGTCCCATGCTCTCCAGCTCCAATGCAATCAAGTACCTGAAGTTGAAGGATGCTTTACCTTGTCTATACCTGCAGTAATATAATCTATCTGGGTCTAAAAGCATGGCCCAAACAGGGTGTGAGACGAATCTCAGTAGGCAACCACCATAAGATCTGTTCCTAACAGTCAGTGAATATATGGCAGGTAAAAGTACAGAAATCCATAATCAAGGAAATCACTAAGCAGTAACCAATCTACAGTTTTAAGCATTCAAAACACCACACAACATGAAAAAAAAATAGATAACATAACAGGTAACCCTCTGGGAAGTACCCATAGCCTATCCCCTCTGGTCCTACCTATCAAGTACAAGCAACCCTCTAGGCAGCACACACAGTCTCACCCCTCTGGTTCAGCTAAAGTATAGACTCTCTGAGGAAGCACTCACCTTCAATTTTCCCTATAGTCTCGTATTGTACTAAAGGTGCTCTGGGAAAACACTCATCATCAATTCCCCATATGGCCCACATCGAGGAACTAAAGACACTCTGGGGAAGCACTCAACATCAATTCCCCCTGTGGTCTCGCATCGTATAATTATAAAGACACTCTGGAGAAGCCCTCAATGTCAATTATCCATATGGTCTATACACCAGGTTCTCATGGCCCTATGTAATTCAAGTAAGTGTAGAAGCATGTAATGGCCAAGGTAAACCTCATGAACTACTTGGCTATCATTATATAGCACAATAGTCACACCATCCTTCAATACTAGGCATGGAAAGTAAACAACAGCCTAACAGGAAAACAAGACCCAAGGGTCAAAACAGGAAAAACATGCATGGGAAATACATCCAAAGCACAAAAATTCATCCTATTCACAATAAAAAAATATCTACTCAGGCTTACCAGTATAGCAGAGAAACAAAAAGGCTAAAACAGTAAACATGCAATATCTTGTTCATGGGTATTGGGCGAAATTGCACATATAACTCAAAGACTCCCTACAGAAAGGCACAAACCACCTACCTCGGGGTTAGGAGATCAATATACTTGAACCACGAAGCTTGAATATCCTTATAACTCCATAGATTTAAGAAAACATTCAACCCACGATAACTTGGAAAAGAAGAGGAATCATGAAAAGAGGTTCTAGCAGAAGAGAGAACTCACCGATGCAATTCCAATGCAATCAACGGTGTTCGAATCGAAGGACAGATGGAGGCTCGGGGGCTCATCAAAGATCTGCAACTGCTCGGTGCTCTCGGACAAATAGGACCTAAAAGAAGTTTTTTCTGACGATTAGAAGTGACCCCGGTGCGTTTAATGAAAAAAAAAGAAAATACACAGCGTGTACTTTTGAAGTACATGACACGTACTCGCCTTTTCCGTAATTCACTTTAAGAGATATACAATTCACTCTCACACAGCCGTGTGTGTGGCTATTACATGGACAACACACGACCTGCTATGAAAAGGAAGTACATGGTGTGTACTCATAAAGTACACGGTCTGTACTTAGAAAATTTCCAAAAACTCCTCTTTTCTCAAAAACTCCAGGAAAAAGAAAGAAATACCTGAAAGGAAGGTATGGGTTTTTACATCAACGAATAAAGAACACCATTAAAGGTACTTCTTGTCAATTAATTAAATTTATTACAATCAACTTGTGATGATCCTCCTTTGTGGTTCCAGGACTATTCTTTTTCTTTGTCTATTTCTGTGATTCGATCCGTGGAGTCTAGCGTTTATCATCGTATTGATCTCAGATTGATCATTACTAATGACAAAAGGCCAAGTGGGCATATCCACCCATGAGCTTCCGCTGCACCTGAGACCTTCAATTGTTATTAGAGGGGTTACAAAGTTGATTATAGTTATTTAATTTTTGTTGATAATTTACACATTTATATTTGATTCAATTCAAGATAAATCATTCTATAAAACTGAATGAAGGAGATCTGTTCTTCCTCCGTTTATTGATTCACATCATAGAAAAAAGCTTTTAATTTTAATTTTGATTAAAATAAAAATGAGGAACTCATCCGGAGGAGCTTCTCATTCTGTCTATACAACACAAGAATACACAGCGTGTAGTAAAAAATACACGCTGTGTACTTAGGTTCAATGAACCGGTACTGGTCCTCCAAACCCACGCTGTGTGAATTGAGCATACCTAAGTTTTTATTACACCATTTTGACCAGAACTGAACAACGCGTGGAAACCAGAATACACGGCGTGTATGTTGAATCAACACGCCGTGTAATCTGATCTGGCCCAGGTGAAACCGTGTACAAGGAGAAGCCATGTACCATGTACACGGGATTTCCAGACCGATAACCGTGTAACTAGGAAATACACGCCGTGTACTCCAAAATTTCCAAATTACATAAAACACGCCAAATCCCCCAGCGTGTACTTTGGATAAAGGGTGAAAAAAAATACACGCCATTTAATATAGCCTACACGCCATGTACTTTCCAAAAATGGAATTTCACCAGGTTTCCTCCAAAGTAGAAAGACCTGTACAAGGAATATGGATGAGAAGAATCTCAAGGAAATTCATAAAGGAATTTAATATAAAGAATTGATTAATTATAAGATCATAATTAATTCAATTCAAGCGTGACTTATATTGAATAAAATAACGATTAAAAGAATTTGAATACTAAATATGCATAAATGTCGTTGCATGCTATAGATGATCATGAGCTAGAACAAAGACCCTTTGTGTGTGTATGGTTTCATTTAAATTTATTTAATTTAAATTCGTTGGCTTGCGAGCCTTCTTCCAATAAAATGTAGGGCCTGCGTGCCCATAGTTTCTTTAATATAAACCCCATGTAATGGAGGATCTCTCAAGCCAAAGGAGACAGTTAAAAATCCAAAGCTGAGGTGAAACCAACCCAAGAAGATACAAAGGTGGATGGGTGGGAGCTGCAAAAACACGGACCATCGGGTTCAAGGTGTTTTTCCCTAGGTTAGGGTTAGCTTATCAAAACTGCTAGATAAGCTAACCAATAGAAGCTCATGATCATGCCATCTTATTTTATTTCTATCTGATTTCATGGTTTATTTATTATGTATGTGTTGCCGCATTCACATAATTAATAAACAAGCATGCAAAGATGGAATAAAATAAAAATCGGACTATGCGTAAACATTATCAGAACATGGTTAATCACTTAAGCAGGCATCACTTAATATTAACAAGCACATGATAATGTGAAACAACACATAAAGGATTAAAATCTCTCAAATACCATATTAAGTCAGACCAAGCCTTCTGTTACTTGATTAAGGTCAAGACTCAATAAAACTATGTGTTTGACCAACCCTTGTTGGGACACTTAGTTTTATAAAGGAAGCTCTTATGAAAGTTTCGGGTTGACTTAAACATTTTACATCAAGAGGAGTAGCCCTTGATAGGATTGTTGTAAAATGGAGGCAAGTGTTGAGGAAATCTAAGTCAGGATTTCAGGATTGGGAATTCTACTCAATATATCAAGGAACCATAAGCTCACAGTTGGCAAAGACCTTCCTACCTAAATACCTTTAAATAGCTTGACCAACCCTTGTTGGGGTTATGTGAAGGATAATATGGATCCTTTCCATTAGAATGTCATCGCAACTGGACATTCTGAGTTCAATGGTGAGGGCCATTGGGACTTGATAAAATAGTGGGAGAATTAATAAATTCATTTATTATTTTTCATAAAATGTAATCAAAAGGTACTGATAAATCCGCTCTTTTAATTTGTAGAATCAATATGACAAACTCGTCAACCACATTTTCTTTGCGATCAATTTTGGATAAAAACAATATCCTCACCGATAGTAACTTTTAGGAATGGTTTAGGCACCTTCGGGTTATCCTAGGCTATGAACGAAAGTTTTACGTGCTGTAGTCCTCACTTCCTGATTCACCTTCCCAAGGGGTGAGTGATAAAGATTTCCTGGTCTATGATCAACATTTGAGCGATGCACTCGACATTCAATGTTTGATGTTGTCATCAATGTCTAGTGATCTCATGAAGTCTCATGAAGACATGGATGCCTATAGCATGCTCGAGCACCTCCATGGACTATACCAGGAGAGAGAAAGACAGGAAAGGACTAAGATCTTCAAGACTCTATTTTAGAGAAATCTTAGAGAGGGTGCCCCATCTGGGCCTTATGTAGTCAAGATCATTGGATACATTGAGCGCTTGGAGGTTCTAGGGTTTAAAATCCCTGAAGAACTGGGTACCGATCTCATTCTTGCATCACTTCCCCAGAGCTTCTCTAACTTTGTTGTAAATTTCAACATGAACGACATTGATAAGTCTCTATATGATCTTTTTATCCTCATTATCCAAGTGGACAATGATATGAAGCATGAAAAGCCTTCTGTCCTTATGGTGAATAAAAGGAAAGGGAAGGCAAAGAGCTTTAATCCTAAAGCTTCTTCAAGGCCTTCCAAGAAAAGGAAGATCAAAGGGGAGGCAAGACAACAAGAGGATGTTTGTTTCACATGTGGAAAGAAGGGCCACTAAAAGAAAAACTACCCCCAGCCAAGGATGCAAGGGGAATCTTCATGTGCATTTGTTATCGAATGCAATCTATCTATTTCTACCAATTGGGTATTAGATACTTCTTATGGTGTTAACATTTGCATCCAAATATAGTAACCAAGTAGATTTAGAAATATTGACCGAGGTGAGGTGGATCTGCGAGCAGCCAATGGAGCTAGACTCGCTGTTGTAGCTGTCAGAGACTACCAACTCACATTGCCTACTGGGATGGTCTTGGTATTAAAAGGATGTTATTATGTACACTATGTAGCCAAAAACATTATTTCAGTATCCAGATTATATACTGATGGATTCATATTCAAGTTTGGAAATGAATGTTGCTACTTTTATAAAGATAACATTTATTTTGGTAGGGCACATTTATATAACGACCTTTATGTGTTAGACTACACAAACCAAATAATGGCAATCGATGACAAAGTTAATTCACATGACTCATACCACACCCAACTTTGGCATCACCGGTTAGGTCATGTCAATGAGAAACATTTGAAAAAATTATATCAAGATGGGTATTTAGATTCTTTAGAACTAAAACCACTCGGTGTATGTCATGCATGTCTACAAGGCAAAATGACCAAAGCCCCATTTAGTGGGAAATGTGAAAGGGATAAAGTGATTCTAGAATTAGTTCACACATATGTATGTTGACCATTTCCAGTTGAAGTAAGGGGTGGGTTCTTGTACTTCATAACTTTTACTGATGATTTTAGTAGATATGGATATATTTACTTAATGAGGTATAAGTCAGATTATTTTGATCGGTTCAAAGAATACAAGAATGAAGTTGAGAACCAGCATGATAAGAAGATTAAGAAACTCTGATTAGATAGAGGAGGAGAATATATTAATCAGGACTTCATTGATTTCTTATGGGAGTTTGGGATTCTATCTCAACTCACTCCTCCTTACACACCTCAGTGGAATGGTGTAAGTGAAATGAGGAACCGTACCCTATTGGGCATGGTGAGATCAATGATGAGTCATGTGATTCTTCCATTATCCTTTTGGGGATATGCATTAAAAACAACAACACACATACTAAACCAAGTACCAACTAAATCGATAAATGGTATTCCATAAGAATTATGGAGTAAAATCAAAGCCATGTTATCAAATTTACTTGTGTGGGGTTGCGAAACATTTGTTAAGGCCTCTTCAGGTAATAAGATTTCATCCCGAGGCACAAAGTGTACCTTTATAGGATATCCCAAGGAAACAAGGGGATATTACCTATACAACCCCTTAGATAAAAGGGTTACAATGGAAAGACACACCATATTCCTTGAGAGGGAGCACATATACAAAAGAGATAGTGGGAGAGAGATAGACTTCGATGAATTCAAGGCTCAAGATACACAGAAGTTGGTACAAGAATAGATTCCACAAAGCCCCATGGAAGAACAATCTGTTCCAGAGACACAAGAACTGCGTGGGAGCACGAGAGAGGTGAGAGAACCAAAACGATATGGTTTTCTTGTCACCGAGGATGGTGACTAGTTATTGGTTGACAATGATGATCCTCTTACCTACAAGGAAGTAGTTGAAGGCACAGATGTTTCCAAGTGGAAAGAAGCCATGAATTCTGAAATGGATTCCATGTACCAAAACCAAGTCTGGATTTTGGTAGATCCTCCAGTTGATGTAAAGCCTGTTGGTAATAAATGGGTATTCAAGAAGAAACTGGACATAGAGGGACAAGTCAACACCTATAAGGCACAACTGGTTGCAAAAGGTTTTAAACAACGTCAAGGAATTGACTATTATGAAACCTTTTTACCGGTTGCGATGATGAAATCCATCAGAATCCTATTGTCCATTTCCGCTTACCATGACTATGAAATTTGGAAAATGGATGTCAAAATAACATTCCTTAATGGGAACCTCCAGGAAGATGTCTACATGACACAACCTGAAGGGTTTGTGAATCCAAAGGATTACAACAAGGTATGTAAGTTGCATAAATCCATTTATGGATTAAAGCAAGCATCAAGGTCATGTAACATTCATTTTGATGAAGTCATAATGTAATTTGTCTTTATTAAGAATGGATGTGAGCCTTGTGTATACAAAAGGTTTAGTGGAAGTGCAGTCATTTTTCTAATAGTATATGTTGATGAAATATTGCTAATTGGAAATGAAGTACCTGTCTTACAGTCAGTTAATTCATGGTTGGATAAATGTTTCTCTATGAAAGACTTGGGCAGGGCAGCATATATTCTTGGGATCAAGATCCATTGTGATAGATCCAAGAGAATGCTGGTCCTAAGTCAAAGTACATACATTGACAAGATACTGAAGAGATTCAGTATGGAATAGTCTAAGAGGGGATTGTTTCCAGTGTCACATGGCATTCATCTTTCCAAGAAAATGTGTCCCCAGACATATGAGGAAAGAAAGAAAATGGAAAAGATTCCTTACGCATCTGCGATTGGGTCAGTCATGTATGTTATGCTATGTACAAGGATAGATGTTGTTTACACATTAAGTGCGATAGGAAGATATCAAGCTGATCCGGGAGACCGCCATTGGATGGAATTAAAGACTATCCTTAAGTATATGAGGCATACTAAGGATATGTTCCTGGTTTATGGAGGAGATGATGAATTAGTCATCAGAGGACATGTAGATTCTAGTTTCTAGACTGATCAAGATGACATGAAGTCGTAGACTGGATACATCTTTAGTTTGAATGGAGGTGCAGTGAGCTAGAAGAGTTCAAAGCAAGGTGTGGTCGCAGATTCTATAGCAGAGTCTGAGTATATCGCGGCTTCTGAGGCAGCTAAAGAAGCAGTATGGATGCGAAGCTTCGTCTAAGATTTGGATGTAGTACCTAAAAGTAAAGATCCTATCACACTCTATTGTGATAATACTGCAGCGGTGGAACTTGAAAAAGATCCAAAGTCACATCAGCATACAAAACACATACTTTGGAAGTATCATCTCTTGAGGAATTTTTCTCAGAGAGGTGAAGTTGCAATGAGCAGTATTTCCATGGAAGACAATGTGATAGACCCCTTTACTAAAGCCTTGAATTAGCAGAAACATTATCATCATGTGAGGTCTAGCGGACTAAAAGTCGTAGGTAGTTGGCTCTAGTCCAAGTAGGATCTTGTTAGGGTTGGTGTCCTAAGAACCATCTGTTTATACTTTGATTACATGAATGTACACTTATTATATATTGTTCATTGTTCTGTATGACAATAATATAATAATGTCCTAGAATATTTGTTTCATTAATAAGGTCGTGGCAGATCCCTGCTACGATGAGAACCTTGAAATGCTATAAAAATATTCTTAAATAAAGTTCTACGGTTGGATGAAATACTATGATAGGACACATGGTATACAAACCTTCATGTGAGAGTACTCATAAGAAGACGAGACTCTCTCTCATGGAGTTCACACTTGGTGATCTCCAAGATGAGAGATTATGAGAATAGACCTGCCAGTAGTAATTCTACATGTCTTGGTGTCATCAGACATTGCTATCTACGAGCATGTGTAATGGTCCTTAGACTGGAAAATTATCATTAACTCATGTCATGACTTGCACACTTAGATTTACTGACGAAAACCATCATGAAGACAGTTGGCAGGAAGTAGGGTACATTGGGTGCATCACAAATGACATGTTGTTAATGGATAAGTTGAGGAAGGATTTGTCCCTTCCATATTTATGGAAGTAGATATCTCGGGCCCTTTGATTGAAATATAACTGTCGCTCAAATTCCATGGCCATGGTGTCACGACGAGTTTATTTCTGGAAGTCAAAGAATGACAGATCAAGCATATCGGTTTATTACACCGCCATGAAACCTTCTTGATTAGATATTGAGACAAAGGGATTAAATTACATGGAAAGCATTTGTATGAGGTGACACGTCAATGCAACGTCAACTTCTTTCTCTTGGGTGCCTTGACCCGTTGCTATACAGTAATCTTGGACTTTAGGCAATCCCGCCTAATGCCAATGAGAAAGAGGCCTAGAGGGTCACACACTAAGTGTACCCAAGTATCTAAAATAGAATAAATATTATTCCCATATGTGGTTTAATAATTATTCAAGGAAGACTAAATCGTTTTAATGTTGGAGGAAGAATAAAATGAAAAAAAAGATATACAGGCCGTGTACATTGAATGTACACACCGTGTAGTTTTCATTTTGGAAAGGAAATGAAAAATGAAAACAAGATATACACGCCGTGTACATTAAATATACACACCGTGTAATTTTCAATGAAAAAAAAGTACACACTGTGTATTAATGATTACATTCCATGTAGTTTTTCTAGTCGGGATTTTGAGGAAATAATATCGTTTTATTAAATGATATTTATTATAATCATCATGGGCGCATGTCAAGGAATTAATGATTCGACATGGGGTTTTCAGTAAGAGTTAATGAAATAAATAAAACGCATAATGCATTTATTTATTGTCATAACTCTATAACCTCAAACCCGATTATAAACATCCTCACAACCCCAACACTTTTCTGAATAATCGTTGTGCACAAAAATTCTGTGATTCGATCCATGAATTATAGCATTTATCATTGTATTGATCCTAGATTGATCATTACTAATGAAAAAAGGCCAATTGGGCACATCCACCCACGAGCTTCCGCTGCGCTTGAGACCTTCAGGTCTACATGACTGCGTGAGCCATTGGGGAATTTTTAGTGGGTTCTTCATTGCGAGACTGTGATGCATTATTAGTTGGTTTTGGAGTTATGTGATTCATCGAAGTCGCGGCATGGGGTGCAGTTTGTATTTTTCTTCTCCTTATAATGGATAGTGATGAAGGTATTACATATTATATTTGAAGTTTTTTATAGTTTTTTGGTAAATGTTGAATAAGTTTCATTGCATTATTGTATATTTAAGTATTGAATATTATATTTGAAGTTTGTTTACTGTAAGTTTTGTGGTAAATCTGTCCAATATCATTTGTTGAAGTTGTTTTACTGAAATAAATATACAGTTTTGTTACATTGTGAAAGTTCCACTAGTTTTTTATGGCGGATTTTGTGACCCTAGAAGTAAGTTCCACTTACAGTGGTCGAGTTTCCACTAGAAGTCCCATTGAATGTCTCACTAGAAGTCTCACTGGAACTCTCACCGTAACTCTCACTGAAACGTTTATTGGAACTCTCACTAGGTAGTGGAAAATTAATTCAATTTTAAATTGTTTATACAATTTCAAATGATAAATTAAATCATTTTTATAATAATGATGTGTAAAAATTTCAATTCATATTTCTTTTAATTATATTTAACAATAATATTAGTTTTAGAAATAAACATTTTTGTTGTAGTGTAGAACTTCCACTGGGTAGTGGAAAATTAATTCAATTTAAAATTGTTTATACAATTTCAAATGCTAAATTAAATCATTTTTATAATAATTATGTGTAAAAATTACAATTATTATTTATTTTAATTATATTTAACAATAATATTAGTTTAAGAAATATAAATTTTTGTTGTAGTGTGGAAGTTCCGGTGGCAGTTCCAGTGGAACTTCCAGTTGGACTTTCAGTAGGACATCCAGTGGGACTTCTAGTGGAATTTTCACTGTAACTTTCTCTGGAACATACATTTGATATATCTTATAAATTGTTTTATTTATAATTTGAGAAATATAATTTTATTATATATATATATATGTAAAAAATTATGTTCATAATTATATATTATTTAGTTACATTTCTATTCATATATTTTATACATTTATAAACGGATTAAATCCTGTTATAAAATTAATGTACTTTTCTTGAACTTAAGTTTTTTTTGTTACAGGTTGTTGAGATGGTGTTGATGTTGATGTTGATGTTGATGTTGTAGTAGCTTCTATTAAACCAATTATAGGGATGACGTTCAAGTTACTTGATGAAGCACAATATTTTTATGTCACATTTGGGGGAGTAAATGGGTTCAGTGTACACCAAAAATAATATAATAAAAGAAGAAAGGATAAATAAATTATCACATAGAACCTTTTTTCTTGTAGAAAATAAGTTCATAGGAAAGTTGACAAATGTGACAGCATGATGAAATTTCCTCGGGCTGAGGCACGTATAGGTTTCCTGGCTAGAATGGGGGTTAGTTTATTATCTTCTAGTCAATATGCATGTACTGTCTTTGTTGAAGAGCATAATCATCCCTTACACATCCCTGAATCAATTCATATGATGAGGTCGCAAAGAAAAATAATACAAGCACATGTAGTTGAGTTAGATGTCAATGCTTTAGTAGGTATTAAACCAAATGATTCCCTCTCCTTGGAGACAAATATCACAGGTGGTCAAGAATTTATTGGGTACACACGTGTTGATCAGTTGAATTTTGTAAGATCTAAACAGAAAAGGGAATTTCTTCATGGTGATGCATGTTGCATGTTAGGGTACCTGGAAAAAAAAGTCAGGATAATCCATCATTTTTCTATACTATACAGTTTAACGTGAATGGAAAAATTAGTAATATTTTTTGGGTTGATAAAAAAATAAAGATGGGTTATGAGTTTTTTGGATATTTTGTTTCTCTTGAAACCACTATCAGCACTAATAAAGAGTTCAGACTATTAGGTGTCTTTGTGGGGTTCAATCATCATTGGAAAATTGTAATATTTGGGGAGGCTTTGTTATATGATGAAACCGCAACTTCGTTTAATTGGTTGTTTCAAAAAAAATTTACAGGTTCATCACATGAAACGACCTAAAACTATTTTCATTGATCAGGATGCGGTGGTGGGAAATCCATTTGTGAAGTTTTAGTCAGAACTCAACATTGCCTTTGTTCATGGAATTTGATGCAAAATAGCATTAAACATTTAGGTAATTGGATGAAATATGGATCTAGTTTTTTTAACTAGATCTAAGAAGTGTATGTTTCAATACCATGATGAAAATTAGTTTGATCAGGAGTAGTATTCCCTTAGATCAGAACATGGGGATGAGAAATTATAGTGGCTAGATGATGTATTAGTATTGTGAGAAAAGTGGGTGCATTGCCTTTTGAAAGATGATTTAACATTGGGTATTAACAAAACTCAATTAAATGAAAGTTTTAATGGATTGCTTAAAGATTATGTTCATCACAAGTTAAGTGTTGTTAACTTCTTTAAGCAGTTTGAGAGATTGTTGGAGAAAAATCAGTATCGTAAAATAAAGACATAATTTGAGATGTAGGGGAAGTTGCCACATAATTTTTACCCTTATCATGCATTGATGTGTCAGGTTTCTACTATATATACATCCAAGTTATTTGATTTATTTCAACATGAATATCAAATTATTGGTGCCTATTTCCTGGTATCATGTATTGAAATTGGAGTTCAATTCATTTATGTTATTGGAATGGTTGGCTGTGAAGATCAATTCTGTGTATCATATAAAGCTTCAAATGAAGTTGCTAAATGTTCCTGTCGAAAGTTTGAGTCGGTTGGGTATATTTGTTGTCATGTTTTAAAAATTTATGAGTGGCTTGATGTGAGAGTGATACCTGAAAAATATATTTTGGGGAGATGAACCCAATTGGATAGAAATATTGTGATGTTTGAAGGATATTCTATTGGAGTACTTTCTATAGAAAATTAGTTATAGAAAAATGTTATAAAGATTTAGCACAAATGAGAATAAAGTTAATTACCATGTCTTGTGAGATAGATGCGGGTTATAACATTGCCTTTTCTAATTTCAGTAATTTTGCAAAAGAGTTGACTATCATAAATACATCATCAGATAGAGTAAATGGTTATTATATTTCAGATAGAATTTTAGGAAAGACTTCTTTTAAAAAGAAACCAAACAGGAAAGGGGAGATAAAATGAAAATCTTTTTAGAGAATGACTGTCGAAATAGGACACATTTGAATAAAAAAAAATTTATTACTATGATGACAATATGATTTCATTTTATGATGTATTTCATTTATAAGAGCATTTTTCTATTCTTAATGTGGTATTTGATAACATTTATCTTTTTATGTAGGGAATTGTAGAGAAAGTCAGATCAAATTTTGGTGTTGCGGTTAGAAAAACAATTTTAAATGTCATTTTTTTATTTGAATTGTTTTCTATAACTATTGTAATTTTGTTGTTTTTCTATTGTAGGAAGACTTATCAACCAATTTAGAACTTCAAATTTGGAGGTAGACTAGCATAACATTAGAAGAGGACAAACAGTGTAGAGAACATTGGATGACAGTTTTTTTTTTCAAATTGTAATGACTAAATTGAATCATTTATAGGATGAAATATTTCATAGTACACTTTCAGTTTTAATGGATTGGGATTGAGATATCATTTCAATAAATTTTAAATGTGTTGTATGTATTTGTGCTTTATGAAATTGTGAAAGTGATAACAATTGTTTTTCAAATTATAATGACTGGATTAAATCATTTATAGGCTATAATATTTCATAATCCACTATTGGTTGTAATCGGAAAAAAGTAGGTGAAGGTATAGGTGAATGATCTAATTAGAAAAATACCCCATTTATGCTGGAAAGCATAGAGTTTAGAAAGCTACTTGCAGCCTTTCCCAATAGGAATCCCGGATCTCTCAAAATAAAAAAAATATGTTTCAACCATAAATCCAAAAGAAAATTAAAAATTTGAATATATCTGGACAAAGAAAATTTTGGATAAAATATCCACGATAATATTTGATATAAAAAAGAAGGATCACACAAGAATATTTGCTAAAAAAATATCATAAACACAATCCTATATGGCTATAAAATTTCTACCAAGGAAGAAGTTTTTAGGGGAAATAACAATGTAGTGGTGTTATTTGTGAAAAATTATATAATTTCTAGTATAATATATATCTTATTGGTCTAAGGAGAGAGTATACATCAAGGGGAAGACAACAACATCAAGTGAAGAACAGTTTCTGGCCTCAAAATCCTAAAAAGAACTTTGAGATGATTTTTTTTGAATGTCTACAAGAAGATTCTAGGAGATGTGGTGAAGATAAACATATATCAGATGAGTGTGTTTTATTTATACCAAAAAAAATTAATCATCATTATAAAAATAGAAAAATTAAGAATCAAGATTAGTAGGATAAAATTATAGAAGTTTCTTTCAAAGGATTCAAAACTGAGCATTCAAGATAAAAATAACTTATGGAATAAAATATTTTTCCATCATAGATAATGAAAAATGAGGAATTTGATAAAGGAAGAGGCTATGAGAAACATTATATCATGAAATAGGAAACTACTACAGTTTTAATAACTTGAAAAAAGGAAAAATTGTGGGAAAAAATCACAAAGGAGTTGATATAGAAATAAAGAAACCATTAAAGTTGTTACACACTAATTTCTATTTAAAATGGAAAATAAGTCACCAAATATAAACCATTTCAATTACCAATACCAAATATAAACCATTACAATTACCAAAAACAAATATAAACCATTGTAATCACCAACACCAAATATAAACCATTGCAATTACCAACACTAAATATAAACTATTTCATTTACCAACACCAATTATAAACCATTACAGTTACCAACAAAAATTATAACAGTAAACCAAATAATGAAATATTGATACCAATAAAAACAAACCACCATTAAAGTGGTTTGTATAATTATTTAAAAACCCAACAACAATCAAGTTTAGTTTCTAGTAACAGCCATGAAAATGGGTTGTATAGATGTTAAAAAACCTCCAAACCATTTCAATTCCAATTTGATGTCAGATCCATTTAACCCAGCTATTTAAATTGTTATGTTGATTCCAGTGTCATTGTTTCTAGAAGGAAACTCTTACTTCTATATGATGTTTCACTCCAGCTGTATATAGTGTCTGTAAGGAAACAATGTACCATATATAGACGCAGTTCATCAATTTCTTCTTGTGATAGATTCTTATTATACCCTTGATCTATTGCCAGCTTTTCTATGAGATAAAAAATAATTATCCCGTAGTCCAATGTTTCATCCACCTACAAAGAAGCATCTTCCACTATGAACAACATCATGGGAGCAGTCTTCTCAAATTATTTGGGGCTCCATTGTTTGATGATTTCTTCAATAAATGTTTTCTTTATGTTGTAGAAATTTTATTCAGTCAGTTGATTTATATGAAAATGAATTTGATGTTAAATAGGATAGAATTTACCATTTTAAAATCATCCTCATGATAAAAATTAGTTGTAGAAACACCCTTCCAAGGCTGCATGGAGTTATAGTGGCTGAAATATTTTTTTTCAATACAAACATGAGCAATGCCCAATGCAGATTTGTTGTGTTGATGGGGATGAACACTTTTCCATTCAAATGAATTGATTCCTTTATTGTTTTTTTAACAAACACTCTATCAATTTTTTCCCATATATTATGCCTTGTAAAAATGAATGAAGTTAGACAAAATCTTAATTAATATATTTACAACTTCAAGAACATAGAAAATATTACACTCACCATGGCAGCACTTTAAATCACAGTTGATTTCTCTGAAAAAATTCCAGTCATTTTACTTATTTCACACTTATTTTTTATAATATCATCATAAAAATATATAACCTGATATAAATAAAAAAAAGAATGGTGGATGTAAAACTAATTGAATATTAGTTTATAGTAAGCTTGGTTAAGTTAAATACTCACCCTGTTACTTGTCATGCCTTTGCTGAAAAGTGAGAAAATGTTATCTAATGCAACTAAATACAAGTTGTTCTTAGATTACTAGAAATATTCACTACATTATAATAACAGTAAATTATAAGAAAAAAATATAAAGTTCATGGTAATTTAATATAAATCCTTTAAATTAAGGGCAGACATACCAAGATGGTTCCATATACAGAATCTTCTCTAGCTGCTCGTAGTCTTTTTTTTGTAGACATTTACTCTGCCTGACCCATTTAGGTATAACTGGAATCCCTTTAACAACTTTTTTTGTTGTGTTTTCTATGAAACACTATCTAACTCAATGGTTTTTTCTAGCTGAGTTGGTTCTAGCTGAGTTGGTTCTTCTACTGTTTTTGTTTGATATGTAGTTATTATTCTTCTTGTATTTTTAGTTTCATACCAATATACTAAATATAATTTCTTATATTTTATAGCTCTTAACTTTACATTTATAATCATTGATATGGTTTGGAAACTTTCAGTCTCTGTCTATTCTGTTTGGATGCTTTGAGGTAGAGGTGTTGTTTTTTCAGCACCTTCTTGCACTTGATTTGCAACCTGCTAAATCCCAGTCTCCTTGGTTTATTGTTTCTAGTTTTATTGTGTTAGGTATGGGGTTATTTCCAGCTATTCTTCTTTGGGGGGAGATGTGGTTTTTTCAACAGGATCCTCTTATATCCCAACTTCACTTGTACCCACCATCCGGGCTTCCTCCTTTATAGAAGGACTCATTTCGTCACCAAAAATGATATCTTCTCTTCTACTTCCCTCTTTGTTGGCTTCCTCACTTAACAAAATATTCTATCTTTTAATTTTTTCTGCCTATTTTCTAACCATTTCTTTCATTTTATGTAGTTTTTTTAGGGTTGAATTTTCTTTTGCAATAAATTTTATTTTTTTGCCTTTCGGTTCCACCTTTTTCTGCTATCCAACAACCGCTTCCTTAATCATTGTTGTCTCCTACACAAATTATTATTATTTTTATATTTGTAATTTTTTGGACATACTCATGGTTTATAAAACCATTAAATTTATACTCTAATTGGTATAGTTACCTCACTAGATACAACTTGATGAATCTTCAGTTTTTTTTCAGCAACATCAAAATCCAACAGGCTTCAATTTGTGAATGGTGGATTGGTCGGTTGTTCATTTCCTTTAACTATTACACTTTCCTCACAGTACCAATACTATAATAACAAAAAGACTATTAAGAGTACATGGTTTCACCCAAATTTACCCAAGTTTTATGGTAAAATCAGTCACTTGTAGTATAGCTTGGGTTATCAAATCCACAAGGACTGAAGAAGAAACCTACAAACACCTATGATTTGATGGAAAGATTGGATATGAAGTGGCCAACTATGGTGTTTATTGATTTTAATAACTAATTATTTAATTTAGTGAAAAAATAAAAAACAAAAAACGACTTGAACTAGAAAAGTAAATTAAGATGAGTTGATCCTTGGTTGTTTCTAGGGCTAGATTGGATGTATTTGTTTTTCTATGAATTTTTCATTCAATAGTTCAATAGGAAACCAATCAATGAGATAACTCACCAATATCATTCTTCGGTTTAATTCATACACAATTTCAAGGATAATCACCAATGCACTTAGAGGATAACTTTCATGATCACTCCAAGGAATTGGATCGTACTAGCACTCAAAATGTGTCATCATTAAAGTCGATGTAGGCAAAGAGAAAATAAACCATCGAATAGAAATCTTAAAATAATGAACTAATTTAAATTTTAAATCACGTGAAATAAAATCCAATCTATACCATTGCTACTCCCTTGGATTAACCCATAAGAGGGTTAGACCTCCATTAATGCTAATCTATCAACAAAAGTGGGATGTAGATTTATGAGGGAGGAATTGAAGAAGAAAAACATTGAAAATGATCACTCCACTATTGTGTGAAGAAATTCACAAGGGTTGGTGTGAACAAGTTCACACATTTATTCAATGGTATAAAAGTGATATTAAGAAAGAAAAAAACAAATTAAGAAAAATATGAAGAAATTTTACTTAAGAAAATAACATTAATGAAAAAACATACATGGAAAAAATGAAGGTGCAATTACAAAATGAAAGTGAGAAATTGAAATTGAAAGAAAAACTTGGATAGAATAGAAAAACATGGATCGAAAGGAAAAACATGGATGCTAAATACCTTAACTATAATCTTCTTATATAGTAATATTTAGAGACTTAGGTCGAACCACCATCAATACATTCCTTCCCCATTAATTGACAGAGTCAAAAGGGGGTGAGAAAATCAAGGGAAATTTGACGTTTCAAAGTTGACTAGGAAAATCATCCAGATTCATCTCCCTTATTGACATGTGAATTTGTAACTAAATATGGTATAATATGAAGGTTTCATATAAGGAAAATATATTCTTCCATGTTTCCTCTAACATCTGTAAAAATTTCAAGAAAATTGGACTAGCCATTTATAAGTTATGATCAATCTAGTGGGATGACTTTATGAGCATTCAAATCAGGCCCACCATTTAAATATCAACTTGGGCTCCCTTTATCTCCATGAAAACTTTAGAATTAGCTTCAGATACAGATTAATGAAATTATCCTTGTATTTTTCTCTTTATACATTTAAAATTATAGCTTCATTGGGATTGGATTGTGGACCCACTTTTGTTTGATGGGCCTTAGGCCCATTATGTTTTGTCTAGAAAATTTCTACATTCATGACCAAAAATCATCATCTTCCCTTGGGATTCATCCATCAATCCTAAAAGATAAAATGTTCCAAAAAAGTGATAAATCATATCCCAAAATATCATGTTAAAAAAATTAATAAAATGTTATCCACAAATAGATGACTGATTGGGCCTAAATTTTCATTTTAAACATTAATTGCACTGATGATGAGAAATGAAGTTCAATTTATAAAATGAACTAAAATTGATGTTTATGGAATTTGAAACACATGAATATTAAGATATAATAAATGAATATTATCCTATTTCATTGGCTAATCACACACCCCAACTTGAGTTTTTCTAGTCCCGAGCAAAAAGTATTTCAAAAATATGAAATTGAATTCCTTTTTTCAAAAACATTTCAATATAAATTGCTCACCAAAATACATTATGCCAAATAATCATGAGACCTTTCAAAATAATTTCACACAAGATAGTTTCACAAGAATATCCCAAACCCAAGCCCATTCCTTTGTTAAAATTCATCATCGCATTTCATCCAATTTCAATTAATAATGATGGTGTGTTGCGCATCCCAAAAGATATGGGGCCCATTTTCTTGTTCAAGGGGGAAAATGTAAGTGATAGGTGGGAATCACATTAAACCTTAAGACAAGTATCCATTTTTTTTGATTTTTTTTGTTTTTTTTTGTTTTGTTTTTGTTTTTTTTGTTTTTTTGAACCGTAATATATATGAAAAGACTAACTCTAGGAAATATAAATATGGATTTATGATCCCCAAGTGCTAGAATCCACACATATTGTCAATTCAATTATCTACAATAGATATATAAATCCTAACTATGGGAAAGACAACTATGGAGTCACGATCTCCCAGTGTCAAACGCCACACATTTGGACAAAACATTGCTCTATGTGGTTTTTTTTATACTCAAATTTAAAAAAAAGTATCCCTGAACCCCATTATATAATGAAAGGGACCCAATAACTCAAATTTACACCTAATATCCAATTAATGTTCATTGCGGAATTTTTATTAAGAGGATGAAAATGTAAACTTTAAAAAATCACATCTGACAACCGCACTTTCCAAAAACTATTCTCATGAACTTAAACATGCATTCAAATCATAATCATGGAAGCTGGATTTTATATATTATGATGATGGGAGGGGATTTTCTCATGTAGTGTGGGTTGTTTGGCCTTGAATTTTTTGATCACTGGGGTTTTTTTTAACTTGTTTATGTCCTTTTTGTCTTAACGGTTTTCCCCTTTACCCTTAAAAGGGGGATTATCTTAATAAAAAAAATAATTTTCAGTCATTTGAAAATCATTTTTCATGTTTCACAATGTATATTAATTCATTCAAGGATAATTAATTGATTTTTAATTGATTTTTTTATCATAAAATCCTTTTTTTAATCTCGTATTTTCACTCCCCCTAACTTAGAATGAAACTGCCCTCAATTTTGAAAGAGAAGAGAAGAGAGAGAAAAGAATTGGGAAGAAAGAGGGGAGATGTGATTTTAAATTAAACCACGGAATAAAACCACTTGGTTTTCAGTTGATGACCCATCAATAATAAATTTATTACTTTGGATTCATGTCACACATAGACTCCTCAGGGATATTTGATGCTGGGATTGAACTTTAGAAGGCAAGGGTTTTATTTTGAAATACTAAAATGCATCCTCACCTAAATCTCACACACAAGAGACATTATATCACATTGTAAACCCCAAGGGGTTACATTGAGAGAAAAAAAACAAAAACACACAAAATAAAAAAAATGCAGAAGTTGGGTTGCCTCTCAGAAAGTGATTAATTTAAAGTCGTTATCTTGACTTGGACCCCCAACTTAACCAATACCAACTTTCAATATTTTCAGGACCCTATTCTTCTCAAATTCTATATTATTTAGATTGATTATTTTTTTATAATTTGTTTCATGTGTAATCACATGTTTAATAATGAGTGTGAATGTCCAAGTAATTTTAGAAATGTTTGACCAGGTAATTTCTGTTGTATTTCCTAAGACATCGATTTTTTTTCTTTATTAGCTTCAAGATATGATGAAATGCTGACAAAATGTTTTTTATTATCCCCTATGACGTAAGAGTTAAGAGAGGATGTATAGACCTTAAATTCGAGCTCAGGTTGGTTAACACTTTTAGAAACAGGTGGGGAATTTGAATGGAACCCAATTTCATTTTCAAAATTGCTTAGCAGAATTGATTCCTTATAATAAGAAGATTCAACAAAAAATTTGGATAGATTATTTTAAATAACGGGTATAGACTCAAAGTTTGTGATTTATCCCAATGGTTTAGTGATTAGTGTTTCTAAAAAACCATCATCGGGGAAATATTTAGGACACTCAATCCATGATGCCAAGTTTCCCTCTTGTGAATACATAAAATCATTTTCCTCTTGATTTAAATACCCTCCATCAATCAATTGATCCACTTCAGCTACCCCAAATCCTAAGGTTGGTTTTTCAGAAAATTCATGAGACATTTTTTACAAACTAGAAACATCACATAATGTTATGGAAGGTATTTTCAGTGTTGAGATGGGTTCCTCACAAGTTTTAATGTTTTTTAATTCTAACCTCAAAGATGAAACCTAAAAATTCATTATCTCCATTTGATCACACAATTTTTTTAAGAAGTTTATGGGGATTGGTTTGGATAGGGGTTTAGACATCATGTACTTTCCTAAGATTGATCTCTTCTACCATCCTTGAGAGGGTTGTAAATTTTTCCTTTAAATGTTCATCATCATAAAGACTATACATGTCACCGGGTGTGTGGTAATCATTCAAGGATTGTTCAGAGAAATTCTCTAGGTGAGGTTCTTCCCCATATTTATTTCAAATTTGATTTAATCTGGATTTTATGTTTGGGAACTATTTTTGATATTCCATTTGAGAAGACTGAAGTTTGGATTTGAGATTTTTTTGGACAAAAGGAAATAGAAAAGGGAAAAGAGAAGATAAATGGGGGTGAGAATAGAGAATTTGGGAAGAAAAAAAGTGAGTGTATAATATAACTTAATTAGGTCCTAAGAAATGGTTCCAAAATTTGGTTGCTCCCAAATTTACCTAAATTTTATGCTAAAAGTGGTTACTTGTAGTATATATTGGGTTATCGAATCCATAGGGACTGAAGAAGAAATCTATATACACCTATAATTTGATGGAAAGAACGTCTATGAAGTGACCAACTATGGTGTTGATTTATTTTAATAACTAATTATTTAATTTATTGAAAAAATAAAAAACACACAATGAATTGAACTAGAATAGTAAATTAAGATGAGTCGATCCTAGATTATTTCTAGGGCTAGATTGGATGCATTTGTTTTCTATGAATTTTCTGTTCAATAGTTCCAGAGGTATCTAATCAATGAGATAACTCCCCAATATCATTATTTGATTTAATTCATACAAAATTTTGAGTATAATAACCTATGCACTTATAAGATCACTTTCATAATCACTCCAATGAATTGGATCGTACTAGTACTCAAAATGTGTCGTCATTAAAGTCGATGCAGATAAAGAGAAAATAAATCATCAAATAGAAATATTAAAATAATGAAATGATTTAAATATTAAAGCACATAAAATAACATCCCATCCATACCCTTGCTACTCCCTTGGATCAACCCATAATGGGTTTATCCCTCCATTTATTCTAATATATCAACAGAAGTGGGAAATTAGACTTATGAGAGGGCAATTTAAGAACAAAAATATTGAAAATGATCACTCCACCATTGTGTGAAAAAATTCACAAGGGTTGGTGTGAACAAGTTCACACCTTGATTCAATGGTATCAAAGTGATATGAAGAATGAAAAAAAGAAATTAAGAAAAATATGAATAATTTTTACTTAATAAAAGAACATGAATGAAAAAACATACATGGAAAAAAATGAAGTTGTGATTACAAAATGAAAGCGGGAAATTACACTTGAAATAAAAACTTAGATATAAAATAAAAACATTGATCGGAAGGAAAAACATGGATTCTAAATCCCTTCACTATAATATCCTTATATAGGAATATTTAGAGCCTTATGCTGACCCACCATCAATACATTCCTTCACCATTAATTGAGAGAGTCAAAAGTGAGGTGAGAAAATCAAGGGAAATTTGACGTTTCAAAGTTGACCAGGAAAATCATCCAGATTCACCCCTTGTTAATGTATGAATTTGTAACTAAATATGGTAGAATACGAAGGTGTAATAGAAGTAAAATATATTCTTACATGTGTCCTATAACATCTATAAAATTTTTAGGAAAATTGGACCAGACGTTTGGAAGTTATGATCGATCTAGTGGGATGACTTTATGGGCATTCAAACCTAGCCCACCATTTAAATGTCAACTTGGGATCCCTTAATCTCCATGAAAATTTCAGAATTATCTATGAAAAATGTTTAATGAAATGATCCCCATATTTTTCTCTTTATACATTTAAAATTTGAGCTTCATTGGGCTTGGATTGTGGGCCCCACTTTTGTTTTATGGCCCTTAGGACCATTATGCTTTGCCTAGAAAATTTACGCATTCATGCCCAAAAATCATCATCTTTCCTTGGGATTAATCCATCGATCATAAAAGATAAAATGTTCCAAAAAAATTTATCAATCATATCCCAAAATATCATGTTCAAAAAATTAATAAAATTTTCTCCACAAATAGATGATTGATTGGGCCCAAATTTTCATTTTAAACATTAATTGCACTTGTGATGAGAAATAAAGTTAAATTTATAAAATGCACTAAAATTGATGTTTATGGACTTTTAATCACATTAATATTAAGATAAAATAAATTAATATTATCCTCTTTCAATGGATAATTGGTACATTATACATTGAAGTGAAAATAAATATTAATCCTTACCAATAATGCGATAATCGCTCCCATAATATTTGCACAGTGGTTGTGAAATTATTTAATTGATCTCATAAACTGTTGGTGGATTTCAAGAGACCAACTTAGTGTTCTCATGTCTCTCTCAGTATTCACATAATTGATAAAACCCCAACTCAAGTAAGAACCTGTAGTAGGGAAAAAATAGTCACACATGTGTATAAACATAGTAGTGATGCTGTGTCAAGATGACCGACTTATTTATTTCCCTTTACTAATTCCAAAAGAAATGATTTTATTACCTTTTATGTCAATAAATTCACACCTATTTGAAATCTCCTTACATACAATGATTCCTTGGTTGGTTTGAACAAGTACAATTCCTCCATTTCTATTTGACCTTATGTTATTCCAAAGATCCTTTGTACATCATCTACAGAGAAACATATTTCCACTTCACCAAATCGGAAAGCACTTATTGATGGAATGTAGTTATCCAATACATACAAAACAGAACTGTCATATTTTTTACAATCCAATGTTGATATAGTATTGGATATGAATGATTGAAACACATTCCAAAAAGGAGTATTGCGTAAATCACTTGTATGTACTTCTTTCAGTTGTTGTTTGATTTCTTGTAAAACTCTTTGTAAAGAAGTCAAATTGGACCTAAAATACACACTTGAAAATTGAAATTAATACCTTTAATTAGAATAAAAAAAACTTACATTAGAAAGACCAGAATAATTCCATACAGAATCCTATAAAAAATTCACTACAATTTGGGGGCATCCAAAAAATTACAGTATAGAAGGTAGAATAAGTATAACTTCTAGTAGAGTGCCAATGGAAGTTACAGTGGAAGTTCCAGTGGGAGTGTGATGGAAAGTTCCAGTGGGAGTGACACTAGAAGTTTCAGTGGGAGTGTGATTGGAAGTTATAGTGGGAGTTACATTGGGATTTCCACTAGAAGTTCCACTAGAAGTTCCACTGAACGTGCCACTGGAATTCCCATTGGGAAATAACTAGTGGAAGTTCTAGTGGAACCTCCAGTGGAAGTTCCATTGGGATAAAATGATACAAAATTCACTTATTAATCATGTAATATTTCATTAAAAATACTTTTTTTGGGATTTGACAAATTACACTATAGGTTTGGAAGGTTGAATATGAGTGGAAGTTCCCCTGGAACTTCCAGTGGAAGTTTCACTGGAACTATCAGTGGAAGTTCCATTGGGATAACACTCGATTTTTTACTTAATATAACTTTTTACTGCAATTTTGTAGAATAGATTCAAGTGGAAGTTCTAGTGGAACCTCTAGTGGAAGTTCTAGTGGTATAAAATGACACAAAATTCACTTATTAATCATGCAATATTTCACTAAAAATATTTTTTGGGGGATTCCACAAATTACACTATAGGTTTGGGAGGTTGAATATGAGTGGAAGTTCCCCTGGAAATTCCACTGGAACTTATAGTGAAAGTTTCATTGGAACTGTCAGTGGAAGTTCCACTGGAGGTTCCAATGGAAGTTCCAAACTTCCATTAGAACCTCCAGTGTAACCTAACCTCCATTGGAAAGTATAGGTTTCAATAGAGGTACTAGTGTAATCTCCAGTGGAACCTGTAGTGGAAGTTCTAGTGGAACCTTATGGTATGTTCTAGTGAAACCTCTGGTGGAAGTTCGCATGGAACCTCTAGCGGGGAATAATAGAACAATCATGTCAAACCTGTAAACATTAAAAAAGGGGGAAATTTAAGTGGAATCTTCAGTAGAAATCCCAATGGTACTTTCATGATTACAATTGAAAAATATTATCTTTTTTACTTTGATCACACTGTTTTCAATGAATTAAAAATGGTTAAATTGAAGTATCTTGAATTTGAAAATGATATACATACAACATTTACAAAAAACTGCTAATAAGACAAAAGTATGAAATAAGTAATTGTACCAATAGAAATGGAATATATATTTTCGAGTACATATTTTAGAAAATATAACTAATCTATGCCACCTTAGTCAGCCATTGTTGCCTGTTTTGTATAAAAAAGTCTATCAAAGACTGAGACGAAACAATATCATAGTTAGGCAGTTATCAGAGAAGAAAAACCACACCTTTGCATTGGATGAGACTTGGAAAAAATGAGATATTTCCTTAAATGGATTTGTCACCTCCACTGTAGTCGTTGGATTCCTTGAAGTTGTTTATGGAGTAGCTTGCTTCGTCATTGTCGCCGTAGTACCATATTTGAGGGTTTCTCCACAGTCACTACAACTAAAAGGAGTTGAAATTGATCTGTCTCACAAAATGTGAGGGAAAAATCACATGAGAATTAAAATGGAAGGAATTTCGTGAAGAAATGATTAGATGACTAGAAATAGAATAGGACATGTGTCTTCATCCCAATTTTGTATTGGATATTCCAATTAAAGGGTTAACTAAAGACAATGTTGGTTCAAGATTTCAGGTAGTACTTCCAGTAGAATCACCTAAAGTGGAGATGATAAAATCCATAACGAGGGATTAAAATGGTCTCTAGTTCAGGAGTTTTGACCAGACCGTCTAGTCCATACGAATAGTGAAACACTAGAGATGATTTTTTTCAAGTGAAGGGATGTCAATGGGTACACTTTTAACAGGTACAAATGGTACTAGATCCAATTAAATATTATTAGATATTGATTAAACTAGTATTTATAGGGTTGGTATATCAAATTGAAAACTCGTTTAATAAACTGGTAGAGTTAGGGTATTACTATGAAGATATCATAAACCCGAACCTGATTATGCAAATTATTATTAATTAATAAATAATAAATTTTTAAATGATAATTCAATTATAAAAAATGAGTTTGGTTCATATTATATTTATAATTAAATTTTAAATTTGAATTTGTTTAGATTAATCAATACAAATTCATTGACTATATATTATCAAATAAAACATAGTTTTAAATATATTTAATTAATTTTTTGATATGTTTATTCTATATCTATAAATATAATGTGTTTATTTTAATTTATATATGAGTAGTTAAAAGGGTAAGAGTGGTTAAATGGATAATTAAAAATATAATAAATTATGGTTAAGGTAGTGAATTTAAAAAGTAAACAGGTTAGGTTTAGGGGTGTGATTTTGTAAAAATAAATGGGTTAGGGTTTGAATATTTCGAATTTCATGGGAAACCGACCCATTGTCATTCTCAAAAAGGAATGACATCAGTTCTTTTTAAATTGATGATTTTTTTGGTCCAAGTGAAGATGGAAAGAGGAGGGGTGAATTACCTTTTAATTTTTTTAGAACTTAAAACTAAATTCAATTTAATTAAAACAATTATAATGATAAACAAAAAATATAACAGATAAGCACAGTGGAAATAAAGATAAAAGACAAGGCATAATAAAATGATAAAGGGGTTCAACAATAATCCCTTAAGATATCCCTATGTTTTAGTACTCTTGAGAGGTTTTGGTTTAAACCATACTTTTTAACGGTTTCAGTAAGAAAAATCATTATAAGAAATAAAAAGGATGGTCTTTTGGTGTTTGTGGATAGAAACTTAATCTCCCTCACTTTTAAGATAGTGATTACCTACCCTCATCCCACTTAATGGTAGTGAGCACCCAATCCCTCACTTTATAGGCAAAGATCACATATCCCCTCACATTCAATATCAGTGAGCACCTGATAAAAGAAAAAAGAAGATACTTGCTTTATGCAAGCCATTTGAAACACACTCATGATCCTCCCCATAAGATACAATAAGAGAAAAATGGGAGAGAGTGAGACAAGAGTGAGGAAAGCTTGATAATGATGAAAATAAAGCACAATGAGCTCAAAAATGATCTTCAAGGTATCCACATGTATCCAAGCACCCTTAGAAGTGTATTTATAGTCTCTCATAGCCTTAGGATCATTTTGGAGGTGTTGGGGGTTAAATAGAGTCATCAGGGGTCGAATTTCAGTATGTTGTGCCTTCTCCAATAATTATATTTTTTCTTTATATGGATTTCACTGGATAGTCGATGGGAGTCACCAACCATCTGGTGGCACCTGGACATATTTGGTGTTTTTTCTATACCCCAACAATCATCCAGTGGTACCCCACCAAGTAGTTATTGTTACTTACGGGTGGAAGAGTCTAAAAGCATTTTAAATGCTCCTTTTGAGCCCTTTGTTTGGTATGATGCCTTCATGACAAAATTTATAAAATAGAAACACTAAAATCCATGAAAGGAAAACATTAGAAACATAATACAGTGTTTTTGATCAATAAAACCGCCTAAGAGAGTGATATGTACAACATTCCCCCCTGATGATCATAAACACTTAATCAATTAATCAATAAAGGGATTCATGCTGTTTTTATCATGAATATTACTAAAAATAATTTCAATATTCCATAATGAAATTTAACAAATATTTTTCAATACTTTTAAAAGAAATTTATAAGTGGCTTTCAAATATGATTTTATCAATAATTAGAATTCAAAACTTCTCCCCTTTATGACTATCAAAAACAAAAATCACAAATTTTTCACAATTCAAATTCAAAACCATTAAATTTTAAAAAGAATTAAAAAAAGTCAATATGACTTTTAAACCACTACCCTGACCCCCATAAAACCAATATAAATGATTTTTTGTTGCCAATATTATCTCTCCCTTGAAATATAAAAGACTATAACTATGAAAATGTTTGAGAGAAATTATACCTTTCATTTCATCATCTTCCCCCCATTAGAATTTTCATAAAACTCATACACAAGGGTTAGAGAAATAAAGAATAATAAGATGAGGTCCAAGCATAAGAGATACAAAATGAAAATGAAAATTTCATAACCCATAATGTTCTATCAAGAGAATTAAAAAAACTGAAAATTAATTTGAAGTCTTAAAAACTTTCAACATTCTAAAACACATTTAGAAAACTAAAAATTGCATATTCCACATGTTTAAACTTTTAAATCCTTTCTTAAAATTTAAGAAAAAATAAACATGTGAGCATGTTTTATAAAAAAATATAACTTTGAAATCCAAAAATTCTTAAGAATTATTCTAAAAAGTAAATGTGCCTTACCATAAAAAATTCTATCTTAATAAAAGAAGCAACACTTATTTCTAAATTTAAATATGAATCCATCTGTATCTAGTCTAGATATAGAAATCATTTTTTGGTAACTGAAGGCACATAATAACAACCCTTTAAAATCAAGATCATTTTGGTCAGCAATGTGAGGTGGTAGTCCTCGATAGATACAACGATAAGTTTATCTCCATTGGCTGCTCATAGATCTACCTCCCCTCGGTCAATTTTTCTAAATCTACTTGGTTCATTTATTTGAATACATATGTGAGCACCACAAGCTATATCTAATACCCAATTTTTATAAATAGATAAATTTCACTTGATAACAAATTCTCCTCAAGCTTCCCCTTGATTCTTTAGTTGGGTACAATTTTTCTTCCAGTGGCCCTTCTTTCTACATGAGAAATAGACAACATCATGTTCTCTTGCTTCCCATTTTATATTCTTCTTCTTATAATGTCATAAAGAAGCTTTGGGATTAAAGATATTTTCTTTCCATTTCTGTTTGTTCACTATAAGTACATAAGGCATTTCACGCTTCATATTTTTATCTACTTGGTGAAGGAGGATAATAAGATACAATAGAGACTTCTCAATGTTGTTCATATTAAAATTCACATAAAAACTGGAAAATATCTAAGGGAGTGATTCCATAATGAGATCAGTGTCCAGTTCTTTGGGAAGTTTAAACCCTAGAACCTCTGGGCACTTAATGTAGCCAATGAGATTGACTATGTGAGGCCCAGCTGGGGAACCCTCTCCAATCTTACTCTAAAAGAGAACCTTAGAAATCTAAAATTTTTCTTGTCTATCTCTCTCCCGGTAAAGACCATGTAGGTGCTCAAGCATCCTATACATATCCATGTTTTTATGAGACTTTATGCATTCACTAGACATATATGGAAACATAAAACATTTAACATCAACCGTGTAGTTCATATGTTTTTTAGACTAGGAAATCTTCATCAATCACCTCTTGAGTAGGAAGATCAGGTGTTGAGGATTCTAGAATGTAAGATTTCCATTCATGGTGTAGAATAACCCAAAGGCATCTAAACCACTCCTAGAATTTACTACAAGTGAGGAGATTGTCTTTATCCAATGTTTATCGTAGGGATAATGAGATTTTCATTTTTCTATAATTAAAAGAGCATATTATTAGTACTTTTATTGATTAAAAATTTTGTGAGAAATAATTAATTAATTTTATTAAATCTACCACTATTTTATCAAGTCCCAATATCCCTCACCATTGAACTTGTAATTTCTATTTTTTAGTAAATTCTAGTGTAAAGGATCCATATTCCCCTTTGAATAACCCCAAAAAGGGTTGTTCAAGATATTTTGAAGGTATTTAGGTAGAAAAGTATTTTCTAACTACGATCTTGCAACTCCTTGATCCGTTGAGTGGACTCCCCAATCCAACAATCTTGACTTGTATCTTCTCAACACTTGGATCCAAATTACACTAAGTCTATAAAGTAATACTTCTCTTGATGTAAAATGGTTAAGTCAACCTGAAACTTTCATAATAACTCCCCTTATAAAAGTAAGTGTCCCAAAAATTGTTGGTCAAACACATAGTTCTATTGAGTTTTGTTCCTAATCAAGTAATGGAAGGATTAGTCTGACTTAATATTAGAATGAGGGATTTTATTTCATTATGCATAAATTTTTTATCTTGTTTTATCCTTTACATGTCTTGTTAATATATAAGTAAATGTTTTAATTAATTAATTAACCATGTTTGGATAAAACATTTACGCATAATAAATTTTATTTAAATTCCATCTTTTACAAATTAATTCATTCATTTAAGTGATCGTGGTCTTGCATCAATAAATATAATTTTAATGCATTAGACATAAAATAAATAAATAATCAAATGAAACGATCATGATCTTATCTAATGACTAGTTTAATGAGAGGACATTAAATCAAACCATGACCTAGGGAAAAGAACTCCTTATGAAAAACATGGCATGAGCTACAACATTCCACGTATCCACCTATGTATCACCGAGTTGGCATTATTATAGTTATTTTTTGAACTGTCCCCACGCGCATTGGGATGCTCCATTAATTACAAATATTTATTACTCACACGTAGGTTAGGGGAACCAAAAGGTTGGTTAAAGGGAATTACATAAATATCTTAGGACACATAGGTCCTACATAATAATGGAGGGAGGGATGAATCGTATGCCATCTTTTAATTTAATATTTAACAATTGCAAAACCATGCAATAAATTTAATTAAATAAATTCCAACACATACATAGGTCTTGGTCAAGATCATTAACAGTCACACATATAATGAATACACAAAAGTAAACAAATAGAATTCATTTATTTGTTCTTTTATTATTTAAGATAAACGCACTTTCATTAATTAATTAATCCCCTTTCATCTTAATGATAATTCGATATTATTTGGAGATACTCATCATTAATGGTATTCATAGAAAATAAATGACAGAACCAATAATGACATATTAATTATAATAAATTAATTAAGAATTTTAAAATTATTTAAAACCATTATTAAATTGTTGAACATAGAATGGTGTGCTAATCAATAAAATAAGGTTTTAATTCTGCAATTTCAAATTTAATGTAATCTTAATTTTGTCCATTAATGGGAGACTACACAGCATGTACATAGAGCTACACACCATGTACCTCGGTTGCCGTATATCCAAGTCACACGCTTGAGGCTTCAGTGTGTTGACTCTGGTAGACTATATAGTGTGTACATGCCAATTACACACCCTGTATCTAATTTTCGTGTGCTAGGTTGGCCTAGTCATCATGCAATGTGAAATAAAATCACCACGTGTAATTAATTACTTGGTGGATATAAATACATTATGCATGGGAATACAACGTGTGCTCCGACCACACGTCGTGTAACCCAGTTATATCGGCCAATGATTTGGAACTTCCTAATGGAATCTCCGGTCATTCTTCATTTATTCTTAAACCATTAAGAAAATGAAACACTGAATGAACATGATTAATATATCGATAACATGTTAATTCAAATCAGATTAAAGAACGAATAACATGAAATAAAATCTAACCACAATTACACATTGATCAACAATCAAATAAATAATTATATATTTAAACGTGACCACTCTGATACCACTTGTCAGTTCTAGGCATAGCGGAAGCATGCGGTGGTGTGTGATATATTAAAATTTCTTTTAATAATCGTTTCCCAAAACCAAGAGTGATGATCTTTCAAGTCAAATTTATAATTAATTTATTTAATATCTGAAAAATAAATACCTAGGATTAGGAACCTTTTTCATTGATGATTGTTGATCATCTGAAACAACCCTTCCAGATTACCTTCATTACACTTGTGAGGATCCAAGGGTAGAATCCATCAAGCGGTGATCCACACATGCTTCAATGGTCTCTGAGCAACATCACTCATTCTCCAGGTGCTAGCAATGTGAATCGAATGTCTTGTGTTGTTCATTATTAATCTCTCATTATTTAGTCTTAAAGAAATTCTCTCTTAGGTTTTTTGTTCTTGAGAGGGAGAGAGGAGGAGTATTCAAGAGAGAATTAATTTTGTGCAACAATTCTCTATTCCCAAACTTAGAATTGGTTTCAAAATGAATTACACAATAGATGCAACCCTCTATTTATAAGGCTGGGATTTTAGTTACAAAATTTAATTGCATAAAAGCCATTAAATATAATTATAACCATTAAAAAAATATCATGCCACATAATAATAATAACAATATTATTATTTTGTGGTGCACCAACTTGCATAAAATGGATAAATAATATTTACCGACTCATAAATAATTATTTTATCACCGAACATGGTCTTGGTCCATTAAAAATCCTCTTGTATTTATTGAACACTTGAATAAATATTTTATTCTCTTAAATAAATATTTTATTCACAAACTAGTAAATAAATATTTATTAAATATACAATAAAATAAATAAATAAATTTTATTCACAATCCATTAAATAAATATTTATTTAATTTATGCGATCAATATAAATTAAATAATATTATTCCTCAGTCTTGAGAATAATATTTATTCCATTAATTAAATTAGAATAGAATTTAATCTAGACCATGATAAACACTTAGTGTGTGACCCTCTAGGATTCTTTCTCATTGGCATTAAGCGGGCTTACCTAATGTTCAAGATTACTATCTAGAAAAAGGTCAAGGCACCTAAGAGAAAGAACTTAAAGTCTCAACAATGATAACTACACATGAACACTCACTATTTAATATAATCCCTTTCTCACCTAATCTCATCAAGTAGGTTTCATGATGGTGTCATCAACCTATATGCTTGATACATCATTCTTTGACTATCTGAAATAAACTCGTCGTTACACCATGACCATGGAATTTAGGGTGACAGTTCAATTTCAATCAAAGGGATGAGATATTAACTTCCATAAATATGGAAGTGGAAAATCCTTTCTTGAATTATCCATTAATAACATGTCATTTTTGACACACCCAACATACACTACTTCCCACCAACATATGGCGTAATGGTTTTCATTAGCAAATCTAAGTGTGCGATTCATGACATGAATTAATGATAATCTTAAAGTCTAAGGACCATTACACGTGATTGGATATAGGAATATTCAATGACACCAAAACATGTGGAATTCCTACTAGTGGGTCTATTCTAAAAATCTACCATCTTGGAGATTACCAAGTGCAAACTTCATGAGAAGACGTCTCATTTTCTTGTGAGTACTCACACCTGATGTTCTATATACTATGTGTCCCATTATAGTATGTTATCCAACCATAGAACTATATTAAGAATATTTTCATAGAACTTCATGGTTCTCATCATACTGGGGAACTACTATGAACTTATAAATGCGAAAAATACTCTAGAACATTATTACATTATGGTCATAGAGAACAACGAAAAATGTGTAATAATATTTTTAATTTAATATTTAATACATCAAATATTCATGTAATAAAAGTAAAAATAGTTGTTTCTAGGACACCAAATCTAAAAAAACCAAAATATTTACATGTGATCCTGAGGTTCACTCTCCAATCCATAACCAACCATCACCTAAGGCGATCAAACCCAAGTTGCAACCTGAAGTAGAAAATAAAAACAAGAAAGAACTATAGGTGTGAGTATTAAAACTCAGTAACAATGCCCAAATAATATATTCCCAATGCACTTCCTTTAAATAAAAGAAACATAAAATTCAAGTTTGAAATACAATATATAAAAGTAGTATTTTTTCCACACATTTTCCACTTTAAAACCAAACATGGTACATTTCCCTTTTTACCATTGAAACCACAATCTTTTACAAGGGAAAACCATTTGTATTTTTAAATAATATTAATGAAATTTCACTTGAAAATAGATAAAGAGTGTAAAACCTTTACAAAATCCTTTTTATAAAACCTTGAAAAAAACTCATTAATTTTCAAAGAAATGAACCACACATGATAGCACCAACAATGATCAAATAATAAGGGAAATGAAAATAAGTACACAAAAGTAACCAACCAACTAGAATCTCAATCATCCGCTATAGAAAAATAAGTATCAAAGAATATGAGAGAACCTAGGAGCTCGTGAATAATCTAGAACATATTATAAATGTGACTCGTCTCGAAGGAATTCCTTCCTCGATCATATTATAACACCCAAAATCTTGATCACACCCTGCCTGGACTGACCGAGGGGCACAATCCATAAGAAAATAGTCCATACTAAGGTCCATTAGCTAGTGTGTAATCTAAACTAGTGTAGCAATCATTCACCAAAAAATCGTTCATTATGCCAGGTTCCCATGTCACAAATAAAAAGGGGGTGAGACAAAAAATTCCAACTGATCATCCAATCACAACCACACACACACACACATCACATAAATATCTTACACAACAAGTCACCCCCAAGTCACCCTAGAAACAACCTCTTGCCTTTCAACCATTCGATAACAAGGGATCCTCTCAGAATGGGCCTCCAAAAACATTTAATCATAACCAAGGCAAGATAATTATCCAAGGAGAGTTTTCACCACAACTATTTTCACAAAAATTCCAACCAGGCCTTGAACAACCTTCGAGAAATCACTCTTTTCCAAAAAGAAACCAACACATTTCTATCACATGCCAAACCATTTTCAAAGAACAAAACACACACAACTTTCAAGTCCAAAACAATTTATAAATCCATTTGAGAAACACCAACCACTATTTTAAATGTCACAAATACATTTAAAAAAACCAAACCATGCTTTTAAAAATCACAAACCACTTGAAAAATCCAATCGGGAAATTTATCAAACACTTAGTGTGCACAACTCAACAAAGCCACACCATATATTCAAACAATTAATCAAACCACCTCATTTCACATAAAAAAATTATTTTAAAAATCACACATCACCGTTTAACATTCAAGGAAGGTGTGAAAAATAAGAAACCAATGAATCTTAGATTTAAAGGACAAGTGCAAGGGAAACCTACCTCAAATCGCATGTGCTTCAACAATGATAACCCGAAACAACTCCATGAAGGTTCTAATAAGAAAGAATATCCCAAAGGAACACTAAGAAGGAAAACCCCCTAATTTCACACCACCCTAGGTATGAAAATCACCCAAACATGGCCAATAGGGTTAAAGGAGAAAGGGAAAATGGAAAAAAAGCAAAGGAGAATGAGAGGGGAGCCCTAACCTTTCGATTTGGGTGAATAATCACAAAAAAACCACATAAAATCACCCTGGATGATCTTGGAAGAGCCAAAATGATCCATGGGAGGCATCTAAGTTAGGGGATTTTGAGTGGGGTGTCCAAGGTAAGAAACTCCACTTAAAAAGAAGGAGAAAATCCCAAAATATCCTTTCCTAAGTGGGTGATATAGTTAGATCACACAGTTTAAAAAATCGTGTGAAAACCATATGATTTCTTACTGTCTAGTACTGCATGGGTTGCACACTTTGTCTATATGGTTAGTTAAACCATTCGACCAAACCGTATGACCCATGCACACTTTGGCTGCATGGTTAAACTAACCATGCACCTTAACCATGTGACTTGGAGAAAATCCCCCCAAAATCACCCTTTTTACCCAAAAAATCTTCTAACATAAGGGGATAAACCATCCATCAAAAAAATCACATAGAGAAGTGACATTAGGGGTTCCACTAACTACACGACATACTCTTTATCCCCACAAATTTCACACTTTCCATGAATAAAGACCAAATATTACCAAAACTTCCCTAACTCAAAATTTAAATCAAGAACACCCAAAACACCAAATTTAAATTTGGAACACCCTATACATAAGATAAAAACCAACAACCAAGATATAGTTTGAAACAAAGGATGAAAATGAAAATCTTTGTGTGAAAATTCTCACCACTATTATTCTTTTTTCCACCATAAAGCCATAAAATTTCCAGTTGATTAATCAAATATTAAGGTCCACACACTCACATGATTCAACACATAAAATTGAAGAAAACCTTGAAAAACACCAAGATAAAACACACACTTATACCTAAAAAAATCAATAACCAAAACCAATTCTCGAAGAACAACAAAAAACTCAAACCACAAACCCCACAACCTTGACACAAGAAAAATAATTGGGCATACTCTAAAAGTATGATTCCCATACAATTTAAGAAGAACCATAATCAAACAACTCTTAAAGAAACTACCTAACATAAAAATAATACCAAATATTAATTGGTTTATAAACACAGGAGTACATAATTGACTCCCCACCATTAGAAACCAACTAGCACTGACTGACATGGGAAAACCCAAAACAGACTAACATAGAAACTTACCATACAAACTAGCACCTCTGGATATTCCTGACTATATGAAAAGATTCACTCTAGGATATATGGTTGGAGCCATGATGTCTTGAAGAATTTATCGTCTCACAGTCAGGATCTGATGATCCCTAATCATAACTCTTTCTTTTGGTGACACAAGCGGTCACACAACACCCTAGAAAAAAAATGAGCACGGAACACCATAGACCTCAATTTACTTCAACAAGTAACTTTCACCAAGATAGGGATTTAGGAGATGCACACAAATACTCTCCTTTAACCCTAATAAGAAATGAAGGGAATATGGAACACACATAGCACACCTCCACTTAGAAAGGAAAAATTCAGAATTTTTAAAAGACATAAATTAATTAAAACAAAAGTTCACAAAAGACACACAATATCCTTCATTGTTACAAGGAATGAAAAAAAAAACACAAAACACAACCAATATAATGGAAGGAACTCTCAAACAAAAGGGGTCTTAAAACTGAATCAAAGCTGACACCTTTCTCCTTCAAATGAGAAGGGGTGTCTTTCAAAAGGGTGGACCTAGTTCCACGTTGCTTCTTAGAAACACTTCGAAAAAACCGTTGCAAGTTACCTAGGTTCCCAACGATATGGTAGGTACTTGGAGAATTTGGAAACAAAAATTTCTTATGACCACACTTACCACACTAATTACATATTAGGATATTGTGATCAGAAGAGGCTGATGAAAGATCTGAAGGCCTATTAATTCCACTACCAGAACCACCAGCTTTAGGACACTTCCCATTATTCTTACTGGAATTACCTTCACCACTTCTAGAGTCTAGAGGAAGGTTGGCCATCTCAAACACTCCTGCTATCACAACTTCAACATGAATATCTTGACTCACCACATCAGAAAAATAGGTTAAGTTAAACTATGACACATTCAACTGTAGATCATGATAAAGCCCATACTCTAAATGTAGAGCCTTTAAGGGATAATTCTCAACATACCTTAGATCATATGGTAATATATATACAAATCAATGATAGAACTCCAGCAATAACCCTTCACCTTACTGGAAACAACACATATCCATTCCCTTCCTCACCTTTGTGACCTCATAGAAATATTTCCGAATGAACGAAGCCTTGAAGAACTCTTAGGTAAGATCTTTCAGATGCTTGGTTTGAGAGACTGACTTCCACCATTTCTAAGTCATACCTTTGAGCATAAAGGTATCAAAATTTACATTTAATGACTTAGGAAACTCAAGGTAACTAAAGTTTCTATCAATATTCCGCATCCACTCTTCCACTTTGAGAGGATCCACTTGGCCCTAAAAGGGAGGAGGATTCAAATTCTAAAATTCAAGAAGGTATTATATGGGTTGATCAATAGGAAAGTCTGCTAACAATGCAACACCCATAGCCACACTTTGAATGTCCATCAAATATTTATGGGGGAAGTCACTAAGAAATAAGAAATCCAAGAATTAAATAAAAACCAATCCATGAACAAGGATTCTCAATATCAAAACACCACATAAGAAAATTCATTACCAAAACACAAGAAAACAAACTACACCACTATTGATCACCAAAACATTGCAATTTATTTTTTCTCTTTAAAACACTTTTCGAAAAGCAAGAAAAATTTGAAAGGCTGCACATTCACCAATGGTATTCCTTAGAGCCTCACACATGCACATTCTCATGATAATACGAGAACCTATCCAATCATTCCATCAACAATCCACCCTTTCACACACATCCTTTCATGTGGGTTCTCAAAATAATACCAAAGGCCAACCACAAATTCTTTTTCACTTTCGAAACAGAACATTAAACCCAAGTTTTTACATTTTTAAGACACTTGAGAACTGTACATGGTTAGACCACACGATTTACCAAACAATGTGCTAACTGTGCACCCCTTACTAGACAACTTGGGTACTCACATGGTTTGGACACATGGTTTAAAAACCATGCACCAACCATGCAAAAATGGTTTTATCCTGAGACAATGGCTTACCACATGCTTTAAACACGGTTTAACTAACCATGTGTGGGTCATGAACCCTCAAACAGAAGCACACTAAATCTCACATGGTTACCTAGGGAAAGTCGCACGGTTTTCCCAAGCCGTGCGCTGACTGTGTGCCAAGAGAAAACACACTGAAACTCAAAATTTAAACTTGAATCACCTGAAACTCCAAAAAGAAACTGTGAACAAAAGAATAAATCACAATACAAACAATTCATCTCATTAAAAAAATTTCCATCAATTCAATAAATCTCATTTCATCAAGAATAATTTGACTAAAAAACCCATTCCATAAAAAATAATTTAATTAAGACTCGTTTTATTAAAAATATTCTTCTTACTTAAAGAAAATTTACAAAACCCTTTTTTAAAATGAATTTAAAAATTCATTTTCCACATTATAAAAACCAAAACCATTACCACCAAAATTAAAGTCTTCACTATTTCAATTTAAGGGTTTTCAAAACAATTTTAGAGTTAATAGGTACCCAAAAAAATTCACAAGGGGAAACCAGTGTCAATGGGTAATTTGGCCATATGGTTGGAAGCCATGTGCTAATCATGCCACCATCATGGGGAGTCTTCTAGGACCATGTATCCGAATCCACATGGATTTCTAGGCCCTATGAGATCACTGAGACCTTTATCCCAACCCCATTTTTGTTTCCCAAACACCAAACAGACCACAAGAACCAAAGAAACCAAATATAACCCGATTTCCATTAGAAACACAAGATTCAAAACAAATAGTGCTGGCCAAACACTCCCTCATAACTACACCCCAAGTTCCAGCAGTCCAACTACATCTACCATGACATCCCAAATAACAAAGGGTTCTCTAAAATCTAGGTCCTAAAAAGAACTTATCCTCTAATACCATTTTCTCACGAACCAACCTAGGTTGACCTCGAACCGGTCACCCAAGCCAATCCGTGACATGGCCTGAAGGGCGTTCCCAATCCCCAAGGGCTAGAAACTAGTGCTATGGAATCAATAGAGTAACCAAGGGAAATATTTCACCCAATATAAATAAACCAAAAAATGAAAATAAATAGATCATCCCAATATAAATATGATTACCAAACGGAACATCATTTACACATAAATTGAAAATACAAAAAACTGGACAACAAAACTATATAAAAAAACCCAAACTAAACCCGACAACCATAATATCTCCATGTGACTCTAAGGGTCACTCTCCAATACATAACCAAACACTTCCCAAGGAAATCAAACTCAAACTGGAACCTATAATATAAACTAAAAACAAGAAATAAATATAGGAGTGAGTATTAAAACTCAGTAAGCATGCCTAGATAATCTACCCCCAATGCAATTCCTTTAAAAAAAAGAAACATCAACTTCAAGTTTTAAATAAAATATATAAAATTAGTCTTTTTTTAAAAAAATTTACACTTTAAAACCAAACATGGTCCATTGACCTTTTTACCATTGAAACCACAATCTTTTCCAAGGGAAAACCATTTTGATTTTTAAAGAAGATTAATGACAATTAATTTTAAAAGAGAGAAAGAGTGTACAAACTTTCCAAAAACGTTTTTATAAAACCTTGAAAACCAACTCATTAATTTTCAAATAAATTCACCACACATAAGAGAACAAACAATGATAACATAACAAGGGAAATGGAAATAATAACACAAGAGTAACCAACCAACTAGCATCTCAATCATCCTATATAAACAACTGAGTGACAAAGAACGAGGGAGAACCCAAGAGCTCATGAATAATCTAGAAGATACTATACATGTGACTCATCCCAAAGGCATTCCTTACCTGATGACATCATAACTCCCAAATTCTCGATCTCACCCTACCTGTCTTGATCAAGGGGCACAATCCTAAAACAGATAGTCCATACTAAGGGCCACTAGCCAGTGCATAATCTAAACTAGTGCAACAATCATTCATGAATTTTTTTCTCATTATGACAGGTTCCCATGTCACAAATATAAAGGGGGTGATACAACCAATGCTAACCAAGAATCCAATCACAATCACACACACACACACACACACATATATATATCACACATAATAATCTTATATAAAAAGTCACCCCCAAGTCACCCCAAGGAACAACCTCTTTCATTTCAAATAGTCGAGGATAAGGGGGACTCTCATCGTGGCCTCCCAAAACATTCAATCATAAGAAAAAGGTAAGAGAATTATCCAAGGAGAGTTTTCACCACAACCATTTTCACAAAATTTCCAACCAATCCCCAAACACCCTTTTCCAAAAAGAAACCAAAACATTTTTTTTCACATGCCAAACCATTTTCAAATAACCAAACAAACACCACTTTCAATTCCAAAACAATTTATAAATAAATTTGAGAAACACCAACCACCATTTTAAATGTCTAAAATACATTTAAAAAACCAATACATGCTTTTAAAAATCAAAAATCACTTGAAAAATCCAACCAGACATTTTATCAAACACTTGGTGTGCACAACTCAACAAAGCTACACCATATATTCAAAATAATTAATTAAACTACCTAATTTCACATCAAAAAATTATTCTAAAAATCATACATCACTATTTAACATATAAGGAAGGTGTGAAAAAAAAGAAACCAATGAATCTTAAATTTAAAGGAAAAGTGTAAGGGAAACCTACCTCAAATTGTATGTGCTTCAACAACGCCAACCTGAAATAGCTCTATGAAGGTTACGAGAAGAAAGAATATCCACAAGGAACCCTAAGAAGGAAAAACCCCAATTTTTCACAACCCTAGGTATGAAAATTATCCAAAAATTGCCAATAGGGTTAGCGGAGAAAGGGAAAATGGAAGAAAAAAAGGATAAAGAGAGGGGAGACCTAACCTTTCAATCCGGGTGAATAATCACCAAGAAATCACATAAAAATCAACTTAGAGAAGCTTATAGGTGACAAAATTCTCAATGGGAGGCATCCAAGTTGGGGGGATTTTGTGTGGGGTGTCTAGGGGAAGAAACCCCACTTAAAAAGAAGGATAAAATCCAAAAATACCCTTTCTTGAGTGGGAGGCATGGTTAGCTCGCACGGTTTAACAAACCATGCACAAACTGTGTGATTTACCACTTTCTAGTGCTACATGGGATGCACACTTAGGCTGCATGGTTAGTTAAACTATGTGACCAAACTATGCGACCCTTTCACACTTTGGATGCATGGTTAAACTAACCATGAACCTTAATCGTGTGACCTAGTGAAAAGCCCAAAAAATCACCCTTTTCACCCCAAAACTCTTATAACTCAAGGGGATAAACCATACATCAAACAAATCACATAGATAAGTGATACTAGGGGTTCCACAAACTCCACACCCTGCTCTTTATCCCCACACCTTTCAAACTTTCCATGAATAAGGACAAATACTACCCAAAACTTCCCTAACTCAAAATTTAAATCAAGAACACCCAAAACACCAAATTTAAATTTGGAACACCTAGAAAATGAGAGAAAAACTAGGAACCAAAAGATAGTTTGAAATAAATGATGAAAATAAAAATCCAGGTGTGACAGGTGGATCAATTTTGGTCAACCATATCAGGAATTTTTATAATTTCCTTCATAAATTAAGTGCCCGGTTTTCATTTAATAATTGAAAATTTTATATTGAGAGCTACTTCTAATAGAAATGGTATTTGTGGAATTTTTATAAGATCTTACATTTTAACCAAGTCCATAATTACTTTTCCCATGATGTTGAGAACCCAAAATTAAATTCAAAATTTTCTCACCTTGGGTGAACTTAGCAAGTGATATTTTAAGTTTTTTTAAAGGCAATGTCTTGGTAAATGACCAAGACACACAATATTATTAAAAAATAAGGGAAAATTACAAGAGGTTGAAAGAGGAATTTTTTTTTAAATCTTTTTTCATAATAAGGAAGGATCTCAACCGGTAAATCATCAATTTTTGAACCTCCAATTACTCTTTTAATTTTAGGGAAAAATCCTCATTTTCTTTGTAGAGTTAATCCTTCTCACTCATAATAAAAATATATTTCTTTTTGAGCTCCTCAAATTTTGTGGTGAGTTTATAAAATACTTCCATTAATTCTTCTCTAGAATATTTGAGATATTCATAATCAAGATGGATATAGGAACAAGAATAATTTGAAGAAAAACAATAGGAAGTAGGATAGTTTACCTTATCACGGGCCATAAGAAATTTAGGGATTTTATCAATTGAGTTGGTTGAGGAGAGGGAGTTATCACTTGCACTCCAAGCTGACACTTTGAATGACTTCTTACTTTCCTTCTTCTCTTTCACCTTCTTTTTGGATAAGGGGAACTCTGACTTTATGTGACCCTTTTTCTTGTAATCATAGCACCATACCTCTGGATCAACTTTTTTTATTCTCCTTTTTGGCTTGATAAGAGTATTTATTCCTTTTCATGAACTTTCATAGCTTCTTGGCCAAGTGTTCCAGATCAAAATCACTTCTGGATGAATCGTTATCAATTGACTTGAAGTCAATGTTCTTTTTTTCCTTGAAATATTCATCTTCCTTCATGGTTTGCCTTTTCATTATAATCTCATAGGTCACGAGTGACCCAATGATCTCTTCAACCGACATATTATTGATGTATTTAACTTATTAAATCATCATTACATTGGGCACCCAAGAGATTGGAAATACCCAAATTATATTTTTAACAAGTGTCTTCATACTAAGATCATCTCCAAGATATTTCATTTCATTATAAATGTTAGTAAATCTAGTAAAAAATTTAGAAATTGATTCATTAGGATGCATAATATGGATTTAAAAACATTTCCTATACATGTAAATCCTATTATCCTTAAATTTATTGCTACCTTCATGTAAAATTATAATAATTTTCAAATTTCATGAGAAGTTTTACACATATAATATCTATTGAATTCATTACTATTTAACCTTAAATGTTGAGCATTCATGGCTTTACCATTAAGCTCAAAAGCCACTATATTGTCGGGGGTCTATTTTTTTATTATGTAGGGGTATATCCATGCATAACTATTATCTAAACTAGATGTACTATACTTCTAAGAAAAGTATATATTCAAGTTTTTAATAAATTTAGTAAGATCCTTTAAAGTATATAGCTCTACCCATAGAGAATCCTTGTGATGTACCAGACCTGGTTCAATCAATAGTAATCAAACCTAGTTGGCCACATGGCCTCAATCACACCTCCTCGTACACTAGAGGATGCTGACTAGCAATGAGGGTCTATGGTGGAATAGTGGAGAGAATGTACCCTCATGGTTAGAGTATAGCACAATGGTGTAATCATATCGATCATTATAAGAAGCATATAAATAAGTTAACAAATGAAAAATAAACATACATTATATAAATAACCAATTAATATCATCCAGAAGTTTCATATAAAAAGATGATCATGGAATGATATAAAAAAAAAATTAATACATGGAAACATGCATCCATTATAATACACGTATCAAAAGTCCAAAAAGTCCAAAAAGCAACTATCCCCAAATAACATCATGATCCCAAACCCCGATTATGTTCTCCCTTACTCCTATGCACAAATTAATCAAGCATCAGGAAGTAGGAACTTTCCCCTATCCATACCTACATCCATGAATTCTGTTTGGGTACCCAACAACGGCCCAAATAGGTTGTGAGATAACACTTAGTAGGCCACCACCAATAGTGTCTGTAACAATCCAGTCTGTTTATATAAGCTGGATTAGTGTAAAATTATAACAAGTGTACAAGTAATAACAATATAAGTGATGTTATCCAGTCTATCAAGTTACACTATGATCAAGGAACTAAATCAAAAAGGCTATTTGTAAAGCATAGTGAGTATCAACATCAGCCTATGCCATGTAATCAAGTGACAAGACTACCTGGGCCAGGGTCCAAGGAGTAGTAATTTATAAGGAAACCGAGTAAGATAATAAAAACAAGTAAATAGGATCCAAGGAGTAGAAATTTTCAAGGCATCCTAGCATGTTAAGTAAGCTAGTTAAACTGGATCCTTAGAGTAGAAATGACCAAGGAATCCTAGTCATCCAATTAAATGGGATCCAAGGAGTAGAATTATCCAAGACATCCTAACCAATTCATTCACTATTTCATAATTACCTTCGCAATCATATAAAATAAAAGGGATTAAACAATAAAAACATTTCATATACAAATGATAATGTGCTATAAGGTTCTTGAAACCTTTAACAATTCACTTAAATGCCTCATTCAATTCTCAATTATACAAGGAAATATCATCACACCCTAAGGGTTGCATGATCATGATAAAAAGGCTGAACCCACCCCATGGGCGATTCAGGTTTAGGTTGACAACCTTCAACCTTGAAAAAAGGTGTCACAACATATCTAAAACATGAATTTTAACAAATTTACTCAAGGTTAATTTAATTTATAATGCATCACTTGTAAATTTTGGAATGATACACAACAACAACAAGCTATACACAATGAGACATTAAGGTAAAAGGTATAGACCACCTACCTTAGCTTGGTAGAGGAACACTCATCCAGACTCATCCAATGATTTGATACAGATCAGAAGAAAACATAATAACAAATGAACACCCTGAAAATAGGGCATAGGAGACTACACCAAAATAGCATCGCTGATAGCAAGGAAAATAGTGGAAGGTGCCCAAGGAATAGAGAACTCACTGGAATACATCACACAAGATGAATGGGGTTTGAATCATATTTTGGATCAGAGAGTTATGGAAAATCCTAGATTAGTATTCCATGGGATCTTCAATGAGGGAAATGGGGATAACCACTAGAGAAAAAAAAGGAGGAGATGAGGTGGGTTAAAATTTTAAAGCATTAAGGAAAAAATGGTCATTTCTCCTCTAAATATTGGGTCATATGATTTGGCCACATGGTTGGACAAAACATGCACCAACTGTGTGCCCTTCTCAATCTCATGACCCCCTTGCATGGTCATGGTGCATAGTTTTACAAACTGTGCACTGACTGTGCATTTATCCTCTATCAAAAAGTATGACACATTTTTATGAGCATGTGACACAGGTTACACAGTTAGTGAAAAGTGTGTTCCCTATGTTGTACACTAAAAATCCCCTCATTGTTTACTCAAACTTCATGATCTAGGTTGCATGGTTTCTATTAACCATGTGGCCCAACTGTTTTCTCCAAAAACCCAGGCTCTAGGTTCCGAAAAAGCCCAAACACCCTCATTTTCTTCATAGCCTCTATAGGCATTCAAATTAGGTCAAAACCAAATAAGTAAATAAAAAATGTTTCATACCTCATAGAAAATATGGATCTTACAATCTTCCCCCATTAAATAAATTCATCCCCAAATTTCCCTTTAAAGGGTGGTCAAGCATCGTCTGATAATAACTCTGGCCACTAGGAATGTATGTCGGCCTCCCACTCCCAAGTCTCATCCTGTACATGGAAGTTCTTCTATAACACCCATACTAAAGGAAATTACCGACCTTGGAGAACCTTCATCCCATGATCAATAATACAGATATGATGCTCCTTAAAGGACACATCTATATCTCACTTAACCTCCTCAATATAAAGAATATGTGATAGATTAAAATGATATCGGTGAAGTTGAGATATGTGGAAGATGTCGTGCATGGAATAGTACCTCTAAGGTAAATATAACCGATAGTCTAATGAAATGAATCTCTCTAGAATCTTGAAGGTCTCAACATAATGAGGTGATAACATCCTTTATTTCTGAATCTGTCTATGCTATAGTATAGGTGGAACTCACAATAAAACCAGAATTCCCACCTAAAACTCTATTGGTTGACGACGATGATCGACATATGACTTCCATATAAACTGAGATGTAGACATCAAATTCCTAATAAGATGAACCTGCTATAAAGTTTCTTGAACAATACAAGGACCTAGTAGCACTTCCTCTCCTCCCTCTAACTAGCACAAAGCTAAACATAATGACTTATCATATATGTACTCATAAGGATCCATTGGTATGGTCACTTGGAAGTTTTTATTATAAGCGAACTCAGTGATAGGCAAGTGTTTCTCCCAAGAACCTCTGAAATCAAGGATGCATGCTCAGATCATGTCCACCAAAACCTGTATCGTACAATTTGACTGACCATCGGTCTGTGGGTGGTAGGATATACTCAGCATTACCTGTGAACCCAATGCCCTATGAAACCCCTACCAAAAATGTGATGAGACATGAGTGTATCTTTCTGATATGATAGAATGTGGAACCTTGTAGAGGTGTATAATCCCAAAAATATAGAGGCTCCTGAGCTCATCCACTGAAATATTCTTCTGAATAGGTAGAAAATGGGTGAACTTGGTCAACCTATCTATGATCACCCATACGTTGTCACTTACCTGAGGCTATCTAGGAATCCCCATTGCAAAATCCATAGTGATTTCATCTCATTTCCACCCAAGAATAGGAAATGACTATAAAAGTTCAACTAATCATTGGTGCTCCTCTTTCACCTTCTGATAGGTGGCACATTAAGTAACAAACCCAATTATCTCCCACTTCATCCCTGACCACCAGTATTGAAAACATAATTCATGATACATCTTGGTAATACTGGAATGTATTTCCCCTATAGTGGCATAGAAATATCACATCAACCCCTCTCATATGTCTATAGTAACCTAGACACATCTTTGGATGCATAAGATCTCATCCTCATCAACTATCCAATCAAGAGGTAGGTCATAACCTAGAATGCCCTCCCATAGAACCAAAACCTCATAATCTGATATATGTATCATCTTCACTCTATCTAGAAGTTAAGAGGTCACTGATAATGATTCTAGTATAGAATTTCACTTACTACTAGCCTCATGAACTACCTAAAAATTCATCCTAGAAAATGTCCTTGAAATGATCTACTAGAGGGAAATCTTCCTAACACATTCCATGATCATCTAGATATAAACTATAAATATAGGCTATCATCTCATTCATCCCATGATGTTTGGGTTCATCTCAGCTTTCCTGGACATCCCATTCACCCTTTTTGAATAAAAACACCACCCTATAGTGATGTGAAAGTCACCCATTGGTGATAAAAATCAGTGTATGCATGATAGAGAACCAACCATCTCATCCTGAGAATGGCATCAAACCCTATCATCTCATTGGAAAAAAGTGGTCCTATATAAAGTGAAACTCACCTACCTCAAGGGGATACTCTTTACATTAGTGTAAACTCTGTGATCAAATCTTTAATAGAGTATCAAGTGTCATCACACCACTGGAAAACTGAACATCGAGCCCAAGACTCTCCACAGCAGGCATATATATGAAATAATGAGATGCACTTGTATTGAAAAGAGTAGATATTAAAATAGAGGCTGTAACGACCCAACGTTTCTTTAATGGAAAATCCCTCTTGATCCGTTTAAATGTCTCTTTATGAAAAATGTTTTTATAATATGTCAACTTCTTTGGTTTTATTTTATGAATTGTGACCTTTTTTAATATAGCCGTTGAACAGTGATCACTTGATTAGTATAAATATAAGGCTTTAACGAACCCAATTTTACTCAGAAAAAGGAAGCGATGACCTCATCAAGTAGAATTGCCCCATATGAAGCCCATTTGTCGGAGCTCGGAAAAGAGGTGGCATCCTTGGGCTTCTCCCTTGACCAAGCCCAAGATGAGATTCATTATGTTAAGCTCGAATGTGACCATCTACGGGAAAAGTGGAAGTTGATTGAAATTACCACTCGAGCGATGTTATCTGAGCCACCCCAAGAGTCTATAACCATCGCACACCTTACCCTTAGGTCTTATGTGGCTGTTTTAAGGGGTTATGTAACAAATAAGTAGTACTATGTTCATATACATTATTTTTTTATATAATAATGAATATAATTTCTAGTCATTTTTGATACATTGTAAATAGTTTTTGAAGTACAAATGGTGTTTTTAGTTATTATTTAATTAAGAAATCTATTTTATTAAATTAAGGGATTTTTGAATTAAATAATATTTTAATAAAATAATAATAATATTAATAAATTAATTTTTATTAAATATAAATGATCTTATAATTTTATGAATGCAATTAAATTTTTTATTAAGGTTTGAAAGCCATTTCTGTCAAAACCCATGAATTTTCGATAAATGTCGGTTTTTATTTTAAAAGTGAAAATTCACATATTTAGAAAAAAAATTTAGATAAAATAAATGTCATTTCTGGAATCAGGACATCGGAATTATCCAACGGTAAATTTTTCATAATTTTCTGAGACAGTCGAATTTTTGGGTAAAAATTAAATACCGTTTAAATATATAATGTGTTTTATGACATCATAATGACCCAATAGTGATGTAATAAAATAATATAATCCTTATGTTCGGCCAATATATATTTTACCATTAAAATAAAGTGATTTTGGGTTTGTTTGACTTACTTTTCAAAGCATTAATGAACCCCTCAAGACATATTCAACACTTTGCCTTTTTAAATTAATTTCCATGGGAGTGTGACTCACCTCCACATAATCAACCCTAATATTTTAATAAGTTCGGACCTTGGCCTTGTAAAATATTGTTTTCCTATTTCCTTTTCCAGAAACCATGGTCAAAAACCATGGGATGGTTTGTGGTTTGGATTAGTTTAATATAAGGGGTCCCAAACCTAAATAATAAAGAATTCTCTCACCTTTCCTATATAAACCAACCCAAGCTCCCACTTTGTCCTCACTAAAATCCTTTTGAGTTCGTCCAACCTCTTACCTACTCTCTTTATAATCCTCCCAAGGTGCCCCAAGCTCCCAAGAAGCCTCTCACAAGCCTCTCTCTAGCCTTTGGAAGCACACGTCCAAGTAAGGGTTTTTCTTCCTTTCTCATTTTTGTCAATTTTCTTTAAGTTGTATTGCCATTTTAATTTCAATTATGAATGTTGAGGTATGGTTTTTCACCTCCCCCATAATTCACCCTTATTGTTTTAATTATGGGATACCCCTTTCTCTCTCATTAAATGCTTCCCATGTACACCCGTTACTATGCCGAAATTCTGAAAGGAACTTCTCTCTCCTCTTTTACATTCAAGCAATACATTTGTATCATGAATCTAAATTCCATTAAAATTGTTGGGACATGTATATATTTGACCTCCTTACTGTCCATTACATGTAAATATGATGAGGAACCCATTTCTCTCTCATCAACCTTTTTTATGAATTCTTATATCACGTCGTTACACTGCCGAAATCGCACCGATTTTTCTAAGCCAATGTCATTGTGCAGTGAATACCATGCACATTTCTCCATCAAGGGTATTCACCTTTATGAACATTTACTTATTTATTTTAAAGTTTAATGTATGAATTCCACATTCCTTTATCATGGAATAAATGATTATGTTTTATGAATCCATGTTTTATGATCCATGTGGCACACTTATGCATGAAATGAAATGTTTAAGAAGGGTGCGCCCTTATAGCGCTCCAATGCATTGGGTAAAGTATATTATCATGATACATCATGTGCAATGAGTGTTGACTCATGATAATTCAAGTGCAACGAGGGTTTACTTGTGCTTCATGTGCAATGAGGGTTTACTCATGCTTTATATGCAATGAGCCTTGGCTCATGCTAAATCCATGTTAAGTGTTGTTGCCACATTTCCATGTAATGATTATCATGATTTATCATGCCTTTATGTTCATTTTTATTTTATGCTCTATTGATATGCCTATTGTCTAACATTTATTGTAATCCTCATGTTATTCCATGTGTACTCCCTTACTCGGATTTATAGCTCACCCTTTTCTTATGCATGTCCTCAGGTTATCCCATGCAATGCTAAGTACGAGGGAATGTAGTGGTCATGTAAAGGAAGTTTTCAATAAATATGTTGTATTTCATGTTTTAAGTTTTTATGTAATGATCCTAAGCCCCAAATACACTAAACCTATCAATCTTCTTTGTTGTATCAAGTGAAGTTTTATGTAATAAATCACGTTTAAGTTGTAATAAAAAGCAGGGTTGTCATAGTTGGTATTAGAGGGAGGTTTAGTTATTTTTGGGATTAGGAAACCCTAGTAAAGCCTTAGATACAAGAATAAGTATAATAAAAACATCCCTAAGTTTTGGTAAATACTAAGTAAGTGGTTTATCAAACAAATACATCATTGTCTGGATATGAGTAGGTAGAGGCGGCTCTGGCACAAATGTATCCTAGGGGTAAAACTCGAAAACACCACTTTGAGCTAGACTCAAACGGGAACTGGTGCACGAAAATGGGCCTTGATGCACTCTTGGTTACGAAACTCCCGTGGGATATGTTTTGATAAATTCACAATCTTAGTGTGAACCCTTATTAAGGGAAGAATGCCCCTAAGAATATATGTTAGAAAGTAGATCATGAAAAGCCTAGATTGAAGCCTATAGACTCATGAGTTAAGGAAATAAAAGTTTATTTTTGAGTCATCAACTTTTGTCTTTGGATTACCCTTTATGTGTTACCCCTAACTTTCCTTTTATTCCAGCCAATGGCCGGTAATAGGAGGACTCGGGCTAACAACCGTTGTGAAGATCAGTGTGATGACTGTACTAATGAGATGCCAAATCCAATGGGAGTGGGAATCGCAAACTTTTTCACACTTATCTCTCAGCTAACTCAAGTTTTGAATATAAACACGGGTCAAGAGGAATGTTCAACCCCCCCTAAGAAAGAACAAGTTGCTATCAAGAGCTTCATAAGACAAAGGCCTCCTACTTTTAGTGGATCATCCGATCCCACGATCGCTGAACAATGAATCAACTCCATTGACAAGAACTTCTCCATCCTTCAATGTTCTGTACAAGAGAAGGTTCTCCTAGCTTCTTATCGTATGGATGGTGAAGCTGATCAATGGTGGAAATTGATAAAAAATACGAAGCCTGATGAGGAGATCGAGGCTTTGGAATGGAAGGAATTCCGGAAGATGTTTTTCGATAAATATTTTCCGCGCACCCTCCGGCTTAAGATGGAAAGGGGCTTCCTTTCCCTCAAGCAAAAAGATGAAGAATCTATTGGAACGTACGAGGCAAAATTCACAAGGCTTGCACAATACGCACGCTTCTGGCTTTGTCGTTACCCCCGAATGCAAGGTTGACCGCTTCTTTGGTGGGCTGAAGCCTAGCTTGCGGAAAGCATTAGCGATCCGTGACTTCGACAACTATGAGGAAATTGTCCGATGTGCCCTCAAGGTCGAAATGGAGATCGGGGAATCACATGGGTATCACGGGGACAAGAAGCGTAAGGTGGAATTCAATGCTGGTGGTCCGATGGATAAATCCAACGGCGCTAAGAAGTTCTAGGACCCCACTTTCCAAAAGTGCGGAAATAAGCACCCTGAAAATTGCCTTAAGGGGACAAGAAAATGCTTCAGGTGTGGAAGAGAAGGGCACCTAGCTGTTAACTATCGGCAAGAAGGACCTACGACTGCGACAGAGGAGAGGAACGCTCCGTTCGAACCTCAACGCATTGTTCAATGCTATAAATGCAAAGAACCGGGTCATTTTGCAAATCAGTGCCCTAATCCAAGGGTTATCGGAGGCAACCAACAACCTCCAAGACAACAAGGAAGATCTTTTTCCATCACTTCTGCCGAAGTGAACCCCGACAACGAAGTGGTGACAGGTATGCTAGTTATTCATTCAATAATAGCGAACATACTTTTTGATTCAGGTTCTATGCATTATTTTATATCTCTAAAGTTTAGTAGAACAATCCCAGCACCACCACAAATCATGGAAGTAAAGATGTCGGTGAGTACGACAAAAATGGGGAAATCATTGCATCCCATGAATATAAGTCCTCCCCTATTATAATCTGTGGATTTAATTTCCCGGCGAACCTCGTCATACTCCCTTTGGTGGGATTTGATGCAATTCTTGGCATGGATTGACTTTCCTTATATAGAGCCAACATAAATTGTCAGGAGAGGGAAATCACACTCCATATGGAGAATCGACCCCCGATTCTTTACAAGTGTCAGAAGGAAGATGAATCTCCTTTAGATCCATCATCTCAAGCATGGATATTACTTCCCTATGAGCATGCATATCTGGCTCAGATGATTGAGTCCAAAGAAGAAACCATCCTTGAAGAAATGCCTATTGTGAGGGAATTCGTGGAAGTGTTTCCCGAGGAACTGTCTGGTCTTCCTCCTAGAAGAGATGTTGAGTTCTCAATTGAACTTATACCTGGGGAATTACCAATATCCAAGACTCCATATAGAATGGCTGTTGTTGAGCTTGAAGAGCTGAAGAAACAACTACAGGAGAAACTGGATAAAGGGTTTATACGCCCAAGTGCTTCACCATGGGGTGCACCAGTCCTCTTCGTCAAGAAGAAGGATGGGTCAATGCAGCTCTGCATCGATTATCATGAACTTAACAAAATAACGATAAAGAAAAAGTATCCTCTCCCAAGAATCGATGACTTGTTTGATTAGCTGCATGGAGCACAATACTTCTCCAAGGTGGACTTGCGGTTGGGATATTATCAAGTAAGGGTGAAGAAGGAAGATGTCCCCAAAACTGCTTTTCGTACAAGATAAGGGCACTATGAATTCATAGTAATGCCTTTCAGACTCACCAATGCTCCATCAATATTCATGGAATTGATGAATAGAGTCTTTAGAGATTACCTTGACAAATTTTTGGTAGTCTTTATAGATGATATTCTAATATACTCCAAAACCAAGGAGGATCATGAGGAGCATTTAAGAACTGTACTAGAGACTTTGCGCAAGGAGAAGCTCTATGAAAAGTACAGCAAGTGTGATTTCTGGTTGAAGGAGGTCTCATTCTTGGGCCATATCATCACAAGAAATGGGATATCTGTGTACCCCTCCAAAACAGATGCAATTGAGGGATGGCCGAGGCCAACATCGGTAACAGATATCCGTAGCTTCTTGGGGTTAGCTGGATATTATCAACGATTTGTGAGAAATTTCTCACGATTTTCCAACCCTCTTACTAAGATAACTCGAAAGGGAGTAAAGTTTTCTTGGAGTGATGAATATGAAGAAAGCTTCAAGGAGTTTAAAAGGAGGCTTATCACTGCACCCGTGCTCACTTTACCCACAAGTGGGGAGATTTTTGTGGTATTCAGTGATGCTTCGAAGAAGGGATTAGGATGTGTGCTGATGTAGAATGATAAAGTGATATCCTATGCCTCAAGACAGTTGAGAATCCATGAGCGAAACTATCCAACGCATGATCTGGAGTTGGCGGCGGTGATCTTTGCCTTGAAAATCTGGCGGCATTATCTCTATGGAGAGAAATGTGAGATATATACTGACCACAAGAGTCTTAAATATATATTCATACAAAAAGAGATTAATATGTGCCAGAGAATATGGATAGAGCTCATTAAGGATTATTATTGTTCAATACATTACCACCCTGGGAAAGCGAACAAGGTGGCGGATGCCCTAAGTAGAAAGGATCCGATGATTCTATCAATGATGAGAATTGAGAAGGATCCAGTCTTCTTAGACTTAATGAAGATGGACGTGGGAATCATAAAGAAGGGAACATCATCAATCCTTTCACAAATTATTGCTCAACCATCTCTTTTGGAAAGGTTAAAGGATGCTCAAAAGGATGATGTGAGAATTCAAGAAAAAGTAGAAGCTATCAAAAAGGGGAAATCCTCGGAGTTTAATGTTAATGAAGAAGGAATTGTGCGGTTTGGGAAAAGACTATGTGTTCCATCATGTCCGGAGCTGAATAAGGAACTTTTGAATGATGCACATAGTTCAAATTTCTCTATTCACCCAGGGAGCACAAAAATGTATCAAGATCTCCAAGAAAACTTTTTGTGGGATAATATGAAGAAGGAGATCGCTGAATATACATCAAAGTGCCTGGTGTGTCAGCAAGTGAAGGCAGAGAGGTAGAAGTCTAAGGGGATGATGCAACCATTGCCCATACCAGAATGGAAATGGGAGAACATCACCATGGACTTTGTCACTGGACTTCCAAGGACATCCAAAGGCAACAATGCAATCTGGGTTGTTGTGGATCGTCTTACAAAGACTACACACTTCATTTCTATTCGAGAGGATTTCTCTTTGGATCAACTGACACGGATATATATCAGGGAAGTGATAAGGTTGCATGGAGTACCACTATCTATTGTGTCTGACCGAGATCCAAGATTCACCTCTAAGTTTTGGAAGAGTCTTCAACATGCTCTGAATACTGATCTGAACTTCAGTACGACCTATCATCCTCAAACTGATGGCCAATCCGAGCAGACTATCCAAACACTTGAGGATATGTTGAGAGCGTGCTCAATGGAATTTAAAGGAGGATGGGATCAACATCTTCCTCTTTTTGAGTTCTCTTATAATAATAGTTTCCACTCGAGCATCCAAATGGAACCATATGAAGCCCTTTATGTTAAAAGGTTCAGAACACCGACATGTTGGGATGAGGTCGGTGAACGTAAGCTGCTTGGACTAGAAATGGTCAAGGAAATGGTAGAGAAGGTGAAAACCATTCATCAACATATCAAGGCAGCTCAGAGTCGACAGAAGAGTTATGCAGATAACCGTCGATGAGACCTTGAGTTTAAAGTTGGAGACATGGAGTTTCTACGCATATCTCCATGGAATAAGGTCATGAGGTTTGGAAAGAAAGGGAAGTTAAGTCCAAGGTACATCGACCCCTTCGAGATTCTTGATCGTGTCGGGGCTGTGGCCTATAGACTAGAACTTCCACCTACTATGGCCAAAGTACATGATGTCTTTCATGTATCCCTCTTAAGAAAGTACATACCGTACCCTTCACATGTACTCTCTTCTAAGGTGGTACAATTGGAAGATGATCTTTCTTATGAGGAGCAACCAGTGAAGATCTTAGATCGTAGAGAAAAAGTTCTACAAAATAAGACAATGCCCCTCATCAAGGTATTGTGGAGAAACCAAAAGTTTGAAGAAGTGACTTGGGAGTCAGAGGATATGATGAAGCTGAGTTACCCACATTTGTTTTAGTGTGGGAAAAGGAAAAAATTCGAGGGCGAAATTTCTTAAGGGGGGAATATTGTAATGACCCAAAGTTTCTTTAATGGAAAATCCCTCTTGATCCGGTTAAATGTCTCTTTATGAAAAATGTTTTTATAAGATGTCAACTTCTTTGGTTTTATGTTATGAATTGTGACCATTGTTAATATAGTCGTTGAACAGTGATCACTTGATTAGTATAAATATAAGGCTTTAACGAACCCAATTTTACTCAGGCAAAGGAAGTGATGGCCTCATCCAGTAGAATTGCCCCATACGAAGCCCATTTGTCGGAGCTCAGAAAAGAGGTGGCATCCTTGGGCTTCGCCCTTGACCAAGCCCAATATGAGCTTCATTATGTCAAGCTCGAACGTGACCGTCTATGGGAAAAGTGGAAGTTGATTGAAATTACCACTCGAGCGATGTTATCTGAGTCACCCCAAGAGTCTGTCACCATCGCACACCTTACCCTTAGGTATTATGCGGCTGTTTTAAGGGGTTATGTAACAAATAAGTAGTACTATGTTCATGTACATTATTTTTGTATATAATAATGAATATAATTTCTAGTCATTTTTGATACATTGTAAATAGTTTTTAAAGTACAAATGGTGTTTTTAGTTATTATTTAATTAAGAAATCTATTTTATTAAATTAAGGGATTTTTGAATTAAATAATATTTTAATAAAATATTATTATTATTATTAAATTAATTTTTATTAAATATAAATGATCTTATAATTTTATGAATGCAATTAAAATTTTTATTAAGGTTTGAAAGCCATTTCTGTCAAAACCCGTGAATTTTTGATAAATGTCAGTTTTTATTTTAAAAGTGAAAATTCACATATTTAGAAATTTTTTTAGATAAAATAAATGTCATTTCTGGAATCATGACGTCGAAATTATCCAACGCTGAATTTTTCATAATTTTCTGAGACAATCGAATTTTTGGGTAAAAATTAAATACCGTTTAAATATATAATGTGTTTTATGACATCATAATGACCCAATAGTGATGTAATAAAATACTATAATCCTTATGTTCGGTGAATATATGTTTTACCATTAAAATAAAGTGATTTTGGGTTTGTTTGAATTACTTTTCAAAGCATTAATGAACCCCTCAATATATATTCAACACTTTGCCTTTTTAAATTAATTTCCATGGGAGTGTGACTCACCTCCACATAATAAAACCTAATATTTTAATAATTTAGGACCTTGTACTTGTAAAATATTGTTTTCCTCTTTCCTTTTCCAGAAACCATGGGCAAAAACCATGGGATGGTTTGTGGTTTGGATTAGTTTAATATAAGGGGTCCCAAACCTAAATAATAAAGAATTCTCTCACCTTTCCTATATAAACCCACCCAAGCTCCCACTTCCTCCTCACTAAAATCCTTTGGAGTTCTCCAAACTCTTCCCTACTCTCTCTAGAATCCTCCCAAGGTGCCCCAAGCTCCCAAGAAGCCTCTCACAAGCCTCTCTCTAGCCTTTGGAAGCACACGTCCAAGTAAGGGTTTTTCTTCCTTTCTCATTTTTGTCAATTTTCTTTAAGTTGTATTGCCCTTTTAATTTCAATTATTAATGTTGGGGTATGGTTTCTAAACTCCCCCATAATTACCTCTTATTTTTTGAATGATGGGAGACCCCTTTCTCTCTCATTAAATGCTTCCCATGTACACCCGTTACTATGCTGAAATTCTGAAAGGAACTTCTCTCTCCTCTTTTACATTCAAGAAATACATTTGTATCATGAATCTAAATTCCATTAAAATTGTTGGGACATGTATCTATTTTACCTCCTTACTATCCATTACATGTAAATATGATTAGGAACCCATTTCTCTCTCATCAACCTTTTTTATGAATTCTTATGTCACGTCGTTATGCTGCCGAAATCGCACCGATTTTTCTAAGCCAATGTCATTGTGTAGTGAATACCATGCCCATTTCTCCATCAAGGGTATTAACATTTATGCACATTTACTTATTGATTGTAAAGTTTCATGTATGAATTCCACATTTCTTTATCGTGGAATAAATTATTATGTTTTATGAATCCATGTTTTATGATCCATGTGGCACACTTATGCATGAAATGAAATGTTTAAGAAGGGTGCACCCTTATAGCACTCCAATGCATTGGGTAAAGTATAGTATCATGATACGTCATGTGCAATGAGTGTTGACTCATTCTAATTCAATTTCAACGAGGGTTTACTCGTGCTTCATGTGCAATGAGGGTTTACTCATGCTTTATGTGCAATGAGCCTTGGCTCATGCTAAATCCATGTTAAGTGTTGTTGCTACATTTCCATGTAATGATTATCATGCTTTATCATGCCTTTATGTTCATGTTTCTTTTATTCTCTATTTATATGCCTATTTTCTAACATTTATTTTAATCCTCATTTTATTCCATGTGTACTCCCTTACTGGGCTTTATAGCTCACCCTTTTCTTATGCATGTCCTCAGGTTATCCCATGCAATGCTAAGTACGAGGGAATGTAGTGGTCATGTAAAGGAAGTTTTCAATAAAGATGTTGTATTTCATGTTTTAAGTTTTTATGTAATGATCCTAAGCCCCAAAGACACTAAAACTCTCGATCTTGTTTGTTGTATCAAGTGAAGTTTTATGTAATAAATCACGTTTAAGTTGTAATAAAAAGCAGGGTTGTCATAGAGGCTACCAGAATAATACCTCTCACAGTAGAAGGTACGACACTCTTCTCCTTAGGTATCAGTTGTACTTTATACATTTGGACTGAACCACGTCCCTGAGATATAGCCTAACTACCCTAAGCAGGTCCGTTATACTGACGCTATAAGTCTAGTGTTTGGCTACCTCAACCACGACCACCGCCTTGTCCTGATCATCCAGTCACTCTCCAACTCCCTACCTAAAGAGAATCCATTGAACCCAATCTTGAATGTGGAGTCAGTGGAGACCCTATCTTACTAGATTCTAGAGTAAAGGTCCCACAAAACTAATGTAGATAATATATCCTACCATAATCTCAACACTCGAATAGGTCTTTATCACACTGGCTCCTCATGTGTCCTTACCTCCCACACTGATTATAGAGAATAGAGATACCAATATTCATACTCCAGATGGTATTAACCTCATGAAAGACCTTAAAGAGCATCTTCATACCACTTGACATGAAACCACTAAGCCGAGAATACAATATACCCTGATCTATTCCCGCAACTTCCCTCAAGTTACATTTAGTAATCAACACCTAATTTACTATTTATAAGATAATAGTAAGCTGAAAACATTCACCTGTGATTAGATTTCATACCTGAGACTATACTTAAATCTCATAGCATTCGATACCTCATCACCTAACAAAACAAGTGTGAAATGATGGATCTATGTAAAATGGGAAGAATAGTCTATGAATGATAATATGCCCTGCTCTAGGTGTATAAACTCTATGGCTCTATCGATACTAAACAACTCGGGATAGAAATAATCATAGATGGTTGTCTGGAAATTCCCCCAAGCCATATCCTAATGATGATCCATCTGACTAATCACGTCCCACCATCTCTTGGAAGAATATCATAACATATATGTAGTGAGCTTCACTCTTCTCTTGAGAGGTGTATCGGGATGCTCAAAGATCAACAACATGTCCTCTATCCATGACTCTACAACCTTTTGTCTGTCATCCCCTAAAAACATGGACAAATGTTGTTGCTAAAACACACATGTCAAATCTTATATAGATGAGGCAAGTGGTGGTGATCCCTGAACAATTTGTATGAAATATAGGAATCCCTCTCGAAACTGGGACTTAACACCCATATCAGGTACTACTTGAGGTACCATAAGTGGTACTACTGGAGATTCCTCTAGTAACCCATGGACCACCACCTCCAAAGCATGGTCATCACCGCCCTCCTGAATCATGACTGGAGGACATCGTGGTTTCATATCTCTACAAATGACAAGTACACACCTCAAAGAAGATTTAATAACATCAAGGTCACATATACATAAACAGGACAAACACAAGCCTTTCTAACCACAAGTCACACCCCTCCGTCTGATCCTAAAGCTAGGTCTAGGTGACATACAATTCATAAGAACACATGAGATACTGCCTACTGCCCACTTATAAGGTTGATTTAGGGCCAAGTTCTCTGATATAAATCAAAATTCTTGGTATATAGAGTGTAAATTTCAATTTATAGAGGAAAACACCCTTTAAATTGCAATTTAAATCTCTATTTAATGGTGACCATTTATTCTAGAATCCAGTTTCATTTAAATTTATTCTCATTTATATAGTAATTCTATTTTAAAGTTTGAACTATATAGATCAACACTTCCAATTTATAAGGTCCCATACACCTTATAAATCGAAATGTGGCATCCATTTAATCCCAAATAGTTATTTCTCAAGTCCCTGTATGAATTTTTAGCACAATATCATAGATAAATAAACAAGGAACCAAAACATGCTTCAATAAATGCACATGATAATATAAATGTGGTATGGAATAATGCATGACATATAAATCCTAAAGTGCTGATGATGATGCATGATGCAATAATTTCTTGCCATATCAGGATAAGGGTAAAAATATGTAATCATAAGGAGCATCAAACATAAAGTGTGTCACCCAAAAGTGAAGTTAAATCAATTATAATAGGCATAAACCAAAAAAACATGTCCCATACCTGACAATTTAGATTTTCCTGTATGTGAATTAGCTACTCCCAGGCACAAATCATTAACAAATTCCAACACATTTCTAATATCCATCTAATATTCCCAAATGAAAAGACAAAATAAAATAAAATTCTTTTGATACCACTTTGTGATGTCCTGGACCCGGTTCAATTAATAGTAACCAATCCCAATTGGCCACATGGCCTCAAGTGCACTTCCTCTTTCTCTAGAGGCTGTCGACTAGCAATGAGAGTCCATGGTGGAATAGTGGAGAGACTATACCCTCATGGTCAGAGTGTCATACAATGGTGTAATCATATTAATCAATAGAAGAAGAATGTGTTTAACTGAATGACTAAAGAATAAACATCCACCATATAAATAACCAAGTAATCTCATTCAGTAGTGTCATATACAAAGATGATCATGGAATTCTATACAAAAGAAAAGTAATACATGGGAATAAGAATCTAGTATGATATATGTATCAAAAGTATAAAAATAAAAAAAATAAACTATCTCCACATAGCATCACAAGACCAAAGCCCAATACTATGCTTTCATTTTTTTATGCACAAATCGACCAAGCATCAGTAAGAGGTCACCTTCCCCTATCCCTACCTGCATCCATGAAGTCTGTCCAGGTACCTAAAAGTGGCTCAAATAGGGTGTACGATGACACTCTATAGGACACTACCAATCGTGTTTATAACAAATCCATACTATGCATATAATATGAAGTAGTGTACAAATATAACAAGTGTACATGTAATAATAGTAAAAGTGATTCCATCTAGTCTATCAAGTATCACTGTGATCAAGCAAATAAATCACCTCTTAGAGACAAAGTCCTAGAGAGTAGGATCACTAGGGGAGTTCTTCCTTCTTCTTTTGTTCTAAATTTCTATACTCTGTAATCGAATGTTATTAAGTTTTGTAATCAATATGATCATAGGCTAAAAGTTTTAGCTTAGGAGTTTCAAAATTTTACTGGTTTATTTTTCAAACTTCTTCACTTACTCTTTTATGAAATTAGAATTGATTGATGAGATTGATTATGATGTTTATTTAATTTATTCACACCTTTCTTTTTCAAAATTCAAAGCTTCAAGATCAATCGATGAGATTGATCTTGAATTCATCTTTTACAAGCTTTAATTTCTGTAGCATTGGAGTTTAATGGTGAGTTTTATTCCAATCAAATTTTCATTAAAATTCTTAATAGTCGATGGACCTTAGAGTGAAGAAATCTAAGATTTAATCTTCTGTTTAATATATATCCGAGTGAGGGAGATTTATCAACCATTTCATGAGGTGTGTCTACAATAAAATTTAGTGGAGATTTCATCCTTTAAACTAGGGAATTTAGAATTCCTGAGTGTTTTCTTTGATCAATTATCTCAGTGCTTGTTCCTATTTCTCAGTCATAAAAGTTTAATTATTTTTTAAAATCATACTTACTACTATATAATGGCTAGTAGTATCAAACCCAAGGGAAGAATAACTATGAGATGAGTGACCAAATTTTCTAAACTAGGCAACCCACTGGTGTCAACAGTGGGTGGAGTTTACTCCCTATTTGTTTTGGTATTATTGTTTAAAAAATAGTGTGACAAACAAGATTTTTTAAGAGAACTAGTTTTAAAAGTAAGCTAAGATGACTAACAAAATAGCAGTGAACTAAGAAACAAGAACAAGCACTGAGATAATTGATCAAAGAAAACACTCAGGAATTCTAAATTCGCTGGTTAAAAGGATGAACTCTCTACTTAATTTTATTATAGACACACCTCATGAAATGGTTGATAAATCTCCCTTTCTAGGAGATATATCAAATAGAAGATTAAATATTGGAGTTCATCACTCCAAGGTTCATTGACTGTTAATAATTTTGACAAAAAACTGACTGGAATAAAACTCACCATTAAAATCCAATGATACAAAAATTAAAGCTTGAAAAAGATGAATTCAAGATCAATCTCCCAGATTTATCTTGAAGCTTTGAATTTTGAAAAAGAAAGGTGTGAACAAATTAAATGAACATCAAAATCGATCTCGCCGATAAATTCTGATTTCATAAAAGAGTAAGTGAAGAAGTTTGAAAAATAAACCAGTAGAATTTTGAAACTCTCGAGCTAAAAATTTTAGCCTATGATCATATTGATTATAAGAATTAATAACATTACATTACAGAGTACCAAAATTTAGAAGAAAAGATGAAGGAAGAACTCCCCTAGTGCTCCTGCTCTCAAGGACTCTGTCTCTGATAGGCGATGAAGGGATGATCTTCCAAGTCTCCTACTGCTATGCTCTCCTAGTCTCCTCAGTATCAGAAGTGTTGAAAGTGAATGATATGTATCCTCACGTTGCTTCTACCTACAAATTTAAACCCTCTGTCAATTGCTGCTTGTCACCGCTGCACGCACCGACTCGACTTGGTCCTTCACTACATCACCACACACATGTGTTTTTTCGTGAAACACACATCATTTTTATGAAACTTCTCTAACTGATTATCGACCATATGGTTAGAGTGAACCTAGATGGAATTTAAGATCCTGCTTGTCTATGCTAAACAAAGAATGAAAAATATAATTTTAAATGCAACAAGTAAATTTAATTTACTTGTTTAATTAACTATTATAATTATTAGATTAATGTAAATATTAAATTATTAAGTTATTTAGTTTATATTAATTATTATTTTTTATTATTAACAATTTTAATTATTTTACTTTATTTAGAACTTTTATTAATTATTATTAATAATTAAATTATTTATTAAATATTATTAAAGTTTAAAACTTTATAACTTAATAAAAGATAACTATTTTAATTATTTATTAAATGTTATTAAAATAACTAATTTAAAATTATTTTTAATTGTAATTAATTAATTAATTAAATTATTAAATTATTTAGGATATAAAATCATTTTATATAATTTAATTAATTATAATTACTTATCACCATTATTTATTTTATTTTAATTTTATTATTTTATTAATTTAAAAATATTATTATTTTAATGTTTTATTATTTATTATTATTATTACTGATTTTAATTTAGTTTTATTTTTTTTACTTTCCCCCTATCTTATTCACTAGCAGTGAAGGGGGGTCGAGAAGCTTCTGCGGCGGCGCTGGTCTTCCCAGATCTGCAGTGGAGATTGCTTCAGCAGACAACAGTCCTCCTCTTCCCGCGATGGTAGCAACTCCAGCTTCAAACCATGACATCATCTCGAACTGGTGGCAGGTGGTCGGGGTTTGATTCGGGGTGGGTGATTCGTAGATCCAACGACACTAGTTCTCAGTGGCGTCTGACTCGAGATCATGGATCTGAGTTTCAGATCTAAGATTAAAAACTTAATTATATTAATCTAATAAATAAAACTTTAAACTAAAAAAAATCAAAATAATTATAAATTAATGAAATTAAAGTTTAAAAACTAAATTACTTAATTAAATATAAATAAAAATCAAAGTAAAAATTGGTTTACATAATAAATTAAAATAATTTAGTTCAATAACCAAAAATCAGAGAAATTATAAATTGATTTCAAATTAATAAATTGAATTAAAACTTTAAAAATAAAAGATCTAAATTATTTTTCGAGATAAAATTAATTAAATAAATTGATTATAAGAGTAATTTAATGTTGAAAGATTATAATTTGAATTAATTAAATGATGAAAATTGATTAATTAATTGATTAATAACAATAACTAGTCCTAAAATTATTAAGAAAGTCATATTAATAACTTATGAAGATTATCTAGAAAAATTAAAGTAACTAAAAAAATAAATAAGATAAATCAATTAATTAAAAGGCTATAAATAAAAAACTAATTAAAAAACGATTAAATAATAAATTTAATTAAAAATTTATAAAAGTGAAATTAATTAGAAAAAAAATAGAAATTAATTAAACAAATAATAGAAAATATTAATAAAATATGTGCCAAAATTATCAATTTAAAGGCCACATCAAATTCTCCCAAACTTAATTATTGTTTGTCCTCAAACAATTTCATGCTTTATTATCTTTAGAAAATAGAAAAGTTTTTTCTATTAAACATCTCATATTGAAGCATGTTAAGCAGTTTAGAAACACAAGACCAAAAACTGAGTAATAGGCTTTTGGCATGAAATTTTCAAAAGAAGACTTGCCTAAAGAAAACTCTTATTGGTGATCAAGAAAGCAGTGAATCATCTACCAATGAGGATGTCCTGCCTCATATATGAATCTGCCTACTAACTTACTTTTATTCAAGTTCAAGTTCTAAGTTCAAGAGTGATAAAAGATTAAAAATAAGTGGAATTAAGAACTTAATAGAAAGAACCTTGTACTTTGACTTTCACCTAGGTTCCAAAAAGAAAAAATTAAATATTTTTTTTGAATCACCTTATTGATAAAACATAAATGGTACCATATAAATTATTTGTCTCCTTCTTTATCTGGAGTTCATTTTTTCCCTCACCTTAATGAACTCATTTTTAACACTAGACATTTATCTAATTTTTTTCCCAAGCCATGTATCTTGTGCTGAGAACTGTGAATATGCACTTATTTAATATTATACAGAGGAGTTTTATTAACACACACACCCAGTTCTTAGTGTCTTAGAGGTTCACCGTGGGTTCCCAAATGCCCATTTTACTCCAGTTCCAAAAGGTCTATATGAAAAACATTTATATTGGTTCATTAAGGTGATTGTTTTTTTAATAATTAAAAAGTGAATCTCCTAGGAAAAATTTCAAACTTCCATTTAATAAAGTTATGATCTAAATTCCAAAAACAAGTATCCTATATCACTCTCAAATATAGTTCCTAAATTGAATTTTCATAAAATCACTAAGCATAATCACTCAGCAATCATTCATTATCACAAGTTTCAGGCTCTTGGAAACTCTTAACTACTAATAAGTACATGTCTTTAGGAAACACTAATTTGAAGTTCAAGGTAAATCCTAAAGAGATTAAAATTGTGAAATAATTTTTACCATTTTTTAACAAAAAGTTCAAAGAGTAGTGGGAATTGATGAGCTTCCATCATGCATAGATTATATCAACATAAGTTGACCCCCTCCCCCACACTTAAAACTCATCTTTATCCCCAAAGTTGAATTTAAATATGGAGAAGATAATTTTACAATTAAAACTCATAATATATTTTCAATTAAGCAGATTAATGACATGTTAAGGGGTCTCATTGAAACTCATATAGTGTATTTTCTACAAAAATTACTTTACAACAAGATCGCATGAATTTTCATTAAATATAATGAGTAAAATTTCCAATTAAACACAAAAGGTTGCATGTAAACATTGAACACATAATGAAAAGGGTATAGTAAGTTCAAAAAATATGTTTAAAACTAATTTACAATTGAGAAAAAAAAATGTCTGCTAAACACCCAACAAAAACAAGCAGAAAATTTCCAATAACAAGTAGCCAGCAATGTGGGTATGAGTCCCCCAAACTTAAGTTCACACAATGAGTGAATCTAAAAACATTGCAGCACTTAAATTTTCAAAACTCCAACACATGCATTAAAAGTTTCCTGCAACAAATCACATGCAACAATAATTTCCATCACAACAAAATATGCGTCAATTTTTTTTTTCCAGTAGCTGCAAATGAAACAACAATATTATCTAGAAGTAGTAGAAAATTATTGAATCACCGTTAGTATTGTAACGGTAACTCAAATACAATGGTGAATCAAAGAAACATTGGTGACACAAAGACAATGGTGACTTAACAATGATTTTTTAAAGTAACAGTGGAGTAGAAAAATGAAGTAGAAATAAAGAGTAAAGAACTTCCCTGACTTAATGAATCCTTCACAAACAACTTGTTGTGATTTGGTAACATGAGGGAATTATGCTCCTTAAATGACACATCAAATTCCTTATTATAGAACAAGAAGACCAAGAACAAAGAAACAACATGAAAATTCACAAAAAATAGAGCAAGCAACATTTTATTCAAAAACAAAACAGGAACAAAAGTAAAAACAAAGTATGAACCATGAGATGACTCCCATGAATCACTGAGTTTTAAGTATTCAATTAGACTTTATTCAACATCAATTTTCAAGCATAGGGAAGGTAGCCAATCCCTTCTACTGTCCTTAAAAATAGAAATTAACTCTCTACACATTAACTAGCATGCGCTTTTTTTCTCCTACAATATCAACAACACCATTCTTAAGCATTCTAACAACTTTAAAAGGTTCAGAACACTTTGATTTCAATTTTATAGGAATTATATTAAGTATTTAATTAAATAGGACTTTTTTGTCTAGGTTTAATTTCTCTATTTTTTATGACATAATCATGAAATATTTTAGACCTTTATTTGTATATTCTAGATTTATCATAAGACTCTCTTATTATCTCATCCATTTCACTCAACTCAAATAATATTCTCTATACAAAACTCTTAAAATCAAAATTTAAGGCCTTAACTACTCAATACGACTTTTGCTTCAACTCTAAAATCAAATGGAAACATTTCAAAAATAACAGAATGTAAGGAGACATACTTATTGAGGTTTTAAAATCTATTCTATAGGACCACAAAGCTTCATATAACTTCAAATAATAGTCATTTCTAGAGTTTGAGATAGCTTTCTCTAGAATTTGTTTTAACTCCTTGTTTTATATCTCTAACTATCCACTAGATTGTGGATTCTAAGCAATACCAGTTTTATGGGTGCATCCATATTTTCCCATTAAATCCTTGAATTTATAATTTTTAAAGTCTATTCCATTATCAGTGATAAAGGCTTTTGGTACTCCAAATCTTGAAAAGATATTCTTTTTAACAAACTTTATTACACTGTTGTCCTGATTGTTGGGCAGTGCTATTGCCTCAACCCACTTAGACACATAATCTAAATCCACTAAAATTTATTCATTCCCATGATATGATGGAAATGGACCCATGGAATCTAGACCCCAAACATTAAATATCTCAACTTATAGAATACCATTTTGAGGAAATTCATGTTTCCTGCCAACATTGCCCAACCTATGGAATCTGTCACATCCTACAACATAACTAATAGAATCCTTGAATAAGTTGGACCAATAAAAACTAGCTTAAAGGACTTTTTGTGCTATCCTTTCTCCACCATGGTGTCCTTCCCAAGGTGAGGAGTGACAACCTTCCAAAATTGGCAGCATCTCTTCCTCTAGAACACACCTTTTAAGTATCCCATCATCACACCTCCTAAATTACAAAGGATCATCCCAAAGGTAATACTTAAGTTATAAAATAAATCTATTCCTTTGGTTATTGAAAAGATATTTGGGAATAAAACCTACTACCAAGAAATTGGCATAGTATGCAAACCATGTAGACTACCTTATTATGACAATGATAAGTTTCTCATCAAGAAAGGAAGAGTTTATCTCCCTTGTATTTTTATAATGAGTATGAGGAAACCTATAAAGGTGATATGAAACTAAGTTCTCAGCCCCCAGCTTATCTCAAATCTCTAGATAAAATTCTTGTAACAAAAAAACCCATATAATCAACCTAGGTTTGGATTCTTTCTTAGACAGTAGATATTTCAAGGTATAATGGTTAGTAAAGATGACAACTTTTGAACCTAGAATATACTGCCTAAACTTCTATAAAGAAAATACTACAACCAAAAACTCCTTTTTGGTAGTGGTATAATTCCTTTGAGCCTCATATAGCAGTCTACTAGCATAGTAAAACACATGTAACTTCTTATCTCTCCTCTATCCTAGGATAGTACCAATAACCATATCACTATCATCACACATTAACTCAAAAGGAAGTTTCCAATTAGGTGTAGTTATGATAGGTGATGTAGTGAGTTTTTCCTTAAGCATATTAAATGAATCAAGAAAGTTTTGATCAAAATTGAATGGGGAATCCTTAATAAGAAGTGAACACATGGTCTTAGTGATTTTAGAAAAATATTTTATAAACCTCTGGTAGAAATCGACATGCCCAAGAAAACTTCAACACCTTTTACATTTTCAGGAGGTGGTACTTTTTGAATGACTTCTACTTTAGTAGTGTCTACATCCAAACCCATTTTGGACACTTTATGTCCTAAAACTATTCCCTCTGTGACCATAAACTAACATTTCTATCAATTAATAACAAGGTTGGTCTCTAAATATCTCTCTAACACTAATTATATATTTCTCAAGAAAGTATCAAAAATGATACCAACAATAGAGAAATAATCCATGAAAACCTCTATGATTCTCTAAATCATGTAATAAAAGATAGCCATCATGCACATTTGAAAGGTAGTAGGGGATCCACACAACCCAAAAGAAATCCGCTGGTAGGAAAATATCCCAAAGGGGCATGTAAAGGTAGTTTTTTCCCGATCCTCTAGAGAAAATGGTATTTGGTTATAACTAGAATACCTATCCAAAAAATAGAAAAAATCATTCCCAGCAAGCCTCTTAAGTATTTGATCAAGAAAGGGCATTGGAAAATGGTTATTTATGGTGGATGAATTGATCTTCTTATAGTCTATATAGAATCTCCATTTTGTTTCTTTTCTAATTTGAATTTATTCATTTTTCTCATTTGTTACAACAATAAAACCTCCTTTCTAAAGAACAACTTAGACTAGAATGACCCAAGTACTATCATAAATGGGATATATTATTCTAGTGTCTAGCAGTTTGATTACTTTTTATATAAAAACCTCTTTTATGTTGGGATTTAATATTCTTTGGCACTTCGCTCTAGGTTTATGGTTTAGATCCATAGGGATTTTATGTATTCATAATGAAGGACTAATTCCCTTTATATCATATATGGTCTATCCTATGATATATTTTTATTTTTTAGAACAAATAATGATCTTTCCTCTTTATTATTTTCTATTTGAGAAGAAATTATAATAGGAAGTGTTAAATTCTCTCCTAAAAATGAATATTTCAAATGAGAAGGAAGTGGTTTCAGTTCAAGGATGGGTGTTTTTTCACTTGATGGAAGAATATTGGGCCTGATAGGTATAAGGTCTTTAACATATATCTTATAGAGAGTTTAAAGTGATGAAAATTTTTCAATTTCAAGACTATTTTTAGAATTTCCAGCACTGCTGTCCAAGGTGAACAACTCACTATCTAGATTTTTTAGATTTGAGTTTAAAATATTTATTAAGGTAAAATCATCGAGTTGTTTTATAATCTCTCCCTCTACTTCATCAAAATGTTCAGAAGTGTTTGTGATAGTAGAATAACCCTCAAGTTCACTCAAGAAGTTCCTAATTTTAGTGGCACATGACACATATTCAGTTACAGTAGAAACCATATAGTTTTCCAGTTCTGGAATTTTTTTTAGATTCTTTGTATGAGAATATTCTAGAGTTTTTGAGACAGGAAAATCATGATTTTCAATTTCCAAATTAATTTCTTCAACAGAGGATTTAATTTTAGACTCTTAAATATTTTCAAATTTATTATCATCTTCTAAGGACTCTATCATTGAACAATTTTTAGGGAATTTTGGTCCTTTGAAATTTTTACACACATTAAATTCTTCTTATTACTCTCTACTTTTAAAGACCAGCTGACCCTTTGACACATCAAGAAAAGCTCTACCAGTGGCCAAGAAGGGCCTACCCAGAATGATGGGAACCTATTAGTCACACTCCATATCTAAGACTAAGAAATAAACAACTAGAAACATTTTCCCAACTCCAACTAACAAGTCATCTACTCTCCCCATAGGATGAGTGAAAGAATAGTCAGCCAACTATAGGATGACTGTGGTGGGATAAAGATCACCCAATCACAACTATTGTAACAATGAGTAAGGTAGAAGGTTGATACTAGCACCTAAGTCACATATGCAGTTGAGTTTACTATAATTTCCTAAGGTACAAGGTATGAAAAAAAATACCTTAGTCTTTAAGATTGGGTGGGATTTTCTTTGGAAGGACAACACTACACTCTTTAGTGAGGTTGTAGGTAGAAAATCCTTTAAGTATTTTTTTGTTGGAAATAATTTTTTAAGTGATTTAAGATAAGATGGTATTTGAATTAAAACATGGATGAATGGGATTATCACTTAAATCTTAGTCAAAATACCAAGGAATTGAAGAAGTTTAGCTTTGGTGTTACTTTGAGATTTCAATTTTTATGGGAAAGGGATGGGTGGGGAAAAATTATTAAGAAAAGTAGGCATATCCATAACTTCTTCAACAACTTTATCATTTCCTTTATTCTTTTTATTTTTAGAAACATTTTAATCTTGAATTTCAGGTGAAAAATTAAAAATTTTCTCATTTATAGTAGCTTTTTCATAATTTCTAGATTGTGTGCACAATATATTTTTATTTCTAGAATCATTGATTTTTTAAGTTTGGCCATTTTTAAAGTCTTTTTTAGCTATATTTTGAGTATTTAGACCACTTATAGTTACAAAATCCATGCCATTTTCCCTAGGGTTGATTTCAGTTATGCTAGATATCCTTTTTTATACCTATATTTAAAGTATTTAGCTATTTATCCCAATTGAGTTTCCATGTTTTACATTCTAGAATCATTTTGAATATTATCCAATTAATATTGTGCTTGATTTTTATTCAATTGAGTTTTGAATATTTCCTCTTGAGAGTCCATTCTATTTAAAATTTGATCCAATTTTGAAGACACTTGGACATCATAATTTCCTTGTGTTTTAGAAGATTCTTCCCTTTGTTGATTTTGAAAATTTTGTCTAGGTGGGTTGTAATGACCTACCAATTCTCATTGGCTTGAGAGTACAATGAGTCATTACTAGGCCTTAAGCGGCATCCCCAAGACACCAAAGGCTGGCAATAAATGCTGAAGGGTTTCAAATACATGTGGGGGACGATTTACCCTTGAAGAAATAAACCAATAAACCAACCAACCATAACCAAACATTCACTATATGATGCATGAAAAAATAAAAGACAACTCAACAACTTCATGTATCTCAAAACCACATCAAAGTAAGAAACAATGGAAGAATAACCAAGTATCAAAGTACACAGTGGAAAAACTACACAAGACTCTCCAAAGAACTCCAGACTACATGATCCACAAGCTCCAAGATCCAAAATCTCTGAACATACCAAACATCACTAGGTAGTTCTAAACATGTGTGAAACATTACCTTTTCCCTTATCCTAGAAGATAACATCTGAAAAAGTACCAAACTACCAAAGCAAGGGTGAGTATAAAACTAAGCGTGTTTTCCCCAATGACTTTGCTACTCACACCATTAGGATAGAAGAGTTAGAAACAATTATATAAAATATTTTATATAATTTTTTTTCTCAAAAATAGTTTATAACTAAATATAAACAATTTTCCAAAACCATTCATTACCAAAAGCGTACAAGTGCAATTGAAACCAATTTTCCCAGTAAGATATTTTTCCAAAAAAATAACTAAACAAGCTTTAAAATCATTTCACAATATCCCTTTCTTGGAATACCCAACCATTCCACAAACCCATGAAACCAACTATGCATGAAATTTTATGACAGTTCCATACTCATGAGCAGTTTCTCGTCGATCTACCAAGTCGTCACAAGGTAATTGTTTCCCATGTGCCATTAACCCTTTCGCACCGAGCACAAGATCATATTTAAACCAAGATCCATATATGCAATATGAAATTTATATCCCATGTTCCATTAAACCTTTGGCACCGAGCACAAGGTTATATTTCAACCAAGCCCCATAAATGCAATATGAACTCACACACCAATATTCCCAAGGATCATGCCAAAACACATTTTCAATAAAAACACCCTTTTTATTGACCCCCAATTCCAACAAGTTCATTTCAATACCAACCCATTTAAATAAAACACAATTTTTATTGAATTTTTTTAATCAAACCATTTAAAAATTCCATAAAATCAATAATTTAAAATCATCATTTTAAATTCCAGAGGCTAAATCACTTTGCACAATAATTTACCAAGATTTCACAATTTCAATAAAACCATAAATCATCACTAAAGAATATTTATTCCATGATTTTCACAATAAATACCATTCAAATAAACCAATTTGAAACTAAGAAAATAAATTATATCAAGAGGAGTTGAGAGAGAAGCCTCTTACCTCGAAGGTTTTGATGAGACTCGACAACAAACGAAGAATGCACAAGAAGACGGGTCGATTCTCCAAGAATGACCTTAGTTCTCTTATCCTAGCAAGATCACAACTCAAGATTTAATTATTTGGTATCCAAAAACATATATCTACCCACCATAGGTTTAGATCTGATAAATAATGGATATCAGAGAATTATATCTAAGCAGATCTAAGAAAATGCAACAAATCAGGAAAGAATGGTGACATACCTCAAGAATCAGATCAAGATTCCAAGAAAGCAACTTAAATCTCTTACTCTATCATAAAAAACACCATATTTATCCTTAATTGACGTTAAAAAACTTATATCTATCCACATGAGGTGCAGATCTATGAAAATGCGAAGGAGAGAAGGAGGAGTTTGCAGAAAACGGAAAAGAACCAAGAAGATTGGCACTTACCCCAAGAATCAGGCTTGAAATCACCAAGGGAAGGCTCTAGGTTGGCTAAAAATCATGTGGGGAGGGTTATACAGACTTATGAGGAGAGTAATCTCTAAATAGGGGTGTTTTGAAGCCAAAACTAAATATATAGAGCAAAAAATAGTAAGCTCCTAGAAAATAAGATCTAGATTTGACCTCTGTGCAGGGTTTGACCACACGGTTTGGGCCAACCGTGTATGGATTGTGCGACCTTCATTTTGGTCCCAACACTCCTTATAAAACCCCAAAACTCTCCCACCATTCACCTTTACCCTTTTTATAAAAACACATTTTTTATGGAAACATCCCACTTTATGGAAACAACCCACTTTATGGAAACACCCCACTTTATAGAAACAACCAACTTTATGGAAACAACCAACATTATGGAAACACCTAAATTTATGGAAACTCTATATATTATGGAAACACTCTATTTTATGGAAACTCTCTATTTTATGGAAACTCTCTATTTTATGTAAACCCAATCAAAGAAACACCATTTAAAAAAAAACATGAGGAAATGGGTTATATACCCGAAACTAGGGGTAATACATTCTCCCCACCATTGTTATTTTCATCCTTGGAAAGTAGAAAACCCTCGATAGCCAAAAAGAGTTCCAACCACTTCTCTTTCATTTCCTTCTCACATTCCCAAGTCTCTTCCTGAATCTGACTATGTTTCCATAAAACCCGCACTAGGATGATTCTTTTCCCATGAAAAACTTTCTCTTGTCTATCCATGATCCACACTGGGATATGTACCAATGATGCATATGGTTCTTGGTCAACATGATCCCATCTGATCACATGGTCAGGATCAGGGTGATACTTTTTCAACTGGGATACATGGAACACATTATGCACCGAGCTAAACCGTGGTGGTAATGCCAACCGATATGCCACCTCTCCAACCCATTCCAGAATCTCAAAAGTGCCAATGTATCTAGGATATAACTTGACCTACTTCCTGAAACGATGATGTACAAAACTTAGAGAGATTATAAAGAAGACATGATCACCCACAATGAATGACAACGGTCTTCGACGGTGATCTGCATAAGATTTATGATGACTCTGAGTCGTCTCTATCCTCTTTCTAATCAATTGGATCTTCTCCATTGTTTCTTGGACAAGTCTTAGCCCGACTAGTGAAGTTTCACCCATTTCCACCCATCATAGTGAAGAAAAACAAGGATTCCCATACAATGCATAAAACATATCCATGTGTATTGAGGCTTGATAGCTATTATTGTATGATAAATCCACTAAGGGTATATGCTCCTCCCATGAACCACCAAAATCCATCACACAATCCCACAACATGTCTTACAATGTTTGTATCGTCCGCTTAGATTGTCCATCCATACGAGGATGATACGCCGTGATCATAGTCAACTGAGTCCCAAGGGATTGCTGTAAGGATTTCTAGAAAAGAGACATGAACCTCCGATCTCTATATGATACTATTGAAACTAGCACACCATGCCTCTTTACCACTTATCAGATATAGATTTTTGAAAGATCCTCCACCGTATGAGTTTTAAAAATAGGGATGAAATGGGCCAACTTGGTTAGATGATCCACCATCACCCAAATGACATCATGTTTTCGGACTGTTCCTGGAAGACCTATAACAAAATCCATTACTATCTGATCCCATTTCCACATTGGGATGGTAAAGGATTGTAACATACCAGCTGGTCTCTGATGCTCTGCTTTAACTTGCTGACAAGTTAAGCACTGCAAGACGAACTCGACCACCTTCCTTTTCATGCTGATCCACCAAAAATGCGCCTTCAACGCCTTATACATCTTCTGTGTACCTGGATGTACAACCTATCTCAAATGGTGGTAATCATAAAGAAGTTGTTTCTGAAAAACCATAGGTACAACCATTCGATATCTGAAACACAAAAACTGAACCCCCATCAAGTTTCCAACCCTCAATGGTCTCCCCACCATTGAGTTTTGAATTTACAACCAGACATTTTTCATCAGATGTTTGTGCCTCTTTGATCATTTTTACTAAATCAGGAACAAGTGTAGCTGAAAAGAAAACCACAATATCACCTCGGTCTTCAAATTTTACATGTATATTGGCTAATACCGACATCAACTGCCATTCATCTGAATATTCCTTCTCTAACTGAGCATATGAATTTCTACTCAATGCATCCACCGCCGAATTTCCTTTTCCGGTGTGTACATAAAGTCAAAGTCAAACATTTGGAGATACTCCATCCATATCATTTTCCTCATATTCAAATATCACTGTGAGAAAATGTGTTTCAAGATTTTGTAATCTGTAAACACAGTAAATTTCTCACCAAATAGATAATTTCTCCATGTTTTCAAAGCATGGACAACTGCAGCTAACTACAAATCACGTGTTGGGTAATTCTTCTCATGAACCCTAAACTGCCTTGAACCATAACCAACCACATGATCTCTTTGTATGAGAATATATCCCAACCCTGATCCCGAAGCATCACAATACACCACGTACCCCTGTCATGATTATGGAAATATCAAGATAGGTTTTGATGTAAGTCGAACTTTCAATTCCTGGAAATACTTCTGACATTCCTTTGTCTATATGAATGGAGAATTATTCTTTATCAGAGCTGTCATTGGTGAATCTAGTCATGATAAATCATGCACAAAGCATTGGTAGTAACCAGTTAGACCAAGAAAACTTCGTATCTCAAAAACATTCTTCGGTGGTTGCCAAGAGATAACAACTTCTATATTTTCAGGATCAATAGAAACGCCTTTCTCAGAAATGACATGGCCAAGAAAATGTACTTCCTGTATCCAAAAATCACACATTTAAAATTTGGAAAACAAAAGATAATCTCTCAATATTTGTAACACAGTTTCCAGGTGCACCTCATGGTCAACCCTTGTCTTTGAATAGACCAAAATTCCATCCAAAAACACCACAATAAAAGAATCTAAATATTGTTGAAATATCCAATTCATTAATTTCATGAATACCACTGGTGAATTCGTTAGACCGAAAGGCATGACCACATATTCACAGTGGCCATATCTACTTTTGAAATCTATCTTTGGAATATCCTATTTCTGAACTCTCAATTAGTGATATCCTAATCAAAAGTCAATCTTGGAGAACCACTAAGATCCCTTAATTGATTGAATATATCATCAATGTGTGGAAGTGGATATCTTTTCTTTATCTTAACTTGGTTAAGATTACGATAATCAACACATAGCCGACGAGTTCCATCTGCCTTCTTTATGAACAAAACCGGTGCTGCCTACAGAGATGTACTTGGTTGAATGAAACCCTTGCTTTCCAGCTCCTCTAACTACACTTTCAATTATTGTAACTCTATTGATTCCATCCTATAATACGGAATGGAAATAGGACTGGTCCTCAGAATGAGATCAATCGTAAAATCCACTTTCCTTAGAGGTAGTAACCCTGAGAAATTATTGGGAAAGACATCTGAAAATTGATCCAAAATAGCTGGAAAACTATTTTCCTTGATCTATTACATTTATTCCAAAGTCAACACTACCAACTGGAAAGATATCGTTCCCACCATTGGTGACACCAATCTCTTTTCACCCTTCTTTACAACCCTCTCTCATCTAAAGAGATGCTCGATACCATCCTCAGTCATGAAAATAACTGTCCTCTTATAACAGTTGATTTTATCCTTGAACGTTGTCAGCCAATCCATACCCAGGATTACATCATAGACACCCATATACAACATCTAGAAGTCCCATTTTATCTCATATCCATCAACAGTTATAGCACATGCTCTACACACAAAGGCTTGACATTCTCTTTCACCGAGAGGAGTTTTCAGTTTCAAAACAGAAGGCATCATTTCTAGTTTTAAACATAGCAAGTCAACAACACGAGAAATAATGAAGGAATGTGATGAACTAGTATCAAACAACACTTACACAAAGGTAGAATTCAAAATAATCATAACTCTCACTATATATAGTCCAACATGATCATCGACAATCATCTGCTCATCTCCACACAATTGCTTCTTCGCTACAATGTTCTCTTTGTTTCCTTGCTGAGGTTTCCCTGGTTGAGGAGTCATGGTATTTATAGAATCACCATGTCTAGATCTGCTCTGCTGATAAGACTGATTCTGCTATCCTCGTCCAGTCAAATCATATGATGCTTGCGACGCCTGAGAAGTGTCTCAAGCACCTGACCTTGAAGTACTGTGATAATAGCGCTGAAGTTGTCTAATCTTGTTTAAATTATGACATGATATAGGTTGTGCCTTTCAATCTCACTTTATGTGGTCAAGTAAAACACATTTAAAACAACCTTCTTTGCTCTGGGGTTGTGGAGGAAGGTTTACTGATCCAGCTATCTGGTTCTGATTTCTACTTGCACCTTGGAAATAAGTGTCCCTTTTCCACTTATTCCCAGCGGTTGATTTCCCACTATTTCCTATAGGTATCATCATGCCTTCTCCCATAGATCCCAAGATATCATGTTCAGCCACAGTCTCTCTGTACACCATCTCTGTATAATTTGTAATAAAAAGTACTGCAATATTTGATCGAATCTCCTATCGTAGCCCTGATTCAAATATGCGTGCCTTTAAATAGGCACTTGCTGCAACTTATGGTGCAAAGAACACTAAGTTCATGACTTATCTGCATAATCTGTGACAGAGAGACTCTCTTTTTTCAGGCTAAAGAAGTTTGTCATTTTCTAGATCTTGAACGTGTGAGGATAGAATTGTTTGTTGAACAATTCCTCAAAATACTCCCATGTAAGGCCTTTATCCAATTTAGCCTGCACCACTAAATACCACCACTGATGTGCAAGATCCTTAATCATATACATCTCCATTTTGACCTTTAGATCTACTGGTGTGCCGATGAAGTTGAAGATACGATTCATCCTACATAGCCACACCTCCACCTTCTCAGGTTCGGAATCACCCTGGAAATTAGGTGGATTCTGCTTCATGAACTGGATGGCATGATCCACATGTCATGGCTCATTCCTATGATTCCCTATGTCCACATCTTTAAAAGCTTGGACAATACTCTGAACCAGCTCTTGGTTCACATGTGGTTCAGGTGCAACCACATTCTCCATAGCTTCTTCGGGTTGGTTTCAACGATGCCTACCAGGTGCCATTTTCTAAACCATTTTTAAAATATAATAAGCATTCTCTTTTTCAAAATCTTTCATTTGAAAACCAATTCCATACTTTTTCAAAAATTAACACCTTTTTTTTTCACAACATGAATCATTCCTCAAAATGATGTATGCACTCCTAGTGGGAAGTCATTCCCCTACAATGCATGTCATGCTTGTCTCATTGGCTAAACCCATGACAATGAGATTTCAAAATCCTAGAAGTGTATCCAAACACTTATTTACCCAACTCCCTGGTAACTTGAAGTTCATAATAAAAGGGTTAGCCATTCCTTTCATGCTATACATTTCAAGTTCCGATAATCCTAATCTTTTCTAAGATTCCCACCCAAGGAATAGACAAGAAGAGATTTCATCTCCAAAACTAGGAACGTCGATGAATACTTGTTAGGCAAGGACTGAACAAGTTGATACCATTTGTAATGACCCACCAATTCTAATTGGCTTGAGAGTACAACGAGTAATTACTAGGCCTTAAGAAACACCCCCAAGATGCTAAAGGCTAGAAATAAATGCCGAAGGGTTTCAAATACATGTGGGGAACGAGTTACCCTTTAAGAAATAAACCAATAAACTAACCAACCATAACCAGACATTCACTATATGATGCATGAATGAATGAAAGACAACTCAAAAACTTCAAGTATCTAAAAACCACATCAAAGTAAACAACAACGGAAGACTAACCAAGTATCAAAGTACACAGCGAATAAACTACACAAGACTCTCCAAAGACCTCAAAACTCCATGCTCCACAAGATTTAAGATCTACAATCTCCGAACAGCCAAAACATCTCGAGGTAGTGCTAAACACATGTGAAACATTACCTTTTCCCTTTTCCTGAAAGATAGCATCTACAAAATCACCAAAGTGCCAAAGCAGGGATGAGTATAAAACTAAGTAGGTTTTCCCCAATGACTTCCATACTCACGAAACTAGTATAGAAGAGTTAGAAACAATTATATAAAACAATTTCTCAAAAACAATTTATAACTAAATATAAACAAGTTTACAAAACCATTCATTACCAAAAGTGTACAAGTGCAATTGAAACCAACTTTCCCAACAAGATATTTTTACATAAAAATAACTAAACAAGCTTTAAAATCATTTCAAAATATCCCTTTCTTAGCATACCCAAACATTCCACAAACCCATGCAACGAACCATGCATGATATGTTATGACAGTTCCATACTCATGAGTGGTTTCTCGTCGATCTACCAAGTCGTCACAAGGTAATTGTTTCCCATGTGCCATTAACCCTTTGGCACTGAGCACAAGATACTATTTCAACCAAGCCCCATATATGAAATATGAAATTTATATCCCGTGTTCCATTTAACATTTGGAACTTAGAATAAGGTCATATTTCAACCAATCCCTATAAATGCAATATGAACTCACACACCAATATTCCCAAGGATCATGCCAAAACACCTTTTCAATAAAACACCCTTTTTATTGACCCCCCAATTCCATCAAGTTCATTTCAATACCAAACCAATTCAATAAAACACCATTTTTATTGAAAACCAAATTTTAATCAAACCATTTAACAATTCCAAAAAATCAATAATTTAAAATCATAATTTTAAATTCAAGAGGCTAAATCACTTTGCACAACAATTTACCAAGATTTCACAATTTCACTAAAACCATAAATCATCACTAAAGAATATTTATTAAATGATTTTTACAATAAATAACATTAAAATAAAAAAATTTGAAACTAAGACAATCAATTATAGCAATAAGAGTTGATAGAGAAGCCTCCTACCTTGAAGTTTTTGACGAAACTCGACAACAGACGAAGAACACACAAGAAGACGGGTCGATTCTCCAAGAACGACCTTAGTTATCTTATCATAGAAATATCATGACTCAAAATTGAATTATTTGACATCAAAAAACGTATATCTACCCACTATAGGTTCATATCTGAGAAATAATGAATATTAGAGAAGTAGATCTAAGCATATTTAAGAAAACGTGACAAATCAAGAAAGAATGGTGACATACCTCAAGAATCAGATCAAGATTCCAAGAAAGTAGCTTAAATCTCTTACTCTATCTTGAAAACACCATATTTATCATTATTTTATGTTAAAAAACTTATATCTACCCATAGGAGGTTTATATCTAAGAAAATGAGAGAGAGAGAAGGAGGAGTTTTCAGAAAATGGAAAAGAACCAAGAAGATCGGCACTTACCCCAAGAATCGGGCTTGAAATCACCAAGAGAAGGATCTAGGTTGGCTCCAACTCATGTGAGGAGGGTTCTCCATCCTTATAGGGAGAGTAATATCAAAATAGGGTGTTTTCAATCCAAAAAGAAATATATAGAGAAAAAACGAGTAAGCTTCTAGAAAATAGGATCTAGATTTGACCTCTGCACAAGGTTTGACCACACGGTTTGGACCAACTGTGTATGGATCGTGCGGCCTTAATTTTGGTCCCAAAACTCCTTATAAAACCCCAAAAATCTCCCATCCTTTACCTTTACCCTTTTTATGGAAACACATTTTTTTATGGAAACATCCCACATTATGGAAACACCCCACTTTATGGAAACAACCCACTTTATGGAAACACCCCACTTTGTGGAAACAACCCACTTTATGGAAACAACCAACATTATAGAAAAAACAAACTATATGGAAACTCTATATTTTATGGAAACTCTCAATTTTATGGAAACCCAATCAAAGACACACCATTTAAAAAAACATGAGGAAAGGGGTTATGTACCCTTAATCGGGGTACTATATGGGTTTTGATATCCAAGGGTAGTGGGTTTCTTTATCATTCCTTGATTCTTAAAAGATATATCTGGATGGTACCTATAGTCTTGATTGTAGTTATTTAAAAAGGGGTCATCTTTGGGAGGCATCCTAGGACCATAATTGACAAAGTTTGAGTTTTCTTGTTGTGATGACACATCAAAGTTTGGGAAAAAGTTTTTAGTATTCCCAAACATTCCACACTAGGAACATTGTTCCCTATGATATTGGTTAGAGTTTTGATAGCCAAGTTGATTCACAGATTGTTTAGAATCATGTTTAATTAAATTTTGAAGTTGATTAGTGATTTCAACAAGTTAGTCTTGAGTATCATTTCTAGAACCATTATTTACATTTATATTTAGTCTTTTCCTTTTTTGAATTTTTATGTTGTGAATTTAAAGCAAGGTTGTTGAAAATTTGTCTCAATTATTCCTCAGTTTTATCATTGTAATTACCCCCAGTAGCTTGATCAACTAGGTTTTGACCAGAGGAGGTAATTCCTTTATAAAAGGTATCAATGAGAAGGTGGGATGAGATTTGATGATGAGGACATTACCTAAGTAGGTCCCTAAATCTACCCCAAGCCTCATGAAAGGATTCTACATCCTATTGATATTTTTTTTTATTTTAGTTCTTAATTCCCCTTTAAGTCTTTGGGGATAAAATTTCATTATGAATGAATTATACACTTTATTCCAATTCTCAAAAATATTTTCATATGTACTCAAGAATTAGTTTCGAGCATTACCTTTAAGGAAAAAGAGAAACACTCACATTCTAAGATCATTTTATATGAGTCCTAAAAGTGAAAGTTGCTATACAGTGTTGTAGAAATATCTAATGAAGGCTAAAGAGTCCACATTAGAGATCCCATTAAAAGCAGGTAGTAGAGAAATGTGGGATTGTTTCAACTCATAGTTTCTAGATCTATGAGTTAGCCTAATTGAAGAAGGGTTACTTAACACTTCAGGGAGTTGGAACTCCCTCATCCTAGGCCTCTCTATTTTCTCTAAGAGTTTAGGTTGAAAGTTTGGTTGATTATGAGGTGCATTAATTCTTTCATATAAATTTTCCATTTCAGATTTATTCTTCTTCTTAAGAGTAGTTAAGTGTTTATCAAGTTTAGGGTTCAAGGGCTCTAATCTAAAAGTGGAAGACCTTGTGCTCATGCAGTGGGAAAAAAAATTGAACTTCAACACAAAAAATAGTGAATAATAACCAGTAGTACAAGAGAAGTAAAATGAAAGTAACATAAAAAGTAACAACACATAAACAAGAAGAATTTGATAGAATAGATAAAAAAACAGTTTTCAATTTTCAATTTTTTGATTTTTATGTTATTTTTTTGAAAAGTTTTTTTTAAAGAAAGATGGTCGCTCAAATACTTCCCTGATAACAAAACCAAAAACATGACCCGATCATCATTGAAATCGAGTAAAAGTTTAATTATTTTTTAAACTCCTACTTACTACTGTATAGTGACTAGTAGGGTTGAACCCAAGGGAAGAATAATTGTGAGATGAGTAACTAAATTTTCTAAACTAGGAAACCCACCGGTTTCAATAGTGGGTGGAGTTTACATCCTAATTTTTTTTGGTATTACTTTTTAAAAAAAATTGTGTGAGAAACAAGATTTTTTTAAGAGAACTAGGCTTAAAACTAATCTATGATGACTAATAGAATAACAGTGAACTAAGAAACAGGAACACACACTGAGATAATTGATCAAATAAAACACTTAGGAATTATAAATTCACAGGTTAAAAGGATTAACTCTCCACTAAATTTTATTGTAAACACACCTCATGAAATGGTTGATAAATATACCTTTCCAGGAGATATATCAAATAGAAGATTAAATCTTGGAGTTCCCCACTCCAAGTTTCATTAACTGTTAATAATTTTAATGAAAAGATGATTGGAATAAAACTCACTGTTAAATTCCAATTCTACAAAAATTTAAGCTTGGAAAAGATGAATTCAAGATAAATATCATAGATTGATTTTGAAGCTTTGAATTTTAAAAAATAAATGTGTGGAAAAATTAATGAACACCAGAATTGATCTTTTTGATCAATTATGATTTCATAAAAGAGTAAGTGAAGAAGTATTAAAAATAAACCAACAGAATTTTGAAACTCCCAAGCTAAAGATTTTATCCTATGATCATATTGATTAAAAACATTAATAACATTCGATTATAGCGTAAAAAAATTTAGAACAAAAGAGGAAGGAACAACTCCCCTAGTGCTCTTGCTCTCTGGGACTCTATCTCCAAGAGGTGATGAAGGGATGATCTTCCAAGTCTCCTGTTGCTCTGCTCTCTTAGTCACCTCAGTATCAAAAGTGTCAAAAGTGAATGATAGGTATCCTCATGCTACTGCTACCTACAAATTTAAACCCTTTTTCAACTGCTTCTTGTCACCACTACGCACACCGACTCGACTTGGTCCTTCACTGCATCATCATACACATGAATTTTTTCATGCAACATAGGTCATTTTTATGAAACTTATCTAACTAATTACCAACCATATGGTTGGAGTGAACCTGGACGGAATTTAAGCTCCTGCTTGTATCTGAAAAACAGAGAATGAAAAATACAACTTTAAACATAACAACTAAATTTAATTTACTTGTTTAATTAACTATTATAATTATTAGATTAATGTAAATATTAAATTATTTAGTTTATATTAATTATTATTTGTTATTATTATTTTTTTTTAATTTTTTTACTTTATTTAAACTTTTATTAATTATTCTTAATAATTAAATTATTTATTAAAGATTATTAAAGTTTAAATCTTTATAACTTAATAAAAGATAACTATTTTTATTATTTATTAAATGTTATTAAAATAACTAATTTAAAATTATTTTTTAAATATTTTTAATTATAATTAATTAATTAATTATATTATTAAATTATTTAGGATATAAAATTATTTTATATAAACAATTTTATATAATTTATCAATTTAAATAATTATAATTAATTATAATTATTATTTATTTTATTTTTATTTTATTAATTTATTAATTTAAAAATATTATTATTTTTAAGGTTTTATTATTTATTATTATTATTGATTTTAATCTAGTTTTTTTAACTTTTCCCCCTATATTCTTCACTGACACTAAAGGTGGGTTCAAGAGGCTTCGACCAGAAGCTTCTACAGAGTCATTGATCTTCCCAGATCTGTGGTGGCGACTACTTCTGCGGACAACAATCCTCCTCTTCCTGCGACGATAACAAATCCAGCTTCAGACCACGACATCATCTCAAATCTACGGAAGGTGGTCGGGGTTTGATTTGGGGTGGGAGATTCACAAATCCAATGACACCAGTTCTCAATGGCGTCTAGCTCGGGATTGTGGATCTGAGTTTAAGATCTGAGATAAACTGGTTTTTTTATTCTGCGGTTTTTCTTGATTTTTATGTGGAAAGGTTTTGTTATGGTTGATCGTGTTGAATCAACGAGAGTATGAATCTGGTGTGTGTCTGGTTTAATTTGTTGATGGCGATGGTGGTGAAATTTTTTGATACTACAACGGTGAGACAAAATAAGGGAGTCACCACTATCGAATGGTGACAGTATCAAGGTGGGACAATGCCACCGTTGAATTACAATGGTGAGTTAGGGAAAGAGCGGTGAGTCGGGTGCCATAACAGTTAGTGATGAGAAAAACTGGAATGATGGTGTGTGGGTGAAATGGTAAGTAAAGAACAATGATGGTAGCTGAGATGAACAATGGCAATATGAAAATAGGGGAATAGTGAAAAGGGTGAGTCACCGTTGCAACAATCTGGCGGTGACTCATTGAGTCACCATTGGATAGTCTGGCACACTGCAAAATAAACAAAAAAAATATTTAAAGATTAAAAACTTAATTATATTAATCTAATAAATAAAACTTTAAATTAAAAAAAATAAAAATAACTATAAATTCATGGAATTGAAGTTTAAAAAATAAATTACTTAATTAAATATAAATAAAACTTAAAGTAAAAATCTATTTGCATAATAAATTAAAATAATTTAGTTCAACAACCAAAAAGCAGAGAAAAATTATAAATTGATTTTAAATTAATAAATTGAATTAAAACCTTAAAAATAAAATATCTAAATTAATTTTCGGGATAAAATTAATTAAATAAATTGATTATAAGAGTAATTCAATGTTGAAAGATTATAATTTGAGTTAATTAAATGATTAAAATTGATTAATTATTTGATTAATAATCATAACTAGTCCTAAAATTATTAAGTAAGGCAGATTAATAACTTATGAAGATTAACTAGAAAAAGTAAAGTACCTAAACACTAAATAAGATAAATAAATTAATTAAAAGGATATAAATACAAAACTAATTAAAAAAATTATTAAATAATAAATTTAATTATAAAATTATAAAAGTGAAATTAATTAGCAAAAACACCAAAATTAATTAAATAAATGATTGAAAATATTAATAAAAGATGTTCCAAAATTATCAATTTAAAGGCCACATCATGTACAAATATAACAAGTGTACATGTAATAATAGTAGAAGTGATTCCTTCCAGTCTATTAAGTGTCATTGTGATCAAGAAACTAAATCATGAAGGCTATCTATAAAGCATAACCTTTATCAACATTGACCTATGCAACATAATCAAGTGTCGGGCCTATATGGTTCAGGGTCCAAGGAGTATTAATGTCCAAGGAAACCGAGTAAGATAAGTAAAACGGGTAAACAAGATCCAAGGAGTATAAATGTTCATGGAATCTTAGCATGTCAAGTAAAATTTTTAAACTAGATGGTTGGAGTAGAAATTTGCAAGTCATCCAAGCCAAGTAGTTAAATGGGATTCAAGGAGTATAAATGTTCAAGACATCCTAACTAATTCATTCACTATTTCATAATTACCTTCATAATCATATACAAGCCAAGGGATTAAACAATTCAAACCTTTCATATACAAATGACAAGGTGCTATAAGGTGCTTATAACCTTTAACAATTCACTTAAATACCTCATTCAATTACCAGTTATACAAGGTGAGCTCATCACACCCCAAGAGTGGCATGATCATGATAAAAAGGTAGAACTCACCCCATGGGTGGTTCAGGTGGAATTCAACAACCTCTAACTATTGGGAAAAAATCCCTCTAGGTATCATTGCATCATTTTTGGGTTGGTTGTGTTTGTTGAAAAAGTAGGTTTCCAAGGTGAGTTGTGATGTTTCATAGATATTTTTGACCAAGCATGTTAACAAAGAACCATGACAAAAGAAAGTAAGATCTGGAGGCTGTAAAAAAATAACAGATACAAGGTGACATCATTTTCCAGTGCTTGATAAATTTTTGGGGTCCAAAATTTGGAGTTTGGATAGCATTGCGAAAAGTGTATTTTCTTGAAGATCTCATCAAAATATGTAAAAGGCATGAATTTTGTGAAGATAAGATTCATGAAGTGAATTTCACAAATAATAAAAGAAATATGATAGTGAACTATGCGATTATGATGAGCTCCATGAATGGAAGAGGTGAAGAGAATTGTGAGTGATCATTATGACAGCACAAAGTTTTTGATGGAAGGATCTATGATTAAGATGAGATTTGAAAACCTATAAAATTATCGTGGAGCTTTGCGAACTAGATAGAATTTTGGAAGAAATTTCAGAGATTTTCAAAATGGGCTTACGTGGTGATGACATTGCGTAGAAGGTTCTAGAGTTGGTGGAAACACCTATAAATAGGGCTCGACTCCCTTGACAAGAGTAGAGATATTTTCTAAAAATCTTAAATATCTTGATTCAAGAAGACGGTTTTCAAAGGTGGGTTGTGAATTTGCTTCGTGGAGTCTAAGTTTAACTTCACAAAAGTAAATAGAATTCGTGAAGGCTAAGTTAAGATTTACGAAAGGCTGGTACTTCATGAAGGCTTGTATGAGCTTTATGAAATAGGGTGCTTTGTGAAGTAGTGAGCTTTGTGAAATAAAGATATTTTCAAAGAAATGTGCTTTGTGAAGGTGTTTTAAAAGGTATTTCCTAGTGTTTAGTTGTAAATTGGTATTCATCAGTGGATTAAAGTGGTAAATCCATATAGCATTTACATACATTAGATGATACATTCATTAGAGATAATTAAAGGACATACAAGTCTATAAACTATGAGTAGATATTTTGAAGAAGTAGTGAGCACACTTCATTTGAGAGAGCAGTGAGCTTTCAAATTTTGATTGGTTTTAAACAAGGAGATACAATGAGTCCATTCCAAACTTTGTAAACATTTGTCCACTTTTAGTGAATTTGGTACATCAGCACATTGCCCTTTTATGCTCCTTGGACGTAGCCCAGTGAGGGTGAACCAAGTAAAAATTGTTGTTTCTTGTGCATGATTTAATTTCTATTCATAATTTTCCATGGGAAATAGAGAGAAGGGAGTTTTGTTTAAGAAAGAATCAAGATCAAAAGGGGAAGTTGTTTTAATTTTTCATACCCTGATTCATCCCCCCTATCAGGGTATTTGACCTAGTGGACCTAACAGTTGGTGTTAGAGAGAAATGTTAATATCAGTGTTTCTCTCTCAATGGAGTTCATCAATCACAAAGGGATTCCAATCTTCGACAAGAATAATTTCTAGCTATAGAATAATTGGATGCAACAATACTTCCAATCTTTGGGAATGGATGTGTTTACAGTAGCGATACATGGTATTTAAGTAGATATAAATAATAGTGCTTTATCAGAAGCTGAAATAAGAAAATTAGATGTTGATGCCAAGGGAATAAATGATTTAGGGGGAGACCTATCCAATGAAATCTATACGAAGGTGATATCATAAAAAACATAACATGCTATGTTGGAAAAACTAGTGAATATATATGAAGGTGATTCAAAGGTCAAAGAGGACAAGCTGTAGGTTCTGTAGAATAAGTACAAAGATCTAAGAATTAACCCAAATGAGTCTGTTGATACATTCTTTGATAGGGTAAACATTGTAGTGGAATACATGTGTGGTCTTAGAGAATTCATTGAAGACATAAATTTTTTGAAGCGTATCTTGAGGAAACTGACACCATAGTTTAATCTAAAATTTTCATTATTGGAAGATGAGGATCTGAAACAACTCACATTGGATAACTTGAATAGTACCCTTGTAGAATATAAAATGAAAAATGATGATAATGATGCTATGGAAAAGGGGAAATCTAAGGAGGTAGCATTCATGACCATGAAGAAGTTCGCCATTTAAGATTCTCAAGAAGAAGAAGAGACAGACAAGGCGACATCATTTCTTTATTCAAATCTACAAAGAGGAAAAGGAAAGTTCAAGGGGAAACTTCCACTAGTGTGTTTTAAATGTGTAAAGGTTGGTAATATTATGAAAAGGTGCCCCAAAAAGTTCTAATAAGATGATGATAATGAAGTTGAAATCACCATGAAGAAGTTTTCAGCCCATGTGAAAGGCAAGAAATAGTTCGAGAGAAACTTATTTAAGAAAAACAATCTTCTTTCAAAAGAATGTGATAGTTTAGATGAATATGAGGTTGAAGTGGTTAAAGAGATAGAGAAATACAAAGATCATGGAGAAAATTATATAGTGGCAGTCGTTGGCAGTACCTAGAAAAGGGAAGAAAGTGAAAATGATGAAGAAGAAGTTGAAGGAAGAGTTGACTTGAAAACTGAATTAAAAGCAGCTCTTGAAGAGATAGATATTTAGAGAGCCAAAACAAAGAAATCCAATAAAGTGGTTCATGATGAAAAACTCTATATGAAGCAAAAAGGAGAATATAATTATGATCTTGTGAAAGAAATTTACAAACTTAAGTATTCAACACCAGAGAGCCCATAAAATGTTGATGAGAATAAACTCAAGGTTTAAGAACAAAAAAGGAAGATTGATTGTTTGAATAACAAAGTGAAAGATCAAATAAAATGAATTGAAGAACTTGAATAAGAAGTTTTTATTCTACAACAAAAATTTAAGGATCAAGAAAAACTCTTGACTCTCAATATGACATCAGAAAAGAAGATCACTCAGAAGATGGGAAATTTGGAAGTGAAGCATAGAGGTCCAAAAAAATAGAAGAAAAAGTCAAATCTAAATGATAAGCCTGGTATGGGGCTTGACTAAAAGCATAAAGCAGTCATGGTTGAAGTCAGATCATAAGCACCTACTCTAAGACCGAAGATTGATTTGGGTACGAAGCAGAATTAGAAGATTCAGAGAATACAAAGGACAACCAGTAGTGCAAAAGTGACATGCAGAAATGCACCCAACATCAGGTTTTATTGTTGTGGAAATATGGGACACTCACAAAATGTGTGTTCTATAGCTAAGAGATACAGAAGGCCATAAGAAAATCAATGACATCTAAACAGAGAATGGTACTCTAGAATATATTTTGAGGGACATTGTTTTTGGTGAGGAGGATTTGGAAACACAGGTAGATATTGTACATCAACCATGAAAATGAATGTGTCAAAGAAGAACCCAAGTGGTTGCATGAAACAAATCATAAAATAAACAAGTGATCTGAAAATGAAAAATGGATTTTTATCTCTTCAGGATGAAGATGTTCCATCATACTTCTAGGAAGCTCAATATTTACAATATATTCTAAGTATGAAGTTAAAACATAGATCAAGAAGAAGAGAGATGAGAAGGAAGTGGTTGTAGAAATTGACCTTAAAGCGTCAGACTGTTTTGGTATATGGATCATTGATAGTGGTGTAACATCCCATATGAAATGAAATAAGGATCTTGTTATAGGCATAAAATATTACAAAGAAGGAGTTTTCAAATTTGGAAACGATGAAGGTTTGAAGATAATTGTCTCAGGAAAGGCTAGGTTTAGGGGCAAAGAAATGAGATGTGCTGATGTCTTGGTATTAGAAGGCCTTAGTCACAACTTGCTTAGTGTCAGTCAACTATGTTACTTATGAAATTATATAAGATTTACCAAGAATATGTGTATCTTCAAAGGATGATATGGTGCAGTTGTTCTACAGGGGAAAAGAACAAAGAAACATTTATACCTTGTAAGTGGGAAAAAAGATGTGTTCTTTTTATCCAGAGAGAAAGAAAAAAATTTGTGGCATAAATGACTTGGTAATCTATGCCAACCATCCCTGGAAGATTTGGTAAAGTGTGATGTAACTAGAGATCTCCATAAGCTATCACATGATCATACTCATATGTGAAATGCATGTTAATAAGGGAAAATCATTAGAAACATGTACAAGACAAAGGAACAAAAGTCAACAAGAGTGCTTGAATTGGTGTATGCTAATGTATGTTGACCTATCTTACTAAGATACATTTATGGAAAGAGGTATTATGTTATGTTTATTGAAGATTATAGTATAATGGAATGGGTATTTTTCATTTCCCATAAGTTCAATGTGTTCAGTTTCATAAAACAGTATCGAAGGGAATCTGAAAGGATGCTTGGACAAAAAATTATGAATTTTCTTACTGAAAATGTTAAGAAATTCACAAAAATTTAAGTGGAGGACTATCTCAAGAAACACGGGATAAGGTATCAAGTTTCTTAAGTTATAACTCCTCAATAGAATGGAGTGGTTGAGAGGAGAAATCGAATCATCAATAACATGGAAAAATGATTCTTATTGAAAAAGTCCAACTAGAAATATTTTTAAAGGAAGTGGTCTTAACATCGGTCTACATCACTAATAGGGATCTGTTGTGTCCGAAGGAAGGAAATACTCTATATGAGATGTGGTATAGAAAGAATCCAACATTAAAATACTTTAAAATCATTTAAAGTAAGTTCTTTATTCTTAATAAATAAAAACAAAAGAAATTTCAATCACATATAGATGAGGGGATATTCCTTGGCTAATCAGGAAAAATAAAAGCATATAAATTCTTTAATAAGAGGTTGAAAAAATTAGTTGAGAGGAATGATATCATTTTAGTGGAAAATGAAGAGAATATTTAAAAACATAGTGAATAGTTTTTTGTTTAAAGTGATGAGGAAGAAAGAAACATAGGGGGAGTAGAAGTGGCAGATGATGATTCAGAAGAAGACATTGATGATGAGAAGGAGGAAGTCAAGTCTGTGTCTATGAAGAAGCCAAAGAGTCGAGCTGAAATTGAAGGAAAAAATATCATTGGTGATTAGACAATACCTATTCAAACAAGAATAATGAAGTCAATACAACATGAATATTTCCTATCTCAGGTAGAGCCTAAATGTTTTGCTGATGTAGCTAGAGATAAAAAATGGGTTCAGGCAATGAATGATGAGCTAGAAAAAATTGAGAAGAATCAGACATGGGAGATTGTTTTGAGTCCAACGGATAAGAATATCATTAGGACTAAATGGGTCTTTCATAACAATATGAATGAAGATGGTGTAGTGATTCGAAAAAAAGAAAGAATGGTGTGTAAAGGTTACTCCCAGATAGAGGGTATCAATGTCGATGAAACATTTGCACCTATTTTAAGGATGGATACAATCAGATTATTCTTGGACATTGCAGTGCAACAGAAGTTCAAAGTTTTACAAATGGATTTCAAGTCCAAATTTTTTAATGGGGTTCTAGAAGAAGAAGTGTATATTGAGAAAATAGATGGTTTTCTCATTCATGAAGATGAGAACATAATTTATTGGCTAAATAAGGTTTTATATGGTTTAAAGCAGGTACCAAGAGAGTGGTATTCAAGGATTGATTAGTTTTTTAAGAAGATTGTTTTTTAGCATGGTGGAGTTGATTAAAATTTATATGTGAATAATAACAACAATCAAAGGATGTTGGTGCGTCAATGACATAATCTTCGGTGGATTAGATGAAGCACAATATATAATTTTTTTTGAATTCATGAAAAATGAGTTTAGAATGTCAATGATTGGTGAGCTAATATTTTTCCTTGGTTTATAGGTGACACAAGGAAGGAATGGCACATTCATTTCTCAATCTAAATATTCCAAGGAGGTTTTAAGAAGGTTTGGAATAGAAAATTCCAAGGAGATGAATACTTCGGTGGCTACTCGTATGAAACTTTCACAAGATGATGAAGGCAAGGCAGTTAATATCATAGAGTACATGAAAATAATTGGAAGCCTATTGTACTTGATAGTGACAAGGTATGATATTGTATTTTCTACATTCCAAGAAACACAATATTAAAGTAATCCCAAGGAAAGCCACATGCTTTCAGTGAAAATAATACTTTGGTATATCAAGGGCACTGTGGATTTTGGTTTGCTGTATAATGACAGATCTCAGTCAGATATTTTGGGATATACAAATACAGATTGGTCCGGTTTAGAAGATGATATAAAATCAACATCAGGAGGTGCTTTCTATCTTGGTATATTGTGTATTTCCTAGCTAAGTAAGAAACAAGATTGCATTTCATTGAGCACCATATAAGCTGAGTATATTGCATCCATTCAAGCATGAACATAGTTATTGTGGATGAAATAGTAGCTTGATAATATGGGAGTTAAAGTGAAGTATCCAATAAGAATCCTTTAAGATAATTAAAGTGATATAAATCTTATAAAAAATCCAGTCTATCAAGGAAAAAGCACATTGAAATCAAATATCATTTTATCAAGGAGAAGGTTGAGAACAGGCTTGTAAAGTTGGCATATGTGCCTACAAAACTAAAATTTGTAGACATTCTGAAAAATTACTTACCCAAAGAAGTATTTGAGAGGAACTGACTGGCTCTGGGAGTCCAGTAAACTCCCCACACTTGGAAAAGTGTGGCTGTGGGATAACCCCCAACCCCCTCTCCCTAAGGTATGATTTGTTTTCCCAAATGTACTGATTTGTGTCCCTTACTCTCTTTCAGACCAAAAGGAGTGACCTTTGGGTTCATTGACAAAGGGGGATAAATTATGGATCTTTATGGGGGAGAAATGAAGGGAGAAAATGTATTTGTCAAAGAAATGGGGAGAAGCCGGCAGGTGGAGTAGCGAGATAGGGGGAGTAGAAAGATAGAGTGAGAATTAAATCTGACGATGCTACAAGTGATCAATAAAAGGATACATATCACGACAACTTAGGTTCATGATGAAAGTAGTAGTTTGGTTTCAAGAGTTGGTGTCAATAATGAAGTGATTCATTGATGAACTTTTCATTATACTCTTGTTTTTTATGCCGATCATTGCTCATGTGGGCTTAGAGCATGTGTTGAGTAAATATCTAATCGCTATTTGAATCAAAAGAGGAAAATGATGGTTAAAGATGGAAGAAGATTTAAAGTGGTATCATTTTATGAAAGAGTTTTCAACAAACCCAAAAGGGGAGATTATTGGGAAAAAAACCCCTCTAGGTATCATTGAAGCATTTTTGGGTTGGTTGTGTTTGTTGAAAAAGAATGTTTCTAAGGTTATTTGTCATGTTCTAGAGATATTATTGGAAAACCATGTTTAAAAATAACCATGAAAAAGGAAAGGAAGATTTGGAGGTGGTACAAAAAGAATAGATACAAGGTGACGTCGTTTTCCAGTGTTCAACAAATTTTTGGAGTCCAAAATTTAGAGTTTATATAGCATCATGAAAAGTGTATTTCCTTGAAGATCTCATAAAAATACGGAAAATACATGAATTTTGAAAAGATAGTATTTATGAAGTGGATTTCTCAAAGAATCAAAGAAAGATGATGGTGAGCTCTGCGATTACGATGAGCTTTGAGAACCTAGAAAATTGCCACAGAGCTTCGTGAACTAGAGAGAATTTCAGCAGAAATTTAGGAGCTTTGCAAAATGGGATGAAGTTGATTTAACATGGCATGTAAGGTTCTAGAGTCAATGGAAACACCTATAAATAGGGATTAAACCCCTTTAGAATGGTAAAGATTTTTCCTAAAAATATTAAGTCTCTCGATTCGTGAAGAATGTTCATGAAGGTGGGTTATGAAGTTGCTTTATGGTGGCTAAGTTTAGCTTTGTGAAAGTAAAGAGAATTCTTGAAGGATAAGTTGAGATGTGTGAAAGGAAAGTACTTCAAGAAGTCTTGTTTGAGCTTTACGAAATAGGGTTCTTCACAAAGTAGTGAGATTTTCGAAATAAGGAGCATCACAAAGCAGTGTTATTTGCAAAAGTGTTTTAAAAGGTATTGAACAATGTTTAGTGGCAAAGTGACATTCATCAGTGGATGAAAGTGGTACATAAATAGAGAATCTTCATACAGTAGAGGATGTATTAATTAGAGATAATTAAAGGACCTATAAGTCTTTCTATAAACTATGAGTGGATCTTCTGAAGAAGCAGTGAGCACACTTCAGTTGAGAGAGCAGTGAGCTTTCAAATTGTGATTGGTTGTAAACCAGGAGGGATAGTGAGTCCATTCAAAACTTTGTAAACAATAGTTCACTTTTAGTGGATTTGGTACATCAACACATTATCATTGTATGATCCTTAGACGTAGCCCAATGAGGGTGAACCAAGAAAAAATTGTTGTGTCTCATGAATGCTTTAATTTCTATTCATAATTTGCTATGGGAAAGAGAGAAAAGAGAGTTTTGTTTAATAATGAAAAAAGATAAAAAGGGACAATTGTTTTAATCTATCATACCCTGATTCACCCCCCTCTCAGGTTATTTGACCTAGTGGACCTAACACCAACCTTGATGAAAGGTGTCACATTATGTCTCAGACATGAATTTTAATAAATTAACTCAAGGTTTATTTAATTTAGAAAGCATTGTCTGGAAAGTACAGAGTGAAACACAATGTAAACAAGATATACATAATGAGACATTGATGGAAAATGTATAGAACACCTAACTCATCTTGGTAAAGGAACACTCATCTAGTCTTAGCCTCAGATGTGATCTAGATCAGAAGTAAATGGAAGAATGAACAAACACCCTGAAAATAGGGCATAAGAGAATGCACTAAAAAAGAATCACCGATAGAAATAAAAAATACTAAAGGTTCATAAGGAATAAATAACTCACTGACATGCATCCAAAGAGATAAAAAATGTTTGAATCAGAGTCCAGATCAGAGAGTTATGGAAAATCCTAAGTTAGGCATCCATGGGAGCTCCAATAAGGGAAAGAGGGATGACCACTAGAGGAAAAAAGTAGGATAGTAGGTGGGTTAAAATTTTAAATTATTAAGGTAAAAATGTCCATTTTTACTCTAAATACTAGGTCGCATGATTTAACCGTATGTTTGGCCAAAACATGCACTAATTTTTCCCCCTTCTCTACCTCAAGACCCACCTCACACGGTCATGGAACACAGCTTGACAAACCTTGTACTGATCGTACATTTCTTCTCTGTCAAAAATTATGAATCATTTTCACATGTATGTGACCTGTGTTGCGTAGTTAGGGAAAACCATGTTCCCTCTACTGTGCACTAAAAATCCCCACATGGTTTACTCAAACCATTTATACTAGGTTGCACAATTTTTTACTAACCGTACATCCTAGTTGTTTTCTCCAAAAACCCAGGTTCTGGGCTCCGAGAAATCCCTAGACACCCTCATTTCCTCTATAGACTCACTAGTCATTCAAATTAGGTTAAAACCAAATAATTAAAAAAAGGTTTCGTACCTCATATAAAAGTTGGGATATACATCCTTCCAGAGCACCTTAAACATTCGAGGTAGTGGCCATATTTAATTAATCATTCCTTGACACTAGTTAAGGTTTTGAAATCAAGGTTGGCTCTGATACTAATTGTTTTTCTGAGTGAAGATGGAAAGAGGGGGGGGGGGAGTTGAATTGACTTTTAAAAACTTTTTAGAAATTAAAACTAAATTTGAATAAATTAAAACAATTATAATGATAAATAAAAAATATAAGAGATAAGAATAGTGAAAATAAAGATAAAAGGAAAGGCATAAGAAATTGATAAAGGAATTCATCAATAACCCCCTAAGGGATCCCCATGTCCCCTCCCTTAAAGTAACCTTGAGGGGTTTTGGTTTAAACCTTACTTTTTAATGGATATAGAAAAGAAAACATGATACAAGAAGTAAGACTCTTAGTTTTTATTGGTTGGTACCAATAAATCCAAATACATGACTAGACTTTGAGTGGTTGTGGCTAGGAACCCAATATCCCTCAACTTTAAGGTAGTGATCACCTATCCCCCTCACACTCAATAGTAGCGAGCACCCAATCTCTCACTTTAAATGTTGTGATCACTTATCCCATCACACTCAATAGTAGTGAGTAGCTAAGAAAATAAAAATAAAGGGACTTGCTTTATGCATGCCCCTTGAAGCACACTTTGATCCTCCCAACAGGATACAATAAGATATGAATGGGAGAGAGTGAGACAAGAGTGAGGGAAGCTTGAGAATAATGAAAATAAATCACAATGATATAAAACATGATCTTAAAGGTATCCATATGAATATAATCACCATTGGGGTGTATTTATTACCTCCCATAGCATTGGGATCATTCTAGAGGTGTTAGGGGTCAAATAGAGTCATTGGGGGTCAAATTAAGGCATGCAGGTCCCTCTCCAATGACTATATTTTTTCTTTGTCTAGATGCCATCAGATAACCCAATGGGTGTCACTGGCTAGCTGTTGGTACATGGAAAAAACCATGGTTCTGTACAAACCCCACTGGCCTTCCGGTGACACCCCACCGGGTATCCACTAGTACCTGTAGGTGGAGGATTTTCAAAGTGTACTTAACACTCCTTTTGAGCCCTCCATTTGGTCTGATACCTTCATGAAAAAATGTCTAAAATAAAAACACTAAAATCCATAAAATGAAAATTTTATAAAAATAATTTGGTGTTTGTGATCATTAAAACCATATAATAGAGTAAGATATACAATAACTTTAAGTTTCAATTTTAGCTTTTAAAAAATTAAATCTTTTTGAATTTCTATTAAATAAGTTAAAAAATGAAATTTTTGGAATTTTTTATTAAAATATTTTTTTTATTATTTAATTAATTTTATATTTTTAAATAATGATAATAATATTATAAAATAAATTTTTTAATTTGGATTTAGTTAATATTTTATTTATATATTATTTTTAAATTTCTATAATTTATAAACAAGTTTGAAACTTGTAAAACTAAATGGGATAGAGTTTGAGTATCATGAATTTTATAGGAATCTAACTTGCCGTTGTCTCTATATATAATGTGTGTTTATTGAGTTCCCCCCCCACATATTCAAAGATTCACCATGAAACTATGACACGACCACCCAATCCCTCCTTAACCCTCTATGACCTAGACCAAAGTTTTTTTGGTTCAAATGCCCAAAAAATATTTCTGGGTTATGTTGGGTTGGATTGAGAATCATGTAACATGACTTGATAGGGATCAAGTTTCCCCTTATCAAGCATCCAAAATTACATTGATCACGTGAAAAAAATTGCAGCGGCCACATGGTTAGACATCCACTATAAGAAAAATAGCATTTAATGCCATTTTTTTAGTGACAGTTTTGAAAACTTCCCCTAAATGTTTCATTTTATTTTTTTAGAAGTGATTTCATAAAAATATAATTAAATTAAAATTATTTTTTAAAAAACCACTGCTGAATTAGTGGATGTTTTTAAACAATTTTTTTTGATTTTTCAGTGCTTTTTTGGGAGTAATTTTTATTTAAATATTAATTCTTTATTTTTTATATTTTCTATTTTTTATTACTCGGCTTGTTCGGATGACCCAACTCACCAAATTTATTAAAATTATTAAAAATAAATAATAAATATAATATATATTATAAATGATTAATAATTAGTATTAAATAATGCACATTTAATATTTAATATTTTTTTTATAAATTGCAATATTATTATTATTTTCTATTAATAAATTGTCATTATTAATTATTAAATATATCTTATTGATTAGTAAATACATATGATTAAAAATAATTTGTAATTAATAATTAATAATACAATAATTACTATTTAATAATCAATATCAATAATATGTAATATATAATTAATATATAAATATAAATGTATAAATATAGAATATAAACTTATAAATAGATGTAAATATATACATAGATATAAATATATAAATATATATAAATACCTACAAATATACAATTAGATATAAATATATGTGATTATATAAGTACATAAATGAGTAACTATATATATGTAAATTTAAATACATACATATATATAAATAGATATAATTATATAATTATATAATTATATAATTATATAAATTATATACATGTAATTATATATGTAACTATTTACATGTAAATAAAATTATATATTTATTTATAAGTATATTTACATATAATTATATTTATTTATTAATATTTGTGTATATTTATACATATTTATATGTATTTATAATTATATGTGTAACAAACCAGCTCAATACACCTCTGATCTGGGTTCCCGAGCTGGCCCATGATATAGCCCGAGGTGCATTCTCGATCACCCCTGGATGAAAATTAGTTCCAAGGGCATCAGATAAAGCTCGATGGGAATGATTTCGCCAAAAGACTAATATAAAAAATTGATTTACACCTAGAAATACGGTATGACCATTTCATAGGTTATATGACTACATCACACAATAAACAGTTATAACAAAAAAATAAAACTAAACATGGAATATGAAAAATAAATGTCTCTCACAACAATCATAATAAACTAAAATAAGCAACATGACCAACAAAATAAAACAATATCCAAGAGATACATGAAATCAAATAAGGTTGGTACATCGATGATGCCAAAATATATAAAATAAGATGAACCCACAACCATCTATCTCTATGTGAAAGCAAAGTATCTCCACTTGTTACCACCATCAACCAGAACCAAGAATCTGACACCCAACTGCTGCATCTATATAGAACTAGCTAGACCGTTAATGATAATGGTGAAAAAACTATGCTTCATGGGCATAATATTTGCACAACCTTTAAAAGTGAATCCAATTCATGGCAGTTTTAAATACATATAGAAAATAAGTTCTTTGGTTTTCCATTCAAAATAAGTATCGGGTTCAATCATTCTAGAAACCATTTTAATCTTTTAAAATAGAGACATCTATTTGATAAAAACATCAGGGAGTCCTTTATATAAAGAAAATGAACTACTAAGGACAATTTTTAGAGAAATGGTATCAGGATACAATGGAAAACATAATACATACAAACACAATCATCATGGGAACTTGGAAGCTCATGGGAAAATACAGGACAAGACTAACATAACTAATATAAAGGAAAACCAAAACTAGATATCAAATGACCTACCCTAACACCTAGTGTTTCCATCATTGGCTTAACCAACAGGCATAATCCCATAAGTAGTGAAAAATATATATCAGGTCTACTATCCAAATCATGATCGTGAACTAGTTCAACATGTTTCTAAAGACTTCACACCTAGCTACCCATGATTCCCCATGACATGTTATTCCCTCCCTCCTTTTTATTACACAACTTTTCATTACATTTTACAAACTGAGGATCTTTAAAGTCTAGTGTCTTTGAAATCAAGAACATAAAACATGAAAACATAAAACATTATTTTAATACCCTTGAAAATATTCTTTAAAATTTTATCCTAAGTAAAATTATTGCATCTCATAACCTGGAGACATACATCAAAGGAAAGGGTGAGCAGAAGGCCCAGTAAGAAAAACAAGTGAAACAATTTACAAGTGAACTTGAGAAATATCAATAAGAACATGTAGATAAAGAGACATATCATAATAATAATAAATTTAAACATAACTTGAAAATGTGGCTACAACATTTAATTTATAAATTTATGAACATATCACCAAGGTCCATCCCCAAGGTGTCATAAAAATTACCAAGGTATTGTAAAACTTGCCATCTCTAGAGATTAATTCTTTACCCAATGCATTGGAGCACTATTAGGGCACACCCTTAATATGTATTTATTTTCATTTGATACAAATATATCATAATCATACATTCCATAAATAACCCAAAGAGAATAAAATAAATGGGTTTTATATCAAAATCATGACATTTTAAAAAAATGCTATAAAACAATATCATTATGTCATTTATAACCCATGGAAAGATAATAAGGGTTTTTTGTATGTCAATTAAAAAATAAAATATATCATTTTTATGTCTTGGTTAATACCCTTTTAAACGAAATATTTTTGGGTATTCACATAAATAAAATAAGATAATTCCTTGAGAAAAAGAGAGAGATTTTGAGACGAAAATTCTGCAGTATAACGACTATACAACATGGTTTTAAAATATATTAAAAAGAGAGGGTACAAGGGTTACCCAATCATAAATAACTCATAATATAGTATAGGGACAAAATATAATGTAAATAATATCATGGTATGGATTTTTTAATGACATACCACATGAAAAGGAAATTTGAAAGAAAAGAGAAAATGCGATTTCTTTTACAAAAATTCGGTAGCCTAATAATGTTAATTAAAAATTCAGAAAATAAGTTGATGAGAGTGGAAAGGGTCTCTCATAATTTGGTCATAAAATGGAAAACAATAAGTATATATAATAACATACCTTCACATAATAAAATGGAAACTAGAAGGCATAACATAAAGGAGTTCATGACTAAAAGAGGAGGGTGAAAGGTTCCCTTACCTTCAAGAGTAACTTCAAAAACTCAAAGGTTAGGACCTTGGGGGGATTGATGGAACCTTATAAGGAGTCCTTGGTAGGTAAAAAGACTATATTTTCGTTGAGTAGTAATTTTTAATGAAAGGAATGAAGTAATGGGTTGGTATTTATAGAAAAAGTGAGGGAATATTTTATTAATTTCCAAGGGACGCCTCATTAGTGGTATTTGCAAAACCATGGGCTTGCCCATGTTATTTTCCCATGGTATTATCTATTTGGGAAATCTCATAAAATATCTTAATATAAAAAAGTCAACCAGAATTATTACATCATGATTACATCATTAATGATGTCATTAAACACACTGAAACTCAATACTGTATTTTCACTATTCACCGAAAAACAAAACATTTTATAAAAATATCATAAATTCCCCCTAACCTAATATCGATGCTCTGAATTCAAAAATTAACTCCATTTTATGAAAATAATTTTCTAATTATGATATATTTAATTTTTAAGTAAAAATACTATTTACCTGAAAAAATACTAATACTTAACTAATAATATCTAAAACAGTTAATTACTTATGCTATTATATCACATTACCATTCAAGATTCCAAAATTATATTTATACTTTATTAAGTGAGGTTAATATTCCATTGGTCACATTACTATTCATAAGGTTAATATTACTATTCATAATTTACTATTCACCAAAAATTAAGTTGATCTTAATAGACTCTAAATTTCTTACTGATCACAACTGTAGAAGACCATTTTTTTGAAAATCATTTCACATTATTAATTATTTAAATTATAAAAAAATATTTTAAAATACCCTTTTTCCAAAATTCACCAAAAATATGGAACTTCTATAAATTCATCCTATATTTATTTTGAAAATTGAAATTCACAAATTTTACCATAAAAAGAAAGAACAATTTTATTTATACAATCGGATTACACAAATTAACTAAGGCCTCATTACATAACCCCTTATAATGCATGCATATGACCTAAGAGTGAGGTGTGCAATTTTGATAGAATATTGGGGTGGCTCGAACAACATTACCTGAGTAGTGATTTCTATTAGTTTGAACTTCTCCCTTAAGTGATTCCATTCAAGCTTAACGTGTTGGAGTTCATCTTGGGCTTGGTCCAGTGCAAAGCCTAATGATTCTACCTCCTTCCTAAGATCCTGTTCAAGGATCCAGTTTTCAAGGGAGATACCCACCTTAGAACATGGTACTTTTCTACTAGTGGATTCTTGAAATGATTCTAAAGGATCCCTTCACTATCTTCCGAATATTAGGATGCCTTAGATACACCCCTTGGATCCATCTTGACATATTTGGATACATGGATCCATGGAATCACCCCATCAGGCCTAGTCATGCTTACCCCATGTTTAACTTGGAAAAGATACTTGGACTCAGTTAGAATATTTTATAGTGTAATGCATTGGGTGATGCCCCTTGGATTACACTCATACCCCTTATAGTGAGGTTGCTTGTTATTACTGAGTTGGCTCAACCACTAAGGTCAATAATGCCCTGGTTATTACCTTAGATCCTCTATTACTATTTTCATAGCAAGTATGGTCTTTAAGAGCATATCTTTATGCCATTTAGTCTTATTAATTTGCCTGTTATTTTTATGAATTTTATGAATAGTGTTTTCCATCCCTATCTGGATTCCTTTGTCATGGTTTTCATGGATGACATCCTGGTGTATTGTCATACTCATAGTGACCATGATAAACAAATTGATATTTTTTTGAATACACTAAGAGAGAATCAAATTTATGATAATATTTCTAAGTACCTATTCTAAATTGAAAAATTTTACTTATTAGGTCATATTATCTTAGAATTAGAAGTATCTGTTGACCCAAAGAAGGTGAGTGCTATGTTTTCTTGGGAGAAACCTAAGAACGTATTTGATATACATAGTTTCTTGGGGATTTATAGATATTATAGGTATTTCATACAATAATTTTTATTCCTTGATTAATCTCCTACTGGCCTTACTAAGAAGGGTGTTAAGTTCCTATGATTAGAAGCGTGTGAGAAATCCTTTCAGTAGCTGAAAGAAAGGCTTACTTTGAGACAAATTATGATTTTTATAGAGACTAAAAGAGGTTATATGGTGTTTTTTGATGCATCAATTATTGGACTGGGTGTATTAATAATGCAAGAAGATAGATTCATTGCGTACGAGTCTCACCAGTTGAGACCTCATGATAATAACTACCCGATGCATGACCTTAAGCTAATAGAAGTTGTCCATGTCTTATCTTTCTAGAGACACCATCTGATGGGTGAATGCTGTGTGGTGTATACAAACCACAAGAGCCTCAAATATACCTTTAACTATCATTAATTTAATCTCATACCATGAATATGGGTCAAGTATATTTATTAATTTGATTTTGAGCTTGCCCATACACCTAGAAATGGAAGTGTGGTTCCAGATGTACTGAGTCAGAAAACTCAAGAATAGATTGTACATGAAGCCAATGATGAATGAAAATTGATAGCCCTTTTCTGATATATATCTAGAGTTTCATGATAGTCATGAGTATTATTATATTTCAACCTTGATAGCTATATCCTCACTCCTTGATAGGGTGAAGAATATGCAGTTTTCAGATCCTGAGGGATTGCTTCTATGGGAGATAATTTCTAGTGAGGACTCACCTCCAGATTAGTCTGTTGATAGAGTTGATATTATAGAAGAACTGATGTGTGAGTCCGATGCTTCTCAGTGGGTAGTTCATCCATGCATCTCTAAGATGTACTGAGATATGTGATGCTAGTATTGATGGCCTATGATGAAACATCAGATAAGAGGTTTTATCACTAGGTGTTCCACCTTTTTGTAGGTGAAGGCAGAGAACCAGTGTATTGGTAGATTGTTACAAACATTACTAGTCCTAGAATGGAAATGAGAATATGTTACTAAGGATTTTCTAGTTGGCTTACCGAGGTCACCTCAAGGCAGCGATGTAGTTTGGGTAGTCATGGATCGATTGATGAAATTATCCAACTTCCTTCTTATCCGAGAGACTTTATTAGTTTATGAGATGAAAATAATGTATGTTAATGAGATCATATGGCTACACAGGGTCCCTTGTAATATCATTTCAAATAGGGACACTCATTTCACATTAAGGCTATGGTAGGGGTTACAGAAAGCTATGAGTACATAGGTGTTCCTGAGCATAGCTTTTCACCCTTAGAATGATGGCTAATCGGAATGAATGATAGAGGTGTTAGAGGACATGCTCTGAGAATGAATCCTTTATCTTGGTGGTTCTTGGGAGAATAATATCCATCTTGTCAATTTTTCCTAGAATAATATATTTTAGGCGATGATTCATATGACTCACTATGATGCCTTGTATAGTAAGACATTCCATTCACCCCTATGTTAGTTAGAGGAAAGATAGGTAATGCTACTAGGTACTCATATCATGCAAGATACTTCAGAGTAGGTTCAACTGGTCAGGAAGCATATTTCTATTACTCACTCTAAATAAAAATCATTTGCCGATCGCCATCGACAACCTTTGGAGTTTGAGGTTAGGGGTTGTGTTTTTGTTGTGGGTATCACCCATACTTGGGAATAGATGAATACAGAGGCAAGGGAACCTTACACTATGTTTTTGGGCCTTTTGAGATATTGGATAGAGTTGGTACAATAGCCTATCGATTTCTATTACCTTAGAGGTACCATTACATGCATGATTCCTTCCACATTTCACAACTTCTCCATTATTATACTGACCTGTCTCATACTTTTTATCTCAAGGAAGTTGAGTTAGATAATAATGATTATTTTGAGGAGTATCCTATACACATAATTGACCAGAGCATGAAGGATCTATAAGGCTAGTATATCCCTTTAGTATGGGTGCTATGGTAGCATGAGCAGGTACAAGATGAGACTTGGGAGAAGGAGGCTGACGTACGTGCTCAGTGGCCGGAGTTGTTCTTAGATAGCGATTTCATGCCCTTGGAAGGTGAACTCAGGGATGAGTTCCTTTAAGGGGGAATAATTTAAGAACCTGGTTTTTCTATGAGGTAAAGATCATTTAAATGTAAGTCTAATTCTTTGTTTAATACCTAATATATATTTTTAATGAGATCATGGGAGTTTCGGGGGGTGGGTGTGGGGGGGGGGGTATTTGGGGATTGTTTGGAGCTCGAAGTCTTGATTTTTGGAAAGATATTCTAGGTCACATGGTTAATAGATAAAATGTGGGATAGTCCACATAGTTAATTCTAACCATGCAAGGCTGGGCAGAGGGCTTTAGGAGGCTACATGGTTTGAGGAAATCATCCAGCCTGAGGCACACGCCTGTGCAGGTAGCTTTGCTGTAACATCCTAGGTAATTATAGAATAAGAATTTTTCATATTGGTTAATATTTATGAATTAGATATTAATTTTAACTTAATGAGAGAATCTATGTATAATAGCATACCTATCATGGAACAATGATTTTCTCTGAAATCTTAAGTTGCACACAAGACTGAGTTATACCAAAAAAATAATATATTACTAATATTATTATTTTAAGTGGTAGTTATAGCCTAGATGTTGTACAAAGGAGAATGAATAGAACTAACTAAATTATGTTTAAACATGATTATTAAATGTTTTTACATTCATCCCATAAATTTTAAAGACTTAAAATAATAATAAATTCAGATTTAAGCATAAAAAGCTCTAATATTTTTAAAAGATAGTTTTGCCACCTTTTGATGGAGAACCCATTTTAAATATATTTTTTTACACTTTTATAATTTTTATATGATAAATTAAACTTTATTTTTGAAAGATAAATATCATAATTTACTTTGGGTGAAGTTTTAGTATTTTTTTGAGAACTTTCATATTTTGATGAATAGTGAATAATACAAAATATTAGTTCAAAATTGCTTTTTTGTACAATTTATTTATATAGTTAAATTATGTTTTAACTAGTTTTAAAGTATATTTAAATAAATTTTTTATCATTTAATCTAATATAGGTAATTGGAATAAATTTCACGTTGAAATTGGATATAAAAACTTTGTGAACTTTTGAATGTTTTTACTTTAAAAACCCATTTTCTCGATCCGTCGATGAGATTAATTTTAGCCACTTATGTGTTTTGAATTTTGAAAAATGTAAACATGGTTATAATCAATATTATATTTATGATCTAATATTTTCAACATAATTTTTTAAAATATATGAATAGTAACTTTAGTAATTATTTTTATTACCATGGTTAAGGGTAAATCAGGTAATTAAGAGAAAAAAATAATATTATAAATTATCCTAAAACCTATCCTAATTTTTTTTATATATGTGTTTTTAGACCTAAAAGTATCCTTGGGATGAAATATAACCTTTCTAATCTACTTGGATAACTTTAAGACATTGATATTATTTTATTCAGGGGAAATATAATTTTGTCACACTCTGGTTTTTAACAAGTAAAATATTTTTAATATGGGGTTATATAAGGGAAATGTTAAATTATAAATAGTATTTAGAAATATAAAATTTTTAAATAAATCATGGTAATTTATTTATAATTTTTATGAAATAAATGATTAAATTAAATAGTGATACAATGATGAAGCACTAATTGCTTCATTAATGGAAGAATCAAATAAATGATATTAAAAGTAGTATAATAAATATAATTTGATATAATTTACATCATCCAATAATTTTATGGATGAATTTGAAATTTTATCGATCTATTAAAATAATTGGTTAGATTATATCATGATGTTATGATATTTTTAAAAAGTAAATAAATGAATAGTTTCAAAATTGACACTAATGATATTTTAAAATATAAAATATTTTATTAAATGATATAAAATTTTAAAAAAATTCAATATTTAGCCAAATAATTGGGATAACTCCTAAAATTTAATAAAGTACTCTTTTATTAGTCTTTTTGAATGTTATGGTAATTATATTAACCCTAAAATTGTAAATTACTTGATAAAATAGTAAGAGATAAAATGGTTAAAACAAAAAGATAAGGATTAAAAAAATATTAAAAATTTGTATAATTTTCATTTTATGATTATATTTTGACCCATAATCATCCTATATTCTAAATAAATCACTTTGGACCCATTTGGAATAGAAAATTAATTTATATTAATTTAATATTTTGAATAATTCCAAGAGTGCCCCTCCCCTCTCTTATAAAATGGCACTAATTCTTATCATTTATTCACAATTCAAAACCATTTTGGTTGAGACAATATCTAACTAAATACCTTAATATAATCCCTAACCACATTATATAGGCCTTATTTTAGGTATAATACTCTCTTTATAGGTGTTAATGTGTTAATCAAAGGAGATCACCTGAAGAAGAGGTATCATTTTTATTTAAGTATTTCTATTTTATTTCTTCTTACACTTCCTTAAAATATTATTCATACATGATGAAATAATAACTATAGTACACTAAATATAATGAGATTTTATTATTTTAATATCATCACCTAAATCCATCTCCACTTCCATCAAATGAGAAAAGAATTAATAGTTCGTGCGTATGTGTGAACTATCACCTCCACGAACCGATATAATTAGTTTCCCATAACTATCTATCAATAATGGTTATAATGATCGAATTAATGTTAAAATATGATATTCATGAAATTTTTATCATTATAAGATAATAATATATCAATTAATTTTCTACTTTCCATGCACAAGAAAATGATAACGTCGTTCATGCGTAAGTGTGAACTATCACCTCTACAAAGCGATGTGATTCGTTTTTAATCACCACATCACTTGAATAATATATAAGTATATTTAAATAATATTAATGATATTATGATAATTATTTAAAGATAAAATAATACTTACCTTCCTTCTATAATGATCATTGAAAAATGGGAATGCTACTCCATGTGTACACACAACTTATCATCTCCATGATTGTAACGTAGTTCATTTTTAATAACCATAATTAATAGTTTGATTTAAAATTATAATTAATATGTAAAAGTTATTATTTTTTCATTAATATTATTCCAAAAATGATGGAATAATTACCACTTATAACTATATACATCATACTAAAGTCATTCTGGACTCATGTACCGAATATCGATAAATGTATGACATGAACATAAATAATTAAGTAATTGTTATAACATGATAATAAGTGATATAAAAGGAATAATAAACAAGAAACACGTTTTAAATAAATTAAATAATTAACATAATTTTATTATTCCAGAATATAAAGAACATATGTGATGAATCATACTCGAGGGAAGGGACTTCGTCTCAATCTCCTTTCATTGGGGAATATTTTGATGTTATACACCACCTTATTTTATGAGGTGTACAAACAAACCATTTTAATTTTAATTTAATTAATTTTTTTTTCAAAAGAAATATTTCTATATAAGTGCTTTAATTTCTTTACAAATAAAAAAATGATTTTTTAATGTATATGGTGACAACGGCTTATCCACCGCCGTGACCATTATTTGATATTTGGACTCCTCTACAAGCGTTAATGTTTTTAAATGAAAAACAAACAAGTTATTCAATTTTATGGGTATTTTGGTATTGAAAATGGTTTTGAAAATGGAATTATTATTTCAAAATCTTGAAATTATTTATTTTTATTACAAATGAAATTTTATGAGTGAAATGCTGAAAATTGCAATATTTTATGTGTTATGATTATATAATGGTACTTGACAATTTGACGGGTGGTTACATGATAAACCAAGGATGGTTAGTTCCATGATAAACAAAGGATAGGTGGTTATGTTATAACCTCCAATGAATTAGGTATGAAAGTCGATCATATGGTTATTTCATTTTGTAAGAGTGACATGTATAGAAGTCAACCACATAGTTATTCCATTTAAGTATAATTATTTCCCAAGTTACCTTTATGTGTTATCTATGATTTATATGGGTTTTATGGTAATATTTTTATTACAAAAAGGGTAATAACTAAGCTTATTTTCAAGGAAAATTATTTACTACTTCTTAAGGGTGAAAAGTATTACTTTATGATACAATATTCATGAGTTTTAATGTTTTCACAAGACTAATAGTTTTACTTATATGTGAATCCCTTACTAAGATTTTTGTGATCATACTAAGTTTTAAAATATTTTTCACATGAATTAAGGGAGAATAGAGACAAGGATGATATCAAGGGTGATGATTGAACATGAAAAAAAAACCATGTCTCATTTTAAAAGTTTTTTCTTTGTGAGAAAAATGGATATTGTGTAGAAGTGTCTAAATTATAATATTTGCGTTGTTATGTATGAATTATGATCTAATTATCTAAAAATCTAAACCTAAAAATATACTCAATATAAAATAAAGTAAAATTCTTTACTTAACTAAATATTATGTAGTGTTTTAAGACAAGGGCCTTATAGTTGGTATCATAGGCCAGTTTAGATAATTTTAGAGGTAATGTAATATTAATAACTTACCCTTTAAATATTTTACCTTAGGGTAAAGTTAAAATTTTATATCATTTTAAGATTACCATGTTGCATCATCTAAACTATGTCTATTTATAATGGTTTTCCATTGAGGAAATAGGGTAGAAGTAGTGGGAAGGAACTGAGAGGAAACCATCCTTCCAAATTAACATCCTGAGATGTTTGAAATTGGAATTGAGTAGTTTTTTGCAGTTATGGATCAATTGAATTAGGTGATAAATGTTTATGGTGTCCATGCAAGAGAGCAACCTGATCTACCATAGAGGAACATGATGATAGTGGAGCATTTTATGAGACAACACCCCCCATCATTCAGAGGATCATATGAACCCGTGCTAGCTGAAGGATGGATTAAATCCCTAGAAAAGATATTAGATGTCACGGGTTGTTCCGATCACCAAAAGGTAACTCTTTAAATTTATCATTTTGAAGGTTAAGACAATCAATGATGGTTAATGGTTAAAAATATCAGAGTAATTGAAGAGATTGATTCCATGGAATGGGATGAATTTAAGAATATATTACTTGAGAAATATTTTTCTAAGGCTGTTCGACTTAGGATAGAAAAACAATTATTGGAATTTAGAAAAAAGGAGGAATATTCGATGATTTCATATGAAGAAAATTTCACCTGTTTTTCAAGGTATGCCAAAAAGTTTATCCAAGATCTTGATAGTAAGATAAATTAATTTTACTGAGGATTGAAGCCAAGATATCAAAGGACATTGGCTTTCTGTGAGTTCAAAACCTACGAGAAACTTGTTTGATGTGTTGAGAAGGTAGAAATAAATTTTTATGATGATCATGTGGCCCATGAGAAAAAGGAAAAGAAGAGGTCCAGTTGGAAGGCAATGGGAAAGCATTCATCAAATAAGTTTGGAGGTAAGAAAACTAAATTTCCATCTTGTGAGAAGTCTAGTAAAAAGCATCTAGGAAAATGTATTTAAACGTTCGAGAAGTGATTCCGATGTGGTATGATTTTTTATATTGTTCATGAATATAAGGGAGATGATCATGAAAGTAATGAAAATATAGTGGTAATATGTTTTAGTTTCAATGAGTTTGGGTATTATTCCAATGTGTGTCAAAATTTTATTACCCAAGGTTAAAACTAGAAATATTAAAAGAAAAAGGATGTGGAAAAATCTTTTTATACTACTATGGTTGAAATTGGGCCATCAAATGATGTTTTGATAGGTATGTTACAGGTTTTTTCAAAATATTTCAATACTCTGTTTGACTCTGGATCTTCACATTCTTTCATTTTTGAGATCTTTGCAATTAAATTAGAAATATCACCTCATGAATTTGATATATAACGTTTGGTAAAAACTATGGGTGGAAGTTTTAAAGCAACCAAGATTTATAGGAATATTGATATTATCATTTGTGGGATGGTCTTTCCTGTAAATATTATTAAACTTCCCATAGTGGAGGTTGATATCATTTTGGGTATAGATTTGATTTCAGTTTATCATGCTAAATAGATTGAAAATACAATAATGTTTTATTCAGTGATTTAATACCTTTGATAATATACCAAGAAGCAGAGAGATTGATTAAAGATGGCAGTGAAAGTTATCTAGCTCATGTTGTTGAAAATAAAGAAACATTTTTGATTAGTGAAATTCCAGTAGTGAATGAATTTATAGATGTTTTTCTAATGATTTGACTGGTGTTGTTCCTAATCGGGAGTTTGAATTTACTATTGATTCAGTTCTTGATGCTAAGACTATTTATAAACCCCCTTATCAAATTTCTCAAGTTGAACTGGTGTAATTGAAAAACCATTTTCAATAATTTCTTGATAAAGGTTTCATTCAACCTATAACTTCACCATGGGGTGATCTTGTTTTATTTATTAAAAATAAATATGGTTCCATGAGACTTTGTATTGATTATAGAACCTTTGAATAACATCGCTATTAAGAAAAAGTATCCTTTGTCTCATATCTATTATTTTTTTGATCAGCTCTAGGGAGCTTAGTATTTTTCGAAGATTGTTTTGAGTTTTGAGTACCATTAGCTCAAGGTGAAGGAGGATGACATTCCAAATACAACATTTTAGACAAGATATGGGAATTATGAGTTTTTGGTTATTCCCTTTGGGTAATCTAATGCACCTTATATATTTATGAATCTTATGAATGGTGTCTTTCATCAATTTTTGGATCAATTTGTGGTTATGTTTATAAATGATATTTTGGTATATTATAAAATTTAGGAGGAACATGAAAGGCACTTCAGGATTGTTTTTCAAACCTTAAAAGAAACGAAACTATATGGAAAGTTTATTAAGAGTGAATTTTGGTTGAAAAAAATTTCATTCCTTGGATATATTGTTTCTAGATATCATATAAATATTGACCCTTATAAAACAAAAGTTGTTGAAGAGTGAACAAGACCTACCAATGTCATAGATATTCGTATTTTTCTTGGATTAGTGGATATTTACTGAATATTTGTTAAAAAAAATTCTCAGTTATATAGCCCACTCACCAAGTTAAAAAAGTAAAGGAGTTAATTTCATCTACACAAAAGAATGTGATGATTGTTTTAGGAACTTAAAAGAAGATTGGTAAATGCTCCAGTTTTGGCCCTACCTTCCAGAAATGTTGATTTTTTTATTTAACGTTACACTTCACTGAAAGTAATTGATTTTTTCCTAATTCATAATTATATAGTAATTTATTATGCTTTATATCAATTGAAACCACCTGAGTTAAATTACCCTACACATGATCTAGAATTAGCTATTATTGTTTTTGCATTAAAAATTTAGAGGCATCATTTTTATAGTATAAAGTGTGAAATATATACTGATCACAAAAGTTTGAAGTATATATTTAGTCAAAAAGAATTAAACATGAGATAGAGGATATGGATGGAACTAATCAAGGATTATTATTTCATGATTAATTACCATCCTGGAGATGCAAATAAAGTGGATGATACTTTCAGTCAAAAAATTAATGCTATATTAACCATGATATGTTTGGAATGTGGCCCTTTGGTTAATGATTTGATGAATTTTATCTTGGAAGTTATTAGTTTAGGAAATTAATTTGTTTTGTTTTATGTTTCAGTAAAATTATCTCTATCAGACATAATTAATTAAGTGTATAAGAAAGATAGTGAGTTGCAGAAAAGGTAGAATTGGTTCAAAATGGTAAGTTGCATGAATTTAACGTTGATAAAGATTGTGTTTTGATATTTGAGAAGATATTATGTGTTCCTTATGATTCACAGTTTAAGAAATAGTTGTTACGTTAATCTCATAGTTCTCCGTTTTTAGTTCATAATGGAAGTATAAATATATACAGAGACCTTTAGGAGTATTACTGGTGGGATGAAATGGAAAGAGATATTACCGACTTTACCATGAAGTGTTTGAATTATTAGTAGGTTAAAGTAGAATTATAGTTTCCAAAGGGGATGTTTCATCCTTTTCCAGTGATAGAGTGGAAATGGGAAAAATATATCCATGTATTTCATAGTGGGATTACCAAAGAGTTTTTGAGGTAACAATGTGATCTGGATTATTGTTGATCGACTGACTAAATCTTCTCATTTTCTTCCTATTTCAGACACTTTGTCTCTAGATCAACTTTCTTGGTTGTATCTTAAAGAGATAGTCAGGTAACATGGATTTACTCTCTACATTGTATCTGATTGTGATCGTAGGTTCACTTATAACTTTTGGAGAGGCCTTCAGAAGTCATTGGGTACTGAATTAAATTACAGTACAACTTTTCATCCTCAATTAGATGGGCGGTCAGAATGAATAGTTCAAACCTTGGAGGGTATTCTATGTGCATGTTCAATGGATTTATTGGTAATTTAGGATCAATATATTTCATTGGTTTAGTTTTCTTATAATATCAGTTTTTATTCCATTATACATATGACACTATTTGAGGCAATATAAGGAAAGTGGTGTCAGACACTATCTTTTTGGGATGATGTTGGAGAAAGGAAGTTGATGGGACTAGAGTTAGTAGAGGTGATAGTAGAGACAGTTCAGTTGATTTAGATACACATGAGGATAGCCTAGATTAGGTAGAAAAGTTATATGGATAACTATAGAAAGGATCTTTCTTTTGAGGTAGGTGATCATGTCTTTCTCAAAGTTTCTCCATAGAAAAGTGTGATGCATTTTCTTAAGAAGGGGAATCTGATGCCAAGGTTCATTAGAACTTATAAAATTATTAATAAAGTTATATAAATTGCATAAAGGGTGGATTTTCCTTCAAATTTATCCCAGATACACAATTTTTTTTCATGTTTCAATATTAAGAAAGTATACACCGGATCCATCTCATGTTTTGAGTCTAAGAGTAGTTTAGTTGGAAGAGAATATTTCTTATGAGGAACAACCAGTTTAGGTTCTTGACAACAAAGATAAAGTGTTGTGGAATAAGGTGATTCATCAAGTAAAAGTTTTATGAAAAAACCATATGGTTGAAGAGGTAACATGGAAATATGAAAATGCTTTAAGGGAAAAAATACACCCACTTATTTGATAGGTGAATAAATTGCGAGGACACAATTTCTAAAAGGAGGGAAGGATATGACATCCTAAATAATTATAGAATAACACTTTTTTTCATATTAATTAATATTTATTAATTAGATAGTAATTTTACCTTAATAGGGGACTCTATATATGATATCTTACCCTACACGCAACAACGATTTTCTCCAAAATCTTACGTTTCACACAAGACTAAGTTATACAAAAAATAACATATTATTAATATTATTATTTTAATTGGTAGTTATCACCTAGCTATTGTTCAGAGAGAATGAATAGAAATAAATATATTATGTTTACACATGTTTATTAAATGTTTTTACATGCATCCAATAAATTTTTTAGACTTAAAATAAGAATAAATCCATTTTTAAGTATAAAAAGCTCTAATATTTTTAAAAGATAGTTTTTCCACATTTTGATGGAAAAACCACTTTAAATATAATTTTTTACACTTTTATAAATTTTATATGAAAAATTAAACTTAATTTTTTGAATCTAAATATCAAAATTTACTTTGGGTGAATTTTTGGTATTTTTTTGAGAACTTTTATATTTTGATAAATAGTAAATAATACAAAATATTTGTTCAAAACTATTTTTTCGTCCAATTTATTTATATAGTTAAATTATGTTTTTAACTAGTTTTAAATTACAATAAAATAAAGTTTTTATAATTTAATCCAATTATGGTCATTTTAATAAATTTCACATTAAAATTGGATATAAAAACTTTATGAACTTTTGAACGTTTTTACTTTAAAAACCCGTTTTCTGAATCCATCGACGAGATTAATTTTAAATTAATTTTAGCCACTTATATGTTTTGAATTTTGAAAAATCTAAATACAAGGTTTTAATAGGTATGATATTTATGATCTAATAGGATCAAAATAATTTTTGAAAAAATATGAATAGTAACTTTAGTAATTATTTTTATTATCACGATTAAGGATAAATCAGGTAATTAAATGTACAAATAATATTATAAATTACCCTAAAACTTATTATAATTTTATTGGTAAGTGTTTTGATACCAAAAACCATCCTTGGGATGAAATATAACCTTTTTAAACCACTTTCATGACTTTAAGACATTTATATTATTTTATTCAAAGGAAAGACAATTTTGTCACACTCTTGTTTTTAACAAGTAAAATATTTTTAATATGGTGTTACATAAGGGATATGTTCTACTATAAATAGTATTTATAAATATAAAAAATTTACCTACATCATGGTAATTTATTTATAATTTTTAGGAAATAAATAATTAAATTAAATGGTGACACAATGATGATGCAGTAATTGCTTCATCAATGGAAAAATCAAATAAATGATATTAAAAATATTATAATAAATATAATTTGATATAATTTATGTCATAAATTAATTTTATTGATTAATTTGATATTTTATTTATGTTTTAAAAGATTTTTTATTATATAATGATGTTATTATATTTTAAAAAAGTCAAGAAATGAATAATGTCAAAATCGACACTAATGATATTTTAAAATATAAATATTTTATTTAATGATATAAAATTTTAAAAAATACAATATTCATATAAATAATTTGTATAAGTCTTAAAAGTTCATAAATTTCTCTTTTATTGGTCCTTTTTAATGTTATAGTAATTATATTAACCCTAAAAGTTTAAATTACTTGATAAAATGGTAAGAGTTAAATGGGTTAAAACAAAAATATAAGGATTAAAAAAATATTAAAAACTTGTATAATTTTCATTTTATTATTATATTTAGTCTCATAATCATTATATATTATAAATAAATTAATTTTTACCCATTTTTAATTGAAAATAAATTTATATTAATTTAATATTTTGAATAATTCAAAGAGTGCCCCTCCTCTCTCTTATAAAAAGCCACTACTTCTTATCATTTATTCACACTTAAAAACCATTTAGGTAATATCTACATAAATACCTTAATATAATACTTATTTACATTCTAGAGTACTTATTTTAGGCATAAAACTATCCTTAAAGGTGTTAATGTGTTAATAAAAGGAGATCAGCAGAAGAAGAGGTATCATTTTTATTTAAGTATTTTTATTTTATTTCTTATTCCACTTCCTTAAAATTTTATTTATACATGATGAAATAATAAATCAAGTATCTTAAATATACTGATATTTTATTATATTAATATTATCACCTAAATCCATCTCCACTTCCATCAAATGGTAAAAGAATTAATTGTTCGTGCATATGTGTGAACTCTCACCTCCATGAATCGATATAATTCATTTTCCATAATAATCTCTCAATACTTAAAATAATTATGGAATTAATATTAATATATTATATTAATGAAATATTTATCATTATAATATAATAATATATCAATTATATTCTTACTTTCCATGCACATAAAGATGATATCATCGTTCATGCGTACATGTGAACTATCACCGCCACAAAGTGATGTGATTCATTTTTAATAACCAAATCACTTGAATAATTTTTATAAGTATATTTAAAATATATTAATGGTATTATGATCATTATTTAAAGATAAAATAATACTTTACTTCTTTCCATAATAATGATTGAAAAATGGAAACGTTACTCATGCGTATATACGACTTACCGTCACCATGATTGTAACGTAGTTCATTTTTCATAACCATAATTAATGGTTTGATTTAAAATTATAATTAATTTGTAAAAGTGATTATTATTTAATTAATATTATTTTGTAAATTATGGACTAATTACCACTTTTGACTATATAAATCATACCAAAGTCATTTTGGGATCATGTACCAAATATCCAAAAATGTCTGACATAAACTTAAATATTTAAGTAATTGTTATAACATGATAATAAGTGATATAAAAGGAATAATAAAATTGAAAAAGGTTATCAATCAAGTAAATAATTAAAAAAAATATTATTCAGAAATATAAATAATATACATGATGAATTGGACTCGAGGTAAGAGACTTCGTCTCAATCTCCTTTTATTGAGACATATTTTGATATTATACACCACCCTATTTTATGAGGTGTATGAACAACCCATTTGAATTTTAATTTCATTAAAATGTTTTCAAAAAGAATATTTATATACAGATTGTTTGTCTTTCTTGACAAATGACAAAAGGAATGTTCTTTTTTAATGTATACGGTGATGATGAATTCTCCGTCATCATGAACGTTTTTTTATATTTGGCTTCCTCTACCAGACTTAAGGTTTTTAAAAGAAAGAGAAATCACTTATTCCATTTTTTGGGTATTTTGGTATTGAAAATTATTTTTAAAATTGAACGATTATTTCAATATCTTGAAATGATTTCTTTTGATTATAAATGAAATTTTATGAGTGAAATACTGAAAATTGAAATCTTTTATGTGTTATGATTATATAATTGTACTTGGAAATTTGATGGGTTGTTACATGATAAACCAAGGATGGGTGGTTACATTGTAACTTCCAATTCATTGGGTATGGAAGGCGACCGTATGGTTATTCCATTTTCTAAGAGTGACGTCAACCACATGGTTATTCCATTTAAGTATAATTATGTCCCAAGTTACCTTTACATATTATATATGATTTCCATGGGTTTTATGGTAATATTTTTATTATAAAAGGGTAACAAATGATCTTATTTTTAAGGAAAATTATTTACTACTTCTTAAGGGTGAGCATTATTACTTTATGATAAAGTATTCATGGGTTTTCATGTTTTCACAAGACTGGCAGGTTTCCTTCTATGTGAATCCCTTAATGAGCTTTTTGTACTCATAACAAGTTTTAAAACATTTTTCATAGGAATTAAGGGAGAATATAGACAAGGATGATATCAAGGGTGATGATTGAACAAGAAAATAAACCATGTTTCATTTTAAAAGTTTTTGTTTTATGAGAAAAATGGATATTGAGTAGCAGTGTAGACATTGTAATATTTGGGTGGTTATGTATAAATTATGGCATAATTATCTAAAAATATAAACTTGAAAATATTCTCAATGTGAAAGAAAGTAAAATTCTTGACTTAACTCAAGATAATGTAATGTTTTAAGGTCGGGGCCTTATATTTGGAAATTTTTGAAGAGGCATGCAGTGTTGTGCATGGTTAGACAAACCATGTCCATGAAACCGTGCAGGGTACCTCTTGAGACAGTAATAGGTGCATTGTTGGCACACGGTTTGGACAACCATAAAACCAAATCATGTGACTATGTAATTTTTGGGTAAAATGAAAATTTTTCATTAAATATATTTTAACCTCACCCATCCTCTCATTTTCTCCTCCAGTGGACATGAGGTCTCTTATTTCTCATGATGGAATATCCCAAGGCTTCTTAAGATAGGATCTTCAATATCTAATCCATCCAGAGTTCGATCGATCTTCTGTTGGTCTCATTGGATTCCTCTCGATACATTCTTTATTACTTAGGCTCGGTTCATCATTTGTATTCCTTTTAACGATGCTATTTTGATGCAGGATTATATGAACTATTTTTAGATCATTGATTCATTATTCTATTTTCCTCTAATCTAGAAAAAACAAAGTGACGATACTAAATGAGGATATTTCTATAGGATCAAGGTAGGTGTTCTATAACTCATCCCTCAAAATATTATTATTTTATAAAATATGGATTTTGTGCACATACCAGTTTCACTGGGAATTGCTTCTTAAATTAATATTCCATGATTATAATCATTATTATCATATTATAGAGCCCATCCTATGTCATTAGAGGTTATAACCTCAATGTCATACACCCCAAGTAGAGTGATTCACTTTTTATTCTTTTAACTATTTTGTTATGACTATCCGTGCCACCGTTCAGGTGTGCTATGACTTAGACTTAATAAAGGTAATTGTTTAAATTAAATGAATGAATTTTTAATGGTAAACATGTATGGTTATCACTTGAACCTTCTAAGGTAAGTTTTAAAATTAATTAATGAACCATAATAATGTTAAATGGAATGTATGTTTATAAATCTCACTTGGCCTAGTTAATTATAAATTAATTTCATCTATTTGCATGTCCTTATCCCACCTTGTCATGGGTATGAAAGGTAAAGTAATGAATATAATAAATGAATATGGAATGAAAGTACTAAATGGTTGTATGTCCTATTTATTATTGTCACCTAGTGTGAAAGGAAATTGAATGAACCTATTAAATTATTAAATGTCATGAGTATTACATGGCTTAAATTAAATAATGAATTATGTATAAGGTACCTATTTCATATGAATATTTTTATCTTTATAGGAGTGGTCAGACTTGAGTCTTCCTTGTATTCTTGAGGGAATTCCTTGAGCACTCATAGGACACCATGCCGATTCAAGGTGCTAATTTCCAAGGGAGATACTCACGTTGGAACATGGTCCCTGTCTACTAACAAATGATCGACATGACACAATAGCATCCCTTCACTATATTCCAAATATTAGGATGCCTTGGATACACTACTTGGATCCATCTTGACATATTCATACACATGGAACCATGGATTCACCCCATTGGGACCAGTCATGCTTAGCTCGTGTTTACCTTGGATGCAATCCTTGGACTCAGTTAGAATATTTTACAATGGAATGCCTTGGGAGATGACCCTTGGATTAAAATCAGACCCCTTATATCCAGGATACATGTTATTACTAAGTTTGATCGACCCCTAAGGTCAAGGATGCCTTGGTTATTAACTTAGATCCACTTTTACTATCATCATCATCATAGGATACCTTGGTTATTACCTTGGATCCTATTTATTATTATAATCATTATAGGATTCCTTGGTTACACCATGGATCCTCTCACTTTATCTTTATCATATATAGTATGGTTGAAACTTATTATTAACTTGAACATAATTAATTAAATGATTACATGTTCAGACACCGGTTGAGACTAAAGAAGATATAGAGGTATTTACATTGCTGTACTCTCCTTACTTTTACATATACCTACACACTATTTCAGTTTATATTCATAGAATGTATTGTATAAACACTATTAGTGGTGGCCTACTGAGATTTATCTCTCACCCTATCTAAAGTGCCGATTGTACCTGGAAAGATTACATGTATGAAGGTGCTGATAAGGGGAAGCATCCTGCTTTTTACCCCTGATCTTGATTGCTTACTTTAGGATGGATCTTGGTAGCAGATGACCAAGCTAGTGCTTGGGATGTTGGATATTTTTTGGATTCTTTTTTATTATTTTTATAGCATGTATTTCCTACTTCCATGTATACCTGTTTTCTAGTTTTGTAGAGACATGACATGACATACATTATCTTTTGTATATGATTCAGTTTCTAGTTTATGATTATTATTATTATCAGTTTATTAGTTGTTTATTTCAGCCAATGTTGAGTTATTATTTTGTATAATTATTTCTATATTTCATCTATTTTTACTTATCCACTATGCTCCACTCTAACATGAGGGAATAGTCTCCCCCTGGACACACCCTAGGGCCTTGCTACTAGTTGACAACCTTTGGAATACGGGGAGGCATGATTGAGGCCATGTGGACCATTGGTTCAGGGTATCTCTAAGTGGAGCCCATGTTGGGATGTCACAATAGATTTGTAGATACTATAAATGGATGTGGTTTTAGTATAGATGCATCTAGGGGTAATAAATTTGAAAAGAGTTAGTTTGAGTATATCTTGGCCATTATTCTGGTGAATAGTGAGTGTTCCCTTACTCCACCCATGGTTTGACACTCCTAGGGGATATGCTTGGGTTAATTCATATTTAATTTACAAACCATTATAAATGATTTGAAAATATTTTAATGATTTGAGAAATTCCCAAAGAAACAAAGTTTGTAATTATGATATTAGCTATGCATAAACATTTCAATTTATGTTAAGTGTTTCAATATTTTTGAAATTATACATTATTATACATAATGTTTTGATCTTATCTAGTTTATTCCATTATTTAGAAATAGTTCCTAGCATAAGTAATAGAAATTTCATCAATGCACGTATTCTATGCAGGGATTTACCTCCAAGTCAAGATAATGAAGTTAGAGATAGAACTGGAAAAATTATAACTATATTTATGAATAATAAATTTGTTTGTATAGAGTATCCTACTAATCCACAACATGGATTAATAATGTTAGATATCTTCATGTGTCAGCAACCTACATCATTTAATGGGATTGCAAATCAATTTGCATCTAATCAATGGATAAGTTCATTATAGAAGATATTTCTTGCTTTGGGAAGTAATGAAATGGAGAATGTTTTCATGATAGTTTATCATATCTCAAGAGATGTATATCAATGGTGGCCATTAATTCAAAACACTAAGGATTATGAGGAAATAAAAAGCATGAAATGGAAGTATTTTAAGTATATTTTATTGGAAAAATATTTTCCTCATGAAAAATGGGTGGATATGGAGAGACAATTCTTAAGTCTAAGATAAAAGGAAGAGGAAAATGTATTTAAATATGAAACTAACTTTATAGGGTTAAAAAGGCATGTTTTATACTAAGTACATAATCTAAAGATCTAGATTGACCATTTCTTTGATGGGTTTAATCCAATCCTCTGAAGGTAACTAGTCTTCCAAACATTCTCATCTTATAAGGATATAATATCATGTTTTATGAATATAGAAAAATAATTCTCAAATTATTATGCATTAAAAGGAAAGTAAGAGAAGAGGAGGATGATAAACAAAAAAATGGATAAGGGGAAGAAGAGAAAGGTGAATTTTCCAACATTTGATACTTGTAGAAGGAAACAACTAGGTATATACCTAAAAGGAAATGAAGTTTTCTTCAATCATGGAGAAAAAAACCATCATGATCATGAATTAAAGGGTAAGAGATAAGTTATCAAAGTAAAAATATTTAACTATAAGGATATGGGGAACTACTCCAACCAATGTCCCAAATGTTAAGGAAACTTAACACAAAATAATCAAAGGGGAGAAGGTCAAGCTTATGTAATTACTACATCCATCATGAAAGTTCTTAGTGATGTGGTGAAATATACACTTATCATCCACTCCATAATTGAAAATATTTTATTTTATTTTGGTTTTACCTACTCTTTTATATATAAAGAATTTTCTAAGGGTATCATATCACCACCTCAACGATTAGATATTGATTTGGTGGTGAAAACTATTAATGGTAGGATGACCACATATCAAGTCAATAACTTCTCTTTAATAGAAGTTTGTGGAAAATTTCTTCACATTAATCTTGTTATTCTTCATTTAGTTGAATTTGATGTAATTTTGGGTATAAATTAGCTCTCCTAGTATAGATTCCATATCAATTTTCAAGTAAGTTAAGTTATATTTAATATTCTGAATCATGATTCAGTCATTTATCAGTTCAAGGACTGAACACGCAATGTAAAACACTTCTATCATATGATTTTTTTACCTATTCATGAGGTATATTTATTTAAAACGGTTGGGGATAAACTAAACATTGAAAATGTTCCTATTATTTGGTAATATTTATATGTATTTCCTAAAAACTTTCCCAGTATTACCCCAAATTAGAAAGTTAAGTTTTAAATAAAACTCATACCAAGTGATATAACAATTTTAAAGACTCCACATAGAATGAAACCGATTGAGTTTCAAAAATTGAAGAAGAAACTCTAGGAGAATCTAGATAAGGGATTTATTGTGTTTAGTGCATCACTATTAGGTGCACCAGTTGTTTTTGTTAAGAATAAATATGGGTCAATACATATTTTCATTGATTATTAAGAACTTAGAAAAATTATTATTAAGAATAAGTATCCTCTACCTTATATTGATGATCTGTTTGATCAATTGTGAAGAGATCTATATTTTTACAAGATTTATATTCAATCTGGATATCAAAAACTAAGGATCAAGAAGGAGGATATACCCAAGATGACCTTCCATACAAGGTATGTACATTATGAATTCGTATTAATAAAATTTGTACTTACCAATTCCCCTTATATATCCATATAATTAATGAATAGAGTATTTTGAGATTACCTTGATTAGTTTTTGGTAGTATTTTTAGATGATATTACTTTATATTCAAAGAGAAAGGAAGAGTATAAAGAACAGATAATTGTGTTGAAGACCTCGAGGAATGAAAATTTGTATGCTAAATTTACCAAGTGTAAATTCTGGATTCGGAAAGTTTCATTATTGGTTCATATAATCTCAAGCTATTGTATATCATTAGATCCTTTAAAGATGGAAGTTATTGAGAAATGGTCAAGACAAACCATATTAACCAAAACCTATAGTTTTTTTGGGTTGTCTAGATACTACTGATACTTTGTGATATATTTCTCATGACTATATAATCCACTCACCAAGTTGACTCATAAGGGGGTGAGTTATTATGGATATATGAATGTGAAGATAGTTTCAAAGTACTTAAGAAAATGTTGGTATGCACTCCTATTATTACACTACCCTATAGTGGATAAGGGTTTGTAATCCTTAGTGATGCATCAATGAATGGATTGGGGTGATTACACATGTAGAATTACATGGTGATAACATATGCATCTCTCTATTTAAAGATTCATGAGAAAAATTACTAAAATCATGATTTTGATTTGGAAGTGGTAATATTTTCATGGAAAATATAGAGGCATTATCCGTATGGTGAAAGGTGTGATATATATAATGATCATAAAATATTGAAGTATATATTTACATATAAAGAGTTGAATATTTTCCAGATAATACAGTTAGATTTAATCAATGATTACAGTTGATCAATACATTACCACCTTGGGAAGGCAAACAAGGTGGCCAATGCTCTAAGTCAGTAATACCATGTAAGTTTTTCCATGATCATAATTTAAAGAGATACAATATTTATGGATTTGAAGAAGATATATCTTGAAATTATGAGGAAAGGGGAAAGATCTTATCTTTCTTAGATGAATGTTCAACCATCCATCTATGAGAGTATTAAAATGGGACGAGATGAAGATATGGAATTATAGAAGAAGATGAGGAATGTTCTTGAGTTCAACCATGACCATGACATAATTATAAGGTTTAGGAACCAATTATGTGTCCCATTAATACCATACATAAAGAAGGAACCGTTGGATGAGTCATATAGTTCATCATTATCTATTCATCCTAAAAGTATGAATATGCATAGAGATATAAAAGATTATTTATGGTGGGACACCATGAAGAGAGATATTACAAAGTATCTATCTTGGTTCCTAGTATTCTATTAATTTAAGGTCGAGAGACCGAAATCCAAGGGGATGATACAATCATTACCCATACTAAAAAGGAAATGGAAAAACATTACCATGGATTTTATCATTGGACTCCCCAAAACATCAAAATGTAATAATGCTATTTTGGGTTATAGTTGATTGCCCCCAAAAGTTAGAAAACTTCATTTCTATGAGATAAAATTTATCTATTAACCAAAAATTTAAAATATATATTAAGGTGGTGGTAAGTTTTCATGTAGCACCACTTTCCATTTCATCTAATTGTGATTCAAGGTTTAACTTGACATTCTGGAAATGTATTTAGCAAGCCATGGATAGAGAATTGAGTTTCAATACTTCTTATCATACTTAGAAATATGGGAAGTCCATGAGGACCATTCAAAATATAGAGTATATTTTAATAGTTTGTTTTATGGATTTCAAAGGTGGTTGGTATCAACACCTTACTCTGGTTGAGTTTTCTTACAACAATAGTTTTCAATTGAGAAGTTTGATGGATCCTTACGAATCCCTCTATAGAAAGAAGTGTAGAAATCAAACATAATAGGATGAAGTTGGAGACAGAAAGATATTGGGACATGATCTAGCTGAAGAAACAATAGAAAAAGTAAGAGCTATTCAATAACACATTAAAGAAGCTCATAGTTGACAAAAAAGTTATGCTGAAAATCATTAGTGTGATATGAAATTTGAAGTTAATGAGAAGTTTTTTCTGTGAATTTCTCCATATAAAACGTTTATGATATTTATGAAGGATGGAAAACCAATCCCTAGGTATATTGTCCCTTTCAATATTCTTGATCGAGTAGGGATGATAACTTATTGTTTGGCGCATCCACTGAACCTCTCCTAAGTTCACGACGTGTTCCATGTATCTCCCCTAAGTAAGTACATATCTGATCATTCACATGTATTGAAATTAGAGTCCACACCATTGGAGCACGATATTTTCTACGAGGAACAACCAATAGAAATATCTAATTATAGAGATAAAGTGCTATGGAACAAAACTACTGACCTGGTTAAAGTTCTCTAGAGAAATCAGAAATTTAAAGAAGATATATGGGAAAATAAGGTTGAAATAAATAGATATATACTAATATATTTGTATCTAATTGAAAAATTTTTGAGGGTGAAATTATTTTTAATGGGGGTAGAATGTATCACCCTCAGACTTTATGAAATATTTATTTTCATTTTTTTGATTGCTTGTGATACACGCAATCCGAAGTCTAAATAAACCATAATATAGTATATCGTTATAAAATAGATGTTAAATTTGTGGGTATGATTAAAAATAAATAAATTATAAAAAAATTATTTATAAAATAAATTCATCAATTTTAAATTGATTAGAAATGGAAATAAAAATCATTTGAAAGTAAAAGAGATGTTTCTTTTTTGATTTTTTTTATACACACAATGTTTTTTATATTAATAAATTAAATTAATCACTATTGGTAAATGATTTTAATTAAATTTATATATTATAAATTCAATCAAAATTTTTAACACTCATATAATATTTTAACTATGCATAGTACACAAATAAATTAAGTTTTATGCTTAAAAACTATATTTTTCTAAAAGCGGTTTTCGTTGCATTTCATACACTTATTTTAAATTTAATTTCTACCACTTATAGGTATTTAATTTTATTAAATGGATTATATATTTGTAATTAGTATTTTAAAATATATTAAATAGGTCCCTTTTATTTTTAGGCATTATGAATAATAAACATAGTAAAATTTATCATCTCAATAAAGGGTAAATTGGGTTAATCTCGGATAAAAATAAGTGTTATGGTCACCATTTTCCCTAAAAATTACTATTTTATGTATGTAATTCAACAAATATCACATTAGGTTTTAATTTTAATTGTTTCAGGGATACCTTTCCATGAAAATGACCTATATAAGATCTAAAGTAAAGAAAAATACAAAATATCACTCTTTTACTTTTAAATATCAATTATGTGTCTAAATAGGGAAAAAAGAAAGTCATGAAAAAATATAAATATATATTTTGAGAATAATTATATTAATTTAAGTATTTAAATTTATTTATAATTTTTAGTAATTAGATAGTTACCTTAAATTCTTATACAACATCGACACAACATTTCATCAATTAATAAAAAAATATAATAAATGATTTTAAAAATATTAGTAATATAATTGGAATGATTTATAGCATCCCATGAATTTTATTGGTGAATATGACATATTATTTCTGTGTTAATATATTATATTTTAATTACATATTTGTCTTTATGTCTTTTAAGTCAAATTAAATGAATAGTGTCAAAATTGACATTAACGATATTTTATCAAAATAATTTTGATTAAATTATTTAAAAATAATTAAAATATTAAAATAGGGAAAGGGGGATAATATATGGTTGAAAATTTAATCCTTTTTTATTTATGATATAATTTTCTCCTTATAATTAGAATTATAACCCCTTAAGAGTGAAAAATATATTACCGTGATTAAGGTTAAAATAAGTTAACTAAGGGGTTAAACCAAAAAATAAGGCTTAAAATACCAATTAAACCTACAAAAATTTTATTTGTTTGTTATATTTAAACCATATCATACCTTATATTAGAATATATTTCCATTTAGAATCATTTTTCTTGATAATTACTTAGTTATATTTTAATATTTTTAATAATTCTAAGTGTGTCCTTTCCTTTCCTTATAAAAGGACACCCCTTACTTCACTTATTTGAACCAATTTGAGAAACCTAGATCAACCAATACTTGACTATTTATCTTCTAACCATTGTTTTAAAAGTTTTATAGGTTTTGGTATCCTCAAAAAACTAACCCTAGTTTCCATAAGAAAGGACCTAAAGGAGGTATCCCAAAGAAGAGGCAATTGCCTTACCTGACCTCTTTAAATTTATTTCTTCTTATAAATCCTCTAAATCTATGGTATTTATCATAAAATAATAAATTAAGTATTAAAAAAATAATAAAATTTTATTATTATGAAAACACCAATATAAACCCTCTTTTCTATCAAATGATAAGTTAAAGTATCACTTGTGCGTATGTACGACTTACCGTCTCTATGTAGCGATACAATTCATTTTTCATCACCATATTTTATGAATGAGTATTGTTATGGGTTTAATATTAATATATTATATTTATGAAATAATTATTCTTACCAAATAATAATATCATATCAACCTTATTACCATCCAATCTATTGAAAAACAATAACGTCACTCGTGCGTACATGTAGACTACCACCTCCACGAAGCGATGTAATTTATGTTTAATTTACTTTTTATTTGGATTATAATAAGGATACATTAATTAATACACATTATTTATATGATATAATAATTATTTTTTAAAGGTGTTATTATTTACCTTTATTTCATCTCATCCATCAAAATTTGAAAACAACGTTCATGCATACATACAACCTACCGTCTCTATGAATGGTGTAGTTCATTTTTGCACCTATATATTTTAGGTATTAATATAGATAAATATATAATGAATATATATTATATTTATATCATTTTTAAAAATTTTCATATGATTTAATCATGATAAAAGTAAAAGGACCAAAACTATCAAACCAAAACATACATGAAAAACATATTAGTTATTACTTGGAATAATGATTTTAACAAAGAATTGTTAAGAAACAGGTGATAAAATATTATAAGTAAATAATATATGGAATGATACATATGATTATTTTTCTATAATATATTTATAGTAAATCTATATTTTTTATACATGTGGTCCAAACACATATGAATGAAGTCGAACCTGAGGTAAGGGTTTATTTCAAAATATCATCATTATTCGGGACTGTTTATATTTAAGTCACTACTGGGGGAATTATTTAATATTTATATCTTAAAACTAATATATTTTATTATAATATAGTTATTTATATAAATTAAAATTTTTCCTTTCATTTTACTCTCTTTAAGGACTCAAGATACAAAAATAATGTTTTTATAGAAAACCGATCTTGTTTTTCTACTCGGATGAGAATATTTATGTTCTATAACCATATTTTCATTAAAATGTATAAAATAATGTTTTTAATATTCTAAAATTATTTATTAAATAAATTTTGACCCATTTTTAACTCTTTATAAAATGTTTTAAAACGAATCTTCTCGTCATTTACTAAATGAGGTACTTTTTGAACTTTTTACAAAAGTGCGAAAGGAATGTTTTTTTAACTTATACTACATGAATAAAATTTCCTTATATTATTAGAAATAATTAATTTGAATATTAATTTAAAAATTTTAGAGTTTATTTCCAAATATTTTTTTCTTTAATATTTTTAAAATTTTTAGAGAAGTGTTTTCAAAGTGAAAAGGGTATTTTCCTCAAGAATTTTTCCAGTGATCTTTTGAAAGTATTTTCATCTATGTAAACATACTTTATTAAATATTATAATTTACTAACGCTATAATATTATGAAACCATAAACCATATTTATCTCGATGATTTATAATCTTCTTGAATGGGGAAATTTTTGTTATTCCGTATGCTATTTATTCCAATAAAGACAATTATTGATTTTTAAGGCATGTTGATTAAGTTATACTGTTTATTCATATGTTTAATGCATTGGAATTATTATGTGATGAGTTTTTAATGAAATTACATAGCCCCTAGATTCATTATTAGTACTAAAAATACAAACTAGATTAGTTATTTGACCAAGGCCATACCCATTTATTTAAGATATATTGGCATGAGACCTTAATGGTATGCTTTAGTTGTCTTGGAAGAAGGCCTAAATGGTCAGTTTAGATGTATGGTATTATGTATTCTATCATTATGAAATAATTTATTAATGTCCAAGTGATTATTTTATTTTTTATAATATCCATAGATAAGTTTTTAGATCAAGTGATTATGTATATGGAATTATTTGATCATCATTTATTATTGCTATATTATTCATTCCTTATTAGCTTCCACAGTATGTGTTTCCCTTACTGAGCATCTGAGATCACCCCATTCTTATGTTTCCTTGCCCCAGGATGTCAGGAAATATTTTATGATTGAAATATAAGGATATTCTATATGGAATAAAGATGATATAAAATAAAATACAATTTTGTATTTTAAGTTATCAAATGTAATGTGAAATTCAATAATGCATCTAGTTTTCCAAGACTACTAAACTATTCAGTCCTTTAAGATGTGATCACTTGTACCTAGTACCAATGTAATAAAGTAACCACTAGATCTTAGCTACAAAGTTTATGGTATTTACACTTGAAGTGAAAAATCATCAAACAAGTATTTGAAATTCAAATTCACGAATCTCTTAGAAAAACATTAGAAAACTTGTTACAAAACCAAAACACATTTTAAATTGAAGAAATAATTTTCAAAATATATACAAGAATTTATATTATTTATTTTGGATTTTATTGTATTTTTTGTAAATAATATATAAGTGTCTTTTCAATGAGAGAGTGTTGAGATAAGATGAATAAGATGAAGAAGAAGATGCTTACACAAGTTAGGTGAAGACCATGCCCATAGAATAAGGCATATTAAGAAGATAATGTCAAAAATGAGAAATGGGAAAGAGACCACACCATAGTGGAACCCATGGTGAGATTCCATATCAGTTGTCAAACATAACCAAGCCCAAAAAAGGCACAAGGAGCTCTTGGTGGAGGTCACAATATGAAGATGGACAACACAGACAGTCCAACACTATAGAGGTGGGCGTAGTGATCGATATGTATTCCTATGTAAAATGGAGAAGGTCAATCTATTGTAGTGATGATTGTGGTGAGATGAAGGAGTGCCTGTGAAAAATGGGCAATATCAGAGGACCACACTGTAGTTTTTGGTGTGTTGAGGACAAAATGACAAAAGATTTTTCACCACTTTGTGGTGTAGGGAATGCCGATATGTGTTGCGTCAAAATCAAGAGAACCAATTATGATGATGCTTGATCAGTTATTAATTGTTCCAATAATCATGGTATTCAATTTTAGGCTCTAATTATAACATGATTTGAAGGATATTTCAATGTTTTTTCAAGTAAATTAAATGGTGATTTAATTCACAATGAAAGGGTAAAATATTAATCCATAAGGTAGTTATGGTTTTAATGATATTATGGAGATCATGAAGAAGTTATTGAGGATTTATTGGTGGTTTCTTTGATGACCCATAATATAGTGATAGGTGGCCAATTTAATTGTCACTTGTGTTTCTATATTTGAGAAAAGAAAATCGACACCTACAGGAGGAGGGTACATGAGTACCTATAAGAAGAAGAATTCTAAGAGCTTGATACATCCCATATTAATGAGAGAAGTGAGTAAGGTGAATCCATGAGATATTCAGGAGGAAGAAGAGTCATGAGACCCTAAGTATTTGTGAAGGTGATAAGACCCAGATCATCAAGAATCTAGTTGAAGTTTCATGAAAATAATCCATACTCAATGATTATTGAAGATCTTAAAGGAGTATACATTCAGATTTGTTGATCCATATATTCATAGAGGAGGAAATCACTAGAGGCATTTCTTATTTTGATCTTAATTATAGTGAATTTGTATCTTCTAGTGGACTCTAGAAGTGGTGTATACATAGTGGAGTATGTGTTGTAAGACATTGATGATATAATAGAGAATCTATGTTGGGGGGAATAACCAACATGTTAAGGAATAGGAATGGGTAACCAAACATTATAAATATCATGTGTCATGCTATCTCTTTTATATCCACATTCGAGACAAGATTGAGAGATTATTTTGAGTGGATCATGAACCTTCACCAGTTTAATAGGTTGATTTTTAAATGGGGTAACTCATAAAATAAAAAGAGGAATACTAGTTTATCCCCTCCCTCTCTCAATGATCTAATTAGATCCTAACAAGTGGTTTTTGAGGCACAAGTTACCTCTAAGATCCATGAAGCATGGAGAATCTCAATTCTACGAACAACTGAGAAGTTCCCACCTTTTATGGAACAAACTACCATATTTTGAGGAATATGATTTTTCCTTACCTCATTTAACATGGAATTGATGTCATATATACTGATATAGTTTGATTTTAACTCATTCCTAAAAATTATCATATGACACATGTATATAAAAAGAGTATGAAGATGGATGGAAAGTCAAAAAATGCTATTTTATGTCTTTTTCATAAAAAAGTCTCTACACCATAGTGATGAGTATTGCAATTAAAAAAGAGATATGGGATAAACTGAGAAACAACTATGAAGGAAATTCCAAAGTAAAGGAATCCATACTACAAGTTTAGAGGATATGATTTTAGGATATTTGTATGGTTGGTGATGAAGATATTGATAGATATTTCACACATATAAATGAAATAGCCAGAAACATTCATGGATTTTTTTGAGAAACTTAAATATTCTACAATTTTGAAGAAACTTTTGAGGAAATTTCCAAATCAATTTGATCCCAAGGAATTAGATTTATAAGATCAAGAATAACTCCCATTTTATGAACTTCAAAAATATTCTTATTTCATATAAAAAGAGGAAGGAATAAAATTTAAAAATTTAAGAAAATGTCGATATAATCTTTAAATCCATGAGAAAAGGAAAAGTTAAAGTGAATAAAGAGTTTAATTATTTAGACACCTATGATGATGAAGATCTAAATCAGATTGTTTCTCTCTTATAAAAGATATTATTGATGGGTAAATTAAAGGTCAAAGGTAAGAAATTTATTAAATTTTTTAACTGTAATAATATTTTTCCTATTGATTTTTTCCCAAAGAAGTGGGTTGAGGAATATTAATCATATGAAAAAGAAGAAATTAGTTGATGAAATAAAGAATATAAGAATAAGAAGAAATATTCCATAACTAAAAGAATAAACTTCTTGAGTAAGGATAAAGACTCATCTAGAATTTATGAAAATTAAGTCACTCTTATTTCTTATGTGGAGAATGGTTTACATTCATAAAGTAGTGATGATGATAGAGAATATAGAATAGAAATTTAATGTGAAATAAAAGGTAAGTTGGAATACTATCTTGAGTAGATTTCAAAACTTAAGAAAGATAATAAAAATCTAGAGAAATAGAACAAGAAAATGGATGCCCAAGTGATATAATTTAATAAATAATAAAAATTACTTATTGATTATAAAAAGAAAGAAATGATCAAGTAGGAATCGATCTATTCTGATGAAATCAAAATCCACAAGTTGAAGATTAATGAATTCAAAGAGATGATATTTGATCTTTAAGAGAAGTTGAATGCTATAAAAGAGGATTTATTTGAGACAAAATCTATTTGTGTTACTATTCAAATTGAGTTTAATTTTGATAGAGAATATTTCAAAAAATATTTTAATATTAGAGGAGAATCCTATCATATTGGTGAATAGATATGATCAAAGGAATAAGATAAGCCTATACATTTTCATCCTAAAAACAAAACTATTATTTTTAAAGGTGAAAGCATTCAAAGAGAATATATGAAGATTCATAGAAAGAAGGATTAGAATAAAAACTCAAAACTAGAGGAATAATAGAATGTGATAAGTAAACCGTAACCCCCCATGAAAAAATGCTCAATGTGGACTATAATAACACCATTATGGAAAAATATGTCATCAATAAAGGAAATCAAAATTTAAGGGATATTGTTGGTGTGGTGGATGGTATAGATATAAAGCCTATTCATGTTGGTTTAACATGTCTTTATTGGGAAGTGCTAAGAAAAAAGGGGAGGTTTTGGAGAGTAAAAATAGATGATAACTCAAATCAAGTTAGTTGTATCTAAATAAGAGGTAAAATATTATGAGAATCCTTACACAAGTGATGAATTTAAAACATATCTTGTTTTTGAAAGGTGTGAGAAAGCTGGGAATACCTTAAAGAATTGCATGAATATTTTATATGTATAAGAAAAAACAACAAATAAGTACCTTCAAGCAAAAGGAAGTGAATATTCCTTGAAACCTGAGGTGAAGAAAACTACTTCACAGAAGAATGATGTTGATATTAGATGGAAATAATATCCTAGGTTGAGAGGAATCTATTTACCTGAGTGTTACCTCTAAAGGAATAATAATTCCATCTTTATTCCATTAATATTTTTTATATATTATGCTATATTATAGAGAATTTAAGTAGATGTTTTAGGCTATAAATTACGAACAAAAAATAGGATGAGTTATTTGTGGAGTAACACTCCATGATGAAGAAGATAGGAGTGAAACCCTTGATTGGGTGCTCATTTGAGAATAAAATTGTCAAATTTGGAATTTTTGGAAAACTTATATAAATATGTAAATAAGGGAGTAAAATCACACATTCACTCCATTATTATTAATACATTCAATATATTTTTCAAGGGGAAGTTTTTATTAATAAAATATGAGAGAAATGGGGAGATATATTTCATTCACATGAACTGTTTTTATGGTGTGTTGAGATGTGTGTAAGAGTTTGATGTTTTAAATAACCTTGATGATGAGAAATCTGAAAATTTTCTAATAATGTTATCACATAATGAGGATTTATGGACATATTAGATAAAATTATATATATATATATAATTTTCTACACTAGGTTATCTCATATAGACTTATAGTGGATTCATCAAAGGTTCTTTGCTAAGGACCATGTGATATCATACCTCTCTTTGAAATTTCTCAATAGAGGATAAGATATTTATGACAAGATAAAATGAGAAGTCCCAGTTCTTCAATATTTGAATTTTATTATAAATAAGGGGGAGAATAAATATAGGGGATAAGATTTAAAATCATATATAATATGATAAAATTGGTGGCTTTAACAACATCAGTAATAATGATAAGAAAATCCAAAGGGGAAATTATTAGGTCTTTTGGATTTGACTGTATTTTTTGTCAATAAGAGATATGTTTCTCGACAATGAGAGAGTTTTGAGATGATATTTAGAAGATAAAGAATAATATTCTTGATTAAGGTAGGTGAAGGACATACCCATAGAACAAGACATGTTAAGAAGACAATTCCTAAAACAGGTAATAGGAAAGGGACTATGTTGTGGTGGTACCCACGGTGAGATTCCATATTACCTATACAACACAACCAATATTAAAATGGTCATATAGATCTAATTATAGAGGTAATGGGTTGAATATATTCAACATAACCAATCCTATACTATAGAGGTGGGTGGGTGAATGAGATATATTTCTATGTAACACAGGGAAGGCCAAAATGGTCGTAGTGATGATTGTGGTGTGATAAAGGAGTTCCTATAAAAAACAAGAAACAATATAAGACCACATCATAGTTTTTGGTGTGTTTATGGTAAAACGTACAAATATTCTTCAATATGATTTAGTGAAGGGTGTGTCATAATGTGACAATTACAAATTGTGAGTACCAATTATAATGATTCTTGAATGGTTATTCATGTCTCAATAATCACAGTCTTCAGTTTTAGGAAAAGATCCTATCATGATTAAAAGAATATTTCAATGTTTCTTAAAGTGAATTAAATGGTGATTTAATTCACATATAAAGGGGAAATATTAATCCATGAGCCAGTTATGGATTGACTAAAATTATGGAGATCACACAGAAGTTATTGAGGAGTTATGGTTGATTTATTTGATGACCAAAAATGCACTGATAGGTGGAAAATTTAATTGGAATTTTGTTTCTCAAATTTATACAAAAAAATTTCCACCTACTTGAGGTGGGTATTTGAGTACCTGCGAGAAGAAGAATATCGAGATATTGATAAATCATGTATTGAGAGAAGTGAGTGAAGTGAATCCAGAAGACATTTAGGAGGAAGAGGAGTCCTAAGACCCTAAGTATTTGTGAAGTTTAGAAGACCCAGATCATTGAGAATATATTTTAAGTTTCACGAAAAATAGCCATGGCCAATGACTGTTGAATATCTTTAAGGAGTACAAGTTCATACCCATTGATCCATCTTTTCATAGAGGTGGAGATCACCAGAGGTCTTTCTTGTTTGGATCTTCATTGTAGTGAAGTTGTATTTTCTAATGGACTCTATAATTGGTGTGGAAACAATGGACACTATGTTGTATTAAATCTATTATATAATGGAGAATCCATGTTAGGGGGACTAACCAACATGGTAATGAGTAGGAATGGTTAGTCATACCTTGTAAATATCATGTGTCATTTTCTCTATTTTATCTCCACATTCAAGGTAAGGTTGATACATTATTTTGAGTGGATCATGAACCTTAATTGGTTCAATAGGTTGAGTTTTAAAGGTAGTAAATCATAAAATAAAAATAAAATCACTGATTCTACCCCACACCCTCTTAGTAATCCAATAAGATCTCAACAATTTCATTAAATCCCCAATGTTCTTTTCATTTAAAACAAACTTATGTTTTATGTTTCAAATAAAAATCCCTTTTTAAACCATTGAGAATCATATCAAAACTGTCTTTCTTTAGTTTAAACTATTAAAAATATTAGATAGGTTTCATAAAAAATTTAAAAATATCAATTAGAAAACATAAGTAATTATGGTTTTAAGTTTAAATTACTATGAATGGGACCACTTACCTTCAATCTTGTTACTTTACAAACCATAATGTAAATCCACTAAAAATAAGGTCCAAGGAGCCTTAAAAGAGTTGTAAAAACCCCCATGAAGCCTAAAATACTAAAACCCCTATGATAAAGTCAATATATAAAAAAACCCAAGGTAATTGAGAGCTAAACATGCAAGAATAATAAGGAGGAAGAAGAAAATAGAGAGAGGAGGGAAGCTAAGAGATTACCTTGGAGATCCCACCTCAAATCATGAAGGAAATTTATGATTTAACCATGGAGATGAAGGGATATGATAGGGAGGATGGAAACATGGAAAGGGGGTTTAATGGGAGAGAATATATCCCCCAAAGTATTTAATTATAGAAGGGAATAATATAAATTTACAAAATTTAGTGAAATTGGGAACTACACTAGATTTGACCACATTGTTGGATAAACCATGCGCCAGTCATGTACCTCTTGCTGGGAACCTATAACACTATGCATAGGTAGGTTAAATTGTTAAAAAAACTATGCTCTAACACTGTAATTTTTCACAAAAAATTTGCAGGCCTATTTCATGGTTTTCCACATGGTTACTGCTAACTGTGTGACATGAAATTCATGGTAAAAACACTAAATTTCAAGGGGATTTGATCCACAAGGAGATGAAAACAAAGGAGACTCAAAAATAAATAAAATAATAAATAAAATAATGCCATAGTGTGATAGTTATCCCCACCACAATGTTCTTTCTTCCAAAAAACACTAAATGATCAATTGATCAAGACAAAGACCAAGGGTCCAAATTACCTTATAGAGGCATGATTCAATAGATAAAGAACCAAAAAAATAAAGATTCTATCCTCAAATAACCATATCAAAACATCACTAATAGAAAATTTTATTATACCAAATGAACCCAATTTCTAACATAGAATCCATCACCAAAGACAAAAACTAGCACATCTAAGGGTTCATGACTCTTGAAGTAATAACTCACAAAGGGGGAAAGCTAGATCCCACACATGAGATATCAAAACAAGGAGAGCCTAGACCTAAGCATAAATAAACCTAAAGTGACCTATTATAACATAATAAAAATCTTTGAGAGCATCCATAACACAATCTATAATTCAATGCTATTGAAATGACTAAAGGCTGAGTCAGGTTTGGAAGGAACAAGAGACTAACCTAACAACTAAAACCCACATCTCTAAAATATGGAAAAAGAGTCACATCCACCAGGTTCAATGAGATATCACTCTATAGTGGTTTACCAACCATATTAAGAATTAATAATCAAACCCCTAACAACCAAAACATAAAACAACACAAGAAAACCCAAAGGAACTCATAGGATACAAGAAAGAATACACAATACCAAAAAATATTACTCATCACAATCAAATTCATAATTAACCACAATGTTTTCCCACCACGAACAAGCTCCTACAAAACCAAAAATATCATCATCCCTAGAACAACACATAGTTAGGAATATAAATAATGTAAGCTAGAAGATTCATGATACAAGAACCACCATACAACATGCTTCCACCATAAATAGATTCCTTAAGTCTACACATGTTATCATCCAAGTCACCACACAACTATAAGGGAGCTACAAGAGAAGGGAGTTCAATATATTTAACCTAGGAATCCTCCAAATGGGTTGATCGAACTCCACCTATATTGTGAGAAACTCCTTTAAAAAACCTTTCTAGGTGTCCTAGATGGCAATAGTTGTAACTCGTCTTGGGAGTCTTCTAACATGAAAACTTATAATACCAAACTTCTCTACACTTATGGAACACCCACAACTTTCTTCTAGAAGAACCTGAAATGCTGAAACTAGATGAAATATTTCTATTGCTACTAGATTTCCTAGATTTGGTTTTCCTCTCCTTCCCTTTATTGGAAATTACTCTATCAATCCTAAGGATAGGTGAAACAATGATTGATTTTGGAATTTCCATCATATAGACTTAAATATTCATCCATATCTTCATAGGTGTTAAGACCAAGAGGGGACACTACTGAAAGAATATCTGATTGAATACATCTTTCAAATTACCAACCCTTTAGGGATTCATCCATGTCTAGATCCGGAAGATATGGAACTGACTCTTTGAAATGAAAAGAATACTATATCATCAATGAGTTTCCATACTGAAGACCATACAATTCCATTTCCTTTGGAATTTTCATATCATCAAGGAAAAACTAATAGATAAACAATAACTTGAAACCTTCCCAGTAAAGGTCCTTCTATGGTATAGTCCAAATTATATACTTCCATCACTTATAAATTGGACCTTACAACATAAAGTTACAAAATTAATATTTAAGGACTAAGGAATTTGAAGTTGAAGAAGGATCACCTTAATATCCCACAATGAATCCTATGCTCCCCTGGAGTCTGGTTGTCCAAGGAAATGAGGAGTATTTGAATCTCAAAACTTTTGAATGAAGTCTTTGTAATGAACTAGAAGAGGAATAATACTAGGATCCATATCTAAAGAAGATAAATCAATAAATTGGGATGAACCTTGATCAAACAAAGGGAATGATTATGGTGATTCACCCATAGACCCCTTATAAATATCCATGAGACTTAGTGATGGGGTGGGGGGATATTCTAAAATAAAAAGAAACACAGACAACATAATCAAAACACACCATAAATTAAAACTCCACAAAACCTAACATAAATAATAATTCAATCTCAAAGAACCATTTAAAACAACCCTCAAATACCATAATACCTAAAAAAACAAAATATTAAATCCCAATATATTTTATAATTTTTTTAAGAGTATCATCATCATTTTAAATCACCCTCTTTAATACATTTTATAACATATTTGAAAAACCCTCTAACTCACCATCCAAAACATTTCACAAATTATTTTCTTTTCAAAACATCATAGAGATTCACTTATAAGACTTCACATAATCATCCTAAAGATACCTTTACCAATATCCATTTTCATCAAATTAAAACATTTATAAACCATTATTCATTTAATTTCCAAAACATTTAACAAAATATTTTATTATTAAAAAATTCCATCTCTTTAAAACAAAACCAAGGTTTTAAACACATAAATCAAGACATAAACATTTTAAAACACTACTAATTATCCACAATAAATGATTTAATTACTTTAAAATTATTAGTAAGATTTAACGAAGGAAAAAAACTCATATATGATCAAAAATAAAATATTTCAAAGGAAGTAGCAACTGTTCATGGTTTGGACACACCATTTGAAAAACTGTGTTCCAACTATACAAAGATCACCAAAAAGGATCCAAATTACTCTATATGTTCTATTAATGGTTTTCCAAACCATGCTCAATAACTATGAGATGCTGTATTTCCTCCCAAATTCTATCTGAAAGCCAACAAATTCTCAAAAATAACTCATAAATTCTCAACAGAAAACACAAATACTCAAATAAAGACCCAAAATCTTGAAACAAACAATAGAAAAGCTTAAATTTTAGAAATATTAATTTTATACAACCTTATAAACTCAAGTTTCTTCCTAAAAGGTGGTGAATAGGCACCTACTCATGACCAACCACTTTAATCTTGATGACCTTATCTCATTTTTATCAGACACCCCAAATAACACGAGTGACTCTAGAACCTAGGACTTATCAAGAACCTTATATTTGATAAATTTTTTTCATGAACTAGTATGATCCACCCATGATCTGGGTGCATGATCTGATCTATGACATGAAACAATTTGCATTCCCGATTACCCTAAGCTGGAAACTAGTGACAAGCACATCAAATAGAGATCTACGAGAATGATTTCTCTTAAAGACTAATATAAACAAGGTATTTCTCCCCAGAAATATAGCATAAAAATTCCATTGTTTTGAAAACCAAATCACACAATAAACAATTATAAAATAAAAAGAAAACCAAATATTGAACATCAAAAAATGGCTCTCACAACAATCATAAGAAACTAAAATTAGTAACAAATCCAACAAAATAAAACAACATCTGAGTGATATATAGAATCTAAGTAGGATTTTATATTAATTATTCTTAAATAAATAAAATAATATAAACCCAAAAAACATATATCTCCATGTATAAGTGAATTATATACACTTTCCACCACTATTAACTCGAACTAAGAACTCGATACCCAACTATTGCCTCAATGAAGAACCAGCTAGATCTCTAATGATAAGGGTGAGAAAACTATGAACGGTAGGTATAATCCATGCATAATATTTAAAGTAAAGCCACTTAATACTAGTTTTAAATACATATAGAAAATAATTTCTTTGGTTTTCCACTTAAAAAAAGTATTAGGTTCAATCATTCTACAAACCATTTTCCGTTATAAAATAAGGAAATCCATTTTATGAAAATATTTGGGAGGCCTTTATATAAAGAAAATGCACCGCTATTTTTTTAGAGAAATAGTACCTAGAGACAATGGAAAACATAATGTATACAAACACAATCATCATGGGAACCTAGAATATCAAGGGACAATTTAGGAAAAGGCTAACATAAATAATATAAAGGAAGTATGACATCGAATATAAAATGAACCACCCTAACACTTGATATTTTCATTACTATCCTAAATAAGGGGAATAATCCAATAAGTAGTGTAAAGTATATCTTAGGGCCACTAACCAAATCATGGTCATGAACTAGTCCAACCCGTGTCTCTAAGCATCCCACCTATCTACCCATTTCTCCACATGGTATGTAAATAGAGGTGAGTTCCAAAAACAACCACATAACATATATAATAAAAATTATAACAAGTCAAACCCTTACCTCCAGTTATATTTCAATAAACAAACACTTTTCATCAAAATACATAACTATAATACAAGCCCCTTCACCGGTAATCATCCATACACAGGACATCAATAAAATATCCAATATTTTTTCAACATAAGGGGAATGTCTCGAGGAATTACCATATTTTTAAATACATTTCAAAAATGAAAATTGGGCCTCATGAGAATTATTTAATGACCAAATCATTAAATAAGTCTTTTAAAGTCAAATTCATGAATTTCTTAGAATAATTTTGAAAAAAATAGTTAAAAAACAAAATACCTCTTTAAATAGAAGAAATAATTTTCAAAATCCATATAGGAATTTAATAAAATACCTTGTGTGATTTACATTTAGAACAATATTATGTTTTATTTTTCAAAGAAAAAATCCTTTTGTAAACATTTAGAATCATAATGAAGTTACAATTATTTAATTAAAACTATTAAACACATTATATAGGGTTTATAAAACATAAAAACATCATTTATAAAACACAAACAATCATGGTTTTAAGTATAAAGCACCATGCAAGGGATCACCTACATTTAATATTTCTAATTTACAAACCATGGTGTGAATCCACCACAAAAAGGTATAAGGATCCTTAATAGACCAAGACGAACCCTTAAGAAACCTAAACACCAAATAAACCATGACAAAATCAAGACACAAAAAAACCCTAGGTCATCGAGACCTCACCGAGAAAGGGAAAGAAGGAGGAAGATGAAAATAGAGATATGAGGGAATATAGAAGAGATTATCTTGGTGATTTTGCCTCAAATCATGAAGTATCTATATGATTTATCCATGGTGATGAATATAGAGGCGAGGGAGGAGATCCATGAGTTGAGGGGGTCAAATGGGAGAGAATGGAGGCCCATATAACCTTTAATTTGAGAAGGGATTAAAATACATTTCAAACTTTTAATGAAATTGGGAAATGCACATAGTTGGATAAACCATGCACCAACCATGTGCCTCCTACAGGGCACCCAAAAAAATAAATATAGTTAGGCCGCACTATTATACAAAATTTACACCAACCATGAAATTTGTTACCAAAACATTTGCAGGCCTATCATACAGTTTGACACACAGTTAGTGCTAACCATGCACTGACTATGAAACATGGACTATATATCAAAAAAAAAACTAAGTTTCAAGTTAATTTGACCAAAAAGGAGAGATAAACAAAGGTGACTAAAAAATAAATAAAATAATAATTAAAATAAAGTTCATGGTGTGAAAACATTAATTTAAATATATTTATAGATATTAATAGATAATTATTGACCCAATTGAGATAATGATATGGTCCAGAGGGGGGGATATAACTTTTAAAAATTTTAATATATTAAAATAATAATGTTAAAAACTAGAGTAAAAATACATTAAATATTTCATAAATGGTGTAATAATAGTAATAGTTTGAAAACATGTTGCAGAATGAACAATGCAATACAAATAAGTAGATATGTAGTTTAAAAATAAAAACAATGAACACCAGACTTTTACAGTATTTTAGATCAATGTGATCCTACATATGCGATTCAATCCTATATTATCCTAGAGAGAAATGGCATTCACTAAAAAAACCCCAATTTTTAAAGTATTTGATAACCTTTTATAGAAATTTCCTTTTGCTCACCTGGAGGCACAACCCAGAACAAATCCTACCTTTCTATGGACCAAGGAATAACCAAGAACAAACCTAACTTTTGATGTGAGTAAAAAATCAATCAACCTACCTTTTACAGTGGTGGTATAACCCAAAAAAAGAATCTTCTTTTGGAAGTGAAAAATAAAAACTAATAATACAAATTAAATAGAAAATAAAAAAATTATAACTTTGAAAACCAGAAGGGAAAAAATAACAGAATGTTATTATAGTTTGTTCACTATAGGACAAGATTGTACATTGAATCTCTTTTGTGATTGTAGTAGTCTAATATAAGTCACAATAGAAAAGTTTTAGCACTTATAAATTTCTCAAATCAGTTCAGTATCTCACTATTTTTATCAAGCTCCCTTGATCAGAATATATAAGTAAATTCTCCAAGGGTTAGTTCATGATCTTCACAATCATATCCACATGGGTTTCCATATTTTGATAAGTCTGTTTAATCTTTAAAATAGTTTCCAAAACTCACAAAAACCATTACATGAAACTAAAACCAAGAAAAAAACAAACCTTTATAAGGTTTATAAAAACTGTTGTAAGATATAAACTATTCTTCATAGGGTACAATACTTATCCTATAAAAAAACCTTCATAAGGTTGATACATAGTGTGTGTAAGGTTCCAAAAAACCTTTGTAAGATTCTAAAAAACCTTCATAAGGTTTATAAAAAACTTCTTAAGGTTTAAAAAAACCTTTATAAGGTTTAGCCTAGTTCGTGTAAGGTTATCTCATAAGTTTGACACAATACAAATAAAAATTTAATATAGTATAAAAACACAATGACTGCAAAATCCTTTAGAAAAACATTATACATAGTAATTAATCACAATAACGATGATTTAAGTAATAAGTAACTAATGTTTTGAGAAATTATAATCATCCAAATTATAGTTATCTAATTTACTAAAATGTGAGGCAGTGTAATATCCAAAATATAATAATATAAACAATCCAAAAAAAAAAATAATACGAACAATCTCACCGTCAATAAAACTCAGCAGTAACAATATCCCCCTTTTGAAAATTTAAAAACTGAATAATATTTTATAAAAAATCTACCCCTTTTAAAATTTATGATTTTTTTTAAAATCTCTCACATTCTTACTTTAATGTCATTCATCCCACTAAATATGCATTCCACTTATCTTATTCGAGTTCCACCATTTCCATCCTTTAACATAAAGCTCCATATTTTGTATTTTTTTTATAGTTTAATTAATTATTTGGTAGTTATAAACTGAATTCATTCATTCATTTGTTTGTATGTATATATTTTTCAATTGTAAATTTTTGTGGTTATAATTATTTTGAGGCTATATTTTCTTGTGATTATAAATTATTTATGATTTTAAATCATGGGTATAATTTTTTTGTAGTTTTAACTATTTATAATTATAATTATTTTTATTTATAAATTCTTTTTTTTATAATTTTTGTGGTTAATTTTTTTTCCATATTTTTTTTTCAATTATAAATATTTTTCCCTTTATAATTACTTTTGGTTACAAATAATTTTTTTCTTACAATTTTTTTCCAGTTATACATTTTCTATTATAAATTTATTCAAGTTTATATATTTATATGCTTATATGTTTTAAATTTATCAATTTATATATACGTTTAAATGGTTATATGTTTTAATATATTCATTTATTATATTACGATTTTAAGTAATCAATGTATCGTAATTGGATAAATGCATTGATGTGGATTTTATTTATTTACTTTTTTCCAAATCATTTAGTGTAATTAATTTTATTTTTATTGTCAAAATAATTTTTTAACTAATTAATTTAATGTTGTCAATAATTTAGTGTTAAATAATTAAAACTGTGAATTTTGTTACTTAAATTATTTAATTTGTTAATTATTTAAGTTATTTTGATAATGAGTATTTTTATTGTATGCCATCATATTTTTATTTTATTATTATTCTTTGATTTTTTTTATTTAATTGTATTTTAAACTAATATTTTTAGACTTTTAATTTATTGTATTTATTAAATAGGTTTATTATTTTTTAATTATTTTTTAATTAAATATTTTAGTTTCATTTTTTAATTTAATTTTTGTTTTAAATTAATTAATTCATTATTTATTTAATTTTTAAATAACTTGATTTGTTATTGTTTTTTTATTTCTTTATATCTATTTATAATTTAAATTCAATTTATTAATTTTATTTGTTTTTAGGTAATTACATTCCATGGTCAGTATACTGAGTGTGCGGTATACTGACCACACACAAGGAGTGTAATGGTCACTTATGTGATGATGTGAAGTTACCATAAAAAGCAGCCACAATTAGTTAACTGATTGTGTGTCCACTACTGCCTACCATGATCGATGATTGTGCTACTTACCGTGGACTACCTACCGATCGTGAGCCTCTTTATCAACCTACCATGCCTCTACCTGGCTGTGCCTCTCTCAAAATTTCCCTACAATTTGACCTTCCATGCCTAATAAAATGAACCAACCATTCTCTCTACCAGGGAAACTTAAGGAACACCAACCACTACCATTTGAGGAGATCGTTGTCACACCAATAGAGAATCCATGGAAGGATACCATCAAAACAGTTATCGAGGAAGGAGATGCTGTCAAACCTCACCAAAACATGAATCTCCATGGAATAGGGAGGCCTACCATTTTTGACCACATAGATCCGAAGCTTGAAGATGACCCCCAAACCGAGTGTCTCTGAACTAACAACACCACTATCCACCACCACTCTAATCATGTCCACTATTTAAGCCGATCCATAAGCATGTATGAACCATTGATCTAGGTCAAATGAGGAGATTTACTTGATGCTATTAAGATCCCATGATTCCAATAACCACCAGGCCAAAGACACTGACATCCCAAATCTAAGATCAAGCTTTATCGTGCCACCAATTCATGATTTTCATGATCCACCACTTTTTGTTTCAAAGTTTTCAATATAACTAAGCTGAAGTTAATAGTTTCAGTCATGGATGAAGAAAGTTTGTGGTTAGGATTTAAAATTCATAATTTTTCTTAGTGGATTCATTGTTTTTTTGTAGAAATGTAGACAATGGGACCTCGACACACCCTCATGGTGCAACTGTGATAACTTGAAGGGGTGCACGTCTTGCTTGAACTTCTGAAGGCCTTATATTTATTTTAATTTTTGGATAATTACCTTTTTAATTGGGTTGAGGGATAACCCTTACATGACCTATAATCCCATTAGGAAAATTTCCTATGTACATGAACCTGAAGGCCCCAAAGACCAGATACCACAGAACATCTCCTCCATAGCATGGTTGATACATTTTTTTAAACCACCCAACATTGCATGGATGTACAACTAGAAATGCCCATATAGAGATACAAGGTTCTTGGGGCTGATGTAATATTTCATACCCTCTCATTCATCCCAATATAGAGTCCTTACAAATAAGGAGGTACTTATCTAAATCCCCATCAAGATCAACTTTAGGTATAAGGCCCTAATGATTCCCCCCCATTGAGCCGTCACCATAGCCTATCATCTTCGATGTTCATCGTTGACCAAGATCACTCTCTTAGATCCACTATATTCCATCAATTCTATAACTATCATAGAGAAACATGAAATTCTATCACCTTTTACTCTATTGAGCCCAAACACCCCACTGCTGAATGCCATCAATGCTATCACCCACAAATGAGACCCTATCGTGGACTGCCGTCGCCTCCACACCTCACACCACCTGAGCGTACCACTATAATCACCAAGAGATCTCACCCCTACACTAAAAATAAATAAAACCACACAAAATAATGGGGTTATTATAGTATTTGATCATGGTCTTGATATAGGATCATAGGGTGCCTTTACCACTAGGCCAGACCCCAACTGCAAGGGGTTCACACCTTGTGTTTGACAGATAGTCTTTAAGAAGTTTCAGTGATGAGGATGAATTTCATTTGAGATAGGATGAAATAATTATAGGTTGTGCCATAGTTACCAAGGTTTTTTTATCCAATGTGTTCCATAAATATTATTTTCTAGAGAAGAAGTTGTTCTTGGTTATTGATTGAGTAAGAAGATGCATTTTTTAATGTGCCCAATCACAATTTAAGATGCAATTTTGATGAACGAAGATGGTGGATTTCACATATTATATTAGGAATCTAAAGTGGTTATGAATTTATAGTCACATGTAGGTATTTCACATCAATTGTTTGAGTTTAATGTTATTTTTATTGAAATTGTATAAGATATAAAATAGTCTAAAGAATTTTGGATGTTGAGTTCAACCGAGGATGTTTTGACTGTTTGTTTAAAGATGGCATTGTGCTGGAAACTACTGGAGTTGTGAAAGAAAATTATGGAAGATACTAAGAGACTATTTTTGGAATTGTGCACTAGGTGGAAAAATCCATCTGAGTCTATGTTTTCCATGTGCAGATCATGTGGTGATTTAATTTTGATATAGTGCACTAATTATTTAACTAGGTAATCAAGCCAATAATTAGAGCTTTTGGAAGATTCCATAGTTTTCCTGAGACTCGAGAGAATATTACTACGAAGTTTGTGTAGGTTTTATTACTTTCAAGGAAGTAATACCACATTCAATAATCATATTATATTATAGGAGAAATACTAAATCCCTTTAAGGATAATGATTAATAGTGAAGGCATACCACATAGAAGTCGAGGAATTGTTACTAAGCTGTGATGGTATGAACAAAATTTAGGTGGAAAAAATTTTCTATTAAATAGTATAATATCAGCAGTGATTAACCAATGATTGATTAAAGGACCATCATCCAATCCCGATCCATCATCCATTGATCGAGAGAATTCAGTAATACTTCGAGAGATAGAGTAGATCAAGTAACTATAGTAATTTGAGGGACTAGAAATCAAGGGGAGACTCAACGTATTATTATTCTTTTATTTGTTATTGTTTTTTAATTTTACATCGTTTTATTTCATGATGAATTTTGGATAAAATATTTTCACAGGGATGTTAGATTAGAATGGTTTATCTGTTTTACCTTTGTTTGTATGATCATTTATAAATTGTAATTAACTTCATTTTATTGATATATTAAATGAGTTTTGTAAGTAAAAAACCATAGAATCGCTTAATTTATGGTTAATTTACTCGAACAAGATTTTGAATCCTTTTTTTTAATGTTTATTCAATTGAAACTTCACAAACAAGGAATATTTTAACCAGAAAATCAAAAATTTACCTATGCTTCATTCTTATTCATCTTCTGATCAATTTTCATTTTCAAAATTTTCTTCATCTATTAAAGAATATTAAAATATTTTTATATTTTCATCACCATGGATAATTCATTCATGTTTTTTTTATTTTATTTTAATTATATGTTTCATCATTTTTTGGATCTATCCCACCACTGCATTCCCTATGGAAATAATACCCTACTCACTATGATCTAGTAGTTTTAGGAATTTAATTTGAGATAGTAAACTATCCAATGCACCAATTTTTTGATTTGTTGTTAGGAAAATATTTTCAAATATAGAAAATTAAGAAAAAATATTTTTAAAAAATAAATAAATAGAAAACAAATATATTTAAAAAGAATAGAAAAACATAAAAATTCAAAAAAATCTGAATCACTAGTGTGATACTGATAAAATTTTCAGTGCATACACACCAAATGTTTGTCTCACAACCTTGATCCCATAAAACTAGAAATTTTAATACATTTAAGATATACACAAAAATAAAAATCTAAAATGGAAAATTTGAGAGAAAGAGCTTCGGAATATAATCAACTAGAACTAATCCAAGAAAATTTTGAATGAACTAGGTTGACAGAGTATCAACTCACTTAGGTGTTGATTAATACTTATTCCATTATAATTACACCTAGGGGCCAAAAATATGTGCGGAAGAAATCTTACCTTTCACTAATACCTTTTTTCAATGGAATTCTTAATGGGGAATTCTCAATATTCATTAATAATTTCTACAACATAGAGTAATAACTACCACTACAAGGGATGAGTGAGAATGAGATGAAAATGAGAGTTTTCCCTTTCTACTTAAAGTGAAATGCAATAAATTGGTTTCTTTCCCTTGATGAAAACATTTTTGAAACTTGGGAAAAAATCTAAAACTCCTTCGTAATGAAATTTTATCCATTGAGAATTAAGGGAGAATTGAGAAACAAAATCACGAGATTCTATTAAGATAAAGGGGATTTTCATAAATCCTTAGATAAGTTCAAGGATTTGACTAGGTAGTGTACTCATCATGAACTACCTTTCCACCTACTCATGGATTCATTCTATGAATGTTTATTACCTACCAGGGAGAACTTAGTTGAACAATATGCTGGAGAAAATTACACTAGAAAAATTAATGAAGATCTTAGAAAAATTTTCAATACTTTGGCACTTAATTCATAACATAAAAATTTAAGGAGAAGAAGAGTGAATTGAATAGGCAATGAAACTTTTCTAGGTCTGGAAATGAATTATCAATTATCTAAAATAAAATACTAACTCTAATCCCTAATAAATAAAAATGGGAAACAATTTTTTAATTAAGTTGGTTGTCAAAACTAGGATCAAAATCTTAGATAACAGTGTCAATAGTGTGGAATGTTTGGACACTTCAGTGACTACTGTCCAAACATTGACATACCATCCCAAACATAAGAAGATGCCAATTTTTGTGGATTTGGTCAAAGAAAACAAGTTAGAGATGACCTGTTTTCAAACAATTATAACCCTTGTTATAATAACCATCCCAATTTATCATGGAGAGAATAAGGAATGATAATACAAAAACATATTATCCATGGATTTCCAAACTAGCAAAGAACACAATTTCAGAATCAAACTAAGGCACAAAATTCTCATTATCAATATGATTTTAAAGGGATGTTTCAATAGTTGATGGAGAAACTTAATTCACAAAAAGATCAATATGATTATAATAAGGCCCAAAATGATGCTAGAATTCATAATTTAGAATCATAGATGGTTCAACTGGCTAGATACTTTGGTTAAAGAGATAAAGGTAAGATTTCTAGTATCAATAAGATGAATTATAGGTATAGTTCCATAGATTTTATTATTAGGAGTAGTTTAAAAACACAAGAGGATGTTAAAGTTTACTCTAGGAGTGTGAAAACTAAAAATATAAAGGAATATAGACAATAAAATATGAAAAAAACTCAATATGAAATTTTGGACAACACCGTTGTAACATAGGAGAATCAAGATAATACACCTAAAAATCAAGATTAAAAATACTCTAAATTGTAAAATAATAAAGGGAAAGAAAATATCATGTAGTAAATTGGGTAAATGCCTTCAGTTCTTAAGAATTTATTCCCATTCATGCCTTTTTCTCAGAGGATTAAATCCAAAAATAACAAACATAATTTTCTTTAATTACTTGGTCTGTTCAAAAAGTTTCAAGTAAACATACCTTTCATCAAAGATTAAATTCAGATTCCATCATACTTTAACTCACTCTAGAAAATTTTTTCAAACAAAAAAACTTTAGAAGAGTTTGAAACTTACAACCTCACTGAAGAGTGAAATACTATTCTTCAAAAGAAAATCCCACCAAATCTTAAAGTTCCAAATAGTTTTATCATACACTATACCTTAGGGAAAATATATAAATTTAATTTTATTTTTGATCTTGGGGAAAGAATCAACCTATTACCTTTCTCACTATTTCAACAGTTAGGATTAGGAGAATTGAAACCCATAGATGGAGTTGAATATGTCTTAGTTGGAATTGGATAGTTGTTTTCACCTACTAATTTTATCATCTTAGACATGAAATGGGAAAAAGAAGTCTCTATCATATTAGTAATACCTTTGTTAGATATAGGGGGAGCTGTTATTGATGGGTCAAAGGGTCAATTGATTTTTAATTTTGGATAACAAAAGGTGGAACTAAATGTCTTTAAAAATAAAAAATATTTTTTATTTGGTGAAAACTATTCAAGAGTGGAGTTGTTAGAAGCTAAAAATGCATTTGATCATCTAGAGGAGTTTTAGAAACAATATTTGGATAATAAAATCTCATTGGAAGTTAATAAATCACTAAAATAATAAGAAGAAATTGTTAAAAAATATATAGATAAATAAACTAATGTGGAAGTTGAAAATAATTTTTACAAACATTTTGAAATTGATAAGTATGAAAATAACGGTAATTTTCTAGATGTGGATAACAACTCTGTTCTTGGTCTGGAAAGTTTCCATGAAGATGAATTTTATGTTCTAGATCTTATAAAGTTTCTAAGAGAAGTTGAGAACGATTTACCTTCTAAAAAATGTTGATCAATTTGAAAAGGTTGAGGAAGATTTGATAAAACAAATTAATAATTTTATTTGATAAATATATTTAAATTGATATAAAAATTCATGAGAGTGGGATATACACCTTGTAAATAATTGAATAAAAATGTAAATTTGGTTTATAAATTCAAAATTTTATCTAGTTTACAAACCCATTTTAATAAATATGTTGAATACCTTAGACCTCCTAGGACCAAGAGTATAAGAACCTGGATCTTAGTTTTAGGTATGTTTTTCCTTTTCTGGTCGGTTTTGGGAAAAAGAGGAAAATCTGAAAATTTTCGAAGTACACGCCATGTACTTTATAAGTACATTCCATGTACTTTGATGCCGCATGAGGCCGTGTGCTAGTCATGTCCGGGCCACACACACGGTGTGTAGGGGAGATGTGGAGGCCGATTAAAGCGGAGTACAGAAAATCCAAGTACACAGCGTGTACCCCAGAAATACACATCGTGTACCCCAGAAGTACATACCGTGTACTTTTTTTTTTCATTAAACAGACCGGGGTCACGACTAATCGACAGAAACACCTTCTTCTCCAGGTTCTTCGACCGGGAGCATCTATACGGCCACAAACATCCTCCGAGCCCCCGTGCCTCCATCTGTTTTCCAAATCAACCACCTTCGATTGAGTTGGAACTGCAACGGTGAGCTCTTCCTTATTCTTGAGTTTCATTCCATGATTTTACCTCTTTCTCGAGATATCGTGGGTTGAAAGTTTTGTGCGTTTTTATATATATACACCGTTATAAGGAGAATCAAGCCTCTTGGTTCAAGTATATTGATCTCCTAGCATCAAGGTAGGTGGTTTGTTCCTTACCTTTTAAAGTCTTTGAGTTTTATGTGAGAATTTCCACCAATACCCGTGAACAGGGTATTGCGTGTTTACCGTTTTCCCCTGTTATTTTCCTGCCTTAATTATATGCTTGTGTAGAGGTAATTTGATCATGTTTGAGGATAATTGCTATACTTGGATGTTTTTCCCATGCCTTGTTCTTGTTATGACCTTTGGGTTTTGTTAGCCTTTGGCCGTTATAGCGGTTTTCCATGCCTTGTGACCGCAGTATGGAATGATATTCTTGACATGTTTGTTGTTCTGTAGAATGGTTATCCAAGTATCTCTATAGGTATACTTTGGCCTTATAGAATTATTATGCACTTAATGACATGAGACTATGATAACCTGGTGCTATAGACTATAAGGGATAGACTGAGTGAGCTTCCCGGAGAGTCTTGGATACTACAGACTACAGGAGGGTAGACTGAGTGAGCTTCCTCAGAGAGTATTGGTTATTATAGACTACATGGGATAGACCGAGTGATATTCCTAGAGAGTCTTGGATGTTATATACTACAGGAGGGTAGACTGAGTGAGCTTCCTTAGAGAGTCTTTACTTGTTTGAATTTAATTAAACCATTCCAGTCTAGAGGAGGAATTGACCGAGCGAGCTTCCTCCGAGAGTCTGTGATAGACCTGAGACTATAGGAGGAATTGACCGATTGAGCTTCCTCAGAGAGTTTCTAGACCTTGGGGCTATAAGAGGGTTAGACCATGTGATCTTCCTCAGAGAGTCCCTGACTACCCTTGAATATAAGGGGAATTGACTGAGCGAGCTTCCCCAAAGAGTCTTATAATTTTGTATGATCAAACCAGAGGGGTTAGGCTAAGTGCACTGCCCAGAGGGTTGTGGGTACTTCTTGGATAGGACCAGAGGGGTTGGCTACGAGTACTTCACAGAGGGGTTCCTATTGTGGTTAGCTGTTTGCTTCACTGCTGCTTATTGTTCTGTGGATTGATTACTATTGTATATCATCCTATTAATGCTTTCTGATTACTGCCTACTGTTTACTGTTACTGTTTACTGCTTACTATACAATTACCTTCCATATGCTCACTAACTGTTAGGCACAGATCTTTGGGTGGTTGCCTACTGGGATTTAGTATCACACCCTATTTGGGTCATGCTTTTGGGCCCAAACAGACTATGTTGTTGTAGGTATAGAAAAGGGCAAGCTCCCTTCGACTTCTGGTACTTAATTACTTGGAGTAGGAGAGCATGGGACCAAGCTTAGGCTTGAGATGCTGAGGAGCTATTTATCTTTTCTTTTGTTCTAGTTTTGGTACTGTTTTTATTTCCAGCATTGTGACCTATTTGGCTGTTTTCCTAGATATGTATCATGCATCATTTCATATATATATATATGATCCAGTGGTTTATTATTTTAGTCTTCCGCTATTTACTTGTGCATTGTGGTTGGATATTTACTGGTTTCGCTATTTCATGTTTTGTTTACTTCAGATGTGTACTCTTCCAATGAGGGCATAGTTTCCCCACTATCACACCCAAGGCCCTCGCTTCTAGTCGGCAGCCTCTGGTGTTTGGGGAAATGCGCTTGAGGCCATGTGACCAACCGGGTACGGGGCGCCTCTGGGTGGCTTCGAGAACCGGGATGTTACAAAGTGGTATCAGAGGAATTCTTTTCTCTTGATTTACTGTTTGGAGCCTTTATCCAGGGATAGGACGGATTCAGTACTTGGTAATAAGCTATGTATGGGAGTAGCTAACTTGTGTACAGGGAAAAGCCAATATACCTTGTTATTGCAGTTTTATGGTTTGAGATTTTACGGTTGATATGATTTCACCTAGAGTGATTCACATGCCTTGTGTTGTTATTGTTGTGCTAGTGCGGTTCTATTTCTGTCGCAACTCGATGTGATGAGGGTATGCCATCTTATGCATCATATAGGCACTTGTTTGAAATCACATTCCATGCATTATTTCCATGCCATCTAGGGTGAATTAGAGATTTCATGTTGTTGTGATAGACATTGTGGAGATTATGCATGCTGTTGTGATAGATGCTTTGATAGAATCCCTGCAGTTTTATAGAGGAATTGTTTGTATTGTGCCTTGCTTAAATGAACGCCAAATTTTGGTTATTGAGGTGTTATGGGCCCTCATGAATCGGAACTTGGTGGATCATTGACTTGTTTCCCTTGTATATGATATGTAGGAGATGCCCGACTTTGGTTCGCGGGGAGTATGGACCCTCATAGATCGGAATATGGTACCTTCATGTTTATTTTTTAGTGTTTTCTGTGCTTCAGTGTAGTTTCTGAGCTACTACCCGAAAAAAAAACCCAGAATACATGGCGTGTAATTGACTACATGCCATGTAGTTTTAAACCATGTCACTGACTATGTGAGCAGAAACACAGGGTGGTGAAAAAGTTTTCAGAAATACACTGTGTACAATCATTACACGCCATGTAGTAGTGAGCTGTGTACCCGACCGTGTCACTAACAACATGGGTCGGGGAAGCTTGTGTAGTACATGCCGTGTTGGGTACGAACATTCCGTGTAGTCTTGTTCTAGGTACCCGTCCGTGTCACGAACAACACGGGATGGTGTTATCTATCCTATGCACGCCGTTTTTGTTCGAAACATGCCGTGTAAGGGTCAGACGTGTAGCCGACCGTGTAACTAACAACATGGGTCACCTAAACCTTTTCTAGTACACGCCGTGTCCTTAGTGAACACGCTGTGTAGTCTAGGGTTAACAGGACCACATGAGTTAGCTGTGTAAAGAGACTCGGACAGGGTAATAGAGATGAAGTACACGACGTGTGTGGGGACAACACGCCGTATAGTCTGGGGTGTTACACGACCAAAGGTGGCATAAGTACACGCCCATGTGAGTGGCCTTAAGAAGCACGCCGTGTAGTTTTATACACGCTGTGTAGTCCTGTTTAGTGAAACTTGAGTGTTTCTTCCTCATTTTCCCTTTTTGTAATCTTGTGTTCTATGTACTTGATAATCCTGATCTAAGGTGTGATTTTGATCTTTCAGAGCTATGCCTCTGAGACGTCCTCCAGTCGTACGTCAGCTGCCAGATGGTGATCAGACACCGGATATGGCCGATCAGGGACCTTTTGCAGATCCTCCTGTTGTGCCAGCCTTGGCACCAACATTTATACCCATTGCAGGCACCGATGCACAATTCAAGAGGACCTCATGAGGATGATGCAGACCTTTCAGGGAGCGCCGCCTCCTGCCCCGTCGATGACTGAGTTGACGTGGATTTTCCAACATCAGCATCCTCCTACTTTCTCAGGGGATGGAGGACCCCAGGCTGTAGATTCGTAGCTAGAGGCCATGCTGATGATATTTAAGCATCTGGAGATACCTCCAGAGAAGATGGTGAAGCTTGCTACTTATATACTCCAAGACACTGCCAAGAGGTGGTGGGAGGTGATCTCATAGTCAGGGCACCGACAGAGTATGACTTGGGATGAGTTTTGGTGCATCTTGTACGATTACTTCTATCCAGATACCTTGAGGGCCGACTGAGCCTAGGAGTTTATGAGTCTCGAGCAGGGTACTCTTTCTGTTATGGAGTAATCGTCTTGTTTTACCGAGTTGCAGCGCTTTATGCCGATTACAACAGGTGATGAGTTGTTACTTGCTAGGAAGTTTGAGGACGGTCTCAGGTAGGAGATCAGTTACCAGGTGAATATATTTAGGTTGAATTCGATATCCTCGATCGTCAACCAGGCGCTGATCACTAAGCACAATATGATAGATTCTGGAGCAGTGAGCTAGGGCGGTTCGACATCCAGAGTCAGTGTTCCTCCTACTGATCGTAGGAAGCGCCATAGGGAGTCTACTCGAGGAGATCAGAGTAGGAAGAATGTATCTTCGGACATCTAGGTAGTATGCTACCAGTGTGGTATGTGCGGGCATACTAGGCCTCAGTGTCAGAGAGACCCGATGGAGTGCCGATCTTGCAGCAAGATGGGCCATCTTCAGTGTTTTTGTCAGATATTCTCACCTACAACTGGTGGTAGGGGTTCTTCTATGACCTAGAATACAGGAGATGTATCGCCAGTTTCTTACTAGTCTGGGAACTGGAGTTCTTTCGTCCATTCGGGCCGAGGTGGAGGTCGTGGCCGTGGTGTTCAGTCACCGGGTTACCAGTGACAACAGAGTGGATCAGCTCAGAGTGGTCAGCCAGGGGCGCAGGGCTACGGTATAGGCCAGACTTTCACCATGGAGCAGACCCATCAGGAGAAGGATCCCGAAACTTTTATAGTTCGAGGTACGATCTTAGTAGCCTCAGTTTTATCTTCAGCTCTTTTCGATACTGGTGCTTTGCATAGCTTTATCTCTGTTGCTGTTGTGGAGAGCCTTGGGCTCTGTATCTTTTCATCTGCCGACATGTTGACTCTTGATACACTATTGGGAATGAGGACATCTAGCATATGTTAGTGAAGAGAGTTCCCTATTGAGGTTGTAGGGTGTCACTTCTTATGGTACCTCTATATCCTAGAGACGACAGGCTATGATGTCATTCTCAGTATGGACTGGTTAGTTCCCTTCTAGGAAGTCATCGATTGCTATCACCGCAGGGTGAGTTTCATATCACTAGAGGGCGAATATTTTCTCCATAGAGGTGAGTGGGATGTCCAGGTGGGTAGATATGGACCAGAGCATCATGGGATAGGAGGAGTTACAGCCCATATTGGCAGTCTTTATCTGAATGACCGGGGGACTTCACAGTTAGACTTTCCTCCAGTGGTGGATCATTTCAGGGATGTCTTTCTAGAGGACTTTTCAGGTTTTCCTCTGAAGTGTGAGGTAGACTTTTCTATTGAGTTCATTCCAGGAGCAGAACCAGTGTCCATTTATCCTTATAGGATGGCTACAACTGAGTTGAAGGAGCTCAGGAAGCAGTTGGAGGAGTTGCAGGAAAAAGGTTTCATCCGAACCAGTACTTCTCCTTGGGGTTCAACTATCCTGTTTGTGATGAAGGAAGACGACACCCTTAGGATTTGCGTGGATTATCAGAAACTGAACCAGTTGATGGTCAAGGAACGATATCCCTTTCCTAGGATTTATTACCTCTCTGATCAGCTTCGAGGAGCCCGGGTGTTCTCAAAGATAGATTTGAGGTCCGATTATCATCAGTTGCGCGTTATACCATCAGATATACCTCTTACATCCTTCAGGAGTATGTATGGTCTATAAAAGTATACGATCATGCCATTCGGACTCACGAATGCGCCATCAGCTTTTATGGCACTGATGAACCAAGTGTTCCATCCATACTTGGACTCTTTCGTGGTGGTCTTCATGGATGATATCTTGGTGTACTCTCACACTCGACAAGACCATGATACCCATCTTGATATCGTTTTGAGTACACTGAGAGAGCATCAGTTATATGTTAAGCTCTCAAAATTCCACTTTTGGATGGATTAGATTCACTTATTGGGTCACGTTATCTCAGGAATAGGAGTATCAGTAGACCCTGAGAAAGCGAGAGTTGTAGTTTCCTGGGAGCAGCCAAAGAATGTATTTGAGGTGCAGAGTTTCCTAGGGCTGGCTGGATACTACAGGCATTTCATACAGGACTTTTCACGCCTTTCAGCACCGCTGATAGGCCTGACCAAGAAAGGTACGATGTTCTTATTGTCAGATTCTTGTGAGTCATCCTTTCAGGAGATGAAAGGGAGGTTGACGTCAGCACCGATACTAGTCTTTCCAGATCCAGGAAAGATCTATACAGTCTACTGTGATGCTTCAGGTGTCAGACTGGGAGCTGTGCTTATACAGGGAGATTTGGTCGTTGCTTATGGGTCTCGGCAGTTGAGACCGCACGAGAGGAACTACCCGACGCATGATCTGGAGTTAGCATCTATTGTTCATGCCTTATGCTGTTGGAGACGTTACCTTATGGGAGAACACTTTGTGGTGTTTACTGACCACAAGAGTCTTAAGTACATCTTCACTCAGCGTGATCTGAATCTGAGACAGTGTAGGTGGGTCGAGTATCTTCAGTACTTCGACTTTGAGCTTTCCTATATGCCAGGAAAGGGAAATGCAGTGGCTGATGCATTGATTAGAAGAACTCAGATTTAGGCAGTTCAGGAGGCCAGCAGTGAGTGGAAGCTTATGGCTCTATTCTCTGAGATGCATTTGGAGGTGCACAACCAACAGGGATAGGCTTACGGAGGTTTCACATTTATTGCCGATCAAGGAGACCTTCAGTGTTGATGAGCTGGGACGGTTGTACATCCGAGAGATTGTACGTCTTCATGGATTTCAACACTCCATTATTTCAGACAGGGATGCACGTTTTACTTCTCGGTTCTGACAGGGGCTTCAGAAGGCTTTTGATACATAGATACTTTTGAGTACAACATACCATCCCCAGACAGATGGCTAGTCCGAGCGTACGATCCAAGTGCTTGAGGATATGCTCTGAGCTTTCATTATAGACTTTGGTAGTTCTTGGGAGAAGCATATTCCACTTGTGGAGTTTGCTTATAACAAAAATTTTCAGGCGACCATTTAGATGGTACCTTATGAGGCTTTGTACGGTAGGTCATACCGATCACCTTTGTGCTGGCTGGAGGTAGGAGAGGCAGACTTGTTGGGACCTCGTCTTGTTCAGGAGACCTCAGAGAAGATAGAGTTGATTCGGAAGAGGATGGCTACAACACAGTCTCGACAGAAATCTTATGCTGATCAGTGGAGACGACCTATGGAGTTCGAGGTCGGGGATAAGGTTTTCCTGTGTGTCACACCGAGGTTGGGACACAATAGGATTTAGAGATAGGGTAAAATTTCACCACGGTACGTTGGGCCATTTGAGGTGTTGGAGAGAGTTGGGCCGATTGTCTATCAGTTGCAGTTACCTCAGAGGCACCAAGCTATGCATGACGTCTTCCATGTTTCTCAGCTCAGACGTTACTTTTTAGACCTGTCTCATATATTTTAACCTGAGGAGGTTGATCTTGAAGCGGATGCATCGTTTGAGGAGCATTCTATCAGGATTGTTGATCGCAGTATGAAGGTTATCTATGGCCGGTCTATTCCTCTGGTATGGGTGCTATGGCAGCACGGGAGAGTACAGGATGAGACCTAGGAGAGGGAAACTGATGTACGATTTCAGTGGCCAGAGCTATTCTGGGTTTCTTCTTCTATGCCTTTCTAGGGAAATTCGGGGACAAATTTATTTAAGGGGGAATTTTTTAAGAACCCATATCTTTGTTTCAGGTATTTTTTTCATTTTATGATCATTTTTGAGAAAAATAGGAAAATCTGGAAATTTTCAAAGTACACACCGTGTACTTTATAAGTACACACTGTGTACTTTGATGCTGCGTGAGGCCGTGTGCTGGCCGTGTCCGGGCCACACAAACGGTGTGTAGGGGTGATGTGGAGGTCGCTTAAAGTGGAGTATGGAAAATCCAAGTACACGTCGTGTACCCCATAAGTACACATCTTGCAATTTATTTATTTTTCATTAAACAGAACGGGGTCACGCCTAATCGACAGAAACACCTTCTTCTCCAGGTTCTTTGACTGGGAGTATCTGTATGACCGCAGACATCCTCCAAGCCCCATAGCCTCCGTTTGTTTGTCGAATCGACCTTCGTCGATTGCATTGGAACCACAGCGGTGAGCTCTTCCTTCTTCTTGAGTTTCATTCCATGATTTTCCCTCTTTCTCGAGATATCATGGGTTGAACATTTTGTGCGTTTTCATAGATCTACACTGTTATAAGGAGAATAAAGACTCGTGGTTCAAGTATATTGATCTCATAGCATCAAGGTAGGTGGTTTGTGCCTTACCTTTCAAAGTCTTTTAGTTTTATGTGAAAATTTCCACCAATACCCGTGAACGGGGTATTGCGTGTTTACCATTTTGCCCCTGTTGTTTTCCTGCCTTGCTTGTATGATTGTGAATAGGTAATTTGATCATGTTTGAGGATAGTTTCTATGCTTGGATGTTTTTCCCCTGCCCTGTTCTTGTTATGATCTTTGGGTTTTGTTAGCCTTTGGCCGTTATACCGGTTTTCCATGCCTTGTGACCATAGGATGGAATGATATTCTTGACATACTTATTGTTCTGTAGAATGGTTAGCCAAGTAGCTATATAGGTGTAATTTGTACTTATAGAATTATTATGCACTGAATGGTACATGAATTTGAGAACCTGGTGTTATAGAATATAAGGGATAGACCGAGTGAGCTTCCTAGAGAGTCTTGGATATTATAGACTACAGGAGGGTAGACCAAGTGAGCTTCCTCATAGAGTCTTGGTTATTATATACTACAGGGGATAGACCGGGTGAGATTCCTAGAGAGTCTTGGATATTATAGACTACAGGAGGGTAGACCGAGTGAGCTTCCTCAGAGAGTATTTACTTATTTGAATTTCCTTAAACCATTCTAGGCTAGATGAGGAATTGACCGAGTGAGCTTCCTCAGAGAGTCTGTGATATACCTGAGACTATAGGAGGAATTGACCGAGTGAGATTCCTCAGAGAGTTTCTAGACCTTGGGGCTATAAGAGGGTTATACCAGGTGATCTTCCTCAAAGAGTCCCTAACTACCCTAGACTATAAGGGGAATTGACCGAGTGAGCTTCCCCAAAGATTCTTATAATTTCGTATGACCAAACCAGAGGGGTTTGGCTGAGTGCACTTCCTAGAGGGTTGTGGGTACTTCTTGGATAGGACTAGAGGGGTTGGCTGTGAGTACTTACCAGAGGGGTTCCTATTGTGATTAGCTATTTTCTTCACTACTATTTGTTGTTCTGTGGATTAATTACTATTGTATATCATTCTGTTACTGCTTGCTGATTACTGCCTGCTGTTTACTGTTACTTTTTACTACTTACTGTACAATTACCTACCATATGCTCACTGACTATTAGGAACAGATCTTCAGGTGGTTTCCTACTGGGATTTAGTCTTATACCCTGTTTGGGTCATGATTTTGGGCCCAAACAGACTATGTTGTTACTGGTATAGACAAGGGAAAGCCCCCTTCGACTTCTGGTACTTGATTGGATGGAGCAGGAGAGCATGGGACTAAGCTTAGGCTTGTGATGCTGAGGAGCTGTTTATCTTTTCTTTTGTACTAGTTTTGGTACTGTTTGTATTTCCAACATTGTGACCTGTTTGGCTGTTTTCCTAGATATGTATCATGCATCATTTCATATATACATATGTGCTCTGGTGGTTTATTATTTTAGTCTTCCGCTATTTACTTGTGCATTGTGGTTGGATATTTAATTCTTTCGCTATTTCATGTTTTGTTTACTTCCGCTGTGTACTCTGCCAATGAGGGAATAGTTTCCCTACTATCACACCCAAGGACCTCGCTGCTAGTCGACAGCCTTTGGCATTTGGGGAAATGTGCTTGAGGCCATGTGACCAACTGGGTACGGGGTTCCTCTAGGTGGATTCCAAAACCAGGATGTTATAAAGAGTTTTCCTTCTAGTGAGTAGGCACCCTCTTTGGAGCTTAAACCCCTCTAAGTGCACCTAAAATACTCATTTTTATGTGAAAAATCAACACTTCCTATTATAATCTCTACCGAGTTGAATTAAATTCAAGAGTAAAAATTGTTGGATGATCTGCAAAAATTCAAAACTATAATATTTTGGTCCATAGATGACATCAAGTTGATTAAACCTTCATTTTGAATGCACATGATTCCCATGTAACCATACCAAAATAATAATAATTGAATTTCAAAGTAGATTAAACCCAAATATGAAGGAAGTGGTGAGGGAAGATGTTATTAAGATACTTGATAATGAGATTATCTATCCCATTTCAGATATTGCTTGGGTAAGTATGTTCTAAGTAGTCCCAAATTAAGGAGGATTTATAGATTTCACTAATGAATAGAATGAAAAAATTAAAGTTTTAAAAAATATAATGAATGGAGAGTATGTATAGATTACAAAAATATGTATTCTACCTTTATAAAATATCATTTTACCACATATTTGTTGGATAAAATACTCAGGAGACTAGCTAGAAGTAATTTTTTCTATTTTCTAGATGGTTATCCTGGTTACAACTAGATTCCTATAGCCCTATAAGAGAAAGAAAATACCACTTTTATATGATCATTTGGAATATTTTACTTCTAGAAAATTCCCATTGGTTTGTGTTGTTTCCCAACTACCTTTAAAATGTGCATGATGAAAATATTTTCAGACATGACTGAGAGAATTATTGAGGTTTTTATTGATGATTTTCCATTGTGGGAAGCACTTTTTAGAGCCGTATGTTGAATCTAGAACATGTTTATAGAGGTTTCAAGAGTCCAAATTAGTCCTTAACTAGTAGAAATTATAGTTTATGGTCACTAAAGAAATAGTGATAGTACATAAAGTGTCTAATATGGGTTTAAAAGTTCATAATTCTAAGCTTGAGGTTATTCAAAATTTTCCCATCCTATTAATGTTAAAGGGGTTAGAAGCTATTTTTCGCATGCTGGTTTTTACTGGAGGTTTATCAAGGAATTTTTAAAAATTAAAATACCAATATGTTATATAATGGAAAAAGATTCACCCCTCGCCTTTCAAGAAAACTATCTTAAATATTTTAACTTTATTAAGAAAAAGATCACTTATTCACCCATCATCACTACACCTGATTGAAAACTTCTATTTAAAATTATGTAAGATTCTAGTGATGTGGATGTTATATTAGTTTTAGGTCAAAGTAGAGAAAGGAAATCTCATACGATGCATTATGATAGTAGGTTTCTACATAATTCTCAAAGGAATTACATCAGTATTAAGAAGGAGCTTTTGGATGTTGTTTTTTCTATAGATAAATTTTGGTAGTATATTTTGGGTTCCAAAGTCATAGTTTTTATAGAACACACTTCCTTAAAATATCTTATATCAAATAAAGAGTCTAAACCTAGACTCATTATGAGGATAATTTTTCTTAAGGAGTTTTATTTTAAGATTAGAGATAACCAGGGTGTTGAGAATGTTATTGTAGTTCATATATCTAGGTTGTCTAGTACTCATTGTGAATATCCTAGGGAGATTAATTATTCCTTTTATTATGATAAGTTTCTAGATATTTTTTCCAAACAATCTACTTAGTATGAGGTTTTTTATAATTTCTTGGTAGTAAGTGTCATCTCTAAATATTTTTCAAATAATCAAAGGAAGAAGTTTATATCAGAACTTAAGTAATATTTGTGGGATAATGATTTTATTTTTAAGAGGTGTGTGGATGGAATCCTGAGTATGTGTGTGCTAGAGGAATAAATGTTTCCTATTCTGTAGAGTTTCCACTCCACACCTTGGGGAGGTAATCATGGAGGAGATAGTACAACCCAAAAGGTCCTTCAAGATTTATTTTATTGGCATAAAATTTTCAAGGATTCTAGGAGTTTAGTGGTGGGTTTTTATTGGTGTCATATGTTAGAAAATTTTGTAAGGAAGTTTGAGTTTCTATAGAAAGGCATTTTAAAGGTATATATTTTTGATGTTTGGGGATTAGGATTTATGGGACCATTCACATCTTCTAATAGGAATGAGTAAATCTTAGTTGTTGTAGATTATATATCTAAATGGGTTGAGGTAGTGGAAATTCTGAACAATAAAGATGAAAATGTCATCAAATTCATTAAAAAGAATATATTTTCAATGTCTGGAGTGCCAAAGGCTTTCATAAAAGACAACGGAACACATTTTAAAAAATTCAAATTCAAATCATTGATGGAGAAGTATGGGTGTTACCATAGAACAAGAATTTATTACCATACAAAATCAAGTGAATAGGTATACATCTAAAATAGATAATTAAAAAAAATATTATAGAAAATTGTTTCATGTTCTAGGAAGAACTAGTCCCTAAAACTTTATGAGGTATTATGGGAATACAAAAATATTTTTAATACTCCCATTGGGATGTCTCCATATAGAATTATTTTTGGTGAAACTTTAAATTTTATTGTAGAGATTCAACACAATCCTTTATGGATCATGAAAACCATAAATTTAGAATTTAATACCATTATAGAAATAAGACTACTTGAGTTGAGTGATCTTGATGTGATTAGTAGAGAGTCCTATGAAAATTCTAGGATTTAAAAGGAAATTAATAAAGTTTCTCATGATTATTTCATTCAAAATAGATATTTTAAAGTTTTCCAAAAGATTCTAATTTATGATTCCTAACTTAGAATTTTTCTTGGGAAGCTCAAATCTAGGTGGTATACACCTTTAAACATTCTTTTTGTGCATGTTAATGGAACTATTAAGTTTCTAGTAGAAGATAATCGGTCTTTCTTGGTGAATGGACAAATAATAAAACATTACTTTGAGGGAAAACCAAAGGTATTGGATACCATCTATTTATTTGAAAATTGAAAAAGCTTTGAGTCTATTTGGGAACTTTAAACCTAGCACTTATGGGAGGAATCCCATGATTTTCTTGATTTTCTATTTTTGTTTTATATAAATTATACTTTCTTTGTTTTTGTCCCAATAAGTTTATAAACCAAAATTGTTGGAGTTTATGTTTGATCCACTCACTCATGATATATTTATTTTGTTTATAAGTGGAAGGATATCATGATAATTATTTGAAGACAATTTTTAATAGGCCAAGTTAAGGTGGAAAGTGGTCGTGCTACTGGTGAAGTGACTGCATGAAAAGGTCATGATTAGTTGTGAGAATTTTTCACCAGAAGAAGAGTCTCTGTGAACTTCAATGATAAAATAATATTCTAGGGGAGGACACTAGATAAAGCTTCCCTTTACTCAAATTATGGTTAATTTCAAATTCTATAACTAATTATGATATGTTTTTATTATAGGAGATAAAAATTTTTAACCAGAATATTATTTCAATTGCTTTGATAGAGGATTAAAGAGTTTTACAACAATGGTAAAAGATTATATATTTATACGGGAGTAATTTTTTTAATATCTTAGCTTTATTATTACCCTTAAATTTTTATTTTAGTTTTTTTTCTAGTTTGTTTAAATTATTTCCATGTTGAATTTATGAAATTATATCTGGTCACTACCTAAGTTTTTGAGATAAATATATGTAAAATAATTTTTTCAATGCATGATCTATTTTCCTCTATTTTTAAAATATTTTTTGAACTTATCTGTTATGTAAAAATTTATGAAATTCATCTTATGTATTTGATTTTATGGTAGTGTCCATTAGGGATACCTTATGTATAATGTATTTTGTGTGAGTAATATGTGTATTTTTTTGAACTTTCATGTTATCCCTAAAAGTGTAATCTTTTCCATGCAGTATTCTAAATCTATTTGAGCTTTAAGTGTGGGGGAGGGGGTATTAATTAAGCCAAACTATGCTTCAATTTAGTTCACATAAAAAACCCTCCATTTGTTTTTTAAAAATAACTCCCTGTTAAGCATCAATTTAGTTGTTTGTAAATAAAATTTAATTTTTTTCTATAAATAAAATTTATACGTGCCTCTATTTTTATAAAATAAGAACTCATTGTGTCCTTACTAGTAATAATGTCATTATTTTTTTGTGGGTTTTCACTAGTTCTAAAGTTGTTATAATTGAGTTATTAATGAGTGATTTCATCCATTGATTTATGGAAATACTATTTGAAAACTTTCCAGGTAAATGTGATAGGTTATATTTTTGTGGAATTCAAATTATAACTTGAGGTAACTTGAAGTTTGAAATGAACCTGGTAATTTAGCCTTGGTAAAATAGAACACCTTAGGGAGCCAATTCAATTTAGAGTAATATAAATCCTTTTAATCTAGAGTAAAATTGGAAATTGAGATCCCATGGAGATTCTCTAAGATAAGGGAACTAGGTTCATTTATTTAATTAAATAAAATCCACTTTCAACTTCAATAAGTAAATTGAACAATTTTATGAAAAAACTATGGCTGGTAAAAATTAAAATAAATGTTATTGTCAAAAAATGAGTTCATTTAGATGAGGGGAATACTGAACCCAAATGAAGAAGGAGAAAATTGATTTATAAGAAAATATTTTGAGTTGTATTAGTGAAGTGGAAAGTAGAACCTTGGTTTGAGGGACCTAGGAGAGTGAAATATTGTAGTTCCTCTTGTTATATATTTAATTCCATTTAAATATCATTGTTCAACACAACTAAAATTGGAATTTGAATTTTTATTTAAGTAGGTCAGTGAGTGTTAATCACATAGGAGGCATGAAGATTTCGATAAATTAAGGGATTTATGATTTTCTTTAATTCTGAAATGTACGATTGAACTTGGGAAGGATAATGATCATTTTTTAAGAGTATTTATAATTAATAAAATAAATTTAATTTATTCAGAGTACAATTGATTAAGTGTAAGGTAATTTGATGTGATTTTTATTTCTTTACTTTTTCCACATCATTTTATGTAATTAATTGTATTTTTATTTTCAAAATAATGTTTTTAATTGATTAATTTATCGTTGTTGATAATTTAGTGTTAAATAATTAAAATTGTGATTTTTATTGCTTAAATTATTTATTTTATTGATTATTTAAGTTACTTTGATAATGTTTATTTATATTGTATGTTATCATATTTTTATTTTATTATTATTCTTTTACTTTTATTTTATTATTTTATTCAATTTTATTTCAAACTAATAATTTTTAGTCTTTTAATTTATTATATTTTTTAAATAGATCCATTCAATCTTTTAATTTTTCCTATAATTAAATAATTTACTTATTTTTAATTTAATTTTTATTTTCAATGAATTAATTAATTCTTTATTTAATTTGTAAATAACTTAATTTATTGTTGTTTTTTTATTTCTTTATATGCACTTATAATTTAAATTTAATTTTTTTTTTTATTTTTAGGTAAGTATATTGCATGGTAAGTATATTGACCATATGGTATACTGACCACATGTGAGGAGTTTCATGGTCACTTAAGTGACTGTGTGATGTTACCACAAAAATTATCCATGACCAGTTAAATGATCTTGTGCTCACCCCTGCCTACCATGCGTGGTGACCGTGCTACCTACTGATCGTGAGCTTATTTATCAACCTTATATGCCTCCAACTGACCGTACCTCCACTAAAACATGCCTCTCTTGACATTTACCTAAAATTGAACCTATATTTCCTAAGAAAAAACCAACTATGCTTGATATCGGTGAAACTAAAGGAAAACCGACTACCAATGATTGAAGAGATCACCACCGCACCACTGAAGAAGCCTCATAAGGATACCACCAAACTAATCATTTAGGAAAGAGACACCACCGAACCTCACCGAAGAATGAATCACCACTAAAAAGGGAGGTCTACCATTTCCAACCACATATATCTATATCTTTAAGATGACCCTTTAACTGAGCGCCTCCAAACCACCAACTCCACTATCCACTACCACTCTGATCTTGCACACCATTTAAGACAAACCATAAGAACCTAATAAGTATAATCCAAGCCAACTAAGGATAAACCAACAATTATGTTGAGATTCCATGAGGCCAAGATCTACTAGGTTGAAGACACCATTATCCCAGATCTAAGCTTGATCCCCACCGTGCTGTCATTTTAAGATTTCTAAGCTCCACCACTTTTCATTTTGAAGCTATAAATATAACTAATCCAAAGTTAATAGGTTTATTCATGGATGAAGATGGTTTATGGTTGGGATTTAGAATTTAGAATTTTTATCATTGGATTCATTGTTGTGTTGTAGAAATGAAGAAGATGGGGCCTCAACACACACTCATGGTGCAGTTGTGATCACTTGAAGGGGTGAACTATAACAATCCAAATTGTTATCAATAAAATCTCCCTTTTGATTTAATTAAATGTATTATTATGTAATATGGTTATAGAAAACACATAAACTAATTTATTTCCAAGCGTATTTAAAATATATTTAAGTATCTTTACCATTTTCAATATAGTTATTGAACAGTGATCACATGATTAGTATAAATATAGGGTTTTAACAAATCCAATTGACTCAGAAAAAGGAAGTGATGGTCTCAAATAGTAGGATCATACACTATGAAGCCCATTTATCAAAGTTTCCAAGGGAGATAACATCTCGAGTATTTTACCTTGACCAAGCCCAAGTTGATATCCAACAACTTAACATGAGAAAAACTGTTTATGGGAGAAGTTCAAGCTCATTAAGATCATGACCCAAACCATGTACGCCGAACCACACCAAGAAAATCTCACAGTCATGCACCTTACTCTTTGAGATTTTTATGGTTTATTAAATGGATATGTATCAAGACCCTAGAAAAATGAATATGTGAATTATTTTATATATAATAATGAATATATTTTCATCATATTATTATTACTCTAAAAATTATTTTTATTTTAATATTATAAAACACGAATCGTATTTTTGGGTAATATTAAAATTCGATTAAGGAATTTATTTTGATGAATTAATTTATTTTTGAAATAAATAATATTTTAATAAAATATTATTATTAAATAATTTTTATTAAATATAAATGTTCATATAATTTTTATAAAGTCAAACATACTTTTTATAAGGGTTCAAAATCTGTTATTGTCAAAAAACCCATCATTTTTTAATAAATGTGAACTCTTATTTTAAAAGTGAAAATTCAAATATTTATAAAATTATTTAGATAATATGAATATTATTTTTTGAATCAGAATTTTGACATTATCTAATGGTGATTTTTTCATAATTTTATGAGACAGTTGAATTTTCAGGTAAAAAAATAAATACCATATAAATATAAGGTGTGTATTATTATATCATAATGACCAAAAAATTATGTAATAAATACTATAATGGGTATAATCATCCAAATATATGTTTTAAACTTAAAATAACTTGATTTTAGGTTTTTTTAATTTTATAAAGTCTTTATGAATCCTCCAAAGCATATAATATATTTTAATATTTTAAATTCATTTCTTTAAGAGAGTGGCTCACCTAAACAAAATAAAGTGCATTGATTTATTAAGTTAGGACCTTTATATAATAAAATAATGAAAATTTCCTCTCTTTTTCAGAAACCGTGGGCAAAAACCATGGGAAGGTTTGTGGTTTTGGTTATTTTATTATATCAAGTCCAAAACCTAACTCTGTGAAATATTAAAGAATTTCCATCTCTTTTCCTATATAAACCCACCCAATATACCATTTCTATTCACTAAAAATACCTGTATAACTTCCTTACTTTTCCCTTACCTCTCTATAATCCTCTCAAGGTGCCCCAAGCTCTCAATAATCCCCTTTTCAAGCTTTTGGAGTCACATAATCAAGTAAGGGATCTTTTCCTTTCTCCTATTTATTAAATCATCTTCTTTACCTTATGTATTTTATATTCATTTCCTTATGATGGGACATGTTATTAAATATACTAATTACTACCTATTTTATATTAAAATTATTAGAGAACCCTTTCTCTCTCATCAACACATTTTATGAATTTTTATGTGATGCTGTTATGCTGCCGAAATTCTGCAAGGGATCCTCTATTTATCCCCATTATTCAAGAATATTATTAATTTTATGCCCTTTTATTTTCAATTCCTAATATTGGGGTTTGTTTTTCCACATTACCCATACTTTACATATGATTTATAAATTATTATAGACCCCTTTAACTCTCATTTATCCCTCCCATGAACATTTACGTGCAGCCGTTATGCTTCCAAAAGTTCACCACAAGAATCCATGTAAAAAAGAATGTGTAGTGAATACCCATACCCAATTCCTTATAAGTGTGTTTGCCTATATTAACATATACTCATTTTTGGGAGTTAAATGTATGTATTCTACACTACTTTATCATGGAATAAAATATGATGAAAAATGAATCCATGTTTTATGATATATGTGACACACTTAAGCATGAGAATAAAATGTATGTGACGGGTGCATCCAAAATTATATAGCACTCCAATTTATTGGGTAATGTTTAGTATTAGGATATGTCATTTTGGGAAAGAGAGTGAACTTTATTCCTTTATGTTACTTTTTCCATCATGATGTCTTGGAAGTTAGCCATGACCTATGTTTATAATGTAGTGTTTTAAGTTGTTTCCACATTTCCTATGTTATGATTATCATGCTATATCATTATTTATTATTCATGTTCCTTTTAAGCCCCATTGATATGACTATGGTCAAACATGTGTTATCTTATTCTTGTTATTATTTGTTTACTCCCTTATTGGGATTTATATCTCACCCCTTTCTTATGTATTTCCCAAGTTATCCCATGTAGTTTTAAGTACATTGGAATACTATGAGCATGTTAAAGAAGTTTTCAATATTGTTGATGTATTCCATGTTTTAAAATTGTTATTCAATGTACCTAATTCTAAAATACACTATAATTATCGATCTTATGGGTTGTATTAAGTGTAATATTATGTAATAAATTAGGTTTTTATGTGTAATAAAGAGTAGGGTTGTTATAGTTGGTATCAGAGGAAAAGTTTAGTTATTTTTGGGATTAGGATTGAAAAACTCTTGTGAAAAATTTAGGGATAATATTAAGTATAATAAAACATCCCTAAAATTTTGTTATTATAGATTAAGTTATTTATCAAGAAAATACATCCCTATCTGAATACTACAAGTGGACGTGGTTCTGGCACAGATGTACCTAGGAGTAACAACTCCGAGAAGGTGTCCTGGGCCAGTCTTAGGGTAACTTGGTATGAGACAATGCGATTTACTACACACCTAGTTTAACACTCTCAAGGGATATTCTTTGGTAAATTTATAATCTCATTGTATAGAATAAAAAAAATACCATAATAGTATATGTTCAGAAATAGATAATGGATAGAATATATTCAAGCCTAGAAATTCATAAGTTAAGGAAAAAAATGTAAGTTATAAGTTATCCCTTTAATGTCATTAGATTCACCTTAACGTGTTTAAAAGTTTAAATGTAATCATCCCTATTTTTCCCTATTTTCTATCTAATGGCCGAAAATAAGAAGAATCGGGTAAACAATCAATGTGAAGGGAAATGTGGTGACTACCCCAATGAGATGTCCCACCTAATGGGAGCATGAATTGGGAACTTTATAACAATAATCTCTTAGATGAATCAATATCTAAATAGAAACCTAGATCAAGAGAAGCATCCAAATCTTCCTAATAGAGATCAAGATATGATTGAGTCCTTTATACGCGAAAGGCCTCCAACTTTCAATGGATCATCTGATCCCTTGATCATAGAATAGTGTATCAACTCCTATGAGACGAAATTATCCATCCTTAAATGTTCTGAATAAGATAATGTTCTGCTATCTATTTATTGTATTGAGGGTGAAGATGATCAGTGGTCGATATTGATAAAAAATACGAATCCCGAGGAAGAGATCGAAGCGATGGGGTGGAAGGATTTTCAGAGAATGTTTTTTGATAAATATTTTCCTCACACTCTCTGTATTAAAATAGAAAGATATTTATTTTCCCTCAAGAAAAAATGAAAAATATATTGGGGTGTATGAGGGAAACCTCACAAGACTTGCATGATATGACTCTAGCTTTGTTATAACCTCTAAATTCAAGGTTGAACACTTCTTTTGTAGGCTAAAACCTAGTCTAAGAAAATATTTGGTGATCTGAGACTTTGACAGCTATAAGGAAATTATTTGATGTTCCCTCAAAGTTTAAATGGATATCAGATAATCTCAAGGGTATCATGGGGATAATAAGCAGAAAGTGGAGTTTAATTCTAGAGGTTTGATGGATAAATATAATTATGACAATAAATTTAAACATCCCACTTTCCACATGTGTGGAAAGAAGCACCTTGGAAATTTATTAAAGGGGACAAGGAAATTATTTAGGTGTGGGAAGGAAGGAAACCTATCTAATGATTTTTGATAGGAGAAAACCACTACTCTGATAGAGGAAAGGAATGCTCCGATCAACCCTCAACACATTTTTCATTTCTATAACTTTAAGGAAGTAGAGCACTTTGCAAACCAATGTACTAATACAAGGGTTTTTGGAGATAACCAAAAACCTTTAAGGCAACAAGGGTGAGATTTTTCCATCACTACCACTGAGGTGGATCCCAACAACAAAATGGTGATAGGTAAGAGTTATTTATTAAATAATAGTGAACATACTTTTTGATTATGGTTCTATGCATTAATTCATATCACGAAAGTTTAGCAGAACTATTCAAAAACAACCAAAAATCATAAAGGTTGAGATGTCGATGAAAATGGAAAATGGGGAAATTATTTCATCCCAAGTATATAATTCCTCACCTGTCAAATTTTATGGGATAAATTTCCCAGCGAACATTTTCATACTCCCTTTGGTGGATTTTGATGAAATTCTGGGCATGGATTGAATTTACCTATATAGATCCAATATAAATTTCCATGGGAAGAAAATCACTCTCCATATTGAGAATTGACACCTGGTTCTGTACAAGTACAAGGAGGAGTATGAATCTTCTTTAGTACCATCATCTCAAGCATGGATATTATTTTCCTATGAGAAAGTGTATCTAGATAAAATGATTGAGTCTAAGGAAAGAATCATCCTTGAAGGAATTTATATTATGAGGGAATAGATTTATGTGTTTCCCGAGGAATTTCCTAGTCTTCCTCCTAGATGAGAGGTTAAATTTTCAATCGATCTTATAACTGAAGCATTTCCATTATCCAAGAATCCATATATAATGGATATTGTGGAACTTAAGATGATGAAGAAACAAATTTTGGAGAATTTTTATAAAGGGTTCATACACCCAAGTGATTCATCAAGGGGTGTACCCATCCTCTTTGTCAAGAAGAAGGATGGGTAAATGCACCTTTGCATTGATTATCATGATCTCAACAAGATCATGACAAAGAACAAGTATCCTCTACCATGGATTAATGACTTTTTTGATCATATACACGGAGCACAATACTTCTCTAAGGTGAATCTTTGGTTAGAATATTATCAAGTAAGGTCAAAGAAGGAAGATATCCCCAATACCACTTTTCGTAAAAGGTATGAGCACTATGAGTTCATATTAATTCCATTCAGACTCACTAATGTTACAAAAATCTTTATAGACTTGATTAATAGTATCTTTAGGGATTACCTTGACAAATTTGTGGATGTATTTATCGATGATATTATAATATACTCCAAAAGTAAGTAGAAGCATGAGGAGCATCTGAGTACTATTCTAAAGACCTTGTAAAAGGAGAATATTTATGCAATTTACAATAAATGTAAGTTCCACATCTTTATTGGGGCATATCATCACAATAAATGAGATATCTATAGATACTTAAAAGACATAACCAATTTAAGGATGGCTGAGGCCAACATCTATGACATATATCCATAGTTTCCTTGGGTTAGCTGGGTATTATCATCAATTTGTGAGAAATTTATCATGATTTTCAAACCATCTAACAAAGATAACTCGAAAGGGATTCAAGTTTTATTGAAATGATGAATGTGAAGAGAGATTCAAGGAGTTGAAGAAGAGGCTTATCACTAAACCTGTGCTTACACTAACCACTGGTAGAGAGATTTTTGTGGTATTCAAAAATGCTTCGAAGAAGGAATTGGGGTGTGTGTTAATGAGAAATGAAAAATTAATATCCTATACTTCAAGGTAGTTTAAAGTTCCCAAATATAAATACCCAACGCATGATCTAGAGTTGGCTGCATTGATCTTCAATTTGAAATTTTTGTGGCATTATCTCTTTGGGGAGAAGTGTGAGATACATACAGATCACAAAATCCTCAAGTATATATTCACAGATAAAGAGTTGAATATGTTCCAATGAAGATGGTTAGAGCTTATTAAGAACTATGAATGCTCAATTTAATATCATCCTTAGAAATAAAATAAAGTGGAAGACTCTCTATACAGAAAGGATCTAAAAATTATATAATTGATGATAATTGAGAGGGATTTTATTTTCTTAGATTTAGAAAGGATAGACATGGGAATAATAAAGAAAGGAACATCATCAACCGTTTTCACAAATAATTTCTCAATCGTCTCTTCTAAAGAGGTTAAATGATGCTTAAAGAGATGATGTGAGAATTCAAAAGAAAGAGGAAACTATAAGAAAAGGGAAATCCTCATAGTTCAATTTTAATGAAGAAGGTTTTGTAAGATTTGGGTCAAGACTATGTGTACCATAAAATATTCAGTTAATGAAGATTTGTTGGATGATCTACATAGCTCAACCTTCTATATCCATCTTAGAAGCACAAAGATGTATTTAGATCTTTGAGAACACCATTAATGTTAAAATATGAAGAAGGAGATCATAGAATATACATCAAGATGCCTGGTATGTTAGCAAGTGAAGGATAAAAGACAAAAGTCTAAGGGAATGATGAAACCATTACCCATACCTACATGGAAATGAGAAAACATCACTATGGAATTTGTCACTAGAATTCCAAATAAATATAGAGAAAACAATGATATTTGGACTATGGTGGATCATATTACAAATACTACACACTTCATTATGATTCGAGAGGTCTTATCACTAGATTAAATTGCATGGATATACATCAAATAAGTGGTGAGGCTACATGGAGTATCACTATCGATTGTATCTTATATAGATTCTAGATTCACCTACATGTTATAGAAAAGTCTCTAACAATCTATAAACACTGAGATAAACTTTAGTATGACCTATCATCCCCAAACCGATGGCCAATCTGAGTGGAATATCTAGACACTTAAGGACATGTTGAGATAATTCTCAATTGACTTCGAAGGAGTATAGAATAAACATATTACTCTGTTTGAGTTCTCTTACAAAAATAGTTTACACTCGAGCATCAAAATGGATTCCTATTAATCCCTTAATGGAAAGAGGTGTATGACACCTGCATGATGGGATGGATTTAGGGAACGAAAACTGCTAGGTCCTGAAATGGTCAAGGAAATGGTGAAAAAGGTTAAGACTATTCAACAGTACATCAAGGCTGCTTAGAGTCGATAAAAGAGATATGCTAACAATCATCGAAGAGACTTATAGTTTGATGTTGGAGACATGTTATTACTCCACATATCTCCATGGATCAAAGTGATGAGATTTGGGATGAAGGGAAAGCTTAGTCCAAGATACATCGGTCCCTTTGATATCCTTGATCGCATCATATCGGTGACCTATATACTAGCACTCACACCTAACCTATCTCAAGTTCATGATGTATTCATTGCATCCCTCTTGAGGAAGTACATACTTGAACCCTCACATGTACTCAATCTAGAGGTTGTATCATTGGAGAATTTACTCTCATAAGAGGATTATTTGATGAAAATCTTAAATCATAGAGACAAAGTTCTACGAAATAGGACAATGTACCTTATCAAAGTGTTGTGGAGAAACCAAAAGTTTGAAGAAGCGACATGGGAATTGGAGGAGGTGATGAAAAAAAGTTAACCTAATCTATTTTAGTGTGGGAAATGAAAATTTTGAGGGTGAAATTTCTTAAGGGGGGAAGATTGCAATGACCTGAACTGTTATAAATAAAATTCCCCATTTTATTTAATTAAATGTATTATTAATTAATAAGGGTATAAAAAATAAATAAACTCCTTTATATCCAAGTTTATTTAAAATAACATTAAGTATCTTTACCATTTTTAATATATCCAATGAACTGTGATCACCTGATTAGTATAAATATAGGGTTTTAACAAATCTAATTGATTTAGACAAAGGAAGTGATGTCCTCAACTAGTAGGATCATACACTATGAAGCCCATTTATTAGAGATTCCAAGGGAGAAAGAATCTCTAGGATTTTACCTTAACCAAGACCAAGATGAGATAAAAAAACTCAAACATGAGTGAAACCATTTATGGTATAGGTTCAAGCTCATCGAGATCAAGGCCCAAACCATATACGCCGAACCACCCCTAAGAAAATATCACAGTCGTGCACCTTACTCCTAGTGAGTTTTCTAGTGTATTAAAGGTATATTTATCAAGACCCTAACAAAATGAATATATACATTATTTTTTATATAATAATGAATATATTTTCATCATATTTTTTTACTTTAAAAATGATTTTTATTTTGATATTATAAAACACAAAAATCATTGTTGGGTAATATTCAAATTCGATTAAGGAATTTATTTTCATAAATTAATGAATTTTTGAAATAAATAAAATTTTTATAAAATATTATTATTAAATAATTTTTTATTAAATATAAATGGTCATATAACTTTTATGAAGTCAAACGTACTTTTTATAAGTGTTCAAAAACTGTTATTATAAAAAAAACCCAACATTTCTCAATAAATGTCAGATATTATTTTAAAAGTGAAAATTCACATATTTATAAAATTATTTAGATAAAATAAATATTATTTTTGGAATCATAATTTCAAAATTATCCAATGGTGAATTTTTCATAATTTTATGAGATAATCGAATTTTTGGATAAAAATTAAATACCGTATAAATATACAGTATGTATTATGACATCATAAAGATCCAAAAATGATTTAATAAATACTATAATAGTTCTACTAGGAAAAATATATATTTTAACCTTAAAATAATGTTATTTTAATTTTATTTTATTAATTTTATAACACCTTTATGAATCCTCCAAAACATATAATATATTTCAAGATTTTAAATTCATTTCTTTAAGAGTGTTACTCACCTCCACATAAGAAAGGTCATTATTTAAATAAGTTCATCCTTTTTAATAATAAAATAATTAACCCCCCCTATTTGGAAAAAACCATGGGAAAAAACCATGGTAATGTTTGTGTTTTTGGTTATTTTATTATATAGAGTCCAAAACCTAAGTTTGTGAAATATTAAGGAATTCCACTCTCTTTTCCTATATAAACCCAAAAAAGATCCCATTTATCTTCATTAAAAATTATTTGATCACGTTCTTAATCTTCTATCACCTCTCTATAATCCTCTAAAGGTGCACCAATCTCTCAATAATTCCCTTTTCAAGCTTTTGGAGTCACACATTCAAGTAAGGGATCTTTTCCTTTCTCTTCTTTATTAAAGTATCTTATTTACTTTATGCATTTTATCTTCATTTACTTATTACAGGATATGTTATTCTATATCCTCTTTACTGACTATTTTATTTCCAAATGATGATATACCAATTTATCTCTTATCAACCCATTTTATGAATTTTTTTGTGATGCCGTTATGCTACTGAAATTCTGTAAGGGATCCTCTCTTTCTCCCCATTATTCAAGAATATTATTCATTTTATGACCTTTTATTTTCAATTTATAATGTTGTGGTGTGTTTTTACACATTAAATATACTATAAATATGATTTATAAATGATTATAGACCCATTTCACTCTCCTTTATTCCTCCCATGAACATTTATATGCACTCGTTTTGCAGCCAAAATTTCACCGTGGGAATCCATGCAAAAAGAATGTGTAGTGATTACCTGAACCCGATTTATACCAAGGGTGTTTACCTTTATGAACTTATACTCATTTTTTAGGGAATTAAATTTATGTATTCCACACTCCTTGATCATGTAATAAAATATAATAAAAAATGAATCCATGTTGTATGATCTATGTGGCACACTTAAGCATGAGAATGGAATGTATGTGATGGGTGTACCCAGAATTATATAGCGATCCAATGCATTAGGTAATGTTTAGTACCATGATACTTAATTTTGGGATAGGGAGTGAACCCGATTACTTTATGGGAATTTTTCCATCATCATGTCTTTCCAGTTATCCTTGACCTATGTTTATGATGTAATGTTTTAAATTGTTTCCATATTTCCCATGTTATGATTATCATGCTATATCATTACTTATTATTCATATTCCTTTTTAGCCCCATTGATATACCTATTGTCAAAAATGTATTATATTATTCACGTTATACTTTTTTTATTACCTTAACAGTCTTTATATATCACCCCTTTCTTATGTATTTCCTATGTTATCCCATGCATTTTTAGTTACATCAGAATAGATTGAGAATTTCAAAGAAGTTTTCAATAATGTTGATGTATTATATGTTTTAAAATTTCTATGTAATGTACCAAATTCATAAATACACCATTCCTATTGATCTTCCGGGTTGTATTAAGTGTGATATTATGTAATAAATCAAGTTTTAATGTATAATAAAGAGTATGGTTATTATATGCACACCTTGTATTTAACAAAATGTTTGTGAAAAGTTTCAGTGATGAGGATTAATTTCATTCAATTCAGGATGGAATAATGATAGGACATGCTGTGGTTACCAAGTTTGTTCATCCAAGGTGTTCCATCAATCCCAAATGAAGGGATACCATTCTATTAAAGGAGAAATGATCAAGTCACCAGAGGATGCTGATGACAAGTGAAGGCATACCACATGGAAGTCAGAGAATTGTTGCTAAGATATGATGATAAGCACACAATTAAGGGGGTGTGAATTTTATATTAAAAAGTATAAGATCAGTAGTTATCGACCATTGATTGATCAAAGAACCATAATCCAATATGATCTATCATCTATTGTTCCATAGACTTCAGTGAGACTTTGAGAGACAAAGAATAGAAAGAAGCTATAACACTTTGAGAAACTAGACATCAGGGGGATACTCGACATCTTCTTCTTATTTTCTTTGTTCTTGATTTTTAATTCTACATTATTTAATTTTATGATAACTTTTGGATAAAATATTTGTGAAGGGAAGTTAGATTGGATCAGTTTATTAGTTTTACCTTTGTTTGTGAAATCATTTCAAAATTGTAATTAACTTCATTTTCTTGAGTGATAGAATGATTTTTTGTAAGTGATGAACTGAAAAATCACTTAATTACCATTTAATATACCTGACCAGGATTTTGAATCATTTTTTTGTAATGTTGATTCAATTGAAACATCACAAATAATGAATATTGTAATCAAACAATCAAAATTTCCCCTAAACTTCATTCTTATCCATCTTCTTCTCAATTTTCATTTTTATTTTTTTCTTCATCTATTAACGAATATTCAAATTACCTCATCTGTTCATCACCATAGTTAATTAATGCATGTTTGTTTTGTTTTTTTTTAATTTTTTTAGACATTTTTCTAGATTTTCACCCACCACTGCCTTTCCTATGGACATGATACCCTACTCACTACAATCTAGCAGTTTTTGGATTTTTTTTGAGATAACCAATGATATAGTGCACCATTAATAAATAATTAACAATGAATATGAAAAAAGGCTGGAAATTTATTATAAATTTCTAAATAAAAATCTTGAAAAAAAGATATTATTTTCCTTTCATGTGTGAAGTGTTTGAATATGATAAAATTATGGTATAGAGAAATAAAAGACCATCTAATTTTCTATGGTTTTAACCATAATTATACACACTAGATCCAACATAGTGAAATAACAATAAGGTCAAGATATAATGATAATTAATATGTTTATCCTAATACAGAGTATTACCACAATTAATTTTTTCATAGTGTAGGTGTTGAAATGATTGAAAAAATAATAAGTGTTGAACGATTGTATAGAGATGCTAAAAAACCAGTGTTCCCAAGTTTCACTAAATTTATAATTATATCAGCAATGTTGATATTATTTAACTTCAAAGAAATAAATGGTAGGAGTGATAACATTTTCATTTAATTTTTATAAATTTTAGTAGAGCTACTTCTAGAAGGTAATGACCTTACAAAATCCAATTATAATGTGAAAAAATATTATACCCATTGGGATTGGGGGGTAAAAAGATACACCCTTTCTACAATGATTATGTGGTGTATAGAAAGGAATATGAAAGTTTATCAGAATGTTCTCAATATGATACATCACAATATAAAATGGATAATAAATAAAAATGTGACTCATTCTCAAGAACATGCACCAAACCTCCTACTAAATCAATCTAGTTTCTTCTAATAATTCATTGTTTGATGCATATATATGAAAATTAAAATGACATAAAGAGGATAAGATGACATACAAATGAGATCATATCTAATGGAAAGCTTTATCACCCTATCAATTTACCACAAAAGAAGAGATTTTATCAATAATTTTTTGATTTTGGAAATGAAGTTAGGCATCTTAAAAAATGTGTTTATTAAAAAAATATTATAAATTTTATTAATTAAATAATTATTGATAAAAATTAATCGATTAATTATACAGTATTAAATATTAAACATTTTATTAATGAGATAATTATGATAATTAATGTTATTAAATTGTATATATTAAATATATAGGTATATATTAATGTACATAAATATGATTTATATATTAAAAAATATTTATGCACTTTACATTAAATTTTCATATATTTATTGAATAATGGTATATAATTAAAAATTAATATGAATTAGAAATATTGACTAATTGCATAGTACTCGACATATAATTGAATGTAGTTTGATTTTTCAATTTAAAATAGATCAAATGTGTGTTATATTGATTTTACATATACATAATTAATGAATTTTTATATACAATATGCACACACACAAAACTTATCCACTTTTTCAATATTATTAAAGTGTACCTATATTCTTAATTTATTCAATTTCACTCATTTTGTACATATATGTATGAACTAAAAATTAGATATTCATTAATAATGTTAAAAAAATATCTGTAAAAAATATATATAAAAAATATATATAAATAAATATATTTATAATAAAAATATTTATAAATAAATATATTTATAATAAAAATATTTATAAATAAAAATATTTATAAATAAAAATATTTATAAATAAAAATATTTATAAATAAAAATATTTATAAATAAAAATATTTATAAATAAAAATATTTATAAATAAAAATATTTATAAACGTACATTCACTATATTTATACAATTATATATTTATAATTATACATAAATAAATATTTTTTAAAATTATTTATATAATTATAAATAAATAATTATTATATTTATATAATTATTAAATTTATAATAAATGTACTTAAATAATGAATATATTTACTATATTTATATTTATATATATTTATTAAATATATATATGTATAATTATATAAATATATATAATGATATAAATAATATTTTTTAAAAATATTTCTATAATTATAAATAAATAATTATAAAATTATAATAAATATATTTAAAAGGGAATATATTTACTATATTTATATTTACATACATTTATTAAGTATTTATAAATATTTACATTTTTTTATTTATAATTATAATTATAAATCCTTTATCAACGCTTCAGTAATAAGCATTGATAAAAGAATCTTTATGAGTGCCTTTTTCTCGCTGATAAAAGAATTTTTACTAGTACTTTTTTCACACTGATAAAAGAATATTTATCAGTACTTTTTTCACGCTGATAAAGGTTACGATTTATCAATTCTAAATAAAGCACTGATAAAATGAACATTTATCAGTGCTATAAGTTTAGCGCTGATTAAAGTGTCCCGATCTATTTTAAAAACCCTAACCATTTGTGAACCCATCGCAATATATAAGATTTCTACAGAAGCTATATGCTACTAGTGCTCCTCCTCAGTGAATCAAAGGTCGAATCAGACCACTTGACTACCTCCAAAAATCTCGTCCGACATTCAAAGAGGCTGTCAAATTTTCTTCAACCTAGTGAGACAGGCCTTCCAATGTTCTTTGTGTATTTTTGGTTTAGTTTTTGATTTCTTCTTCTACGATTTGTTTCTGATCCATTGTTTATGATTTATTTGTGATCCGTTGTTTAGGGAATGATTTTTGGTATTTTGTTTGTGTTGACTAATGATGCATGATCCGTTGTTTATATCTGACACTGAACCTTGGATTTATTCATTGTTGTTTTAATGCTATATTTTATATCTTCTTACTAAATAATTTTTTCATATATGTATATAATTGTGTATAAATTTTCATGTATATTATTGTTTATTTATTAGTGATTTTAGGCACATTTGGGGTTCCCTAAAGATTATATATATGCTAACACCTTTCATGGACACCTCAGTGGACATGCAGCTTCAGATGTTATTTTTCTAGAACCAAGTTAGTGGAGTGATGTATGTTCCTCTATTGGTTATATGTATCATAGGATCTATTTCCTCTTAGAATTCACTATAGTCCTTATTTTTCTTATGGATCATATTCAAAAGGGCCATCCCCAGTTAAGAACCTGAGGTTTTATCACATCAAACCTTCACTTTTTGAATCATTATGGTGCCTTTAGTTAACGTTGTGTTTGAATATTAGGTTTTTATCTATTTTATATTTCTTATAGACTATAAGTGAGTCTGTTTTTATGTTGGAGTGACATTTATGTGTGTCTATATATATATCGCATCATTTATTTCCATATTTTTTTGTCTAATAGGTATGCCTATATAGGGTAATGATGATTTTGGGTCTACATATCCATTTACCCCAAGGTCCATGCTAGAATTTTTTTTGACCTATGATACTAATTGTTTCTATTTAGTGGGGGGGGGGACCACCTCCCATTTATGGTTTATTATACCCAAAGTTTAAACCATCCTTTAGTTACTTTTAAGGTGTGATAAAGGTCATGAGGTGATCTAACCTGGTGTTGTTTGGGTAATTCAGGCTAGGGTCATTTCACTATCCATCTTCCACTTTACACCTATAAAGTTTAGTGATAATATCATTTATTATATACCTTTATCTCCATCCATTTTTTCAAATTCCAATAGCCCTTATTATTAGATTTAGAATATCTAGGTGCTCAGATATTCTAGTAGAAATGATCCATATTTCCCTTATTAGAATTGTCTATAACTTTCACTTTTGAAAATGAATATATTATGTGTATTTATTTATATATTGTATAAAATTAATCTTTTATGAAACCAATATTATGGATATGAACAAAAAATGGATGTATTCTAATATTTTACAAATGAATATGAATATGGAGTTAAAGAGTTTATAAAGTTTGCAAGAGAGCATGAAGACGACCCTTTTAAAATCCTCTATCTGTGTTTACATTGTTTTTATTCAAGAAAAATTAGTTTGTAAGAGTTAGAAGAACATTTGATTTATCATGGAATAGATCAAAGCTATAAATGTTGCACTAAACATGGGAAAAATTTAATTTGGACATATATTGGGATGATACTATGGTTTATGAATCATTTGATATGAATACCTTTGTAAAAGATGATGGAGATCGCATGGAAGAAATGAAAATGGAAATTGAAGATGACCTTCGTGATTGTACAAAGTTGTTTGAGGAGTTAAATAGATATTCCAAGAAACCATTGTATAACAGTTATACTAAATACAAAACATTTTCAGTTGTATTGAAGTTATATAATTTGAAATCTAGAAACAGATGGAGTGACACCAGCTTTATATAACTACTTGGTCTTCTGAAAGATATGCTACCGGAAGAAAATGAACTACCATGCCGAACATATGATTCCAAATGAATGTTATGTTCAATGGTAATTATCTCTAATCAAATACATCATTTTACAAATGATGGCGTATTATTTCGCAAGGACCATGAATCACGATTCAAATTCCCTAAGTATAGCGCAAATCAATACAAACAAAATGAATAAAGTCCTTCAAAACCTATATGGTACTTTCTTATAATTCCACGGTTTAGAAGAATATATAGAGTTTAAGAAACCACAATGCAATTAACATGGAATTTAGATACAAGAATTAAAGATGGGAGCCTACGTCATCTAGTAGATTATCCTCAGTGAAAGAAAATTAATTATGAGTTACCCGAATTTGGAGATGGGCCAAGAAACTTTCATCTTGCATTATCTATAGATGGAATAAATTCTTTTGGTGTAATGAGTATTACTCACAGTACATGGTTCATAATTTTGGTAAATTATAACTTTTTTCCATGGTTATGCATGAAGCACAAATACATTATGTTGTCTCTGCTTATATTTAGACCAAAGAAACTCGATAATGATATTTATGTCTATTTGGATCCATTGATCAAAGATCTAAAATTGATGTGGGATACATGTGTTACAATGTATGATGCTCATAGAAATGAAGAATTCACATTGAGGGATATGTTGTATAGAACAATAAATGAATTCCCCACTTATGGAAATTTATCAGTCTATAGCATTAAAGACATGTTGGGGTGACCCATTTTTGAAAAATGCACATACTCAGTTCAGTTGAAACTTTCCTCAAAGACTATGTTTTTAGTACATCAAAATTTTTTACCATGAAAACAGAAATACTAATCCTAAATGAAAACATTAGATGGGAATATTGAACATGGTACAACACCATCTCCAACAACGGGTGACCAACTGTACAAAAAATTAAAAAAGATTGACACTATTTTTAGTAAACCATTTTTAAAAAATCTTACAAAATCAGGTTTCAAGAAGAGATCAATTTTCATTGAATTACCATATTAGAAATTTTTTTTGTCAGACATTTTCTTGATTTCATGAATGTAGAAAAAATGTATTTGATAGTGTTATTGGCACGATACTAAATTTTCATGAAAAAATGAAAGATGACATTGGGTCTAGGTTGGACTTGATTGAAATGGGGATAAGGGAATAGTTGCCACCAGTGAAGGGTAAAAGGTTGAATTTTATTCCTCTAGTAGCTTACACTCCATCCAGATAGGAAAAATTGCAATTTTTCCTTTCCCTTACAAGTTTAAAAGTTTCATAAGGTTTTTAATCAACTATCAAGAATGTCGTGTCAATGACTAATTTTAAGTTACAAGGACTAAAATCACATAACTGTCATGTTTTTATACAATATTTAATGCCTTTTCTTTCTATTTCATTTTTCCTCAAAATGTATGAAATACATTAACCAGACTCTGCCTCTTTTTCAAATCCATATGCAGTAAATTTATAGACCCGGTGAAGTTTTCCATCATGAATAAGAAGATTTCAATCATATTATGTGAATTATAGATGTTATTCCTACCAAAATTCTTTGATATAATGGTCCAACTAATGGTTCAATTGTCCATATAGGTTCAACTATGTGGTCCTGTTCATTATAGATGGATGTACCCCATTGAACGGTATATGAGTATTTTGAAAGGGTATGTCAATAATAGAAGTCGGCCAGAAGTTTGTATTGTAGAATGATATATTGTTGAAGGATCTATTGAATTCTGTACTGATTACCTATTAGATGTTGAAAGAATCAGTCTCCCAAAGTCTCGTCATAGTGAATTCCATATGGGCAAAGGGATTTCTATAAGAGATGTTGTTACAATTACCTTAATAGAGCATGACCAATCACAACTTTACATATTACATAATAGTGAAGATTTTGATCCATACATTGAAGCCCACAAATAAATTCTTAGATATTTGAATCCCTCAATGTCTAAAATATGAATATCAGATAAAAATAATAAACAGTTTATATCATGCTTCATAGATCAAATTTATAAGAAGATATCTAAAAATATGAATTCAATTGTCGAAAAACTTCAATGGCTAACCAGAGGACCAAATGAAAATGTTATATCTTACACTGGGTTTGTAATCCATGGTTATAAGTTCTATATAAAAGAACACAATGAATTCATTATGATGAAAAACAATGGTGTTATGTTTGTGGATGAAGTGATTCACATATCTGGTTCCAAGGATAAAAATCCAATCTATGAAAATATGTCACATTTTGGAATTATAGAATAGATATACGAGTTGGATTATACAACATTTCAAGTGCCAATTTTCTATTGAAAATGTGTTGACAATATCAGTAGAGTGAAATTTGATGAAATGAATTTTGTGAAGGTGAATTTTAGTGTAGAAGGGGAAAAAGACAAGATGTTCATAATGGAATCACAAGCAGTGCAATTATTTTATGTCTCTAATCTAACAAACAAGAATTGGTCAATTTTCCTGCTAAAGACTAATTTTTTTTGAGTCAGATGAAAATTCAATTGAGGATGGACCTTTCATTGGGAAATCACAATTATTTCATGTTAGTACCAATGTAGAAAATGTCTTGTACATTTGAGGGGACCATAAATAGGGGATTTGGATTCTCAAAAGAGGAACCAAATCCTTGAAACCTTTAAAAAAATAAAGAGAGTTCAATGATAAGGTAAAAGTGTTTTTTAATAGATTATGTTTTTCCTCATAATATTATATGTTCTCTACTAAATTAATATAATCCAAATTAAATGTTTGACTAATCATGAAGACAATGTCTTCCAAACATGATTATGTTACCAATCCCTCTAAAGAACAAAATATAATGAAGGAAACCCTTTGGATAGATTCAAAGGCAATGTTACGATATACTTTCTCTATTTTATCAAAAAAATTTATAATGGAACAATGATTTAATTTTCATTAATCCTTATAAAGTTTGTTTATTTTAGAATATTTATGTCCATGTGTCATGAATTTTCAAGAAGAGAAATGAAATTGTCTTTGATCAATTACAAAAGTAATCTTGATGTTTTCATAGTAAAATAATTGTCCATAGAATTAATTTATTGTTCCATATTTATGTTTAATTTATTTATTTTTAGTATTACTCATATAATAATTCTTTTCTTATATAGGTGGATTATTTTTTTTGAGTTGGGGTGATCTGTCCAACTTTCTTTCTCCTTCTCCCTTAAAACTTTTTCAACCCTATAGTGGTGAATTTATCACTTTCTTTCAAGTTACCTCCAATACCTTTGCAGGAAAATAAATGATGCCACCTGTACTCAATTACATTGGTAATATTTTTGTTTTAAAATTAAAATCAATGTCTATAGAATTAATGTATTGTTTCATATTTATGTTTAATTTATTTATTTTTAGTATTACTCACATAATAATTGTTTTCTTATACAGGTGAATTATTTTGTTTGATTTGGGGTGATCTATCCAACTTTCATGCTCCTTCTCCCTTAAAACCTTTTCACCCCTACAGTGGTTCATTTATCACTTTATTTGAAGTTACCTCCATTTACTTTGTAGGAAGAGAAACAATGATGCCTCTACTCAATTACATAGGTAATCTTGATGTTTGCACAAGAAAATCATTGTTTATAGAATTAATGTATTGTTTCATATGCATGTTTAATTTATTTCTTTTTATTATTGCTCACATAATAATTGTTTTCTTATACAGGTGGATTATTTTGTTTGAGTTTGGGTGTTCTGTACAACCTTAATGCTCCTTATCCCTTAAAACCTTTTCACCCCTATAGTGGTGAATTTATCAATTTCTTTCAATTTACCTCCACTGCCTTTGTAGGAAGATCAACAACACTTCCTATGCTCAATTACGAAGGTAATATTTATGTTTTAACAATAAAATAATTGTCCATAGAATTAATGTATTCTTTAATATGTATGTTTAATTTATTTATTTTTAGAATTACTCACATAATTTTGTTTTCTTATATAAGTAGATTTTTTTTTTCAAGTTTGGGTGCTCTGTCCATCTTTCATCCCTTTCTGCACAAAAAATTCCATTGAATTATTCTCTCATAAAACCTTTCACTCTTGTAGTGTTGAGATTTGTCACTTTATTTTAAGTTCCCTCCACTACTCAATCATAGAGGAAATATTGATATTTGTAAAGTAAAATCATTGTTCATATAATTAATTTTTTATTTCGTATTTATGTTTAATTTATTTCTTTTTAGTATTAATCATAATAATTTTTTTCTTATACAGGTGGATTATTTTTTTCGAGTTGATGTGGTTTTTTCAAAACTACTCATGAAATGTTAGAATTTTGAAAAATAAATTTAATGGAAATCATGGTAAAAATGATATTTAAGATTTTTTTTAAACGTATGTAATAATTTTTATTTATGTAATTGTATAAAAAAATGTTTTAAATGTCTATAGTATAATATTTTTTTTTCTGGTATTTGTGTTGTAAATTTTATTTCATTTAAATTACGTATTGGGAATTTTTTGTTGATATTAAATGTGATTATGGTGTGTTTTTGGTGCTGTATTGTGCTGTAATAGCATACTGTAGTGTGTACCTTTATTAGTGTTTTTAAAAGAACTGATAAAAGGGCTTTATCATCACTTTTATAAGCACCGATAAAGGGTTCCTTTTGTATGACCCCATTCCCCTACCTCTATCTTACTTCCTCCTTTTATTTAATATAGAGAAATTGACTCACCTTTATCATGGATAAAGGGTTATTTTAGTGGTGCTAAATTAAAGTGATGATAAATGGGTCTTTTATTAGCACTTTTAAAAGCTCTAATAAGGGTCCTATTTATTAGTGTTTTTTTTAGCACTGATAAATGACCACTTTATTAGCGCTAATAAAAGTCCTGGGCTTTTAACATCGCTCATGTTGCCAACAATTTTCTAGTGCTGATAAAATCCATTTATATCACTGTTAAAGGCTTTTTTTGTAGTATTGACTATGAGGCATATTGATGATACATATTAGAAATTATATAATTAGGCTGAGTTACCTTTTCAATTCAATTTTTAAAAACTTCATAGATCTATTTTTTTTTGATGTGTTAGGGAATGAAGTTATCCTCATACCTTTTCAACTAAAAATGTATTTTTCACCATCTATTTTTGATATAATGGTTAATATAATGATTAATTCAGTGTTATATATGACAACCCTACTCTTTATTACACATTAATTAATGATTTATTTCATAATATTACACATAATATAACCTGGAAGATCCATAAGTATAGTGTATTTGGGAATTAGGTATATTAAATAACAACTTAAAATAAGGAATACATCATCTTTATTGAAAATCTCCTTAATATGCTCATAATATTTCTTCATACTTAAAACTGCATGGGATAACCTAGGGGCATACATAATAAATAGGTGATCTATAAAGCCTAGTAAGGGAATTAACATGATATAACATGAAAAAAATACATGTTAGACAATATTAATATCAATGGGGCATAAAAGGAGTGATAATCATAAACATGAACAATGAGACATGATATAACCTAATAATCATAAAGGAAACATGGGAAATGTGACCACTTAAAAAACTATATCATAAATATAGGCTAAGGCTAACTAAAAAGAAATAATGATTGAAAAAGTACCATAAAGGAATTAGGTTTACTCCCTATCCCAACATAACATCTCATGATACTAAACATTACCCAATTAATTGGAGCGCTATATAATTCTGGGTGCACCTGTCTCTTTCATTTTATACTCATGCTTAAGTGTGACACATATATCAGACTATATAGATTAATCCATCATCATATTTATTCCAATATTAAGGATTATGGAATAAATACATGTAATTAAAAATTAAAATAAGTGTATGTTTATAAAGGTGAACACCCTTTATATTAAATGGGAATGGTATTCACTATAATATAGTTTTGGTATGGAAAATCATGGTGAAATTTGGGCAGCATAACGACGTCACTTAATAATTAATATAATGGGTTGATGAGAGAGAAAGGGGACTCTAATAATTTGGAAATCAAATGGTAAGTAATAGGGACTTAAAAAGATATATCCCAACATTAGGAATTATAAATATAAGTCATAAGATAATAAATAAACTTTAATAAATGGGAGAATGAGAGGATCTCTTACATTGAGAGTGTGAATCTAAATGCTTGGGAGGGGCTTCTTGAGAGCTTTAGGGAACCTTAGGAGGACTCTATAGAGATAAAAGAAGAGTAATAACATGATACAAGTATTTTGAGTGAAGATAAATGGGGTCTTGGTTGGGTTTATATCGTAAAAGAGAGTATAATTCTTTATCATTTCTCAATTTAGGTTTTGGACTCTATATAATAAAATAACCAAAACCACAAACCTTACCATGGTTTTTACCCATAATTTCTACCAAATGGGAGTTTTTTATAATTCCAAGGGCTAATGTTAATAAAATAATACCCTTTATTAAGTGTAATTGAGTCATACTCTTAAAGAAATGATTTTAAAACCTTAAAATATATTAATGTTTTTGGAAGATTTATAAAGGATTTATAAAATTAATCAAATAAGAATAAAATCAATTTTTTTTTTAAATTTAAAACATATATTTGTTAGTGTATACCCTCTATAGTATTTATTACATCACTTTTGGGTTATTATGACTTCATAATACACACCATATATTTATACTGTATTTACCCTTTTACCTAAAAATCCAACTATCTCAGAAAATTATGAAAAAAATAACCATTTAATAATTTCACAATTATGATTCCAAAAATAATATTCATTTTATCTACATAATTTTCTAGAAATTTGTATTTATACTTTTAATTTATAAATCGATATTTATTGAGAAATGTTGGGGTTTTTTGACAATAACATTTTTCAAACCCTTACAAAAATTACCTATGACTTCATAAAAATTTGTGATAATTTATATTTAATAAAAATTACTTAATAATAATATTTTATTAAAAAATTATTTATTTCAAAAATACATTAATTAATTAAAATAAATTCCTTAATTGAATTTGAATAATACCCAAAAATAAACTTTGTGTTTTATTGAATCAAAATCAAAATCATTTATAAAGTAACAATAATAAAAAGTAAATATAACCATTGTTCTATTTAAAATAATGTACATACTCATATTTATAGGGTCTTGATACATATCCCTATAATACACCTGAAAATTTTCTAAGGTTAATGTTCATGATGGTGAGACTTTCATGGGGTGGTTCGACATACATTGTTGGGTCTCATCTAGGAATTGGTCAAGGGAAAATCCCAGTGATGCTATCTCCCTCAGAAGCTCTGATAAATGGGATTCACAAGGTATGATACTACTGGTGGAGGCCATCACTTCCTTTGTCTATGTCAATTGGATTTTTTAAAACCATATATTTATACTAATCCTGTGATCACTATTAATCAACTATATTACCACCATTAATGATGCTTAACAGTTAATTAGATCCAATAGGATATAATAAAACCAAGTAAGTGCATGTGTTTTCAATAACCATATTACACAATAAGACATTGAATTAAATCACAAGGGGAATTTTATTTATAATTGTTTGGGTAATTAAAATATATATAAAAATATGAGGGCCTATTTATTTACATTGGAGGTATACTTTTGGAAGATATAGGAAAAATTTTAATGGACATGATAAAAATCCACATAGATCATATGCCTATGTCTTTAAAAAATATACATCAAAAGAGGTGACTGAGTTTTATACTAATTATTTTTATGAATTTGAGCATGTTTGTCTCCTTATATCTTAGAATTTGACATTTTATGGTGTAGGTAAAGGGATCCATGTATTAAAGGTAATGTTAATTCCTAGTGATAAAGTGATGTAGGCACATTTATACATTTTGAACAACATTGGAGAGGTTCAACCATATATATTTGTGGACTGAAGTTATAATATCTAAAAAGAAATGAAAATTGGTTAATTAATGAACATAAAAATTCATTTGTTTCATGGTTATATAATAGAATCAACATTGATATCTACATTATAAATTTTGATATAGTTAGTAGGGGGGCTAAGTGTTAATGTGATCACATGGTTTATTTTTTATATTAACGGTTTCACATTTTACATAAAAAATTAGGATGACAAGATTTCCATTAAAAATAGTGGAGCAATGGTCATCGCTGAAGCACTGAATTTTTCAAGTGCCAAAGATAAAAAACCCAATTTCTGTAATAAAAACATATTTTGGATTTTTTTGAGGATATATGGGAGATTTATTATACTAAATTTCAAGTACCAGTGTTTAAGTGTAATTGGGTTGATAGAGAGAGTATTGTGAAAAATAATGATTATATATTTACACTCATCAATTTGAAAAAATTTAGTTTCAAAGAGGAGTTATTTATTATGGAAATTCATACAAAGTATATATTTTTTGTTATTGAACCATTGAATGATCAATGGTTCTTTTTTTTTCAAGGGAAAAAAATTCATTTGGGTGATGGGAATTTTAATGATGTTATAGAATCATGTGTGGTTTCATCATCAATTACAAGACCACCCGATGACAAAAATCACTAAGATATAGACATAGTCCATGATATATGAAATGATATTATTGAAGGAATATGGGTAAACAATTAGTTACACTCCTAATTATTTAGGTAAATTCATATTTTTTATAAAATTCACATGAAAAAACTATATTTTTTAACTTAGATTTTTAAAAATATAGTTTTTTTATCATTCCTATTATTTTTTTGTTAAATTTTATATTCATAAATTTTAGTTAAAACAATTGGTTGAAGAAGACTAACATCATTATTTATTGTGAAATTTACACATTTAAGTAACTTTTCTTAACTTAAATATTTTAATCTATATATTGTGATCATTTATTCCATTTTTAATTATTTTTTATTTTTATCGGTTTTAGTTACACATTTTTTAACAAGCCTAACATCATTAGTTTGTTTGTGAAACTTACACATGCAATCACACTATGTTTTTACTAGAATTTTTTTTTATTATTTGTTTTTATATATTCACTTTTATTCAACTATATTATTTAACATAGTAGATATAATTTTCTTACTATTATTAAAAATCAAATTTTTTACTTATAATAATAATTTTGTTCCAATAATGTCTAGGTACACAGAATTTCACTACATTCCTTTTATTTAAATGACATATAAGGAGAAAATAGAACCTTCAAATAGGTATTTGTATGATTTTTTTGGTTAATACATCTTTAATAATTATATTATTTTATGTAATTAATTTTTTTTTTCAAAATTATTTTCATCACTACTGGTGAGTTTCATAGGGTAGAGTCTTCTTATTATTCTCTAGAGAAGATAATACCCATAGTTAGTGGACATGAAATTACATGTTTAACAAAACTTTCCATTTATATTAGGGAATATAGGATACAAATTGAATTTAATGATAATAATAACTCAAGTGTCCCATATTTAAAGTACTTTAGGAGTTACATGTCCATGTAGATTCGTCGTAGGATTACAATTTTATATCCTGATTGAAAGAGAATTGACAAGACAATGAAATATTTGCTCTGGGAGTCTGTGACGTCAAAATATATCAAATGATTTAATTTTATCTAAACATTAAAATATTAATTTTTTATGTGATTAATATTTAATATATTTAATTAGAAATGACATTTGACTTTCATGAAATGAAATAAATTAAGAAGTGGTGGATATATTTTTATTTAGTTGGATGGAGTGATTTTAAATAATAATTGACCAAAAAATATATTTTTGGGGAGAGAAAAAATTAAAACCCATACCTTAGGTATGAGTTTTTTATTGAAAAGACATGATAATTTTTTTTCCAATTTGAGGGATGAATCCTTTTTGGTATGATAATTATTGTATATAAAATTAATTTATAATATTATTTTTTTATTACCTGATAACTTGTTTGTTTATTATTATGTAATAGGACACTAGGAGATATCCCCAAGAGATCTATTTGAAAAATGTATAAACTCATACCTTATCACATGGAGGGTATCATTTAATAAAGGTGAAAATGATTACTAAAATGATTGATTCATTAAGTGCTAATCCAGTAGTGGCTCTTAAGAGTTTAAATTCAACCCTTAATCTCTCCCCACTTTGTATGAAAAATGAAAAAAGTGTAACATAATTAGTTTTTAATGTTTTTAAACAGACTTTTAATTTTATTTTATAAGTTATTTTTGTGGTAAATTAAAAATTTTCAACTTTTTTTACCCTTACATATGGCCTAGGTACTACATAACATTAAAAAGACCTCTAACCATACACATGGAGGTTTTTGGGAGTTGTGTAAGGGTGACTCATTGTTTATTTGAATTGCATAAGGGTACATTAGGTGCATCATAGGGGTATTCTGGAATTTCTATACGCTATGTAAGGGTAACCTTGGAGTTGCATAAGGGTACCTAGGTGCTATGTAAGGGTAAAAAAAAGATGCATAATGGTAAGATGAGTTTATTAAAGGTTACGTAAGGGTAACCTACCACTATTTAAGGGTAGATGGAGTTTCTACATGCTACATAAGGGTAGATCCATATTTATAAGTGATGTGTAAGGGTTCCACTGACACTGTGTAAAGGTAAGGTGGAATTCCATATGCTATGTAAGGGTAACCCCCTATTTACTTAAGTTACATAAGGTTAACCTATACTCTAAGTAAGGGTGACCTAGAGTTTTAAAAGGGTGTGTAAGGGTAAGGATTAATTGTGTAAGGGTATGTATTCCTTTCTAAGGGTTATATAAGGGTAACTCGGTACCCAGATATGACACATTTGAGTTTCATAAGGGTAAAACCATGTTACCCTTATGCAACATTTTTTTTTTGAAAAAATTAATTTTAAACCTCTTTTCCCTCTACTTATTCCCAATTTGAACTTGTGACATGTTTTTAACTATTTTAAAATCTTAAAATTGGGGGAATTATTTATTTGACACATTTAAGGATCATGACTTATATTATGGAAGAATTTAAACGCTCTATAATTAAGAAATGGTTAAAAGACAAATTAAATTATTAATTTAATTTGTGGATTTTAATACTATGACTCTTTACGTGGAATGTATTCTTCAAAAATATACAAACCTTTATGGACTTAATTTTTTAAGATTCTTTTGAGTCCATGCATCCTAGAAATTCCTTTATGAAAGATCTATGGAGTTATCCTTGATCGAATCATGTTCCTTTTCTAATTTCCCAAAAATGACTTAAATTTATATTCTTTATTAATGAGAGAATATTTTATTAAGGGAATATTTTTACACATATCATTTTAGTGAAAATTGTAAATCTATTTTTGAATGAATAAATCCCTCATTAAGTGATTTATTTATAAAAAAACATGCAATAATTTGGTTATTTTTGACCAATTATAAAATATTTCATATAGTACTTAAAATATCATTAAGTATATTAACATTTTATAATATAAATTTTGCACAGTGAATGATAATTTTAATATATATCAAGGTGTATGGTAAGGTATAATTTTCACGGACGGAAGAAGAGGTGACATAGACTAGTAGGATATTACCCTATACAACCCATTTATTAGAGATTTTGAGGGAGATGGAATCACTGGGCTTCATCCACAACCAAGGCCAAGATGAAATTCAATAACTAAAGCCCAAAAAAACCATTTATGGGATAATTTCATGCTTATCAAGATCACGACCCATACTATGTTCGCAAAACCACCCTAAAAAAGCCCCACCATCACAAACCTTACCCTTAGGGAATATGCTGGTGTAATAAGGAGTTATGTATCTAGGACCTAGTAGTATGAATTTTTATATTTTACTTTTTAAATAATTATTATATTTATCAGTTTTTGTTATTAGAATTTTTTATGATTTGATAAAAATTAGATTTTGAAACTAAGAAAACAAAAATGTATTTTTGGAAAATGTATAGTTTTAATTAAAACATTATTTTTGATAAATTAAATAATTTTCAAATAAATATTTTTTTAAATAATATTCATATTAAATAATATTTATATACAAATGATAATATAATTTAGTGATGTATGATATAATCTTTATAAGGGTTAGAAAAATGTTATTGTCGTAAAGGCCAATTTTTTTTGATAAATGAGAATTTTTATTTTAAAGTATAAATTATAATATTTATATAATTATTTTTATAAAATAAATATTATTTTTTAAATCATCATAAAAATTATCTAATGGTGAATTTTTCATAATTTTCTGAGACAATTGATTTTTTCGGTAAAAATTAAATATGGTATAAATATATAGTTTGTATTATGAAATCATAATAGCCCAAAAGTGATATAATAAATAATATAAAAAAATACTCAACCAAAATTATGTTTCCCATTTTAAAATAATGTGTTTTTTAAGTTCTTTTATTAATTTTATAAACCCTTAATGAATCCTCCAAAACCTATATTATATTTTAAGGTTTTAAAATCAATTATTTATAAAGATGACTCACTTACACATCACCAAGGGTATTATTTTTAAGAGTTAAGTTCATGTAATTTTAAAATATTTAAAACAACTATATTTTGGTAGAAACCATGGGAAAAAACCATGGTAAGGTTTGTGGTTTTGATTATTTTATTATATAAAGTCTAAAACCTAAGTTTATAAATTAATAAATAATTCCCTCCTCTTTTTCTATAAATACCTATCCATAATCCCACTAATATTCACTAAAATACCATTTATCATGGGTCTAATATTTATATATATATATTTAAATCCCTCCAAAAGTGTTCCTAATATCTTAATAAGCTCCTAAAAACATTTAGAGGTGTCCTCTGAAGGTAAGGGACTCGCTACTCTTCTTTTTTTATTTCAAGTAATTTCTTTGTACTAAGACATTTTGATTTCAAATTTTCTATATTGTAATATGTTTTTAAACATTCATTTACTATCCTTATGATTCCAATGTAATGATATACCAACTTTCACTCTCATTCACCCCTTCCATAATCCTTTATGTACACCTGTTATGCTGCCAAAATTATCCTATGATTTTCCAAGCCATACATTTGTGTAGTGAATACCCATCCCCATTTACTCTCAAAGGTATTAAACTAGTTTTACGTATCATTCATTGATTAAGTAATTCCATGTATGTAACCTTAAATTCTTAATCATGGGTTTAAAATTGATGAAATATTTTGTTATGTTGTATGATCTATGTGGCCCACAAATGCATGTACATGCTATGAATGTGACTAGTGGGCCCGGAATTATATAGACCTCCAATGCATTGAGTGATGTTTTTATCTCATGATATACCATGTATGGTGCATGTGAGTCTATCCCAAGAACTCTATGTTATGATGTCTCTATAGTTATCCTTGACTTATTCTTATGATTTCATGTTTTATGTTATTGCCACAAATATATATTAATTTGATGTTATCATATTATATCATGATTAAATGTTTATATTTATGATTTTCACCCCTTTTATTTCAAATTTATATGCCTATTGACTAACATGTATTACTTACATCATATCATTATTTGATTATTCCCTGACTATGCTTTATAGCTCACCCCATTCTCATGTACATCTGTAGGTTATCCAGTGTAGTTTTAGAAGATCAAAATAATCTAAGGGAATGTTATGGAATTTTTAAATAATTTTATTGAACTCCTATTCCAATTTATGGTTTTATGTATCTAATTACCCAAATACACTAGACCTCATGATATTCTAGGATTGTATTATGTGTATCTTTATATAATAAATAATGAATTAATGTGTATTAAAGATATGAGTTGTCATAGTTGGTATTAGAGGGTGGTTTAGTTATTTTTGTGTATTAGTATTAGAAAAACTTAGTCAAGACTTAGGTATAATAATAAATATATGAAAACATAGCTAAATTATGGTAAATTATAGAGTAATTGGTTTCCAAGAAACAAAATCCCTATTTGGATACTACAAGTGGATATGGATCTAGCATAGTTATAACCAAGGGTAATAACCTTGAAAAGGGAACAATATGATTTGACTTGATCACCACTTGGTGAAAAAGAGAGGCCTTGATGCAAAACTAGTTTAACAATCCTAGGGGATATGTTTTTTTAAATTCACAATCTCTATATGAACTATTATAAAGTGAACAATAATGGAAATAAAATTTTTATGTTTGAAAATAGATTGTGGATAACTTATTTTGAAGCCTAGAAATTCACAGGTTAAGGAATGTATTCCTTTTATGAATTATCCCTTCAATTTTTATATTTTAACTTTTATATTATTAGTGGTTTAAAGATTGTAATCCTTAATTTTCCTTTTATTTTAGTCAATAGCTTGGAATATGAGTAATTGAGTCAACAACAAATGTGATAAGAAATGTAATGGATGGACAAATGACATGTCCAACCTGATGAGAGAAGGATTTGAGAACCTCATGAAAATACTATTTCAATTAACTCAATTTCTGAACAAAAACATGAATCGGGGGGAAAACCCAAATCTCCCTAATAAAGAGAAAGTATCAATTGATATATTTATGATATAAATGCCTCATACTTTCATTGGATCTTATGATCCCTTAATCATGGAACAATGGATCTAATCCATTGAAAAGATCTTCTACATCATTTAATTATATGAGCAAGAAAGGGTCATGTTGTCTGTTTATCATATATAAGGATAAGCTAATCAATGGTGGATGTTGATAACAAATATGAATCTAGAGGAAGAGATCGATGTGATGAAGTGGAAAGAATTATAGAAAAAGTTTTTTAAGAAATATTTTCCTCACACTCTTTGGATTAAAATAGAGAAGGATTTCCTTGGACTCAAGGAAATGGATGATGAATCCATTAGTTTATATGATATGAACTTTAATATACTTTCACAATAAACCTATAGATTTGTAATTTTACCTTAAATTAAAGTTGACTACTTATTTGGTTGGATATAGATGATTCTATTAAAATATTTGGTGATTTGAGACATCTATGAGAAAATTTTATGATGTGACATCAAAGTTGAAATGGAGATTTGAAAACTAAAGGGTCTCATGAGTATGAATATAGGAAGTAGATAATGGATTTTAATTATGGAGGTGCAATGGATAAGTATCATGGTGGAAAGAAATTACAAAACCCCATTTTTTGAAATTACAAGAAGAGTTATTGTAGAAATTGACTGATTGAGATAAGGAAATTATTTAGGTGCGGGAAGGAAGATCACCTGAATAGAAAATTATGATAAGAGAAACCCACCAATGTTATGGAAGAAATTAATTCTCTAGTCACAACTCAACCTAATGTATAATGTTTCAATTTCAAGGAATAATGATACTATGAAAATCAATTCCTTAAGTTAAGGGTTTTCGATGATAACCGATGCCAACAACCTCTAAGGCCTAGAGAGAAAGAAAGAGAATATTCCATCACAACTGCTAATGTGGATCCTGAAAATCATGTAGTGATAGGTACACAAGTTATTCATTAAAGAATATATATTTTACTATTTAATTCTAGTTCTACACATTCTTTCATACCGTGCATATTTATTAGAACTATTTAAACAGCACCTCAAAATATGTACCTAGAGCTATATGTGAAAATGAAAAATGGGTCAATTATTACATCCCAAGTATATAACTTCCCCCCTGTCTATATTTTCAGGATGAACTTCCCAGAAAATCTTATGATACTCCCTTCAGAAGAATTTTATGTAATTATATGTATGGATTTAATTTCCTTGTATAGATACCACATAAATTTCTGATAGAAGGAAGTCAACCTCCATATCATAAATCAACCTCTAATTCTATAAAAGTGAAAAGAGGAGGATAAATCTCATTTGGTATTATTTTCTCAAGTATGGATATTATTGAATTATGACTACAAGTATCTATCTCAAATGATTGAGACTAATGAAAAGATCATAATTGATGACATAACTATTATAATAGAACATATTGATGTTTTCCCCAAATAATTTCCTAGTCTTGATCCAAGTTGTGAGGTTGATTTCTTAATTGAGATTACACCAGAATATTTTCCAATATCTAAGAATCCATATATAATGGAAACTATTGAACTTCAAGAGATGAATAAGAAACCACAATATAATTTCGATAAAGGATTTATATGCCCAAGTGCTTCACCATGGGGTGCATCAGTCCTATTCATTAAGAAGAAGGATGGGTCAATATGCTTCTGCATTGATTATCATGAGCTCAAAAAGATAAAGATAAAGAAAAATTATCCTATATCATGGATTGATGGCTTGTTTGAACAAATACATGGAGCCTAATACTTCTCTAGTGTGTATATTTGGTTGGTATATTACCATGTAAAGTCGAATAATGAAGATATCTCCAAGAATACTTTTCGTATAAGGTACGAAAACTATGATTTAATAGTAATTCCATTTGAAATCACTAATGATCTTACAATCTTCATGGACTTAATAAATAGAGTCATTAAGTATTAATTCGATAAATTTGTGGTATTATTTATATATGATATTCTTATCTACTCTAAAATAAAGCAGAAGCATGAGGGGAAATTGAGTGTTTTACTTAAGACCTTAAAAAAGAAAATGTTATATTTAAAGTAAAATAAATGTGAGTTTTGGATAGAGAAAGTAAAATTACTTGGGAATGTTATCACCAATAAAGGGATATCTATAGATTCTTCAAAAATATTGGCAATTAATGTATGAACAGGACCAATATAGGTTATGAGTATCCATAGTTACCTTGTATTATCTGGGTACTATTTTATATTTTTGAGGAAATTATCATGATTTTAAATCCCACTAACTAAGATCACTTATAAGGGACTGAATTTTTTATAGACTAATGAATGAAAGGAAATATTTAAAGAGTTAAATAAGAGGATAATCCTTGCACCTATTCTCATATTACCCATAATGGGGAAGTATTTTTGATCTACAATGATGCGTAAGAAAAGATATTGTATTGTATACTCATGCAAGATAAAAAAGTGATAGCTTATGCCTCCCACCAATTAAAGATCCCTGATCATAACTACCCAACACATGATCTAGAATTGAATATAATGTTATTTTCATTGAATATTTGATGAAATTATCTCTATGGGGATAATTATGACATGTATATGAATCGTAAAAGCCTCAAGTATATATTCACACAAAAAGAGATCAATTTGTTCCAATGAAGATGGTCAGATTTGATCAAGGATTATGATTATTCAATCCATTATGATCTTGGGAAAGTGAATAAAGTGGAAGATGCTCTGAGTAAAAAGGATCCTCCAACCCTATCCATGATGATGATTAAATGGGATCCAATATTATTAGACATGAAAAGGATGGAGATGTGAATAATAAAAGGATACTCATCATACCTTACTCAAATAACTTCTCAACCATCAATTATTGAGAAGATCAAAGAGAACCAAAATATGACACGGAGTTACAAAAAAGGAAGTGAATATTCTAGAGTTAAACATTCCTAAATATGGAGTTATAAGGTTTGAAATTAGGATATGTTCCCCATAAAAACCATAACTAAGGAGAGAAATTATGGATGATGTACATAGCTCATCCTTCATTATTTATCTGGGAAGCACTAAGATGTATAGAGATATAGAGCCGAACTTCTAGTGAGATAACATGAAGATAGAGATTGCACAATTTTTATCTCGATGATTGGTATGCCAAAAAGTAAAGGATGAAAAATATAAGTATAAGGGTATGATGTAACCATTTCCCAAACTAGTATGGAAATGGGAAACATAACCATGTATTTTATCATAGGACTCCCCATGAAATCCAAAGGAAATAATTCCATCTGAGTGGTAGTCGATCGCCTTATAAATTCAGTGCATTTCATTACTATCATAGAAGATTTATCTCTTGATCAAATCACCAATATATACATAAGGGGAGTGGTAAAAATACATGGAGTTACACTCTCCATTGTATCTAATCAAGATATGAGGTTTACCTCAAGGTTCTATAGAATACTTCAATAATTTTTGGATATATAGATGAGTTTTAGAACTACTTATCACCCTCATAATGATGTTTAGATTGAGATAACCATTAAAAATCTAGAGGATATACTAATATCCAGTTTAATATATTTCCAAGTATGTTGGGATCAACACCTTCTAATAGTAGAGTTCTCATACAATAAAAACATCCATTATAGAATTTAAATGGAACCTTATGAGGATTTTTATGGGAAGAGGTGTCATACTCCAATATATTGAGATGAAGTTAAGAGAGATAAAGTTTATGGGACTTTATCTTACCCAAGATATGATAGATAATGTTTAAAATATATAGTTTCATATGAAATCCACACAAATTTGAAATAAAATCTATACACACAATCATTGAAGCGACTTGAAAATTGAGGTCAGAGATAAAGTGTTTCTTTATATATCACCATGTAAGAAATTCATGAGGTTTTATATTAAGGGAAATATTTTTCCAGGATACATCAACCCCTTTGAGATCCTTGATTGTATTGGAGCTGTGGACTATTGACTTGAACTACCACCTAACCTATCTCAATAACTTTTTTTGTTCCATGTATCCTTCTTGAGGAAGTATATACTAAACCCCTGACATGTAATTAATCTTGAGGTGGTACCCTTGGATAATGATCTTATATATGAGGATTATCCAATGAATATCTTAGATCATATATAAAAAGTTCTATGAAATAAGAAAACCCACCTGATCAAAGTGTTGTGGAATAACTAAAACTTTGAGTAAGAAACATGGGAATTGGAAAAGGAAATAAAAAAAGTGCCCTAATCTATTTTAGTGCATGAGATGAAATTTTTTGGGTGAAATTTATAAAGGGGGAATAATGTAATGACCTAAAATTTTATAAATAAAATTCAATTTTGAATGAATAAATTCCCCATTAAATGATGTAGTTATAGAAAACACATACACTACTTTGGTTATTTTGAAACAATTGTAAAATATAGCATGTTGGATTTAAAATACCATTAAACATATTAACCATTGATAATATATCCATTTTATAGTGACTGATAAGATTAGTATATATCAATGATTATGATAAAGTCTAATTTTCACAGACTAAAGGAGTGATGGCCTCAACCAGTAGGATCATACCCTATGAATCCCATTTATTAAAGCTTGTGATGGAGATAAAATAACTAATATTTACCATCAAACATTCCCAATATGAAATTAAATAATTTAAGAATAAAAAAAAACCTTTTATGGGAGAAGTTCAACCTTATTGAGATCACGGTCGAAACCATGTCCGCTGAACCTCCTCAAGAAAGCCCCCCCATCACATACCTTATCCTTAGGAAGTACAATAGTGTAATAAAGAGTTATTTATCTATACCATAGTAGTATGAATTTTTAATTTTTTATTTTTAATAAATTAATTATTATATTTATCCCTTTTTGTTATTATAATTTTATACGAGTTGATAAAAATTAGATTTTAATATGAAGAAACCAAAATTATATTTTTTTGAAAATATGCAGCTTTAATTAGAACACTATTTTTGATAAATTAAATAATTTTTAAATAAATGTTATTTTAATATAATATTATTATTAAATAATATTTATATAAAAATGATTATATATATATATATATATTAGGTACTTGGGGGTACAATTACTATTAATCATACACACACCACACACGCACAAGACAGAAAGGTTGACCATAGATCCCCAAGGGATAACATATCTATAAAACCCTTATATATATATATATGTGTGTGTGTGTGTGTGTGTGTGTGTCTATGAACACCTTTTTAGTACATTGTTCATAGGTCTAGCATTGGATGACCCAAATACCCCTTCATTTGATGGCCTAAAGGCCCTTCTTACATCATCACGTACAAGGGTCTACACCTTTTTCCTGCATCATTCATAATCAATGCTTTTCCACTTCATTATTACATCGTTTCCCTCTATGTCATCACCTTTGTCAAAACATACATCATAAATCCCCTAAGGGTCTTGTTAGAAAACTGTTACTATCGTAAAAACAAGTATTTTTTAACAAATGAGAATTTTTATTTGAAAGTGTAAATTTTAATAATTATATAATTATTTCTATAAAATTAATATTATTTTCAAATCATTACATCAAAATTATCCAATGGTGATTTTTTCATAATTTTTTGAGACAGTCAAATTTTTGGGTAAAAATTAAATATGACATGTATTATGACATCATCATAGCCTAAAAGCGATGTAATAAATATTATAAGGGGAACCCATGACCAAAAATATTTTTACCCATTATAATAATGTGTTTTTGAAGTTATTTGATTAATTTTATAAACCCTTAATGAAACCTCAAAAACCTATATTATATTTTATGGTTTTAAAATCAATTCTTTATAAATATGACTCACTTGCACATCAATAAGGGTGTTATTTTAAAGAGTTAGGTTCATTTATTTATAAAATATTGAAAACCAATACATTTTTTTCATAAAACATGGGTGAAAAGCATGGGAAGGTTTGTGGTTTTGATTATTTTATCATATAGTGTCCAAAACCTAAGTTTAGAAATTAATAAATAATTCCCTCCTCTTTTTCTATAAATATCCACCCATCCTCCCACTCCTCTTCACTCAAAACTAATTTATCATGAATTTAATTTCCATATACCTCTCTAAATCCATACCATTTTTTTCTCAATCTCTTAATAAGCTCCACTCAAGATTTTATAAGTTCCCTCTCAAGGTAAGGGACCCTCTCCTATTATTTTAATTTCAAGAACTTTATTTGTACTAAGCCCTTTTAATTTACAATTTTCCATGTTGTACTGTATTTTGACACATCCCTTTACCATCCTTATGATTCCCATGAAATGGAATACCATCTTTCACTCTCATTCACCCCTTACATAAACCTTTATGTACACCTGTTATGTTACCAAAATTATCCTATGATTTTCCATGCCCAACATTTTTATAGTGAATACCCATCCCAATTTCCACTCAAGGGTATTAAAATAGTTTTACCCATCCTTCATTGATTAGGTAATTCCATGTATGTAACTATCACTCTTTAATGAATAGGTTAAAATGGATGAAAAGAATTCTTATGTTGTATGATCTATGTGGTTCACAAATTCATGTATATGATATGGAGTGACGAGTGGGTCCAAAATTATATATCCATCTAATTAATTGGTAAATGTTTTTATATAATTTAATACCATGTATGGTGCATGGTAGGTTATCCTAAGCACCCTATGTTATGATTTCTTAGTGGTTATCCTTGAATTATTCTTACGATGTCATGTTTTATGTTTTTATCACATTCTTATGTTGCCTTGATGTTATCATCTTATATCATGGTTCAATGTTCATGTTTATGATTATCACCCCTTTTATGTCACCTTGATATTTCTATTGATTAAAATGTATTACTTTTATCATGTTATGATTTGATTATTCCCTTAGTAATCTTTATAGCTCACCCCTTTTTTATGTACGTCCCCAGGTTATCCTGTGGTGGTTTTAGAAGATCAATAAAATCTAAGGGAATGTTATGGAATTTTTAAATAATTTTTTTGTATTCCTATTACAAGTTATGGTATTGAGTATATAATTACCCAAAGACACTAGGCCTCATAATATTATGAGATTATATTATGTGCTTCTTTATGTAATAAATGATGAATTAATGTGTATTAAAGATACAAGTTTTCATATAGTTCACCATGAAATTATGGAATTAAGGATAAATAATTCTTAAATAATAATAATTTAGAAATTATAAAAAAATGATAAATAATTATCATCTTAAGTTTATCTAGGATTATTATAGAGATAAAAAATTATTATTGTATGTAAATTATGATCTACTCTAAGGAAGAAAGGTTATCTCATTATATAACTTAAAACAATAATTTGGAATTATCCAAGAGAGATAAAGTGTTATCACATGCAGTGTTTTTATTTATTTTGGAAATAAAATGTTGGAATTAGTTCTAAGAATCCTTAGACAACATTTTGTATTGGCGAGTACATGGACATGATTTAGGTAATGATTCCTTGATAAACCTTGAGGTTCTTTATCAACAATTTTAAGGTAGGAAGTTCCTTACCTTTTTTGGGATCTTATTCATGACCCGACATACTAGAACCCTTCCTGGGTCGACAGTAAGCTGAGTGTGACACCACGAGCCTACCTCCAATAGGTCAAGGGATGGTGACAATCACTGAGTAGACATATCGCTGAAATAGGAGGCCAAAGCCTAAAATACCTGTACATACACACACACAAAAAGATTAATGAAATAGTACAAAGATATATGAATAACTAAAATATATAGTGTATACACCATGAATGTAACAAACTATAGGAAATAATAAAAGTACAATAGAATAATAAAGATGATAACAAGGGAAAAAATACAATCCTAACTAGAAAATGAAGTCCCAAACTGATAAAAACTAGAAAAAGGGAAAGACTAAACAGATCCCAACTTAAAATCTTCAAGGCCGACCATAAAACATGATAAGAAGCTCCAAGTAATACTATACTCCTTCAAAGTCACCACCATTATTCCTTTCATATACATAAGACACAATACATGAAGGAAAATCCCATGTAGGGATGAGAATATACATACCTAGTAGGACACCCTAAAAACCAAAATGGGAGTATTAAAAAGAAGAAATAGTTATCTCAACCCATAAAATAAGAGGGTGTATAAAAACCCATCATTAGATATGATCAAAATAAACAAAAGTGAGAGAGAAAGGGTGTCTTCATATCCAAAATGAGATAATAACGATGATTTAGTATGTGGATCCCAAAGGTCCATCTCCAATGCCCAATACTGCACACATCCTCACCAGAATCAGTGTGGAGGGCCCGCACCTTGCCACTTTTCGCCATAAATAAGGGATCACTAATTCTAATAGAGGAAACACTTCTTACAAAATCTTGAAGAAGAGGGATTAACACTCCATATATATAGGACATACACCCTTCTGTAGTATGAGGGAGTATTGAATCAACCTATGTAAAGTATATAGGGGACCAATTCCCTAGTGCGACAGGGGAGTACGACCCTAGAATCTCTCTGATGATCAAACTCGATCACTGCCATTAGCCAAGATTTTCTAAAATAATAATCCTTATCATAAAACTTTATATTGTTTATCTAATTCCAAAATGAATACAACCACCACATTCTATATGGAAATATACTTAGTATAGGATACTCGTGGGCCCAAATCTGAGTCATGAAGAAAGATATACACAAGGTAAAAGTCTATGGTAAAAAAGTACACAACACGTATAGGGTATACACAAAATGTATTGGCTACCCTAGGTATGCTAATGTCTTTATACCCATTCCTGTGTACTTCATCCACTGCCCATGTACTCTAGTCATGCCTGTATACACTGGACATGCCTGTCTACATTGGCCATGTTTGGGTACCCTAGATGTGTCTGAGTATATGGTTGAGCCTGTGTACTTTGTAAGTGTCCATGAACCTAGATGTGTCAATTCCAATGTACTCCTGGGGTACATGACATGCCCCAACACTAGGTAAAATGATGTGTATGGGTCATAAATGGTGTGTGATATTTAATTCCTCCTAAAATCCTAGTCATTGCAATAAGAAGAATACAATACATGTGTTCATACGAACTATATGCCGTGTAACTTGGGATTTTCTAGAACCCACTGGTCACCACATAGTTCTACTCATGCCACTTACTCCTTCATTCCACCCACAAATATCACCCTTGAAATGAGAATATGAGTTAACTAAAATTCAATCATCACTAGTGGCTAGATTCAGGCCACCCGAATTGCATGCAGATCGTCCCTGTTGACCACGCCATTGTGTCACCTCACCCATGAAAAAAACCCACAATCTAGACTTTGATCTGTGTCTCAAACACCCAAATCCCACATTTAATCACAATACAATTGAAAAATTATGATCTTCAACTTGTTCACACATCTGCCATGAATCTGGGGGTTTGATCGTGCTCGAATCCGACCTAGAAATGTCAAATCATTACCCTTGTAGGCCAATGAAAAATATTGTGAAGAATTATAGGGGGAAAATCACATGAATGGGGTGAAAAAAAATAATTGGTTAGTATGATTTCATCCAATGATTTCAAAAATGTGGAAATGAGGGTGAAATGAGGGTCAAAGAAATAATAAATAAATTTGGTTCAAGAAAACCAATTGAAATGGGGCTCATGTGAAGAATAAAAATCAGAAAAATTAAGAATATCTAGAATACATGTTTATTAATTGAATAAAATATGGTGTAAATCCATGAAATAACATACCCTACCTCTAGTTTGGATTGATTTCTGATGAAGAGTGGTTCTATGCATTGTCATTGGCAAGATCTAGAAACTTTTTTGGAAAAGATAAATCCTTTGAAAAATAATTGTTTCTATACGATCCATTGTCTTTGTTCAATAAATTTTATTCTCCTCTCTAATCTCCCAAAGTTATGTATCTAACCTTAAGGATATTAAATAACGAGGATTATAAAGAGGGTGATTAGGATTTTAGTTCATTTAAGTTAATTAGTCAATTAAATTAATTAATTTCTTGACACACCCACCAATGTTCACCATCAATCGAATTCCTGACACCGACCAACTTTATGTCACTCTTAGGGTAAACTCAACATTCTGGAAACAACCAATATCTTAGATTTCCCATTTGAGGTCCTAATTAATGCGGAACTATTTATTCTAAAAATATGTGCACACATGATTTAATATATATTAATATTTTTAATATATTAATATCAGGGTCCTGAGACACCAAAAAATGAAACTAAATATGAGGAAAAATCCATAGATATAGAAGGAAATATTCAAGGATAAAATTAAAATAACCAGAGTCATTATATTATACCCTCCTTCAAATATTTCACCTAGAAAATCACAAAGTATATAGAAAGGTGGGGGTACTGAGCCCGCATCTGGACCTGAAACTCTTAAGAGATCTCATATTTTCTCCCATGTTTCTAAAGAACTCACCCTAGAGGTATAGTCTATCTATGTAGGATCCTCCCCCATCAGTCCTTGATCCCCAATAGATACTTCGAGAAGGTATCTTTTTCCTCGATGTATAGCACGCCCTAGTCAATAACGTGTGATGGGTCATAAATATATCTCCTTGATAGTGAAACATGGAAGATGTCATGTACTCAGTCCAAATATGGGGGGGGGGGGTAATTTCAAGTGGTAATCAACCTCACCAACCTTAAAAAGGATTTGGAATAGCTTGATAAACCACTAGAATAACTTTATTTCTTGACTAAACCTCCATAACCCTCATCATGGGGTGACTCTCAGGAAAACATAGTCTCCCTGATCAAACTCTAAAGGCCTAAGATTCCAATTCATGTAATATTTATATCGGATCTAGGATGGTATCTTATTCTCATGGATCACTTGAAATCTATCTTTCATTTACTACACTAGATTTGGACCCACAAGAGATGTCTCACCAATCTAATTCTTGCACAAAGTTGACCTATAGGGTCTCCCGTACAAGGCCTAAAAAGGTGGAATGATGAAGTAGAGAGATAATTATTATTATAACCAAGATATACCAATGTAAAGTGATCCTCTCTACTCTGATCAAATTTCAACACATAGGTTCTCAACAATCCTCCCACACCTGAATGGTCCAATCGAGCTGTCCATCTATCTGGGGGTGAAACACTGTGATCATCCATAAATGGGTCCCAAAATATTCCTAAAACCCCCTCCACAACTATGAAATTAATTAATCATCACATTCCAAGATGATCACCATGGTTACCCCATGAATTTGGTTGATCTCCCACACATACAACTGCCCCAAAATTTCAACCATACTCTACTCCATGAGGAAAAGAAAGTGTAATGACTTGGTGATTCAGTGAATAATCACCCATATATCATTGTATTCTCTCACTATCTATGAAATCACCATTAAAAAATCCATCAAAATTCTACCCCACTTCCATTCCAAAAAACTCAAGAGGTTGTGTTAAACCCATTAGAACATGATTTTGAGCCTTTATCCACTGACATATGAGTCATCGAGAAACAAACTCAGCTAAACTATGCCTCATGTTATCCCACCAAAACTGCCACTTATGGTCATTTTACATATTCACCACACCCATATGTATAGTTAAGGGGAAAGTATAAAAATACCTCAATACCTACTCACACAACATGGATAAAACTACTATCCATCCTTGGAAATTGATGAAATACTCTCCTCATTAAAAAAATATGTTTGGTGCATCTCCTAAGGATATTTGGTCATGAAGAAACTCATAGTAAATTTATTATCTGAGCATCTCTCAAATGCTAAAGAAGTATTGGAGAGACTACCATTGACTATAGATAAGTTTTACCTCACACCACCACAAGGGTTGGCTATAATGAAGCTAACTACTCAGATACCTCCTCCACCAAGAAGGAATGGGATTTCCTACTAAGAAAATCTACCACTATATTCCCCTTTTATGAAGTATAGACTATCTAAAATTTATTTTCCTACAAGAACTCCTACCAATGCCTCTATCTCATGTTGATATATCTCTGAGTGAAGATATACCAGATATTCTGGTGGTCTACATAAACAATGAAACACTCACCTAGAAGATAATGTATCAACATATTTAGGGTAAATACTAACATTGTAAATTATAAGGAATGGGTTGAATAATTATTATCATAGGGAATCAATTATCTTGATCCATAAGTAACCACAACCCACCTCTACATTAATACATAATCCATCCCATCTTCAGAGGCATCATAAAATACCACGTACTCAACACCCTCTTACAATAGTCTCAAAATATGATCACTAATAAACCTTTACCTTAGATCTTTGAAGGATCTTTGAGACTTATTAGTCTTAGAAAATGGATACCCTTTCCGAATCAAGGTATTCAAATGTGCAGTTATCCTAGAAAATTCTACTAAAAATCTCCTGTAGTAACTTTCCAAAATAAGGAAACTCTTCACCTTTGACATGCTATTGGGTGGTTCTCAAGCAAGCACTACATCAATATTCTCCATATCTATATCTAAACCATGATCATATATGAAATTCAACAGAAGGTTAATCTCACCGATCCAAAACTTACACTTCAAGATATTACCATAATGTTTGTGCTTATAGAGTAAGTATAAGACCATTATAAAATGATCTACATACTCCTCCTCTAATAAAAAGTATATAAGAATGTCATCAATAAAGAAAACTATAAATTTGTCCAAGTATGGATTTAATATTTGATTCATAAGATCTATGAAAACAGTATGGGAATTAGTCCTACCAAAAGAAATAACCAAGAAATCATAGTGTTCATAGCGACATTGGAATTCCATATTCAAAATGTCATCCTTGTGAACCATCAATTGATGGTAGTTAGTCTTGAGATCGATATTTGAAAACCAACTTGCAACTTTCAATTGGTCAAAAAGGACATCAATATTTGGTAAGGGGTACTTGTTCTTGATTGTTACCTTATTCAGGTGATGATAGTCCACACAAATCCTGAAACTTCCATATGCCTTTTTTATGAAAAAACTAAACCCACGTAGGGGGACACATTAGTTCAGATAAAAACTTACTTCTAAAGGTATTACAATTGAAACCTTGTCACCCAAATCTTGGTGGGGGCCATATAATATGTTGTAGAAGATATTGGTGCGGTCTTGGGGTGAAAGTCAATGCAGAAGTCAATCCACCACCTTAGAGGTAGTCCGAAGAAATCTTCAAGAAATATGTCTACATAATCATCCAATACTACTGGAATATAGAAACCTAAAGATCCCAATGAAATAGTAGATAAACTTTCTAACTGATGGGTGATAGGTTGTAACTTCCTGCTCATGTTCCCTACTCACTTAGACATAATATCTCTCTTGCCCATGAAGGAGAATCTTGTACCATTTGTATGAAGACATCTAAATTTCTCGAGATGAAATTATATTTGGGAATGGATTATGGATAACCAGTCCATACCTAGGATGATTTCATAAGGTTTAATCATAATGACCAAGAGGTACCATGAGAAACCCTATCCACTAAGCACCAACTTTCACTACATAATATGTTTAATATCGAAAAATCACTACTCATAGGAACCTATATCCACAAATACTGGGATAAAGAATCAACTATAAGATATATCTCTTGAACAAGGGATATAGAGATAAATAAATAACACACACCTATGTATACAATTATTGTATCTAATGTAGAAAATAAACAAATCATACCTCAAATAATCTCATGAGAAACCATATTATATCCATCCATAGCCTGAAACTACCTACACCCTCTACTGCTAGTCCTCTGAGCCTGGAATGGTCCACTAGGTAGTAGTGGTGGAAGCATCTTGTAGCATCATCCTCCTCTAAAATATGCTCTTTATAGAGTTACACATACTCTTCTATTAGAAACGCCTACCTAAGGACCACCTTGAACATGTCTCGTAGATCCCTAATTACAACACTACCTATGTCATGGAGGTCCATCTACTGCTTGTCTACCTTCCTCAATACATCAGGATGGGAAATCATGATCCATGTAACCTAACCCATTGCAATTATAACACCACCCCTATCTAGGTTTACTGGATCCTCTATGTGAACCCTGATCCACAAATCCATATGTCTAAGTCTGAGCATGAGTATGCCTCTGGTTCCATGTCCTGAATAACTGATTCCTACCAGATACTGCAGAAGAGTCAACCCCATAGTGTCCACTTCTAGCTCCTGCCGCTCGAAATCCCTCTACTAGGAAGCTCTATATAACTAGATCCAGCTCCATCACTCTAATATAAGTGGGAATTCCCAAGGATACCATGTTGACATAGATTTCTCTATGAAGATCCTACTCAAGCTTCCATTCCTAGAAGTATCCATCCCATACTATATCGAGTGAGTAATGAATGTGGTTGATAAACATCACTATATACGCAAAAAATATAATATCACCCTATTACATCTAGTGAATCTATTGAATCTGTATAGAGTTCAAGCTCGAAGGGAAATAGTCATCATAGAACAATTGCTAAAAGTCTATCCATGAGAGTCACATAATCATGAGTTTGAGTGATTAGACTCCATCCACATCCTTCTATTCCATGAATATGAATAGATACCAATGAAACCATTTGATTGGATGGGCTCTAAAAAGTATGAAAACTTAAACCACCACCTCGAGATAATCCTCCAAAGCTTGGGGGTCTATATAACTATGAAACATTAGTGATCTCTTCGATGGAAATCACATAAATCTATAAGCCTATTCTCATTATCTTCCTATCCTATTAGAGATATCAGTTTCCCAACATATAGTTGATCATCCACCTGAACCACTAGAGGAGGATCTCTACATTTCTCAAAAGGTGGTAGAACTTCCCCATGCCTACTTAGAGGAAACACCTCATGAGTGGGTCCTTGAATCAAAGCCTCATCGATCAATTGACCATCATCATGATCTTGTATTGATATCATACCGGGTTATCATCATGGAGAAATCTTTAAATTTAATAGACATACCATGGTTAGATGATCATATATTGGGAGCTGACTTAATAATGGAATGAAAGTAAAAAGACCAAATCCTATATGGTACATGTACCATTGGTTCCCTACAACTGATGTCTTGGAATGTCAAGTATACAAGTAGGTATTTAGAGTCTTGGTGTATGGATATGTTATAATTCACACTAATAATGGGTTCCTTGGCCCGAGGGCTGAACTCGAGACACTTTTAAACCATTTCCCTAAGTTTCCAAATCAATACTCACAAAAAATACCTACTTCAAACACAAACTTGAGGAAAAACCACCTATGAAAATAATCTATCATAGGTTGACCCATCGAGACCCCTATGAGGTCAGTAGTTAGATGAGTACAACATCCCAATCCCACCTCTAATAGTCCAAAGGCTTGAGAAAATCACCGAGTAAACATATCACTAAAATGGGAGGACTTATCCTAAATCATGAGTATTCACACACAAAAAAATATCCATGAAACAGTGAAAAGATATAGGAATAAATAAAACATCTCGTGTATAAACCATGGATGTAAAAACCTCTAGGAGAACATAAAAGTATAATACTATAATAAAAATGATAACAAGGGAAAAAATTCATTCCCAACCAGAAAATTAATTCCCAGCCTGACAACAAATAGAAAAAGGGAAAGATTGAAGAGATACCAAATCACAATCTCCAAGGGCAACCACCAAACACGATTAGTACCTTTAGGTACTACTATGCTCCTCTGAAGTCACCATAAATCTACTTGTCGTCTGTATAAGACACACCGCATGTGAGAAAATACCATGTCGGTGTGATTATATACATACCTAGTATGACTCTCCAAAAAACAAAAAGAACCAATCTAAATAATCAATAGTAATCTCAACACATGAAACAAGAGGATGTAGAAAATCCCATTATCAGATATGCTCAAAAGAAACCCAAGTAATAGAGAAAGGGGATCTCTATCTCCACAACTATATAAGAATGATGTGTTATCCTGAATCTCCCAAAGGTTCATCTTTAATACCCATAAATACATGCAACATCACCATAATTAGTGTTGAGGGCCCACACCTCACCACTACTCTCTACAACTAATGGAGCACTAACTCTAGTGGAGGACCAAGTCCCAACTAGATCTCAAATATGGGAGAGTAATACTTCATAGAGAGTGGAACCATTCTCTACTATATTATGAGAGAGTACCAATTCTACTTGTGTAAAGAGTATGGGGGACCCATGACATGGTGCGATAGGGGAGTACCAACCCCGACATCTATCTTTCAATCAAACCCCATCACTTCCATTGGAAAATAATCATTGAAATAATCATCCCATTTATTACAACTTATGTAATATCTTTTATGAAAAAATTAAGGCAACCATCACATCCTATGAAAAAAAATACTTAGGATAAGCTACTTGTAGCCCCAAATATGAGTTCCAAAGAAGGATATACACAAGGTAAAAGTCTCTAGGAAAACATTACACATCGTATATATAGTAAAAATAGGGTTTATTGGCTTCCATGAGTATGATCATGTCTTTTGACATGTTCCAATTTACTTCAACTCATGTCCGTGTACTCTGGTTGTGCCTATGTACTCTAGCCATGCCCATGTATACTGGGTGTGTTCAGGTACCCTGCCCATGTATAAGTATATGGTCATGCTTATGTACTCTGGCTGTGACCATGTACCTGGTCATGTACATGCCTCTATACTCCTAGGGTATGTTCTAATCCACTATAATAGGGTCACATGGTGTTTATGGTTCATAAGAAACATGTGATATTTAAATATACCCGAAACCCTATCTTCCACAACATGGGGACTACAAGACCTGTATTTATTCAAACTACATGTTGTGTAACTTGGTATTTTCTAGAACCCACTGGTCTCCATGCAGTTCTAATCATGTCTCTTCATCCTTCATTCTATCTAAAAATATTTCCAATTAAATTTATATTTAAGTTGATCAAAATTCTATTATTACTAGTGGATAAATTCCGATGAACCTAATCGTGGGTAGATCATCCCCATCACACTGTGCCACTACGTTGCCTCACCCATAGATGGAAACCCATGATCTGACCTTCAATCCATATAAAAAAATACCCTCATCTCTCATATCACCATGATCCAATAAAAAAATTCCAATATCTAACTTATTCACACATCCTCTATGAATTTGGGGGTTTGATTACGATTGAATTCATCCTGATAATGTTGAATCACCGACCTCATGGTTCAACAATGAAAAACTTGAAGAATGGTGGTGGTAAAATCACACGAATGAAGTGAAAAACATATTTGGTCAATGATATCCCATACAATGATTGAAAAAATTTGGAATCCAGGGTGAAATTAGGGGTGCAACAATAATAAATAATTTTTTTTAAGAATACCAAATAGAACGGGGCTCATGCGATGAATGTAAATCAAATCAATTAAGAAGATATAAAATTATTGCTCATAAATTAAATCAAACAGGGTTTAAATACATGAAATACAATTCACCACCTAGATTATGTATTGATCACTGATGAAGAACATTTCCATTCCATTTTCATTAGCTAGATCCAGAAAATTCATTAGCGAAGACAAATCCTTTACAAAATAATTGCTGCTTAATGATCTGTTGTTGTTCATCAAAGAATCTCATCCTCCTCTCTAATCTCCCATGGTTATGTGGATAAACCTAGGGATCTTACATAATAAGGATTATAAATAGGTAGATTAAAGTTTTAGGTCATTTAAGTGAATTTATTAATTAAATTAATTAATTTCTTAATGCATTCGCTAATGGTTTCCATCAACCGAAAGCCTGATGCCGACCGACTTTATGTCATGTATAGGGTAAAACCCATGTTATAGAAACAAATGTGGTCTCATATTTCTCATATAAAGTCCCAATAAACAAGAAAAAACATTTATTTAAAAAATATTATTGTGCATGCTTTAATATATATTAATATTTTAAATATATTAATTTTGGGGTCCTACGATACCCAAAACATGGTGCTAACTCCAAGGAAAAATCTAGAGATACATAAGGAAATATTAAAAGGATAAAATTCATAAAATTTAGGTGTTACACTTTTTTTTACACTTTTTGACATGATACAATTTTTGTGTTGGCATACTAGATAACCGTGCTTGATTATGACTGCATGTGGGTATGTACATAGCCCATGAGAACCTTATATGATACTAGTTTCCATGATTACATTCACATATTTTTTTTTCATGTTTGATGTTGATCACATGCATTGTATGTTTCTACTTTGACTCATGATGATATGTTATGCTTACTTGTGTGTTATACCCTGTTATGTGTGACTTTGGAGGTAATATTCTTGGTACCAAAATCTAGTGGACCATCGTGACATTTTTATCCCTTAGAGGGGGAGTGCACATGACTTGTGACTATAAAGATGATAGAACTAATCACAAGGTAGGGATAAAAATATTCCTCATGGATCCCATGTGATACACTTGATGCCTAATGAATATCGAGTGGCACAATCACTCAATTCCTAGTGGATGATGAGAACATGACTCAATTAATACCTAGTAGATACTGAGTATTAAATATACATGATACCAAGCATAATTATTACTAGAATCATGGATAATCCCTGATTATTCTGAATATATTGACATTCCTTCTATTATAGAGCTGTTGTAGGTACAACTGGGGCTCCTGGTGGATTGGTTAGCACACTGGTTCTCGGTCTTGGATTGTTGTGTTTATTGCACATTTTTTTATTTATTTCACACACTTTTTACATGATAACATCAATTAAGGATTCATTGGTGGTGTATTATTGGGATTTATTACTCACACCCTATATGGAAATTCTGATGTGTGCGAAGACCTTATGTTTTGGGACTTGAGTAAGGGAAAGGGACCCATGGATGATGGATGAGCAGAGGAGTGTGTAGAAGGTTGTGGACCAGGACAAACTCCGAGGGAATCCATATTTATTTATTTGTTTATTTTCCTACTATATATACTCTGGATTGGATTTAAAACTTGGAAGCCATTATCTATTTACTGTATGACATGTATTCAATCTTCTAATTTCTTCATGTTACTATGATTATTTATTATATTGTCTATTTATTTAATATCTATGATATGGCATGATATTGAAGGTATAATATCCCCAATGATAGACTTAGACCCTCGATGCTAGTTGGAAGCCTATTGCATATGGGGAGGCATGCATGAGGTTATGTGACCCTATATTTCAGACCTGATGTTTTAGGTCAGAGTGTTACAAAATAGAATCAAAGCACAATTTTCTAATTTATTTTTTTAGACAAACCTGGGGCATGGTAGAAAAGACATAGCTAAGTAGAACTAGGGTTTTTTATTTTCTATGTGCCTAGACAACACATGTGTAATGGACCTATAAGTTTCCAATTATGGAATTTCATTTATCATTTTTATAATATTTTGGGTAAGTTCATGTATCATGATTAATCATGTAGATTTACATTCCATTTATATACCTATTGGTGTGATGCATGTTTGTTATTAAATTTAATTCCTTGATGTGTGTTATCTCTTTAGGATAAAATTGTATTTTTGATAATGTGATATATATGTTTCTGGTTTTATTTTGATATATCTTTATTTGTATTAATTAGTTTAAATGAGAATGAAATTATGTTTTTTGTATATATATGATTGTAACTAATGTACAATGATGGATAAATTTGGTTAGTGCCAGGAGGTTTATTCCTTGGGTTATGGGTAGAATCCTAGGGGAAATTTTTTTGGAACCCTTATACTGGTTAAGATATAATAACTTATGTATTAATTCTTACCTTTTTTATAGAATATTCCACCACATAGATGACTGGTGGGATTACCTACTGTGAAGGAGGGTTCTACAAAGAACACTTATGCACTCTATCTAGTAGTTTAGGTGAAAGGACCAATTTAGTTAGGAGTATTTTACCTAGTTCCCATCTAGAAAGTTGGAGTCACCAGGATTATGGTTGACTATGATTGAGACTTTCAACTTCACCATCTCCCATCCTTCTAGGGCACTAGATGCCCTCATGATGTCAAGGACTAGATTCAGATTATTGAGATGATATTCAACTTAGTAGATACTCTATAGGATAAAAAATTGATGTTTGGTACCTTTATGCTATAGGGAAAGGTATGTAAGAGGATTGAGAAACTAATTTTCTTTCATACTTTATTAATTATATGAGTGAACCCCCTATGGATTTTTTGAGTGTTACCTCTAGTAGAAGGAAGAGGAAGTCCATGAACGTATAACAGGGAAATGGTATGCCAATGCATTGGATATTGGATTCTTCAATTCCTTCATGAGGAGTACCATAATTCTTAAAATATGGGAAGACCAGTCATTATCACAGATTCTACATAGCACTTCAGAGCCAGTGTTGAATATTAAGAAAGAAGGGGAATATTTAGTTGTTTTTTTCTAGATATATGGGGTCATGATTCTGTAAAAGGTCAAGGAATATCTGGTTAGGGTTCCAAGGATCCATATATGGTTCTCAGTAGTAGGCCTAAACAATGACGAATCAGGAGAGTCATGATTATTAGGGATAGGGTCACAAATCTAAGAAAGGACATTTCTATTTAGTGGATTAGACTCTAGAAGATGACAATAAAGGACCATCTACTGTATGAGGTACGATCTTGATCATGTCTACTTTATATACTTCCTTGTTTAATGTTAATGCTTTCATTCCTTCATATCCACATAAGTATTTGTTGGATTTGACTTACCGATCAAGTTATACGAGTTAATTTCCCTTGATACCATATTTGGAATGAAAGTGGTCAATATTGAATGATTCATAGAGTGTTATATATAAATTTTTGGTTATAGAATATATTGGACTTTTTTATTCTAGAGATGATGATCTTTGATGTGATTCCCAGCATAGACTGGATGACTAGCTTACAAGATCACATTTATTGATATCAAATACATGTGTTATTCACTTATTTTAAGGGAGATAATTTCATGATAAATATAGAGTGGGAACTAGGACTAGGTAGAGCTAGTGTAAACTTGAGCCAGCTTAGGATAACCATGGAACAAATGGTGGGATTGGTTGTTTCAAAAACATCCATGACAACCCCCTTAACTTTTCCTCTGGTCATAGATCTCTATTAATACATATTTTCAGATGAATTCATAATAATTATTTTAGATATAGGAGTTTACTTTGAGATAGATCTCATGTTGGTTGTGTGTCCCATTTTGATACCCCCAAATCATGTGGCACCATCCAAGCCGAATGAGATCAAGGTACAGTATGAAGACATGGAGTAAAAGAGATTTATTAGGTTGAGTAATTAACCATGGGGTGCACCTGTATTGTTTTCCAAGAATGATAATGGTAGTCTTAGACTCTATGTTGATTAATGGAAGCTAAAATAGGTGATAGTGAATGATAATTATCTTTTTCCTAGTATCAATGATCTTTTTGACCAGTTATGGGGAGCCCAATTGTTCTCTAAGATTGATCTTTGATCAAGATATCACTAGATTTGGGTCAAAGAGGTGGTCATCCTAAAGATGTAATTTCAGAGGAGGTATGGGTTGTACAAGTACTTTATGATACCATTCGGTTTTAAAAATGAACCAAAAATGTTTATGGATCTCATGAAAAAGATCTTCCACCCCTATATGGACTCATTCATCATGGTGTTCATAGATAACATCCCCATATAGTCTTTGGCACCAGAGAAACATGGTAAACACATCAAGAATTTCTTAAGCATGCTTCAAGCACATCAGATTTATGCTAATATATATAGGTGTAACTTTTGGATGTAGGATTTTAAGTTCTTGGGGAATGTGGTATCTAAGATAGGTATATTCATGGACCTAGAGAAAGTGAAGGTGGTTGTTTTTTAGACACATCCCTGAAACATGTTAAATATCATAAGAATATTGGGTTTAGTAGGATACTACCAATGTTTTATCCATAAATTTTATCATCTATCATCACCTATGAATCACTGAAGAATAAGAGAGTGAATTTATAGTGGCTAAAATAGTGTGAAGATACATTTATTAAGTTAAAGAGGAGGTTGAATATAACTCATGTACTGATAATTCTCAAGCCAGGTATTAGATACGCTATGTACTATGATTAATTATGAATTAGTTTTGGAGATTTAATAATGTATATAGAGTTGTTAATAGATTATGGGTCATGATATCAATAACCCCATTATCATAACTACCACACTCATGACCTCGAGCTAGAATCCATGGTTCACACTCTGAAGTTTTGGTAACACTATCTCTTTAGAGAGAGGTTTATTGTCTACACTTACCACAAGAGCCTTAATTATATATTCTCATAGTAGGACCAAAACTTGAGGTAGAGGTAATGGGTATAATACCTTTATATTTTTGACTTATAGATGGATTATTCACTAGGGAAAGTTAACATCATTGTAGATGCTCTTAGCCGTAATACGCAAGTTGAGAAGGATCTTAGTGAGTGGACTTATGAGGAGTAGTGGAACCTGATGATCTTACTAGATGATTGGAGGATGGATGATTTTGATGATCAAGGATCAATGAAATATTCTCCATTGGTGGTTAAATATTATCTAATATAATAGGAAAAGGCTATATAGGATACTGAACTAGAGTGTATCATGATGAGGGAACAACTAGATGGAGGTGACCTGATACCTAGGAGGTCGTTGAATGATGATGATGTGATCCTTATGAATGGTAGATTAGTAGTTCATACTTACATCAAATAGTATATGATGAGGTACTTCAATAACTCTAGATTGGTCGTACATCATGCTGTGATAAAGATGTAATAATACTTTAGGTGATAATTTTGGTGGCTATGAATATAGAGGGACATTGTTGGGTTTGTTTCTCGATGCCTTACCTACCTATGGTTAAAGGAAAAGCACAAGTATAGCAATGTGATACTCTATCCACTTTAAATTCCCAAGTGGAAGTGGGATAATGTCATGATGAAATTTTTTATAGGGTTACCCAGGACCCCAAGGAGTCATGAAGATATCTGGGTGATTATCTATTAGATGAAAAAAGTGGATCACTTCTTACAAATCTGAACACTCACTCAATGGATGAGCTAAAAAAATTGTATGTCTGTAAGGCCATACACTTACATAGAGTTCCATTGATAATTGTATTTGAAAGAGATTCATGTTTTATGTATAACTTTTTGAAGGACTTACAGAAGGCCTTAGGGACTCTGTTGAGGTTGATCACAACATACCATCTTTAGAAATATGGATATCCAGAGTAAAAGATTTGAATAATATAGTATATGATTCAATATTGTGTTCTAGACTTCAGTAGATATTGGGATAATCACGTAGACTTAGTTGAGTTCACGTAAAATGATATTTATCAAGATTAGATTTAGATGGCACATTATGAGGTTCTTTATAAGAGGCCATGTAGTTCACCATTATATTGGAATGAGGTATATGAGGTAGTGGTTATGGGGGCCAGTTTGGTTCAGGAGACCTTTGAGATAGTGAAAATGATTCATAAGATAATTATTACTACTCAGAATAGGCATAGATCATATACTGACCATAGGAGGAAACCTTTGAAGATCACTATGGGTGATTGGGTTTTCTTAAGAGTGACTCCTCAGTTAGGACACTGTAATTTTAGGAAGTAAGGAAAACTAGCCTTGTGTTATGTTGAACCCTTAAATATCATTGAGAAAGTTGGGATAGTGGAATACCATTTAGATCTTACTTAATGTTACTAAGGTATTCACGATGTGTTTACCGTGTCTTAGCTTCGGAGGTACATACCTGATTCTGTGCATGACATTGACTGTGAGGATGTTGAGATGGATCCTGACACATCATATAGTGAGAACCCAATATAGATCATTGAACGGAGTGGGAAAGTCATTTGAGGAAATTCAATACCACTTGTTTGGATCCTATGGTAGCATGGATGGATATAGTAGAAGATGTGGGGGCATGAGTCACATGTTCGAGCTTAGTGGCCCATGTTATTCAAGAAAGACCACTATAGATACTTATCAAGGATGAGAAGTTATTAGAGGGTTATAATTATAACATTCATAGTTTTTAAATTTTCTAAAACCTACTTTTTGTTTTATTTTATAAGTTCTTTTTATAGAAAATTAAAAAAATTAAAATTTGTTTTTACCCTTACGTATAACCTAGGGCATGCGTAAAGGTAAAAAGGCCTCTACCATTATGAAAGGATATTTTTGGGAGTTGTGTAAGGGTAAATAATTATTTATATGAGTTGAATAAGGGTACATCAGGCACAACATAAGGGTAAAATGGAATTATGATATGTTGTGTAGGGGTAACCTTGGAGTTTCATAAGGGTACTTAGGTACCACATAAGGGTAAACAGAGGTTGTATAAGGGTAAGATGAGTTTCCTAAAGGCTACCACTAAATAAGGGTAAAGGGAGTTTCCACACACTAAATAAGGGTAGCTCCATATTTAAAAGGGATGATCAAGGGTACCCCTGGAAGTATGTAAAGGTATGGTGGAATTCCATGTGTAGCATAAGGGTAACCCCCTGTTTACTTAAGTTGCGTAAGGGTAACATATATGCTACATAAGGGTAACCTATAATTTTTAAAGGGTGTGTAAGAGTAGGATGCATTAAATAAGGGTAATTAATTCTTTCCAAGAGTTGCGTATGGGTAACTTAGTACCCTTACATGACACATATGACCTGAATAAGGGAAAAATAATGTTAGCCTCCCACATATCAGTGTGGGATGGAGGAGTGCTATGCCAAGTTGTGTTGAACAACACAACACAATTCTTGGTAGGGGAGACACATCATCTTTTATAGGAATCACAACTGCATTGTATGAATAGGGGGTATGACATGACTTTTGGTCAGTACTTGTCATGATGTTTGTTTCCTATTGGGAATTTGGGACCATTTTTGGGCCTTTAAGTCACGTTTCTTTTAGGACGTTTTTCATCTGGGTCATGTAATGAATTCTACTTTTTCCCAATTTAAAAAAGGGGTTATTTATTTATTTTTAATTTTAAATATAGGGGTCATACCCTCAACCTTTAAAAACCATGCTATCCTCACACAATTACCTTTCTAGGAAAAATTCTTTTAAAACCACCTTTTTCATCTCCTTATTCCCAGTTTGAACCATCTACACATTTTTAACTATTTTAAAAGATTAAAATTATAAGAATGAATTATTTGAATAATTTAAGGTTTTTGAATCATATTATGGAAGAATTTAAACACTCATCAATTAAGAAATGGTTAAAAGAAAAATTAAATTGATAATTCATTTTTTGGTTTTTAATACTACGACTCTATACACAGAATGACTTCTTATAAAATAACCAAACCTTTGAGTCCTTTATTTTTGGAGATAATTTTAAGTCAATGTAGAATATAAATTCCTTTATATAAGATCTATAAATCCATTCTTGATCAAACCATGTACCGTTTCTAATTTTCTAGGCATGAATAAACTCTCTATCTCCTCTATTCTCAAGAATAGATTTTCTCATGGAGATATTTTTCCAAGTATCTTTTTAGTGAAAATTATATATCTAGTTCTTTCTAACCATATATAATTAAGGATAATTAATTATTAAATGATAATAAAATGAAAATTATCAAAAAATGATAAAGAATTATTTTCTCAACTTTATCCAAAATTATTCTAGAGATTGAAAATTATTATCATATGAAAATTATGATTTTCTCTAAGGAAGAAATGTTAGCTCATTACATAAATTATAACAATAATTTGGAATTATCCAGGAGATAGAAAGTGTTATCATATGTTATGTTTTTATTTATTTTTCAAATCAAATGTTGGAAATATTTATAGGAATCCTTGGTTAGTGTTTTGAACTGACTAGTATGTGGATGTGATTCAGGTAATGATTCCTTTAAAAACCTTGATATTCTTTATCAATGAATTTGATATAGGATGTTCCTTACCTTTTTTAGGATATTTTTAATGCTCTAACCCCAGAAACTGAAATCTGGTGCATTATTTTATTACATTAGAATGATTACAAGGAATCAAATCCTGAAGGACCGATTAGATTAGCAGTCTTGGAAATCTAGATTACATACATGATACCCATATTACATTGGGAAATGAAAATAAAACATGATACATAATAAAATGAAATAAACTAAATCCTTTAAACCTTATTCAAAGATTTATTCTTAATAACATGGGGAAAATAAACATACTAAGGGTGATATAAAATGATCAGTAAAGGTAAGTACAACAGAAGAAATAATAAATAAATTAACATGGAATGGTAAATAACTGAACACACATTCCATTTAAATAACTAGATGAAGAATAATCAATATGACAAGGTAAATAACTGAAACACATGCTATTTAATCAATAAAATGATAATGAAATACATCCATAGATATTTTGATGAAAAATACCATGGATAAATACTAACTGAGTCTAAATGAGGGAAATGATTAATTATTGGATGTCATATGTAAGGCACATGAAAACCTATACCGTTAAGACCTTTCACAAGATGATTTAAATCTATGGATAGAAACCTGTTTAATTTGGACAAATTATTTGTATCATGAGAATATACCAATGCATTGAGGTGATATATAAATTCTAGGCCCCACCATTAATTTCCAGCCTAAATAATTAATCAAATAAATTAATCAATTTAATTAACAATTAATATACCTTATCAAATAACCATATTTAATAAAGGATATAGATTTACCAACATTTCTACAGATAGTAAAATAACTATAAAAGTATAAACCTTATGTAAAAATGGTATATGTTTTATGAGTGAATAATGATATTAAATTATAAAATGGGCATTATATACTACATATTAAACTTAATTAGTATATAACAACAAATAAGTCTCAATGGAATGTAAATTGAGACAAAATCCATTACCTTGCATTTCCTCTTCGTGTAAAAGTCCTTTAACCTCCAGTGTAATGGTTTTAATCATGTTACTAACTTATTCAAAAATCATATTAATATTCATGATATCATATATTATCTTCTTATAATATATTATTACCCTTTTTTTAATATTATTTCACTATTTCAAGTGTTAATTACTTGGATTTTGAGTATGTTTTGACTTATTATTTGTTGTTTTTTATTAATTAGATCATGGTTTCATCACATCCATAATGTAAAACATGATTTAAATATTATATATATTTATTATATATGTATTTACAATAATCCAAAATATTTGGAGATAAGAAATTAAATGCACTATTCATGGAGACGGTAGGCTGTACATACGCATGAACACTACTTTAAGTTCTTTATCGTAGTAAAATAATGAAAAGTAAATAATATATATATATGCATATTATAATTCTAGTATCATATTTATTTAATTTATGCCACATATGTTTTTTAAAACCATCATTTATACATTCCATATATAGCATGAATGAATCACGTCACATTGAAGAGGTGGTAGTCCACACTTCCACAAATGATGTTATCGTATTTACACAAAATGGAAAGCATAAAGGTATGTGTTATAAAATAATTATAGAAGAATAAATACATAAATATCATATATAATATATATAAATAGAGTGTCCATCATAATTATAAACCATGAATTGTGGTAAAGTAAAAACGAACAATCATCATCCGTGAGGTGGTAGTTCGCAATACACATAATCAATATGTTCGTTACCCATTTTATGGAATTGTGTGTATGTGTAGGTAAATACCTTGGAATAAAAACATCTAAGTATATTTAGGGTACTAGTGTTGTTATATAATCATGTAATAATAAGAAATTAATTATTTGGAAAATAAATAAATCTAAAGTGATCGTTGAAGAACGATACCTCTTATTTGGGTAACTCCTTTTGGTTTATTCCAAAATCATTACTTAGTTTTGTTTCTACCCAAATGGAGGATTATATGATTAGGATAAGAAATTTGGTTACTTATTTGGTCAGGTTTTGGTTGATATAGATGGTTCAAGGTGGTGTGAATAAGTGAGGGAGGAAGTTCCCTTTTATAATTGAGGTGAGAGGTATTTTCAAAAATCCTCAAAATATTAAAATATAATAAGTATATTCTTGATCCAAAGAATTTAAAATGAAATATAAATGAATATGTTAAGAAATTTTAGACCATATATTATCAAAGTTGTGATTATTTAACATTTTTGTGATTTTTAAATAATTTAATAATATATTAATTCAGTAAAATATCATTATTGTTGAATTTGATACTATTCTTTTAATTTGATTTTAAATACATCAAGAAAAAGTTGGAATTAAAATATAATTCTTTAAAAAATCACTAATATATTATATATATCTATAAAATTAATTATACACATTAAATCATCACAAATATATCAAAATTAATACTTTAAAATTTAGTTATTTTATTTTTATGTTAATTAAATAAATACTGTTTTAACATTGAAAAAGAATTTATGGTACTTATATAATTTATATAAATTAAAAAAATAAAATTATATAATAAAAATAATTCCATTAATATTAAAAATATATATTAATTTTTATTCATATCATGATTTTTCCCTATGTGAACACATAAAAAATATTAAATACAAAGAGAGTGATATTTTGTAACTACCATTGATTTAAATAATACATAATTTATTTTCATGAAAAATTTTCTATTAAACAAATAAAAATCAACCATAATGTTATAAGGGTAGAATATTATTCATCTAATAATATTTTGATAAGTTTTTATTATTTTTTAATACTTATCATTTTGTTTTAACCCTTATTTAACTCCTTTAACTATTACTATGATATCATATAATTTACACATTATGGGTTAATATAATTACTATAAAATGTAAAAAGACCACTAAATGAGTAATTGATTAAATTTTAATTTTTTTCCAATTAGTGGTTCGAATTTTAATTTTTTAGATATTTTATATCATTTAATGAAATATTATTTATTTTAAAATATCTTAAATGTCAATTTTGACACTTCATTATTTTGTCGTATACAAAAAATCATACCAAGAATATAAATTCAAAACGAGAATTATAAAACATTATTTACATGTCCAATTAATTAATAAAAATCATGGATGACATTGAATCACTCAAATTATATTTATATTAATATTTTTAATATCATTTATTTGACTCTTCCATTATTTAAACAATGACTGCATCATTATTGTGTCTCCATTTAAGTTATTTATTTTATTATTAAAAATTATAAATAAATTATCATGATTTAGATTAATATTTTATCTTTCAAATTACTATTTATAGTTTAATATATCCTCTAAATAACTGTATATGAAAAATTTAATACTTATTAAAATAAGAGTATGACATATAGGACTTCCCTTAGAATAAAACACTATAAATGGATTAAAGTCATCGAAGTGGATTCAATATGACATAAAATCATCTCGAGGATGATTTTGGTTGAAAATATAACATCCAATAAAATTTGGACATGTTTTAGGGTAATTTCATAATTTTATTTTTACCCTTAATTACTCAATTTACTCTTAACCATGGTAATAAAAATATTATTAAATTTACTATTCATATTCCCAAAAATAAAATAAAACTATTTACATAATTTGGAATCACTGATTGAAAATATGGAACCCATTTTTAAAAATTAAAAACACCTAATTTTTAACAATTAATTTAAAATTAATCCCGTTGATGGGGTGAGAAAACAGGTTATTAAAACTTAAAATATTAAAAAGATTGAAACGTTTTTATATAAAAACTAAATGTGAAATTTATTTTAATGAAATAAATTAGATTAAAAGATAAAAATATATTCTAATTATACTTTAAATCCAATTAAAATTATAATTTAATACTATAAATTATTTTGATGAAAAGAATTTGTATTCAATTAAAATTTAGTATTTTAACTATTCATCAAAACATGAAACTTATCCAAAAAGTACCAAAAATTAAACCAAAGTAAATTTTTATATTCCTATTTAATTATGAAGTTTATTTTTTTCAAATATACTATATAAAATTGTCAAAAATTAGATGTAAAATAGGTTCTCCATCAAAAGGTGGTAAAACTGCCTTTATAAAAATATAGGTTTTTATGTGTAATATTGGGCTTGTTCTTATATTATGCCTATATAATCAATTGGATGTATATTAAAAATATTTTATTGAATTTATAACATATATATTTCATTAATATCATTTAATAATTGTTATTAATTTAATTTATTAGGATAAAATGACTTTGTGAGCATAAAAATAGTTTTTATAAAAACATTCTCATTATATTCAATTGGTTCTTATATTCATTTATAATTAATTTTTAACCAATGAATTAAACCATATATTTTCATAAGTTAGTTAACAGTATTTATAAATTCCAAATTAAAGGCTAGGTTATATATTATTATATTAAATAATTATATTTTAATAATATATTATTGTTCGATAAAACCCAGTCTTGTATATAACGCAAGCCAAGTCGTTTTTGTGTGTAGCGTAAGCTTAACATGGTGTTGAGTATAAATAAAGATATCAAAAAAGTTAAATTTATTCTAAAAATAAAATATAGTAATGTCTTGGGGTGGTACATTCTCCCCACCTTAATTAAATTGTGTCCTCACAATTTAAAATTGATCACGGGTTCGGTAACGAAGGTTTAACTAATCAAAATAATTTCATTGAAATCCCACATTATAAATAAGGGTTGATAAAAATTACACTTTAAAATAAAGAAAAGGGAAGTATGAACGTCACCTGAGATAACACATACTAGGGTTCTATGTAGAAAAACATGGACATGGAATAGAAATCTAACCATCAAGTTTTGATGGAGAGTGATAGAGAACATGATTATAAGAAAGTTAACAATCACAAAGCTATAAATATACCATGATATAAGGGACTATTTGATTAATTGGAAAATAAGGCACCAGGATAAAATTTTTGGTTTCAAAATCCTTTCCCTATAGTTAAAGAATTCAGTTAATCCATAGACTAAGAACATAAGGAAACATACTTACTTGACATGTAGAGTTTCACCATTTAATCAATTTTTATCAGAAACTAATCTTTCTCTCTAAAAGATCATAAAATTAAAAAAATATTCTATTTATATTAATTGTATAGGGTTAAAAAATAAACTTATAATTCATGTATCACACCGTTTAAATAAATAAAACTATGTTATACTAACCAGGATATCACGTAGGCCAGTGGTAGGTGGTACACCCTTTTCTCCCTTTGGTTAAGGGTTCAAGTCTCATGGACTTGCTGAATGTTACTAGTCAACACCTGACCTATGGTTTGTATTTTTTATAAAAATATATTATTATATCATTCTAGAAATATCCTTAATATATTAAACATTAAAGAAATATTTTAACCCAAAAAAATAATATCCAATGTTCAACTTAATCCATTCCAACCTTAAGACTTTTCCAAAATACTTCTGTCCAAATTAACAGTCAAAAAAGGTATCTAACTTTCTAAAATCAATCTTAACATCAAATTCTCAAGAAAAAACAATGTAGCTATTATTGTCACATACCAAATGTTTTATCACCTTAAAAACTTTAATAAAAAATTTTCTTGTTTCCAAATCCTTAAAGAAAAAGTACTACAGTACAATCCTTATTTATTTCCATAATTCATATAACTAGTACATCATTGATAAAATAATAAAATTAAATAATTATTTAATCCAATAATAATTTTTCTTCATTTTTGGTAAGATCATAAGATTTACCATGATCTGTTAGCTTCTTTTGAGCAATATTCCTTTGAAGCATGGGGAATTCTCTTTCATAGTTCCCCATATTCTTACAGTTGAAGCATTAAAGATTGGAAAATTCTTTCCTTCCATTGAAATCATGAGCATGGGGGACTTTTTATCTAAAATTGAAGCAAACTCCTTTTCCTCTTAAGCACATACCATGGTGTCTCCTTCCACATTTAACACACATTGAAAAATACTTCTTTCCCTTCTTCACTTTGTCTATCCTTTTCCCTGTCATTCTCTTTTTCTCATGATTCTTTCCAAAGTAATAATATTTAGAAAATTATTTCTATTCAGTATTAGAATATGATATTATTTCCTCATAGAATGATAATGTTTTGGATACCATTTCTCTTCGAAATGTTGTCTTAAGCTGAGAAAAGATGTTATCATCCTTATTCTTCAGATCACATGTCATAATTTTGAACCCTAGGTACATCTATGCTAGAGCCACATCCACTTGTAGTATCTAGACATGGATGTATTGCACGAAATACCTACATAATCTATAACTTACCAAAATTATAGGATATTTTTTCTATACTTATCAAAAATTATATCTTAGGGTTAGGTTCCCTAATCTATGTTTTCTAAATCTAGTTTCCAAGGTTGTTTCTAAACTTCCTTTGATACCAAATATAACACCCTAAACCTAGTAGCCTGAAGCCAGTGCATTATTTTATTACATTGGAGTGATTTCAATGAATAAAATCCTAAATTACTAATCAATTTATCAATCTTGGAAATCTATATACATACATGATACCCATATTACATTTGGAAAATAAAATAAAACATGGTACATAATAAAAGGAAATAAACAACATCCTTGAAAGCTTATTCAATGATTTATTCTTCATAACCTTTGGAAAATAAACATAATAAGGGTGAGATAAAATGGTTAGATAAGGTAATTAAAATAGAATAAATAATAAATAAATTAATATATAAAGGTAAATAACTGAACAAACTTTCTATTTAAACAAGTAGATAAGGCATAATCAATATAGCAAGGTAAATAACTGAAACTCGTGCAATTTAATAAATAAAATGATAATGAAATATATCCATAGATATATAGATGAAAAATATCATGGATAAATACTAACTGAGTCTAAATGATGGAAATGATTAATTTTTGGACATCATGTCTAATCACAAGAAAACCCATACCATCAAAACCTTTCAAAAGATGGTTTAAAACTACGGATAGAAACCCATTTAATTTGGCAAAATTATTTGTCTCATGAGAACTCGTTGATGCATCAAGGGGATATATAAAGTTCAGGCCCCACCTATCATTTACAATCCAAATAATTCCTCAAATTGATTAATCAATTTAATTAATAATTAATATACCTTATTAAATAACCATATTGAATAAAGAATAAAGATTTACCAATATTTCTCTACATATTAAAATAACTATCAAAGTATACATCATATGTAAAAATGGTATACAATTTATGACTGAATCATAATATTAAATGAAAAATTGGTAGTATATAATCCATATTAAAGTTAACTGGTGCATACCAATGAATAAGTCTCAACGAAATGTAAATTGAGACGAAATCCCTCACCTTGTATTTCCTCTTTGTGTGAATGTCCTTTAACCTCCTTTATAATGGTTTTAAGAAAGTTAATAACTTATTATCGAACCATATTAATATTTATGATATCATATATAATCTTCTTATAATATCTTATCACCAGTTTTTTAATAACCTTTCACTATTTCACATGTTAATTTCCTCATTTTTGAGTATGTTTTGACTTATTATTTGTTTTTCCTATTAATTAGATCATAGTTTCATAATCTCCATAATGTAAACTATGATTAAAATATTATATATATTGATTATAAATTTATTTATTATAATCCACAATATTTGGAGATAAGAAATGAAATGCATTTTTGATGGAGACGGTAGGCCATACGTACCCATGAACACTACTTTCATTTCTTTGTCATATTAAAATAATTAAAAGTAAATAATATGTATATATGTATATTATAATTAAAGTATCATATTTATTTCATATAAATCACATATTTTTATTAAAACCATTCTTTATACATTTCATGTATAGAATGAACGAATCACATTGCTTTGAGGAGGCGGTAGTCCACACTTCCACAAACGATGTTATCATATTTAAAAAAATGGAAAGTATAAAGGTATGTGTTATAAAATTATTATAGAAGGATAAAGAAATAAATATCATATATAACATATATAAATAGAGTTTCCATAATAATTCCCAACCATGAAAGGTGCTTAATGAAAAATGAACAATCATCGTTTTGTGAGGCGGTAGTTCGCTATACACATAAACAATATGTTTGTTACCCATTATATAGAATTGTGTGTAAGTGTAGTTCGATACCTTATCATAAAAACATATTAGTATATTGATTATACTAGTGTTTTTATATAATCATGGAATAATAAGAAATGAATTAGTGGGAAATGAAATAAAACTAAAGCGATCGTTGAAGAACGTTACCTCTTATTTGGGTAACTCCTTTTGGTTTATTTCAAAAGCCTTCCTTAGTTTTCTTTATTCCCAAATAGAGGATTATAAGATAAAAATTGGTAAGTTGGGGACTTATTTGGATAGGGTTTGGTAGAGCTAGAAGGCTCAAAGTGGTGTGAGTAAGTGATGGAGGAGGTTCACTTTTGTAATTGAGGTGAGAGGTATTTTCAAAGGTCATCAAAATAATAAAATATAATAAGGCTATTCTAGATCCAAAGACATTAAAATGGACTATAAATTAACATTTTAAGACATTTGTGACAATATCTTATCCAATTTGTGATTTTTTATCATTTTTTTTGATTTTAAAATAATTTAATAATATATTAATTCAATAAAATATCATTATTGTCAAATTTAATACTATTCTTTTAATTTGATTTTAAATACATCAAGGAAAGGTGGTAATTAAAATATAATATTTTAAAAAATCTATAATATTTCCTATATATCTATAAAATTATTTAGAAACATTAAATCATCACAAATATATCAAAATTAATACTTATAAATTCAATTATTTTATTTTCCAATTAATTAAATAGATACTGTTTTAGCATTAAAAAATAATTTAAATTAATTATATAATTTCTATAAATTAAAAATAAAATTCTATAATGAAACTAATTACATTGAGATAATAATAGATATTTAGGTTCATTCATACCATGTTTTTCCCTATTTGAACAAATAAAAGATATTAAATACAAAGAGAGTGATATTTTGTAACTATCTTTGATTAAAATAATATATAAATTATTTTCATAGAAAAGTGTAAATTAAACAACTAAAAATAAATCATAATGTGATAAGGGTCTAATATTATTCATTCAATAATTTTTTACAAGTTTTTATTATTTTTTAATCATTATCTTTTTGTTTTAACCCTTATTTAACCCCATTAACTATTACCGTGATATCATATAATTTACATATTATGGGTCAGTATAATTACTATAAAATATAAAAATACTACTAAATGAATAATTTATTACATTTTAAGACTTATTTAATTTTTTTTACAAATTTATTTTTTAGATATTTTATATCATTTAATAAAATATTATTTATTTTAAAATATCATAAAATGTCAATTTTGACACTATTAATTATTTTGTCTTATAAAAAAATTAAACCAACAAGATAAATTCTAAAAAATACTTATAAAATTTTATTGACATATGAAATCCATCAATTAAAATTTTGGATAACGTTAACTCACTCAAATTATATTAATATTAATATTTTTTATATCATTTATTTGATTCTTCTATTATTTAAACAATTACTACATCATCATTATGTCACCATTTAAGTTAATTATTTTATCATTAAAAATTATAAATAAATTATCATAATGTATATAAACATTTTATCTTTCAAATGAATATTTATAGTTGAATATATCATCTAAATAACCATATATAAAAAATTTAATACTTATTAAAACCAGAGTGTGACATATAAGACTTCCCTTAGAATAAAATATTGTAAAAAGTTTAAAGCCATGTAAGTGGCTCCAAGATGCCATAAAATAATCACAAGGATGAATTTATCCGAAAATATATCATCCAATAATATTTGGACAAGTGTTAGGATAATTTTATAATTTTATTTTTATCCTTAATTACCCGATTTACCCTTAATCGTGGCAATAAAAATATTACCAAATTTACTATTCATATGCCCAAAAATAAAAGAAACCTATTTACATAATTTGGAATAACTGATTAAAAATATAGAATCCATTTTTAAAAATTATAAACACATAATTTTCAATAATTGATTTAAAATTAATCCTGTTGATGGGGTGATAAAATAGGTTATTAAATCATAAAATATATAAAAGATTGAAATGTTTTTATATCAAAATTCAATGTGAAATTGATTTTAATGAAATAAATTGGATTAAATGATAAAAAAATATTCTAATTATACTTTAAAACCAATTAAAATTGTAATTTAACACTATAAATTATTTTTATAAAAAAAGCTGTATTAAATTAAAATTTAGTATTTTTCACTATTCATCAAAACATGAAACTTATCCAAAAAATACCAAAAAATCAACCAAAGTAAATTTTTATATTCCTATTTAGAAGAGTAATTTTATTTTGTTAAATATAATATATAAAAGTTTCAAAAAATTTATTTAAAATTGGTTATCCATCAAAATGCGGCAAAACCGCCTTTATAAACATATACATTTTTATGTGTAATATTTGGTTTGTTCATATCTTATTATTATATAATCTATTTGATAAATATAAAAAATATTTATTGAATTTATAACATATATATTTCATTAATATCCTTAAATAATTGTAATTAATTTAATTTATTAGGATAAAATTCCTTTGTGGGAATAAAAATAGTTTTTATAAAAACATGCTCTTTATATTAAATTGGTTATTATATTCATTTATAATTAATTTTTAACTAATGAATTCAAGCATATATTTTTATAAGTTAGTTAAAACTATTCATATCCTCAAACTTAAATGCTAAATTATATCTTATTATATTAAATAATAATATTTTAATAATATATTGTTGTTCGGTAAAACTCAGCCTTACGTGTAACGCAAGACAACTCATTATTGTGTGTATCATAAGCTTAACATGGTGTCATGTATAAAGAAATATATTAAAAAAATTAAATTCATTCAAAAAGGAAAATATAGTAAAGTCTTGGGGTGCCACATCTTGTTTACACTTTTTCCCATGATTCAATTCTTGTGTTAAAATACTTGATAGATGCACTTGATTATGATCAGATGTGGGTGTGTGTAGCCCATAAGTACCTTATACGATACTTGTTTATATTACTATGTTCATATATTGTTTTTTCATGTTTAATTTTGATCACATGTATTATATGTTTCAACTTTTACTCATGATGACATGCTACGATTTATTTTGTATTCTACCCTGTTATGTGTTACTTTGGAGGTATTTTTTTAAGAGAATAGGGTAGAGCCCCCAAAAATATAAAGAATCAAATAATCTTTTCAAGAATGGGAAAAGAGGAAATCCATTACAGAAAAAATGACAACAAAACCAGAGGAAACAACCCAATAGGATGAAAGCGAACCAAAATGATCAATGTCGAGCAAAAGTCAAAGAGAAGGAAAAGAGTTTCATCGCCCCCCTGAGAGGAATTGAAACAGTGAGATTAGTCAAAGATAAAGTGTTTCCCCCTACCAAGAAGTTACACTATGCTGTCAGCACAATGAGGTAGATAATTCCACCCGCACACATAAATATGCTGAGGGAGGACCAGAAGATAGATGCCATCACATCTATCTCTTAAATGAGCTGCCCACCCGACAATGCTTGTGAAAAAATAACTACAAGTCAACTTGATGAAACAAAACCCAAGACCATAATGACTAGGAAAATTCAAATCAAGGAACCCATCCATCCAATAGACAAACTACTGAATGATGGGTGTCAAGACAGCCATCCCTCAAATGAGGCCGCCCACCTAACAATACAAAAAACTGCATTGCGCCAAATGCGATAAAAATAGTTTCCCATCCCCCAAAGACTTAAACTACCTATCAAACACCCAAGTACATAGACAATAATTAATTGAATATAAAAACACAAAAAATAGACCAAACATCACCTAAATCATCAACAGACAACATCGTCGTCTGTCAACCAGAACCAGATCACTAGTGAAGACGAAAAGACTAACCAAGTTCAGTCAACCTACAACTACAGAAGAGCCAAGAGACCACCAATGTGTCTGACATCCACACAATTATCTTCATCCACCACCATAGAGGAGTCCCCACTTCCATTAAAAAATCAATCTTCACCATTTAGATAAATCATTGGACGAAACTTACAGTGAATGGCCTCATCCTTTGGAGGTATTTTTATTAGTTCCCAAAGTAGGTGGATCATTGTGACATGTTTATCCCTTAGAGGGGGAGTACACATGACATATGAATATAGATATGGTGGATATAAGAATAGGTTATGGATATGATGATGCCTCATAGATTTCATGTGATACACTTTATTCCTAGTAGATTCCAAGGAGAATGTTACTCGATGTCCAGTGGATGCTGAGTAGCATGATCACTCATTTCCTAGTGGATGTGGAGAACATTACTCACTTGATACGTATTGTATAATGAGTAGTATGTACACATGATTCCAAGAATCATGATTACTAGACTCATGGATAGTTCTTGATTATTCATGAAATCTTAACACCCCTTCTATCATGGAGATGAAATAGGTATATCCTTGGTTTGTGGTGGCATAGTTAGCATATGAATGCTCAGTTTTGGATTGTTGTGTTAATTTCACAATTATTGTTTGTTAATGGAATAAACTTATTTACACAAGCACATTATTTAAGGATGAATTGGTGGTGTCCTATTAAGTTTTATTACTAACACCCTATATGGGAATTCTGATGCAAGTGCATACCTTATGTTTAGGGACCCGAGTAACAGAAAGGGGCCCGAGGCCGACGACTGAGTAGAATAACGTCGAGATAGTGGAAGATCAGGATAAAATCTAGGGGAATCCATAGTTATTTATTTATATATTTATATTCTACATATACTCTAGATTGGATTTCCACCTTGGGAGCCATTTTCTATTTATTGTATTAAATATATACCATCTTTCAGTTTCTGAATATTACTCTGATCATCATCAAGAGTAAATTTTTATAAAATAAAGAGGCACAAGAGGTAAAATAACAAGACTCACGGAGGTTTGAAGTGGTGAAGACCGAGGGCATCCCCTCAGATCAAGTTGACCCCTTCGGGATTCAAGGAAATTACATTTTGGAGAACCATAGGGTCATGAACAGTAACATTAAGGGAATCAAGGTAGTCTGCTACTTGGTTTCCCTCTCGCTAGGCGTGCATCACTTTAGTGTTGTTACCAAGAAGACCCCTACACTTTCTGATAGTGTAAATAATCGACCAAGGAGAGGAGCTGTGAGCCAACAAAGCATCGTGTAGAATTTTGGAGTCAGTTCAAACTTCAGTTAACTCTATGTTCCTCTGATGACATAGGATGATACCCTGTAGCATATCCAAGGCCTCCGCATGGAGGGAAGAGCCTCGTCCTAGGAGGGAGGAGAAAGCAAGTATCACAAACCCCTTATAGTCACGGACCACACCTCCACCGTGAAGGACCCCCGTGCAGCAGGAACCATCGGTGTTGAGTTTGAGACTCCTGGAGGGGGGGGGGGGGAGCCATCGGACCCAGTTGCCTCTAAAGGCACTTGGTTCCAGCTGGGTATCATGGGTATACCTTTGAAGAAAACAGAGAGAAGGCGCTTCCCGCCATTTTTTGAAAATACGACCCAAATCCAGCAGTAAGTTAATGGTTTTTATGGTAATGGTTCTACCGGAGGAGGAAACTCCATCATGCCTTGCCTTGTTTCTTGCATTCCAAATGCTCCAGAACCCTGCATGCAGGATGGTGGTACGTACCTCCCTCTCCGGACCCCTGTCTCCCGAGCCGTGGATCCACCTCTCTAAAAAAGACGTGTCAGCCATGCTAGGGACACCAAGGGCTGTGAATTCACCAAGGGCGCTCCAAACAGAATTCGCCCAGTCACTCCGAAAGAAGAGGTGGTCCACTGTTTCTTCTTTGTTGGTTCTACAGCAGTGGCACCGAGAAATCATAGGTATCCCGCACCATTTGATGTTTTCATCCGTCGAGATTGCTCTGTTTCAGATGCGCAATGAAAGGAAGTTAAATTTTTAGGGAAGGACCTTGGGACAGAGAGTTTCAAGCTCGGGGATCTCTCTTTCTTGAGGGGGCAGAGTGCTGCGGAAGTCCCGGGAGGAGAAGGACCCTGAGGAAGAAGGAGTGAAGATACATCGGTCTGGCTCTGGGGAGATATCGATGAAGTTGAAGATGTCATGTTGTTCATCATTCAGCACTACTTTGGTGAAAGCAGGGTAGAATTTCACTTCTTGAAAGGAAATATTAGGATCGGGGCAGCCCGGGAACCCGACGACCTCTCTAGCCTAGTTGTTGTACCAGAAAGAAAGCTCACCCTCCCCCACGAGCCATCGACAGTACCGTTGGAGATTTACAAGGAGGGGGTGGAGGGCTGACCAGAGCGGGGAACCTTGGCTGGACTCCGATGGGGGGTTGTGTAGATGATGGTAGTGCATGGTTTTTCACCATAGGGTGCGTTGTTCAAGAATATCCCAGAAGAGTTTTGCATGCATGCAAAGTACAATGTCTTCAAGGGAGCAGACGTTGATGCCACCTTCGCTAGCCGGCCGAGCAACCGTCCTCCATGAAGCCCAGTGGTGTTTCCCTTCCAAAGAGGGGTCCCAAATGAATTTTTCCATTATATTGTCAATTATGCGAATAAAAACCTTCGGGACAATGGTATAAGAGAGAAAGTGGACTGGGGTTGCAAGAAGCACGCTGTTAACAAGCGCAATTCTGCCTCCAAAAGAGAGGCACTTGTTTTTCTAGTTCAGAATTTGGTCTTTAATCTTACAGGTAAGAAAATCGAAATCTCTGATGCAGAGTCTGTGAGGAGAAATAGGGGCTCCGAGATAGTCCATAGGGAACACCCCTCTGTTCATTTCCAGAGTCTGTCTAATCACCGAGATCTAGTCGGAATCACAGGAGTTAGAGATATATAAGGTGATTTTGTCTTTACTGATCACTTGGCCGCTCCAGTGGGCATATTCCTTCAGCAACTTCTTGAGGCCCTTGATACCGTTCATGAAGATAAGGACGTCGTCTGCGAACATGAGGTAGGAGATCGTCTTTGATCTCATGCTTCTTTTAAAGGGGATCAACTCTCCATTGTTGAAATGCCTGTTGATGTGTCAACTAAGGACATCCTGAGAGAGGACAAACAGACTTGGGGAAATCAGATCACCTTGTCTAAGCCCCCGAGTGGCTTTGAAGAATCTGTATGACTTTCCTATGAAGGTTACTGCCGGCCATGAAGAGCTAAAACACCTGAGAAGAAGATCAGTATTCCTAGGGGTGAGGCCCATACCTGCCAGGATTTTGTTGATAAAGCTCCACTCCACCCGGTCATAAGCTTTGTTCATGTATAACTTTATGGAAGCATTGGAGCCACGGGTCTGGATGTTAATGTCTCTGATCATATCTTGGGCAAGAGAAATAGTGACTTGGATTGAGCGGCCCTTGATAAAACCATGTTGCTCCATTGAAATACACTGAGGGAGGTTCGCGGACAGACGAGAATTGATCACACTGGCCAGGATTTTGTGCGGGAAGTTGCACAGACTAACCGGACGATATTGTAGAACAGAGGATGGGTTTCTTGTTTTTGGATGAATCACAAGAGAGGTGGCCGTAGCAGCCCTTGGAAGGATACCCCCACAGAAAAAATCTTGAATGGATGACACTATATCCTTTTCACCACATCCCATGAGGCCCTGTAGAAGGAGGCATACATAAGGTCATGTGACCCTCTGACTTGGACCTGGTGGTTTGGGTTAGGGTGTTATAAAAGGGAAAGGTTGAAAAAATAGGGAATTTGTTTTATGGGTCCATCAATGAAATTAAATAAGAAAAATTTAATAAATTTATTATAATTTTTCTTGAATATTAGTATTTTATAAATTTACCACTAATATAAAATTTTAATATATCTTTTCAGGATGAAATTCAGGAGAAAATGATTTAGGGGATTTTTATCCCAGAGGGTAGGATGGAAATTTTGGCTATTACTTTAGGAAATAATGAACACCCAATCCACGTAAGAGGATATGAGGTGGGTGTCAATATTTAATTTTTTTTTGGATGTCCTAGTATGACATCAAGGGTGACATAATACAAGGGAGAAATAGCTTCCATGAATATTGAGCTATAAGATATTAAAAAGTCAATAAAAGATCAAATTAAATCATCTGTATGGGATATGTTTTTTTGAATATATGGGTTAGAGGTAGCCTACATAGCCTTTTTGCTAAATAATTCACCTCCTCATTCAAACCCAATCTTATACTGTGAGTTGCATATTGGGTATCCCTATGTATATATTGTAGCATACGAAATTATCCATAATTTTGGGGTATTATCTAGAATATCAACTTATGCATTCAAGCTGGGTAAGAGTAGTTTTACATGATATTATTGATCATATTTCTCCAGTTTCATTTTCTATTGATGATGTGTCCAGAGTTAGAGATAGTATAGGTCATTTTTTACACTGTCTAACTAGCCTTCTTCATTATCTAACATATGAGGTATGTGTTGTTTTTAATTTTTATTTACATTTTATTTTAAATTAATTTTAATGTTTTATTATATTTAAATTATATAGGAGTATCAAAAATAAAAAAAATAAGTGAAAAAGAAACAAATTTTCTAAGAATTAACAGCTTCTGATACTTATGAGGTTACTGATGGGCTAACAAATTTAACTAAAAAATATTCTATGTTGGAGTTGTGTTATGAGTTTTTGATGACTAATGATATATTTGGGATAGATTATGAATTAATAATATTTCAAAAATATATCATGGATAATGTTAATAGTGAGGAAATGCTTGTACCCGTGTTACAGTTGTTTTCCATGTAAGTAAAATTCAAATTCGATTTTTTAAAGAAATATAACTCATAGTGAATTAGTTTATTACTTATTTAATTAGGTATATCTATGATATTTGCATATAAAATTAGGGTACTTATTTTTATGGTCTTATGGATCTATTTTATATTTCAATATCCATGAAATATCCGAGGGATGAAGTTAGAGAAAAATATTAAAAAACATAGAGATTGATTGTTGATTTCTTCCATTCCTTGATATGTAAGAATACTATAATATAATTATGAAATAATATTTATTATAATGTCATTAATGTTGAAATTTTTATATTATATTGGTCATTTTATGTTATGAATTTTCTTCCAACATGAATGCATGACATATTGGTTATGCTCTTTACTGGGAGGAGTTCGTAAAAGTTTTAAAAAATTACTGGATTTTTAAGTTCTATTATATCCAATTAGTTTATTAATATTAAAATTTTCTTGTTATAAAAGATTTAGTAATTGATATATGAAATTAAAGTTTATGAAAAAGGTTTAAAAATGTTCATTTACCGATAAAAAATTCAAATATAATTATATATGCGAAATTATGATAAATAACATTTATATTAGTTAATACTTATTTTGTCTTACATATACAATGTTTCATATTTTCAAAGTGTTATTCATAACCAAAGTGTTATCATAAAAAAGGGGTAGTTAAATGTGGTTATTATATTTTTAGATTCATTTTGGGATTATCATGATCGAAATGATGATGAATTTTCATAAGGCCACTTCCATTACAACACTTTTGTTTGACCCCAATATATTCTACTATAAATTATATAGAATTTAAATTCTTATAGGTTTTTATGATTTTAAATTTCATATATCTGAATAATTAAACTACCTTCAAATATTATTTCAAACTATTTTGTAGGTATGATTATTTTTTAGATGTATATTTAAAATTTCCAAGTATCTTTATTTAACATGTCGTTAAAGTTTTAACAAATAGTATTTTTTTTCTTGTTTTATTATTGTTTTATATGATATTTTTCTATTTTATATAGTTTTTTTCACTGAAATTCATGTTTTAGTTTTTGTGTTTCTGTATTTAATTTTTTTTTTAAATTATAAGGTTTTAACATCAATTTTAATAAAACCGATTCTAAAAGCATCTTTCAACTTTACTTTTTGTATAAAATGTCACACCCTGACCACAGACACCTGTTATTTTATTCTTTTATCGGTCCCGCATTGTTTGGACAAGGTTTAGTTCGGTCCCTGTTCGAACTTTTCCGAAGTTTGGTGTTTTTGGTGGATCTTTGGCCGATGTACGGTCACCACACCGTTAGCGACGACCATGCTTTTGGTCCTGGTGTTTGCGCGGAGGCGCGCGATGGCGCGACACTTCAAATAAATAATAAATTAAGTAAATTAATTAAGTTAATTGAATGTGGAAGCCGAATAAAATTTTATATCGATAAAATAATGTTGATGTTTAAATTATAATAATGAAAATATGTCCGTGCAAATGGTTATTTTATTATTATTTAATCTGGAAATAATACTATTATTATTAAGTTGCTATAAATATAATTATTATTTACAATGAAACATGGTAAAATTATCATTTTATTAACATTAAGTTTATATTGTTTTTATTACTTTTCTATTGATATTATTATTATTACTACTAAAAATAAAATGGATAAGAGATGTTATCTTTTATTTATTTTATTAATATTTAATGATTTTATTATTATTATTATTATTATTATAATTTTTTATTGTTTTTTTTATTAAACCCTAATCCTCCCATCTTTCCTGCTTTCCCCTTTTTTTTTCTGCTGTGCGCCGCGGGCCGCACCACCTCTGTCGGCGCGAGCCAATTCCCTTTCCCCATCACCTCTCTTCCGTCGCGCCACCCTCCTGCGGACTCTATTCCTCTGCACCACCCTCACCTGCACCGGCGTCGCCACTCATGTCCGCAACCGTCCCTCCCTTCCTGGTTCGCCGGATCGCGCCGCCCCTCCCTCCTCAAGACCCCGGTCACCGCCGTCCGCCGTCGTCCGCCGCTGACTGCGCCGTCCACCTCCACCACGCTGGTGCCACCGCCTCCCCATTTTCTCCGGCTAGCCGCTGCGCGAAGCCCCCCTTGCCGGCCTCCTTTTCTCTAACCCGCAAAACCCCCTTCCGGCCGAACCCGCCTGCTCCGACCTTCTCCCTTTCTCCCGTCCGGCACAGCACTCCCCTCCTCCTGTGTCCAGCCTGCTCCGGCGGCGATAGCCTTGCCGGACCCCAGCTGAACTTCCCCCTTCCAGCTTGTCTCGCCGCACGCCTCCAGCCTTGCCTCCTCAGCACATCGACCCCCCCATTCCCGATTCGTCCAGCACTAGTTTCTTGCACCTTCTTTTGTTTTTTTTCTTTTGTTTCGATCCGCCGGCAGAAGCTACTCCCTCCGCCCGGCCAACCAGCTCCGACAAGAGCCCCTTCACTTGGTGGTTTTTCTACCCAGCGCGACGACCCCTTGGTATAACCCCATTTCATTATTTTGGTATTTTCTCCATTTATTTCACCCAAATTCTAAATGCTTCGGGTTGAGTTCGCGCTTCTTGTTTGGTGTCTAGGGGTTGTGATTGGGCCGCAGAGCGATGCACTTTTCTCTGTTGTGGTTCTGTCGCTCTCACACGTGTTGAGGTAGACGTTTCATGCCTTTCACTCCCAATTGCAAGTCATGTGGTGCTTGTTTGTCGTTATTTAATTTCTAAATCATGTCTCACACTTTTATTACATACTGTGTTAAATTTTAGTAGGGTTTTCATATTGGCGGAATTGATCGCAATTAGTTTTTTTTTGATGTTGTTCTTTCATGCGCATGTAAATACCTTACCTTTGGGTCTAGAGTAATTTTCATCTTTCTTTTAAAATGATTTTGTTGGTTATATCAGGGTGCGTCAGATATAAATCCTTTTATAGTGTTTGGTGGTGTCTTATGACTTGTGCAACTAGTTTATGTGAGTCCTTGGTGTCTTGTTGGATGTACAATGGTCTTCGCTGCACTACTGTTAGGTGTTGGGACTTGCTGCAGGGAGTCGAGATCATTCCTAAGTGCGCACACGTATCTTCCCACGTATGAATATATATATATGCGCCTTCTGAGTGCGTGTTCCCTCATGGCGCGGGGAACACGCACATCAGTTTAAAGATGTATATATATATATATATATATGGAAGTGCGCGGGCGCGTGCAAGCGAGGTGTTGCTTGAGTTAGGATGTTTCCACTAGACTTACTTGTGGTATGCAAATCCATGCTTTTACTTTCCACTGCTCGTACTTGATTCTTGAGGTTTTCGTTGTGTTATTATCTTACTATGCATCTTCATGGTACCTCTTTAAAGCTTCTTGTGGTGTTTGTAATTTCCCACTTGTTCTTTTTGGGTGTTTTTGGGTTCGTGAAGGGTGTCGCGGGTCACGTCGGACCGCGCACCGTTGGCCGCCGCTGAAGGCGAAGCGATTCGGATCGATTCGGACTGTCCGTCGCTATTTACGGAGGGCCTTTGGTTTTACCGCATGTTTCGAGTTCGTTTCGTTTCGTCTGCACCAGTGTCGAGGTGGGTTTTACTCAGTTTATTCATTTGTTTTTTTAAGACATTGTTTCTGTGTTTTTAGATGCCTTGCATTGTTGCAGTGCATTGGTAAGGTTTTTCAGTGATGTTGCGGTCATCGGCAAGTGGCGCGTACTTGTGCGCAGGTTGGGACGTAGCGCATCGTCATTGCAAATGGGCTTCGAGTCGAGGTAGGTTCCCCATTGCACTTACCTTTAGATTTAGAATTTATTAATTGCTTGTTGTTTTTATAAATTTTTAATGAATTAGAAATAATATTAGATAATAAAACTTTAAATTATTATTTAGTGCGAAAGGAGCTGTTTATTTTATACCGAACACTTGTGACATTTTCTTGACGGGCGGACACCCAGTTTTGAAAGAATGCCAGTTTGGCCTTTAAACATAATTCACGGAACTTCAAATGTGCTTCTAGTTTTAAAGATAAATAATTTCTTCTGAACAATTGTTTTGAGTTTTTTGGGAAAAGAGGTTTTACTTTAAAATTGGTGAAGGCCCATTTGGCACTTTAATGAAATGGATTATCTTGGAAATCCCACTCGGGGGTGATCTTTGGTGTGCGTTGTTTGCGTGAGCTGTACGTGATGTTTGTGCATCGTGACTGATTTATTTACATTGTAGACGCACCCCCTTTTTATTGCTTGTGATGACATGGGAACCTGGCATATTGAGTGAATTTTCTGAGAACGATTGCTGCACTAGTTTAGACCACGCACTGGCTAGTGGCCCCATAGCAGGGGAATACTGAGTTATTGCTGCTATGGGGATTGGGCCCCTCGGTTAGGCCATGCAGGGCTATGCCGGGTAGTATTATGGGCGTTATGACGTCATCGAGTTATGACATGCCTCAGGATGAGTCACACGTATAGTACGTTCTGGATTGTTCACGATCTCCTAGGTTCGACCCATGTTTCTTTTAGTGTTTATTTGTGTGTGGCGGACGATTGAGAGGTCGAGTTCGGTTGCTGACCCCTGGTGTGCCACTTTTACCATTGCCCTTAGTGTGTGTTGTGTGTGATTTTCCTTTTTGACTAACAACTGAAGTTTGAATTTCTAAATTGTTCGCAAAATGTTTTGAAAATGCAACGCACCTGTTCTTTCAACATTAAACTTGTTCTAAATTAAAAAGGGCAATGGACTGTTACTTGTTTTGGAAATGAAAGTGTGTGTAAAAACATATTTTATATAATTTAGTTCAAACCTGGAATTGATAAACTCTTTATTTATTGGTATGTGCATTGGGAATAGAATTAGTCGGGCCTACCTACTGAGTTTTAATACTCACGCCTATAGTGTTTTCTTGTTTTTAGTTCTGTTGCAGGTTCCAGTTTCAGTTGTTCGCCTTGAGCGATGTTGGTTGTGGTATTGGGGAGTGACCCATGGGGTCACCTGGAGTTTGGATCGTGGTCAGGTTAGTAGTGGTGTTGCTTGCTCTGTCTTTATTCATTTTGTTGTTCTGTTTTATTTTCCGCTGTTTAGTTTATCTTTCATTTGGGCCAAATCGTTCCCACCTGTTTACTTTTGATGCCCGGCACTAGTTGCCAGCCCGTGGGGATCGGGAACGCCTCTCGGGCCATGTTGCGGACCGATTCGGGTGACCGGTTCGGGGTCGACCCGGGTTGGTTCGTGACAAAATGGTATCAAAGGAGGTTGGCTATTAGCGGACCTCACTTTTCAGAGCGCCCTTTGTTATTTGGGATGTCCGGTAGATGGGGATTAGGACTGTTGGGGCTCAGAAGGTAGGTTATGGGTCGGTGCCTGATCACCACCGCTCGTGACGAGACCTGAGTTACCAGGGTTAGTCCGGGATTTGAGTCTCTCATCTTTGGTTGCTTTGTATTGAGGGATGAAAATGGAGGCGAATCGGTTCACTTTGTGGACTCACATGGGGTGGTGACCCATGTGGAGTCCAAGTGTCCGGCTCAAGATCCTCTTAGTGTTATGCTTTTCCTGGGGCATGACTCACCACCATGTCGCTGGGTCAGACATATGCACTAGTTTCTCATTCCAGTGGGTTATTACTTCTTCTGTTTTGTTTTAGCCTCATTTGATTTGAGTGTGCGTTAAAAGTGAAAAAAAAATTAATGGAAAAGTGTTTCTTTCAAATTGTTTTTGAAATTACTAAAGTGGGTTTTTAAAGAGAAGGTGTTTTGGTTTGGGAAGAACTTGGTATGTGTTTGGATTTGGAAAAGTAGTGTTTGAACCTTGGCACTTCTTATGGAGGGTCACACGTGCATGGGTTTGTATGGAAAGTGCGTGGTGGCACTTGTTCACAGATGACGTGAGCGAGATTGAATGAACGCACATGTGACGGTTCATAAGGTGCCATAGGTGAGTTTTAAAGTTTTAAAGAAATGATGGTTTCAGAAAGTGATTTATGCTTGTGTTGGTATATGTTTAGCTTATGGACCTTTTGCCCTCGACGTGTGTTGTTGCCTTGATTGATTTTTGGCTTGATGCCGGTTTCGATGATGTTTCTCGTGTTGTCACGAGTATGCCGCCCAGAAAGGTCGCTAAGGTTGCTAATGAGTCATGCCCAATTTTCAGTTCTTTTGCATATTGCCTATCGACCAAAGAAATCAAAGTCTGTGAGGGGTAGTTGTTTGGTTGTGGAATTGGAGTGGGTCTTCAGGTTGTTGGGAACTCCCAGGGCTATTAGGGTGTGTACCGTCTCAGATTTATTTGAGGGTTCAGTTTTAGACTAGTGAAGATGATATGTCTCATCATCGTTGGAGTTTTGGGTGTGATTAACGGTGGTCGACTTCCGAGAAGGTTCCCCACCTGGCAAGGAGTGTGGGCCAGTGGAACCTGTCTCCAGGAAACCATCCTTGTCGGTACCGGCTCATAGTTCGTCGGACCGCTCTCTTGTGTGCCACCAGTATGGCATGTCCAGACATTCTAAGTGGCCTTGCCGCATCCCTTCGGAGTCTTGCTACCGTGTGGCTGTTCAGGCCACCAGGGAGAGTTCTGGAAGAAGCGTTGCTCATGAAGGAGTTAGGGACCAGGGGATGAAACTTCCTGACTGTGAGGCAGGAGATGCTTCAGCCATCAGAGCCCCAACCACAGGTCTTGGGGTGAAGATCGCGCACAGTCAGGAGTTGTCGAGGGTGTGTAGAACCTCTCTTCGGATGATATTATCAGCTTTTTTAAAGGAGATACCCAAAGTTTCCTTGTTCTGTTCTAGTCATCGTTGTAAGATCACCTTTTTTGCAGTCACGCGATGAATTTATTCTACCGCAGTCTAAGCGGTCTTATCTGTTCTCAGTGTGTTTTCAAATCGTTCGGTTCTCCTTGAAGGGTGATGGACCCGCGAATGAACTGGTCAATCTAATCTTGAGTTGGGTCTCAATTGTGTGCGTTGGGGGGGATATGTGGTTTTATGAAATTAACAGGCATTGTTTCGAGGTCCTTTGTGAGTTCGGGCTAGAAATTCCCTAGACTCTGGTTGCGGTGAGGTTTTTCTTCGGTCGGTGTGTGAGGGGTTGAGATAATTCCTTGTCCACGAGCTGTTGGGTCGTTTCGTAGCAAGCTTCCTATTTAAGTCTCCAAGTGTTGTTCGGTCTGTGTGGAGAAAGTGACTGGGTTCGGTTTGGGAGTTCCCGTGTTGCCCCCCCTCAGGGGTGGTGTGTTCGAGTTTCAAGGTCTCCGTGTTAGTGGATTTTTGTGGTGGGGAGGACCATCCCGTGTTCTCCCCTCAACCTCGGACAATGTTTGCACTTGAGTTGGTCGGGTGTGACTTGTGTTGGTAATGGTCACCCCGAGCCTCTAAGTTTCTTCCGTTTTTTTTCCTTGGGCATAGACTCGAGATAAGATAACTGTTGGCTTGGTGACTTTCTGGGGGCAGAAAGTTTCTGTGGTGGGGAGAATTGTCACACCCTGACCACAGACACCTGTTATTTTATTCTTTTATCGGTCCCGCATTGTTTGGACAAGGTTTAGTTCGGTCCCTGTTCGAACTTTTCCGAAGTTTGGTGTTTTTGGTGGATCTTTGGCCGATGTACGGTCACCACACCGTTAGCGACGACCGTGCTTTTGGTCCTGGTGTTTGCGCGAAGGCGCGCGATGGCGCGACACTTCAAATAAATAATAAATTAAGTAAATTAATTAAGTTAATTGAATGTGGAAGCCGAATAAAATTTTATATCGATAAAATAATGTTGATGTTTAAATTATAATAATGAAAATATGTCCGTGCAAATGGTTATTTTATTATTATTTAATCTGGAAATAATACTATTATTATTAAGTTGCTATAAATATAATTATTATTTACAATGAAACATAGTAAAATTATCATTTTATTAACATTAAGTTTATATTGTTTTTATTACTTTTCTATTGATATTATTATTATTACTACTAAGAATAAAATGGATAAGAGATGTTATCTTTTATTTATTTTATTAATATTTAATGCTTTTATTATTATTATTATTATTATTATAATTTATTATTGTTTTTTTTATTAAACCCTAATCCTCCCATCTTTCCTGCTTTCCCCTTTTTTTTTCTGCTGTGCGCCGCGGGCCGCACCACCTCTGTCGGCGCGAGCCAATTCCCTTTCCCCATCACCTCTCTTCCGTCGCGCCACCCTCCTGCGGACTCTATTCCGCCGCACCACCCTCACCTGCACCGGCATCGCCACTCATGTCCGCAACCGTCCCTCCCTTCCTGGTTCGCCGGATCGCGCCGCCCCTCCCTCCTCACGACCCCGGTCACCACCGTCCGCCGTCGTCCGCCGCTGACTGCGCCGTCCACCTCCACCACGCTGGTGCCACCGCCTCCCCATTTTCTCCGGCTAGCCGCTGCGCGAAGCCCCCCTTGCCGGCCTCCTTTTCTCTAACCCGCAAAACCCCCTTCCGGCCGAACCCGCCTGCTCCGACCTTCTCCCTTTCTCCCGTCCGGCACAGCACTCCCCTCCTCCTGTGTCCAGCCTGCTCCGGCGGCGATAGCCTTGCCGGACCCCAGCTGAACTTCCCCCTTCCAGCTTGTCTCGCCGCACGCCTCCAGCCTTGCCTCCTCAGCACATCGACCCCCCCATTCCCGATTCGGCCAGCACTAGTTTCTTGCACCTTCTTTTGTTTTTTTTCTTTTGTTGCGATCCACCGGTAGAAGCTACTCCCTCCACCCGACCAACCAGCTCCGACAAGAGCCCCTTCACTTGGTGGTTTTTCTACCCAACGCGACGACCCCTTGGTATAACCCCATTTCATTATTTTGGTATTTTCTCCATTTATTTCACCCAAATTCTAAATGCTTCGGGTTGAGTTCGCGCTTCTTGTTTGGTGTCTAGGGGTTGCGATTGGGCCGCAGAGCAATGCACTTTTCTCTGTTGTGGTTCTGTCGCTCTCACACTTGTTGAGGTAGACGTTTCATGCCCTTCACTCCCAATTGCAAGTCATGTGGTGCTTGTTTGTCGTTATTTAATTTCTAAATCATGTCTCGCACTTTTATTACATACTGTGTTAAATTTTAGTAGGGTTTTCATATTGGCGGAATTGATCGCAATTAGTTTTTTTTGATGTTGTTCTTTCATGCGCATGTAAATGCCTTACCTTTGGGTCTAGAGTAATTTTCATCTTTCTTTTAAAATGATTTTGTTGGTTATATCAGGGTGCGTCAGATATAAATCCTTTGATAGTGTTTGGTGGTGTCTTATGACTTTTGCAACTGGTTTATGTGAGTCCTTGGTGTCTTGTTGGATGTACAATGGTCTTCGCTGCACTAGTGTTAGGTGTTGGGACTTGTTGCAGGGAGTCGAGATCATTCCTAAGCGCGCACACGTATCTTCCCAGGTATGAATATATATATATGCGCCTTCTGAGTGCGTGTTCCCTCATGGCGCGGGGAACACGCACATCAGTTTAAAGATGTATATATATATATATATATGGAAGTGCGCGGGCGCGTGCAAGCGAGGTGTTGCTTGAGTTAGGATGTTTCGACTAGACTTCCTTGAGGTATGCAAATCCATGATTTTACTTTCCACTGCTCGTACTTGATTCTTGAGGTTTTCGTTGTGTTATTATCTTACTATGCATCTTCATGGTACCTCTTTAAAGCTTCTTGTGGTCTTTGTAATTTCCCACTTGTTCCTTTTGGGTGTTTTTGGGTTCGTGAAGGGTGTCGCGTGTCACGTCGGACCGCGCACCGTTGGCCGCCGCTGAAGGCGAAGCGATTCGGATCGATTCGGACTGTCCGTCGCTATTTACGGAGGGCCTTTGGTTTTACCGCATGTTTCGAGTTCGTTTCGTTTCGTCTGCACCAGTGTCGAGGTGGGTTTTACTCAGTTTATTCATTTGGTTTTTTAAGACATTGTTTCTGTGTTTTTAGATGCCTTGCATTGTTGCAGTGCATTGGTAAGGTTTTTCAGTGATGTTGCGGTCATCGGCAAGTGGCGCGTACTTGTGCGCAGGTTGGGACGTAGCGCATCGTCATTGCAAATGGGCTTCGAGTCGAGGTAGGTTCCCCATTGCACTTACCTTTAGATTTAGAATTTATTAATTGCTTGTTGTTTTTATAAATTTTTAATGAATTAGAAATAATATTAGATAATAAAACTTTAAATTATTATTTAGTGCGAAAGGAGCTGTTTATTTTATACCGAACACTTGTGACATTTTCTTGATGGGCGGACACCCAGTTTTGAAAGAATGCCAGTTTGGCCTTTAAACATAATTCACAGAACTTCAAATGTGCTTCTAGTTTTAAAGATAAATAATTTCTTCTGAACAATTATTTTGAGTTTTTTGGGAAAAGAGGTTTTACTTTAAAATTGGTGAAGGCCCATTTGGCACTTTAATGAAATGGATTATCTTGGAAATCCCACTCGGGGGTGATCTTTGGTGTGCGTTGTTTGTGTGAGCTGTACGTGATGTTTGTGCATCGTGACTGATTTATTTACATTGTAGACGCACCCCCTTTTTATTGCTTGTGATGACATGGGAACCTGGCATATTGAGTGAATTTTCTGAGAACGATTGCTGCACTAGTTTAGACCACGCACTGGCTAGTGGCCCCATAGCAGGGGAATACTGAGTTATTGCTGCTATGGGGATTGGGCCCCTCGGTTAGGCCATGCAGGGCTATGCCGGGTAGTATTATGGGCGTTATGACGTCATCGAGTTATGACATGCCTCAGGATGAGTCACACGTATAGTACGTTCTGGATTGTTCACGATCTCCTAGGTTCGACCCATGTTTCTTTTAGTGTTTATTTGTGTGTGGCGGACGATTGAGAGGTCGAGTTCGGTTGCTGACCCCTGGTGTGCCACTTTTACCATTGCCCTTAGTGTGTGTTGTGTGTGATTTTCCTTTTTGACTAACAACTGAAGTTTGAATTTCTAAATTGTTCGCAAAATGTTTTGAAAATGAAACGCACCTATTCTTTCAACATTAAACTTGTTCTAAATTAAAAAGGGCAATGGACTGTTACTTGTTTTGGAAATGAAAGTGTGTGGAAAAACATATTTTATATAATTTAGTTCAAACCTGGAATTGATAAACTCTTTATTTATTGGTATGTGCATTGGGAATAGAATTAGTCGGGCCTACCTACTGAGTTTTAATACTCACGCCTATAGTGTTTTCTTGTTTTTAGTTCTGTTGCAGGTTCCAGTTTCAGTTGTTCGCCTTGAGCGATGTTGGTTGTGGTATTGGGGAGTGACCCATGGGGTCACCTGGAGTTTGGATCGTGGTCAGGTTAGTAGTGGTGTTGCTTGCTCTGTCTTTATTCATTTTGTTGTTCTGTTTTATTTTCCGCTGTTTAGTTTATCTTTCATTTGGGCCAAATCGTTCCCACCTGTTTACTTTTGATGCTCGACACTAGTTGCCAGCCCGTGGGGATCGGGAACGCCTCTCGGGCCATGTCGCGGACCGATTCGGGTGACCGGTTCGGGGTCGACCCGGGTTGGTTCGTGACATAAAATTATATTAAATGTGTAAAAAAACTATTTTTAGGAATTACAGTGTTGTTTTATGCAAAAAATCGACATTAAAACATGATTTTGATGTCGATTTTTTATAGAAATTGATGTTGAAACTGATAAAAAATAAACTTCTGTAACACTTTAAATGTTGGTTTATATATATACTGATATTGAAAGTATGTTTCAATACTGGTTTTAAATAACCAATGTTAAAACTATACCTTTTAACATTTTTTGAATTTTCATTTATTTTTAACCTATGTTAAAAATAAAAAAAATGATGTAAATACCCTTTTTTCCACTAGTGAGTCCAATAAAGAATTTTAGTTCTCCTATTAAAATCATACAAAATTTATTAGTCATAAAATTAGAAAATTTATTATAAGACAAATCACTTGAGGAACTAAATGTAATATCATCAATATATATTTTCATAATAAAAAATATTATTATAAATTTTCTTAATAAATAAAATGGGATCAATTTTTCCTTTATCAAAACCATTATTAAATAAAAACAATGATATCCTATCAAAATAAACTCTTGGTGATTAATTAAGACCATATTAATATTTTTATAATTTGAAAACAGGGTTTAGAAAATTTTCATCTTCAAAATTAAGTGATTGATTAACATATACTTCTTTAAAATAAAACCATTTTAAAAAGAACTTTTAATATTCCTTTGAAAAAATTTAAAACCTTAAAAATATGTAAAATCCAAAAAAATATTAATATATTAAATAATAGAAAAATGATCCAAATATTAATCAAAATATAATCATTCTTCTTGAAAATATACTTGATAAAAATCCTAGATTTTTTCTTAACTGTATAACTAGATTCATCAATTTTATTCCTAAAAATCCATTTAGTTCCTATAATCTGTTTATCTTTTGGGTGTTCAAACAAAGTCCAAAAACTATTTCTTAAAAAGTTACTAAGATCATAATTTATAAAAATAATTCAATTATGTTATTTTAAATCTTTATCAATATCATTTGAAATAAATTCAAAAACAAAAGTAGAATTATCACAAAAATCCATAACAAATTTCCTAATTTTAATTATAGATTCAAAATTTCCAATTACAGCTTCTAAAGGATGAGATTTGTGAGTCTCATAAGCTCTAATATCATATTAATAAGGTGTATCCTCCCCCTAATAGATTCATTATTATTTTGAGGTTCATTTTCATGAAATTTAAACTCGATAAATTCTTATTCAATTTTCACTTAATCTAAATTTTTTGATTTAAAACCAGATTCATCAAATTAAAAATTCATTTTTTTTCTATATCATTGTTATATTATTATATAATATATAAGCTTTACTAATATTATAATATCCTATAAAAATTTATTCATCACTTTTAACACCAAAATTATCTAAATTATCCTTAGTATTTATAATAAAAAAATTACACCCAAAGGCTCTTAAGTAGCTAAATTTATATTTTATCCCTTAATATAATTAATAAGGATTTTTAAAAAAGGTTTAATAAAAAATATATATAAAATATAAGTTTTTGTATTTAAATATTCAACCCAAATGTATTTTGGAAGATTAAATTCATTATGCATAGTTCTTTCCATTTCTAGAATAAAAATATTTTTTCTTTCTACAACACTATTTTATTGAGGTGTTCTTGGGGAGGAAAAATTATGAAACTAACCATTTTCTTTACAATTTTTTTAAAATTTAATATTTATAAAATCAACCCCTCTATGATTTATAATATATACAATTAAGCATCCCTTTTGATTTTGAACTTATTTACAAAAAGTATTAAATTTAGTAAAAGTTTCACTTTTATGAGTCATAAAGTAAGTCCAGGTAAACCTACTAAAATCATAAAAAACACATATTTTCTACTAAGATAACAGTTAACACAATTCCAGAAAAATATAGATGAATAAGTTTAAGATGTATTTCAATTTTAACTTCATTAACAGATATGAAAGTTTCCTTATGTTGTTTTCCTTTTAAACAAGAATAAAAAAAATATACTTACTTTCTTTCAACTTGGGAAGTCCTAGATGATTTCAAAAATTTGAAAATTTATGAAACACTTTAAATTTATCATGTACAAGCCTCATATGACATAAAATATCATTTGGTTATACAATATTAAGAAAATTAACATTATGATTAGTTAACTTAGAAAAATAAATAGAATATATTTTATCTTTTCTGTATGCATAAAATAAAATAGATTCAATATTTAAAAAAAATTATTATATATCAAGATAATATTCATTCTATCATAAAAAAGCTATGAAATACTTATTAAATTATGTTTTAGTCCTTCTAAAAATAAAAACATAGATATTCTAATAGTATTAAAAATACCAAATTCAGTAAAACCTCTAATATTGAATTTTGATTTTTCATCTAAAGTGATAGAGATTCCATCACCTTGATTGTAAGATAGAAAGTTTAATGGATCACCAATCATATGTATAGAGTATATCCTATCTATATACCATGTTTTCATGACACTCTTAGGAATGATTTCCTAAAATCAATCAAGTAGAAAAACAACTTTGGTAACCCTGCTATCTTGGGTCTAATAGGATTAATATATGAGTTATTAGGTACCCAAACATATTTAATACATGTGTTTTTGGGTAGTATTGAAGATAAATGTTGGGAAATAAAATATTTATTATGACTTACATATTATGTAAATCTCCTAGAAAATTCATCGGCACAATGTCATTGCATATTTCACCTAAAACATGTAACTTTAGAAACACTTCCTTTTGAACATTTAATAAATAAAGTATTGTAAAATTTAGTAATTTACATATTATATACAAAACTAGATCTGTATTTATTTGTTTTATTAATATCCATCAACTTATTAAAATTTTATTTTCTTTGAACAAAAGTAGATAATATCTTTTTTAAAATAATAATTTATTTCTTAAGATTTTCAATCTCCTTTTTAGTATATTCTAAATAATTACATATTTTTTCATTAGAAAATTTTTGTATTTCTGGAATTATCATTATCTTTAGTAAGTTTCCTATTCTCATGAGTAGTAAATTTATTTTTATTAGTAATTTTTTTATTTTATAATTTCAACTCTATATAATTCAACCATTATTAAAATATCTTTTTGTAACTTTTCATTTTATTTATTTAATTATTTAACATCATTAATTTTTGAATTTGAATCATATATAGAATAAGAACTTGAATCATTACTAACCTTTTTTATGTTTGAAGCCATCAAGTACAAGTCAGCTGCTTCTATTTCACTTTTTAAATCATTGCTTGAGTTCGATTATTCTTTAAAACTCCATCCAACCATTATTTCTCACTTTTACTTCTTTTAATATTTTTTTATTTCCTTAGATGTTTTAATTTTGAAGAGTCTCACTTAATGTGTCTCCTATGTCTACATTTATGACTTGTTAGTTTTGAAACATCATTATATTTACTAGAATTACCTTTCTTATTTTTCTTTTGATCATACTTTTGATAATATATTAATGGTTTATTCTTGAATCCTTACATTTTTTAATCATCTTATAAACTCTATTAGTGAATTGATTTATCTCATAATTCTTGATTTATTGTAAATCAAAGTCAGAAGAGTTAGTAGAAATATTTATATTTGATTTAAAATCAATACCTTTCTTCTTTGGATCTTCCTTATCCACAATATTCTTTATCTCAAGTTTGTATTGTTGTAAAAAACCAATGAGTTCATATAAAGTATACTCCTTGAAATTATTACTCTCATTGACTTCCACCTTTTTTGTATGCCACTTATTCAGTATTGACCACAATACACTTTCAACTACAGTAGTGTTATCTAAATCTTCACTAAGTATATTCATACAATTTATTATTCTTGTAAATATATGTTTTTTTTTCATAGATTCATATTTTACCATCTTAAAGTATCAGTACTCAACACATAGCATTCTGAATTTTTTTCTTTTGAGTTTTTTTTACCGCAGTGTGTGACTCATAATATCCTCCATATGTATTGAGCTGTTTTACATGCTGATATATGTCTGAATGTACTTCAATTAATAACAAAATATAATATATTTATGACTTTATAATTCAAAACATACATCTAGATTAGAATCAGTTTTTTTGTATAGTTTCCTCGTTATCTTCTAGTGATCTATACTCAAATGTTTAAGGTATTCTTCCATCCTCTCCCAACAATATCCAAAATCATTCCCATAAAAATATGGTTAGTTTTAAATAATCAAACCATTTTTAGAATTCATTCTTAAAATATCAAGAAAATATTTTCCTTAGAAAATTAAGTTTAGAAAAATGTTAACATAACAAAAGTATAATAAATAGAACTTTAATCCAAAAAATAATATACTATAATACAAATTATTGGCCTAACTGAGATGAATATATAGTTTAGAGTAGGGTGGGGGCGAATATAACTTAAAAATTTATATAAATTAAAATAATAGTGTTCAATATTAGATTAGAAACACATGAAATATTCAATAACTAGTGCAATAATAGTAACAGTTTAAAAACATGTAATATAATGAACATTGAAATGTAGATAAATAGATAAGAATATAAATAATAAAAACAATGAACACTAGATTTATATATTTGTTCATGTCAACATTATCCTAAATCTACTCTTTAATCCTCCCTTCTCCTAGAGATAAATGGAACTCACTAAAACAAACCTCAATTTTGAATGGATGTGATAAGATTTTATAGAAAATAAATTTTACTCACCTGGAAGAAAAAATTGTAATGAATATTGCCTTCCTACATACCAAGGAACAACCAAGAACTGCCTTACTTTTGATGAGAGTCACAACTCAACTGACCTACCTTTTACAATGGAGGTATAATAAAAAAAAGAACCTAATTTTTGGTAGGAAAAAATATAAACCAATGAAACAACATAAATATAAAAAAAAAAAAAAAAAACTTTGAAAACCAAAAAGAAAAAAGAATAATAGAATTTAATTTTAGTTTGATCACTACAATAATAAATTTCACATTAAATCTTCATTATGATAATAATAGTTAAACATAATTCATAGTATCAGAGTTCCAACAATTTTAAATTTCTCATATAATTTCAGTATGTTGTTTTTTTCATTAGGTTCAGTTGATCATAATTTATAAGAAAATCCTATAATTGTTAGTTTATGATATTCACAATCATCTCCACATGGGTTTCTATATTTCATTAATTTTTTTAATCTTTAAAACAATTTCCAAAACTCATGATAACCTGCACGAGAAACTAAAACTAAGTGTGAAAAATATAATAATAATAAAAATTAAAACTCCTATACTTTTTATGGTACATTATTTTTATATAGTTAATTTAGTAGGTTATATTAGCTTCATAAGGTTCTTTTCTATTTTAAAGTTAATTTTCATAATAAGGTTAATTATTTATAGAGTACAAAAACTATATAGATTTCAAATTGAGCTTCATAAGGTACATTCTATTCTTTATAAGGTACAATACTTATCCAAGAAAACAAATCTATAAGGCTGAGACATGGTGTGTGTAAGGTTCATAAAAATATCTATAAGGTTTAAACAAACCTTCATAATGTCTAAGTCCTCATAAGGTTAAGGCAATACAACCGAAATGATAAGACAATAGAAAAACAAA